>CM061280.1:103346915-104596915 GCA_030848825.1 Tadarida brasiliensis | reverse complement strand
TAGGTGAAGTGCCCATGAGCAGATAGAGAGAAGCAGTCTCATTCATGCAAGGAATGTCCATCCCTTGTCTTGCATGGCTTGAGATCATCTAATGAGACATGGCATTGCATCAGTTGAAAACCAGAGAGAATATAGATCAGAAAGGTCTGCTGACTTTCCAGAGCAACAGTCTAGGGAGCCCTTGGAGGAGATAAACATGACTATCCCTGGAGGACTGGAGGTGGAGCCTGAGAAAAAGATGGGTGACCATTCTTGGTACCAGCTGCAGGAGGCACACAGGGCAGTGGTATTGTAGACTGGAACTGGCACTCTAGTCAAGACAAGGACAGGCTATGTAGCAGACGCATGGCTGGGACTCATGTTTCAAGCTCAAAGGTCAGCAGTGAACTATTGGTAGTCCAGAACCCTAAACTCACCCTGTGTCCTATGAAAATGAAATACAACCAAATTCAGTGTGCCAGCACCATTATGGCAGCCCAATCCCTGCAATCCTGCCAGAGCAATACTATGCTTACTTACAGAAAATATTAACTTGCCAGATTGCTTTTCTGGAACCAGGCCTGGGACAATCCCATAGGCCAGTGCCTCAGAGTTCCTCAGAGCATCTTATCAACCCCTCTGGGAGGATTGGAAGGGACAAGTAGAGACCAATACCCATGTAAGTTTTGGTCTGGACTCGGGGAGCCTTATCCAGGCAGATGGTGCTGCCAACACTGAGGGTAGGTCCCAGTCACTGGAAAATAGAGAATGTTGAGGTAGGGGCTTCCAGCAACCCAGACCCATGCAGGATCAGGATGGTGGTCTGGGAGGCAGTTGCCCAGACAGTATTCCATGTCAGTTCAGACATTGGAGGGTATTTAGAGAATTTCAAGGAAGGTGCTCCAAAGCTTGGACCTCTTGAGGCGCTAAGATCAAAACAGGAGTCCTGCTTGCCTGGGGTCTAAGGCCCACACTGGCATTGATTACTAACAATTCTTTCTTTGAGAAATCTAATGGCTGGTCACTGATTGAGATTTTTAATGACACTACATTGTTAAAGTACACCCAGGTTTGGGAAGCACGGGTCTATGATTGTTCAGTTCCTAAGCAATCCCAGGCCCCTGTAACTGTCCTGACAGGCATTGAGGTGCTAAATGGATGTGTCCTCTAGAACAGAACTGTTTCTTATGCCCTCTTTAAGAAAGGCCATGGAAGACAATGGTCAAAAGACTTTCTCAGAAGTCACATCTCCGAGTGGGCCATGTTCTCACTCCACAGAGTATGGAGTCTTGCTGCCCACTTCCAAAAGGGTGTCTAACATGTATATTGGATAATCACTGTATATTGTTTTTTCCTCACCTATTTCCAAAGGGAATTAGCTTTTATTGTGTTTTTCTTTGTTTTCCTTCATGACTGCAATATGGGGTATATTGTGGGTAGTTGCATTTACCTTTTAGATGTGGGGTCTTTAACCTGTGGTCTGTAAATTTAAAAAGCTTATGAAGTTAGTGGGAAAAAGTATGTTTGTTTTCACTACTATCTAACTAAAATTTAGCTTTTTCTTCTAAAATCCTTAACAGGCAAGAAGCCATAATAGTACCTGTCACCAGTGAATCACAGATACTTTTATATCATAGGAGAGTGTGGTAGATTTCTCAAAATATCATTCATGGACATCAATATTGAAATTGTGATATTTATTGGACCCACCACTAGATCTTGCTATTAAATGCATTAATATGTTTCTATATCATTTGTATATCATACATTTATTTTATAATGTTTGGCTAAATGCATCTCAAACATAATTTCATTTTCTTCCCTCCCTCTCTCTCTCTTCCTTCCTCTTCCCTCCCTCCCTCCTTCCCTTCCCTTCCCTTCCCTTCGCTCTCCTTCCTTCCTTCCTTCCTTCCTTCCTTCCTTCCTTCCTTCCTTCCTTCCTTCCTTCCTTCCTTCCTTTCTTCCTCCACTTCAAGCTGTGGACTTATTTATATTTTTATTATGCTTTATCAGATATATCTGTGTGTTTGCAATGGAAGCACTCAGTCTCTGTTAGTCAGTCTACCAAGTTATTGATTCAGTCCACCAGGTTCTTGATTCACTCAGACTGCCTCTGTTCTGACTTTAAGGAAACCTGAATCATAAGGGTTACAGATGTAATATTAGGTGAGTTTGGAGAAGAGAGATTGCACTGTCCTGGGTCTACCTGGGAATGGATTCTGGTCTGGAGGTGATGAGCTTGGTCCTACCTCTATCTGAGAGGCATTGCATGTATCAAATAAATCCTAACTGCTATGAGAATCCCTAATTAATGCATGTGCTGATTTGTTCTTCCCTGCTGAGGACTTCAGATTAATGATTACTGGATGCCACATATGTTATCTCTTATGTATCTTTAATAAAAATAACAATGGTTACAATTTATGGTACCCTTACTATGTTCAGGAGCCCTGTGCTAACCCTTTACATTCATTATTTCATTTACCCCTCCCATCACCCAATAAAACAACTCTTGAGCATTATTTCTCTCACGCATAAAGGAAGGAACTGAGGCTCAAAGAATTTCAGTAAATTTCTCAAGGTCAAACTGCTAGAAAGAAGTAAGGCGGGTTTCACACCAAGGCTTGTTTGATTTCATAGCACTTAACCACTTGCCATCATGCTGTTATGTTCTAATGTTAAGGGGAAGTGAGAAATTTAATAATAGAACTTGGGTAAGGTGGCAATCAAAATGTGGTAGCATTGTTGCTTCACTCTTAAAACTACTCTTTTTTCAATCCCCCTGTTTTACATTCCAGAGGTGCTTGGAATACTGGTGGGACTGAATGAGCAAAGAGGGTATGACTGAGAAGGCAGCAGACTTTTGACTGCAAGGTTGGCCTAGCCAAGTAGGAAGTGCTATTCTTGCCTCAAGGTCCATCAAATAACTATCAGAGAGTTTTAGAGTTATGGTATGAAAGGGAAGTGGGAGAGGGAATGAAGTGAGACAGGCTGGAAATTCCTGCTGGTCTAGAGGGCTAGACACCAACTGGCTCTGTGAGCTTTGGGAAGTTCCTTAACCTCTCTGGGCTTGCTTCTGTTTTGTACTACAGGGAAGTTAGGCTATGTGTGCTGCTGGTTCAGGCAGTCAATGATGCTCTGCTTTTAAATGATGTTCTGGATGACATAGGCTTAGAAAGTTTCTGAGCCTGCCAGCCCCACATGGGCACTTACCCTTCCAATTTTGTGTGAGTTGTCCTATGGCTTTCTGAAGCTTCCTTGTGTCACCATATGGCTCCTCTTAACTGTAATGGTCAGCTGTCAGCTGTGTCTAGGGCTTAGCTCCAGCATGATAGTGAAGAGCTCTGGCTCAAGCATCAGAATGCATGGGCGCAAGACCTCACTCCCTCGCTTACTCTCTGTGTCTTAGTTTCCCCATCTGTAAAATGGGAGGAACAATGGTGTTTTTCTCATGGGCTTGTCTGAAAAACTAAAGGATACATTCATGTAAAATGCTCAGCCTGCTTCCCTTGGTGCCAGGCACACAGATCTACTTCTTAAATATTAGCAATTACTAGTAATAATTGAACTGAAATCAGTGAACATTTGCTGAGTGCCTCCTAAGAGCAAGCCTCACAGGTAAGTGCTGTGGGGTACACAGCCATGCCCCCTGATCTCAGAGTTGCTGATTGTGTTCACCAGAAATGGATGCTGAGACAAAGTCTGGGGCATGAGATGTTTGTTGGGGATCAGTGACAATGAAAAGGAAAAGATGAAAACAAGATTGTATAGAGGAAAGTGCAACTGTGATACAGGCCTGACAAAACCTTGGCCAACCCAGCAGGGACCCCTGGAATGAAGACTGTCCCTAAGAATGTCCTATATCAGACCAAAATGACCAAACCTTTATATCTCTGCCTTGTCTACTTACCACATTTGAATCACCCCAGAAAGGACCTGACCTTGGGTGAGGCAGTTCTCAGTTGCTCAGGAAGACTCTGAAAGGCTGACACCTGGAGGCTGTCTATGGGGCTGGATACCAAGTCATTCCTTGAAAATGGATCTGGGCAGTGCAGTTTAGTGTCCACCACTCTCAAGGAGTTTATAAATGACCAAGGGCATAGGTAGAGAACTAACATTGATAACAGATTGTTTAGGGAGAAGTTCCTAGAGTTTGGCTGAACCAAAGACCGCCTTGCTATAGAGAGAACTCAGGTCCTTTTATAGAACCAGTGGGAAAGTAGGAGATCTGTGCCCCATATGGGTTGAAAGGGACACAGTAAAGACTTACATAGGGAAGTTAAGCCCAAGATCAGAAACCTGGAGAGCCACGAGCCTAGGAAAAGAAAAATCCAGGGCAAGCAGGCCTCATATCCAGATCAACATGAGGGCCATGGATGGGTATCAGCTTTTTGGCACACTAGTGAGCCTGAAGTCCTCAAGACTGGACATAGACCCAATTAGATAAATATCCAATTAAATAGGTGTTATAAAGGACAATCCAAAAACATTACATGGCCCCCATAAGACACCTATAAGTAAAAGTGAAGCCAAATTCTAAAATCAAAGAGAAAGACCATACAAATGGCCCAGACACTCTCTGACTCCCTATTCAATGTCTCATAATCCACCTATCATACTACATTGTCTATCGTCTGTGTATCATGGTAGTAATCACTGTAGTAATCACAACATACTAGTGGGAAGGGGCATGGCTTCTCATCTTGACCCTCTTATAAATTTACAGATGCAAGCTAAAGGAATGTTGATGAGGGTCTTGAATGCCCAGACAAAGAGAGTGCACTTACTTTGGCAAGAAATAGGGAGTCACTTCAGACTTGGTAATCTGGGAAGTGATGGAGAGATTAGACCAGGACCATTTGCTAAGAATGTATTATATTTTTGTGAACAGGTGGAGGTGGGAGGTGGGAGGTGGAAACATAATATACCCTCAGGCTTATTGTCTTAGTGGAGGAAGTGAAGGAAGGGGCCTGAGCTGGAGGGTGGCAGTAGGGAGAAGGGTTGAATAGGAAAGACAATGCCAGAGCCCCACATTTCTGAACTTGAAGAGAAGGAGACTGATGGGTCCCTTTAACAGCAGTGGAGGGTCTGCAGGGTGGAAGTAAGCTAGAGAGAAAGAATGAGCAAATATTTCTTTTGGTTATAAGACACTAATAGGAGAAAAATTTTGGATGTTTTTATGCATCACTTAGGTTGGGTTGCCCAGAAGCAGACCCTGAGATGAGGATTGTGTGTGAATGATTCAGTATGAAAGCTATTCAAGGGGAGACTTGCAAGGAGGAAGCAGGAAAAGGAAAGGGAAGAAGTTAAGCAGGATACTAACGCAAACAAATCCCCACCTGGCCTTATGCACATGGAAGTTCTGGAGGGTAGCTGTGCCTACTGGTGGGACCACCCCAGCTAAGAGAACTGGGTTTTTACACTCCTGCTCCCATCAGTCAATGACTAAGAGCCACCAAGGGGTAGGCCAACTCCTAGGCACTTTCAGCTACTTGCACAGGTACACAAAGTGGCTCCCTTCTCTTAGTCTGAGGGCTGTCCTCTCAAAGCAAATTGTAGGTACTGGAAGTAAAGTAGATATTAGAAGTAAAAGCATGTGAGAAAGTAGGGTGCATACATAAAGGCTCAAAAGAGATCCAAGGATAACTGTGTAGGGCACCAACACTGTCACTGTCACAAGGAGCACTGTCTTAAGAAAGAACACTGGTTTGGCTGAGTGTTCTGGCCGGGCTGACCCTTGTCCTCTTCCAACCATTTGCTGCTTCAAGGAATAGAGTTTGGAATCCTGGGCCATTGGCTGTGGCAGATTTCAACTCAGATTCACCCTTTTTCATAGAAAATGGAAAGCCCAAAAGAGCTTTTCTCAATGCTGAGCACCCAATGGGATGTGATATGCCCTGGCTGTTGGCACATACATCCTGATCTCTGGCTTGGGGGCAGGTGTCCATCCAGGCCTGCAGAGGGCTCTGAGTTTCAGCTCATTATCAATTCCAGTGCCCTGGCTTCTGAGCTAGCCAAGAGTACCTTGGCCCCCTGGCAGCCCTCTCTAAGGCCGTCACTTGTCAGCAGTTGGAAGATTGGCCCTGGCCCGCTAGGTGATGCTCCAAGCCCATTAGAGCTTCTGGAAGAGTCAGGAAGGGAAGACAGGTGCACCACAATCACATGTGAATTGCTTTGGCCTAGAATACACTAAGATTGAACCCAAAGTGAACTAAGCCAGGCTCCTGGGAGGTAAGGGGGAGCAGGGATGTCTCTTCCTTTCTTGAAAACAAACAATGCAAGCAATGAGAATACAACGTGAGACCAAAGAGCTGCCTTCTCAGACCCTCCTGCTCATTCAGGCCTGTACTGTGAGTGTTGGGTAAAGCACAGGGTCAGGGCCTCTGGAAGGTTAACTCCTGAAACAAAGGAATGGTCAGGATCTGCTCCAGCCTCGGCCTACCTTCTGTTCTGACTGGTCATGTCTAAGAAATACCAGTTGTGAAATATTTTGCATCCCTCCCCTATTTATATACACTCTTTACCCTAATGCCCTATCACCCTCTCCTATTCTCTCAGCACAGCTCTGCACACATCACTCCTAGGGAGGGAGGAAAGCAGGCTTGCCTTTGCTGTCAGCTTCCAAGCAGCAAACAAGAAAACAGTAGACAGTTGGAGCCAGCTGTCTTTTCCCAAAAGCCCTACCACCATCTCTCTGTCCCCCTTCTTGTCAGAGAGCAGTGCACTGTGTGCTCCGCAGCTGCCCGTCTATGGGGCTGTCTCGCTCTCAGTGGGGCTCACCCTAAGCAAATTCATCAAGGTGGCATCTTTTCCCGGTGTGGATCACGCCAGCATCTCTCAACTCCCTACTTATTCCTGCTCTCTCGTTTTTTTTTCTCAGGTTTGGCATCCTTCCAATCCCACAGGAATTCAACTGATAAATGAATTCATACTCAAAGGTTATTGACTTAATTTGTCACCCCCATCCAGTAGCTATTTGCACTGAAAAGAGATCCACCAGGGAGAGGGCAATGTTTAACTGCAAAGAATGCCTTTCTAAAATGGGGGGGAGGGGCGGTTGGGCAGTGTATCCTTGGGGCAGCCTCCTTCTGATGACCACCGATATGACACTTTCTCTCAGCAAATTCTAGCTGCAGAGAATTCCCAATTTTAGTGTACATTGGAATGACCTGGGGACTTGGGAAAAACTGCAGATTCCTGGACCCCAGAGAATTGATTTAGTAGGTCTGGATGGGGCCCAGAAACCTGAATTTTAATCCACTCATTACTTTCTGATGAAAGTGGTCCATGGGCCATATTTTAAAAAATATTTAGGTATTAGTTTGCTTGGGCTCCCGAAACAAAGTACCATAGACTGGGTGGCTTAAACAACCAAAGTTAACTTTCTCGCAGTTCTGGAGGCAGGAGTCTAAGATCAAGGTGTGGGCATGTCTGGTTTCTCCTGAGGCCTCTCTCCTTAGTTTGCAGATGGCTGCTTTTCACTGTTCTCGCATGGTGTTTGTCTGTGCACAACCTTAGTGTCTCTCTGTGTATCCAAATTTTCTCTTCTTATAAGGACAACAATCATATTGGATTAGGGCCCACCCTAATGGCCTCATTTTAACTTAATCATCTCTTTAAGGACCCTATCTCCAAATACAATCACATTCTGAAGTACTGGAGGTTAGGACTTGAATATGTGAGTTTAGGAAGGAAGGAACAAAAATTTAGGCCGTAACAGGCATGTAGAAACAGCAACAAAATTAAGGCATTTGTGAAGGGGCAGTTACTCTTTTCACTAACTGCAAAAGAAAATATACCCAGATTGGAAGAGAGTGCAGAAAGCACTGGGGATCCTCCATTGAAAGGGAAGCTGCTGGGCCTTGTACAGCGCCCCCTGTTGGCCCTGCTGGCCTCTATTTAGACAATCACCTTGGATCACTATCTATATTGCCTTTCCTGTTGTTATTACTCCTAGGTTTAGAAACAGCCTTTCTTTTTTAGCTTCATGGGAAAGAACAGTCTTTGGTGTTGGCATTAGCGTGACCGCCCCAGGCAGCCCTTGTCTCCCTCCGTGTTCCTGGATGTTTCTTTCCCCGGAAAGAAGCAAAGACCCTTCACCCTGGTCATTCATCATCACTATGGACAATCTAATTACAACCTTGTCTTAAAAGAGGAACTCATTTACAATTGAGACTTCTTCCTTATGAAAATGTAACCTCTTGAACGATGTTTTTATGGCTGCCTTTTTCAAAAATAAAAAAGGAAATTAATTAATTTCCTTGTACACGGGAAAAGTCAAGGTCTTGCCAGTTGTGCATGGAAGGATTCTCTCTCTCTCTCTCTCTCTCTCTCTCTCTCTCTCTCTCTCTCTCTCTCTCCCGGCCTCCCGCTGTGTGACAGTGAAATGCTAAAATGATTTTGGCAGGAGAATACTCTCAAAGGCTGTTTTTATTTCAGCGGCAGAAGAGTATCTCAGAGCGCAGGCTGCACCTCTGCCCTGTGGGGCTGTTTCTAATTGCAAGAGGTGAGCTGCAGAAATCATTCCCCCAGCCGGGTGGGGAGAAAGCAGCAAGAAACCTAAGGAAGATAATCGTGTCTGCCACACTCAGCGCTCACCACTTAAAGGAATTAACTTGTTGGAATAAAATATTTCTATGGGTGCAGAAAACTATGCATTAGAATAATGAGGCTGACCTGTTCCTTACACATTGCAATCACTGGGGTTTGTTTCTTCTCTCTCTAATCACAACATGCTATCTTCCTCCTTGCTCACACCTCTCTAGGCAAGACTGGCTGCGAATACTTTAGATTATCACCTTCTCATTTTCAGTGTGAAATAATTGCCCAAGGATGGAAACTGACAAACAACAATGTGGATTTCGGAATGCAGCTCACTTGTTATTTAAGATAGCCTAAGTAAAATGGAAACAGGTACATTATATCTCATCAACTTCTCACACTCCTTTAGAAATTTTAATAACAGTGGGGATACTGGTTTGTTTAATTAAAAACCTATATGATGCTGCGTAAGACTATGAGGCTCCCAGGATAAGCCTCGTGGGTTTTGCTCTTGGCATCATCCCTTAACAGCTGTGTGGCCTTGGGCAAATTATCTAACCTCTCTGTGCTCAGTATTTTCATCTATAAAAATAAGACAATAATAATAATGCTTTATGGAATGGTGAGGGTTGAATGAGTTAGTACCTGTAAAGTGCTGAGAAAAATTATCAAAATATAGTGAACACTCTACAGATAGCAGCTATTCTCATTTATGCCCTTGGAAAAGAAAGAAGGGAATGTCTTCTTTCTCTTCTCCAGAAATATTTATTAAACATTGTGTTCAGGGATAAGAAAAAGTAATCAAGGCCCCTGCCCTCAAGGACCTCATAGTTAAGTGCATGTGCCAAATATGTAAACAACATACTATAATATAAGGCAAATTTGAATAAATGCTGAGTAAGGACAATAGTAATATAGTTTGGGGCCATAAGAGGAGAAACACTTATTTGGAGAAGATTGAAGATGGCATTATAAAGGAGGTGGCATTTGAGCTGGACCTTGCTAGGATAAAAGGTCTCTGTATACAGAGAACAAAAGAAAGATGTTCTGTGGGAGAACCAGAGACACAGGCAGAAGCGAGTACATGACACCTTTAGAGAAAGGCAAGGATGCCTGTGACATTGAGACAAAGGAATGAAGGGGACCTGGGGCTGGAAAGGTCGTTGGAGGCCTCATCTGTCCTGCAGCAACCTGGCATCCTGATTTGATTTCCCAGTGAAGGAACTGGAAATGATATTGGAGTGCTGTGTTCCCATATTTTATTTTTGTCCCTGAAAGACAGCAAAATAGAGATAGACTCACAGATAGAGAGAAGGCAGACAGCTCTGGTTTGAGGGGTGGGTTGGGGGGGGGGTGGAGGGATTGAGCAAAAAAGAAAAAAAGGAGAGAGAACTCATGGATATGTACAACAGTGTGGTGATTGAGGCAGGGGGGCATAGGTGGAGGAGGAAGAGGGCCTAGAGGGGATAAATGATGATGGAAAAATAAAATAAAATAAAAAATTTTAATGATGAGCGAAGTCCAATAGTTACCAACTCCAATTTAGCAGAAAGAGCCCCCCAATTCTGTCCATACAGGTCATTTATTACACCCAGATAAATCTTTGTAGTCACCACAAAAGTGCAGCTACCTCTGGGGTACCATGCAGCCGCTATTTAACTGTCACGTAACATGACAATCGAGTGTCCTATTAGAGCTAAAATTTAATTGTGAAGACGGGTACCATATTTAACTGCAATCCTGGGGGGAATTTAGGTTGACAGGCTGTAATTACCCAAACTGGAACCTGGCCAGGACACACCTACTCTTTGCCAAAAGAGCTATGGGGTTTTCAACCAGGGCAGACCTACTGAAGCTGCCTTTCTGTGGGGTGAGGAATCGGCACCTGCAGCCCCACAGCGCCCCCTAACAAAGCTCAGGGCCAGCGTAGGCGCTAGGGGGAGCAGGTCTTGCCTGACCCTCTACACTTGTGCTTTCTCCCCCAGGCTCCTCCCTGCCTCCACCTGGCTCTAATCCATCAAGGGTTATCAGAAACTTTCCATTTAAGGTGGCGCGGCTGTGGGTCCTGCAGTCAGGTTCTCTCTGGGTCTTATTTGTGTCTGTCTGTCTGGCTGGCTGGCCTTCTCTGTGTGTCTCCCAGGGTCCTGTTGTTTCTCGCTTATCATGACGGAAGTGCTTGTCCTTATAAAATAATTACCCACCAAGCACAGTGGTTCTGATCACCAGCTGCTGTTTCTACAGAGAGATCAATTAGAGGCATCTTTTCACTGGGGAAGTGGGCTGGTCTGGCTAGTTTCCTAAAAACCCCATTAGGATTCTTACTGTGAAATGCATTATACTTTGGTCTTCTAATGCTGTTGCTAGGAGAAAAAATAAAAATTGAGATAAGAAGAGGTGGAAATGTGGCTTGCTGATGTCACTGAAGGGTTAAAAGGAAGAAAGTTCTGGGCTGCAAGCAGCAGTGTGAATAAATGTGGTCTTAATTTAAGGTTATGGATTTTTTTTTTAAGCCTTGCTTATTGTCTTCAGAAGTCTTTACATTCATATCAGTTAAAAAATAATTTAGACAGAAAATAAATTTTGGAGCAAACTCAAAATTATTATGTGCATTTTAAATAAACCTGTGTTTTCTTTGACAGACATAGCATATGAATAATAACATTAAAAATGATCATGATAATTTGTCAACTGATGGTCTTTTCCCTCAGACCTTCCAGGCTGTTGTTTCCTGGCCCTGCTATTGAACTTAGCCCACAACCTGTCCTTCACAAGGGGAGCTGATGGTAACAGCCCTTTCTCCCTCTGCAGAGTGGTAAGGTAGAAAAGCCCAGGGTTCTAGTCCCAGCTTTGCCCTAAGAAGCTTTGTGAACTTGGACAAGTTGCCTAACAGTTTTGGCCAGCTATTAAAGAATGAAATGATCTTTAAGGGGGATCAGCAGAGACACAATGTGCAAAATGACAAGCAATATAGTAATGGCACCTGGGAAGTTTTTTCCAATTTCTTTTAAAGATAAAAGTTCTGAAAAAATAAACAAACTCAAAATGCAACTTCAGCAAAGCAATTATTGGACAAAGCAAAGGAGGAAGTTAGATTAAGACTAATTTTTTAAAATGTGTGGGAAAACCTGGCCAGTGTGGCTGGGTGGATTGAGATCGTCCCATGGACTGAGAGGCCCTGGTTCGATTCCTGGTCAGGGCACATGCCCGAGCTGAGGGCTCGATTCCTGGTGGGGGGCGTGCAGGAAGCAGCCAATTGATGTTTCTCTCTCATCGATGTTTCAATCTATCTCTCTCCCTTCATCTCTCTCTAAAAATCAATATAAAAACATATTTTAAAAAATAAAAATGCGTGGGATGATTTTCTACTTGGTTTCTAAGGGTATACACACACACACACGCACACACACACATATTAGTACTTTGGTCAGAGGGAAATCCACCTAAATATTCACTTTTCTGCTTCCCTGGAACAAGGTTTTCACTTCTGTACAAAGGCAACAACAACATCAGAATATTAGTATGTTTAATTTTTCTAATAGTATAAAACTGTCCAGAATACTACCAGTCTTACAATACATAAGCTTGAACCATATGAAATCACCATTTCTATAGGTCAAAAAGAGTTTATTATAAGACATTTCATATGGTTCAAATTAATATTACATATACATATATGTCATCTATACATTATATATCAAAATGTATATACATGTGCATATGTGTACCTTTTGATATACAATAATAATACAGTCCAGACAACTGTGATTCTACTATATTCTTATTTCTCTAACAAATATTTCTCAGTGAAAGTTATTCAAAGAAGGCACTTTGGCATGCCAGGTTACATCTCTAAACATGAGAACAGGCCCATATTTGCTTCTATAAGAATATAATCAGAAGTGGACACTTGGAGGTGCTAGCAGCGCTGCTAGCTCCCAGCAAGGTTGAAGGATGCCCTGTGCACTTGGGGAGAGTGATCCCAGTGTATTTGGAGCCAGGGAGACCTCTTTGCATAGCTTCACTCAGAGATTGAGATCATAATATTTGTCCCTGGGGAGAGATGCTTTCTAACAGAGTTTATTGGCAATTATTTTTATTAGCAATTTAAAAAATTAAAAATACAAGTATTATACCCAATAATGATTTCAGGGTCAGCTAATGTAATAGAATATTCCAAGGTATTTTAAAAAGAAAAAGGTAGAGAAACTTTCATGAATAAAGTAAGTACATTCTAAAATTAGTAATAAAATAATGATTCAGAGAGGAACAATCAAATTTACTACTGATTAAAAATTTCACTTTCTTATTTTTATTTATGTACCTATGATTTTATTTGTTGATTCTTCCACCTCCATAAAACAGCCAGAATAGCCAGACCAAGTGCTCCCTAAAATATAGTTTTCAATAGAGATAGCTATAAGTTTTCATTGTAAAAAATAAAAACTCAAGAAATTATAGAAAAGTATAAAAGAAGACAATTAAAATTACTTGTAATCTCATCATTCAAAAAGTATAATTGCACTTATGCTAAGTGAAAAAAAAAATCAAGCAGAGAAAGACAAATACTGTATGGTTTCATTTACGTGTAGAATCTTAAAAAAAATAAACAAACAAAACAAAACAAAAGCGAATTAATGGAAACAGACCAAAGTGATGGTTACCAGATGGGAGGGAGTGGGGTGATGGGTGAAAAGGGGAAACAGAATATAGTCAATAATATTGGGAGACATTTACATGGTGACAGTTGATTACTAGAATTAGTGGGGTGATCACACTCTAAGGTATGAAAATGTCGAATTAGTACATTGTACACCTGAAACTAATATAACCAATATAAGATTATATACCAATTATACTTAAATTAAAAAATAAAAAAAAGTATAATTGTAGAGCACTTTTACCCAGACACACACACACACACACACACACACTTTTTAATTTTTTTATTTTATTATAATTTTTTAAATATGTTTTATTGATTTTTTTTTTTTTAGGGAGAGAGATAGAAACATCGATGTGAGAAACATCGATCAGCTGCCTCCTGCAATCCCCCCACTGGGGATCGAGCCCGAAACCCGGACATGTGTCCTGATCAGGAATCAAACCAGAACCTCTCAGTCCATGGGACAACACTCAATCCACTGAGCCACAATGGCCAGGCTACACACACTTTTTTAAATGCTCAAAAATAAAATAATTCTACACCTCTAGCTTTCAACTTTTTTTAAATTGACATTTAGTGACAGCTTTCCATATCAATAGATATAGAGCTATTCATCTTTTTAAAGTGACTACATAGTATTCATCTATATACTTAACTAAGTTATTAATACACATTTAGAGAGCTTCCAATTTTGCTACTATAAACCTCACTGAGATAGTCAGTCTTATCATACACATCTTTGTGTACTTGTTTGATTATTCCTTAGGATTCATTTCTGGGGTGGAATCTGTGAATCAAAGGACAAGGCTTTGGTTATGCATTGCCAAATTGCTCTCCAGGAAAGCTGCAATTATTTCCAGTCCCATTAGTGGCAAATGTCAATGCCCATTTCCCCTCATTTGCCTGATAAATGAAAAATGATATTCTATGGGTTCAGTCTCACAGGTATCAAAAAGATGCCAAATAAAACAGCACCTCCTCGCTTTTCATATACAGTCGAATTGTATATCTTCTTTTGTGGATTGCCTTACTCATGCCTTTTGCCCATTTTTCTATTTGGGCATTCCTCACTTTCTTATTGATTGTAAGAGCACTTTACATATTAAGGGTACTATTTGTTCAATTGCTGTCTATGTAAAAAAAATATTTTGTGCAGTTTTTCATTTGTCCTTTAATTGTTTCTGGCTTTTTCTTTTTTTACAATGCTAAAGTTTTATGTTTTTATGTATTAAAGCAGTTAAACTTTTTCTTAGAGTTTCAGTCTTCAAGGTCATATTAGAAAGGCAGCACATTTATATACATTTTATCTTTCCAGTCATTCTGAGATACACTACAATAACAACTTTCTTTTACCTCCAACTCACGTTTCTTGTTACTTTCCAGAGGTTCTGGAGTAGAAGCAGAAGGGACCTTGGAAACCAGAGCAGAGGAAACATGACTGTTAATAGTAACACTTGACATTTCTATTTTCAGTGTACTGTAGGATCACTAATTAGTCTCCCCCTTAGATTAGCCTCAAGCGTCACCTTGGCTGCCATTCATTCACTCTACAGGACACTGTGAGTCACAGGACAGGAAAGGCTGTGGAATTCCATTTGGTGGGCAACCCTACCTGGCCAGGACTTAAATTCAGGTTGCCCGTCTGCGCTTAAATTAAAATGAAGCCATTTCCTCCACATAGGCTGGCAGATTCCCAGGATGCACTCAGATCATGTGGATGAATTCTCTGGATGAAGTGCTACTGGTGTCCCTTCACCCTCCCCAGAAAAGGGAAATCAAATATAGGAGGGTTTTCAGCCTAGGGCATTCTGACTGACTTGGACCACAAAAGGGAATGTACCACTTTTTAATTCACTGCTAACTTGTGACAATCAGGATGCCTACTACAAGATTTAGGGAGGACAAAGAAAAAGGAAGAAATGAGTAGACGGAAAATGGCTTAACTTGGTAAATGATGTGCTCCCAAGGCTGTCTACAGTAAAACTCATTTATATCACAAAAGTTGATTGGGCTTCCCTTGCGTGCCAGGCATTGGGCTCGGGGCTGGGGAAGCAATGATGCTTTGTAGTTACAACGAAGTCTGATGTGGACTATTATGTGGACTATGTGGACAGTATAGGGATCTATAGCAGCACAGAGGAGAGGCTTCCTGGAAGGATGGCTTCTCTGTTGAGATCTAATAGATGCACAAAATTTCATCAGGAAAGGGCAAATCTGTGGAGGTAAGAGAGATGAAGGTAATGTGCAGAGTTTTCAAAGGAGCAGAGTGGGAGGAAAGCCAGTAGAGCCAGATTCAGAAAAGATAAGGGCCTATAGCAGTGCTTCTTACACTTTCCTTGGAGAAGGACTAGAGATCCCCCCACCAATGTGTCACATAGAACACTTTTGTAATAAAATGCAACAATGGATTAACAAAAAAAATTAACAAAGAAATTCAAAATACAAACTCCATTTTTATTATTAGAATCAGCAGACAAAAACTTGAATTGCTATAAAAGTTTCTATTATTCTAGTTTCTGTACTTATCTCATTGCAGACCAGTATCAGACTGCCTACTGGTATTAGGCCACAAAGCACGCTTTTTGAGCATGCTGAGCCAGAGCGTTCTGGGAAGGAGATGGGGTCAGCAGTGTCAAATGCTGCCAAGGTGTTAAGTAAAATGAGGTCTCATAAGTGTCCTTTGAATGTAGCAACCAATAGGTAGTTGCAAAGAGCAGTTTCACTAGAGTGGTTGAGACAGAAGCCAGACTAAGTGAGATGAGGACTTCATTAACATTCATAGCCACTAAAAAATATGGAAGCAACAATTAACTAAAACATGAAATATTTAGACTTTCTATAAACTTCATTCTTATTTACAAAAAAGTTAACAAAATATGTTAAATAATCACTGTAAATATTGATGCTTCTCAAAATGATGAAATTTTTTTTGGAGTTATTGAGTTCTGTTGAAGCTATCTGCACATCTTCAACAGTTCATCCATTGCCTGCAGCAAGGTGCCAGCAAAATCCTTCTCAGATAGTTACAACTAAAATAAAAAACCTGTCCCCAAACATTTAGGAACCACAACGTGTGTTAAGTAAGACCCATGTGTTCATGGAGTTGGTATAGAACCCACTTCATGATCCAGCTGAAAGGGAGAGGAAAGAATCTGTAAGGCATCTTTGACCTGCTCTGGGCTTTGGGAAGGCCCAAATCCAAGGGAGTGGGGAGTGGTAGTTGAGAGCAAAGGTATGGTTGTGATTCAAGCCGGGCAGGGGTTGGGGAGACTCTGTAGTGGGGTGATTTTTCATTTTCTGCCTAAAACCCTCTGAAGTGTCAAGGACACTGGCTGAAACATTGGTCCTCATGCTTGTTCTTTCTCTAGCTAAGAAATTGACCTGTCGTCTGTCTTTACAGTGGCTGATATCACAATGTCTCAATTCAGCAAATCATGAAGTGTTGCTATAGGTCTTTCCCCATTCATTATGTATTATCTTTGAACATCACTGCTAGCTTTAGAGACCTTACTATGACTGTCTCCTGCATTTCCTTCTGGACAGAATGAGCAGAGGCACGCATGCACTCACACACACACACACACACACATACAAGCATGCACTCGTGCTTATTCATTCAGAGCAAAAGAAAGCAGTTCAGTGGGCCCAGGTAAACAATGAATTGCCACGTGCTCCCTGCAGAGTGGCTTCCTGATAATGGGCAGAGTTGAAAGCAGAGGCTGTTTCCTGTGGGTCCCCTTGTAGCTTCACACTGTTCTCTGCCTATTAAGTGAAACTGGAACAAGCCATTTGGGTGGTTGTGACCACATCTGGCTGAAGTGCCCAGCTGTTGCTCTTTCCTCTCTTTGGTTTTCAGTCCCCGTGATGTGGACTCATTATGGCTGTGATCGTTGCTGATGACATTAATGCACTGTGCAGCTTCTCCATTGCACGTGCCATCTGCTCCCATCAGCCCTGTGGGGTAAGTGGTAGGTAATTGTTTCCCATCGGTAGTCCATTTTCTCAGATAAAGGATGCAAGATTCAAAAATAAACATCCACTCTGAGTCGTTGCAACAAGGCCAGTGTGGATCTAGGGGCAGCCACCCCATCTATTGCAAGTGGTGGGTGAGGCTGCTTTCCCCGTAATTCAAGTCGAAGGGCAATTTGATTCATTAACAGTGGCTCTGGGAGAGGAGGAGGTTCAGGGAGAGCAGAAGCAAAAAAAATCCCTGAGAGTTCTTATAAACCATCAGGGTCAGTGCAAAAGAGAAGGGGAGAGATGGAGAGAGAAATTGGTGGTTCATCAGCAAAGGCTTGTTAGCAGAGAGGAATAAGAGATAAGAGCCCTTTATAGTTTCAGTGGTAGGAACTGGGCTTGGGCTCCATGACCTACCTCAGCTACTTAGCTCTGGTTAGCTATGGCTTCTGCTTCCTCACCAAGGACCACTGGTTCCAGACCAGAATAAAAATTGTGGCATATTAGGGAGTGCGAGGTAGGGCTCAGAAGGCGGGCAAACAGAGATAGCAAGATAGGGTGATGCCACAGAGGAACCAAAAGGCCAGCTCACAGAAATTATGAGGGGAGAGAGATGTGATTTAGCCGCACCTTCCCAGACTCCCAAGATGACTTATAGAGCTTGCTTTTTTTTTTCTTTTTTAGGAAATTGCGTCCCGTGGATCACTTTTAAGCTGGTTTTCCTTAAAAATGCCACACAGCATCCTCTGTTTGGCCTTCACCTCCCCTCAAAGCTCATTTCTATGTAGGAAGAAACTTTTCTCTACCCTCAAGTTTCTTTCGGCTAGTGTAATAATCAAATCTACATGAGATAGATTAACAAGAGACAATAATCAAATTTAATTACATACATACATATGTGAACCCACATACATGAGAGAGTCAGAGACCCCACATACAGAAGAGGTTCAGAGACAGAAAAAGAAAATGTGGTATATATGACATTCTGAGCGAGGAAGAGATAAGGCACCTTGGGGCTTCAGAGGGGAGGGAGGTCATTCGCAGGATGATAAGAAGAGCAGATGTTCAGTATTTAGAAGTTTGCCCTGTCCTATAGACAAGTCATAAAGATTATTTCTGTTGATAACTTATTATGGGCAACTCTCTCAATTTAAATTCTTTAAGAGAGAGGTAAAAGTTTTTCTTGAGCCCACAGGGTCTTGATTGCCTTCAGCTCAAAATAATTCGCATGCCAAAGTGGCACATCTTGGGGAGGTCTGTTCTCACCCCTTTACCCACAAACATCAGTCATTCATTCAACAAATATTTATTGCACTCCAGCTGCAGACCAGGTGCTATTCTCACTGGGAGGTTTCTATAGGCCTCTGGAGTAGGGCAGGCCCACATTTGCCATTTGCTAGTGTTATCCTGTGCAAATCTGTAACACCTCTGAACGTATGTTTCTGAATCTCTACAATGGGGTCATTGTACCAGTTTTGTATGGTTGTCATGAGAATCAAATGGGAGAATGTGTGGCTTAGGCCAGAGGCAGAAAAAGCTCTTGATAAACACGAAGGCTGGGCATCTCTCCTTTAATATACACCACTGTCTCCTCACATGTCCTTTCATCCTTGCTGTCCTCTCACTCCTCCACCAGCCAGGGCCTGCTGCCTGCATCTGCTGGCTCAGGCCCTGATTTCATACCTCTTGTACCCAAATGCTAGTCTTCACTTTTAGGTAGGGTGGGGGCAGGGCTCCCCTTTCGTGGTCCCCCATCCCCTGATGGCAGCTGATCTGATCTAGAGGGAGTCTCCTTTCTGTTGCCTTCCTGCCAACCTAGTGCTCCTGAGTTAGAAGGAGACTCCCTAACCCCAGGCTTGCTCCAATTGCAGCAAGTTCCTCTAATTGATTCATGTTATTTTATTTTCTGTACTGGTGGTTAGGGCCTCAAGCAATTTTATGCAAATTTATGAACCTTATGCAAATGAGGGCATCCCTAGACTAATTGCACACAAAATGGAAGCTTTGTGGGCACCTCCCCCATTCAAGTGTGCCCTGACTCCTTCTCATCCCTTAAATTACTCCCAAACTCCCTCACCTCCATAAAGCCCCAAGATCAGCAGCCTCCCCCTCTAGCAGCCTCCTCACCTGCAGGCCTCTCAGGGGATATTTTGGAATTTTTAAGGTACAGCTTCAGCCCTGTTTGCTAGGGCTGGTGGTTGCCTGGTGTCCTAGGAAACCATAGCCTTAGAGGATACCCCCCAGCTTGTTTTTATTTTTATGTCATTTGAATCCCACCCAGCTTCCTCTTCCAATCCTCCCAGGACAAGTAAGACCAGCCTAGGGCAGCCCAGAACCTTCCAGAGGCTCACAAATCTGGCCTGACATGACCCTTTTGGGTAAGAACAGGGCTGTGTGTGGCTCTCCCATCTCTGGGGTACCCTGTCACCAATCTTAGGCCCATCCTTTGTCCCAGCATACTGACAACTAGTCTGCAGGAAGGTGCTGTCTTGGGTGGTCTCTAGAAGCAAAGCCTGAGACAGGTGTTTAGGTGCAAGAGACTTGTTGAGGAAGGGCTCTCAAGAGAAGCCCATGAGGGAAGCAGGATGGGGCAGGGGGAAAGCTGAACAGAGGTGGGTTCAGCTAAAGTTTTGACTCAGCCTGACCCCTCAGGGAGCTCTGGAGTTGCCCACCTTGAGGGAAGGGTGGTTGTTTTTTTGTTTTTTGTTTTTATGATCTCCCTAAAACAGCATTGGCTGCCAGTAATCCTAGAGGGTAAGGGTGGTAATCTCTCAGCTATTTTCCATCCAGCAAGGGGGCACCCATCTGAGAAGGAGTCAGCCAATACACGGCAGCTGAGGGATGGGTGTGCCAATCCAGGTGGGGCACCAACTGGCATCTCCTACAGGCACTAAGATGAAGACCTTTACATTTCTTTTGATTGGTTGTTTGTTTAACCTAATTTAACTTTATCATCCCTGTAAAGCAGGCATTTAAATTATCTCCATTTTATAAATGTGATAATTAGTGCTCAAGGCAAGTTACCACCTGATTCCAAGATCATATGACCAATGAACCTCCTAGACAGAGAAGGGGTTTGAATTTGGACTCACTGACTTTCCTGAGGGCCTGTTCCAACTGGTAGTGGGCCAATACTTTTGTCTCCAGACACTCACATGTCCAAGGTCAGGATATGCCACTTCAGAACTCATACACCTAGCTTTTCTCAAGAGCCTTCTTTCCCTTACTCTCCCTTTTGTATTTCTTTTTACAAAATTCCTCATAGAAAAGTGTGTGCGTAGGTGGCTGCCGGGGGACACTAGAGTCATAGGGGACAAAAAGCAGAGCCAAAGCTTTACCATCCTGTCTCTTCTCCTTCCTTCCTGCCCCCTTCCTCTCTCCAATGTCCAGTTGCCCTTCTATCACTCATTCCTCTCTGTTCTCCCAGCTTTGCTTCCACCCCCTCCCCTTCACTCCACTTTGCATTCCTTTCTCCTTCTCCCCTTCCTCCTCCTTTCTCTCCCCCCTCCCTTCCATTCTTCCTTGCCAACCTGCCCTTCCTTT
The DNA here is from genome assembly GCA_030848825.1 of Tadarida brasiliensis. Lineage (NCBI taxonomy): Eukaryota > Metazoa > Chordata > Mammalia > Chiroptera > Molossidae > Tadarida > Tadarida brasiliensis. The sequence continues at coordinate 104,576,232 of CM061280.1, read as the reverse complement.
CCACACTTCCCCCTTCCCCTCCCATCCCCTTTCCTTCTATCACCTTTTCCCTACTCCATTTCCACCACATCACCTTTCTCCCCCTTCCTCTCCTTCATCTTCCATTCCCTTCCTACTTCCTTCACCCCTACCTCCTAGAGGGCTTCTGCTCCCCCCCCCCCCCCCCGCCAGTCCCTGCCCTCAAATGAGCCAAAGCCTGTGCCTCTGATCCCAGCGTGGCGCCCTCTGCACTGTTCTGGAGAAGCTGGCCTGTTCCGGAGAAGGCGGCCTCGCATCTCAGGGTGCTCCCTAACCTCACAGCTTCTATTAGAGAGCAGAAGGGGGACCCTGAGTCCTGGGGACTGTGCTTGGCGTTCTGGGGACATCGCGGCTGCCAGAAGCCTGGGCCGATCTGGAGGCGGTACCTGGATCCGCCTCAGCGTGGCAGTCTAACTCGGGGGAGGGCCGGAGAATGGGAGCTGGGTGGAAGGATTGGTTTATCTTGACTTGCAGAAAAGCCTACCACCAGGCAGCTGGGGCTGGAGAAAGGTTCAGCGAAGGAACGTGCTGCTGATCCACCAGCATGCCAGAAGATAAAAGTAAACAGTGATGCCAGGCATGCATGGCCGCATGGACCCCACACTCCCGTCCTTTGTACAGGCAGAAAGGCCTGGAGCCTTGACTCTCCCTCATCCCTGATTGCTTAACATTCTCTCAGCAAACCCCCACCCCCACCCCGCCCATTAGGCCTGCCTTGGTCCAAAGGAAACCCCTTCCTTACCCATTGCCCCTTCCCAGCTTCCCCTCTGCCTACCCTCCTGGAACCTCTTTATTACTGGGTGAGCTTTCCTTCTTAACTCCCTCCCTTGACAACCTTCACCCCTCTTTTGAATTTTATTTCCTGGTCCCGTGGTTGAAATTTGTCTACTCAGATTCTACTCTTATCTGTAATAAGAAGTTACACCTCTGGAGCTCTCACAATTTAAAAATTGCTTTCATCTGAATTCGGTCATGTTATTTGTATGGGCACTCTTGGAGGCAAAGTAGCCCTTAGCTCCATTTTACAGATAGGGAAAATGAGGCTCTTATGGGATCAGAGCTCTGTGTACTCATTCTGACACAGGAGCTTTCAGGGCTGCCATGTAAGAATGTTCAGGTTGTACACACTGCATAAGAGCTCTACATTCAAAGGGGGAATTATTCAAAAGGGTGATATATGCTCACATATGAGAGTGCTCAAGCAGGGATAGAGGTGTTAAGCAGTAAGGGAGCTGTCCACCGGACCCCGACCCTGCCTACAGAGTGTGTGAATGGAGTTTCACACACTCATAAGAACATACAAGTGACACAGGCAGAGCCTTGAGAAGCACAAGCACATTTCTGCTTGCCTTCTTGCATGATTGGGCTTCCTCACTCTTGCTCTTGTGCCTGTGCCATGAGAACATAACTCAGGAGCCTGCTGGAGAATGAGACAAGTGAAGCAGAGCTGAATTGGCTTCATTGTTCCAGCTGAGGCCTCAGACATTTGAGAGCTCAGCCTGAATCACCAAAGCCACCTAACCAACACACAGTTGACCACAGGAACATAAGTAAGCTTAGCTAAATCCAGCTCAGATCAGTACCAGCACACAGCCAACCCAAAGACTCATGAGAAAAAGCAATCAGTTGTTTCAATGCACTGGGTTTTGGGGTGGTTTGTTATACAGTGATACCTGACAGATGCAGGTAGGAAGGAGAAACCCTTGTTAGAAGAAGAAGGTTGGCAGTCTCACTTTGAACAACAGTTTAACACAGGAGGGGCAAAAAGAAAACAAAGATTCACAGTGGGTAGCTTGTTTGGTGCTTTCCAATTTACAGAGTGCCTTCACAAGCATTCCTGTTTGATTCTTAAAGCACCCCTGGGAAGCAGGGTAGGCAGCTATTTGATCCCCATTTGTCAGGTGAGACAACTAAGTCTCAGGCAAGTTATATGACTTGCCTGGGTCATATATAAGGGATGGAGCCAGGACTCCAGCCAGGCTGTGACTCTGTACCCTTGGCATTGCTCTGTGCTAGGAACAAGGTTTATGAAAGCAGGGGGTCATGAGAGAGCTGCTGCTGCTTGAGGCCAGGAGTAACAAATGGGAAAGCTCCTGACTGAGCATAGATGGTGGGGAGAGGAGGAAGGGATGTGGGCCTGAACTGAGGATTCAGATCTCCTGATGAAACAAGATCTACTACAGAGACTCTTATGGAAAGAGCTAGACCTGCCAGCTCCCTGGAATTTATTTCTTTGCCTGGACCAGACCTCTGAGGCTGCAACTGAGCCTCGGGTAATAGTTGACTCAAGCCCCCTTCTGAGTGGTGTTCCTCATGCAGGGCGACTGGCCAAGAAATATAGTGATAACCTTTAGTGTGAACACTACAATAGTGCTTATCATGTGTCTAGCATTGGGCCGATCCTCCCCATTTTACAGGTGAGAAAACATAGGAACATGAAAATTGAGTCACACAGCTAGTAAATCGCAGAGCCAGGATTCAAGCACAGGAGGTCTGGCTCCAGAGTCTGGACCCTTAAACACTACACTGAGAGCCTACCTGTGCTTAGTGTTTTCCTGCTCAAGATGCCCCATAGGCTCAGAGAACGGATGAGAGAATTATTTGGAACTACTCTCTCAAGACAACAGCCAGGGACACAGCCCCATTTCTCTGAGGCAGGTGGCCATAAAGCTGGGAGTTTCTTTTTTCTTTACCCTTTCACTGCGTTGATAGGCTGTATGCCAGCAGGTTCCTGTGTCTCTGGGCCTGTCTGGTGGTTTGATGAAACCTCAAAGCATCAGAAATCTATTTCCCCAAGAGCAGGAAAAAAAGGGTGGATTTCTCCTCTCCTTGGAGTTTGTCCTGGAAGCTGCCCCACAATGCTGTGTTAACCTTATACACAGCCCTCCTCAGTCCTTCCATTTCCACCAGTGACAGTATAAACTACAACCACTGCCATTCTTTGCAACATCGTCCCTGTGCTTGGTCAACTGGAAAGAGTCATGAGAGGCATACCTTTGTTGCAAAAGAAGGAAGCACCTTACCATGTGTCCCAAATAGTACCCTATGAATGGAGCCAAGAACTAACATCTTCCAAGAGCCCTTCCAATTTAGGCATCCATCATAATTGTGGCCATTTGTTGAGGCCTTCTTATGTTTCAGGTTTTTTACAAACATTATTGTTCCTCCTCCCAGCACTTCTAAGAGACAAGTATCTATCTCCCTCTATAGAGGTAAGAAAATTGAGGCTTGGAGAAGTTAAGTGATCTCCTGGACCGAGGTCCCACAGGAAGTGGGCCTGACCCCCAAACTCTATTTTCCCTACATTGTGTCATTCTGCTGAGGGTCAGAAAGGAACTATGAGCTCAGCCCCCTAACACCTCCCAGTCTACTCTTGTCAACCCTCAGCAGTGTCACTGTGTCTCCCACATCCCACTCCAGTTCCACTTCCCCCTGCTACTTGCCCAGCTAAAGAGGGAACAATTGGAATGGTGGAGGGAATGGTCCCATTCCTTTCCCTCCACCATCACTCCCAATCCTAACTCACTGTTACCCTAGTTGTAATAGAACCAAAATCTAAAGCTAGGGGTATACCAAGGCTGAGGACATAGCCAGAACAAGTGTGTGAGTGAGTGTGTCTATACAAGTGTGGTGTCTGTGTAAGTGAGGGTACATGTGTGAGTAAGCATGCGAGCAGGCATGTGTGTGAGGGTGAATGTGCCTGTACAAGTGAGGTATGTGTGTGCAATTGAGTGTGCCTATGTGAGTGAGCATGCAAATGTGAGTTGCAAGGGAACATGTATGTGGTCATATGTGAGTGTGCATGTGTGTGTGTGCACGTTTTGAGGTTTTGGGAGAGTGTGTCTGGGTGTGGGTGTGTGCCTGCACACTCAGCAGTATCTGTAACAGGGATTAAAGTAGATTTTTATCAGATTAGGAAAGGAATTTTCCTGAAGGCTCATTTGGCACTCTGTTCTCATGGTAATGCAGGTGGCTGAGGGCTGGTTGCACCTCAACTGAATGAGGTCCATCCTCCAGCTGCCATCTGAGCTAAGAAGTGAGGCTTTGGGTCGCTTTCACGGTAGAGGTGTATTTTGTCTGCTTGGAGTGTCAGGAGGGGGTTAGACTAAAAAGGAAGGCTGGGCTTGGGAAACCTTATGGCTGTTCTGGGTAGCAGGAGGGAGAGAGAGGTCATTTTGGCCTAGGAATCATGAGGAAGAGCAGACTTTCCCACCCCTATCCCAGAAGAGATGCCTTTGACTCCTGGGACCTCAGGAAAGAAGGTGGGTGGTGTGAGGAGGGGTACTAAGAGGGCATGAAGGGGCAGTTGAAGCACTACATGAAGGTTCTAGCCTGGACCTCCCAGCTAGGTGCCACAGCATGAAACTAAAGGAGGAAAGAGAGGTGGGAGGGACTGGTTGTCATGTCCTAGGAGGACCCAGATTGGATAAGTGCTTATTCCCAAAGGCCTTGAGAAACCTTTCTGTGCGGTCCAACACCCCACCCCCACACCCCTATATCTGACAAACAGGCTGGCCCTCCCTGTATTCTCATTATGAGGCTGCCCATCTGCAACATCGGCAAGGGCGAGCGAGGTTCCTTCTCCCACTAGAGTGCTGAGAAATTAGGTCCAGGGGCATATCAATCTCTTTCACAGCACAATTATGTGCAAAAACAGGCAGCTTCTGATAGGTAACCTGCCAACAACAGGCAAAATGACTCTCTGGGATGCAAAGTCTTGGGTATTGGAGACATATACTTCCAGAAGACATAGACTGAAGCCTAATTTCAGCAGACATGCATCTCCATCTCCTCAGTTTTGCTCTGCTTTGGCACAAACCCTGGAGTTATTAGGGAAGTATAATAATAAGATGACTGAGTGGCCTACATGTTTTCCATTGCCAGGAAGAAAAGAAAGAAGGGGACACTTGTGTTTAAGATTTCTGATTATTCCCCAAGAGCTGGAGCGTTTCTGGAACTTCCCAAGTCCTCGGGCCTAGTAGCATTTTTGTAAGCCAGAAACGCTTCCCCAGCCTGTGCCCCATCCCCTTCTGACCTCTGTTGGCAAGCTTTGTTAGAAGGAAGGCTTTTGCTGTCCTACTCATACTTTTCTTTTAAGTAGTGCCTCCTTAGTCCCCATTTGCAGGAAAGATGAGGGATGGAGTTTTAAAAGAAAGTGTTCCATGCATCCTCCTCTCTCATCCAAGACAATGTCCCTCCAAGAAGGCTGAGTCAGCCTGGCCAGGGCCTGCCTCCCTGAAGCCCCTTCTGACTCCAACTTCTGAGAGATTTTATAATGAAATTCAAATGAGATGGAGGTTATCCGGGGTGAATGAGGCTGCTCCTTGCCCCTCCTTTCTCTGGAGGAGGCTGCAGACTGTAGATCTCAACCTTCTTCAAGAATTGTTTTGGAAAGCAGAGTTAGACAGGATGGTATAGATACAGGCCCAGAGTGGGAAGGGGGAGACATCTTTTTTGTGCATTCAAGCCCTATGGTTGCCATTCCTTAGCTAAAAAGGAATAGGAATAAGGGGCTTCAGAATCTGGTCAGAACACCTGTGTGCCCTTGTGATCTTCAGGAGACTTCTGGAGTGGGCTCACTATTGCTGTGTACACAGCATACCCTCTGCAGGAACCTCAGGCCCATTCCAGCCACCGTGTTGTGAATTGAATTCAGCGCAGTGGGAAGGGCTATGCTTCATTGCCTCTTCTGTCTGTGATGCTGTTTTAATTTTCAGCTGAATCTTTTCTTTTACTACCGGAAGTATTAGCAGGTCTCTGGGCTCTCCTAAGGTGACAGAATGCACTCCTGTGACCCGGGAGCATCCACTCAGAACCACAATGGCCAGTAGTAAAAGCCTCGTGCCTTCTGTCCTGTGGTCTGCCCACACTTCCTGAGTACTTGGGCAGGCCATGCTGACTTGCTTGCAGGAGTAATACAGCGCTGCAGAACTCTGGCCTCCAGTCTGCGGGATTCCAGCAAGGTGCCATTTCCATATTCTCTGGCAATAACTAATTAGCGATCATAAAGCTCTTTGAAATATGAAGTGCTGCATGATAATATCTGTAATGAGCCTGATTCTTTCCCTCTTGCATGTGAGGTGGAGGGAATAGGTTTTACACCCATTAAAGGATGCTGGGCTATAAGGCAGCATCCCTTCCCTGAGGGGCATCAGAATCCTGGTCTGATCCAGTGGTCCTGGGGAGGGGGCCTGGGAAAGTAGCCCACTGGCAAAGTAGCACTTTGACTCCTGCCCTCTTCAAATCTCCTGTGCCCCACCTCCCTGCCATCAGCTGCTTACCAGCTTCTGACTTAACTTCCCTTGGGTGGGAGAAGGAGGGGGGCTAGTAAGGATGATGGATGGAAAGGGGAGAAGAGAAAGGTGGAGTTAGGGTGAGAAGAATGAGTTGGGCTCGTGGTCTCCTTAATGTGATTTAGAATTTCATATTAATATATCACCTCAGAAAAAAATTAATGAGAAACGTGAAGAAAATAGGATAATGAATATGATAATATATGGGGAGTGCTTTGGGCTTCTTGGAACAAAGGTGCAAGGAATTATTGCTGTGATTTTCTCACGGTGCATATATATTTTTATTAAACTCTAAAAAAATGCCAGTAGATTCACTTCTTTTGCAAGGTATTAACGCCCCGCAGAGGAGTCGTTCTTCAATTAGTTCCCTGAGCCTTGGCCCCACCTCTTGGCTGTTTTCTCATGGCTCTTCTGCAGACTTCCAGCTTAAGACACACAGAGAGTAGATTAGACGACTCAGAGGCTTTGCCCAGCGTCTGGTACACACGTGCCTGGGGAAGTCTTCCTGAGCAAGTGCGGCTCAGGAGGGCTGGGAAGCTGGAGGGAGGGCAGTTGAATGCAAAACAGAAGTGGAAATCAGGGCCTTGGCTGGATGCAAACTTGGAATAGCCAGAGGGCAAGGACAACTTACTTGTGTTCAGTCTCCTGGCCTCTCTCCCCTACTTAAGGCTCTACTCAGGCCAGACTTCTTTGTGATGATTTAAACATAATTAAATATAAGTTCCCTACTTTATGGGGCTACCCTGCCAAGGGACTGCAGAAACTAGAACTGGAATGAGACCACAATCTGTCTATTTCTCACTTCCCTATACCAATGATTCTCACAGCACAGTCCCAAACAGCAGCATAATCACCCAGGACCATGTTGGAAATGCACATCCCCATGCCCCACCCCAGATCCACTGAATCAGGAATTCTGGGTGTGGGACCAAACAATCTGTGTTTTAACAAGTCCTCCAACACGCTTAAGTTAGAGAACCCCTGTGCTACAATGAGTATCCCATAGCAAGCTACAGATTATCCTGCTCCAGGAGAAAAAGAAAGTGGTGGCACTGCCCTTGGTAAAAATGCATGCACTATGTGCAAAACTTAAATAGGAGATGGGAAGTTCTGGAGCACTGAATGTCACAAGTTGGATGTCCCAGCAAGCAGATTCTGAGATAGAGTTTAGCATGTGGAATGTTTATTAAGGAATGCCTTTGGGATAGGATCAGTACCTATGGCAGGGAGGGGGAGGAAGCAGGAATGAGCAGGAGAGATCCAGCTGTGATACATGTCCAGGGAAAGCTTTGGCTATTCCACGGGGAGCTCTGGAGCTCAGATGGCCCATGAGTTGCAATGAGTTCAGGCAAGATGGCCAGACTTTTATAACCCACGTCAGCCATTGGATGTGGGCTTCCCTGGGAGCAGTGTGGTCTTAGCTGTGACTGTTCTCAGCAACTGAGGCTGTCTCCAAAGGGGCTGACTGCTGAGACTTGTCTAGGAATAGTACTCCCCACAACTGGACAGCAAGTCCACCACAGCATCAACTACCCTGGATTACATCATTTTAGTTACTACAGGTAAATAGTAAACCTGAGTGAACCCCCCTCCTTACTCCCAGTCCCATGTGGGGGCACAGATCTCTCACTCCTGTCTGCACATTTCAGAAGCCTTAATCTCACAGCATGATGCTTTGTACCTAGTTGCTGAGGAGAAAGTGAGAGCTTGGGTCTCAGAGGGCTACCAGCTTCACTCCTGGTTTTGTCACCTACCAGCTGGGTGACCTTGGCCAAATTTCTCTCTACCTCTCTGAGCCTGTTTCTCAGTAGGAATTGTTATAAATATTAGATGTTTATAAAGGTTCATAAAGAATCGAAATTTTAAATGCTTTCATTCATTCAATAAATATTTATTGAGAGATAACTATATGTCAGGCTAGGAATGCCTTCCCTGCCCTCATGGAATTGAATCCAATGGAGGTTCATCAGAAATCCTATAAGCATACAAATATTTAACTATGATTTGTGGTAAGTCTTACAAAGGAACAGAGCAGGATGTCAAAGAAAATACAAAGAGATCTAATTTAGATGGGGGTGGGGGATGGGAAGGTCATTTTGAGCAAAAGGAACAGTAGATGCAAAGGGCCTGAGGCTAGAAGGGGCTTGGCTTGTTAAGGAGTGAGGGAGGATGGTAGGAGTTGGACATGGAGCCCTGGGGGCTGTGCTAAAGAGTTTAAATTTTATGCATAGGGACATGGGAAGCCATTGGAACGTTGTTGTTTTTTTGTTTTTGTTTTTTTCTTTTCTTTATTGAGTTTAGAGAGAGAGAAAGGAAGGGAGAGGGAGAGAGAGATAGAAACATCGATGAGAGAGAACATTGATTGGCTGCCTCCTGCATGCCCCTCACTGGGGATTTGGCCAACAACCTGGGCATGTGCCCTGACCAGGAACCGAACTGGCCACCTCTTGGTGCATGGGTTGACCCTCAATCACTGAATCACATTGGCTGGGCCATTGGAAAGTTTAAATTGGGGAGTGACAAATATTGCTCTGGCTGCTGTGTGGAGAGCAGATTGTAGGGACAAGAGTGAAGCAATTAGGGACTATGGCTGTGTCCTGGTGAGAGATGATGGTCTGGACCAGGTTGTGTCATGGAGATGGAGAGCTGTGGACAGATTCCAGATGGGAGAACTGACAGGACTTGATGATTGTTTGAAAGTGAGGGCTGAGGAAGGAGTCAGCTTCAATTCCTTGGTTTCTGGCTTGAGCAGCTGAGTGGAAGGAGGACACAGTTCCAGAAAGTGGCTGGGGAGATGCTGGGGTGGCCCAGAGGGAAGTGGTGCTCAGTAATACTTAATTCTCCCACCTCTTGGCTAAATGTCTGTTGAATTGACTCAAGGAGGTTCTGAGACACCTCAGGGGTTATTGCCACATAGGCAGTAAAGAATTGGGATGACTAACAGGAAAGACCCAACTAATGCACAGTGAGAATAAAAAAGCAAAAGGTAAAGGAGAAAGAAGAGGAGAAAGAAAAGCAAATGATGTAAAAAATCAACAACTAACATTCATTGAGTGTTTGCCATGGGCCCTGTGCTATTCTAAGCACTTTACATATATTATTTTATTTATTCTTGACAGCTATTCTGTGAAGCATATAAATTATTATTCTCATTTTACATTCAAGGAAAAGGAGGACCAGAGAGGTTATGGAACTTGCCCCTCATCACACAGCCAGGAAGTTGTGTAGCCAGGCTTTGAATAAGGCAACACGATTCTGGAGCCTGAGCTTAGACACACTATACACCTTGATGCCCCTCATAATACCAGCTGATGCTGTCCTGGCTGGTTTGGCTCAGCAGTTAGAGCATCGGCTGAGGAACAAAGAGCCGCAGGGTCCATTCCAGTCAAGGGCACGTACCTCGGTTGTGATTCGTCCCTGGCCCTGGTCGGGGTCATGTGGGAGGCAACCAGTTGATGTGTCTCTCTCACATTGATGTCTCTCTCTCTCTCTCTCTCTCTCTCTCTCTCTCTCTCTCTCTCTCTCTCTCTCTCTCTCTCTCCCTCTCTCCCTCCCACTCTATCTGAAGATAAATGGAAAAAATATCCTCAGGTGAAGATTTAAAAAAAAATTTTTTTTAAACCAGCTGATGCTAAACAGACATCTACATGGGCTCTGTGAGCAGTTTTACATACATTGCTTCTATTCCTCTCACAACCCTTATTTCACCAATAGGAAATCTGAAGGTCCAGAGGTTTAATAACTTGCCAAGGTCATTCAATGAAAAAAGGACTGAACCAGTGTTCACACCTAAGTCTATCTGACATCAAAGGCCCTACTGTAAGCACCATACTACACCTTTCCCCAGAGGTATTCAGACTGTCTTCCAGAGTAAGGAGACAAAATAAGTTTCCTATATTTCATTCCAATGGCCAGCTTTTATGTATTTGATAGTAACAGACATGCCGGATGTCTGCCTCTTATATTCCTTGGTAAACTTTCAAAATTTCCTTGGAACTCAAGTCTTCATCTCCTGTTATCACCCCTCAATGCATCCATCCAGTCAACATTTCTTGAGACTCATCTATGTGTTTAGCTCTGCTCTAGGTTCTATGGTACATTCAAAATGAATATAACACAGTGTCCATGACCTCAGGAATTTTACAATTTAGTTGGAAAATAATAAGGACTATTTATGTAGCTCCTTGACATCCCAAGAATCTTCATGTGTTTTTACCATTGATCCTTACCATGTTTAGCAAGGTGTTTTTACAGATTAGGAGACTGAATTCTGCCAACAATCACATGAGCATGGAAGAGAATCTCAGGCCCTAGAAAGGAATGCAATCAGGCTGATACCTTAGTTGTAGCCTTAAAAGATTCAGTAGAGGACCTAGCTAAGCTGTGCTCAAATTCTTAACCCATAGAGTGATGAAAATATACATGGTGGCAAGGCACTAAGTGTGTGGTAATTTGTTATGCAGCATAGGAAACGAATTCTGATGGACAAACAATAAATCTCATCCCACATTCTTCCTTACAATTGTGACCTTGACATTCCTCTCATTGAGAGGAGGAGTTTAATTTCCTTACCTTGACTCCAGATGGGCCTGTAACTCCTTCAACGATAGAGGACAGTGGAAGTGACACTAATTCTCAAGACTGGGTCATAAAAGGTGACACATCTTCCACCATGTCACTGGATCACTTGTACTTGAAGTCCTGAGTTGCCTCATAAGAAATCTGACTGCTCGGAAACCACCATGTTGTGAGGCTCCCTATAGACTCTAGTTGACTATCCAACCTATGCTCTAGACTTGTGAGAGAACAAACCTTCAGATGATCCCTGCCTCTAACCATTGAGTCACTCTCAACCTTCTAGTCTTTCCATGTGAGGTTCTAGACATCATGGAGCAGAGACAAGCCATCACAACTGTGCCCTAACCAAATTCCTGACCTATGTAATCCACGAACATAATAAAATAGTTGTTGTTTTATAATACTAAGTTTTGAGGCAGTTCATTACACAACATTATTAATCAGAAAACCTCAAATCCATGGGGTGGGGAAATAAACTCTGCCTAATCTAATGTAAAATACAAAAAATTCACATGGCAAATGGCGGAAATGTATAATTTTAATATAGCAAGGGCCTAAAGCATTGGGAACAATACCACAATTTACCATAAAGGCTTACATTCAATTATGTTAAGGATTCAGCTGAGGCCCAGAGAAGCCTTCTGCTTTGTCCATGATCACACAGCATCGGCGTCAAGGCTTCAGAATCAGCCCTGGTGGGCATCCAGGACTTTTCATATCTGTGCATTTGATGGACCCGAGTTAAAACTGGTTGAATGAACTTGACCTAAGAATGACCTTCCCAGTGAAAGAGGAACCCAATGAATGCAGACCCTGAATGATTTCCTTAGCTTTTAAAAGCCCCAGGCTGGTACCTGTTGTAAATGGTTGTGCAGTATCGATATTTATTGGACTTCGCATCCTATGAGGCTGTTTTGTGACTGCACACCCATGATGGGTTAGCATTTTTTAAAGATTATAAATGTAACATGCAAAAATCATATTTGTTACATTTATACATATTTATATCATACATTTGCAGCATATAGAGGCACTCAGATTATATATTATTTATAAGCATTGCTGCAGCTCAGATTTGTTAGAAAGGCTCAGAGTGAGAGTGTGTTTGTAAAGTGCTCCAGGGTCCTCTGGGATGAGGGCAGCTATGTAAGTGTAAGTCATTATCATTAAACTAAACTGCCTTCCTCCGATTACTGACAGCACCAAAGAGGTTCTCCCGCCTCCCCAGTCCCTGCGTACAGCCTGGTAATGCTGGAATAATATAAAGATAATATTACTGTAATAAGTGCTTTGCAGCATTTATGCCTTTATTAGCAGCAGCCATACTGTAAGGAAGGGAGAGGCCCCCAGAAGTGCCAAGAGGGCAGAACACTCAAAGAAGAAAGCAGGATTCTGAGTTCAAACTAAGTGTGGGGGAAGCATGACATGAGGTAAAATTCTCTCCTCATCCCCTCCTGCAGAGCCTATTTCCAATTTCAGTTGATCTCCAAATATGTTATTGAGTCCAGCTGAGTCTGGGTTTGGGTGGGGTGTAATTGATAGAGGAGGGCTTCTGCAATTCTAGCCTGAAGAACACCCCACTGCATTTTAGGTGGCTTCCAAACACAGGGGAGGCCCCAAATTGACAGCAGAGGCTCTCACTTTGATTGGGGTATAATGGACAGGGCCACAAAGCCATGGGCTTTCCAGAATGAAATGAATCTCCATGGCTGGACGGTTTCATTGGTTGCCCCTTATTTGGGTTCATTGATAGCTCTTATATTTTACAAAGGGCCCCTTACCTTTTAGAATTACATGTATATTACACTTGTTACAGGTTGTATGTATTTTCTTGCCATTATTGCGATGTGGAGAAATATATTATTTATAGAGCTTATGTCTCAGGGTGTTGAGAATCTAGGAGTTACATCCACCATCTCATTTGACCCTTCTAACATCTCTGTGAAGCTGGACTTATCTATGACTCCCATTTTATAACTATGGGAACTGAGGCCCATAAAGGTTGAGAAAGTAGGCCAAGGTGGTATGCCATGAAGAACAAGAATTTTAATTCAGGTCTTTTGACCTGTCAGCAGCCCCTTCCAGCTGGCTGTCCTGCCTGGGAGGATTTGCACAGCAGAAAGGGATCCACCTTCCACAATTTTGCTTTGGAGGCAACAAAATCAGAAGGAAGAAGGCCAATGTCCTGGTCACCTACTGCTGCATAACAAACTAATCCAGACTTAATGGTATAACATAGTTGTAATCATTACCTCTCATGGTTCTGGGGTGACTAGGCTCAGCAAGGCAGCTCTTACTTGGTCTCTCATGCCAGGACAGTCAGATGGCTGCAGGTGGGGACATCTCAAAGGTTTTTTCTTTCACATGTCTTTTGCCTGGGCTGGGAAGACTCTAACAGCTGGGAGCTGGCAGAGCTGGGCTCCTAGTCTCTCTGTGTGGTCTCTCTACCTAGTCTCTCCAGTAGTGTGGAGGCCTCAGAACAGCTGGATTTCTTACATGGAAGCTTAGGGCTCCCAAGATGGGTGTAGGGAGCCAGGTGGAAGGTGTATCACCTTTTATCATCTAGCCTTGGAAATCACACACCATCACTTTTGTTACTTTTTATAACTCTTTGTTAGAAGTGAGTCATAAAAGCCAGACCATATTAAAGGGGAAGGGGATTAGGTTTCATCTTTCCATGGGGGCCCTGTCAGAGAATTTAGAGACATGTTTCCAAATCACCACAGCTCTGTGCAGACCACTTCTTGAGACTTCTTACAGAACCCCAAGTATGACTCAAGCAGGGGTTAACCACCTCCTCCCAACCTTTCCTCCTCTCTCCAGTCAAACTGCCCTCAGCTTCAGCATGATCTGGTGAGGAGACTTGGCCACTGGCTAATAACATCATGCTCATGTGTTGATGATGCCAAAAGGCCACAGCCAGTCTGAGCTCCCGGGGGTGACCCATGTCCTGGTTACGGAGTCACAGCAGCCTGTAATCAAAAGCTCTAGTAAGAGGACCTCTGTGGGTGCTGCTCACAGGTGTGGCAACCCCAGCAACAGTCCATGGGCCAGAGCTGCTGAGGTGTGTTTGCCTTTTGGCTGAGATGCTTTAAAACCCCAGTGACTCAGTTTCATTTTGAACTTGACAGATAAAAGACCGACTTTGACTGAGAATATTAACTTTCTGACTCCTGCCCAAGAAAGCTGAACAGATGAGGAAATAATATAAAATAAAAGGCGTCTGCAAACACTGATTGTAGGCTGCTTTCCATAAAATACGCCCACTGTTATGTGTAACACTCTCCAAGTCTTTCATTTCTCGGCCCCCTCTCTCTTTTCTGCTCCTGGTGCTGAAGGAACTGCCTTCTTTTATTTAGAAAAAAGACAGAAAGAGAGGAAAGGGTGCATGTGCTGAAAATAGCCCCCAGCTCCCATCCAAGAGGCACCAAGCAGGTGCACCCACAGGTAAAGCTTCTTCTGTCTGACTTTTTGGGGAAGAGAGTGGAGGAACCTCCTGGGCTAGCCCCAGTAGAACTTGGCCTTGGGATCCCAGGGAGAAGACTGTCCTTATGAAGTAGCACCTCCCCTGTCATCTACTGGCAGCTGCTTTCAGGCACCAGGGAGAAATTTCTAGAGGTGGAGTCTCCTCCCAACAGTGGGAAAGAGCCTGGAAAGGTCTCCCACAGCTCCTCATAGACTGCCCACGACTGGCCCTGTGAAGCAATAGGGAAGAGAGAGGAAGAATGCTGAGAGCAGAGGCTATGGGAAGTGTTCTGCTTGAATCCCTCCACTCTACTCTGTGGCCTCTTCTACCTCTGTAGCTGCCCCTTAATTAGGGGCAATAGGCCTGGATTAGGAGGGACTACACTTGCCTTGCCTTGGCCTGTAAACTAAGAAAACAGGATGACTCATGTATTAATTTGCTCCCACTGCCGTAACAAGGTACCACAGACTGGGTGACTTATAGAACAGAAATGTACTGCCTCATAGTTGTGGAGGCCAGAAGTCCAAGATTAAAATGTTGGCATGGTTGGGTCCTTTTGAGGGCTGAGGGCCTTGAGGGAAGAATCTGTTCCAGGCCTCTCTCCTTCGTTTGTAGATGAATGTCTTCTTCTTGTGTCTTCACATGGTTTTTCTTCTGAGTATTTGTGTCCAAACTTCCTCTTCTTATAAGAACATCAGTCATATTGGATTGAGGCCCATCCTAATGACCTCATCTTAACTTGATCACCCCTATAAAGACTCTGTCTCCAAATTCAGTCACATTCTGAGGTCCTGGGGGTTAAGGCATCAACATATGAATTTGGAGGGAGCACAATTGAGCCCATAACAGCCCTGTAACCTAAAAATTAAAATAACAATAGTTACATACCTTCAGCTTTGTTTTACAACAGCAGTCTAGGCTGCCTCTGCTATTTATCCTCTTCTCCCACCTGGGTCAGTGGAAGCCCAGAGCTTGCAGGCAGGTGGTCAAGAGTCTTCATGAAAAGCAGAATACTTGAAGGCATTAACTTTCTGCCACCACCCTAGCCACTGCACAGCTGGCCTGGTTCATGAGAGAAGGCCGCTGGGCTCTCTAGAAAGATAAGGTCAGTAATGAAAGCAATAACTGGAAGAGAGCGATGGCCCTGAGCACCTCCCATACATGGTTGGAGCAGCAGACAGAAACTGAAACACTGCCACCAACTTAATCTGGCATCCTGGGCATATCACCATAGTTCTCCACACCTAATTTTCTTATCTATAAAAGGAAGAAAAAAAATGTATCCATTTTCTATCTGAGACACCATTGAATGGGTCCAATATACCAAAGTGTGGCTGGGCCCATGATGTCAAGCCATCCAGCAGGCCAGCTGAGGGAAACTTCTTCTTTCACAGGCCTCAGGGGAAATGACTTAGAGGTACCCATGAAGCCAAGACAGTGGCCCCATGCTTATCTCACCCATTACAGGCACACACTCTCCATTCTTTGGCATCCAGAGGCCCAAAGCAGTTGCAAGACCTCTGAGTCAGCCTTCAAATGAACAGATAGAGGGAAAATAAAATTGCTCCAAGAGCAGTGCTTCTCAGACTTCTTTTTACCACAACAGTAAGAAATTCTCATCACAACCCCTAACACACACACATACAAACACACATTCCACAACCTATACATTCTTTTTTTTCTATTTTATTTTTATTTTTTATCTTTATTGTTGGAAGTATTACAGATGTCCTGCATTTTCCCCCCATTGACACCCCTCCTCCCCACTCCCACCCCCTCCTGCTTTCCCCAAACTATTGTCTGTGTCCACTGGTTATGCATATATGCATATAAATTCTTTGGTTTATCTTTTCCCAATCTCCCCACCCCCTTCCCTCTGAGGTTTGTCAGTCTATTCCCTACTTCCATGTCTCTGGATCTATTTTGATCGACAGCTTATTTTGTTCATGATGTTCCATAAATAGGTGAGATCATGTGGTACTTGTCTTTCTCTGACTGGCTTATGTCACTCAGCATAATATTCTCCAGGTCTCTCCATGTCATCTCAAAGGGTAAGAGATCTTTCTTTCTTACAGCTGTATAGTATTCCATTGTGTAAATGTACCACAGCATTTTTGTCCACTCATCTGCTAATGGACACTTGGCTTGTTTCCAGATCTTAGCTATTGTAAATAGCACTGCTATGAACATAGGGGTGAATGTGTTGCTTCTGATTGGTGTTTCACGCTTCTTAGGATATAATCCTAGAAGTGGAATCACTGGATCAAATGGCTATTCCATTTTTAATTTTTTGAGGAAACACCATATTGTTTTCCATAGTGGCTGCACCAGTCTGCATTCCCACCAGCACTGTACCAGAGTCCCCTTTTCTCCACACCCTCACCAGTACTTGTTTTTGATGATTTGTTGATGGCAGCCATTCTGGTAGGTGTGAGTTGATATCTCATAGTGATTTTAATTTGCATCTCTCTGATGATTAGTGACATTGAGCAGTTTTTTTTTATATGTTTCCTGGCCATTTGTATGCTCTGTTTGGAGAAGTGTTGATTCAGGTCTTCTGCTCATTTTTTTATTGGATTGTTTGTCTTCCTTTTGTTGAGTTGTATGAGTACTTTATATATTTTGGAAATTAACCCCTTATTCAATTTATCATTGGCAAATGTGTTCCCCCATACAGTGGGTTCCTTTTTCATTTTGATGCTGGTTTCTTTTGCTGTGCAGAAGCTTTTTAGTTTGATGTAGTCCCATTTATTAATGTTTACCTTTGTTTCTCTTGCCCTAGGCGATGTATCAGTGAAAATTCCGCTATGTATGATGTTTGAGATTTTTCTGCCTATATTTTCTTTAGGATTTTTATGGTTTCACAAGTTACATTTAAGTCTTTTATACATTTTGAGTTTATTCTTGTGCATGGTATAAGTTGGTGTTCTACTTTCTTTTTTTTTTTTTTGCATGTACCTGTCCAATTTTCCCAACACCATTTATTGAAGAGACTGTCTTTTCTCCGTTGTATGCCCTTGTCTCCTTTGTCAAACATTAATTGCACATAATGTCTTGGGTCGATTTCTGGGTTCTCTGTTCTGTTCCATTGATCTATATGCCTGTTCTTGTGCCAGTACCAGGCTGTTTTGATTACAATGGCTCTGTTGTATAACTTGATATCCAGTATTTTGATCCCTTGCACTTTGTTCTTCTTTTTCAAGATTGCTGTGGCTATTCAGAGTCTTTTTTGGAGTATTTGTTCTAGATCTGTGAAATATACCGTCAGTACTTTAATAGAGATTGCCTTGAATCTGTAGATTGCTTTAGGTAGTATGGATATTTTAATGATTTTGATTCTTCCAGTCCATGAACATGGTATATGCTTCCACTTTTTTATATCTTCCTCTATTTCTTTTTTCAATGTCCTGTAGTTTTCTGAGAACAGGACTTTTACCTCCTTGGTTAAGTTTATTCCTAGGTATCTTATCTTTTTTGTTGCAATGGTAAATGGGATTGTTTTTGTAGTTCCCTTTCTGAGTGTTCATTGTTGGTGTATAAGAATGCCATTGATTTCTATATGTTAATGTATCCTGCTACTTTGCTGAATTCAATTATTAAATCTAGTAGATTTCTGATGGAGTCTTTAGGATTTTCTACATACAATATCATGTCATCTGTGAATAATGACAGTTTCACTCCCTCCTTTCCCATTTGAATGCCTTTTATTTTTTCTTCTTGTCTAATAGCTGTGGCTAAGACTCCCAGTACTATGTTGAATAAGAGTGAAAAAAGTGGACATCTCTGTCTTTTTCCGTTCTTAAGGGAAATGCTTTTAGTTTTGCCCATTGAGTATGATGTTGACTGTGGGTTTTTCATATATGGCCTTTATTGTGTTGAGATATTATCCCTCTATTCCCACTTTGTTGAGTGTTTTTATCAGAAATGGGTGCTGGATTGTGTCAAATGCTTTTTCAGCATCTAATAATATGATCATATGATTCTTATGTTTCATTGTGTTTATGTGGTTTATCACATTTATTGATTTGCAAATATTGTACCAGCCTTGCATCCCTGAGATGAATCCCACTTGGTCGTGATGAATAACTTTTTTAATATATTGCTGGATCCGCTTTGCTAATATCTTGTTGAGGATTTTAGCATCTATGTTCATCTGGGATATTGGCCTGTGGTTTTCCTTCTTTATAGTGTCTTTATTTGGTTTTGGAATTAGGATTATGCTGGCCTCATAAAAAGAGCTTGGAAGGCTTCCTTCTTCTTGAACTTCTTGGAATAGTTTAAAGAGAATAGGTTCTGGTTCTTTTTTGAATGTTTAGTAAAATTCCCCTGTGAAGCTGTCCGGACCCAGGCTTTTGTTTGCTGGGAGTTTATTGATTACAGCTTCAATTTCCTTAGTTGTTATTGGTTGGTTCAAGTTTTCTGACACTTCCTCGTTCAGTTTTGGGAGACCGTGTGATTTTAGGAATTTGTCCATTTTGCCTAGGTTGTCCAATTTGTTGGTGTATAATTGTTCATAGTATTTTCTTACAATTCTTTGTATTTCTGTGGTGTCAGTTGTTACTTCTCCTCTTTTGTTTTTGATTTTGTTTATTTGAGTCCTCTCTCTTTGTTTCTTGGTAAGTCTGGCTAAAGGTTCATCAATCTTGTTTATCTTTTCAAAGAACCAACTCTTGGTTTTATTGATCTTTGGAATTGTTTTTTTTAGTCTCTGTGTCATTTATTTCCACCCTGACCTTTATTATTTCTTTCCTTCTACTTGCTCTGGGTTTTTCTTTTTGTCCACTTTCTAGTTCTTTAAGTTGTAGGGTTAGATAGTCTATTAGAATTTTTTCTTGTTTCTTGAGGTAGACCTGTAATACAATGAACTTCCCTCTCAGAACTGCTTTCACTGCATCCCTTAGATTTTTTTTTTTTAAGTTTCCTCACTGGTCTACCATTATGTTTTTTGCCCATTCTCCCCTCAATGGATTTCCTTTCCCCACAAATGTTCATTACTGAAATATTCTTGGTACAATAATAAAATACATTAAAGTTATTGAAAAGGCCATTATGGCTCAGTGTTAGCACGTTGGCCCTTGAAGCAAAGAGTCCCATGTTTAATTCCGGCCAAGGGCACGTACCTCAGTTGTGGTTTGGTCCCTGACCCTGTTTGGGTTGTGCGAGTGGCAACCAATCAATGTGTCTCTCTCACATTGATGTTTCTCTCTTTCTCTCTCTCTCTCTCTCTCTCTCTCTCTCTCTCTCTCTCTCTCTCTCTCTCCCTCTCTCCCTCCCGCTCTATCTGAAGATAAATGCAAAAATATCCTCAGGTGAGAATTTAAAAAAAAAAAAAAAAAAGGATGTTTCCTTCTCTTGGGGTGTTTTGCTCACAACACTTTTAAAACCAAATATGTGAGTCTTCCCAAGAATCAGTTTTCCAATCTGCAGACACCAATTGGGTATTCTACAATTCTGTTCTGACACTAACTACCTGGAATTAGCATTAGACTCCACCAATTTAAGGATTCAGACTGCCCCATAAGACTGCTCCATTTCAGAAAGCATTGGGTCCCCAGGGTACCTACTTGGCTACAAAGTTGGGATTCCCCTAATGCCCCCATTTCAGGTTTGATAATTTGCTAGAATGACTCATAGAATTCAGGAAACAGTTCACATACTTACTATCACTGGTTTGTTATAAAAAATACTAATGAGCCCCGCCAGTGTGGCTCAGGGGATTGAGTGTTGTCCCATGGGATTCCCAGTCAGGGCACATGCCCAGGTTTCGGGCTCCATCCCCAGTAGGGGGCATGCAGGAGGCAGCCTGTTGATGTTTCTCTCTCACATTGATGTTTCTAACTCTCTCTCTTCCTGTTTCTCTTTAAAAAATCAATAAAAAAATTTATTAAAGTTACCTTTAAAAAAATATACTAATGAACAGCCAGATGAAGAAGTACATAGTGTGAAGTCCAGAAGAGTCCTGTGCACAGGAGCTCCTGTCCCTGTAGAGCTGGGTGTGTCACCCTCCCAGCTCGTGGATATATTTCCCTTAGATTTTTTGTTGTGTGCTCATTTTCACTGATTTTCAGGAAGCTTTTGATTTTTTCCTTAATTTCCTTGGTAACCCATTCATTGTTTAATAACATGCTATTTAGCCTCCATGTGTTTGAATGTTTTTGAGTGTTTTTATTGTAATTAATTTCTAGTTTCATGCCATGGTGATCTGAGAAGATGCTTGATATGATTTCATTCTTCTTGAACTTGTAGAGACTTAGTTTGAGTGCTAACATGTGGTCTATCTTTGAGAATGTCCCATGTGCACTTGAGAAGAATGTGAATTCTGTAGTTTTGTGATGTAATTCTCTGTAAGTACCTATTAAATCCATCTATTCTAGTGCATCTTTTAGGGTCTCCGTTTCCTTGTTAATTTTTTGTCTAGAGGATCTATCCAGTGATGTCAGTGGGGTGTTGAAGTCCCCTACTATAATTGTATTGCTGTCAATTTCTCCCTTGAAGGCCTCCAGAAGTTTTAAAATATATTTTGGTGCTCCTATATTGAGTGCATATGTTTACCAAGGTTATATTCTCTTGTTGGATTGATTCTTTTCATATTATGTAGTGGCCTTCTTTGTTTCTTGTTATGGTCTTCAGTTTGAAGTTTATTTTATCAGATATGAATATTGTTACCCCAACTGTTTTTTCATTTCCATTTCCTTGGAAAATTTTTTTCATCCCTTCACTTTCAACTTGTGTGAGTCTTTTGTTCTGAGGTGGGTCTCTTTTAGACAACATATATATGAGTCATGATTTCTTACCCATTCAGCTACTCTATGTCTTTTTATTGGAGCATTTAATCCATTTACATTTAAGGTTATTATTGATATGTACTTATTTGCTGGCATTTTTATTTATTATGCCTATGTTTCTCTCTATATTTCTTCTGCTTATTACAGCAGTCCCTTTAACATTTCTTGCAATGCTGGTTTGGTGCTAATATATTCCCTTAGCTTATTTTTTTTTTCTGGGAAGCTCTTTATTTCACCTTCTATTTTGAATGATAGCCTTGCTGGATGGAGTAGTCTTGGATTCAGATCCTTGTTTTTTATTTCCTTGAATATTTTATGCCATTTCCTTCTGGCCTGAAGTGTTTCTGTTGAGAAATCAGCTGACAGCCTTATGGGATCTCCTCTGTAGGTAATCTGTTGCTTTTCTCTTGCTGTTTACACAACCTGTACTTTCAAATTATGTTCAGAACTGACCATTTCTCCTCACCTGCACTGCTTCCACTTTGGTCCAGGCCACCATCAGCTGTCATCTGGATTATTCCAGCAGCTTCCTAACTTCTCTCCCTACTTTTTTACATGTACAGAATCCCTTCCAACTTTGGTTCAGTACTTTATCAACCCACCAGTGAGAATGAACCTATTAAAATGCTAAATCAGATTGTGCCACTCCTTGGCTCAAAATCGTCCTATATCATACCTCAGACGAAAAACTCATGTCCTCCCAGGGGCCAAAAAGGTCTTCTGTGTCTGGTCCCCTGTGACCTCAGTCCTCACTTTTTATTCTTCCCCTCACTCCCTGCACTCCTGCCACTCTGGCCTCCTAGTTCCTTGAATATGCCAGGGCCTCCTTTTCTCCACCTAGTTCTCTGCTTCTGAAAAGGCTATGGGCAGTGGAAGGGGTTCTATAGCTTTCTTTTCAAGATCCAAAAGGAAAGTTAAAGTCCCTTCAGTGCAGGGCTCCCTGCACCCACCTCTTCCCTGAGCACAGAATGACAAAAGGGACCAGTGCCTACTCTCTGCAACTTCATCAAAAATCCGTTGACCATACTAATATGAATTTATTTCTAGATGATTTATTTTGTCCCATTGATCTATGTGTCTATACCTTTGCCAAAACGATACTTGATTATTGTTGCTATTAAGTCTAAAATTCTAGCAATATAATTTCTTTATTCTTTTCAAATTTGTTTTAGCTCTTCTAGTTCCTTTGTTTTTCTATATATATTTTAGAGCCAGCTCATTTATATATGCAAAAATCCTGATGTGGTTTTATTTAGTGTTGCATTAAATCTATAAATCATTTTAGTGAGAATTGACACTTATTTTGTTGAGCTTTAACAATCCATGACTATGCTATATCAGCCATTTCTCCAATTCTCTTAAGTCTTCTTTGATTTCTATCATCACTGTTTTGTATTTTTCAGTATTCAGATACTGTACATATTTTGTTACCATTTATACCCAAGTAGTTCATTTTTTTTTTTTTGGAGTGATTATAAATTGTATTTCTTTTCAAATTTTTGGTTTACAATTATACATTGCTAGTGCATAGAATTACAGTTTATCTTTGTAAAAATGTTGTGCCACTTCCTTTTTACCTCCATCATTTTTGTGAGCTATCAGCAGTCATTCAAATTATTGTTTTCTCTGGCAACTTTCATATGATAGAGATTTATCAACTGTATTGATCTTTTCAAAGACCTAGGTTTTGGTTTGATTAATTTTAGCTAATCCATTTCATTGATTTCCCCTCTTTATCACTTCCTTCCTTCTTCATTTGGATTTATTTTGTTCTTTTTTTCCTAACTTCCTAGGATGGAAGTTGTTGTTTATTATTTGAGATCCTTCCTTTTCTAATGTAAGCTGTTAATGCTATAAATTTCCCTCTAAGCACTCGTATAAATACACCACATAAATTTAAATATGTTGCAATTTTATTTTCACGAAGTTCAAAATATGTTTAAACTTCCCCTGGTAATTTCTCTTTGAATCAAAGATTATTTAGAAGTATGTTGTTAACTTTCCCAAGGTTTGAAGCTTTTCCTGTTACCTTTCTATTATGGATTTTTATTTTAATTCCACTATGATCGGAGAACATACTTTGTATACTTTCAATTTTCTTAATTTTGTTAACATCCGTAGAATAGTGTCTATCTTGTTGAATGTTTCATGTTTAATTGAAAAAAAAACTGCATATTCTTCTGTTGTTGGGTGGAAGGTTCTATAAATGTCAATTAGATCCAGTTGGTTGACATCATTGTTCAGTTCTGTATGTTTGCTGATTTTCTGCCTACCAGTTCTATTTCTGAGAGGTGAGTGTTGAAAAGTTTCTAACGATAATTGTGGATTTGTCTATTTCTCTTTTCAGTTCTGTCAGTTTTTGCTTCATGTAGTAGATACTCTTTTGTTTGGTGCATGCACATTTAGCACTGTTATGTCTTCTTGGTGAATTGATCCTTTCATCGTTATGTAATGCCCCTCTTGTTCCTTAGTAATTTTCTCTGCTCTGAAATCTCTTTTGTCTGATATTAATAGAGCCACTCTAGCTTTCTTTTGATTACTGTTTGCATGGTACATCTTTTCCCTCCTTTCACTTTTAACCTACCTGTCTTATTATATTTGAAATGAGTTTCTTGTAGACAATATATAGTTGAGTTATGATTTTCTTTCATTAATCAATTCTGACCATCTTTATTTTAATTGGTTAGTTTAGACCATTTATATTAATGTAATTATTGATATGTTTGGATTAATTCTACCATTTTATTTAGTTTCTATTTGTTCCCTCTGATTTTTGGTCTTCTGCTTCCCCCTTTCTTGCCTAATTTTGGGTTATTTGAACATTTTTTGATTTTAGAAAAAGTTTAGATTTATAGAAAGTTGCTATGATAATACAGAGAGTTTTTATATATCCATCACCAAGTTTCCTCTAGTGTTAATAGCTTACATTATCATGAAACATTTGTCAAAATTAAGAAACCAATAATTGGTACATCATTATTAAACTTCAGATTTTATTTGGATATCACCAATTTTTCTACTCATCTCATTTTTCTACTTTGAGGTTCAATTCAGGATACATTGCATTGAGTCATAGTGTTATTTGAACATTTTTTTGTATTCAATTTTAACTTATTTATTGTGATAAATTTAATTTATAAATTAAGCAATTTCACAGATAGAAGACTTATTCTTACCATAGATCTTAGCAAGCTCAGCATATGATTTTTTTTTCTTTCCTTATTAAGCCAAGAACTTTCACCTTTTAACTTAAGGGAGCACTTCATGGCTTCTCTTTGGAATGTCTGAATTGCCAGCATCGCTACTCTTGTGTTTTAGACCATTATTAATTAAAATAAAGGTTACTTTATTTTTTTATTTAACTTATCTTTATTGTTGAATGTATTACAGATGTTCTTCATTTTTCCCCCATTGACCCCCTCCTCCCCATTCCTGCCCTCCTCCGGCTTTTCCCCACATTGTTGTCTGTGTCCATTAGTTATGCATATATACATATAAGTTCTTTGATTTATCTCTTCCCACCCCCCAACCCCCCTTCCCTTTGAGGTTTGTCAGTCTAACAACCAATTTGTACTTCTTAATCCCTTCACCTTTTTCACCTATCCCCCCAGCCCCCACCCATCTGGTAACCAACAAAAGTTCTCTGTATCTATGAGAATGTTTCTGTTCTGCTTGTTCATTTTGTTTGTAGATTCGATTGTTGATAGATATGTATTTATTGCCATTTTGTTTGTTGATATTTTTTTTATCTTTTTCTTCAAGAAGACCCTTCAACATTTCATATAATAATGGTTTGGTGGTGATGAACTCCTTTAGCTTTTCCTTGTCTGGGAAACTCTTTATATGGCCATTGATTCTAAATGACAGCTTTGCAGGATAGAGTCATCTTGGTTGTAGGTTCTTGCTTTTCATCACTCTGAAAATTTCTTGCCACTCCCTTCTGGCCTGCAAAGTTTCTTTTGAGAAATCAGCTGACAGTCTTATGGGAACTCCCTTGTAGGTAACTAACTGCTTTTCTCTTGCTGCTTTTAAGATTCCCTCTTTGTCTTGAACCTTTTGCATTTTGATGATGATGTGTCTTGGTGTGGGCCTCTTGGGGTTCATCTTGTTTGGGACTCTCTGTGCTTCCTGGACTTGTATGTCTGTTTCCTTCACCAAGTTAGGGAAGTTTTCTGCCATTATTGTTTCAAATAGGTTTTCGATTTCTTGTTCTCTCTCTTCTCCTTCTGGCACCCCCAAGATGCGAATGTTGGCATGCTTGAAGTTGTCCCAGAGGCTCCTTACACTATCCTCATTTTTTTGGATTCTTTTTTCTTTTTGCTGTTCTGATTGGGTGTTTTTTGCTTCCTTATATTCCAAATCGATGGTTTGCTTCTTGGATTTACCTACTTTACTATTGCATCTGTGTAAACTATTCTTTATTTCAGTTAGTGCCTCCTTCATTTCTGACTGGTCCTTTTTTATGCTCTTGAGGCCCTCACTGAGTTCACTGAGGTTCTCACTAAGTCCATTGAGCATCCTTATAAGCAGTGTTTTGAACTCAGCATCTGTTAGGTTGGTTAACTCCATTTCACTTAGTTTTTTTCCTAGAGTTTTGTTCTGTTCTTTCATTTGGGACCTGTTTCTTTGTCTCCTCATTTTGGCTGCCTCCCTGTGTTTGTTTCTATGTATTACTTAGCAAGAGGTATAGGGCTAGCTGAGACCAGATGCTGCTTGTTTGAAAGAATTTAGGAAAAGCTGAAGCAGGATCCAAGACAGGCCAATCCTATGGTCAAGCAACTGGCAACAGCTTGGGTGGGCCTGGAAGTTGGGTGGGGCAGGGCCTCAGGGTATCAACAGGGCAGGGCAAACAGTGTGAGCCAGGTTGCTGGAGTCCCAGATATGGGGGCATCTGCTGGCCCAGGGAAGGGCTCACCAAAGGAACAACGGCCTCCCACAGCACATCTGTCCAGAAGAAAGCTGCCTCTCCAGCCCTTGCTCCAATGCCAAACAGCTCAGTTCTTCCCCATACAACTCTGGTGCCTTTCAGGCTCCCTCCCGCATGCTGGAGCCTGGAGAGTGCGAGTCCAAGTAAGTCTGTGCGAGGGCCCTTTAAGAGGAGCTGCCGGGGGCTCCAGCCTCCTCAGCCTCAGTTCCCGCTGGCTTTTCCAGCCAGAAGTTGTGGAGACTTCTCTTCCTGGCACTGGAACCCTGAGCTGGGCGCCTGGTGTGGGACAGGGACCCCCCAGTCCTCAGGGAGGACCTTCCCAGCCGAGGTATCCTCCTAATTTTTATCCGCTACACGTGGGTGTGGGACCAGCCCGGCGTGCCTCTGCCCCTCCTACCAGTCTCGATGCGGCTTCTTCTTTAATTTTGTAGTTGTAGGACTTCCATTCAGCTTGATTTCAGGCAGTTTTGAATGATGGTTGTTCTGTAGTTTAGTTGTAACTTTGATGTGGTTGTGGGAGAACGCGATACCGCTTTTACCTACGTGGCCATCTTGACCGGAAGTCCCATAAGGGTTACTTTAACACAAGCACTGTGACTCTGTGAAAGTCTATCTGATAACTGAGAGGGACACTAAGTGACTGACTGGAGGATAGAGTATATATCAGTGCTACACCAGACAAAGGGATGATTCACCTCCCAGGCTGAATGGAGCAGGATAGTGTGAGATTTCATCATTCTGCTCAGAATGGCATGCACTTTAAAACTTATGAATTGTTTATTTCTGGCATTTTCCATTTAATACTTTTCATTGCAGTTGACTGTGGATAACTGAAACTATGGAAAGTGAAACCATAAGTGGGGACTACTATATTACAAAACATATACTTAACTTTTCACCATCAATTTAGAATCAATATTTTGCCACTTTAATAGGAATGTACAAAATCTACCACTGTTTAGGGTCCCATTGTGCTGTGTTTGTCTTATATGTTACATTTATGTATATTACAATCCCCAGAAGATAATCTTATAACTTTTGCTTTCAATGTCAAACATATTTCAAATATCTCAAATAGAAGAATATTACATTTACTCTGATATCAACCATTTCTGTTGCTTTTCCTTTATTTCTGATATTCCAAATTTCCTTCTGTTATCATTTCCCTTTTGTTTGAAGAATTTGCTTTAGGAATTCTTTTAGAGCAATCTGCTGGCTACAAATTGTTTTAATTTTCCATCATGAGAGAATATCTTTATTTCACTTTCATTCATTCCTGAAGTGTAGTTTTGCTCAATTTAGAATTGTGTTGACAGTTTTTTTTCTTTTAGCACTTTAAAAATATTGTGCCACTTCCTTTTGACCTCCATCATTTTTGTGAGCTATCAGCCGTCATTCAGATTGTTGTTCCCCTACAGGTAATGCATTGTTTTCTTGGGCAGCTTTCAAGAGTTTTTGTTCATCTTTAATTTTCACCAGTTTCTGATGTGTCTAGTCATGAATTTCTTTGGGTTTATTCTATCTAAGGTTCAGTCAGCTCCTTAAATACATAAGTTTATGTCCTTTGCCAAGCTTGTGAAACTTTCATTTCTTCAAATATTTTTTTTGCATTGCACTCTTTCTTCTCACCTATGGTTTATGATGACATAAATGCTACACCACACAGGTCCCCAAGACTCTACTCATTTTTTTTTTCAGTATATTTTCTGTATGTTATTCAGATTGGATAGTTTCTATTGATCTACCTTCACATTCGCAGATTCCCCTCCCCCACCTCTACTATAGTCTGTTCTTAGCACAGCTACCAGAGTGATCCATTTAAAATCTGAGTTGGAGCAAGTCACTCCCCTTCACCCTCCATCTCACTCAGAGCCAAAGCCCAAGTTTTACAATGACCTACAGGGACCCACACAGTCTGGCATTTACTACCTCATTCATTTCATCTCATAGTTCTAGTTCCCTTTGCTCATTTGGTTCTGGCCACAGTGGCCTCTTTGCTGTTCCTCTAATACTCCAACATGTTATTGCTTCATGGCCTTTGCACTGGCTGGTCTTGCTTCCTGGGACTGTCATCCCAGCTGTTCCTAAAGCAGACTCCCTCACCTCTAAATGTCTTTGCTCAACTGTCCTCTTTTTTTTTTAATTAATTTATTTTTGTTATAGATGTTTCTCCTTTTCCCCTCATTCACACCCTCCTCTCAATTCCCCCCACCCCATCCCTGGCATTGTTGTCTATGTCCATGATTACGCATACATGCATACATGACCAGCCCATCTAAAATTGCAGCCCTACTTTTGCATACAAGTTCTGTGGTTTATCTCTTCTCTCCCCTCATCCCCCTCTTCTGAGGTTTGTCAGTCTGTACACTACTTATATGTCTCTGGGTCTATTTTGTTCATCAGTTTGTTTTGTTCATTATGTTCCACAATCTCAACTGTCCTCTTTTTAGTGAGGACTTCCATGACCAGCCCATCTAAAATTGCAGCCCTACTTTTGTCTTTCCTTGTTTTATTTTTCTCCTACTGTATTATCTAACATAATATATAATTTATTTATTCATCATTCTTCTAGAATGTGTGCTCCATCAGGGCAGGATTTTTGTGTGTCTTGTTTCCTCCTGTATGCCCATGGCCTGACACATAGTAGATGCTTGATAAATATATGTTGAAAGAATGAATAAAAATATCCCCTAGCTCTGCTTCAACCATAACTTATAGAAGAGAAGTTTTAGCTTCTTGTTGAGTGTTTCTGAGTATGGACATCAGAAAGTTTCTGAGTATTTTCAAGAGCAGATTCAATGTCAATGACAGTATAGGATCTTCTCAAAGAAACCAGTGGTTTGGACACCTGTTGTTACTACATTCTCCTGAAACTGAGTATCAGAAATGCTAAGAGCGTGAGGCTCTGCACAGATTGACTCTTTGCAAGATGTTGGAAACAAGTACCAAATTAGAAACTGAGAGCTTTGTACTTGGATTGATTCACAGGTTTCAGCTTTTCAACTTCCCAACCATTGCTGCTGTTGTTAGTTTCGGAAATATCTCACAAACCACCAATCCAGCTCTTGCTGGTGTGTGAACATGTACATACAGTCACATTCATGTGCTTCCCTACACCAAGTGCTGATCCAACACAACCCATTTCCCATTCTAGCTTGTCTGGCATCCTCAGATGATTGTTCAAAGAGGCTTTGCCAGGACCGAGTTTTCCAAGCTTCCTGGTTCCCAAGGGAATGAGGTGTGTCTGATAGTGTCCAAAGTTCCCTCCCACATCTGTCAGCACAGTAATATATGGCAGATAACAGGATTTCACTGCATTGTGGTAGTTTAAACGGGCATGACAAGATTGTGATTTCAAACCTGTGTAAGTCATAGACACCTAAGCGATTGTGGCTTCTCCTCCAACTTACTGGCAGCCAAGGTAAAATAGCTTGCTGATTCTTCAGGCTTTGACCTGGCCCTCAGCCCTTTCTTTCCCTCCACTGTGCAAGATTGGCCTTGTATGCATTTCACAACCTCCCCCGTTTTTCACCATGGCCCTGTGTTTTCAGGAATACAGTCCCCAAGGGCTATCAAGTTCTGTGAAAGAAACTGTCTGCTGGGTTTGTCACATAGAATGGTTGTTTGAGGCCCTTTGTTTTTTGTATGTCTATGTTAAGTGAGTTTTGAACATTCTTGTATGAGTAGAATCTGAGGAAAATGAGAGCCTTTTTTCCTGGAAAATACACCCAGGCTCACAATGAACTGTATCATTTTATGGACGCCAGAGACTCCAGAAAGCCTAGGTCAAGAATGCCACATCTATTGTGCTAGTGACTTGTTGTTTTTTTAAGCCAGCTTTACAGATGTATAATTAACATATAAGATGCACTTGTTTTAAGTATACAGTTTGATGAGTTTTGACAAATGTGTACACCTAGGTAACACTACCCCATAAAGATAAAGAAAAATTTGCTATGCTTTCTTCAAGTCAGAACATCACCCCACCAAAGTAACCACTATTCTGACATCTACCATCATACATGAGTTTTGCCTATTCTAGAACTTCACATAAATGGAATCATACAATATATGCTATTTTGCATCTGGCTTCTTCCGCTCACCACGTTTTTGAGATTTATCTATGTGTGCAAGGGCTTTACCAAATGCAGAGATTTTAATGGCATTGATGACACAGGTACAACTACCCAGAATCTCACAATTCTAGAGTCTTGTGGTTCAGTGAGAGAGGCAGAATGATGGTGCAAATGATTCCAATACTTGTGCAGGGGCAAAGTGTTATATAGAAGAGCATCCTGCATTGCTCCTAACCTAAAGCCTTGGATGGGAGCATTGGCATGGGCAATAGATATTGAAGATCTGGGTCTGAGCTTCTGCTATGTTAGAAATAGATATTATAAATCTTTTTAACCTTCCTAAGCTAAAATTTCCTCATGGACAAAGGAGAAGCTGGAAGAACTTCATGAAATAGAAGCACCTTCGTAATCTGCTGCACTGTCTGTATGGACAAGTTGCAGTGGAAGGATGTCTGGGGGTGGGGCTGGTGAGCTAAGAGACCCAGACTCAAATCCTGCTGAAGCCCCATCCCCTTGCTTAATACCTTGAGCCTCAAGCCCCTCTATGTAGAAGGGAGTTAGTGATATATCCAGGGTTAAACTAAAGAATTGAATGAGTCAAAGAATGTGGATAAAGTGCCAGGCCCAGGGTTGGACAGAGAGGAGCTGCTCCATAAATGAGGCAGTGGCCGCCTGTAAGAAGGTTAAAACTACCTCCACTGTCCACTAGCCATGTGACCCTGACCAGTTGGAGGTTATCTATCCTCCTACCTAGGGTGTAGGAAAACACTCTGAGATGAAGACGGAGATGTAAATGCAAGAGGGCCATGGAGGAGTGCCCTTGGGATCAACAGCAGCTGGAGGGAAAAAGAAACAGGACTGGGCTGAGGGAGGAGTTGAGCTGCAATGCAATCACAAAGAAGACATCAGTGGACCCCCTGGGGAGCAGTGGAGTTAGGGTGACCCTGCTGAGTTTTTCCAAAGAATTGAGGCAAGATGACAGGCCTTTATACCTCTTCGTGATTTTGTCACTGAATGTGAGTTATCCCCAGGAAGGGGGTGTGACCTCAAGGGCAGTTTCTGGAGGGTCATTGAATGTGGTACACCTTAAATATCTACAATTTTTATTTTTATTTTTTAAATTTATATGTGAACTGTCTATTGTCCACACTCCTAGCAGCTGGGGAAATGAGTACTTCAGTCATGAAGGGACATCTAAACAGCACACCACAATATCCACTATGCCTCTCTGTGCCTCAGTTTCCTCACTTATAAAATGAGGATAATAATAGTGGCTACCTCACTGGGTTAAAATCAGGAATTAATATATATATATATTCCTTAAAATGGTGGCCAGTGCAAATTATTCCTAGTACTAGCATTTTAGAAAACATTCAATATATCTATCTTTCTTTATCAAATATATGAATAGATGAATGAACTCTCTCAACCCTGTCCAGAATAAAAGATAAATGTCGAGTTTGGACATTTGGGGAAAAACCCGCCAACCAGGTGACAAAGCATTTGGCTGGAAAGCAGTGGATTCAATATATTTTAAACCATGGGACTCATGCTCAGAGGAAATTTAAATCTCCCTTTCAGAACTTTTGCTGCACCTGAAGGTCTGGCATTCCTGGTGTAGGCATTGCCAAAGTCCTTTACCCTCAGTGTGTTGAGCTGCAGTATGGGGATTTGACAGCTGAAGACAGCTCAGCAGGGTGCAGGAAAGCAGACATTTAATGGGCTTTGACAATACAAAGGGTTATATAAATGACCCAATTTCTGTAATTTTGCTGTAACTGTCATGGGAATTGCTATAGACAGATATGGAGAAGGCCCTGTTTATGCACTTAAACTTTAAAAGGTTTAACCACTAAACACACAGTCTCTTTCTCTTCCCTTCACCTCCTCACAATTCTGCATTTAAATTGTACTGGAGCAGGGGTGGGGGGAGGAAAGAGAGGGGATGGCAGTTGAAATAATGGGTGACCTTTATCTGCCCAAGTCCTGGACCACAGCTCCAATTTTTGACTCTTGGGTCAACTGCCCTGGTCAGTCTTCTCCTGGGGAGAGTTTTTTTTACCTGCGCCTAACAATCAGATGCGGGAGTGAAGGGGAGGTAGCAGGAAGTGAAATGCACTCTCTGAGCTCAAGGCTTTTGCCCAATTTTAATCTGGTTCCCATCCCTGTGTTCAAAGCAAGTTGCTGTTTGATTCTTGCCATCTCATCTTAGAAGACTTTTCCCAGGGTGGGGGTTCAGATAGTTCTAAAGCCAGAGAGCCAGGAGGCAGGAGGGTTTATAGAGGCAGATACCACAGGCTTCCAAGCTAAGTGCCTTAGTGGGAGAGCTCCTGGCTGCTGCTGACATTTCTCAGACAGGAGATCAATAAGTGGGCAGAGCTTGAAAAGCAAATCATGCTTCCACCTGCCCTGGGGAACCCTCAGCAACTGTCATGGCAGAGGAGGCATCCCAGAGGAGACCAGGAAAGACAGGGGTACAAGATAGCCTTGATAGGGCCCAGATGGGGGATGGGGCAGGGAAATCAGGAATGCCCAAGGTGATGAAAGGGGCAAATGCTGTGTTCCCCCACCCCCAACCTTCCTTCACAGTTCTTGCTGATTCTGTTAAGATTCCTGACTTCAGCCTCCCAGGTAAAACCAGACACTTGGATGTGATTTTGCAGCCAACGTGGCATTTCCAGCTCAAATGAGCCTGGTCTGAAATTGCAAAGCTGCCCCAGGTGAGAGATGCTGTATCCATGGTTAGGTATCTCCATGAGACAGAAGCCTTATTCCCTGCCCTGCCAGCGCCAAACAGGACTTTAAAGAATAGTCCACACTTCATTCACATTTGCAAAGGATTTTCTATGCCAGACTCAAGCTTTCTTATGAACCTGATGTCTCTTTGCAGGTGTGTGTGCGTGTGCCCATGATACCTTGCGTACACACAAACAGAAGCGGGCCAAAGAACTGGAAATGAGTATGAAACTTTTTTCCAATCTGATAAGCCTGATTCACTCCAACCATTTAAATCTCTTCTGGAAATTCACCTCTTGTGCCTTAAATATCTACTCTTTCCATTTTGTTCTCCCTCCCTCCCACATCTGAGTATGGTGTAGGAGTATGCCATATCCTTATGGCCATGGTGGGCTGGGTAGCCATACAGTGTCACTGTTCCACTTCTTGGATTCTTCATGTCTCCACAGTAATCGACATTCATAATTCTGGTAACTGCTAAAGCCAAGGTTAGTGATCTTACAGTGTCTTCTCCAAGGGCTTTTTGGTCCTCCCTCCTGACTTGGATTCTCCTCAGCCCTGGCTACTATTGAAAACCTCCTGAGGCATAGCCATGACCCCTATTTAGTCTCCTGTTCGGATGTCTCAATCAGTTCCCTTGAATGTATGATCTTTTTTTGCTACATGATAGTAACTCCCTTTGGCTAGCTCTCCAGCTAGTGTTTTGCCAACATCTTTGTTCCTAGGGACCTGTAGACATTTCTGGGATCTCCTACATGCAAAATATAGCCCAGGATATTTCATAATGTTAACTTGGGTTTGTTTTCTGTCTAACCAGTAGCTACCCTAGGTTCTTGCAGGTGTACCATGCTGGGTAGGCTCCTCCTGGAGTCCCAGACAGAGAGTAGATGACTGCACTTCTGCTCTTGGTTTTTGCCTTCACTCCCAGCAGATACCTCCCCATTCTGAAACTTTAATCCAGAGAGTGCCACAAGGAGCAGGCTTTTCTAGTCTGATTGGGACTTCACCCACATTCTTTCACATTCTTTGTCTTTCTGACCCAAGCTTCCTCAAAATTTAGCCTTAGTGGCAGAGAAAGAAATGGCTTCCTGTCTTAGTTTGGGTTCTCTTGAAAACAGAGCATGACACAAGGACTTGCACGAAGGTAGGTTATTTGAGATGTGATCTTAGCAATTAGAAGCGAAGGAAAGGAGAGAATGAGACAGGGAAGAAAGAAATATGAATATACTGAATGGCAACAGGGGCTGATTCTGTAGGAAATGTAGAGAATGCTTTACGGAATTATTCACTGGAATGACAGGAGCCTGGGGCATTTATCCACCAGTTGCTACCTGATCCCAGTTGAAGATTGCCCCGGGGGTGTTAATGTCCTCACTTCTAAGCTGCATACACACATAGACCAGGCAAATTCCCACATGGGTGGAGAAGGTCCAGAGACAGAAAGAAGATAGACACTCTCAGCTTAATATGAGTCTGATCCCTGCAGCTGCTATTGAAATTAGAGGCGGGCCAATAGGATAAGAGTTACCAGCTTTGTCTGATACACTTCCCCAAAGGGAATTCAAATAAGGAGGAATTTTCCAGAACATATTACTCATTACAGTAACCTTAAAGATCTTCTGCTCTAATATCCTTGTTTTAAAAAGGCCATAAGAAATTGTGATTTATTCAAGATCAAAATGATTGAACATAGCCAAAACTAGAACTTGGATGCCATAGAATCATGTCAGAGAGCTCTTTCTTCTGTATTACACAGATCTATTCAACCAATAATTATATATTTGTTAACTGCATATGGTATTCAAAACATTATGGAAAATAAAACATAATTCCTGCTTTCAGGAAATTAGTAATCCAGATTATGAGAGAAATTTGGTCTTTAGTCATATGCTAAAAAGAAGACTAGGTTAAGTCTGATCAGACAGTGCTCCCAAAACTTAAGGTAAAGAAAAATGGGCCCAGAGAATACAGAGTGCTTGTGGCAAATATGTATCCAGCAAACTTTGAGTATTAATTGCAGGTAAGGTGTGAAAGGAAGACTTTAAGACAGCCCTCTATGATCCCTGCCTCCTGTCATTCAAGTCCTTGAGAAATCTTCTCCCCTTTAAGTCTATACCTAGTGACTCACTTCTAACAGATGGAATATGGCAGAAGTGATGGGATGGCTCTTGAAAAATTAGATTATGAAAAGACTAGCACCTGTTCTGGATGCTTTATTTTATTCAGTCTTGTGTTGCTTGTTCTAGGGGTTAGCCAGCTGCCATGTTCTGAGTCAACCTTGTAAAGAAGCCCAAGTGCGTGAGCTTGGAAGTAGATCTTCTGAGGCCTTCCAGCAGCCGTGGGAGTGAATTTGGGAGTGAATCCTCTCAGTTGAGCCTTGAAATAGGACTGCAGGCCCAGTGATACCTTAATTGCAGCCTCATGAGAGACACTGAACCAAAGGACCCTATTAAGCCATACCCAGATTCCTGACCTCAGAGACTGTGAAATGAAATTTTTTTGGTTTTTTAGTTGACAAGTTTGAGAGTAATTGGTTACACAATCATAGCTAACTGATACAGAAGGCATTGCATTAGAAGTTGGCAATAAAATTATGAGTAATGCATGGACTTAGGAACCATAACAGAAATCAATTCAAACTATCTTAAGCCAAATGGAGCACATATTTGTATCACAACTTTTTATTCACTTATCTATTGATGGGCACTTGGGTTGCTTCTATATCTTGGCTATTGTAAATAATGCTACAATGAAAATTGGAGTACATATATTCTTTTGAATTAGTGTTGGGGTTTCTTCAGATATATACCCAGAAGTGAAATTTCTAGGTCATGAGGCAGCACCATTTTTTAATTTTTTTTAGGAAACTCCATACTGTTTTTCATAGTGGCTACACAAATCTGCATTCCCACCAACAATGCACAAGGGTTCCCTTTTCTCCACATCCTCACTAACACTTGTTTGTTGATTTATTGATGATAGCCACTCTGACAGGTGTGAGGTGATATCTTATTATGGTTTTAATTTAAATTTCTCTGATTAGTGATGTGGAGCATCTTTTCATATGACTGTTGGACATCTCTATGTCCTCTTTGGAGAAGTGTTTATTCAAGTCTTCTGCCCACTTTTTAATTGGATTGGTACATATATACAATGGACTATTACTTGACCATATAAAAGAATGAAATATCACCATTTGTGACACATGGATGGACCTAGAGGGTATCATGCTAAGTGAAATAAGTCACACAGAGAAAGACAAATATCATATGATTTCACTTATACATGGAATCTAGAGAACAAATAAGTGAGGAAACAAAATAGATTCATAGATACAGAGAACAGACTGATGGTTACCAGAGAAGAGAGAGGTTGGGCGGAAACGGTGACAGGATTAAGAGGTACTAATTGGTAGTTACAAAATAGCCAAGGGGATGTAAAGTACAGTAGAGGGAATATAGTCAATAATATTGCAATAACCATATATGGTGCCAGATGGGTACTTGAAATATCAAGGGGATCATTTTGTAAAGTATATGATTGTCTAACCACTAAGCAGTACACCCAAAACTAATACAAAATAATATTGAATGTAAACTGTAGTTGAAAAACACTTTTTTTTCCGAAAAATTAGAGGAGCACAGATTGAAAGGATTTTGGATTGTCTCCCAGAACGCAAGGATAGGAAGAGAACCAGGATTCATGAGGATTGGAAAAAGAACTTAAAATCCATTGAGAAACAGAGAGAACCCAAATACACAAAATCAGAAATGAAAGAGGAGAAGTAACAACTGACACCACAGAAATACAAAGGATTGTTAACAAATACTATGAACATTTATATGGTAACAAATTCGACAATCTAAGCAAAATGGACAAATTTCTAGGAACACATAGTCTTCCAAAACTGGACGGGGAAGAGATAGAAAACTTGAACAGACTATTAACAACGAAGGAAATTGAAGATGTAATCAAGACTCTCCCAGCAAACAAAAGCCCAGGCCTGGATGGCTTCACGGGGAAGTTTTACCGAACATTCAAAGAAGAACTAACACCCATTCTCCTCAAACTATTTCAAAAATTCAAAAAGAAAGAAGACTTCCAAACTCGTTTTATGAGGCCAGCATAATTCTAATTCCAATACCAGATGAAGACACTACAAAGAAAGAAAACTACAGTCCATTGTCCCTGATGAACATAGATGCCAAAATCCTTAACAAAATACTAGCAAATCAGATCCAGCAATACATCAAAAAAATTATTCACCATGACCAAGTGGGATTCATCCCAGGGATGCAAGGCTGGTTCAATATTTGCAAATCAATAAATGTGATGCACCACATAAACAAAATGAAAGATAAAAACCACATGATCATATCAATAGATGCTGAAAAAGCATTTGACAAAATCCAGCACCCATTTCTGATAAAAACGCTCAGCAATTTGGGAATAGAGGGATCATATCTTGATATAATAAAGGCCATATATGAAAGACCTACAGCCAACATCATACTCAATGGACAAAAACTAAAAGCATTTCCCTTAAGACAAGGATGCCCACTTTCGCCACTCTTATTTAACATAGTACTGGAAGTCCTAGCCACAGCAATCAGACAAGAAGAAAAAATAAAGGGGATCCAAATTGGAAAGGAGGAAGTGAAACTGTCATTATTCACAGATGACATGATATTATACATAGAAAATCCTAAAGACTCCATCAAAAATCTACTAGAATTAATAAATGAATTTGGCAAAGTAGCAGGATACAAAATTAACGTCAAGAATCAACAGCATTCTTATACACCAATGATGAACTCACAGAAAGAGAAACTAAAAAAACAATCCCATTTACCATCGCAGCAAAAAAGTTAAGATATCTAGGGATAAGCTTAACCAAAGAAGTAAAGGACCTATTTGCAGAAAACTACAGGACATTGGAAAAAGAAATAGAGGAAAATATAAAAAAGTGGAAGCACATACCTTGTTCATGGATTGGAAGAATTAACATCATTAAAATGTCCATATTACCCAAAGCAATCTATAGATTCCATGCAATCCCCATCAAAATACCAATGACATATTTCAAAGAACTAGAACAAATATTTCAAAAGTTTATATGGAACCAAAAAAGACCCCGAATAGCCACAGCAATCTTGAAAAAGAAGGACAAAGTAGGTGGGATCACAATACCAGATATCAGGTTATACTACAAAGCCACTGTAATCAAAACAGCCTGGTACTGGCACAAGAACAGGCATATAGACCAGTGGAACAGAACAGAGAATCCAGAAATTGAGCCAAGACATTATGCTCAATTAATATTTGACAAAGGTGGTAAGAGCATACAATGGAATAAAGACAGCTTATTTAATAAATGGTGTTGGGAAAATTGGACAGCTACATGCAAAAAAATGAAACTAGACCATCAACTTACACCATACACAAGAATAAACTCAAAATAAATAAAAGACTTAAATGTGACTCCTGAATCCATAAAAATCGTAGAAGAAAATGTAGGCAACAAAATTTCGGACATCATACGCAGCAGAATCTTCACTGATACATCACCTAAGGCAACAGAAATAAAGGAAAAAATGAACACATGGGACTACATCAAACTCAAAAGCTTCTGCACAGCAAAAGAAACAACCATCAAAATGGAAAGGCAACCAACTGTATGGGAGAGCATAATTGCCAATGATACATCAGATAAGGGGTTAATCTCCAAAATATATAGAGTGCTCATACAACTCAACAAAAGGAAGACAAAGAACTCAATTAAAAAATGAGCAGAAGAACTAAATAGACACCTGTCCAAACAGGACATACAAAGAGCTAAGAGACACATGAAGAAATGCTCAACATCACTAATTATCAAAGAGATGAAAATTAAAACAACAATGAGGTAGCACCTCACACCTGTCAGAATGGCCGCCATCAACAAATCATCAAACAACAAGTGTTGGTGAGGGTGTGGAGAAAAGGGGACTCTAGTACACTGCTGGTGGGAATGCAGAATGGTGCAGCCACTTTGGAAAACACTATGGTGTTACCTCAAAAAATTAAAAATTGATTTGCCATTTGACCTTGTGATCCACTTCTAGGAATATACCCTAAGAAGCCTGAAACACCAATCAGAAAGAATACATGTACCCCCATGTTCATAACAGCACTACTTACAATAGCT
Source organism: Tadarida brasiliensis (assembly GCA_030848825.1). Taxonomy (NCBI): domain Eukaryota; kingdom Metazoa; phylum Chordata; class Mammalia; order Chiroptera; family Molossidae; genus Tadarida; species Tadarida brasiliensis. The sequence continues at coordinate 104,537,166 of CM061280.1, read as the reverse complement.
AAGATCTGGAAACAGCCCAAGTGTCCATCAGTGGATGAATGGATAAAAAAGCTGTGGTACATATACACAATGGAGTACTATGCAGTTGTAAGAAAGAAAGATCTCTTATCCTTTGAGACGACATGGAAGGACCTGGAGAGTATTATCCTAAGCGAAACAAGCCATGCAGAGAAAGACAAATATCACATGATCTCACTTATTTGCGGAATATAATGAACATAACAGTCTGAGGAACAGTGTAGACCCAGAGTCATGGAAGTAGGATACAGACTGACAACCCTCAGAAGAGGGGTAGGGGGAGGGAAGAGATAAACCACAGAACTTTTATGCATGTACGCATAACTGATGGACATGGACCACAAAGCTGGGGAGGGGGTGGGGGGGATGGGGAGGAGGTTGTCAATGGGGGAAAAAAAGGAGAAACATCTGTAACAAAAATAAATTAATAAAAAAAAAATCCATTGAGAAACAGGTAGTGAACCAATTTTTTTTCCTGACTTGTTCTATCTACGAAGCCCTTAAACCCTTCTGTCTCAGCATCTGGCATTTTTCTGTTTCTTTTTGTACATGAGGAAAACCAGACATCCTTAAGGAGCTTACATGTCTTCTCCATTTAGGCACAACAGATACATACTTAAATTCCCAATTCCTAGAAGAGAATTATCAGATAGCACATCTTAAATCATCTGTCTATTCTGATGTCCCCAACAGAGGCTAACAGATAGGGCTGGCTGCCCACTCCAAAGTTTCTTTGAAAAGAAGTTATGGGAAGTGAAGGCAAAGTAAACAACAGATTTTTTGAACTGCCCTCAAGAAGCTTGTAGTTTATTTTAGTGCGCTGAGAAGATAGGGATCAGAAGTATGGAGCATTTTACTGGCACATCTTTAACTGGAGGTTTGAGGGTTTAAAAGAGAATTATGTACCAACGTCTATCTAGATGGCTTCTTGAGAGCCACTATTCTTTGCTGGGCTTCAGTTTCCTCATCTGTAAGATGAGTAAGTTGACCCCAGGTGACATCTAACAGTCCTCCACCTTCGAAATTCTGTGACTCTAAGGGAAAGGAAAAGAAAAGTTGGCATCTCCAGACATCCTCATGGAATTGTGGTACATGTATTGTATGGCCAGATGCCCTAGGTCTCTGGTATGTGCTGGAGGTGCTCTGCACAGAGGACAAAGCAAGGTAAGGTCAACATTGAGCTTGCCATTGAGAACAATCAAACCATAATGCCCCAGGTTTTAGAACAGAAGCATGTGTTTTGGGGTGAAGATGTAGATATAGAGTTTTAGAAGCCACGCAGTGGCCTTGGGCCTTCTATAGTCGAAGGCTACCTGGAGGATTCACAAAGCAGAACATTAAAAAAAATTTACCCCTAAGGTTGTGCTGTCCTCTTGCAAGAGGTTGGATGACAAGAGCTGCTTTTCAAATGATTGTCTATGGCACATCCAGATGCAATGTTGGTCTCATGTACTCATCCTCCGACTTTCCCTTCTCTCTCTCTCTCTCTCTCTCTCTCTCTCTCTCTCTCTCTCTCTCTGTCTGTCTGTCTTTCTCTCTCGTCTTAATCTCAATCATTCCTCTCCATGCTTTTCTCACCCACTCAGAGCTCAGTGTCCTACTGACATCATCTCTGGAAGGCAGCCAATCAGTTCGCTCCCTGCCTTGTGTCATTTGCATGCCATTGCCTCATTCCAGTGTTGGTGGAGATCTTGGTTTTTGTTTTATTAATCTCAGTGTAGAAACACCCTCCTACCTTTCACATTTCCATTAGCTGGAAGGAGAAATGGGTAGAAATAATTGCCTCTGTGCAGTTCAACCCTAAAATAGGTGTGGCTCAGCTCTGGAATCTGAATAGGAGGTGCCTTTCTAAAAAAGAGGACTTGCACCCAGCTGGTGTGGCTCAGTGGTTGAGCGTCAACCCATGCACCAAGAGGTCTCTGGTTGGATTCCCGATCAGGGCACATGCCCAGGTTGTGGGCCCAATCCCCAGTCGGCGGCATGCAGGAGGCGGCCAATCACTGTTCTCTTTCATCGATGTCTCTATCTCTCCCTTCTTCCTTCCTCTCTCTCTAAAATCAATAAAGAAAAATTTTTGAAAAAGAGGACTTGCACAACAAACACCAATTTAATGTGGAAGATACATTTTTCCTTTTCTTCCCTCCCCCCACCCCACCTTCATGAAGTGAAACACAGTGTATGCTAAGGGGCTGAGAACCCTGGCCTTTTGTGAGAGTGGAAAGCCACCTACCTCCATTACCAGTGAGGATTGATTAGTTAACACCTATTAAATGCTTTGAAATGAAATAGCTCCCAAATATTCAATCTGATTATAGCTCTCAGTCTCATATCACAGGAGGGAATTGTAGATCCTGGCTGACATCACAGCTGTCAAAGTGAGTATTTTTGTGTGGGATCTGTGATTGCTGCTTCCTCTCTAATCAAAGAATGACACATGGGACAGGAGAAATGGCATTAGGGCCTTGCCCAATGTCAAGGGATAGGAAGGGAGAGAGAATGACACAGGGGCAAGACTCATGAGAAGAGGGAGACAGAGAATGGGATAGGGAAGAGAGTGAGAGACAGAGAAATTCGATTATTATCATGATCAGAGAATTGTAGCCTATCCTTATATTTCTGTAAAACCTGCTGGAAACAAGTTTAGTCTTGGAAAAGATAAGGTTTGCCCTAAAAAAATAAAAGCTTCTTTTTCAAGTTAAGGTATCAGGGATTGTTTTAATTGGCTTTATCTGTTTGCTTATTTGGTTAGTGGGTTTCTTGTTTGGTTGCATTTTAGTTTAAAATCTAACAAAATATGACTCTTTTATATTTGGTCAAGGTGGCTTTTTCTTATTGCCTGAAATATGGCCTGATGACCTGCCCTAGCTGTGGGAAGATGCAGGCCCTCCCTCACCTTAACAGCAGGTCTAGCCTGCCTGGACCCTCTTGCATTCTGTTCCCACCTTTGCCTGCCTTGGAAAGACCTGTGCTTGGACCATCATTCCAGCTGTCCTCTGGTTGCAGGCAGCTGAGGTTTGCTCTTACCCATTGGTCATGCTGAGACTGCCAAGTTGGATTCCCTTTTTTATCTGTGGGGAAGAGGACACAAAGCAACTCGGGGATAGAAAAGATAATGAGCAATGACAAGAGAGGGTTCCTGTCAAGGAAAATCCGACAAAGAGAAGGTGTGAGTACTGCTGAGTCTGTGAGTTATCTACCCTGGAGGCTGCCAATGCCCCAGCCAGCGGCTGCTTGCCCTGAATGAGGTACAGGATCATTCATTCATTCATTCATTCATCTTTTTTCTTTCTTCATTCTTCATTCTCCATTTTTTAATTGTATGTTTATCCATTTACTCTGAATTCATTAAATATAATATCTATTCAATCTGCATTTATTATATATGTATTATTTCAATAAACATGTATTGCGTGTCTTCTAGGTTCTGAGCTTACCATGATAAATAAGACAAAGATGCTCACTTAAAGGAATCAGACATATACTCAAATAACCATAATATGGATTACGCACAATACTTGCCCTAACAGAGGTACCAACAAAGTTGTCTGGATGCTCATAGGCATTATATCAAACTGAAGGGAACTCAGAAACTTTTGTAGAGGAGGTGGCATTTGAGTTGAGCCTGGAGAGATGAAAGGAATTTTCCCCCATGCTCATAGGGGATTGGCAAGAAATATAACTGACAGCATACCCAGCTCAAGGAAGGGCATGGGGGCAAGAAGTTGGATAAATGCCAGGATCAGCAGGCCACTAAAGATAACTGGGGCACAGGACAGAGCCAGCAGGAGCAGGAGATAGGGCACAAGGCTGGAGACCCCCAGGAGGCCTAAGGACTTCTTTCTGGGATAGCAGAAGTGTCTCTGAAGGCCACAGTTAAAACATGATCACTTGAGAGAAACAGGAGGTAAGGCTGTGTGGTTGGTAGGCCGGTCTGGAATATTTTTCATTCAGCAGTTCAGCCTAGATGAGTTTGTTGCCTTCACTAATTTCTATCAAAGAATCATGTATTTTAGTCCAAACTTTCATAGCAAAATAATTAAGAGTGCTGGGTCTGTATTTTGGATTTCACAGACCAATATGATACTTTAAAAATCAAGGGGAGTGTCATAATGATATCAACTTTTAATTTTGGCAGGAAAGAATATAGTCAAAATATGCCAATTTATTATCACCTTCTGTGAAAAAGACTAATTGCCTATCTAGTATCCATTCTCCCCTTCTTCCTAATAAATAGAATGCTATTTTAGTTGGGGTGGCAATATAGCCAAATCAAAACCACATTTTCCAGTCTCTATTGGTCACTGGGTAGAGCATCTGGAACAGCTTCTAATGGAGGCTGACTGGTTCTCACGTGTCTTTCCCCCTCCCCTACTGTTCCTTCTTCCAATTTAAAATTACCACCTTTGTGAGACCACGGTGCACCAACATCATGCTAAATATGAGGCTCACTCTGAGGAGCTTGCAACTTTCCCTAGGAAGCAAGGAGCAACATACCTACTTCATGCTTAGAATCCTCCAAGTGTCTCTTGGTGTTTTTAGTTCCCTCAATTGCAATCTTCCCCATGATTGACCCTCATAGGTATGTGAGGGGAGTGAGCATGCTGGCATCTGACACTTGTCTCTTCTCTCTCTTTCTGAGACTTCTTGTTCCATCATAGCAAGAGCTTTTGTTTGCCCCTGCTGTCTGGTAGTACCTGCCCTTGAATCATGACCTCATTCAGTAGATGTCACTATGCCTTTTGTATCATTCAATGTTGATCTAAGACAACATAAACACTCAAGATATTTTCAAAAAAGTGTTGGATAGGCAGAGGAGATATGTGGTAGGCACCATAATGCTCCACCCAGAACCCCACTCAAGGAAGGAACTGTCCCAGCTGCTGGGAATATCGAGGATGCTGGAGGTATTCCAGCTGTCAGCACTCTTCAGGGTCAGCCTCAGCAGCAGAGAGCACTTGCCAAAGGCCACACCCTCCTTGGGCACAATTTTGGCCCACTGCCAGACAACTCTGATGGGCCCTATATATTCCAGATCTCCCTGTGAGGTTGGTCAAGGCTTGGTCAGTCCAGCATCACAGTTTGACTTCTCCCTCTACACAATCCTGCTGACTGCTGCTTCTTCCCACAGATGTTGATCCTTAATAAACACCCTCGATGCTAAACTCCATGTCAGTGTCAGCTTCCAGACAATCCAACTGTTACATGAGGTTATCCAGAAATTAGCAACTATCTGCACAAAATCACAGACACTACTAGGCTGAGCAACAGAGGGCAGGAAGCATGTCACCAGACCCAGGGGGCCTGCTCACCACTGACATAGTTGGAGCATTTGCTGGAACAGAGCCATTATTGAAATTCCAGAGACCCCTCTGGAATTACCAATCACTAGATCCTGGAGCTACCCACTGTTGATAAAGATGCCACTATAAATAGAAAAAAGGAAGACTGTCTTCTATCTCCTTCTCACCTTCCCAGTCACCTACCACTTCTTCCCTAGAAGAACCTGCCTGGAAGCCAGCTGGCAAAGGATTCTGTGAAATTGATTTTGCAGGGTTCCAACCCTGAGTGACAGAACAGAGCACAGAAGAGAAAGAATGGAGCCGAGAAGAAAAAAAAAAAAAAGACAAATGACTAGCAATAAACCTCCACCTTAAGGAAAACTGGATGGGTGCGGGGAGAGCTGAACTTTCAGATGTGCCCCTGGGCTAGCCAACACCTTGACTGCAGTCTCATGAAAGACTTTGAAGCAGAGAACCCAGCTAAGATGAACCCAGATTCTGGACCTACAGACCATCAGGAGATAATAAATGCCTGTTGTTTTAAGCTGCTAATTTTTTGGTACTTTGTTAGGAAGTAATAGATGGATGATACAGTGAGTGGGGAATTAACAATATGAGGTGGAAAAAGACAAGGAAAGTATCTTAGAGAATGCTTGGAATAAAGAATAATGCTTCAGTAGGTAGCAAAGGGAGCAAGAATGTTGCAAGTAGAGAAAACAGCAAATACAAATGCTTGGAGGAATGAAGCTGCATTGTATGTTCCAGGATCTACAAGCAGTTTAGTACTGCTAGACTGCAAAATGTTGAGGTACGTGGCAAGAGATGATACCAGGAAGTCAGGAAAGCTAGACCAGTGGTTTTCAAAGTGGAATTAGAATCAACAGGGGAACTTTAAAAATACTGGTGCCTGGTTTCCACCTCCAGAGATTCTGTTGTATTAAGTGTGGGTTGCTGCACTGACACAGGGGTTTAAAAATTTCTCCTGGTGACAGAGGAGAAATTAGGGTAAAAGAGTGAGGTACTTGCCTTGGGTACAAAATTTAAGGAGACACTAAAAACTCAGAATTCAAGATAATTAATATTTCAATGCAATACTTAAAAATAAAAATTAGCCCTGCCTGTGTGGCTCAGTGACTTGAGTTTTGTCCCTAGGACTGAGTGGTCCCGGTTGATTCCTGGAACAGGGCATGATCCCCAGTAGGGGGTGTGCAGGAGGCAGCCGAATGATGTTTCTCTCTCACATAGATGTTTCTATCTCTCTCTCCCTTCCTCTCTCGCTAAAAAAAAAAATCAATAAAAACATATTTAAAAAAATAAAAATAAATTAATGCAAAAACTCCATAATGAACAAAACATAAAAAACTAAATAAAAACAGAATCCTTAGGTGATTCTAATATGCAGCCAACATTGAGAACCACTACTCTAGACCTTGAAGGAACTAGTGCACCTTCCTGTGAATCTTGGGATTTGTACTGGGCAAAGAACCTCAAGCAGCAGGGAGATATGATCAGATGTATGGTTTTAGAAAGTTCCTTTGGCTGCTGAATGGTAAGTAGGTGGGAATGAGTAGGTGTGGTGGGATTACAAAACCAGAGACAGACTAGCTGGAAAGATGCTGTATAAATTCTATTGAAAAGTGATTGAGTGTGAACTTAAATCACTAAATAATAGCAAGGAATTAGAGGAGAGGAAGGATGAGTCAGTGGTGTGTTGGAGCTGACTGAATCTGCTTGCAAGAGCGGATTACATGCATCTCTTCCCCAATTTCATGTTCAGTGACATCATATTGGCAGTTTGAAATCAGCAGTGGTGAAGGTATTTACACCAGAGAAATTGACAAACACTACAAATCAGAGGTGCTTGTTTTGTTGTTTGCTTGTTTGTTTTTGTTTTTAGGTAGAATCAGTTGTTAAACATTTACCAGTACAGCCATGGCTGAGACATGTTTATGAACACTAGAGAGGACATGATAATGAGTTAGACATGGAGGGTAGGAGGAGAGAAGGACTGAAGTGACCCACAAGATGACTGTATGATAGCAGCAACTAAATTATGAACTTGAAGAAGAGGAAGCTGGTCCCAGGTTAATTGTTATTTGCAAAGGGTAGTGTGCTGGGAGGCATCTGAGGAATGTTCCTTTGGTGCCTTTTTTTATAGTTCAAAGCAGTGCTGACAAGGCACAGGCCCTAAAAGATCTAGGGTATGACAAGAGACAAGTTGACTAGGAAGGAATTCTCTTCTCTTTCTCATCCCTTGGTCTATGATATCTAGGATTCTGTGTCTGGGAAGGAGCCATGAACATCACTAGTATGGAGTGCCATAGAAGCAATTGCAGGATTACTATAATCTTGTTAACTAGGAACTAGGCTGGTGGTGTTAATTCTAGAGTCTGGTCTTTGTTGGCTAACTAGGACAATTTGTTAAGCCTCTTAGTGCCTCATTTTCTTTATCTGTAAGATGAATTTACTAGTCCTTCCTTTCTTTTTTTTTTTTATTTTAATTTATTTTTGTTACGGATGTTTTTCCTTCCCCCCCCCCCCCGCAGACACTCTTCGCACTATCCCCTCCCAAGCATTGTTGTCTATGTCCATCGGTTATGCATACATGCATATAAGTTCTTTGATTTATCTCATCCCTGCCCCCCACCCCCTCCTCTGAGGTTCCTTTCTTTCTCATGGTGTGATTATGAACATAAAATGAGATAATAGCTGTTAAGTTCCCTCTAAAATTTAAAGAAACTCTTCAAATACCATACATGAAGTATGTTTCAAGAGATGACACCAAGAAGTCAGGAAAGCTAGACCAGTGGTTTTCAAAGTGGAATTAGAACCAACTGGGGAACTTTAAAAATACTGGTGCCTGTAATAATTATGAAAATCATCATTATGTTAATTGCATTATGACAATCATCTAATAAATTTCAAAGACCTGGATGGATCACTGTGAAGTCATTAAATCCAGGCAGGCTCCTAGAAGTATTTGGAAAACCAGTGAAGTTTAAATTCTATGGATGGCAACTTAGTAAAATTTTGGTTTACTTTTTATCTCCTACTTTCTTCCTTCGGAGTTTAAGAAACTAGTGCTTTCCCTGAAAGACAGAAAATTGATTTGGTTCTATGATAAGAAATTTCAGCTTAGCTTGCCTACTTGCATTTGAATTCAAAGTTTTTCTACATATATCGTCATTTAAACTGGAAGGACACAATCTTCCTTAACTAGAGCATGGGCCATGACCTTCCCTACATGATGGGCAGCTAATCCACTTAGAATCAGTGACTTGCTTTGTATAATTTATAAGATCCCATGAAAAGACAGTCCCCCAAAGATTAATATTTTAGCTGTCTTCCCTTCCATTTCATCCTCTGGATGTCGCAGCAACAATCACATGAATCATTCCTGAACTGAGTCGATATCAAACATCCGGAGCTTCATCTGCATTCATTGAAGCTTCAGTTCATTCAAGGGAAGTTCCTATAGGATTGCAAATACATGGAAAATTTACCTTTGACACCTCTTACCCCAACCTGGCTGTGGTAGTTTTTTTTAAAAGCTTTAGATTCTTGGCCCTGGCCGGTTTGGCTCAGCGGTTGGAGCGTCGGCCTGCGGTCTAGAGAGACCTGGGTTCAGTTCCCGCTAAGGGCATGTACTTCAGTTGCAGTTTGTCCCCAGCCCTGGTTGGCCGTGCGGGTGGCAGCCACTCGATGTGTCCGTCCCTTTCACGTCGATGTTTCTCTCTCTCTTCCTCTCTCTCCCTCCCACTCTATCTGAACAAAATGAAAAGATGTCCTCGGGTGAGGATAAAAATAAAAAATAAAAATAAAAAAAATAAATAAATAAAAATAAAAGCTTTAGATTCTTGGACACTACTCTTATTTAGAGATGGGAGTTTGGTTCCCCTCCTTTTGAATCTGGGCAGGCTTGCTTTGCCCAATAGAGTTTGGTAGAAGTATGTTATGTATGTGACTTCTGAGGGTTAACCATAAAATGACATACAGCTTTATCTATGTATCTTGAAATGCTTATTCTCTAATTACTCTTTTTCTCTCTCTCTCAGGACACTCTCTTTCAGAACCTAGCTGTCATGATGAGGGAAGTCCAAGCCACAAGGAGATGGCCATATGTAGACGCTTTGGTCAACCATCCCAGGGAAACCCAGCCTTTGAATCATCTCAGCCCAGGCACCAGGCATGTAAGTGAAGAAGCCTCCATGATGATTCCAGATCCCAGCCATGAATTCACCCAGCCATTCAAGACATCTTATCTGAGGCACATTATAGAACAGGGACATTATAGAGCAGAGGCAAGCCATCCCTGTTGTACCCTGTTTGAAATCCTAACCCACAGAATTCATAAGCACAACAAAGTGGTTGTTGTTTATACTACTGAGTTTGGGGTTCTTTGTTATGCAGCAATAGACAATTGGAACACTGGCTGACTAAGCTAATGTTTCTTTTCCTTTCCCAGGTCCATGAAAAATTACTGGATTGATCAAAGAGGATTAATTTCTTCAAAACAAACAAACTGTTCAGTGCTTCTGGCTAAATTACTAAACAAGCCTCTCTGTGGGAGCTCTAGATTATTCTTCCCTGTGTGTTGACTTCTTGGCAGAAACCAGTTCTTGGTGTTGAATTTTCTTTCTCTGTCTTATTTTTATAGGTTTTTGATGATTCATTTACTAGTTAATTCATTTATTGATCCAATAAATATTTATCAAACACCTTCTGCGTAGCAGGTACTCTTCTAGATGGTCAGGATATGATGGTGAGCAAAACACGTATGATCTCAGTCTTTCTGGAGATGCAGTCCAGTGCAAGGGTCTTAATCTTTTCCATGCAACAGACCCCTTTGACATCTGGAGATGTCTATAGACATCCTTTCTCAGAATAATGTTTTAAAGTACATAAAACATAAAATATATACATTTATAAAGGAAACTAATTATATTGCAGTAGTTACCAAAATATTTTAAAAACACATTTGTGATATAATATGTTTATTTATTAATGCATCAAATAGTGCATTAAAATCTAGGTGCAAGTCTAGTACATTTTGAGGTAGTGATGAGTCAATATAATATATTGAGATATTTGAAAAAACTATATTATGAAAATATCTGTGATTTCTGTTGGTGACAAAGCACAGGTACAGCCAATACTACTGTGGTTTATCATCAACATACCTAATAAAAGGAGAAGCCAAGATTGAATTGTTGTGGCAGAAATTTGGTCAGTGGGAAGAGACAGACTGTACACACTCGGAGAGTTAGAAAATGACTGTTTAATGCGCACTGGTGCTGGCCCAGCAGAGTCCCCTCCAAAGGCTGAGCCCTGAGCCTGGGTTCCAGCCGCCTTTTATACATGATAAGCTTCTGGGTATTTGGGGGCTTTCTAGTTCTGCTGTAGTTTAGGTGGTTGGCAGATGTAAGGGAATTACAAAAGCCAGGGGTGGGGTCTCTGCACTGCCTAAGGGGGTTGTCTGCAGAAGGCTTGCCTTCTCATTCCCCCCTCTTGATTCTCAAGCTGCTCCTAGCAGACTTAGAGAACATCTTGGACAGGGAGTTCCCTTAGTGCCATGTGAAGAATAGGGGCAACAATCTCTCTGACTGCTTCCTGCTGAATAGGGGCATTGAAGGGAAGGGATGCAGCAACTAGAGTTCTTCACTATCCAGAGGAGAGTAGTTAGGCATCCTTATTTGAAGCATCATTTGGACCTTTATTGTTTCTAAGCAAGAGGAAATGAAATAGGTTAGCATGTTAAGAATACAAGGGCCAAACAGCATTAAGAGAGGACCAGCTAATGGGAGTACCCAAGATGCCTAGTTCCATATGTTACTCCAGGAACTCCAAGATTCCAATAATTCCTGTCTTTTGTAATTCGTTCCTTTAACTGCTGGGCCATGTCTCTAACTATTCCTGATTGATTAACATAAAAGCAACATTGCTCATTTAAGAAGAGGCATATTCCTCCCTTTTCAGCAATCAGTAGGTCTAACCCCTTCTATTTTGTGATACTACTGCTGCTAAGGAGTCTACCTGATCCTGTAAGGCTACTAAGGATACAGAGTCCAGTGCTGGGATCAGTCCAGCAGGTGATGACCATCAATTCTACTGGCAGAGTCCTCATTCGCTTGCCATAGACTGATCAGCAGGTTTTGCTGTCCTCTTAAGGGTGACCTGCAGAAGATTGTTCTGGCTGGTGGTCACTCTCCAGGCAGGTTGGTTGTCCTGTAGCAGGTGAGCTGTCTTCACCCGTGAGTGGTGGATCCAGGTATTCAGACCTGCAACCTTGAGAGTTGTGGGAGTGGTTAGTATAACTAAATAGGGCCCTTTCCAGGTTGGTTTGAGGGGTTCCCTTTTTTAGTCTTTTATCCAGACTTGGTCCCCTCGTCTGTGGGGGTGTGCAGTTATTCCCTGGGAAATGGATATTCTATTGGTTACCCACTTATGTACCTCAAAAATGGTTTTTCCTAGTCCTTGTATTTGTTTTTGAATTTCCAAATTTCTCAGTTCTTTTATATCCCCTTTGAATTTGATCAGTGGGGGAGGTCTCCCATATAAGATTTCAAAAGGGGAGAACCCTATCTTTTCCCGAGGGGTACAACATACTCGCAGGAGAGCTAGGGGCAGTATCAGTCCAGGGCAGGTTGGTTTCTTGACGTAGTTTTGCCATGGTCTGCTTAAGGGTCCAATTCATGCGTTCTACTTTCCCTGAGCTCTGGGTCCGGTAGGCCGTGTGCAAATTCTATTGGATGCTTAGAGTTTTAGCTACCTGCTGTACTATTTCTGCTATGAAGGCTGGGCCATAGTCTCATCCTATAGTCAATGGCATTCCATATCTCAAGATGGTGTCTCTCAGTAGAGCTTTGGTTATTTCTCTTGCCTTTTCCGTACATGTGGGGTAAGCTTCAACCCAGCCTGAGAAAGTACCGATGAAAACCAGGAGAAATTTATTTCCTCTACTGGGTCCTATTTCTGAGAAGTCTACCTCTAGATCTTCAAAGTGTGCTTGGCCGCAACGCTGGATCCTGGCAGGCCTGGTGGGGCCTTGTCTGGTGTTGTTTTGAGCACAGAGGAGACAGCATTGGGAGACCGAGGCACAGAGGGATGGAAGTTGAGCAATCAGGTAGTACCAGCTTAATAAGGTTTCTAGGGAAATTTTCCCCAGATGGGTGAGTTCATGTTGTTGGAGGACTAACCGATGGGTTAATTGATCTGGCACGTAGATTCTGTGGTCTGGGAGGATCCACCATCCTTCCTTCATTATATTTCCTCCCTCCTGTTGTGCCCATTCCTCTTCCTGGGCCGTGTATTTTGTGGTTGCAGGTAGTTCTGGAGCCAGCATGATTTTTGATGGGGCTGTCTGTTCTCCTGCCGCTTGTTTAGCTGCAGCATCTGCCTGACGGTTTCCTTCTGACACTGAGTCTTTTCCCTTTTGGTGTCCCTCACACTGTATGACTGCTACCTCTCTTGGTTCCCAGGCCACCTCCAACAATTTTAGGATTTCACCTTGTTTTTTCACTCCTTTCCCCCCTGCAGTAAGGAGCCCTCTTTCCTTGTATATAGCCCCATATATATGTAGGGTGGCAAAGGCATAGCATGAGTCAGTATCTATGTTGGCCCACTAATCCTTGCTGAGTTCTAATGCCTTCACCAGGGCCCACAGTTCTGCTCTTTGGGCAGACCATCCCTCACGGAAGGCCCTTGTTTCCAGTCTCAAAATCTGAAACTATTGCATACCCGGCATATCTTTTGCCCTCACTCATGTAACTGCTACCATCCGTACAGCTGCCTCCTTGATTAGCAGTGTGGTGGCCGCTAAGGCTCTCAGACAGGGAGGCCAGCCTGCCGCAACCAGGTCAACTTGCTTTGAAAGGTAAGCTATCGGTCTCTGCCAGGGCCCAAATTCCTGGGTTAGGAATCCCAGGGACGTCCTGGAGTCCTGAGGCTGGTGCCTCCATGAGCTTGGTCTTTATAGTTGTAAATGCTTTCTCTTGATCGGGACCCCAGACAAGGGGCGCTTTTTCTTCTCCTTTCAGGGCCTCGTATAAGGGTTTTGTCAGTTCTGAAATCCAGGTATCCATATTCAACAGAACCCTGATGCTCCCAGGAATTCTTGAATCTGTCGTCGGGAAGTGGGAACCGGAATAGCGCAGACTGCCTGTTTCCTTTCGGCCCCTAGCATTCGTTTGCCTTGGGTGATCTTGAAACCTAAGTCTGGCTGGTAGCAGCTGGGTGGAGCAGAAGTTCCTGGTTTTCCTTGCTGGAGGTTGGGGCACTCATTTTTCCACCTCCTGCATGCCCCCCAATGTGGATTGGGCCCACAACCTGGGCATGTGCCCTGACCGGAAATCAAATTGGTGACCTCTTGGTGCATGGGTCGATGCTCAATCACTGAACCACACCAACCAAGGCTGAGGGCAGGAGGGAGGCCAGCAGCAGCAGGAGCAGCCACACCAGCCCAGGGAAGTTCACAGTGGGGAGCAGCAGACGGGGTTGGGCTCCCCACAGCCAGCTGCCCATCCAGCCCCTCCTGGGATGTGGGTCCAGCTGGGACATGGCAAGGTGCTAAAGCTGGGAGGGACTGAGGCCATCTGGGTACTGCGTCCTTCACAGCCTGGCTTTGTGGAAAACTCTTCTCTGCAACCTGGGGCTCGGACTAGCACCAGGGTCAGAGGCAGAGTTTCAGAGGGGCTGGGGACCTTCAGACGAGATGGAGAAAACTTGCCCCTTGGTTTGGGAGAGGTGCTTAGTGGCCCGGCTCCTGCAAACCCTCCTTTCCTGCATCTTTGTCTCTCCCTGCCTCTGTCTTCCACAGCTTCTCTGGCCTCTCTCTGTCCGCCCCAAACTCTGGCTTCACCTCTGTGCCTTTGTCTGTCTCTCTCCTGCCCTCTTCCATGTCTCTGTGTCTGCAGGTCTCCCTGAGGGTTCCTCATCAGGTAAGGCCTCTCGTGCCCAGGCTTCTATGTCTACGTGTCCAGCTGGTGCCTGGTCTGGAGCCACTTTCTGGTTTCTGTGACAGTCCATTACAGTCAACCCAGGTGGGGGCAATGAGTCTGGAAGACCGATCCCCCCCTCTTGTAGGGTCCCATCAAGGCCCATTCTCTGTGGACCCCTTGTCTCCCGCAGTGGTAATTGAGATGGATGGAGGTGGGCTGTCGGGCAGGTGAGGTTCCCTATCCTTAGGTAGCAGGGTGTATGGCGGTGGCAGTGGAGGGGCCTCTTCCGATCCACCTTGTAATATAGGAGGCCGCTTAATTCACCATGAAGTCTTCCTTTCACCTTGTGCCACAAGAACCTTACACTGTCCCTGACTAGTAACACAAAATCGGACCCAAGAAGGCCTGATTTCCAACCACTGGTTATGTAGGGAAATTGGTCAGATGGTCGGAGTCTCTGGTGACTACCCTATACACGGCCTGGGCTGTGGGGACATCAAGGGTGCCTTCAGAGAGCCATCCCACACCAAAGGTGGGCCATTCTAATTCACAGAGGGCGTGCAATTTTCCAGGGGTCAATTTGACCCCATAATCTCCTGAGAACCCCTTTATAAAATTCTTTATCATACATTCCAGAACAGTGAGTTTAGACATACATTCCAGAGGAACGCCCCCTCCCCCCAATGATATCTAAGATGGTTAAGCAAACCTCCCAGTGAACGGTGTTGAGAGACAAACAGGAGGAAACTCTCATTTCATCTGCCTGGCTGTGCTCCTCCTGGGGACTTAGACGCCTCTTGGCATTGGCAGGTCAGTATAAACCCCTGATTCAGATCAGATTCGCTGGCAGAGACAATGTCCCCAAGAACCTGATACTGCCCTTAGCCGTATGAGGTCACCACAGATGCACAGATTGGGACTCACGCAGGCTCCGTAATAGGTGCTGTGGAGCACGGTCACTCACCCATACAATCACACAGAATTTAAACTTTCCATCCAGGAATTCCCTATCCTGTGCGGCATCTATGCCACCTGGGAGGTGATCAAGCTCCCCTTCTGCCTTAGAGGAGGGTCTGAACTCAGTCCTGGGTCCCCGGGGACACTTACCGATCTGTTGTCCTGGCAGACTTTCCTATCCTCCCCGGAGTCTGTTCGAGCACAGTGGTGGGTGACTACAGTCGGGCCCGGCGAGGGCCAGAGTCCAGTGAAATCACCGGTGGCAAGCCTTCCTTTCCATTGCGGGGGCCAAAAATTAGTGGCTCCTTCCCACCGGCTTCTGACAACAGTGACTCCAAGGGGCCAGCATGGCTGTCGGCTTCCCGCCCAACACACCAAAATGTTGTGACAGAAATTCGATCAGCAGGAAGAGACAGACTGCATGCACTTGGAGGATTAGAAAGTGACTGTTTAATTCGCACTGGTGCTGGCCCAACGGAGTCACCCCCAAAGGCTGAGCCCTGACCCCGGGTTCCAGCCACCTTTTATACATGATAAGCTTCCGGGTATTTGGGGCCTTTCTAGTTCCACTGTAGTTTAGGTGGTTGGCAGATGTAAGGGGATAACAAAAGCCAGGGGCAGGGTCTCTGCACTGCCTAAGGGGGTTGTCTGCAGAAGGCTTGCCTTCTCAGAATAAAATAAATTTCAGATTTTTTTCTTCCCAAATTAATGGATTTTCTAGATTCTATAGTCCATGGATCCAGGTTAAGAACCCTTGGCCTGGGGCATAGACAGACATCAACTAAATGATAGCACATAAATATAATTAAACTGTGATGGCTGCTATGTGAATATATTAGATTCCTAAGACTGTTATAACAAATTACCACAAATTTGGTGGCTCAAAACAGCAGAAATTTATTTTCTTTCAGTTTTGGAGTCCAAAAGCCTAAAATTAGCATCATTGGGCCATGCTCCCTCTGGAAGATCTAGGGAGTATCCATTCATTGTTTCTTCCAGCTTCTGATGGCTATTGGCATTCCTTGGCTTATGGCCATATTATTCCAATCTTCAAGGCCAGCATCTTTAATACCTTTGTTCTGTGTTCACATCACCTTCCACTCTGTGGGTATCAAATCTTCCTTTGGCTCTCTTTCATAAGGATACTTGTGATTGCATTTAAGTCCCATCTAGAAAATCCAGAGTAAGCTCTTATCTCAACAACCTTAATTTAATCACGCCTGCAAAGTCTTTGCCATATAAGGTACATTTACAAGCTCCAGGGACAAGGATGTCAATGTGTTTTGAGGGACCATTTTTTTTTACCCCACCACAGTGACCAGGAGTACTGGTCCAAGTTGGGATGGTGATATGCCAGGGATGATTTTCCTGAGGAAGAGACTTTGGGCTGATAACTGAAGGAAGAGTAAGGGTAACTAGATGCAAGGAAGAAAAGATTGTTTCAGATAGAGGGACGACCTCAGGCAAAAATCCAGAAGCTGGAATGTTCACACCATATTCTGGGTACGGAAGATAGATATGTCTAGGACCCAGAGGGTTCCCAAGTAGAGTGCTGAGAGGTATCCAGGATAGGTCAATGGGAGCTACAACATAAAGCATCTTATAGAATTTGGTTCTAAGGATTTCCCTTATAGCGATGAGAAGAGATAGGAGTATGCTATATACTGAATGTTTGTGTCTTCTCAAAATTTATACGTAAAATCCTAACTCCAAGTTGATGGTATTAAGAAGCTGTTAGGTCCTGAAGATGGAGACCTCATTAATGGGATGAATGCCCTTATAAAAGAGGCCTGAGAGAGCTCCTTTTACTATGTAAGGACACAGCAAAATGGTGACCATCTATGAACCAGGACACGGGCTCTCACCAGACAACAAATCTACCAGTGCCTCAGTCTTAGACGTCCAAGCCTCCAGAACTGAGAGAAATAAATGTCTATCATTTATAAGACATTCAGTCTGTGGCATTCTGTTTATAGCAATACAAATGGACTAAGACAGTGAGTGTCATATGCTCAGAGCTGGGATTTTGAAAGATCACTTTTATTTAAGTGAGGAGAATAGATTATGGGGTAGAGAGCTGTAAGAATGAATGGTAAGGGGAACCAATTAGAAGGTATGGCAAGGTTCCAGAAAGAGATGACAGACTACTTGGTCAAGGGTGGAGGTGATGGAGGTGGGAAGAATTTGAGAACAGATTAAATCAACAGACATGTTAGAAAATCCAGTGTCTCAGGACACAGTATGGGTTTGGTTAATGGTAGAAAAACATGGAAAATGTACATTTTCAGTATATGTAAGTATGAGTTTTCATTTACAAATCTGGGTGCAAGAACTGAAATGTGTCTTTATTTTTCTAAATTCAACTTAATCTGCTCTGAGCTGGTGGGAAATTCAATCTCAGTTACTACTAATTCTGCATGCCCCCTTCCCAAATCTGTGCAAAAGTTTGTGCACTGTATACAAATGACATTTGAGGAAGGGCCCTGGGGTATGTTTAGTGCTCAGTGGTCACAGGTCACTGCTGATATATATATAATCTATATATAATCTTAGTGTTTAGTAGCCTGTTTCCCTCTTTGGTTCTTTTTGGTAGGCAATTGTATCCACCAGAAACTTTCAGATAGAGAAACATTAGTTATTCTTCCTATAACCTCACCAACAGAATGCAAGTCTTTGAACAAATTGTGCTACTTGCATGGACATTCATTAACTTTTTTTAAAAAAAGAAAACACAAGAACAGTTTATACAACCTGTAAGCTTGGAAGCCCTGGGTGTCTGTCCTTTCAGGTGTTCCAACCATCAGCTTGTTTGAAAGGTTCACTTGAGGCAAATCTCAAAATTCCAGAGGTGGGATTCTTGAATCAGGCAATTAAATCTCTCATGTATAAGGCTGGTTACAAGATCATTTAGAGCTTGAATCTAGAGCTGCCAATAGATGTAGGCTACAGGTCTTGCTAGCTTCTTATGGTCTGTTCATGCTTCCCTTTGGGTTCTCTCATAAACCAGGTAGTCCATTTAAGAAGTGAAGACATCACCACTAGGAGAATGGATAAATGATCCTCAGGAAGAAAGGCCAGCCAGTAAAAGGTATGTTGTCAACCAGTTACTACTGTGGGTGACAATGATAGCCAGAGGGAAAAGGGGGTGGGGAATGGGTAGAGGTGGGCAAAAGGGGGATAATTGGGATTGGAAAGAGAGTTTGCTTTGGGCGATGGTCACATGATGCAGTGTACAGATGATGTTTCATTGGGTAGTACACTTGGAACCTATATGGTTTTGTGAACCAATGTCAACCAATAAGTTCAATTTAAAAATAATAAAAATAAATAGTCAGAAAAAATGTCTTCAGGAAAAATTCTTGGAGCCAATGTAGAATGCAGGCCTCAGACTTATCCCACCTATAGGGGAAGGGAGCTGTCGTATTTATGCACCAACTCTAGTTAATTATTGACTGAGGGCTACTCAAGATGCATTAATTTCCTGGCAGTTTTGGCTAGTGACACAGGCAACAAAGTGGGCTCCAGTGACAAGAGAAAGCTCATAAGCTAGGCAATGCATCTGTTGACACTTGGCAGTGAGGTGATATGCCCAAAGTGTAAGGGCAAAGCAACACAGGTGGCATGCCTACAGCATTGGCTATGGGTAGAAAGAGAGCACATTTCTGGCATTCCTCCGTTTATTTAATAAGTCACTAATTCCACCAATGAAAACCAATTTTCGATACTCACTATATACTAACTAAGGAAGCCCCAAGTGTTGATTGGAACAGGAACACTATTAATGGCATGTTTGAAGGAACCACCTCTAGATGGTGGCCTTTCTGATTTAATGTCAACTGAGAACCTTTGGAGTGGGGAGTCTCCAACAGGCAATGATGGCCTAGAGTTGAAGCTTAATTATCACATACATAAAATCACCAGGTCTATGCTGAAATCATTTAGAGTGAATTACGGACATTATACTTGCCATCCCAGAGCCCTTTAATTGGAAGACTTGACCTTACTCAGTCACTGTGCATGGGAACAGGGCTCCAGTTCCCCACTGCTATCAGGACCTGTGAGAATTCAGTCCCTTTCCTCAAAAAGTTTCAAACAATCCTCCCTCTTAAGGGAGATTTTTCCATCTTAAAATTCTTTAACTCTAGATTTTCTCCATTTCTGCCCCCCTCACCCCGCCCCCCACCACACACACACACCAGATGCACCCTTTGTCAGCACAATTCATTTCAGTGGCTCCAGGTTTCTGTAAAGCTTCAGACTGGAGTTGTGCTTCTTAACCTGTGTCCTGGGACCCGCAACTCTAGTTTTAACCACTCCACGGGGAGCCCCTGAGGCAAAGGAGCACCCTGTTCATCTTCATGTTGGACTGAAGAGAAGGAAAAATATCTAGAGCAGCAAGATCAAACTGCAAATTCATATCTTAATAAATTATCCTGCCATGTTTGTGTAAAGCGTGTGCTCTGTGCTTTCATTTAAACAACAAGGCAATTTAAAAATACATAGCATAGGTTGTTGCAACCACAGTATAGTTACCAATCTATTGGATGTCTCCTGTGTTTCAGGGCCTATAACAAGATTAGTATATACATTATGTCATCAAATTCTTATGAATCTTTGTGAAGCATGATTATCCCTTTTTACAGATAAGGAAACTGACTTTCATAAAGATTTTTAATAACATTTTTTATAATTGCAAAAAAATGTTAATTGGCAAGAAAATTAAAACGCTCAAAAAGGAAATAGAGATCCTTATAATCCCTCAATCCATAGATTACAATTTATCATATTTAATATATCATTGCCATCTTTTTTTGGAGATCTATTTGCACATATATTTTGAAGAAACAAAATTGGGTCTCTTAGCAATCTTTTTTATTTATCCTCTGAGAATGCTGAAGGACGGTTTTCTGACATGGATTTTCTTGAGCTGGAAACTAAATCTTCACCAGGGCAATCCAAAAGCATGCAGCCTTCAAATCATTCATGGTGTGAAGAGATATGTGCTAAAAAGAAGGGGGTGGCGGCTTAATTGTGCAATTTTTGCAGGTTCTTTGTAAGACTCTCAGCCTCCAGCTTACAAAACCTTTGCTTGTTTTGCTAAATAGCCCTTCTCACTCGCCCCGGGATCTTCCATCTGATTGAGCATCTGCAATTTAGATTGTGTTACTTTAAAATTTGAGGCCATTCTCATTGGTCATCTGGGAGCATAACAAAAATCTGCACATTTAATTCTACTTCCTCAAATAAAGACAAGTTTGAGAATTTTAATTAAGTTGAAAACAACATTTTTAGAGTGGCTCTCAAAGTCTAAAAGGAGAGAAAAAAGAAACCCGTCTTGAGTCTCCTCGCCAAACTCCCCACAAGCCCAGGATTGTCTTGGGTCTGAGTCCCAGCTGAGCGAACACATTCCCTGCCTGGGGCAAAGACAGGGCTTGGCTTCTTCCCAGACCTCCTCATTGTGATAGGATGCTGAGACCCGCCACTGTTGCAGTGGGCAGAATGAGGATGATTGGGAACCCCACATCATGGGAGCCTGTGACCTCACCCCTGGCAACCAGGATCTCTGTGGCTGTAGTTCTTTTCAGGGGCACTCACAACCTCCCTCCCCTGCTTGCTTCTTTGCTGCAGACCAGAATAACACAGGCTGTGAATCCCTTTAGAGCAAGGACTGTGTCTGACCTATTTGAATCCTTAGCCCCTAGCATTGCTCAAATTGTGTTTATGAGTAAATGAATGAATAATCTCATTTCCATAACACCATAGCATTTACCAGAAATAACAGGCCCCTTTGACCTTCAAGGAGCCAAATGCACAGGATATATTTTACAATGCTCACACCTATGGAAATAGGGATCTCACTGCCAGATTTAAACAAACCCCTTCCCCCAAAGGCAGGACTAACCAACCAGGGCCCAAAACCCCAACATGCTCAACTTCTCTCTTTCATGTCCCCAAGTCCAACCTGCCAACAGCCAACCTCAGAGGAGGGGCTCAGATCTGGTCTCTGCTTGCTTGTCAATCTCACTGGCAACTTTAGCCAAAACCTTCATTATATCTCTCCTATTACAGTGGGATCTAACCAATTGTAGAGCAAAACAAATGAAATTTTACATAAAAGCCCAAGGTATCAAACTGATAAAGACTGTTTATCTGAATAAAGGTGAAGGTGTCCCTCACATCCTACTCTAAACCTACCATCAAGTGAAATTGTAGGCTCTAGGGACACATTTTGAAACAAATTAACCAACTCTTCTACAACAGTCTTGCACCTAGCTTCCCTGCCTCATTTTTCTAAAATGAACATCTTATCATGCCACTTTCCTGCCTAAAAACTTGTATCACTTCCTGTTATGGATAGAAAAACATCAATAAGTCCTTAGCTTGCATGCAAAGTCCTTCTGGATCTAGCCCCAGCCTGCATTTTCAGACCTATCTCCCATCATGTTGCCCAATGCTCCCTGGGTTCCAATTTCTTTAACTGTCTCACTCTTTCTGAGCATCCCAAGACTTCACAACCACCTTTGTATATAACATGTCCTCACCTAAGGATGTTCTTCACTTTCATTTTTGTCATACAAATTCAACAGATTCTTTGAGAACTTCTTCATGTGCTGTTTTTTCCATTTAGCCTTCTCTGAGGACTATTTATGTTTCTTTTCTTCCTTATTATATTGTGGATTTCCTGGGGGCAGGGACCGTGTCATTCAATTTAGTACTCCAAAATGCCTAGCACAGTGCTTGGTATAAAATGATCAATAAATGTTGGTTGAATAAATAGATTGTTGTTGGCTAAAGCCATCAAAGATGAATTCCCAGAGAAGATGAGACTCAAACTCAATTCTGAAACACAGGAAGGATTGGTGTAAATGGAAACTAGTTAGAGGATTTTAATCTACTGCTGACTTTGCCTAAAGGAAGTCGGGATTATTGCTCTGGCTGGCCTTCATCAAGGAAGCATAGATAGGAACTGAGATAAGAGTTCACAAGGCCTTTATTTACCAGAGTAGACCATGAGTTGAAATTTCCAAAGTGAATCTCATCACCACTAAGCCATAGCCACTATTCTAGTTATTCTCCATCTCCACTTCACCCAATCCAACACCCATCCATTTTTCACTCTTCTTGCCCTCGAGCACTGCATCTCCTGGCTCCCTTGCCAATTGACTTCTGATTAAATTCTGAAATTGGAAGCATTGGCAGAAGATCTGGAGAGTGGGAGGAGAGAAAGTTCAGAATCCTTTCTTTCTTTTTGATTTTTTGTCTTTGTCAGGGCCTATGCCATTCAAATACAACTCTGTGGTAAGCAGAATAATGGCTCCCCAAATATGTCTATGTGCTAATCCCCAGAAACTGTGAACATATTAATTTATATTGGCAAAAGAAAAGGTTTTTGCACATGTGCTTAAGCTAAGGATCTTGAGATGAGAGATTTTCCTGGATTTTCTGGGTGGGCCCAATGCAACCACAAAGGTCCTTATAAGAGGGAGGCAGGAGGATTAGAATTAGTAGTAGATGTGAAGGCAGAGATTGGAGTAATGCAAGGAAGAGGCCATGAGCCAGAGAATGTGAGTAGCTTCTAAAAGATGGAAAAGGCCAGGAAATAGATTCTCTCTTGAAGCCTCTTGAGGAAACAAGCCCTTTTGACATTTTGATTTTAGCCCTGTAAGACTCATTTCAGACCCCAGAACTGTAAGATAGTGAACTTATGTTGTTTTAAGGCACTAAATTGTGGGAATTTATTACAGCAGCAATAGGAAAAATACAAGCTCTTATTAGGTTACCCCTTCTCTGTGGCCCTTCTTTTGTGGCTCCAGGTCCGACTGTGTTCAAATATCTCTGATTATTTCCCTGGTTCTCATTTCCTGTTTCCTGCTGTTCATCTCTGGGTGTCTCAACATTCTTTGTTTGTTCCTGTAATCCTTCCCACATCTCTGTGAGTTTTTCTTCCATTAAAGTCTCTAGAACAGCAATTTTCAACCGGTATGCTGCAGCACACTGGTATGCTGCAAGGATTTTTAAAACATGCAATACTTGACTAGTCAGGGACACTGACCTCTTTTCTTTTAGATAGTCAAATAAACAAAATGACAACAGCCAACACAACAATAGCTTTCTGGTGTGAATGAATCAAAATTGAAAAATTAAAAAAATATTTTTTTAAAAAAGGAAAAATAAAGATTAAAAACATATAAATGAAAAACTATACCTATTTTTTTTGTCAGATTGGCCAAAAATAATTTTTTTGGTGTGCTGCAGAATTTTAGTAGTTTATGTGTGCCATGAGATGAAAAAGGTTGAAAATTGCTGCTCTAGAACCATCTCATTTGGATTCTACTTCCTGAAACGGCTGTGCTTAATTCTCCACCTCTGAGAAACATAGCAAAATGATTTCTCTGGTCACAATTAGAGCTCTCTCTGGACTGAAGGGGCCATGCCCTGTGGTCAAAGTGCCTTCTCAGTGGAATCTCTCTTTTCCAGAGGCAAAATGCCTGCTGGTCTCCACAAAGAAATCTGTCAGAATTTGAAGGCATCCAGATAGCCTCTTTAGCAGCAAAATATGAAAATAAATCCCACTCTTCTTTTAGTTTAGAGATTTGGAACCCCAGTGGTCCCTGACTGGATTTAGGAGTGAACTCCTTGAAATGCCTAAAGTTGCAAATTTTGTGTGCAATTTTGTGCATATGTACACGGGGAGAAGCGGGAAGGGTCTAGAGCATTCACTAACTAGAATCTCAAGGGAGCTCTGCTCAGCTCTAGGTGTTTTCCTCACTGCTTCATATGTAGATGATTTCTGTGACCTGTGTCATATTCCCATGGCCCACGTCTGATTTCTGTGAGGGTATGGAGGCCAATTCCTGTGAATGCAGGCTCCCTTCCACTTCATGTGTCTCTCAACTCTTTTACTTCATTGTTATCTCTGAAATTTTAGAAACCTGCAGGAATAGCCTGGAAGTGCAGGAAGGTTAAAACCCTTGAGAGCAGAAGTCAATGGCTATATACCCAGTCACAAAGCTCCCCACTGGACTCTTCCAGGAGGCATTCTGTATGCTTCACAGAAGTGCCTGCACAATCAAATTCCTGACAGTGATAAAACCTTGATAAAGCAATCTTATATTGGCTTGTTCTTTTTCCCTTTCTCACTCTCCTTGCTTCTTCACTCTTGCCTGCTGGGATCACCTCTAAAATGAACTACTTGCATATCATTACAGCCTCTTCTTTCTGGTAAAAACAGACCAAGACACATGGAGAGTTGACAGAGACCCAAATTTGGGCTCCACGTGTAGAACATTGCCTCACTCACACAGTGATGCCCAGATACTCAGGCCCATCGGTACTTTAAAAAGTTTCCCTGTTCCACCTTGAAGGCCACAAAGTCCACAGCTGAAAGTTATTCCCTTCAGAAGAGTGAACATTTTTCTTTCTTCACCTTCTGGGACCCAGAATGGCCAGCCTCTTCTCTCATTTGTGATCTTTGTCACCCAATACCCCTCTCCAACACCAAAACCCACACTTGCCAACAGAAGCCTGAAGAATGGACTAAGTTTACCTTAGTCCTAGAGGAAAGGAATTCCACTGGGGCCTTATTAGGCTTTCACTGCATGCTGGTCTTGCCTCCAGCCAAACATTCCAGCGTGTGCAGTTATTACCAGAACAGCTCAACTAGATCTATCTAGCACATTCCATGGGTGGGAATAATGTAACATGAAGAAGATAAGGAAGGGCGGAATGCATTTTTTAATCTGACTGGGGGAAGTCTGGATCACTACTGTTATCAGTTATTATTGCTACATAACAAATTCCCACCAACTTAGATGCTTTACACAATACTCATTTATTATCTCAGTTTTCATGAGTCGAGTTCAGTATAGCTTGACTGGGTCCTCTACTTAGGGTCTCACTAGGCTGCAATCAAGGTATTAAACTGGATCACATCTGAGGCTCAGGGTCTTCTTTCAAGCTCATATGGTTGTTGGGCAAATTCAGTTCTTTGCAGCTGCAGAACTTGTGATGGCTTTCCTCTTCAGGCCAGCAGCAGAATCTCTCTGACTTCTTCTCTCTCTGACTTCTGGACTCTCTTTGAAGGGATCAACTGATTAAGTCTGATCTACACACATTCAGAGGGAGAGGATTATATAAGGGTAGAGGTAATTGGAGATGTTCTTAGAATTCTGTTTCACAACCACCTTATCTGGCCTCCCTTGAGAAATGAAAACTGGGGGGAAAGGATTATAGAGAAAGGAAGAAGCTGATCAGACCTTACTTGTTTTCTCTACTTGTCATTGTCTAATGAGAAAACATTTTTCATTTTTAAATTAAACATCAAACGAGAGAGAAAAGCCCCAAAAGTTCTGAGAATACAATTAACTTCTTTGGTAAGATTAGCAGAAAAAACTCACATGGCTTTGCTATCACTGGGTCCTCAAGTGCAAAACTGGGGGTAACACTTAACACCTCCATCTTCTTTTGCCATATAAATCACCAAATTCTGTCCATTTTACTTCCTTGATGTCTCATGAATCTATGACTGCTACAGAGGCCTCCTAACTGTCTCTCAACTTCTACTCTTGCCCTCTACATTTCATTTAAACTACAGCAGTCTAATCTGGGTGATCACACTCTTGTCCCAGGGTAGGGTGATACTCTAACTGTTTTCCCAGGATGTTCAGTTCACATCCCTAAGGAGAGCTTTGTGGATGGCTCCATCACTGTATTAATTTCCCAGGTTTACCATAACAAAGTATTTTAACCTGGGTGGCTGAAAACAACAAAATTCAATGTCTCAGAGTTCTGGAGGCTAGACATCCAAAATCAAGGTGTTAGCAAGACCACATTGACTCCAAAGTGTCTAGGGGTGGATCCTTCCTTGTCTCTTCTAGCTTCTGATGACCCCAGGCGTTTCTTGGCTTGTGGTTGCATAACTACAATCTCTGTGTTTATCTTCATATGGCTGTCTTCCTTCTGTAGCTGTGTATTTCTATATCTTCACATAGCATTCTCCCTGTGTGTCTGTCCAAATTTCCCTTTTATTATGGACACTCATCATATTGGATTACGGCCTACCTTAATGACCTCATCTTAATCATCTGCAAAGTTCTTATTTCCAAATAAGGTCACATTTTCAAGAAGTACTGGGAGTTAATATTTCAGCATATCTCTTCCAGGAGTAGGGGCAGAGAACACAATTCATTCCGTAACAATCACTCTATTAGGAATACAGGTATCCCACTGGTCTACGATGTCCTCACGGGGCAGCTGGATATTGGGAGAACACAGGCTTGGGAAACAATCTAGCCTGGCTCTGGGTAGACACTTGCTGGATGCAGAAACAGTCAAGGCCTCACTCTCGTAAAGATTGGAGAGCAGCCTGGCTAGAGCTATATTGTGGATGATGTGACATTTCCTCTGACAGGAAAATGAGATTTGGAGCCAGCAAGGACATTCAACATGCCTTTGGCAGTGGCCTTTCTCTGGGTCCCACTGCGGCATTGCATCCACCCACACTTACTCATCCTTTAAATCTCAGGATGAGCTATCCTTTCTCAGCAAAACCTACCTTGACTCCCAAAGTCAGCTTAGGTTCCCTGTCACCTGCTCTCTCAGGCCTCATTCTCCTTTGCAGCAGTCTCATGGGCTATAATGCCACATGAGTATGATTATTGGATTCATGTCTACCTCTCCCCACTAGTCTACAAGCTCCATGAGGTCAGGGCCTGTGAAAATTTTGCTATTTCTGTTTACCTCCCCAGCACCCAAGCACATACCTAACAATGAGAAGGTGTTCTATAAATATTTATTTTATGAACTAATGAATGAATAAATGAATGAATGACTATAGAACCATTTTTGCTTTCTGGACATCTTGACAGATGGCAAAGAGATGAGACCAGCTGGAGAACTATTTAGCCCTGATATTTGTGATGGATGCATCTTTTATGAATCCTCAACTCTCTGAAAAGAGAAATGTTTATATAGGCTTTCTCTGAAATTATATTCCCATGGAAGCCAAGTGATTTCCTCACACTAACCTCAAAGTATGTGTAATTTAAATATGTACTTTAGCAAAAGGGCAATGCAATGTTATGGGCCTTCACAGCTGCTTGTGAAAAACTGGAGCTCCTGTGTTTGACCTGGAGATGGCCAGTATACACTGGGGTTTAGTGCAGAGGCACATGGAGCCCCACTACTCAGAGCACGATCCTTGGATCAGCAGCAAAACTAGCATCTGGCAACTCGTTAGAGAAGCCAGCTCTCAAGTCCTCCTCCTTCCTAAGTGATCAGAAGTTGCATGTTAACAAGAACCCCAGGTAAGCCATAAGCACAATAACATTTGGGAAGCATAAGCATAGAGTAGAGATGGCCTGTCCCTGGGGCTAGGGCCACTCATGGCATGGCAGCTAGATTCCAAGAAAGGGCATCCAAAAAGAGGGTGTCCACAGAACAAACATTCCAAAATATCAAGGCAAAAGCTGCAAGATTTCTTTTGACGTAGCCTTAGATGTCACATGTTATCAGTCCTACTATATTCTCTTGGCTGCAAACAAGTCACTAAGGTCATCCCAAATTCAAGAAGAGAAAAATTAGATTCCACTTCTCAAAGGGAAAAGTACCGAAGAACGTGTGGTCATTTTAATCTGCCACACACTTCTTCTCTCCATGAATCAGAAAGTGGTGTCTGCTGAGGTATTAACAGGCATATGGTGCAGACACCTGAGACTGAGAGGTGTATTAGTCAAGATTCTCTAGAGAAACAGAGTCAATAAGATATATTTACATATATGAATATATGAATGATATAAATTAATATGTATGATTATATCATAAGGAATTGACTCACGTTACTACAGAGGCTGAAAAGCCCCCAAGATATGTAGTTGGCAAGCTGGAGACCCAGGAGAGCTAATGCTATAAGTTATAGTCTGAGTTCAAAGGCCTAAGAACCAGGAGAGCCAATGGTGTAAGTTCTAGTCTGAGAGTCAACAGGCTCAAGATCCAGGAAGCGCTTATATTTCCTGAAGGCAGAAAACAAAAAACAAACAAACAAAAAAACACAACAACAACCAAAAAAATGTCCCAGTTCAACCAGCCAGACAGGGGGAGTTTCATCTTATTTGGTCCTTTTGTTTTCTTCAGGGCTTCAACCGATTAGATGATGCCCACCCACATTAGGGAGGACACTCTTCTACTCAGTGTTAATATCATTCAGAAACACCCTCACAGGCACACCCAGAATAATGTTTGACCAAATATTTGGACACATCGTGGTCCAGTCAAGTTGACACATAATATTAACTATCACAGGAGGTAAAGTTGGTGAACTGAATTCCTGATTCTCACTCTTGGTGGGATCTTAATCATATCCTTTGGCCTATCAGAGTCTATGTCCTCATCTTTCAAATAAAGATAATATCTTTGTCAGGGGCTGATGAGAGAGTATTTTAAATGGGAAAGATTCTGATAAATCATAAGTGGTATATAAATGGTAGTTACTACTGTTATTCATAGCAATAATTATGACAATAATGGGCCAAGCTATTATATGTTTGCCTACTACCAGGGGATTTCTAAAGATGATATCTTAACCCTAAAGACTGGATTGAAATTTCAGGAGGCATGAAGATTGAGGGGAAAGTGTTTCTGAGGATACAGATTTTTCTGTGGCTGCTGTCTTGGCCAACACCTGGATTCATGGTTGCTTTTGACATGTTCTACAATCTGGAGTTTCTGGGAATAAGGATAGCATCACAGTCACAGCCATAAAAAGCAGAGTGCCTCTGGCTCTACTCCTACTTGCTCTGCGGGGACTAGGAGCCCTTCAGATTCCTCCCAAATGGTTCTGAGTCTTGCTGCTGTGTTCAGCAAGCTTGTGCTCTTGGAGGCCTGTGGTGTTACCACCACCACCCTCCCCTGCAGTTACTGTGGCAGAGTCTTTCATCTCTGCCTAAGCCAAAATGGCCCTTTCACCCTCAATGCCTGCCAAAGGCACTGTCACTGCTGCTTATCCCTGCCAGAGATACCTCACTGCCACTGGCAATCACCAATGTCTGATCAGGATGCCAAAACAATATATCAGATGGCTGGCATCTGGGCAGAGGAACCACCTCCCTTGGGCCGCCAAGTGGTCCGTATCAGAACTGCCAAGCTCCAAGATGGTGGTGGGCAGGACTGGAGGGAGGGTGAGTGCATGAGAGAGTGAGCTAGTGTGTGAGAGAGTGTGAGTGGACGTGAAGGTGGACGACCAAACTCGTGCAGTGCAGAGATGCAGAGCAGGAGGTTCCTGTGCTGTGGACGGGAGCAGCCGGCTACCTCGGTAAGCTGCTCTTCGGGGTGCTTCTCCCTGCGCCACGGGGAGGTCCCACCACTTTGGAAGATCCCGGGTCTTCCCTGGGAGGAGGCAGTGGGAGTGGCAAGGGCCCAGCAACCTGAGCCTACCAGTGCACCTGGCACCATTGGACCAGTGGACACTCTGTGTCACCACAGACCAGTGCACAGTAGTAGAGCTGCCAAGGTGCTGGTTGCAGAAGCTGCAAACGGCCAGGAGCCTAGCACCATCCCCCACAGTAGCAGCCCGATCAGAGTCCAGATATACCCCCAGCAACAGAGGCTGGGGAGCACATCCATCCCCAGGCAACAGAAGCACAGACCAGCAGCTGAGACCCATCCCCAAAAACTACAGCAAAGGCTGAGCAGAAGCTGAGCCCCAAGGGGCAACAGCACTCCCCAGCCACCAGCGGTGTGACCTGGGGCTCCACAGAGGCCTGTGCAACCCAGTGGGCCACAGGATAGTTGCGGGACCTGGTCTCCAAAGGAGCTGTGTGACCTGCAGGGTACTGGGGCACCAGAGAGGCCTGCTCAAACCAGCGGCCCACAAGATAGGTGTGAGGCCAGGTGTCCAAAGGGACTGTGTGATCCAGCCACCCGCAGGACCTGCAGGGTGCTGGGGCACCACAGAGACTTGTGCGACGCAGCTGCCCATGGGATCACCAGGAAGCGGGAGCTCCAATGGGGCCTGTGCAACACAGCTGCCCATGGTACAGGCAGGGAGTGCGGCCCCAACAGTGCCTGAGCTATACAGCTACAGGTGGCACCAGTAACCAGCTGGGAACACAGCTCCAGAGGGGCCCACGTGATCCAGCAGCACCACATACCAGGACACACCAATACCAGCCCCCAGTAGTCATTCCTCCAGGATCCACAGCAGGCAAGAGGCGACAAGCAACAAAACAGTCTGGGAGGCACAGTAGCTTTATTTGATATACAGTGAGCTGCCTACACATCCAAACATCCCTCACCGGGTCTAGAGCTACCAGACAGCTAAAATGGGGAGACAAAGAAATAACACCCAAAGGAAAGAAAAAGAGGAATCACCAGAAAAGGAACTATAGGAAATGGAAGGCAGCAACTTTTCAGATAAAGAATTCAAAGCAATGATTTTAAGGGTGCTCAAACAATTTGGTGAGAACTACAAGCAATTTAATAAGAATTATGAAGAGCTCACTGGGAACTACTTCAACCTAAAAAAAAGAGGTAGAAGCTATGCATAAAAATCAAGAGGAAATAAAGAATGACATAGCTGTTATGAAAAATACCTTAGAAGGGTTCAATAGTAGATTAGAAGAAGCTGAAGACCGAGTCAGTGACTTAGAAGACAAGGTAGAGAAAAACACCCAAATAGAGCAGCAAATGGAAAAAAAGTTTAAAAAGCAGGAGGAAAGTTTAAGGGAGCTGTGGGGCAACACAAAATGTTAACAACATTCGCATTATAGGGATACCGGAAGTAGAATAATCAGAGAAAGGAATAGAGAACTTATTTGAAGAAATAATGACAGAAAACTTCCCTAAACTGGTGAAGGAAAAAGTCGCACAAGTCCAGAAAACACAGAGAGTCCCAAGCAAGATGAATCCCAGAAGACCCACAGCTAGACACATCATAATAAAAATAGTAAACATTAAAGACAAAGAATCTTAAAGGAAGCGAGAGAGACAGAAAGTTACCTACAAGGGAGTTCCCATTCGACTGTCAGCTGATTTCTCAATAGAAATGATGCAGGCCAGAAGGGAGTGGCATGAAGTGTACAAGGCAAGGGTCTGAATCCAAGACTACTTTATCCAGCAAGGCTATCATTCAAAATTGAAAGAGAAATAAAGAGCTTCACGGATAAAAAAAAAAAAAAAAAAAAAGCTAAAGGAATTTACCACCACCAAACCAGCACTGCAAGAAATGCTGAAGGAATTGTTGTAAGAAGAAGAAGAAACAGAGAGAGAGAGAGAGGGGAACACATGCATAAAATTAAAATGGCAACTAATAACTATTTATTTATCAATAATTACTTTAAATATAAATGGCTTAAGTGCTCCAATCAAGAGACATAGGGTAGCTGATTGGATAAGAAAACACGACCCATATATATGCTGTCTACAAGAGACGCACCTCACAACAAAAGACTCACACAGGATGAAAGTGAAGGGATGGAAAAAAATTTTCCAAGCAAATGGAAATGAAAAAAAAAGCTGGTGTAGCAATACTCATATCTGACAAGATAGACTTCAAAACAAGGGCCATAATAAGAGACAGAGAAGGTCACTACATAATATTAAAAGGATCCATCCAACAAGAGGATATAACCCTGGTAAACATATACGCACCAAACACGGGAGCACTAAAATATATTTAAAAACTTCAGGAGGACTTCAAGGGAGAGATCAATAGCAACATGATCATAGTGGGTGACTTTAACACGCCACTGACACCACTGGATACATCTTCTAGACAAAAAATTAACAAGGACATAGAGTCCTTACAAGACAAACGAGATCAGTTGGACTTCAATGATGTTTACAGAACATTTCACCCCAAAGCTGCAGAATATACATTCTTCTCAAGTGCACATGAGTCATTCTCAAAGATAGACCACATGTTAAGACACAAAGCAAGTGTCTACAAATTCAAGAAAATTGAAATCATATCAAACATCTTCTCAGATCACAGTGGCATGAAACTAGAACTCAATTACAATAAAAAAAACAAAAACATTCAAACACTTGGAGGCTAAATAGCATGTTATTAAACAATGAATGGGTTACTACTGAGATCAAGGAAGAAATTAAAAATTTCCTGGAAACCAATGAAAACAAACACACAACACAAAATCCATGGGACACAGCAAAAGCAGTCCTGAGAGGGAAGTTCATAGCACTACAGGCCTACCTCAAGAAACAAGAAAAATTCCTAATTGAGTTTCTAACCTTATAACTTAAAGAACTAGAAAGTAAACAAAAAGAAAAACCCAGAGCTAGTAGGAGGAAGGAAATAGTAAAGGTCAGAGCAGAAATAGACGACATAGAGACTAAAAAAAACAATTCAAAAGATCAATGAAACAAAAAGCTGCTTCTTTGAAAACATAAGATCGATGGACATTTAGCCAGACTCACCAAGAAACAGAAAGAGAGGAACCAAATAAACAAAATCAGAAATGAAAGAGAAGTAACAACTGACACCACAGAAATTCAAAGGATCATCAAAACATAGTATGAACAATTATACACCAACAAGTTGATCAACCTAGGAGAAATGGACAAATTTATAGAAATACACAGCCTCCCAAAACTGAACCAGGAAGAGATAGAAAACTTGAACAGACCAATAACAATGGAGGAAATTGAAGATGTAATTAAGAAACTCCCAGCAAACAAAAGCCCAGGCCTAGATGGCTTCATGGGGAAATTTTACTGAACATTCAAAGATCTAATACCCATACTCCTCAAACTGTTCCAAAAAATCCAAGAAGACGGAACACTTCCAAACTCATTTTATGAGGCCAGCATAATCCTAATTCCAAAACCAGATAAAGACGCTACAAAGAAAGAAAATACAGGCCAATATCCCTGATGAACACAGATGCCAAAATCCATAACAAAATATTAGCAAATCGGATCCAGCAATACATCAAAAAAATTATTCATCATGACCAAGTGGGTTTCATCCCAGGCATGCAAGGATGGTACAATATTCGCACATCAATAAATGTGATACACCACAGAAAATGAAAGATAAAAACCATATGATCATATCAATAGATGCTGTAAAAGCATTCGACAAAATCCAGCACCCATTTCTGATAAAAATGCTCAGCAATGTGGGAATAGAGGGACCATACCTCAACATAATAAAGACCATATATGAAAGACCTACAGCCAACATCATATTCAATGGGCAAAAACTAAAAGCATTCCCCTTAAGAACAGGAACAAGACAGGGATGCCCACTTTTGCCACTCTTATTCAGCATAGTACTGGAAGTCTTAGCCACAGCAGTTAGGCATGAAGAAAAAATAAAGGAGATCCAAATTGGAAAAGAGGAAGTGAAACTTTCATTATTTGCAGATGACATGATATTGTACATAGAAAACCCTAAAACTCCGTCAAAAATCTGCTAGAATTAATAAATGAATTTGGCAAAGTAGCAGGATACAAAACTAACATCAAGAAATCAACAGCATTCTTATACACCAATGATGAACTCACAGAAAGAGAAACTGAAAAAACAATCCCATTTACCATCGCAGCAAAAAAATTACGATACCTAGGGATAAACTTAACCAAAGAAGTAAAGGACCTCTTCACAGAAAACTACAGGTCATTGAAAAAACAAATAGAGGAAGATATAAAAAAGTGGAAACATATACCTTGTTCATGGATTGGAAGAATTAACATCATTAAAATGTCCTTACTACCCAAAGCAATCTATAGATTCAATGCCATCTCCATCAAAATACCAACGACATATTTCACAGAACTAGAACAAACACTCCAAAAGTTTATATGGAACCAAAAAAGACCCCGAATAGCTACAGCAATCTTGAAAAAGAAGAACAAAGTAGGAGGGATCACATTACCAGATTTCAGGTTATACTACAAAGCCACTGTAATCAAAACAGCCTGATACTGGCACAAGAACAGGCAGATAGATCAATGGAACAGAATAGAGAACCCAGAAATGCACCCAAGACATTATGCTCAATTAATATTTGACAAAGGTGGCAAAAGCATACAGTGGAGTCAAGACAGTCTCGTCAATAAATGGTGTTGGGAAAATTGGACAGCTACTTGCAAAAAAATGAAGCTAGACCACCAACTTACATCATACATGAGAATAAACTCAAAATGGATAAAAGACTTAAATGTAACTCATGAATCCATAAAAATTCTAGATGAAAATGCAGGCAACAAAATTTCAGACATCATACGCAGCAGAATTTTCACTGATACAACACCTAAGGCAAGAGAAACAAAGGAAAAAATGAACACATGGGACTACATCAAACTTTAAAGCTTCTGCACAGCAAAAGAAACAACCGTCAAAACGGAAAGGGATTCCACTATATGGGAGACTATAATCGCCAATGATGCATCAGATATGGGGTTAATTTCCAAAATATATAGAGCGCTCATACAACTCAACAAAAGGAAGACAAAGAACCCAATTAAAAAATGGGCAGAGGACCTAAATAGACATCTCTCCAAACAGGACATACAAATGGCCAAGAGATATATGACAAAATGCTCAATGTCACTAATCATCAGAGAGATGCAAATTAAAACAACTATGAGATATCACCTCACACCTGTCAGAATGGCCACCATCAACAAATCATCAAACAAGTGTTGGCGAGGGTGTGGAGAAAAGGGAACTCTAGTACACTGCTGGTGGGAATGCAGACTGGTGCAGCCACTGTGGAAAACACTATGGTGTTACCTCAAAAAGTTAAAAATTGAACTGCCATTTGACCCAGTGATCCCACTTCTAGGAATATACACTAAGAAACCTGAAACACCAACCAGAAAGAATATATGTACCTCTATGTTCATAGCAGCACTATTTACAATAGCTAAGATCTGAAAACAACCCAAGTGTCCATCAGTAGATGAGTGGATAAAAAAGCTGTGGTACATGTACACAATGGAATACTATGCAGCTGTAAGCAATAAAGATCTATTATCCTTTGAGATGGCATGGAAGTATCTGGAGAGTATTATGCTAAGCGAAACAAGCCAAGCAGAGAAAGACAAATATCACATAATCTCACTTTTTTGTGGAATATAATGAACTAAATAAACTGATGAACAGAATTGACCCAGAGACGTAGAGGTGGGGTACAGACTGACGGGCCTCAGAGGAGTGGGGTTGGGGGGGGAGGAGATAAACCACAGAACTTATATGCATGTATGCATGACCAATGGACATGGACAACGGTGCTGGGGATGGGGTGGGGGGGGATAGGGGGAGGGTGTCAATGGGGGAAAAAGGGGAAACATCTGTAACAAAACCAAATTAATAATAAATAAATAATAAAAAATAAAAATAAAATAAAATGAAATAAAAGAACTGCCAGGCTCTCCCCACATGTTCACAGTCCCTCCAACAATAGAGAATTTCCGTGCTTTTTTTTATTACATATCCTTCCTTCCCTTTGCCTCAGGGATTAAGATGCAGGACCATCTTAGTGAAGATTGGTGGTGCTGGCCAGCTCTGTCCCACTGTCCAAGAACCAAGGCAGTGTGGTAAGAGGTTAAGAGTCCAGGCTCTAGAATCAGTCAGCTGGGGCTGAGATCCTTGGCTCCACCCTCACTAGTTGTATGCCTTTAATCAGTAACTTAACCTCTCTGAGCCCCAGGGATCTATAAGTAAATATGTTGATAGCACCTACTTCATAGGATTGTTGTGAAGCATAAATGAGATAATTCATGTAATGTACTTAGTATAATATCTGATACATAATAAATACTCAAATGTGAATTATTATTATTTACTACCATCCTTCACACTTAGGGTGTTATTTCCCAGGGATCTGTGATCACAAATGCTAATAGATTGGTGGCAGGCCCCAGTCACTCCTCACAGACATGATTGGACAAGTTTAAATCTTACCATGACTATAGCTTAAGCTCAACCTGGGACAATTACTATAGTCAGAATCACTATTCTTAGATTCAACAGAGTTTAGATTTATTTCACTTAGCATGAGTGCTAATACCAATAATTACAAGAGCTAGCACCTATTGAGTGCTTGCTATATTCTAGGCACTGGGCATATAATAAGCTTTCAGCTTATTTAATTTTCATGACAACTCTATGAGATGGGTGCTATTATTATCCCCACTTGATAGATGGGAAAACTAAAACACAGAGAAATTAAATAATTGTCCCAAGGATACACAGCTACTAAACAGGGGAACCAGGGCTCAAGTCGAACCTTCTAGCTCTAGAGCCCCAACTTTTTTTCCCAAACATAAGGCTTTTATCCCTTCATTAACAGATAGATAAAATTTGATGATAAAAATCATCAATTATCTTTTGCTGTATAACAACTACTGAGTGACTTAAAATAATGATATATTATTTGTCTTTATTCTGTAGGCTGCAGATTCTTCTGTTCGTCTTGCCATGTGGCTGCAGTAAGCTGGAGGATTAGCTGGGGTTTGGGCTCAGTGGGGATAGCTGAGACAACTGACCATTCCTTTCCACGTGGTTCTTCATCCTACATGGATGGTGCTGTCAGAACATGGTGGTGTCAGGGTTCCAAAAGAGCAGAGCTAGGATCTGCAAGGTCTCGGAAGGCCTAGCTTCAGAAGTTGTATAGTATCACTTCTGCTATTGACCAAAGCAAGTCACAAGGTCAGCTCAAATTCAAGGCAGGAGGGAGTAGACTCCATTTCTTGAAGGAAGAAGCTGCAAAATTACATTGCAAAGGAATGTGCATACTGGGATAGGAGAAATTTGTAGCCATTAAGCTAGATACCACAAATAGATAAAACGTGGGCACTATATTACATGTAGCACATTTCTGTTAGTGGGGACTCTTGGTTACACATGACAGAGCTCCAACTCAAACTGGCTTACTAAGAAAAGGAAAGGGGAAATTTATCAGGTCAATTTCCTTTTAAATCCAACGGTTAGTCTAGCGTAGTCACCAGCACTTGTTCTCTTGTTCTTTCCTTCTTTCAGGTGGGACCACTTCCATATAATGGTAAGCTTGACACTAACAGCTTCATCTTTACATTCTCACTAAAACAACTTATTCTTCCAAATTTTTCCAACAAATATCTCAAAATTGCACATCATTGGTCTAGCTCTAAACATGCATTCATCTCTGAACCTATTACTGAAGCCAGAAAGTTGGAATATGCTGATTGTCCATTCTTGGATCATATGTCTATGGAATGGGATGTAAGCCTAGGGGTATGCTGGTAAATGTTTAACAACCAACTCTAGGGTGGGGAGAGGAAGATGCTCATTTGCAGTGTTTGTGAAGCTTGGTGGTATAAATACTTCCACCAAGGCTGACTTCAATTTGCTATTATGATGCCCATTGAACACAGAGTTAGGACCAGATGGCACAATCAGAGCTTGTAGACATGGTCTCCAGCACACCACCATGTAGCCCTGCCCAAATCACAGGACTAAGTGTGCAGGAAAAGTGGTATACGAAAGGGAAATCAGGAAATGGAAACTAAATAAATAAAAACAACAGATTTCCAATATAATTTCTTTCCCCACAAATGGACACTATTTAATGGACTAGTAGTACTTTGCCTGCTATTCTGTTTGTTTTTAATAATCAAAATCAAAAGGAAGTTAGAAGATAGTAGATGTTCAACATGATAAAATGTTGAAATGAACCATTTATTCAGCACATTTTCAGGCTAAATCACTTCTTTTTCTACATGTAAGTTGTCAGCCTGTCTCACATTGTTCGTTCTCAAAATTGAGTGTAGATTGATGGGTTTTTTATTTATGTTGGTTTTAAAAACCACAATTCAAGTAACAACTAACTTTTTTCTGTGCTTATGCTGTGCCAGGCACTGTGCCAAATGCTCTACCTAGATTCTCACTTAGTCCTCAAATCAATCTTATGAGGTATTTACAATGATTGCTCCTATTTACCAGATGCAACAACTGAAGCACAGAGAAGAGAGGTAAATTGCTTATGGTCACATAGCTATTCAATGGCAGAGTTAGGAATGAGCCTAAAGCTGTTGGTCCCTCCTGTCAATGGTCTCAATTTCTACCTTCTAGTATATTCTTACTGGCTAAGGTGGGGTATCTCATAATTTTAAAAAGCCCTTTACCAAATATTTTGAAAAACTGGGGATTCCTTCCTAATGTGTCTGTGACATTAAGTCTTGTGTTAAAATATGACTTTTCATTAAAGAGAGAAAGACAAGCATTTTGAAAGAGATGGCACTAGGTAGTTTCTTCTGGGAGGACAAATCCCATCCAGCACATGTATGGGCAGGTTGTGGCTCAGGCTATGTCTCCTTACAGCAAGGATTTCTGGGCTGTGGTTGGTGGATGTGTAAGGTCTTCTGGCCTCAATCTCAGAGGTTGAAACCCAACCTCAGTTCCTTTGGGTCAAGAGCCTGGAGTTAGCCACTAGTAATCCACAATTCCAAGTAAGACTTGGTTCTCACATAGAACCTTCTAGACCATTTATTTGACCACCACTCATGAGACAATCAGAGGAGAGTGAAAGTGAAATTGCCCTGAGGTTGAGAATGGAGAGGTGGGCCTCTCTGATGACTGATGTGTATCCAGGAAGACCTTGGCTGGATTGGGTATCTTCTTCAGGCTGGAAACTATGATTTGCAGGTCTGGGAGTTTGGATTTTATGACCTGAACCTTTAGCCTTTCTTGGGCCTGAGAGAGAGGCCCAAGAGAATTTGCCTGAGGCATTTAACATTTGGCTTTGGTTTGGTTTGTTCTAGTTTTTCAGCTGCCCCTCAGTCTGTTGTCATCGATCGTGGGGAGTCCCTGGACACTCGACTCTCAAGCTGGAGTCAGGCTGTAGGTAGAAGAGGGCAAGAAATAAAATGAGGATAAGGACCCTGTCTTCAGAAGACAGGAAGGAGGGCACAAAGAAAGAACAGAAACCTGCACATTGGCATGGCATTTCCAGGGAGCCTTTATACTTCAAGACTTTGGAGCACAGTGGAGGGAGGGAAAGCTGTTTTGGAGGAAGAGGGCTTCCTGTGAGTAGTCAAAGGTCAGACATAGGCATCTTGAGAGGAAGGAAAAAAGCATTCAAGCTAGAGAAATGACCTGTCAAGAGGTAGAGATGGAAGGTTCTGGGCCTGAGAAGGAAGTAGGAGGCAGAGGACAGAATTGAGGACAGACAGATGGGGTGGTGGTGGTAAGGAAGGCACTGAAGCTAAAGATAAGAACTGCTCCAAGGCTGGGGCAAATAGGAACACAGAAAGGTGCAGATAATACAAACATAAGTAAGAATAGAGTCCCTGTTTTCCAGGAGCTTGCAAATGAGTCCGGTGTTTTTAAGGAGAATGTATGTTATTCAGGTAATCCAGAAATTTTTGAAGAAATTTAGAGAAACCTCTCAGAGGGAATCATCATTTAGACCTCTGCTGTACATGAAGGGTCTAAGTTGCACACTCGGATGCTTTTTCTCCACCCAGACAATGTTTTTCTTCTCCCATAACAACAAGCTTACAGCTGGGGAAGGGGGTGGTGATTTAAAAAAAAAAAAAAAAAACATTCCAAGAGATAAATCTTGTAATACTAACCGCTGAACATCTGGCCCTTTAAAGCATAGAACAGCCATTTAGCCATTAATCCACCCCTTTAAAATGCAGAACCACCCCTAACATGCGCGCGCACACACACACACACACACACACACACACACAAACACACAGGCATATACACACACGCACATGTGCACCCACAAAAGGTAGTTCAATTTCATTTGGTGTAGCTACAGCAGCCATTGCTCTTATACTTTTTAGATCCACAAATACAGCCCTGGTTCCAGTTCAAAGAGTTTGAACCAGCAACGGGAACCAGGAAAGGAAAGGAAAGAGAAGCAACAATTTTTAAATGCCCTTTCACGAAATTCCTCCCTAGGTACTACCCATGATCCTGGATCCTGACACAGCAGTACCTGGTGCCCTTCCAGATCCTCCTGCCTTCCCTGGGCTTCTCACTTTCCTAGAAACAGTCCACAGGGGCAGCTGTCACCACCAGGCCCTGCAGCCCACCAGACACTCACCAGATCTGCCTCCCAGGCCTGACTCTGCTGTTTCTCCATCTTATTCCCAATGGTCACCTTGAGTGATCTCTACCACATGTTGTCCTGATTGTGCCTAGTTGCCATGGGACTTTGAGGCCATTCTGTTTGTCCCTTCTTGCTTGCCTCTATGCATTTTTGGTTTTTGACCTTCCTGAGAGGCAAAGAAATAAAATTAAACACCCTCCCACACACACACAGACACACAGACACACATCATGTCTGTGAGTGAAAGGTTTGGAAAAGAGGGGAGAGAGAGAGAGAGAGAGAGAGAGAGAGAGAGAGAGAGAGAGAGAGAGAGAATGGGGAATCAGATGAGTAACTGTTTAGGATGGGATGAGTTGGTTAGCTGACAGGTATAAGGAAATTAAGGCCATTAGCTATTTTCTTTATTTTTTCTGTTATGTCAACAAGATTAGCAAGTCAAATGCCCAAGGAGCACATTTGGGGGAGTTCTGAATGCTCCATGAAACCTGCAAACCTCTGCTGAGGGAGAGTGCCTGGAATTCTCTCCCGCCTGCCCTTTCAGTGGGTGATAATAACAGGAGAATTAGTGAGCAGACAGATGCTGCGCGCAGTGGTGCACAGCACTCAGCGTTGTATAATAATGAATATATTCACAATGGCTGTTTCAATGGTTGTTTCTTAAAATGATAAAGTTAATTTTGCTTGGATTCTTTTATTTTTTAAACCTAAGCATCACAAAAGATGGAAGCTGAAATCATCTCATTCTTTTATTCACAATGATTTCACTGTGACATTTGAAAATACAAACAAAAAAATTGTGTTCTGCAGGGAGCTCAGAAATACGCAAAGCTTGGTATGTTCTCCAAGCATCTGGATGTTCAGTGATCATTGCTTTGTTTTGATTTTGGTTGGTGGTCAGACAGGTAAACAGGGTCCTTGAGCAGTGGGATGTTATTTTACTGATACACCTAAAATCTAAGTAGAGTTTTACTCTTCTTATGATGTGATCACCATAAGATGTTACCTCAATAATAATAGTCATAGCAGTAGTAATGGTACATTAGGTATCTATTAAATACTATATGCATGTCAGTACACTAGGTGTTTTTCAGATATTATTTTAAATTATCACACAAACCCTGCAAGGTAGATCTTAGGTTGAACCATATGAAATTGTAGTTTCTATAGATCAAAATATCAAATATAGGTAATTTCATGTGATTCAAATTAATGTTATTCTTCTATTTTATGAAGAATTTGTCTCAGAAACATTAGTAATTGGCAAAGGTCACCAAGCAAGTAAAGGGCAAAGCTGGGGCCCAAAGGTTCTCTTCTACTCCAAGCTCAATTCAGGTTGGTTCAATGGGTGTCATTATTATCTCCAATTACATCCAAGGGCATCATGTCTTAGAAAAACAAAATGACGAGGATATACACCCAGGACAAGGTAAGGCAAAACTCAAGCCTTATGTCTTAGAGGAACTCATTAATATTTCCCATTTTGCAATAAAAACTCAAGAATAAGATAAGCTCCATGCAGAATTGCAGTGACAGATGAGCTGGCACCTTTCCACTTGGCAATCAGCAACCTGTGTTGCACTTTCTGCACCTAGTTCCCACATCTCCCCAAGACACCCTAATCCCATCCTTGTCGAGGGTATTATTCTGAGTTACTCTCCCACATTTCATT
This sequence comes from Tadarida brasiliensis, assembly GCA_030848825.1. NCBI lineage: Eukaryota > Metazoa > Chordata > Mammalia > Chiroptera > Molossidae > Tadarida > Tadarida brasiliensis. Next base: position 104,495,240 of record CM061280.1, on the reverse strand, counting down.
CATAATATGTTTACTCATAAAACTCCACTCATTTCTGAATCCCTGAATTCTTGCCACCTTGGAGTAGTGTCACTTTAATAGAGGAAGTTTGAGGCACTGTCTTAGTTTGGGTTTCCCCAGAAGCAGATCCTGAGACAGATTTAAGTGCAAATCATTCGCTTGAAAGTTGATTCCAGAAACTCTGATAGAGGAATAAAGAAGTGAGACAGGGACAGAAAGAACACCAATACAAGTTGTGTTATCAAGCAAGTGACTTCAGCAGGCTCCCTATTGGAGATCAATCGAGCTGGGGACCTCTGGGAGACAGTGTAGAATATGCCCAGAGTTATCTCAACCAAGTGATGAAGAAGCTGGGGTATTTATTCACCAACTCACTTATTGAGGGCTGCTCAGCAAGGTATAAACTCTAGCTTGCCTTCTTTGAATCTTGGACATGTTCCCAAGGCTAGAATCCTTAGCAGGTGTAGGTGTCAAGGGCATGAGGGAAGGACATCAACATCTGCTACTGGCACCTAAACATCATCTGAACTTAAAGGAATGACTCCGTGACCATTAAACTCAAGGATAACTTTAAGCTCAAGGACAGGCCGTTGGGTTGGGATATCCTGAGGCATGAACCCTGGCGCCATTCAAATGGTACCGAAAAAGCTATCTATTCCCAAGTTGAGTCCTAACTAAAATAGGACTTCCAGAATTTCTCTCACTCCTTTTTCCAGAGCCCCTTACCCACAAATATGAAACTTCTCTGTAATCCATCTTCTCCCTAATTTGTGAGTAACAATAAAAGCCATAGCTTTTCAGCCTGTGATACCTCTTGATGTTGCTTTCACCCTAGTAAAATGGGTGATTCCTTGGGGAGACTGGGAGAAAGGCACCTTGCAAGTTTCAGAACTTGATTGGTGAGGGAATTTTTTTTCTCCTTCCTCTCTTTAATGTGGCTCTAATTCTGACTTCATTGCAAAGCCGTGAAATCAAATTAGGAAATGGGAGGAGACGAGCAACCCCTTCAAGCACAATCAACTTCTGATGGCTTCCCCAAAGCGTTAATGAATCTGTGTGGACCTCCAGTAATAGAAGTTTGCTTTTTGCAGTGCTTTTTCTCCCTTTCTAAAGAGAAAACAGGCTAAAGCATAGGTATCCAGGTAGCTAATGCAACAAGGTGTTTGAGAGCCTTGCCTTCTACCTCTGAGTGAGGGAAGCCTTGGGGAAGAGCAAGGAGACTGATGAGAAGGAAGGGAAAGCATGAGCAGCAGCATCAACAACATCCAATCTAGTGGTGTGTCTGTTATGTATAAGCCAAAGTGCTGTGAGATATTGTGTGGAAACAGAGATGGAAAACATAATCCCTGACCTTAAATAGCTAACAGGCTGTTTTCTCCGAGCCTTGCTACTCAAAGTGTGAAATAGCAGCATCACTATCACCAGGGAACTTATTAGATATGCAGAATCTCAGCCTCCCCAACCCCCATAAGATTTAAACTGAATCAGAATCTGAATTTTAACAAGACCCCTGAGGGGATTCATGTGTGCAATAACATTTGAGAAGAATTGGCTCAAGAAATTCCAGATCTGATCATGTCACATACTTACTCAGAACTCTATCCTGATCTCTTCCTAACTTCCCATCCTTAGCTTTCAACTCTCCCTATCATCCTTTGGAACTTTACACTCTAATTGTGATCACATCATATCTTTCCATCCATCCTCATGCTATTTCCTCCAGCAGCAATGCTCTCTATATAAAAAATCCTCTTTATTTTCATGCCCAGGTATCTCTTCTCTGAAACCTGACCCAATATCCCAATCAGAATGTGTCATTACTATTAATTTGCTGCTGCTGGCCTTTATTGTTGTTAGATATTTGCATACAGGATCATGATTAGAAGGATGGACTTTAAGAGCCTTATCATCCTGAGTTTGAATCCCAGTTCCACAAGTTTTGATCTGTGTGCATAGACTAGATCACTGTTTTTAATTTTTCACACTCTTCATCTATTAGAATTATACATCCGTAGCCTTTTCTATGTGGCTTTTCAGTTTCTGCCACTTGGTTGGGTATGTAATACGTCCCTGTCCATTGATGTTGGTCTTGGCCACGTGACTTGAATTGGTTCACGGAATGTAGGTGAAAGTGAGAGTATGTGAATTTTGGGCCTAGGCCCTCAAAGGCCTTAAGTGGCATCATATGTTTCTAGTTGTCCCCTGTGTTTCTACCATCACCATGAGCAGAACATACCCCAGGTTAGCTGTTGGTGTTACCAAGCAAGGGCTCACTGCTTGATGCACATAGAAGCCAATACTATGGCATTGACTATTTTTATTTAATTAATTTATTTTTGTCACAGATGTTTCTCCTTTTTCTCCCATTGACACCCTCCTCCTATTCCTGCCCCTTCCAACATTGTTGTCTATGTCCATTGGTTATGCTTATATACATCATTTCTTTGGTTTATCTCTTCCCTCCCCTCCACTCCCTCCTCTGAAGTTTGTAAATCTGAACCTTACTTCTATGTCTCTGGGTCTATTTTGCTCATCACCTTATTTTGTTCATTATATTCCACAAATAAGTGAGATCATGTGATACTTGTCTTTCTCTGACTGGCTCATTTCACTTAGCCTTTTGAGGGGGAAAAAAAGCTTTCATTGTGAGGTCAATTGGCAAAGAAACAGGAGGCAAGGATCCAATCTGTCTCCCTGATCCAGGATTCAAGCAAGATTTAAGGGGGTTTCAGCACCGGATATTCTTGGATGATGGACCCTTCCCATCTGAAAGTGTTCCATTCAGGTCCCAGTCCTTTGGTTCCATGGGGGGGTAGGGAGTTAAGGATTCACAAGTGTTAATTTTGAGTGATGTTCACAAGTATTACTCATAAGTGGTGTATCCAAGGTTTAAACTTTGGTTCCAGGTCTTGTTAGAAACAGGACAGGACAAATTGGAGCTGCTTCTGCAGTTACATAGGGTTCAAAGAGGATGAGACACATGGAACAGACTTGAACTCAGCCTGCAGTCAAGCCAAGATGACCCATATCTTGAATCAGAACTTCCATAGCAGACCCACAGACCCATGCTCAATAAAAATAAGTCTTATTATGGTATGTCACTAGGTTTTGTGGTGGTTGGTTGCAAAGCATCATTTGCAGCTCTAAGTAACTGATACACTATTCCTCTCTAAACCTCAATTTTCCCAGCTGTATCATGGAGATATAAATATCTACCTCATATTATTGTTGTGATGATTAAATGTTATAATGTATCTAAACTAAGTTCACAGTAGTGCTTTATAAATAGTAGATAACTTATTTTATAGTGTTATTATTGTGTCTTCCCAGTAGACTGGAGACTTTTTTGAGTAGGATCTTTGTCTTATCCATATTTTTATCCTCCCAAATGCCTATTGGACTCCTAGAAGGCACTCATTCAATGAACAGAACCAAGTATTAATATAGAAAGTTACTCTTTGTTTGGGCAGTTCTTGCCATGTAAATCCTTACTCAGCCTACAATGATGAGCCCAAACTTGTCACAGCACAGATGAGAGCTCCAGGACTGAAGGTCTTTTGTTCAAAGCATAGGTTATAGTAGGACTTGAGGGTATTTTGTTGAGTTTTATGTATAGTTAAGAAATCAAATAGTGTTTTGATTTGTTTCTCAATTAGAAATGCTACACTTAGAATTTCATAGAAAAGAAGCATTTCATCTTCAAAGGAAGTTGTGAGGAATATGGAACACCTGACTCCTCTGCCTTCCAACTTCAAGTGCGAGCCTTAAGTGAATTCTTAATCGGTCTGCAGTTTAACCTCTGAAAAGCTAGTTATGAAGGTGAGAGGGAGTGATGACTGGGGCAGGGCCTGATGGCATCTGTCTCTTTAAGAAACAGAAATGAAACCTAATTAGCATAGACTGGCTGCAATTAACATATAAGTCCCAGTTCTGGGAGTTGGAGGAAGGGAAAAGGATAGAGCTAAAACTTAATGGGGTTTTGTTAGACAAAATTAGCTTCCACAGAACAGCCATAAAAATATCTAAATTATGAGAGCCTCTTGCCATTTGCCATTAACACGAGGGGACATGCTAATATTTAGTGGCGCCATGTCCTGGAAATTAACTGTAGTGAAGGAAGCCCCAGGGGCATCCCTGTGAGCAATAAGGGCATGTCCACTGTCTCAACTGTTACCAAACTGCTTGACTAAATGTTTTACAGAAACTTAGATTCTACAAATCATACATGTCTCAGCCAGTCTTTTTGGCAATGGTTCTAGAACTGTGGGATAATACCTCCATGGGTGATATATGGAAAGCTGAAATCTCCTTGTAGTCTTTGAATTTGAGTACTATTTTTCACAAAAGAAGACATTCCTAAGGCTGATTTGTGAATATTTGAAAATGCCTCCAATCCTTTCTCTACCCATCCCTTACACCCTCAAGGAGATCAGCCCTTTGCTATTTGAACATCACTATACTAACTGGTATACGTTTCATTGTGGACCCTTCCCTTTTATTTCTTGTCTTCCCTTGAGGGAAAGGGTTAAATCATTATCCTCTATTTTTGCTCCTGAAGGTCATCAATGATCACCTAAACATATGAAGGATTTTTTCATGATCCCCAGTCTCCTTGGCCTCCATTTCATTAGACATAGTTGACCAGTCTCCCTTGCTTTAATTTCCATACCACTTTTCTTCTGGGGCTCTTTCACACTGCCCTTTCTCTTTTAGTAGGTCCCTTTTCTCCTTTCACATCTGTAGGTATTGCCCATAACTCTGGGCCTCTGCCCTGGGGTCTTCTCTTGTTGTTTTCCTTGAAAATGAATTACTCATTATATGTTGGTATCCACCTTCACTTATAGGCAGATGTCACTCAAATATGAAACCTAGTCCTAAATATTAGTTCCATATTTCAGACTTCCAGGGCATCTACATTTAGAGTTCCTACTTTCTCTTCCAATTTAACCCATTCACATCTCAGTCCATTATATTCACCTATTTTATGTAGGTGCTCATTATTTCCCTCCTACCCCTCATCTGCCTCTTTATGGCTCTGGAGAGCATATCTTATATACTTATTATTCTCATTCTCCTCCACAGCTGATTGGATCAGAATCCATGAACACCTAACTCGGGAGCTTATCTATTGGGTGGCCTACAACCTATCAGATCCTCCCTCTCAAGGATTTGAATTTAGCAGACAACAAGAGCATTGTGGAAAGACATGATGGAGTTAAGATCCATAATATCTTGCTACTGAGATCTCCAAGCATAGCCACTTTCTTGTCCTTTCTAAGGCATGGATGTTCAGCCTTCCCTTGCAATCTGCAGGATACCTCCATTGTTCCAATAAATTACAATTTTAAGTGAGTTCTAACAATTTATGTTCAGCCATTAAATTTCTGAATGAATCACACTTGACTTGCTTGCCCTTCCCAACCTTCCTTTCAATATCTTTGATACTGTTGTTTTCCCAGGCATCTTTGAAGCCATCCTTTCTTGTTCTATAACTTATCTATTTTAATGTCTTGCTATTCCTTTCTCTGAAATGCCCCTGAGATTGTTTTTAAAAATTTTTTGAAATCCTCACCAGAGGAATATTTTTCTATTTATCTTCAGATAGAGTGGGAAGGAGAGAGAGAGAGAGAAAGAGAGAGAGAGAGAGAAACATCGATGTGAGAGGAACACATCAACTTGTTGCCTCCTGCACAACCCCCACCAGGGCCGGGGATGAACTGCAACCACTGCACGTGCCCTTGACCAAAATGAGACCCAAGACTCCTTGGTCTGTGGGCCAATGCTCTACCACTGAGCCAAACTGGCCGGGGTGCCCCTGAGATTTTATATCCTCCCTTATTTAAGCCCTGATCACCTTCAAGCTGGGCTTCCCCACTCTAAGTTCACCCTACAATCTATCATTTATTTTTTCTTAAAACACTCTCATTATCAAAGTATCCCATTTCCAAAAAACCTCTGAGGGTTCTTGACTGTCTTTTGCTCCTCCTGATGCTCAGGATCTTCATTTACCTTGACCACCCAATTTATTCCAGTTCTTTTCATATTAATTTATCCTACATACAAACTTAGTTATTACCCAATGTATCAGCTTTAGTTGCATAATAAGGTATTCCAAAATTTAGTTATTTAAAACAGGACCTATTTTATTTAGCTCTCAATTCTGTATATTGACTGAGTATGGCTTCTGGTCTAAAATGGCTTGCCTGGGCCCTTGTCAGTGTGTCTCATTGGTTGAGCTTCGTCCCATGCACCAAAAGGTGACCAGCTCAATTCCTGATCAGGGCAAATGCCCAGGTTTTGGGCTCCATCCCCAGTGGGGGCATGCAGGAGGCAGCCCATTGATGTTCCACTCTCACATTGATTTTTTTTTCTCTCTCTCTCCCTCTCCCTTCCTCTCTCTCTAAAAAAAGCAATAAAATATTTTTGAAATGGCTTGGCTGGTCTCTACTGTGCTTGCTCATCCATCTGTGGTCAGCTGGTGAATTGGATGATCTTGAATGATCTCCCTCATGTGAGTTATGGTTGGCAGGTTGTTGGCTAGGTTGTCTGGGTTCTCCTCCATGTAGCCTCTGTAGTAAATTAGTTCAGTCTCATTCATATGGTAGTCTCATGGTTCCAAATGCAGCAAGAAACAAGCCCAAGTGTGTAAGTCCTTTTCAAAGCTCTGGCTATATCTCATTTGTTAATGTCCCTTTGGCTAATGCCGGTCATGTGAACAATCCAGAAGGGAAGTAGACCCATCTCTTAGTGGGAGAAGCTGCAATGTCACATTGCAAGAAGTGAATATAGAGAGGTGAATAATTTATAAGCATTTTTATAATCTACCACACTCAGCATGAACTGGGAGTTGGTCTCATTAATATTCTCTTCTTGTCCATTCTGTCATGGGAATATCCTCCTTCCCTGCTCTTTTCCCTTCATTCAAATTATTCTTCCCAAACGTTAGGGACAACTTGCCTCTTCTTTGAACTATGCTCTAAGGATACTCAAATAACCAGCTCTTGGTCATTTCTGATCTCTTCCCCCTTCCTTACTTTTTGCCATTTAAAAAAATTATTTGTTAAACTCTTGTCTGTCTTCTAAATTAGAATACAAATTACCAAGGAATAATTTTCATATCTTTATGTATTAATATATATCTATACTGTTCACATATCTGTACTTTCCTGTCTAGTACAGTGTTTAGTATCTAGGAGGTGCCACATAATACTTGCTGGTTATTTGCTATCAAGGAATATCTTAGAATTTTCCTAACAGTCATTTTTCTCTTACATTAATTTAACTTAAAAAAAGTATATGACCTCAGTACTCCCAAGAAGGTGATAGGGAAAGCTCAGATGGTATAATGATTTTAGCTTTCTGACTAGGTGAGAATCACAACTCCAACTGGAACACGTGTCTTATCCTTGGACTCAGTGAAATTTTATGGGAGTCCTCAGACAATTTTTTCAGCCACTGGCCATAGAACCACTCCTAAAGGCCCTTAGCTGTCACTCTGTAGGCTCAATGCCATACTCCATTGCTGGCGATCAGCACCTTTCTCAGTCATGACATGGCTTTTGAGAGAATCCCATGAAAAAATAACCATTTCCAAGACTTCAACAGTCTTGAAGACCATAATCTGGAAATACCCTTTTCTTGCTGGCTGAATTTTTCCTAGCCTCCTGCTGAGATAGTTAGGGCTTCCTCCTCTGTGCCACAAGGGACTCTCCACAGACAGATTGGCATAGAACCTGCCTCATGAAGGCCTCTGCTCCAGTCAAGCCTTTCATTGCTTAGATCCTCTCTGCCTTCCCAGGTTTGTTTACCCAGGGCCCTGTTTTCCTAATTTGTTTGATATTGAACTATGTTTGTCTCTTGGGTTCCATGTCAGGCCTTCTCTCAGAAGTACATTCTGAAACCTGATGCCCTTCTCTCATTTCCCTTTCTGGGAATTTGCAGAGGAATCCAGGAACCCTTAGTCATATTTAGCTACTGACTTTGTTTATACCACTCTCAAAATTAAAATAATCACCAAACACTAAAACAAAGCTTAGCTTCTAGACTATTGAGGTGATGTGGAGTTATGGAGCAAACTCAAGTATGCTCTGCTGTTTGAGATCCTGGGATTTTACACTAAGGGCTCTTTCTGACAATATAAGAAATTATGTGGCTCTATAAAGATCAAGAAGAATGGATAAGGAAAGTGTGTGTGTGTGTGTGTGTGTGTGTGTGTGTGTGTATGCGTGCCCATACGTGTGAAAAGAAGAACAGCAGATTTCTCAGTCTGAGAAATGTTTCGGCTGTGGGACAAGATTTGCATGCCCTTCTGTGTCTCAGAGACTTGGCATGTTTGCAGCACGTCATTGGGGTGCCTGCGTCTCAAATCACTGGCTCTGTACAGCCTTGATGAGGCACCCAATTTACATATTCTCAATTTAATCTAAAGTAGGTACTAATTGATTACTGCTGAATGTCTGCACGCTCTGATTATCTGTTCAGATCCTGAGGGGGGAGGGGGACTAACAAGGGATCTTTCTTCTATAAGTAGGATTTTGTTTTTTCTGATCCAAGGAGCACTTACTTGTTAGGTCTGGAAACCCATCAAACTGCCACACCACCCCGGGCCTTTCCCTACCTTCACCCCCAGTTGCTGAAAATAAATACCACCAACTCTAGCACTGGTTGTTTTTATGTTGTAGAATAAACTCCTCTCTATTCAGTTATTCAGCATTTATCAGACAAATATTTTGGAAATGTCTCCCCAGTATATGTTATTGTCATCTCTATAAAGGCAGGATTCCACTGGGCTTGAGAGTATGGACTCTGGAGCCACATTGCTGGGTTTAATCCAGGCTTTGACACTTACTGTGTGACTTTGGGCAAGTTGCTTAACATCTCTGTGCCTTGGTTAGCCACCTGTAAAATGGGATTAATAGCATCCCTGCCTCACAGGAACATCGTAAAGATTAAGTGAGTTCATACGTGTAAGGCACTCAGCACAGCATCTTTCCACAATGTAGTGCTGTTTCTTCACAGCTCTATGGAGGATTTGCTGGGGAAGTCAGACCAAGATCTAAATTAAAGTCCCCTGGGGAACTTAGGGTCTTCATTTGTCCTTGCCTACTTGTCCTGCATCATCTCAGATATTAACCATGGCAGGGAGCAAGTATAAGAAAGTGTAGATCTTGCTACAATGGGGTCTTGTTAGCTAAAAGCCTTCTGAAAGGATTTTTTTTTCAGTCAGGTGTAGGAGTAGGAAGGAGAAAGAGGAGGCTAAAGGTAGTGGGTCAGTAAACATTCACTGTATGCCAGGCTCCAAGTTGATACTAGTGACACAAACATGAAAGCTATGGCCTCGTCTATGAAGGAATTCACTGTTGAGTGGCACCACTCCAGCCTCTATAAGTAGTCCCACCTTATCCATGGAGGATACATTCCAAGACCCCCAGGAGATGCCTTAAACTGTAAATAGTTCTGAACCCTTTATATACTATGTTGTTGTTTTTTTACTATGCATGCATACACTTTATGGCTTCTGTTTGACATATTCGAATTGCCAGCATCACACTACTCTTGTACTTTGGAGCCATTATTAAGTAAACTAAAGAGTACTTGATCACAAACACATCTGATAACCTAAAGGGCTACTAAGTGACTAGCGGGCAGAGAGCATATACAGTGTGAATATGCTGGACAAAGTGATGATTCGCATCCTGAGAGAACAAAGCAGGACAATTAGAGATTTCATCACACTACTCAGAACAGCGTGAAATTTAAAACTTATAAATTATTTACTTCTGGAATTTTCCGTTTAACATTTTCGGATCACAGTCTGACCCCAGGTAACTATAACCACGTAAAATAAAACAGCAGATAAAGGGGAATTACTATGGTACACCATGTTTCTTCTGTTGTTGCTCCTCAGGCATTTATTTTAGGTTTTATTCTCGCAGCTGAATTGCTGGTCTGATTTTTTTCTTTTTATTGATGTGTAAAATATACATAGTAGAAGTGCACAAGTCGTAAGTGTACAGCTTGATGAGTCATTACAGAGTGAACACACTGTGCAAGCACCACCTAGATCAAGAAACTGATCATAACTGGCCCTAGAAGCCCCCATGTGCCTTGCATTACCTTCCAGTCACTACTATCACCTTCCTGACTCTGAGTCCCACCCTCAGGTTTCCCAGGTGGGTGCTGGTCCCTGGCCAAGAGGACCTCTAGGAGCAGGGCTGGGAGATGTGACAAGATCAGTCATCATAGGAAATGTCTGGACTATTATGATTCTGGTCCAGCCCCTGATGTTTATGTGACTCCCCTTGGCTGTTTTACACCTAAGCCAGCATCAAGCAGAGCAGGATAGCCTTTCTATTGGTTGGAGAAGGCCCCCATCCAGAAATGTGTTCCTGACCTACCCAGTGAAGGGCTAGGATTTCCCATCCATGGCCAATCTGGTTGCTAGGATCTCTTATGAAGACAGGCATATTAGCAGAAGTAGGTCTTCTGATACCTTGGTGGGATGTTGATTAGCTAAAAAATAGTCTAGCAGGGATGAGTGTAGTTAACACTCTTAGAATTTCCTTCTCTCATTCAAAGAGTTTAGGTTCTTAAGACAATGGGAAAGAGAAAGACCGGTTTTTCGAGGATCATCTAGAACATCACAGTGGGGAGTGCTGATCAATTAGGAGGGCGTTGCCCTGAAAGAACTGAGGGAGATTAGCAGAACAGTTGTTCTAGTTATTTTGCTGCATCACAAACCTTTCCAAACTTAGTGAAGTGAAACAACTATTTTATATGTTCAGGGAGGTCGTAGGTCAGAAATTCAGACAGGGCACAGCAGGGGTGGCTTATCTCTGCGTCAGCTGGGAAGGCTTGAATAGTGGGAGGTGGAGATCATCTGGAAGCTTCTTTACTAGATGTCTGGCACTTGGGCTAGGATGTTGTGAAGGCTGGGCTTAGCTGGAACTAAGGTAACCTATATGGCCTTTCCAAGTGGCCTGGGCTTTTCACAACACAGTGGCTGAGTTTTGAGAAGGTGAATCCCAAAAGAGTGTCCAGAGAGCAAGTGTTCCAAAGGCCCCAGGGGAACTTGCATGGCCCTTTATGACCTAGCTCAGAAGTCACACGGCATCATTTCTACAATACTCTACTGGTTACCAGCAAGTCACTAAGGCTGGCCCACATTCAAGGGGAGGGGAATTCGACCCTTCTTCCTGATGGGGGTGTGGCAGGTCCTATTGTAGAATTCTTGTGGGATGGGAGCTTTTGTTGCAGCCATATTTGGAAAACATCACCTGCCACTATAGTTAACAGCTAGGACTCTAGAGACTTAACTGGTTTCATTTCCTGGCTCTGACACACATTAGCTTTGTAATCTCAGGCAAGATTATTAACTACTCTGTGCCTCTGCTTCCATGTGAGTGAAATAGGAATAGTAATAATTCTGTCCTCATAGGGTTATTGTGAAAATTCAATGATATGAGCCATGCATAGTGTCAGTAAAATGCCTGACACATTGTAAGTGCTCATAAATGTTACCTTTAACTGAGACCTGAGGGAGTGATTATTCAAGTCCAGCCTCACCTATCACATCTTTCCTTAGACCCACTCTAGGTGAGAAGGTGAGTCATGAAATTCCTATACCAGGCTTCTAACAGCCCAGGATTCACTAGTAGTTAACAGGATGACAGAGACTAATCACTAAAATACAATACTTGACAATTTACAAAGCACTTCCATATCCATTCTTTATTTAATTTTCCAGACAACATTAAGGGGCATACAGGACTCCCATTTTACAGATGAAGTTTATCAAGATGTAACTTAACTAAGGACACATAGCTAGTAAATTACAGAGTAAGGCCACACCTCAAAGTTCCCCTCTAAAGCCCTCGCTCTTATCTTCTCTAATGATCTCAAGGACATTGCTAAGTTATCAAAGAAAAATATAATTTAATTAGAATTTAATTAATTTGAAAAGTGCCCTGAAGTCCTACTAGAAGTGGGGAGAAAGGACGGAAGTCAAATTTTTAATAGCCATGGAGTGTCATAGCCAGTGTGGAAAGGTGACTGCCATGCACAATAGGAGACCCAAAGTTATCACTTTCCTCCAAAGGCACTCCTGAAAAATGCCCCATAATGCTTTTCAAATTTCATAGTTAATCATTCAGCCAAACAGCTTCTCTTGCTCTGAGAACTCCAAATTCCCTAATCACCCCTCAGTCCTTATAACCAAGAAAATAGTGATGCCCTCTTCCTTCTATATTCTCCTTCAGATTTCAGCCCATGGCATCAACATCAAAATGCACAAATGCTCGGAAAGCATTGTAAATCCTGCCTTTCTGGTATTTTCCATTTATATGACAGGAGGAAGGATGGCGTGTTCATCAACTTTTGGAAACAAACCAAAACATGCATAAATATTCAAGCTTATAATATTGACTTAAAGCTCAGTTAGAGCCCAGGCTGCAGTCAGCTTCTGATTATCCATGTGTGACTTATCCACAGCTAATTTTAAAACTCAAAATTACTTCCTTTGAACTTGTGGAACACCCTGAGCCTCCTCTGTGGGCGTCAGCTAGGGGGTGCAATGAGATGAGGTGGAACTGTACCAAGCTGAGGGTCTGACGACCCTCTTTCTGCTTTGACACAACTCCTAATTAGCTGTGTGACCTTGAGCACATGTCTTTACCTCCTGGGACCTCACAGGTTTTTCAAATGTAAAATGAGGAAGCATGGCTTTATGCTTAAGATCTATTCTCACTCGAAAATTTCATGAGGTAGCAAAGTAGTCAAAAGAAATGGGAAGATAAGTTTGCTGTAAAGGTACAGCATTGAAATCAGTAGTCCAAAAGACCCATTTTCTGGAAGAAATAGTGTGTGGCCTCAGAACTGGTGAGTGGCAGATCCAAGCCTAGCACTGAAACTTCAATGATTATTTCATGAATTCCAAGGCTACACATGCAAGATTTCTGTATTTTCCTAATTATGATTCTCCTCAATGAGCAAATAGTCAGATTCAGCTCTCTTTTAACATGGGAAAGACTTTTTTTCCCCCAGAACCTTGGCCTTCCCCTCTGATAGAGCCACAGTGGGGACCCAAGAGCTGTGTGTCTGTGGGAGTCAATGTCATTATTCATTGTCCTGCCCTCAATAAGACCCAGTGGGGAGATCAGCAGAAAAGTTGCTGGTTCCTCTTTATGTCTCTTCTCTCCCTCTCACCCTCCACTGCTTCGCAAGGAACAGAAAAGATCCTCCCTATCTTTTGAGGGAAAATCTCTTGAGTCTTCTTACTCCTTGCCTCAAGTTCAACCCTCCAGACCCAAGTTCTCTTTATAGAAGGAAGGACAAGCAATAGAGTGATGGTGGAAATGGACTTTAAAGTAGGGATGAGAGTGGATGTGATGGGATCCCACCATCACACCCTTTGACCAAACATATCTCTAGTGCATGTTCTGTGCCCAGGACCCAGTAATAAAGAACAAATACTTATCCTGCTGACAAGGTGATCTTGGGTTCAGAAAATAGTAGAGTGAGACATATGCAAACATGGTTTTCATAAAGTATTGTAGATGTTATGAAATAAAGGTGTACAAGACCAAGTAGTGGCTGGGATGGGAGAGGATACAGAGGAGGAAGCCATCAGTTTCATCCAGGGCAAAAGGGTTATCAAGAAACACTGCCTGGAGAAGGTGATGCTAGGTCCTTGAGCTGAAGTACATTATATCAGCAATATTTTAAATGGTCGTTCAGTTCTCCAGTAGTATAGTAGTGTTGGCTCTGTTGGTTCAATTTGATCAAAGGTTAAGTAACATAGTGGGCTGGTCTGAAAACCCATAGAAACTCCTTATATCGTTTCTATGAGACAAGGAATCGTATGTTCTGAACAACTTACAAACAATCTTTAAAACACAGAAGGTTCTTTAGACACATACTGCTTATGTTGTGCAGAAAGAGACCGTTACCTACCTGAACAATACATGGTGTGAAATTGCAAAACCACAATACAGTTGACATTGGATGCTTCCAGGTCTGAACAAGTACTTCCCTGTTTGGGACTCACACTTGTCTCCAGCTAGGTGCAGTTTGCTTGGGATGGATGAACAACAGCTGATAGAACACACTTGGTGGAAATTCTATCACCCAGGAGAAATGTGAGAAGGGAGGCTCCCCCTAGCCTATTTGTGGATTTGTTTATACTCCCTCTGGTGGCTGATTCAGATCTGCATGTTCTGTCCTTTTGGTGTGTGTAGCAACCACACCCTGATTCAAGAAGTCCAGAACACCGGAATCTTGTCCATGTCAACATGAACAAACGTACAAAGGTTCATCATCTGTTTTGGTTTGGGTTTTGAAACTTATGATTTAAATGAACATATCTTATTTTTTGTGCCTATCATACAGTTTGTACCACATAGACTTGTAAAATTTCATAGCATTATAGACTTCAAACTCCTGTTCTAGTTAGGTCCTTTTGAATTTCAAGAAGCAATAATTGAGTAAATTTACCTCAAGATTATCTGAAGGGTATAAGGCTGCTTGTGACTAGGAAGTGTTGTATGGTTAGGCCTTGTAAAGTGCAGAGAGTTGACAGGAAGCTCTAAAGCTAGCAAGTATATAACTCTTAAGAACAGGGGTTTGTGGGCTCAACAAACGCCCATCTCAGTTCCATTCTGCTCTCTTTATATACATTCTTGTCACCTTTTAATCCTTACCTTATGGCTTCTGTTTACTCACATTTCCTACTTCCTCATAATGTTGACCCTCACAGGAGCCATCTTGTCCTATGTGACTTGTCTTTGCATAATGACCCTTCAGCTTTAGTTCCCTTTGCAAATGGATCCTTTCTCTCTTTGAATCAGCCAAAGGCATGGCAACTGCCATAATTGGAGTATATAGTATTCATCTGAAAGAAAACTTTGAAATCCTCTAGTTCATCATATGGGAAAATTGGTATCCCCAAGAGTTGATGAGACTTACCTAAGGTTACACATACCACCAAGGAGTGGTGATGGTAGGATAATACCCCAGTTCTTCTACAGTCTACTGAGGCCATCTTTACACTAAACTGTCATCTCTTATGTTAGCTTGTGTGGTAGAAGTGTTCCCATGCATGGGTGTCTTCTTATTCACCCATTGTGCTTGCAACTTGGGGATAGATGGTCTTCTCTTTTCTGCCTCCTTCCTTCTCCCCAACTCTTGCTGAGTCATCTAATATAGGACTCATACCGGTGGCTGATGCTGCTTAAGTGAAAAGTATTTAAATTAGCTTCTTTCAATAACATTTGTTTCTATTAGAATTCATGGCTGGTCTATGTGACAATGATTTCAAAGTCACTAGAAACTAAGATTGACAGTGAAGTGTCTTGGTTGCCAAGTAAGATTCAGTCAGAAAAGGCGAACTATGCAGTAAACTTCAAATGAGAAAACTTGATACATGAACTACATTCTGAGTTGATGAGACCAACTAGAATGTACATAAGTTGTCAATTTAAATATTTCACCTTTAATTTTTCTTTGGCTGAAGATATTAGAACACCATTTTTGGGTCATCTAGATTTAGAACTTGACGTAGATACTTTCAATAGACTGGGCTCAAATTTAGATTTAAAAATCTATACTATTTATGATTTTTCCAAGATTCCCTTACTAGAAAAGAAACTAAGAAAATCATGATATAACAACCACATTGACAAATTCATTCATATTGTTAGAGTGCTGCAATTATTGTCATGGGATTTTTATTTATTTATTTTTAATCCTCACCCAAGGATATTTTTTCTCAAATATCTTCAGATAGAGTGGGAGGGGGAGAGAGAGAGAGAAACATGTATGTGAGAGGGACACATCCATTGGTTGCCTCCCGCATGATCTCGACCAGGGCTGGGGATGAACCGCAACTGAGGTATGTGCCCTTGGTCGGAATCAAACCCGCGACTCTTTGGTCCATGGGCCGATGCTCTAACCACTGAGCAAAACTTGCCAGGGCTGTCACGGGATTTTTGAATAGGAGATTGAAGACACCATCATATTCACTCTTGGGTTTAGCAGGTTAACATGACTCAATGACCATTTATAGAGTTATTTGTTCACACATTAAATATTTATTGAAAGACTGTTATAAGCACTATGCTGGGGATATAAAAATGAATGAGACATTGTTGGGTACAAGCAACTTATAGTCTAATGAGGAATAAGTAAAGGGAATTATGACAACAGATCTGAGGAGCTCGGACGTATCAATCACAAAGGAGGCCATGATAAATTGGCTGGCTGTCCTGTGGTGTGAGTGACTTGGCTGTAATCCCATCAACCCTCTAATAATGCTGTCCAGATGTCTTGACCTCATGAGCAGACAACCCTCATACCATATGCCAATTTCCTTTGTATGAACATTTCAGGAATTATGTTACTTTCTGTTAAGCCTCATTTCTTGAGATCTGCAAAGTAAGGCACCCGCATGGTCAAGAAGGATGATCTTTTCTGAAACCTGAGGTCATTCCCAGAGCAGATACCAAGAAGGGCAAGTCCATAGATATGGACCAAGGACTCCAGGAGGAGCTTCAAGCAAATGAGAGAAAGCTCAGCCTCTCCCTTGCTTTATGCTTGGAAGCATATGGATATCTGAGGTATGTTGTTAGATGTTGGATTTTGAAAGCATAAAAAAGCAAGATAGCCAAGAAAAGAGGTATCCAAAAAAGATTTCTCCCTCTTCAAAGATCCCCCATGGATTGGACACTCAGAAGGCAGCAAGTGATTTGCAGGCCTGGTTGTGCAGCTTCATGATACTCCTTGCTTAAAACCCCTTGACTATTCTCTAGCCCAGTTCTCATCCAAGGCTGGTCAGGAAGCACCTAAAGCAGATTCCCCCAGGGCATGGGGTAAGCATGCAGATTTCTGGGCTTTACCTCAGATCCATGCCACTGAATCAGCATGGAAAGGGAGGTGGAATTTGCATTTTAGTAAGTCCCTTAAGTTTGAAATTCTTAGGTCTTGTTAGTGAGGTCTTTTGGGAAGGTTTAAGTACTGATTAAATATGGTCCAACTGCTCCTACTCACCAAAAAATGTGTCTGTATTATGCAACTAGTCTAGATCAGGGGTTGACAAACCTTTGTAAAGGGCCAGATTACAAATATTTGACACATTGTGGGCTATGCAGTTTCTATCACAACTACTCAGTTCTACAACTGTAGTGCAAAAGCAGCCATAGATAGTTGTGTTCCAATAAATTTTTTTTTATAAAAACAAGAGGCTAGTAGGATTTGGTCCATGGGTCATAGTTTGCCTCTTAGTCTAAGTCATTAGGCAATTAGATATTTACCATCTTGGAACAGCTCTGTATATTGAAATGGTCTGCTTTGTATTAGTGTTAAGGAATGGAAACTCACTTGAGTTGTCTTAGTGGTTCTCAAACTTAAATGTATGTCAGAATCCTCTGTAGGGTTTGTTGAAACATGGGCTACTGGGCCCACTCCCAGAATCTCTGATTCAATAGATATAGAATAAGGCCCAAGAATTTCCATTTCTAAGAAGTTACCAGATGATTCTGCTCTAGGAACCACACTTTGAGAACCATAGCCTTAAGTAAAAAAGAAGTTATAGAAGGGATTTATTTAGGCAAGAATCAGGAGTGTCAGCCATGAGGCCAAGAACACAGGATGAACTCCCCGAAGGTCTTTCTAGGGACTAGAGGATCCCTACCACTCTAGGAATTGGGCTACCATAGAGGTTAGTCATCCTTACCATTATAGGGTTCTCTCTCCTCTAGGTTTATGTTTCCATTAGAGTGGTTATCTAAAACTCAAATATGATCAAGCCACTCCCCTTCCAGAAGAACCTTTATTTTCATACATGTTCTCAGGTAAAGTTCAAACTTCTTAACGTGGATCACAAGACTCTTTGTGACCTTCCTACCACCTCCATTCCTCTATCCTCATTCCTGCCATCCTCTATTGGTCCACAATAGGGACTCTGGTTTTATTCTCCACACACTCTCCACACTGTTGTGTATCTCTTGTGCAAATAGCCATATGCCCTATTGGCTGTGGGCTTTATGAGGACTGAAATTGTGTTTTTCTTGTTTTGTCTCCAGTGTCTGGCACAATCAATGTTCAGTAAATATTAGAGGAGTGAATAAATGAATAATTTCTTCCTCAAACTTGCTACCAGACACAAGAAAAGAAGTGAACTCAGGGGCACAGTGAAGGTAAAGCATTTAGGTGATTGATGGCTCAGGGATATTCATGGTAACCACACTTAAAAGTGGAGAGAGACCTGGCTGGTATGGCTCAGTTGGTTGGAGCATTGAAAGGTTGCAGGTTTGATTCCCTGTCAGGGCACATACCCAGGTTGAGGGTTTGATCCAAGGGTCAAGGCATGCACAGAAGGCAACCAACTGATGTTCTCTCTCACATCAGTTTCTCTCTCTCTCTCTCTTCCCCTCTCTCTAACATCAGTAAGCATATCCTTGGATGAGGATTTTTTAAAAAGTGTAGGGAGACTGTAATGAGATACCATATTGCATCTACTAAGATGGCCCTAATAAAAAAGATAATAAGTATATGAAGAAATTAGAACCCTTATACATTGATGGTATATAGTCACTTTGAAAAAGTTATGTAGTCACTTTGGCAAACAGTAAGAAAGTTCCTCAAAATTTTAAACATAGAGTTATCATATGACCCAGTCATTCCACTCCTAGGTGTATACCCAAGAAACATGAAAAAATGCCCACACAAGAACTTGTACATAACATTAATAGCACCACTACTCATAAGAGCCAAAAAGTGGAAACAACCCAAATGTTCACCAACTGATGGATAAACAAAATGTGGTATATCTGTACCATGGGATATTATTCAGCCACAAAAAGGAATGAAATAGCCATGCCTGCTACAATATGGATGAATGTTTAAAATAGTATGCTAAGTAAAAGAAACCAGTCACAAAAGGCCACATATTGTATGATTCCACTTATATGACATGTCCAAAATAATCAAGTCCATAGATACAAAAATATTGGTAATTTCCAGAAACTGAAGAGAGGGGATAATGGGGAGTGACTGCTAATTGGTATGGGGCTTCTTCTGAAGTGATAAAAAAACATTCTAAAATTAGATAATGATGGTAATTGTACAACTGTAAATATATGATGATATATAAATTATATATCAATAAAGCTCTTTTAAAAAAAGGGAAACTGTTCAGATTGGTCCTAGAAAAAAAGAGTTAGCTCCACATTTTGAACATGCTCCCATAGTGTTATTTTGACAACAAAGTACAGCATTGGAACAATTTGTCTAAAAATAGAAGTTACACTGTATTTATTTATTTTCCCATACAGCTTGGAACAGAGGAAGTTATAATAATTAAAATTTTTTTATTTTTTTATCTCATAAAAGAAATTCCTAATTTTCTATAAAAATATTCAATACCTTGAATATCTAGCACAATTTCATGTACCCCATAACTCAGTCTGTTCTTATTGATAAAGATGATGAATTCTCCAAAAATACTAAAATTGGTTTTTTTTTGTTGTTGAAAAACAAAGAAAAACATTGTCTAAATTTATTTGGGACATCCATTGAAAGAACCATGCATTGTTTACAGATCTGCATCAGCTTTGTACACAAAGAGCTTTTGTATAAAGGCCCACTGTTATTGTTTTCTTCTTTACATTTATTTTTAATTATAGCTGAAATACAATATGATATTTGTTTCATATGTGAAGCATAGTTATTAGACATTCACAGTATATACCATATGAAGTAATCACTAAGATAAGTCTAGTATCTATCTGGTACTGCACAGTTATTACAATATTATTGACTATATTTCCTGTGCTATACTTTATATCCCAATGACTAATTTGATTACTGGTAGTATGTACTGATTAATCCCCTTCACCTTTCTTGCCCATCCATCCCCATCTGGCAACCATCAATTTCTTCTTTGCATCTATGAGTTTGTTTCTGTTTTGTTTTGGTTTATTCAATTATTTTGGTTTTTAGATTTCACATACAATATTTGTCTTTCTATGTCTGATTTATTTCACTTAGAATAATACCCTCTAAGTCCATCCATATTGTCATAAATGGCAAGATTTTATTCTTTTTATGGCTGAGTAATATTTTATTATATATATGTACCACATCTTCTTTATTCATTCATCTATCAATGGACACCTAGGTTGCTTCATGTTTTGGCTATTGTAAATAATGTTGCAATGAACATAAGGGTGCATATATCTTTTTAAATTTGTGTTTTTGATTCCTTTAGATATATACCCAGAAGTGAAATTACTAGGTCATATGGTAGTTCTATTTTAATTTTTTAATGGAATCTCCATACTGTTTTCATTGTGGTTGCACCAATTTACAATCCCACCAATAATGCATACAGGTCCCTTTTTTTCCACATTTTTTCCAACATTTCTTTTTCATTTGCTTTTTGATAATAGCCATTCTGACAGGTGTGAGGTGATATCTCATTGTGGTTTTGATTTGCATTTCCCTGGTGATTAGATTAGTGATTTTGAGCATCTTATCATGCCTCTGTTGGTCATTTGTATATCCTCTTTGGAGGATATACAGGTCCTCCATGTCTATTCAGATCCTCTGCCTTTTTTTAATCAGATTTTTTTTAATGTTGAGTTCTATGAGTTCTTTATGTATTTTGGATACTCATTATTGGATATATCATTTGAAAATATCTTCTCCCATTTAATAGGTTGCCTATTTGTTTTGTGTATGGTTTCCTTCATGGTGCAAAAGCATTTTAATTTGCTATAATCCTACTTGTTATTTTTTCTTTTGTTGTTTTTGCCCTGAGACATAGCCAAAGAAATATTCTTAAGACCAATGTCAAGGAGTTTATTGGCTATGATTTCTTCTAGGGATTTTATGGTTTCAGGTCTTGCATTTAAGTCTTTAATGCATTTTCATTTTATTTTTGTATATGGTGTATGAAAGTGATCCTGTTTTATATTTTTGCATGCCTATATCTGTTCGGTTTTCTCAACACCATTTATAGAAGAGCTCTCTTTACCCCATTGTATATTCTTGCTTCTTTTGTTATAACTTAATTGACTATATAAGTGTGAATTTATTTCTGAGTTCTCTATTACGTTCCATTGATCTGTGTCATTGTGCCAGTACCATACTGTTTTGATTACTATAGCTTTGTAGTATCGTCTGAAATAAGGTAGTGTGATACCTCCAACTTTTTCTTTTTGCTCAAGATTGTTTTGGTTATTTGGGGTCTTTTGTGGTTCCATATAAATTTTAGGATTATGTGTTCTATTTCTGTGAAAAATGCCATTGGTATTTTGATAGGGATTTGATATTTTGAATCTATAGATTGCTTTGGGTAATATGGATGTTTTAATATTAATTATTCCAATCCATGAGCATCATATATCCTTCCATTTATCTGTGTCTTCTTCAATTTCTTTCATCAATATTTTATAGTTTTAAGAATACAAGTCTTCAATCCGGTCAAGATGGCGGCATAGGTAAACACGGTACCGCGTCCTCCCACAACCACATCAAAGTTACAACTAAACTACAGAACAACCATCATTCAAAACCCCCTGAAATCAAGCTGAATGGAAGTCCAACAACTACGAAATTAAAGAAGCCACATCGACACTGGTAGGAGGGGCGGAGGCGCGAGGGGCTTGTCGCACACCCACATGTGGCAGATAAACATTAGGAGGGACACCTCAGCTGGGAAGGTCCTCCCTGAGGACTGAGGGGTCCCCGTCCCACACCAGGCGCCCAGCTCAGGGTTTCAGTGCCAGGAAGAGAAGTCCCCATAACTTCTGGCTGGAAAAACCAGCGGGAACTGAGGCTGAGGCGGCTGGAGCCCCGGCAGCTCCTCTTAAAGGGCCCGTGCACAGACTTACTCGGACTCGCTCCCTCCAGGCTCCAGCGTGCGGGAGGGAGCCTGAAAGTCACCAGAGTCATATGGGGAAGAACTGAGCTGTTTGGCATTGCAGCGAGGGCTGGAGAGGCAGCTTTCTCCTGGACAGACGTGCTATCAGAGGCTTTTGTTTCTTTGGTGAGCCCTTCCCTGGGCCGGCAGACGCCACCATATCTGGGACTCAAGCAACCTGGCTCACACTGTTGGCCCTGCCCTAGTGATTCCCTGAGGCCCCGCCCCACCCAGCTTTCAGGCCCACCCAAGCTGTTGCCAGTTGCTTTACCATAGGATAGGCCTGTCTTGGATCTTGTTTCAGCTATTCCTAAATTCTTTCAAACAAGCAGCATCTGGTCTCAGCTAGCCCTATACCTCTTGCTAAGTAATACATAGAAACAAACACAGGGAGGCAGCCAAAATGAGGAGACAAAGAAACAGGTCCCAAATGAAAGAACAGAACAAAACTCCAGGAAAAGAACTAAGTGAAATGGAGTTAAGCAACCTAACAGATGCTGAGTTCAAAATACTGCTTATAAGGATGCTCAATGGACTTAGTAAGAACCTCAGTGGACTTAGTGAGGACGTCAAGAGCATAAAAAAGGACCAGTCTGAAATGAAGGATGCACTAACTGAAATAAAGAATAGTTTACACAGATGCAATAGTAGAGTAGGTAAAGCCAAGAAGCAAACCATCGATTTGGAATATAAGGAAGCAAAAAACACCCAATCAGAACAGCAAAAAGAAAAAAGAATCCAAAGAAATGAGGATAGTGTAAGGAGCCTCTGGGACAACTTCAAGCATGCCAACATTCGCATCTTGGGGGTGCCAGAAGGAGAAGAGAGAGAGCAAGAAATCGAAAACCTATTTGAAACAATAATGGCAGAAAACTTTCCTAACTTGGCAAAGGAAACAGACATGCAAGTCCAGGAAGCACAGAGAGTCCCAAACAAGATGAACCCCAAGATGCCCACACCAAGACACATCATCATCAAAATGCAAAAGGTTCAAGACAAAGAGAGAATCTTAAAAGCAGCAAGAGAAAAGAAGTTAGTTACCTACAAGGGTGTTCCCATCAGACTGTCAGCTGATTTCTCAAAAGAAACTTTGCAGGCCAGAAGGGAGTGGCAAGAAATATTCAGAGTGATGAAAAGCAAGAACCTACAACCAAGATTACTCTATCCTGCAAAGCTGTCATTTAGAATTGATGGCCATATAAAGAGTTTCCCAGACAAAGAAAAGCTAAAGGAGTTCATCACCACCAAACCATTCTTATATGAAATGTTGAAGGGTCTTCTTGAAGAAAAAGATAAAAAAATATGAACAAACAAAATGGCAATAAATACATAGCTATCAACAATTGAATCTACAAACAAAATGAACAAGTAGAACAAAGACATTCTCATAGATACAGAGAACTTTTTTGGGAAACCAGATGGGTGGGGGCTGGGGGGATGGGTGAAAAAGGTGAAGGGATTAAGAAGTACAAATTGCTTGTTAGACTGACAAATCTCAAAGGGAAGGGGGGTTGGGGGGTGGGAAGAAATAAACCAAAGAACTTATTTGTATATATGCATAACCAATGGACACAGACAACAGTGTGGGGAAAGGCAGGAGGGGAGCAGGAATGGGGAGGAGGGGGGCAAGGGGGGGGGAAATGAGGAACATTTGTAATACATTCAACAATAAAGATAAGTTATTTATAAAAAAAATAGATTTCAAGCCCTGGCCGGTTTGGC
This sequence comes from Tadarida brasiliensis, assembly GCA_030848825.1. NCBI lineage: Eukaryota > Metazoa > Chordata > Mammalia > Chiroptera > Molossidae > Tadarida > Tadarida brasiliensis. The sequence continues at coordinate 104,471,602 of CM061280.1, read as the reverse complement.
TCAGCGGTAAAAAAAAAAAAAAAAAAAAAAAAAGAATACAAGTCTTGGTTAAATTTATTCCTAGGTATTTTATTCTTTTTGATGGAATTGTTTATGAAATAGTTCTTTTAATTTCTTTTTCTGATAGTTCATTATTAGTGTATAAAATGTGACAGATTTCTGAATGTTGATTTTGTATACTGAAACCTTACTGAATTCATTTATTAGTTTTAATAGTTTTTTTGTGTGGAATCTTTGGAGTTTTCTATTGACAGTATCATGTCATCTGTAAATAGTGACAGTTTTACTTCTTTTACAATTGGGGTGCCTCTTATATATTTTTCTTGTCTGATTATTGAAGACTTCCAATAATATGTTGAATAAAAGTGGTGAGAGTGGGCATCCTGTCTTGTTCCTAATCTTAGAGGAAAACCTTTCAGCTTTTCACCTTTGAGTATGATGTTAGCATGGGTTTATCATTTATGGCCTTAATTATGTCTTAACATATGTTTCCTCTATCCCTACTTTGCTGAGGGTTTTGTAATGAATGGATATATATTGAATTTTGTCAAATGCTTTCCTATATCTATTAATATGATATTATGATTTTTATCTTTTATTTTGTTTATGTGGTGTATCATGATGATTGATTTGCAGATATTGAACCAACATTATGTCCCTGGAATAAATCTCACTTGATCATGATACATTATCTTTTTAATGTATTGCTGAATTTGGTTTGCTAATAATTTATTGAAGATTTACTCATCTATGTTCATTAGGGTCATTTGTTTATACTATTCTTTTTTAGTAATGTGTTTGTCTGGTTTTGGTATTAGTGTAATGTTGGCCACATAGAATGAGTTTGGAAGTTTTCCCTCTTCTTTAACTTTTTGGAAAAATTTGAGAAGAATAAGTATTAATTATTCTTTAAATGTTTGGTAGAATTTTCCTATGAAGCTGACTGGTCCATGACTTTTGTTTGTTGGGAGTTATGTGACTACTGATTCAATTTTGTTACTAGTAATTGGTCTGTTCATATTTTCTCTTTCTTCCTGATTCAGTTTGGGAAGATTGTATGTTTTTAGGGATTTATCTATTTCTTCTAGGTTGCTCAAATTTTTAGCATATAATTGTTTGCAGTATTCCCTTATAATTCATTGTATTTCTGTGATGGCTATTGTCACTTCTCCTCTTTCATTTCTGATTTTATTTATTTAGGCCTTCTCTCTCTTTTTCTTGAGCAGTCTGATTAAAGGTTTATTAAATGTTTTAATCTTTTCAAAGAATCAGCTCTTAGTTTCATTGATATTTTTTTATTATGTTTTTAGTCTTTATTTCATTTATTTTCACTCTCATCTTTATTATCTCCTTCCTTCTACTCACTTTGGGCTTTGTTTGTTCATCTTTCTTTAGCTCTTTTAGATGTAAGGTTAGATTGCTTATTTAAATTTTTTCTTGTTTGTTGAGATAAGCCTGCATTGCTAAGAATTTCCCTCTCACAACTACTTCTGCTATGTTCCCATAGATTTTTGCTTATTTTGTTTTCAATTTATTTGTCTCAAGATATCTTTTGATTTCCTCCTTGATATCTTAATTTCACCATTGACTGTTTAGCAGCATATTGTTTAGACTCCACATTTTTGTGGGGTTTTTTTTCCAAGTTTTCTTCTTATAATTGATTTCTAGTTTTATACTGTTTTGATTGGAAAAGATATTGATATAATTTCAATCTTCTTAATTTATTGAGACTTGTTTTGTGGCCTAACATCTGGTCGATCCTGGAAAATTTTCCATGTGCACTTCAAAAGAATGTACCTTCTGCTCTTTTCAGATAGAATGTTCTATAAATATCTATTAAGTCTATCTATTCTAATATGTCATTTAACTCCACTCTCTCCTTGTTGATTTTCTGTCTAGTTGATCTATCCATTGATGTAAGTGGGATGTTAAAAGTCCCCTACTATTACTGTAATATTGTTGATCTCTCCATTTATATTTGTTAATATTTGCTTTGTGTATTTAGGCCCTCCTATGTAGGGTGCATAGATGTTTACAACAGTTATAACTTCTTGTTGGATTGATACCCTTTATAATTATGTAATACCCTTCTTTGTCTTTGTTACAGTCTTTACTTTAAAGTCTATTTTGTCTAATTATAAGTATTGCTATCACAGTATTTTTTATTTGCATTTGTATGAAATATATATTCCCATCCCTGCACTTTCAGTTTGTGTGTCTTTCAATCTGAAGTGAGTCACTTGTAGGCAGCATATATACATAGTTTTTTAAATCCATTCACCTACCCTATGTCTTTTGACTGGGGCATTTAGCCCATTTACATTTAAAGTAGTTATTAATAGATATGTAATTATTGTCATTTTATTAATTGTTTTTGTGGTTCTTCTCTGTTCCTTTCTTCTTCTCTTGCTCTCTTCTGTTGTACATTGATGACTTTCTATGGTGATTTGTTTGAATGCCTTTTTCTTTATTTTTGTGTATCTAGTATAGGTTTTTGGTTTGTGGTTTCCATGAAGTTTATATATACAAAGCTATATTTACAGCAGCCTATTCTAAGTTTGTGGTCATTTAAGTTCAAACACATTCTAAAAGCCTTACATTTTTATTCACCACCAACATTTATGTTTTTGTCATCCTATTTTACATCTTTTGTGCATGTGTATCCGCTAATTTATTATTGTGTTTACGTATGATCTTACTATTGTCTTTTAACCTTTGTATTAGTTTTATAATTGGTTGACTCACTACTTTTATTATTTTCCTTTATCAGTGAGACTTTTCTTTCCTGTGTTTTCTTATTTTCAGTTTGGCCTTTTTTACTTAAATAAGTCCTTTTAACATTTCTTGTAATGTCGATTTAGTAGTGATGAACTCCTTTAACTGTTGCTTGTCTGGGAAACTCTTTTTTTTATTATTGGTTTATAATTACTTTATTTTTTTAACTAATTTATTTTTGTTACAGATGTTTCTCCTTTTTACCCTATTGACACCCTCCTCCCAATCCTGCCCTGCCTCACAGCATTGTTGTCTATGTCCATTGGTTATGCATATATGCATATAAGTTCTTTGGTTTATCTCTTCCCACACCCCACCCCCCACTCTCCTCCTCTGAGGTGTGTCTGGGAAACTCTTTAACTCTCCTTCAATTCTAAATAATAACCTAGCTGCATAGAGTATTCTTGGTTGTAGGTTTTTTGTTTCATCACTTTGAATATATTGTGCCACTCCCTTAGGGCCTGCAAAGTTTCTCTTGACAAATCAGCTTATAGTCTTATGGGGGCTCCTTTGTACGTAACTAGATGCTTTTCCAAATAGGTTTTCTATCTCTCTCACTCTCTTCCCTTCTTGGACACCTATGTTGTGATTGTTGGTATGCTTGATGTTGTCCCAGAGGTCCCTTAAATTACCTTGATTTTTTAAATTCTTATTTCTTTTTGCTGTTCCAATTGGGTGTTTTCTACTTCCTTGTCTTCCAGATCACTGATTCTTTCTTCTGCATGATCTAATCTACTGTTGATTTCCTTTAGGGCATTTTTCATTTTTCACTTCAGTTATTGTAGTCTTCATTTCTATTCTAATTGATAATATATATATATATATATATTCTGTCTCTTTGTTGAAGGTCTGAGTTTGTTTATTCTTCTTCCAAGTTTATTGAGCATTCTTATAACCATTGTTTTGAACTTTTTATCTGGTAGATTGCTTATCTCCATTTCATTTAGTTCTTTTTCTGGAGATTTCTCCTGTTGTTTAATTTGGAGGAAATTTCTCTTTCTCCTCATTTTGGCTGACTCTTTGAGTTTGTTTCTATGTATTATATATATCTGCTACATCTCCCAGTCTTGAAAGATTGGTCTTATGCATAAGGTATCCTGTGGGGTCCAGTGGCACAGTCCTCCCCTGGAAATCAGAGCCAGGTGCTCCAAGAGTGTCTCCTGTATGAGTTTCACTCATATTGCAGTTGGCCTGAGATTGCTGCTGGCACATTGGTGTGTGGAGTTTATCTTCAAGCTGACTAGCTATGAGGACTTGCTGAGATTACAGCAAATGAGCTGTTGTGCAGAGGCTAACCTCACAGAGTGGGAGTCACTTTAACAGGGCTCTAGTGCCATTCAAGGTTGCCTGTCAGATGTGTTAGGTGCAGAGCAGCACAGATGAAGCTCTGGTGTGGGCCAAGGCTGGTCAATGCTTGTGCTGGTCTTGGGCCTATTTGGTACAAGCTATGATACAAGTTGAGATCAGTCACCACTTGTGCTGGGCCTACTTGGTTGGAGAAACATTGTGAACCAAAGCCATCTGCCACTGTGCCAGGCTTGGGGCTTCTTGGTTGGAGCTATATTATGAATTCAGGCTAGCCACCACTTTTGTCAGGCTTGGGGCCACTTAATGGGAGCAACAATTTGAGCTGAGAACAGCTGCCACTTGTGCCAAGTTTGGGAGAACTTGGACAATGTTGTACCACAAGCCAAGGCCAGTTGCTACTTGTACTGGGCTCGAGGGTGCTTGGGAGAAACAGAGGTACGAGCCAAGACCAACTGCCTCTTGTGTGGAGCTTGACAGCCCTTGAGAGAGACTTCAGTGAGTATTGTGGCCAGCCACTGCTTATGTGGAGGCTGTGGAGTCTCTGGGCCAGACTCTATCTGGTCTAGCAGGTTGGGTGGGGTTCGGTCACAGGAAGATGCTGGGGTGGAGGGAACATTGTTAGCCAGGTTAATGGAAAGTGACAGATTTTGTGTCCGTCTGTGCCAGTTTAGCTAAATGGCAAGAGAGCTCACCAAAGGAGCAAGCGTGCCCACAAGCACTTCTGTTCCTTGAGAAAGTTTCCCCAATCCCTGCCCTTTAAGCTATTTCCCTAAAATTAATCAATTTAATTTCTTTCATATGTCCCAAGTTCTTCTTGAGCTGCTGCCCCTGCACTTGAGCTTGGAGAAAGTGAGTTTATGTGTGAACCTTCTAAGTACTATGTATTGACCTCCTACTGCCTTTCTACTTTCTTGGACTTAATCCCTGCTGATTTTCAAAACCAGATATTACTGGGACTGCTCTTCCTGGCACAGGTACCCCAGGCTGGGGAGCCCAGTGTGGGACTTGGACCCCTTGCTCCTCAGTGATGGTCATTCTGTAATTTTGATGTGTTTTGAGGTGAGTTCAAGATTTACTTACTCTGCCATCTTGACTCCCCCATTGCTTTATTTCTTTATCACAGAACCTTTCCTGAATTCATGGCTCTGAGCAAACACAGTTTTGTGAATAAATGTAAACCAGCAAGCTCCCTTTATTTTTGTTGATATTGTATGAAGCTGAAATTCCCATTAACTGTTTCCCCCATTAGTGATATTACAGACTAATTGCTATTATTTCTCTAAAGCAAATAAGAAGTGGCTTATAATAAAAAAAATATTTTACAGAAATAATACAACCAATTCAGGAAAAAGAATAATGTTGCCAGGATGTAAGCAGGAAAACATTCATATTTAGGAAGGATTAAAGGCTTAATAGAATGGAAAATAAAAGATATAGCAATGTCAATCTAATGTCTGCTTCTGAATCCAAGGTGATACTAGGATAGAATAGTTAGAAATTGCTCAGTTGGTTTTCATTACATGTGGCCTAACTGGACTTGCAAAACCAAACTAAGTTGGACAATGTTTTATCCATGTCTTTGGGTCAGTTGGTCATTTTCCAACTTGATCTCCAGCTCCTGGTGACAGTGGCTATCTTCTCTGAGAATTCTTCTCTCACATCAAAATGATCTTTTTCTGGAATTCTGCCATTAAAAATTAGTATCTTTAAGGGTTTTCCATATATCAGAGCTCCCATTAAACCACAAATTGCCTCTGAAAGACTTACTGGCATTCAATAGACATTATGCCGAGAGTTCAAACACAGAAAATATAAAAGATCCCATTTGATTTTGCATTAGACAGGGCTTTTCTCTCAGACTCCCAAGCTACCCTTATATCTCTTATATATGGAGCCCTTTGCCAGTCCTACCCACAGCAGTGAGCAAGAGTCATTTCTGAGGACCTATCTTGCTGGAATTTCCTCAGTCAGACAGTTATCACAGGAAATAAATGTGACCTAAGTGCTCTGCGGTTTGTATAGTGTGAAGATGAAGAATCAAACTTATGCTTATATGAATATGGCTTAAGGTTCCACCATTAAAGCCAAGGAAATAATTGAGTGATGTTTGTAAGTTTGATTAACAATTTATTAAACAATAATTGGCAATTTGTGGTCATTTTAAAGGAGATTAAAAGCTGTATTTCAGGTCTTTCCTAAATCTCTCTGTCTCACACAAAATGAAAAGAAACTTAAAAGTAGTTTATGAAGGAGAAACATCTGTAACAAAAATAAATTAATATAAAAAAGTAGTTTATGAAACATAAGATTTTGTATTTCTTTCTTCTCCAATCTCTCTTTCTATATACCCCTCACTCTGCTTCAGTCTATCGCCTCTCTCCATCTTTATATTTCCTTTTTTTTTTATAGAGGCTGCCTTGGTCATAACTATTTTCTTACTTCCTTTTCCAACTGTCCTTCTAGCTTCCCTTTCCTCTCTGCTTCTTGTTTCTTTCTTCTGCTCACTCTACCTTCACCTTAAATAACATAATATGGAGCAAATATATTTAGAAATAGTTTTTAATAAAGTTTTATATCTTTTTCTTAACTTTTGTTTCAGATATTGTGCATTTTAGTTCTAGAATTTTTATTTGATTCCTTTCATACTTTCTATGCTAAAATTTTCTATCTTTTTATTATTGCAGACATGTTTTCCTTTAAATCATTGAACATTGTTATAATAGCTAGTTTAAAATTCTTGTTTGCTAATTCAAATATTTGGGTTGTCTTGAGGTTAGTCTTCATTGATTGTCTTTTTTTTTTTCAATTTTATTGATTGACTGTTGAATGTATTACAGATGTCCCCTCTTCCCCCCTTAGACCTCCTCCTCCCCGTTCCCACGCTCCTACTGCTTTCCTCAACCTAATGTCTGTGTCCATTGGTTGTGCATATATGCATACTAGTTCTTTGGTTTATCTTTTCCCACCCCTCCCACACACAGTCTCTCTGAGGTTTGTTAGTCTGTTCCCTACTTCCACGACTCTGGATCTCTTTTGGTCGACAGCTTATTTTTTACATGATGTTCCCTAAATAAGTGAGATTATGTGGTACTTGTCATTCTCTGACTCGCTTATTTTGCTCAGTATAATATTCTCCAGGTCTCTCCATGTCGTCTCAAAGGGTAAGAGATATTTCTTTCTTACAGCTGCATAGTATTCCATTGTGTATATGTACCACAGCTTTTTTATCCACTCATCTATTGATGGGCACTTGGGCTGTTTCCAGATCTTAGCAATTGTAAATAGTGCTGCTATGAACATAGGGGTGCATATATTCTTTCTGATTGGTGTTTCAGGCTTCTTAGGATATATTCCTAGAAGTGGGATCACTGGGTCAAATGGAAGTTCCATTTTTACTTTTTTGAGGAAACACCATATTGTTTTCCATAGTGGCTGCACCAGTCTGCATTCCCACCAGCAGTGTACTAGGGTCCCCTTTTCTCCACACCCTCACCAGCACTTGTTGTTTGATGATTTGTTGATGGCAGCCATTCTGGCAGGTGTGAGGTGATATCTCATAGTCGTTTTAATTTGCATCTCTCTAATGATTAGAGATGTTGAGCATTTTTCATATATCTCCTGACCATTTGCATGTCCTGTTTGGAGAGGTAGGTCTATTCAGGTCCCCTGCCCATTTTTTACTTGGATTATTTTTCTTCCTTTTGTTGAGTTGTATGAGTACTCTATATATTTTGGATATTAACTGCTTATCTGCTGTATCATTGGCAAATATGTTCTCCCAGAAAGTGGGTTCCCTTTTCATTTTGAGGCTGGTTTATTTTGCCATGCAGAAGCTTTTTAGTTTTATGTAATCCCATTTATTATTTTTTCCTTTGTTTCTCTTGCCCTAGGCGATGTATCAGTGAAAATTCCACTATGTGTGATGTCTGAGATTTTTCTGCCTACATTTTCTTCTAGGATTTTTATGGTTTCATAGGTTACATTTTTTAATTATTATTATTTTTTTATCCTCACCCAAGGACATTCTTGCATTTATCTTCAGATAGAGTGGGGGGGGGGGAAGAAAGAGAGAGAAACATCGATGTGAGAGAGACACATCGACTGGTCGCCACCCACACGACCCCATCTGGGGTGGGGACAAACCGCAACTGAGGTACGTGCCCTTAGCGGGAACTGAACCCGGGACTCTTCGGTCCGTGGGCCGACGCTCCAACCGCTGAGCCAAACTGGCCAGGGCTCACAGGTTACATTTAAGTCTTTTATCCATTTTGAGTTTATTCTTGAGTCTGGTGTAAGTTGGTGGTCTAGTTTCATTCTTTTGCATGTACCTGTCCAATTTTCCCAGCACCATTTATTGAAGAGACTGTCTTTTCTCCATTGTATCCTTTTGCCTCCTTTGTCAAATATTAATTGTGCATACAGTCCTGGGTCTATTTCCGGGTTCTCTGTTCTGTTCCATTGATCTATATGCCTGTTCTTGTGCCAGCACCAGGCTGTTTTGATTAGAATGGCTTTGTAGTATAACTTAATATCTGGTATTGTGATCCTTTCCACTTTGTTCTTCTTACTCAATTTTGCTGTGGCTTTTCAGGGTCTTTTTTCGCTTCATATAAACTTTTGGAGTATTTGTTCTAGATCTGTGAAATATGTCATTGGTATTTTAATAGGGATTGCATTAAATTTGTAGGTTGCTTTGAGTAGTATGGACATTAAAAAAATTTTTTTTCTTTATAGATTTTAGAGAGAGAGGAAGGGAGAGGGATAGAGAGATAGAAACATTGATGAGAAAGAACATCCACTGGCCACCTCCTGCATGCCCCGCATTGGGGATTTGGCCCACAACCTGGGCATGTGCCCTGACTGGGAATCAAACCAGCAACCTCTTGGTGCATGGGTCAACACTCAACCACTGAGTCACACTGGCTGGGTTGGACAGTTTAATGATGTTGATTCTTCCTATCCATGAACATGGTATATGTTTCTACATTTTTATATGTTCCTCTATTTCTTTTTTCAATGTCCTGTAGTTTTCTGAGAACAGGTCTTTTACTGCCTTGGTTAAGTTAATTCCTACGTATCACATTTTGTTGTTGTTTCAGTGGTAAATGGGTTCATTGATTGTCTTTTCTGTTGGGAATGAGTCACATATTCCTGACTCTTCATGTCAAGTAATTTTTTTTGTTGATTTATTTTTGTTATAGATGTTTCTCCTTTTCCCCCCATTGACACCTTCCTCCCGAACCTGCCCCCCCAACACAGCATTGTTGTCTATGTCCATGGTTATCCATATATGCATATAAGTTCTTTGGTTTATCTCATCCCTCCCTTCCATCCCCCTCATCTGAGGTTTCTCAGTCTGAACCCTACTTCTATGTCTCTGGGTATATTTTGATCATCCATTTATTTTGTTTATTATATCCACAAATAAGTGAGATCACATGATATTTGTCCTCTGATTGGCTCATTTGGCTTAGCATAATACTCTCCAGGTCCCTCCATGTTGTCTCAAAAAATAAGAGATCTTTCTTTCTCATAGCTGCATAGTATTCCATTGTGTATATATACCACAACTTTTTTATCCACTCATCTATTGATGGACACTTGGGCTGTTTCCAGATCTTAGCAATTGTAAATAGTGCTGCTATAAACATAGGGGTACATCTATTTTTTTCTGATTGGTGTTTCAGGCTTCTTAGGATATATTTCTAGAAGTGGGATCACTCAAATGGCAGTTCCATTTTTTATTTTTTGAGGAAACGCCATATTGTTTTCCATAGTGGCTGCACCAGTCTGCATTCCCACCAGCAGTGTGCTACAGCCCCCTATTCTACACACCCTCATCAGCACTTGTAGTTTGATGATTTCTTGAAGGCAGCCATTCTGGCAGGTGTTAGGTGATACCTCATAGTCAATTCAATTTTCATCTCTCTCATGATTAGTGACATTGAGCATTTTTTCATATGTCTCTTGGCCATTTGTATGTCCTTTTTGGAGAGGTGTCTATTTAGGTCCTCTGCCCATTTTTTAATTGGGTTCTTTGTCTTCTTTTTGTTGAGTTGTATGAGTATTCTATATATTTATGAAATTAACCCCTTATCTGATATATTGTTGGCAATTATGCTCTCCCATATAGTGGGTTCCCTTTCCATTTTGATGCTTGTTTCCTTTGCTGTGTAGAAGCTTTTAAGTTCGATGTAGTCCCATTTATTAATTTTATCCTTTGTTTCTCTTGCCTTAGTCATTGTATCAGTGAAAATTCTGCTGTGTGTGATGTCTGAAATTTTGTTACCTACATTTTCTTCTAGGATTTTTATGGATTCACGAGTTATGTTTAAGTCTTTTATTCATTTTGGGTTTATTCTTCTGTATGGTAAGTTGGTGGTCTAGTTTCATTTTTTTGCATGTAGCTGTCCAATTTTTTCAACACCATTTATTAAAGAAGCTGTCTTCCTCTCCAAACAGGACATACAAATGGCCAAGAGACATATGAAGGAATGCTCAACTTCACTAATCATCAGAGAGATGCAAATTAAAACAACAATGAGGTATCACCTCACACCTGTCAGAATAGCCACCATCAACAAAGCATCAAACAACAAATGTTGGCAAGGGTGTGGAGAAAAGGGGACTCTAGTACACTGCTGGTGGGAGTGCAGACTAGTGCAGCCACTATGGAAAACACTATGGTGTTACCTCAAAAAATTAAAAATTGAATTACCATTTGAGCCAGTGATCCCACTCCTAGGAATGTACCCTAAAGCCTGAAACACCAATCAGAAAGAATACATGTACCCCCATGTTCATAGCAGCGCTATTTACAATAGCTAAGATCTGGAAACAGCCCAAGTGTCCATCAGTAGACGAATGGATAAAAAAGCTGTGGTACATATACACAATGGAGTACTATGCAGCTGTAAGAAAGAAAGATCTCTTATCCTTTGAGACGACATGGGAGGACCTGGAAACTATTATCCTAAGTGAAACAAGCCAAGCAGAGAAAGACAAATATCATATGATCTCACTTATCTCTGGAATATAATGAACATAACAGTCTGAGAAACAGGGTAGTCCCAGAGACGTGGAAGTAGGGTACAGACTGACATTTGCCAGAAGAGGGGGTGGGGGAGGGGAGCGGTGAACACAGGTCTTGTACGCATGTACTCATAACCAATGGACATGGACAACAAAACTGGGGACGGGGCAGGGAGGGAGGGGGAGGAGGGTGTCAATGGGGGAAAAATGAGAAACATCTGTAACAAAAGTAAATTAATAAAAAAATAAATATAAAATAAATAAAATCTTGGCAAAAAAAATAATAAAAAAAATAAAGAAGCTGTCTTTACTACATTGTATGCTCACGTCACCTTTGTCAAATATTAATTGAGCGTAATATCTTGGGTCTATTTCTAGGTTCTCTGTTCTGTTCCATTGATCTATATGCCTGTTCTTGTGCCAGTACCAGGCTGCTTTGATTACAATGGCATTGTAGTATAACCTGATACCCGGTATTGTGATCCTTCCTACTTTGTTCTTTTTTTTCAAGAATGCTTTGGCTATCTGGGGTCTTTTTTGGTTCCATATAATCCTTTGGAGTATTTGTTCTAGTTCTGTTAAATATGTCATTGGTATTTTAATGGAGATTGTATTGAATCTATAGGTTGCTTTGGGTAGTATGGGTATTTTAATGATGTTAATTCTTTCAATCCATGAAAAACGTATATGCTTCCCCTTTTTCTATCTTCCTCTATTTCTTTTTCAATATCCTGTATATTTCTGGGAAGAGGTCCTTTACTTCTTTGGTTAAGTTTATTCCTAGGTATCTTTTTTTTTTTTTTTTTTTGGCTGCAATGGTAAATGGGAATTTTTTTTTTTTTAGTTTCACTTTCTGTGAGTTCATTATTGGTGTATAAGAGTGCAGTCAATTTCTTGACAATAATTTTTTATGCTGCTACTTTGCCAAATTTGTTTATTAAATCTAGTAGATTTTTGATGGAGTCTTTAGGGTTTTCTATGTACAATATTATAATATCTGCAAATAATGACAGTTTCACTTTCTCCTTTACAATTTGGATCCCTTTTATTTTTTCTTCTTGTCTAATAGCTGTGGCTAAGACTTCCTGTACTATGTTAAATAGGAGTGGCAAAAGTGGGCATCCCTGACTTGTTCCTGTTCTTAAGGAGAATGCTTTTAGTTGTTGCCCATTGACTATGATGTTGACTATAGGGTTTTCTTATGTGGCCTTTATTATGTTGTAATATGAGCCCTCTATTCCCACATTGCTGATCATTTTTATCAGAAATGGGTGCAGGAATTTGTCAAATGCTCTTTTAGCATCTATTGATATGATCATATGGTTTTTATCTTTCATTTTGTTGATGTGGTATATCACATTTATTGAGTTGCGAATATTGTACTAGCCTTGCATCCCTGGGATGACTATCACTTGGTCATGGTGAATAATTTTTTTAAATGTATTGCTGGATCTGATTTGCAAATATATTTTTAAGGATTTTGGCATTTGTGTTCATCAGGGATATTGGCCTGTAGTTTTCTTTCTTTGTAGTGTCTTTATCTGATTTTGGAATTAGAATTATGCTGGCCTCATAAAATGAGTTTGGAAGTCTTCCTTCTTCTTGAAATTTTTGGAATAGTTTGAAGAGAATGGGTGTTAATTCTTCTTTGAATGTTTGGTAAAACTCTCCTGTGAAGCTGTCTGTGTTGGCGCTTTTATTTGCTGGGAGTTTCTTGATCACATTTTCATTTTCTGTAGTTGTTATTGGTCTGTTCGTGTTTTCTATCTCTTCCTGGTTCAATTTTGAGAGACTATGTGATATTTATAAATTTGTCCATTTCACCTAGATTGTCAAATTTGTTGGCGTATAATGGTTCACAGTATTTTTTAATGATCCTTTGTATTTCTGTGGTGTCAGTTTTTAGTTCTCCTCTTTGGTTTCTGATTTTGTTTATTTTGGTCCTCTCTCTTTGTTTTTTGGTGAGTCTGGCTAAGGGATCATCAATTTTGTTTATCTTTTCAAAAAACCAGCTTTTTGTTTCATTGATCTTTTGAATTATTTTTTTAGTCTCTATGTCAATTATTTCTGCTCTGACCTTTACTATTTCATTTTTCTACTTGCTCTGGGTTTTTCTTGTTGTTTACTTTCTAGTTCTTTAAGTTGTAGGGTTATATAGTCAATCAGAAATTTTTCTTGTTTCTTGATGTAGGCCTGTAGTGCTATAAACTTCCCTCTCAAGACTGCTTTTGCTGTGTCCCATAAAATTTGTGTTGTTGTGTGTTCATTATCATTGGTTTCTGGGAAGTTTTAAATTTCTTCCTTGATCTCCTTGGTAACCCATTCATTGTTTAATAACATGTTATTTAGCCTACATGTGTCTGAATATTTTTGAGTGTTTTTATTGTAATTCATTTCTAGTTTCATGCCATTGTGATCTGAGAAGGTGTTTTATGTGATTTCAATTCCTTGACCTTGTAGAAACATAGCTTGAGTCTAACATGTGGTCTATCTTTGAGAATGTCCCATGTGCACTTGAGAAGAATGTGAATTCTGCAGTTTTGGGGTATAATTCTTTGTAGATATCTACGAAATTCATTTGATCTAGTGTATTATTTAGGGTCTCTGTTTCCTTGTTAATTTTTTGTCTAGAGGATCTATCCACTGATGTCAGCGGGGTGTTGAAGTCCCCTGCTATGATTGTATTACTGTCTATTTCTCCTTTGAAGTCCTCCAGAAGTTTTTCAATGTATTTTTGTGCTCCTATATTGGGTGCATATATGTTTACCAAGGTTACATCCTCCTGTTGGGTAGATCTTTTCAATATTATGTAGTGGCCTTCTTTGTCTCTAGTTATGGTTATCACTTTTAAGTCTATTTTATCGGATATAAGTATTGCTACCCCAGCTTTTTTTTCCTTTCTGTTTGCTTGGAAAATATTTTTCCATCCCTTCACTTTCAACCTATGTGAGTCTTTTGTTGTGAGGTGGGTCTCTTGTAAACAATATATATATGAGTCATGCTTTCTTATCCTTTCAGCTACTCTGCGTCTTTTGATCAGAATGTTTAATCCATTTACATTTAAGGTTATTAATGATATGTACTTATTTATTGGCATGTTTGTTTATTGTGGTTATGTTTCTCTTTCCATTTCTTCTGCTAATTACAGCAGTCTTTTTAACATTTCTTGCAGTGATGGTTTGGTGCTAATATATTCCCTTAGCTTGTGTGAGTGTGTGTGTGTGTGTGTGTGTGTGTGTGTGTGTGTGTGTGTCTGGGAAGCTCTTTATTTCACCTTCTATTTTGAATGATAGCTTTGCTGGATAAAGTAGTCTTGGATTCAGATCCTTGTTTTTCATTACCTTGATTACTTCATGCCATTCCCTTCTGGCCTATAGTGTTTCTGTTGAGATGTCAACTGATAGCCTTTTGGGGGCTCTTTTGTAGGTAACCTGTTGCTTATCTCTTGCTGCCTCTTTGTCTTTAATGTTTGGCATTATAATTATTATGTGCCTTGGTGTGGGCCTGTTTGGGTTCTTCTTACTTGGGTCTCTCTGTGCTTCTTGTATTGTATGCCTTTTTCTTATACCAAGTTAGGAAAGTTTTCTCTCACTATTTCTTCAAATGTATTCTGTAACTCTTGCTGATTTTCTTCTTCTTGTGTAACTCCTATGATGCGGATGTTGTACATTTCCAGTTGTCCCACAGTTCTCTTAAGCTGTCTTCCTGATTTTTGGTGTTTTTTTCTTTTTGGTTCTCTGATTGGGTGATTTTTTTCTACCCTGTCTTCTAATTCACTAACCCAATCCTCAGCTTCCTCTACTCTGCTGGTTATTCCTTCCAATGTGTTCTTTATTTCTTCTATGTCATTCTTCATTTCTGCTTGGTGGTTTTTCATTTCCAATTGGTTGATTTTCAATGTTTGTATATCTTTGCTCATGCTGTTGAGCTCTTTACTCATGCTGTTGAGCTTCCTCATTATCATTATTCTGAACTCTACCTCTGATAACTTGCTTAATTGCATTTCATTTATTTCTTCTTCTGTAGAATTCTCTTGTTCTTTTATTTGTGGAGCCAGCTTGGGGTTCTAACCCCCAACTTCTCAGAGGGAACTGCTCACAGCTAAAATAGCCTCCAGCTGCTGTCTGTGGGCTCCCAGACTACCCTCTCACGCCTCCACAGTTCCTACCAGGCTCAATTTCATTGTCCTCTTTCCGTCCCTGATTATAAGGGTTCTCTCCAGCTGCTTTTCAGTTGGTTTTTCCTGATGATTTGTCTTTATTTTAGTTGTAATTCCAGTTTGGTCCTGGGAGATGGTCTGTGTAGCTTCCATTCACTCCACCGCCATTTTTTTTCCCTGTCAAGTAATTTTTGGATTATATATTGAACATTGTGAATATTATGAACACTCTGTATTCTGTTATATTCCTCAAAAGAATATTCTCTTTTTAAGCAGGAAATTAAACTGGTTTAGTTCTCACTGAAAACTCTATCTCTTATGTGGTAGCTCAAATTTCAATATAAGCATTTTGTCCTTAGCTGGGATATTTTGCATCTTCCCTGTTCATATAGTTCAAAGATCAGCTGAGATTTGGGCAAAGAATATATACACAGAACATAGACTTACACTTGTCTGGATGACTCCTTTCTTGGATTTTTCTCTCATATTGTAGTGGTTGTGGATATGGGTTGCCCCTAACTCTTCAGGCTGGAAAAACTGGATTTTTATAGGACTTTTGGCAGCCTCTTGTGTAGTGTTAACTACAGCCTAACCTCAGACAAAAAGCTATAAAAAGCAAAAGCTCATTCCATGTTTTTCCTTGCTTCCCAAAGTTAATTCCTCACTCTTCAGAATGTGCAGGTGGTAGTTATTTTTTTGTACTTTCTCCAGAGTTATAACTGTTATCCAGTAGAAGCTTGCTCAGACATATTGGGAAGAAAACCATTTTTTCTTGATTTTTAAAATGATATGAGTTTAATCTTTCCTATCTCTTTATCTAAAAAAAAAAAAAAATGCTA
This sequence comes from Tadarida brasiliensis, assembly GCA_030848825.1. Taxonomy (NCBI): domain Eukaryota; kingdom Metazoa; phylum Chordata; class Mammalia; order Chiroptera; family Molossidae; genus Tadarida; species Tadarida brasiliensis. Next base: position 104,455,489 of record CM061280.1, on the reverse strand, counting down.
ATTTATGCCCAGCCTGTGTGGCTCACTGGTTGAGTGTTGACCCATGCACCAAGAGGTTGCTGGTTCAATTCCCAGTCAGGGCACATGCCCAGGTTGTGGACCCAATCCCCAGTATGCAGGAGGTGGCCAATCGATGTTTTTATCTCTCTATCCCTCTCCCTTCCTCTCACTCTAAAATCAATAAAAAATATTTTTAAAAAATTAAAGAATGCTAATTTACCTTGCAGGTCAGAGCCTTGGATTGATATTTTTGTGGGTCAATGACCTTAAATAGAAAGACAGTTCTGTAGCCCAATCTAAGGAAAGATGTCTCAGGAAGCTTAATTTCAATTTATTCAACAAAATGTACTGTCCTCTCATTATGAGAAATACCATGTGTTTGCCTGCCATGTTGTCTAAGGACCATCCTCAAACTCTGTGGTAGGGGTCAAGACTAACTATGAGATTATATACTCAGGAGGGAAAAAAAGATCTTCTTACTTTTGAGAAACTCTGCTTCAATATCTGGTAATCATTTTACAAATGTCTTCTTGTTTAGCCTTCATAACTCAGCCAGGTGAATATTATTGTCCACTTTTAATAGCTGAGAGAAGTGAAGCTCAAAGACTGCATGCACAGCTGGTAATTTTCATAGGCTTTTAATTAAATAAATGAGTCAATGCTAAAAAAAAAATTGGGTTGGTCATTGTACCATGTTCTCAAAAATAATATTAATAATGACAATAAAATCACAATATCCAGGTGTTACTTTTCCTCTTTGCTAAAAGAGATTGTGACTCAGTTCAGCCCCTGACTTTTGACTGACAAGGTTTTATAAATGCTAAGTATAGTTTTCCATTAAGATTGAAACCTATGAGAAAAAAGCCATGGGCTGACCCATCTTCAAAGTGGCCATTTAAGATTATTTTCTGTCAGCCAGGTGGCTAATGGGCTGTGTTAGACAATGGATAGATATTGTATTCTGTCTGAAACCATAGAATTGGAGGGAAAAAAGAGCAATTCTGCATTTATTTGGCTTGTCTACTGCCCGGGAACCCAAGCTGCAGAGAACATTTATTTCATTTTAACAAATGGATGGCACCTCCCTGTTTTAGGCTAGAAGAAAACTTCTGCTCTGCCCTCAGTTTGAACAGGGGCATTGGTGATGAAATATCCAGTGTGAGTCATTGTCCCCACACTGGGCAAAAATGGTTAAAGCATTCTGGGGCAATTCTAAGGAAAATGTTCAGTTAATGGCAAGTTTATCTAAAACTAGATTTTTAAAATATTGACTGCTTCATGTTTTGCAAAGAGAATTTGCAGACAACAGAAATTGAGCTCCCTGTTGAATTGAATAATGACTCTGTTAAGAGATGAGAACACATGAAGAGATGTTTAAAGCACAGTTGGAAGAAGGAAGTAATAAGCCTGACTTAGCAGATAGCAGCCTCAGCCTAGATAGTTGGAGAACCTGTAAATGCATTGCTTTTCAACCCCAACCTATTCAGTCATTGAAGCTCTTAGCAAGCACTGTAGCCTGTAGGGTTGCATTTCTCCTCCAAGCTCTGCAACTCAGTTTGTGATTAATCACTTGACATTGAGGAAGTCATTTCACCTTTCTGAGCCTCAGTTTCTTCACCTATAATGAAAGGTGGTTGGATTATGTTATCTTTAGATCTTTTCTAGATTTAACTTTTAAATATCCAAGAATATCTTCTTACTTTCTCACTCAGGTCTTTTCCACTCCATCCAAGAGTCAAGAATTCTACATATGGAAAAGCAAAATGGAAGCAGAATAGATGAATTAGTCAAAGTTTTGAATTATAATGTAAACAAATAAAAATAAAACAGGAAAAATACATCCTTCTCACCTGAACTAGAAAATAGATGACAGGTGAAATGAATAATCTTTGGAATACTCTCTGACTGTCAACTTTCTTACCTTTTATGTGAAACTAACAGTTCATTTTAAATATCTACAATGAGTTCTGACAGAGAAGAGCAGGCAACTCAAATAATGAAGGTCAACAACTAATGCTCAAATCTCACTGCTTTAGAATGTTCTCAAAGACAGCCTCAGATGCATGAAGATGAACAAACACATTTGTCCCGTCTACCACCCTGTCAGTAGCAGGCTGGGCCAGTGGTGACCATGACTAGAATCCAAAGGTCAAATAGATCCAGAGGGAAGGATACATGATGTGGGGATGTCCCAGTGTGACCTTGATGGAATAGATGGAATAAACAGTTCAAGCTTAAAAGCCTTAAGTGCTGAGAACATGGGTTGCTTTTGAACCACCATATCTTTGAGATGCTTTGTAGGTAAAGGAACTGGAAGTACCATAGAAAACAGACAAAGGTCTTTGTTTCATGAGGAAATGGTATTTCTCAAAACATTTCTAGAAGCCAAATCTTCTCTCTCTCTCTCTCTCTCTCTCTCTCTCTCTCTCTCTCTCTCTCTCTCCTTCCCCCTCTCCCTCTCCCTCTCCCTCTCCCTTCTCTTCTCTTCTCTTCTCTTCTCTTCTCTTCTCTTCTCTTCTCTTCTCTTCTCTTCTCTTCTCTTCTCTCTCTCTTTCTTTTTTTCCCCCAAGGGATAGATTAATCCTTTGTCCAGACATATAGATGGAGTAAATGAATAAAAACTCAGTGATGGAAAGAAAACAAATGGTCATAAAAGAAGGAAATAGACAGGAGGAAGAGGAGAAAAGAGGGCAAAGTGAGTTAAACCAGTGATCGAGCATGTGTGGATGTTCAAAGAGGACAGCAAACCCTAGTAATAGTGTGACTGGTCAGATCTTAAGTTATTGACAGAAACACTTCCTACAACATAAATGTCTAATTTCCAGCTATCTCAAAAGCAGACCTTAAGATGAGAACTCGGATACAGAGCCCACGAAGCTCAAATGAGAAAGTGGGAAAAGTAAGACAGGAAAAAGAGGCCAATGAAAGATACATTAATGATTGGGTTGTCCCTGTGGGCAACTGTAGCTCAAACCCCTAGGAACTCAAAGAAACTGTGTAGAGTACCTATGTCAGTTTCCTAGGACTGCTGTAAGAAATAACCACAAACTTGGTGGGTTAAAACAACAGAGATTTTTGTCTCTCACAGGTCTGGAAGCCAAAAGTCTGAATTCAATGTGTTATCAGGCTTGGTTCCTTCTAGAGGCTCTGAGGGAGAATCCATTCCTTGACTTCTGGTGGCTGCCAGCAATCCTTGTCATTCCTTGGCTTGTAGATGCATTACTCCAATCTTTGCTTTTGTCTTCATGTCACCTTTTTCCTCTAGGTCTTCTCTTCTTCCACAAGACACTTTTCATTGGATTTAAGGCCTACCTTAATCCAGGATGATCTCATTTTGAGATCCTTAATTACATATGCAAAGACCCTTTTTCCAAATAAGTTTATACTCACAGGTTCCAATTGAACATATCTTTTTTGGGGGGAGAGAGGACCATTCAACCCACTGTAGTACCCCTTAGAATTGTTCCACTGAGGAAGCTGGAATATGTAGTCCACTAACTCTGATCCTCTATTGGTTAAAAATCCCCCCTATGGGGGCATCAAATCCCCTGCCCTTTTGGGGGGCCTAGCAAGCTCCTTTGGGCTAGTGAAATCCCAGAGACAGAGAAGCAGAGAGATGCAGGTGCTTGAGGTGAGAAGTAGTCAGAGCGCATGCACATGAAAACTGACAACCTCAGTTGCAGGGGACCTTAGAAGTGGGCTGGGAGGTTGTGAGTAGGAGTATCAGTAGTGACTGCTACAAGGAATAGCAAAATAAAGACACTGCATGAAGTGATAGTCAGGTAAGTCAGTGGGAATGGATGAGGACAACGTGAGAAGGCTGGACAAGACTGGAAAGAGCAGAAATGGACTAAGATACTAGCACAATGATATGATTTGTGTAGACTCAAACATGCAGTCTTATGAGTTAGTTACTCAGCTGCACTAGGCCCACAGGAAGTTCTGATATGTTAACTTCAGGAAATGACCAGCTACCCTGGAAAAACCATCCAAAGGCCCAGGCAGTGTCCTTTGGGCACTGTAGCCTTATCCTTCTTCAAGAATGTTTTAGGTTAGTCTTAGCAAGAACTTCAGAAGTTGGTTAAATTTATAGAGATTAGGAAGGTATTTCCTGAATTTCTGTGATTGGTGAAAACCCCAACCATCTGAGAGCACAGAAATAGACTCCATCCCTGGGGAAGAACAGTGAATAGCAAAAGGCAGACAGGACAGTAATGTCCCAAACAGATAACCTTGGCTTTAGGATAGGGTTTTGTTCTGGCTAAAGGGAGAGGAAATAAGGAATGACTACCCATAAATAAGGGTGGGGTTCTGGGCAGGATTCCAATCTTACAGGCTAATTCAAGTGCCTGGAACAGGAAGGAAGAGTCAGCACAATAACCCAGAGGCTTCACAGAGCCCTAAGATGATCTGGGCAGCAGGCCTGGTCAGCAGGTCAGGAATGGATGGCTGGGCCCCCCAGAGGTTAGAATGCCAAGCCCCACTGGCTTGAAAGGCTGATACAACAGAGATATTTCCTGCTGCTGTCAGGGTCTTTGCTGATGGATGTGACAGTTAGAGAAAGCTAGAGAAAGAGGAGAAAGGTGTTATTTGAGGCAGCCCTGGGTCAGTTCTGTACAGACTAAATGGGTTTGTTTAATTTAACTTCTTTTTTTGTTGTTGTTAATCCTCACCTGAGGATATTTTTCCATTGATTTTTTAGATAGAGTAGAAGGGAGGAAGGGAAAGAGAGGGAGAGAGAGAAATATCGATGTAAGAGACACACATCAATTGGTTGCCTCCTGCATGACCCAGACCAGGGCTGGGGATTGAATCTGCAACTCATGTATGTGCCCTTGTCTGGGAATTGAACCCATGACCTTCTGTCCGCAGGCCAACTCTCTCACTGCTGAGCCAAACCAGCCAGGGATAACTTAACTTCTTAGTTATTTTGGCTTAAATTTTTTCCATATTGTGTATAGAGAGACATTATCCAATCATGCAGTTTTTGTATCAGAAATGCCTAGTTTGTAAATAAAGATGATGCTAACTGCTGTAAGATATAAACATGTGTAATACTCAAACAAAGCAGAAAATTATTTTTAACTCACTTGAAGTTCAAAACAGGTATCTCTGATTGATGGGTAGTGTTTCTTCCAAGGGGATTCAGAAAACCAGGTTCCTTGTGTCTTGTGGCTTGACCACTTTCAACACATGACTTCCAAGGTCACTCATCTACATAAAAATTGGATTAGAGGAAGCAGTTTAGGTAACCCCTGTAAGAAATCTTTAGGGGCCAAGCCTGCAAGTGACACTTATGCCTTCTCTCCTGGTTTGTTGTTTAAAATTTAGTCAAGTGGCCTTCCCTAACTGCAAGAGAGCCTAATAAATACAGTTGTGTGCTAGGAAGAATAAGCCTTGTGAACAGCTAGACAGTTTCTATCACTTCTGAATAATGAGCATCAGGCCAGTACACTAGTGCCCAGGCAGGAGGGAGAATTACAGACCTGATTGGGTTTCCCTGCAGGTAGGACTTTAGAGGGATAGTTCATCTCTGCTCCATGTGGTATTGGCTAAGCTCATTCAGGTGGCTGCATCATCTGGTGATGGGCTGGCAAGTCCAAAATGGCTTCACTTACACATCTGGAGCCTTGATTCTGGCTGTGGGCTTAGACACACTAGTTCTTAAGATGGCTCCTTTTCGTAGATTCCCTCTAATTGGATTGCCTGGACTTCTTGACATTGTGAGTCAAGGTGAAGAGAAAAAGCAGAAGATACCAGGCCTCTTAAGGCCTAGGTCTTGAGCCGGCAGTGTTTCTTTCACTGAATTCTGTTGGTCAGTGTAAGTCACATGGCCAGTTCAGATTCAAGGGGAGGGGGAAAAGACTCCATCTCTAGATGAGAGGAATTGTCATGCATGTACAGGATAGGAGGAATTGTTGGTAGCTATATTTGCAGACAATCTACCACAATGTCTAAAGAAATAACATTACCTAAGCAGCAGGCAACAGGAGGAGACTCAGGCCTACAGCTACCAAAAGAAGTATAACAGTGGACAGCAAGCATATGTCTTCACATTTGGGGAAAAAATTGACAGTGAAGGCTGCCAGCAAGTAATGGTGGCTCAGACAAAGGGACTGGCATTACAAATAGTACTTCAATTTCTAGAAGGCCTGGTGGGGGCAGGGTCAGGTAAGAAGCCACAAGGTTGGGCTAAGAGTCCCCAAGCATGTGTCTACCCATGCCCTCAAGAGAACTCCTATCTATTATAATAGCTTATGTATTTTTCTGTGTCACTCTCTTTCTCTGTTTTAAGGTTCTTTAAAGTTTGTGTGGGGTCTTACTCACTGATGTGACTCTAACACTTAGCATAGTGTCTATATAATGAATGTTGAACACTCTATGTAGGCAAGGCCTACAGAGCTCAACATGTTCTTGACAGGGCTGCCCCTCCAGTGGGTTTGAAAAGACTCAAAACAGGCCTGAAGAAGGGTTTACAGAGCTCTGTGAGCTCCTGGTATTCTCACTACTTGCCCTTTTATGACACACACACACATAAGTCTCAAGAAGGTGGCCACAACTACAACTGACCATCAAGCCCATCCCAAGAGAGCATGAGAAATTATCCCATCATATCCCACATCCCCATTTATCTTGGCTACTCCCAGCTTCCCTCTCCCTCCAGGTTTCTTATCTAGGACCCCTCTCCCTAAATGGCTCTGAATTTTCCCCACACTGACTCATTATGTGCTCACTCATTGGTTGGGAGCAGTTGGTGGGAGGTGGGGTTTCAACACAGTGATGGATTTCAGAGCACAGCAGCTGGAGGCCATAGGTCAATTACACTCCCCCACTCCCCACAGTCAAAAGTCTGAAAGGGGCATTCTCATGTCTGCCACGCTCTCCTTGTTGCAGTCATCTTCTATCTTCTGATCAGACTCACCCCACCACCACCTTTCACTGAAGACTTTTTCACCAGAATCACTGTCTTTCTTTCTACCTCTGCAACTTTATTAATTCTTGGCCATTTCAACATACACATGGAGAGTCCTTCTGACATGTTGGCCTCTTATTTTCTTGACATCTTCACCTCCTGTGGTCTTTACCACACTCATATGAGCTATTGCCAAGCTCTCATTACCAAGTATTACTCCATTCCCTAATGTTAGTTTCAAGCTTCTCACGTTCCCACCTCCTATTATCCCAGTTCACTTCCTCTAATGTTCTGACCTCAATCAACTTTGGATACCATTAGGTCCCCCAGACTTGCCACTGTGCCAACTTTTTACTGCACCTTACCTCTTCATTTCCTCCATCTCCAACTTTTCCACCTTAGAGCCCACAGTCTGTTTACCATATACACTACATCTTATACATGCTGTCAATTCCTTGTATGTTCTCTCAACTACATTATCTTGCTTGCCTTTGCTAATCAAGCCCAGCTTTATTTCATTCCAGCATGCCACCTCTTCCATCCTAGCTCCTAAGCAGTTGAAGGTAGCCGGTGCTAAACATTCAACCATTGCTGACTGGTCTCACTTGAAATTTATGATGGCATATCTCAAGTGGGACCTCAGTGAAGCCAGGCAATCTACCTCATTTCCCCAGTCAACTCGCTCCCTCCTCTCTCTGAGATGACTATTTCATACTTTTTCATCCTTCCTCAAACTCCCAGCTGGTTCCTGTGTGTTCCTCCTTCTCAGCTGATGAACTTAATTTTTATTTCCCCAAGACAGAAACAATCAGAAGAGAACTTTCCTACTTCCCACTACCTCATCTGCTTACCTGCCTGCATTTGTACTCACAACTCTGCCTTTCCTCCTGATAAAGTAAATAAACTGTATCCTTCTAAATAAGGCCAACTTTTCCAAGTGTAAACTGGACCTCATCCCTCATTGCTTAGTCAAGGTTTTGCTCCTGCAATTATTTCCTTCCTCTCCTGCTTTTTCCATATTCTATCCCTACTGAATCACATACTTCTCCAGCTACCACCCATTTCTGCTTCCACCTTATAGTAAAAATTCTTTATAAAGTTTTCTATACCTGTCATCTCCATTTTCTCTTCTCCCATGACTCCTTGAACTCCCTCAATCTAGTGTTCAGGAAAAGAGAACTATTTCTCCAGCCCCATTGTTTGATCTGCAGTGAACATTTTATAGTGTCAGGCTACTTCCCTGAGTAGGTCATCCAAACCCCAGGAGGTTCTTCCTGTGTAGGGAATCTCCAGGCTCTAGCACCTGCTTGGTTTGGGGCTGGGTTGATCCAGGCTCTTCTCTTCCCAGGACTCTTTCATAAGGCACCCAGGGTGTGTACTGATGTATGAACTTGGTGAAGTACCACATAGACTCATCTGGAGAAGCCAATCTGAGTCCCCATCTTACCCTGGACACTTCTGTGTTAGTAGTATTTGAAGCTCCACCTTTCATGCCTACAACAAAGAAAAATATTCCCAGCTGGAGCTTACCTCTGCTTAACCACCCTCTTTGTCCTCAGTCCCAGGACCTAAGCACCACCTCATGTCCATAGATGAGCATCTATTCTGCCAGTACCTGGTACATGTTTTTTAAAAAAAATTTTTTTTTCTTTATTGATTTTAGAGAGAGAGGAAGGGAGAGGGAGAGAGAGATAGAAACATCGATGAGAGAGAACATCGATTGGCCGCCTCCTGCATGCCCCCCACTGGGAATCGGGCCCACAACTTGGGCATGTGCCCTGACCGGGAATCGAACCAGAGACCTCTTGGTGCATGGGTCAATGCTCAACCACTGAGCCACACCGGCCGGGCTGGTACATGCTTTTATACAAGCCATTTTTACTTCTCCTTTAGAAAATGTAAGTGCTTTCCTTTGGGGATTATTTTTCCAGCTGTGGGAACTGGAGAAACAAGTACATAAGAAATAGCAAAACAATTAATTTAATAAACATTTGTTAATCAACTGCTCTGTGTTCGGTACATGTTTAAAATGGGCAAAACAAGCAATTTCCTGTCCCTATGGACATTGGAGTCCAGTGTTTATCTGCCTTTCTATCTATCTATTTAGCAATCACGTATCTTCTTTGCCTATCACCTATCTATTTATCCATATCTCCATAGCTTATATTATAATTTTCTCAAAATAGAGCAGCACAAACTAAGTGAAGGAAAACATGTCTTATAGTCAGGCCCCCTCCCTTTAGACCCCAAACCAGCCTTTACACAATTGTGTATCTACTGTAGCCCCTCAGTAGAAATAACCATTCATTGATGGGCACAAGTGGGTTATGATTTCCAGTTCTATACATTCATACATGTGCTACTCAATAGGTATCTTGTGAGTTATAGAGCATTTATTACTAGATCTACATCACCATTAAGGATTTTCTGGCTCAGAGATATTAAGCAACTTTCCTGAGCTCAGTCAGCTATTTAGTGGTTGAGCTGGTACTTGAAGTTCAGACTTCTACATTAAGATTGGTTGGCCATATAGGCCATAAAGATTCTTATTTACCAAGTACCCAGCAAAACATAGTATGAGTATCTAAGGTTTTTTTCTGCAGCTGTATTACTTGCACAGAAGTACTTTTTGGCCTTGTAGTAACCACAGGGAGTAGCAAAGTCCACATTTACCTGTTTTCCTTCTTCTTAAACTCAAAATGGTGACTGAGTAAAAATGTCCACACCCCAATTATATGTATCCCCAGCAGTAGTATATATGTGATACTGTTCTTTAATTCTATATTAAATAGCTATTCATATTACTTTATCACCAATTTATAATCATACTTAGTTTTGTTATTCAATGGTGAAATGATGGTAGTATTTACTGTGGTAGTATTTACCGAGAAACCCTTGATAAGCATATTCCCAAGCATTGCACAGATAATACAATCCATACTTTATTTTAATTTTTCTAGGCTCAGAAATATAATTCTGAGGTACATACAATATGTATTACCAATATATAGCCCCTACATAACTATTCTTCAATAGATAGTATCTTTATCCTTCAAGATCTCCCAACATTTGAACAGTAAGTGGAAACATGTAACCTCTAGGGGGAGCTCAAGGTTTCTTTCTCCTCTGTCTTGTCTTCTGGGGAGGATGAGTACTGGTAGAGATGGATAAAGGGCAAAGATATTATTGGGCCCATGTGTGGGCAGTTGGCCTGGCCTGTGACTGTGCCTAGCATAGAGGTTAGAGGACTTTGCCTGTGCATAAAGAGGGTCTTTTGACCTTCCCTTGGGATGCAACCTTTTGAGAATTCTTCTCCCATATGGCTGATGTCACAAAAGGGGCGTTTTCCACACCCACAGGACCATGGCAAGAACTGGATGGAACAGGGGAATGAATGATACATACATGTGTGTTAGTCTGGGACTTAACCCAGGGGAGCAGTGGAATTCTATGACTTTCCACAACCTAGCCCTGCTCTCCAGATCCAGGAGTTTGACATAGAGAGTACATGGGGATTGGAAGTCAAAGCCATATGGCATTAAGTAAAGGGACTTTTCCTAAAAGTCTCTCTGCTGAATTCTTAGGGGAGCCTAATTGGGCTATCTTTGGCCACAGTGGGCTAATATTTGTGGACTTGAGGATCAGGAGGCTTGACTCATCTCTTCATTAGTAACATGAGTAATATAAACCAACACAGCAATCTAATTTATGGTGTTGATAATGTGTCCTGAAAAAAAAACATATATAATATAAACAAAAATACAATACTGTGTGTTTATGTAAATGAGTTATAAAAATTATATATTGAATAAAGTTTCAAGTAATGCATTACTGAACAAAACAGAACTATAACTTAAATGTTCAACAAAATAAATGTATGTGGCATGGAATCAAGTCATGAACACTGGTCTAGAGCTGAAAGGCCTAGAACTCATGATCATTCACTGAATCAACTCTGCCAATTCTGGGGATGTTCAGGGATGGGAAGTTCACTTAGTTGGGGGAAGGACCTTCCAGGGGAAAGGCAGACATCCCTTAGATTCTCTAGGCTCCTGTCTTAGTTTGAATTCTCTCAAAACAGACACTGAGAGGAGGACTTGAGTGTAGGTCATTTATTTGTGAGATGGTCTCAAGAAGGATAAGTGAGTGAGTGAGAAGAATGATGGAGGAAAATTAATAAATGTAAGTTAATGAGCAGATTTCCACTAAGAGCAACTAGGGTTCAATCCTGTGTGGGTCATGTGAGACATCATGTGGTTCACACCTCAGAATCAACCACTTGGAGATTGGGGAGGATGGGGTACTCATGTACCAATTCCCATCTCTCACTTATCAAGGGTTCCCTTATTGAGCATTGACTTACCCAGACTTCTAGGTTGTGCTCATGATTATGGAGAGTGAGGTCAGGAGTGCAGGACAAACTCTTGAGATTGGAAGCTGTTAGTGTGCCCAAGATTGTCCAAGACTTCAGAAGACTCAAGTGTGCTGAGGGAACATGGGATGGGGCATTAACAACACCCTCAAATCGAGATCAAGACTAATCTAGATTTCCTGCAAAGCTGCTCCCAGCTATTATGTTCAATGATTCTCTGATGTATGGAGCTGCCTGCACCATGGATTTTCTATCCTTGATGGCAGTGAGTTGCCCATCTCTAGAAATAACTAAGCAGATGCTTCTTAACTGTTTGGAAGGAGTGTGGTAGCATCAGATATGTGATTGGAATGAGGAACTTTTAATATACTGTATTAGGTTCAATTCCTTGGAAAAAGATCCTGTGGTGAGGATTTGGGTGTGAATAATTTATTAAGAAAACACTTCCTTGGGAAGGCAGTGAGGGAGTGGGAGAAGCAGGACATGAGTGGAAGAAAGGGAGGCAAAGTTTCCATATCAGGGAAGTCCTAGCTTCAGCTTGATCCCACAGGAGAGCTCTTGAGTGTATGCTACACCTCAGATTCTGTTGGAACTATAAATAAGGGAGCTGGGTTTTATACTCCCTCACTCATCAGTCATTAGCTAAGGGCCATGCCAGGGGGACATAAACTTCTAGGCAATTCTGGCTCTCCATGAGTATAGGCAGAGTGGTTCCAGTTGCCTGAGGACAGTCTTCTGTGGAGAGCAGGCAAAAGCACAATGAAGCCGGAGGGGTGCATGGAAACAGTAAAAGAGATCCAAGGGGACCCTGTCACTGTCTGCTACAGATACTATGAGGATGGCATTCACAGTTGTGTGGGGGTTTTCTGTGTTCTAATACAGATTTACAAGGCCTTGTGGGCAGAGCCTTGGCCTCAAGGCTCTAAAAGTCCTGATTTTGGCCTACTCTAGTGCTGCAGACAGCTGACATGCAGGAGACTTAGCATTTCAGAGCTTGAACTTCCAGAATCCCATGATGATGAATAGGGCAACCCAGGGACTTTTTTATAGAATGGAAATCAGAACTTATAAGGTACAGAAAGAATGACCCCAAGCCCTCATGCAAACTATGTGGAATCTTTTCAATCTGAACTAGATTTGGGACTCAAGACAGTAAAAATATTTCTAAAATGAAGGGATAAATCTAGCTATGCAGAGATGCAGCACAATGCCGTCATAAAAAATCCACTTTTGTCCATGCCACAGCCCTGAACCTCCTGTGCACTCGATCAGAGACCCTGATAAATCTGGGCTGCTAGAAATGCCAACCAGCTCATATGTTTTCAGTGAGCAATGACAGGGAGCCAAATTGCTTTATTCCGATTAGGGAAGGGCCTCTGACTGTAAAATATACTGTGTGAAAAAAATATTGAGTTTTAGTTCGCTGACACATCAATTTAAGAGAGTTATGACTCTCACACGGAGGCCAAGCAGGTATCTTCCCACATGTATGTGCAATAAAAATTAATTGTGGCCTTTTATACAGGGCACTGTTCTCACTTGTGGGATCAGAGGGTGACCTGAGTGTCACCTTCAGTGACAAGCCACAACATGGGTGGTGTTGGTTCTTATCTGGGAAGCCACAGTGGGAAACAAATGCCAAAAGCCATGAACAAGCTTCATGTGTAACTCTCTGAATTTTAAAAAGGATATGCAGCCATGTTATGTTCATATTTTTTTCCTAAAGTGTATGTATGTTTTATGGACATAATGTGTGTACATCAGTCAGGGTCCAGATAGGAAAACAGAAACTTTGGCAAGTCTTTCAAATTTATTCAGGAAATTGGTTACACAGGAAATAGAAGAGTGAGAGAGCCAAACAGAATGATGAGGTATCCGAGATTAGCAACAGCAGAAAGCTGCTACCACCTTGAGGGCTCAAGGGACCCAAGGAAGAGGTTGTTTCATGGAGATGGGGAGCTGAGGCCATCCAAGGGGAGCTTGAAACATGGTAGAAACTCTCAGAGGGAGCTGTTTTGCCACAGAGGGAGGATCTGGGGTGTCTCCCCTGCCGGAGATGCCACAGGAAGCAGAGATTGAGGCGGGTAAAATATCCTGTCTTCTACCTTCCTCCTACCCTCCAGTCTTCCCCTAGTGATTCTCATTGGCCAAACTGAGCTGGAAGCAGGAGGGTAAAGGAGTCTGGGAAATGTAGTTCCACAGGAGGAGAAGGGTGGGGAATGGATCTCAGAGCAGTGGGACAGTTGACAGGCATGGTATATGTGTAAATCCCCCTATGTTGGTTTGTATCCCAATTTGACAAGTCTGCAAGACACTGCTGACTGTGTGATTTGGAGACAAGGGAGTTGGCTTGATGTTCAATCCTGAATTGACTGTGGCATCTTCAGCTTGAGAATCTACTGTATATGATTGAGATTGCAGAGTGTCAAGGCCCTTCAGAAAGGGCCTCCAGAGTACTGACAGACATATTACATATCACAAGGGTAATATTTTACTAGTACTTCCTAGCAAACCTCCATTCCTTGTGAATCCATCTCTTTGACTGTTAATGCCAAGATGTTAAGTTTAAGGCTTTAGAGAAGGATGAGCTCCACCTAGAACAAAGATTTCCATGTCCTCATCTGAAAGAAGGTGGCAGGGTAGAGAGAAGCAAGTCTAGAAGAGCTGGACAAAGCAATAAGCTGTGGGGAGCTGGTTTCCCAGTGGGCAGGAGCAGAGTGAGACCCCAAATATATTGGAAGGAGGAAGAGAAAAACAGAGGACTTTTGTTCCACTTCATTAGAAGCCCATCTCATTAGAAGCCCTGCACCATTGTGGAAGGATCACAACAGAAGATAATGGGACATAAGATGAGTAGGCAGTAAGTAAGATTAGCTAGCCATCTTAGCTCCTGTGTGGTGTGGCAGGGATTCAGATGTTTCTGATTCACCCAATGTAGCACAAATAATAGCCAGCAAAGGGCATCAGCCAGATATTGGGCCTCCATTGAAGGGTCAGATGCCCCATAGTGGCAGCTTGGAGGAAGAGGAGGGAAGTGGTAATGCACAAGCCAGAGGCAGATGAAGCGTGTAGCCATACTTGAGGGCTGAGAAGGTCTGCAGCAGCAGTGAAAAGAAAGTGAGGTTAGGAGAGCCAGGTTCAAGGACTCCATGCCCTGCCCATGCCAGGAGACCAGAAAGGAGTCTTACCCACCACTGACTTTAGCAGTAAATGTCAGTGAAATATAGCAGATGTCCCCTCACAGGGGAGAGCAGAACTTTTGCCCAGGAAGCACTTCCACTTCCAGGATGTTTGGGTTCTCAACCCAGGATGCTGAAGCAAGACCTGTGAAATAAGAAACCACTCTGACTCCATCCAAAACGTGAACACCATGTAGTCAGTCTCAACCTGAGTTCTAATTCTCTCTTGAGTCCCACCTGACAGTGGAATGCTGATGAGTGGGGAAAGCACACAATTTGGCTTTGTTTCCGGCTCTACAGGTGTCTGGCTGTGGATTTTTTGGACAAGTTCCTTAACTTCTCCCAGCACAAATTCATCTTCTGTGAAATGCAAATGAGTATCCCTACCTGCTAGGGTTGTTGGGGAAAGCAGAGCAAATGTCTGTAAATCTCAGTATAGTGCTAGAATCACAATGAGGTTAGAATGATGGGTAGTTATTATTATCAAAAACAGTAGTAACAAATGCAGCCTTTGTGCTGGAATTTGGTTGGTTGTTTACCAGATTGTTCCAATTCTCCTCCAGTTTGGTGTGACTATGGGACTGAGTTTGGGTGAATGATATGTAAGTAAAAGTAATGTACATGGTCTCTGGGCCTGACTCAGAAAACCTCCCACAAAATCCTCCACTATCTCTTCTCTTGTTTGTTGGCCACATGTGAGGATGAAGTGAAAGGTTCTCAGGCCTTTAAGAATCACAGAGCCACAAGATGAAAAGACCCTGGGTCCCTGAGTCACTGCTTGTAGGAGGGCTGCCAAACCAGGAACACTCACATTGGCCAGCTCCCATGGGTGAGAAATATATTCTATTTTGTTAAGGCACTTACATTGTGGGATTGTTTGTTAAGGAACTGAAATTGTGAGATTGTTTGTCTAAGACAGCCTATCTCTTTTACTCACCTTTCCCCTTATTTACCTAACTTACAGAGTTATTATGATAAAAATAAAAATGCATGTGAAAGTGCTTTAAAAACCTAAAGGTACTCTAAAAGTATTAATTACTGTTAAAGATGAATCAGTTTCTCCTAGCCTGAAAACCACACCTATTGTCTTTATTCTCATGATTGGTAGTGTATGGCATTATTCTAAGTTCTATGTGCCCTTGTATTTACCTCCTTGAACCAGCTTTCCCCTTAGGAGGAAGGGGGAAATGTGGAATGGGGAGGAGGAGTACAGTCTCCCTCCAAGACAGTCCAGAAGGGATCTCAGAGTCTACCTTCTCTGGTGTCCTGATCTGAACATTCAATCACTGACATCCCCTCATCCTCTGGCACTGGAGGTAACTGCCAGTGGAAACATTTCTGGAAATCCAGGCCTGGTCAGGGACAGAGGCAGTTCCTGGGACTTTCAGTTCCAGTGAGGGGAAGTGGCCCACTTAGCAGTGCCCACACTTCCCTGTCACCCATATCTCATCCCTGTCCCACACACGGTATATAGCATGGACGACAGCCAGCTAACAACTGATGGAGGCAGTGGCCTAGGTGGTGACTTAAGTACATCCAAAAGAAGCCCCCCCACACACACTATTCTTTTTCTCATCTTGAGGTCTACTCTTTTAATATAAAAACATTGTGGGAGTGGGGAGTAAAGCATTAAGCTAGTGTTAGGCACTAACACTGTAGAATGAAATAGTGGCTCACATCTTTCCCTCTGTGACAAATACCTGGGAGCAAGAGGTTTAGAAGGTGCCGGAGAAGGAGAACAATTTGGGACCAGAGGTCACTTACCTGGAAGGCAGGACAAAATGGGATACTACAGTAAGGGCACATGAAAGTAAGGAAGAAGGCTTCCAAGGAGGAAATGGGAAGAAAGGAAAGGATGGTATGAGTGAATGAAGCCAAACTAGGTCTGCTTTCCCCAGGATCAATCTTAACTGCATCAACCCACTAACTGCACTTTTAATAAAAAGATCATTGACCTAGTGTTCTCTATGTGCCAAGCATTATTCTAAGTGCTTTATGTCCTCAAAACAATCTTTGAGGGATAAGTATCATTATTATCTTTTCAAAAGTATTGTTTAAAAATACCAATTGCTCAAGATCATGTAGCTAATAAGTGGCACAGCTGGGATTTGAACCACAAAAGATTGCCTCTAGAGGTGATTCCCTTAACCATTAAATTATATTCCTCCTCAATGTAATAGAATTAATTCCAACAAACACTTTGAGGGGGACTTTGTATGAAGCCCTATAAAAGTTGGAAAGATAGATGAGAGATACCAGCTTTATTCTTCTTCAAGAAATTTCTACTATAATGGTGACCAGCCAGGTACAAATTGTGAGGGACTTAGGGCCAACAATGCTGGGCAGTCAAGGCAGGTTGGTCACATCCAGGAAGCTGGTTCCCAGAAAGAGGGGCTGTAGGCACCTGGTTTGGGTTGCAGACAGGACCCTTGTCTCAGATGAGCAAAACCAAGGAAGACCCAAAGCCTTGAGGAGATGAGAATAAGAACCTAGAGATAGGATGAGTTATTGACATTAGAATTCAGTACAAGACTAAAGCTGTAACACAGTGCATTAGTTAGGAATGATATTCTGGCTGCATCTAATAGAAAACCTAACATTGACTTAGATTTGTTTACCTTCTCTGCCTCCCTGAATCCTTAAAATGAGGCCCATTAAACTTCCAATCTGCACATTCAGCACTGTCCTGGGTCCCAGAACAATCTATTGAGGCAGAAAGTTTTCAATGACCTTTGTCTTCTATCCCCCTATCTGATGTGCCTTGATCTAGAGCCAATCTCCCACGTGCTTTAGGCTGACCAGGAAGCAAGGGATCTCTAGGCTTGAGTTGGACATCTATTGGTAGTTCTCCCCCTCCTCCCACAGTTCATATTTCTGAGTATCCAAAATCCAACCCATGTTAGTATGATTGTGTGGGGCAAACACTCTTAGATGTCTGATTAACACCCATTCCCCCTTCTTCCTTGCTAACAGAAATTCAATTTTGTTTGGAAGCAATACGTCATCCCCAGGCACTAAATCATGTCTAAACTAATTATGACAATTTTCTTCTCTACTTTCCCAGCCTTTTGTGAAGCTAGTGATGTCACATGACCCAATTTATCTGGCCAGTAAGAGTGTGCACACGCACTCACACACACATATACTTGGGGGAGAAGGGTTGTGGTATAGTCTGGGAAAGTTTTTATTGTTGATAAAAGGAATAGACAAGACTTTCATGGTTCTCCCCCCACCCTCTCCTTGTCTTAAATTTAGACTTGATGTCTGTGATGCCCCTCCCCCCCCCAGTTAGTAGCTTCTGACCTAGGTATTTAGATTTGAACAAATTGAGCCATCATCTCCCCTCCCAATCTGCTCCTCCCAAAAGTTGCCAGTCCCTGATTTCATCTGCATACATCAGTCACCCAGGCAAAAGCTGAGGGCCATGTTTGCTTCCTGGCTATTCCTCTCTACCACTTCCCACCACCCCTGATCCTATCAATCACCAAGTCTGATTCATTTAAGCTCTTGACTATCTCTTGAATCAGTTTTTTCTTCATCACCACTGCCACTGCCTTAGTTCAGACCTTCATCCAGGCTCACCTTGATTGCTGCAAGACCTCCTAACTGCTATCTTCCTCCTCTCTGAACTCTCCAATCAGTCCTCTAAAAGAGAGTTTGAGTTTCATTTTTAAAATACAAATCTGAGCAGGTTATTCCTCTGCATGAAATTTTTTCATTGCTCCCTAGGCTTTAGCTTAGACCACTTGAGATCTGACTTTCAACATACTCTAAATTGTCTTTTACAGCTGATATGTTCAATTCAAAACTCAATCCAAGCACCACATACTGCATTTAGTTTTTATGTCTCTTAAAACCTTTTTAATCCTAAAGAGTCCCCCTGTCCCTTTCTTTTTAGGTTAGACGTTTTGACAAGAATACTTCATAAGCAACATTGCCTATTTCATATTGCATCATATCAGTAGGCAAATGTGGACCCACTATTAGTAATGCTAAGTTTGGTCAGTGTCATCCCCATTGTTGAATGATACTTTAGATGGGTATAGAATTTTTAAAGCGACAGTTATGTTTCCCTCTGTTCTTTAGCCATTGGTTCTTCTGGCCTCTACTGAGGCTGTTGCAAAATCACTGCTGTAATTCAACTATTGCTCCTTATAAATAATTTTCCTATTCTGTTGGGCTACTTTTGAGATTTCCCCTTTGTCTTTGTTATTGATTATGATGCACCTGATTTTAGATTAGGTTTCACTTATCTCAGGACTGTCTCACTGTGCTTATGAATCTGAAGATTTAAGGATTTCATTAATTCTATAAATTTCTCTTCCATGAATGTTTCTAATTTAGGCACACCCCTACATTCTCTATTCTTTACTCCTAGTGACTTTATTAGATATATGTCAAATCTTCTCATTATCTCCTCTATGTTTGGAACCCTACTTTTATATTTCCTATCACTTTATTTTGCTATACATTGTAGGTGATTTCTTCAGCCATCTTGAAGTTCACAAATTCTCTTTTCAGCTTTGTCTCTTATTCTATTTAACTCATTCACTAAATTTTTAATTTCATCTGTTTTTTCATTTCCAGAAATTATATTTGTTTCTTTTTCTAATATGCCTGCTTTTTTCTAGCTTAGTATCACATCCTTTTATTATGAATTATACTTCTTTTGATTTAATTATTTTAAACTTGTTTACAGTCTTACTCAGTTTTTCTATTACCTCAAGTTCTTGGGATGCTTATATTTTCATTTGCTCATTTGTTTCTCTGCTGACTCTCCCTCATGGTGAAGCATGTCCTCATCTGGTTTGTAAAGTGTTTTATTATGAAGTCATTTTTAACAGGCTTTTGTACGAGGTTGGATGGGAGTCTTTTTCATTCTGGAATGTGGCAGCATTGTTACAGAGGAGTTTTGCCTTTGCTTTCTAGGGCCATATTTTATGTAATTTTATGGCTTGACGAATGCCTATACCACACATATAGTGTAAATTCAGACTTCACAGAGCTTCGAATTGTTATTGAGGGTTTTCTTAGAATTGATATATAATTGATACACAACATTATATTAATTTCAAGTATATAATATAATAAATTGATATTTGTATCTATTGTGAAATGATTATCACAATAAGTCTAGTTAATATCCATCATCATGCATAGTTACAATTTTTTTAATTTACTACCTAGAGCTCTGGGAAAAAGAGAAGCAGATACTTCCCACTATCCTGAACTGATGGTAAAGTTGTCCAATATCTTTTTTTCATCATTATAAGGATCAGCTTTATGCAAAGACCTCACTTTCAGCCCTCCCATTTTATGAGGACCCAAAGCTATATTTTTTTATTCCATATGCATGTTCAAACTCTGATCCCTAGCTCCTAAAATCTATATTCTTTCTGATAGACTCCCTGGGTGCCACGCCATCAATTTATGGATTTATTATGCTGGCTTAACTTTTTATTTGATCCTGGCACCTTGGGAGTTTAATTTCCAATGTGTATTAATTATTGTGATATTTTATTACTGTATTTCCCCAAATTTCTAAGTGTTATTGTTATTGTCCTACCAATATATTATCTGCCTGTTTAGACTATAAGCACTTTGAAGGCATCATCTATGACAGGTTCAACTCTATATTTCTCAGATCTAACAAAGTTCCTGGCAGATAATTGATGCTCAATGAATATTTTTAATGTCTGAGTGAATAAATTATATTGTAACTGTGAAGTTAATCTTTTCATAAACATTGATTTACAACTAATATTTCTTTGTGTAAAAATTTTTTATTACTCCCCTTTGACCCATTGTATCATGGAGTTAATATGTTGACATTATACGTTTTGCATCCATCCCTTCTATAGTTTAGAAGAAAACATTTTATCCACATATTTATTATGCACATTCTACTACCTTCTTTAATATGTTATCTTATTATTTCTTAGTACAGCACACTGTGACAGTTAATTCTATTTAGTCCAAAAAATAAATAATAAAATATTCTTCCGTCTAAAAGGAAAAGAAACCCACTCAAGCTAGCACCAGGAAAAAGGAAGTTTATTTGTGAATACACAGATCTTGCAAAATCCCAAGAACAGGAAATGGAGAACAGCAAGTCTTTTGTAAACTGGGGCCAAGAATGGAAATTCAGGAACTGAGGATCTCACTCTCTCGGGGGGCCACGTGGTCTCTTTCATCCTGGACTCTCTTTATAAGCCTCACCCAGGCTCCCTCTCCCTTCAAAGGTCTTCCTTCACTTACTCACTTTGTGCGTAGTCTGTCAGAGCCACCCCCCAGCCCTGAATCTACACACCCTTGTAGTTTCAACAGGGTACAGGCACAGGGAGACCTGTCCAGTGGGCCTGACCAGAGCATTTATGCTGCCTAAAACAAGTGGGGGTATGTACATAGGAGCTGGAATGGCTCAACATGGGTTTAAAGAATGATGGAATGAGATAAGGTACCTATGAGAGAAACCTGAAACGATGTAGGTGATTCAACCCGAAACCCTGAAGGAGGATCTCATCCCTCACCCAACAACATTGAAAAGGCCTGACTTCATTTGGATTAACACATCAGCCTAACCTCATCTACTCCTGGGACCTTAAGTACATCCTCCCCAAAACTTCCAAGCACCTGCTCCTATAAAAGCTGCAATGAGACCCAAGCCATAGAATCAGAGACTATTTAACAGAGAATGGTACCCTAGAGACTATTATGGGGTTTACTTCATTTTTCTTCATATTTTGTTATTTGTGTAAATGTCTGTCTTCAGTAAATTTTAGAGTTCTCAAGAGCCAGAAATGTGTCTCATATGACACCTATGTCTCTAAAGCACCAAACACCTTGCCTTGCTCACATTTTACCTGTCTTCATATCCTAGTCTAGCATGTTACTAATTGCATGACTTTAGACAAGTTACTGTGCCACTCTGTACCTCAGTTTCCTCATCTGTAGATAGGGAGTAATAATAGTACCTACCTCATAAGGTTGTCATGAGGATTAAATAGCTAACACATGGTAAATAATTTAGAACAGTTCCTGGTACCTAGCAATCTTAAGAAATGTCAGCTATTGTGTTGTTTGCAGACTGGGTTGAATTTTTGAAGGCCCCTGAGAAATCTATCAACTGATCTCTGTGCTGGCTTTGTTGTTTATGTACCACATGTGGGACAGCTGTAACATACATTCTCATGGGCACTACTGTCATCTGGAGGGCACTGTTAAAGACAGAAGCTATGTCCAGAAGTGAGGTCAGAGGTAAGTCCCAGGCACAATGACTGTCACGAAGTCTCTACCCCAGCATGCTGTCCTAGGACTCAGGCCCTTCCTCAGTTAATGGTGCCCCTTCATGTTGCCTCCTCTACACAGGCACACACACATGCACACACACACACACACACACACACACACACACGTATGCGCGTGCACACACACACCCCCTGCTGCCTGCCCTTGTTGTTGTCACTCTCATTGAGTCTTGCTTCCCCAGGGCCTCTTTTGCCCTGTTCCCTGCCACCCCTCCCCCCATTCATAATCTTACATCTCTTGGTTCTCCTCTCTCCCTGTCTTCCCAGGTGATAAATAACTCTCCTGATGAAACTTATACATAAATAGGGGAGAGGGAAAGAACTTTTTCTCCCCTGGTAAGTTACATGTGTTCATTTTTACAAGAGCTATTGGAAGATGCTCTGCTTATACCCTACTCTAAGGAGTGAATCTGATGATGTGCATCTGTATTAGTTTGGTTCTTCTGGAAGCAGAACCTGAGACTAAGACTTGGGTGTAGGGCATTCATTTGAGAGGTGATCTTAAGAATCAGGAAAGAGATAGCAAGAAGAGGGAGGCAAGAAAGAGGGAAACGTGAATGTGTGAGTTAAAGTTGTTTCCACAGGCAGCCAGGGTTTAGCCCTTTTGGGACACCCTGAGAAGTATGTGGGATGCTTCTGGACTGATATATCCACCTGATAAAAGGGAGCTGGAAGCATTTATTCTTGGCTCTTGTCCCCATATTGGTTGAAGATTGCCTCTGTGGGTGTTAACCTTGCATTTCTGTGTTGCACTTGCACAGCCAACAAGGCTGTTGCAGGATGAGAGAAGCCCTGCGGTAGAAAGTGAAAAGACTAAAGGTCCATACCTGAGGTAAAATGCTGCCAGCTGGAAGTGAGTCTGAGCTCATAGGAAACTAACTGCCACTAGTTAGGGTTAGCCAGAGGATGCAACTCTGGAGACCAGAGTGTCTGATACCACATGGCAGGCCAGGTGGGAGGTATGTGAATGTAGGTATCACAGAGGCAGTGGGTAGGGCCAATTCTCTCCGTATAAGAGGCACCTGGCTAAGAATAGCCAGAAGCACAGAAATAGCCCCTGACAGCACCTTCTTCTTCTTCCTGATGCCTGCTCTTTCTTGAAGGGCAGGAGAGCCCCCAGACTATATCAGACACAGCTCTATACTGCCTGGAACCCTGAAGCCTGGCTTAAGCACTTCAATACTAATGCATGACAGCCCATCCCACCCAGGCTTAGAGTGTGACTGGATTCTGGGTTGAAACTATAAGGCTGGCCTCCCAGATTCCAGGGACGGCTGTGCTTTTGTGTCCATTTTCATCCAAACCAGATCCTGACCCGGTTAGAGGAGCAACAGATTGGGTCCCAAAGGGCTCCATCTGAACTGCTCATCATTTCACTTCCTCAGGGAATCATAGAAACTTCAGATCAGCCCACCAAGACTCAAATAGGAGCCCCCTGATCTCTGGGTGCAATAGAAGGTCCTGTTTTATCAGTATGAGAGACCTCAAGCTGGGTGACTGGAAACTGACATGCCTTCTATTTATTTATGAAATTTGTAACTGTGAAAATTAGCCTTAGAAGTTGTAGACCCATTACTATTAGCTTTATCGTCCTCCTAAGACATACCCTGAGGCATTCCTCCAGATTGAATCCTATTGTGCTTTGCAATAAACCCATAATTGATAATGCCACGGAGCTTTAATATGGATGGAGAAATGAAATCTAGAAAGTAAATACATTCAGAATTTTGCTAGCAGGCTGAATTTAAAACTGATTTTCTGAACCTACCAGGATTATTCCTCCTCAATAATGATTTAATTTGAGTGAGCCACTCTGAGAGCTCTTGTGGGGGTGGGGAGGGAAGAAAAGTGTAGCCTGGTTTCTCACAGGGGTCCCTTAAAAAATGTTATCCTGCATTTTGCACCTGTAAGTTTGTGAAGATAAAATTAAACTCTGAAATTATACATGATGGACCAGTAAATAACACAGGCGCACGGGACCTGGCTGCTGTTCCAGTGTCCTGATGTGATCACCTCTCACTAATGCTGTCAGCAGAGGGGTACTGATTCGGTTCACTTCCACAGAGTGAGCAATTACGCTGTGTTTCTACATGAGCTGGGCAGCAGCAGGGAGGGCCAGGTCAGAGCAAGGAAGTCTGTCTTTATAACTGCTGGCCTGGAAAGAGCCACTTGGGCTGCAGGTGTTGGGAGAGCCTCCACAGGTGGTCCTTTGGGCTGTCTCTTAGGAAAACAGAGCCTTGGTGGACCCCTGAGGAAATCCATTTTGCTGGCTTCTAATAGGAAGACAGGAGGGGAGAGTCCAGATTGCCGAGTTTTCTAGTCACATTCTATCATAAAAAGGGGTGGCATTCAGTTATCCATTGGGCAGGATTACATGATTAAAAGTGTGGTTCTGGATCAAGACTGCCTAAGTTCATGTCCCAGTTTTATCACCTGCTAATGGTGTGGCCTTGGGACAATTGTTGAACCTTTCTGGACTTCAGTTTCTTGAATTGTAAAAGTGAAGGGTTGAAGGTTCACTTTCCCAGGAAGCCGACACTTAGATGGAGATGAGCATGCAGGAAGGTTATTATGGTGTGCTTTTGCAATTGGTGATCATGGAAGGAAAGGGAAGGAAGCAGTGTGGGGAATGAGGGAAAAGTCAGGATGTAATGGAGTTGTGACAAAGGCTTCAGTCAATCTCACAGTGAGCTCTGGAACTGGGATGGTCCAGAGTTAAGGTTCTTTATACACTTGCATTGATCGGTCATTGGATAAGAGTTGCTAACTCTCTTTAACTGAGGTATTCCTTCAGAGACTGGTAGTCTTGGGTCATTTGCAGGCAGCCATTCCAGCAAGGAGGGAGGGAAATCCTTCATCCTTGAAGGAAGTGGGGACATTACTGTTTCCACTGCAGAAGATAAATAAAAGAATCTAATGCAAGCTTAGATGGC
Source organism: Tadarida brasiliensis (assembly GCA_030848825.1). NCBI lineage: Eukaryota > Metazoa > Chordata > Mammalia > Chiroptera > Molossidae > Tadarida > Tadarida brasiliensis. Next base: position 104,430,785 of record CM061280.1, on the reverse strand, counting down.
TTAAAATGCACACAATGCTTAGAATAGTGCCTGAAACAAAGTACATGCTATGGCAGTGTTAGCCTTTTTTTTATATAGCTGTACTTTCCCTGTTGAAAGGACACATGCAATTGGCAATGATAGTATGGGCAATTTTATGGGGAATGTGTGTAAGAGTTTGCAAGGAGGCATTAGGGGTTAGGAGGCTTCTGTTATGGGTTCAGCCAGCCTACATTTTTTTCTTAACATTCATGAAAAGAAGCAGGTCTATATGTGGAGGAGGGGTACCACTACCCCAGATGAAACACTTCCTTCCTTGACTACTTCTGAATAAAACAGCCAAACAGTCAAAGGTGGTGCCTTAGTTAGCTTAGGCTGTCATAACAAAATACCACAGACTGGGAGGTTTAAACAACATGCATTTCTTTTCTCACAGTTATAGAGGCTGGAAGTCCAAGATCAAAGTGTCAGCTGGGTTGGTTTCCTCTAAGGCCTCTCTCTTTGGTTTGCAGATGGCCTCCTTCGTACCATGTTCTTACATGATCTCCCCTCTGTGTGTGCAAGCATCCCTGGGTCTCTCTATGTGTCTAAATTTCCACCCTCTTCTAAGGACACCAGTCCTGTTGGGGTAGGACCTAACCCTAACCACCTCATTTTAACTTACTCACTTCTTTAAAGACTCTATCTCCAAGTACAGTCACATTCTGAGGTACTGGGAGTTGAGATTCAACATAAGAATTTTGGGGAACACAACTCAATCTATAACTGGAGTTACATTTATCCCACTATTTCCCCATATAGGGCCTGATCATCCCTACCTCTGAACTTCCTTACCTCACCCAACAATGCTACCTCTTACAATGCCATGGGAGATTTCCAAGAGAAAGGACCTCAAAGCCCATCCATCTTGTGTATCACAGTCCAGGTTTTTTCCATCTGGTCAGGCTGGGGGAGGGGGGGACTTGGCCAGGGGAGAGCAAAGGCACAGAAGAAAGAACAGTGTATCTCAGCTGAGGAGGCTGTGGAGAATATTTAAGGAGAGATCAACCAGTATTCCAAAAGAAGGAGACCACAGGGGCTTCCAAAAACCATGTGGACCAAAAGCAGGTCTAGAAACTGGGGAGTCATGAATCTGCAAACCAGAATGGCAGATTGGGAACAGAGCAGGAGGTAAGGGAGAGCAAGCTGGAAATTCCCTGGAATAGGTGAGTTGTCTGATCAGGCTCTGGTGTGCAGTGTGGGTGGGCCAGCTGAATTTAAGGACCACGTTTGAAAAGATTTTGCAACAAACCTACAACTGTTATATAACAATTCATTCATTTTTCTAATTTTTATTCAATAAAGAACTATAAAATTATAAAACAAGGCTTCTGGTTAGCACAACCTGAAGTTCTCCAGTGTTTCTACCAGAGTGAATGTTATCCTAGCCCAAAGCAAAAATATTTGACCTGTTCATTGGCTTCTCAGAGACAAATGTGTGGTTCCACATTCAGATTGTAGAATCACTGACAGTAGTGGGCATATTCCCATTACTTACCTCCTTAGGGTCCTGGAGTCAAGAGACATCTAGCTGGTAAAACTAACTAACTTAGTCTAAGATTTATTTTACAGATGACAAAGGTCGTGCCCAGAGAAATTAAGGGAGGACACTTGCTCAATGTTGAAAGAGGGCAAATAAGGCAGTAGTGGGCTGGGCAGGACCAAGGACAGACCAGACCTCTTCCCATGAACCAAAAGAAGAACATTCTTTAAGCCCTATATTTCTAGATGTTAGAGGAAGAGTATTGTCTGGGAATAATTGTGTTTCCTTGAATGAACATTGATTAAGCCACTTTGAACAAGGCAGGAACTGTGGTAGACTCTAGAAGATAGAGATGACTAGCATGGTTCCTTGCCCCAAGATCCCCAGGTGTAAAGGTTAGGTTAGCAAGCTGGGGCTTGAATTGACATTGAGCCCATCCTCAACCAAATAACCTCAAGACACATAACTCTTTAAAGGCTTTTCACTTTCTTCTCTCTAAGATTTTTCTTGATATTGAACCAAAATTCTACTCTCCATTACACATTCACCTACTCACCACTCATCTTTCATCCACTCACTGTCTTACAACCACTCCCATATCCAGTTTACCTATTCATCCACCTACCATTCATGCTCCTATTCATTCACCCACCCTCCATTCATCCATCCTTTCACACACTTACCTCCCAGTTCATACTCATACACCTACTCACTAGCTGTCCAGTCACATACTCACAATCTGACCATCATCCACCACTCATCCATCTCTCTTCCTATCCACCAACTAGTCATTCACTCACCAACCCACCCATGTCTTACCTACCTATCTATCCTACCTACTACATATCTACTCCCATCCATCCACCCATACACCATCTCAACATCCATTCATCCACTTATATATCTATTCTATACCTTATTCATCCAACAGTTATTGAAAGATATGGTGGTGAGTAAGTTCCAGTCTATGTTCTCTGGACATTCACATTTTATCATATGAAAACAATTGCATTTGATAAATACTTTACTAGAGGAAAAGATCAGGAATAATTAGTGATTAATGTTGTCTGTAGCATCAGAGAAAAATTCTCAGATAAGAGGGCATTTGAGTTGGGGTTAGAAGACATTTGGGATTTCACCTGTCATTCCAGGCAGAGGGAACAGTGTGATCAAAGGCTTTCAGAGGGTTATCGCTTCTCGGCCTTTTGGCTAAGATCAAGTGCAAAGGCTTTCAGAGGGTAAAGAATACTATCAGGTTTGGAGAATGGTTGTAAACAGCTGGGATTTTAAGATGGTGGGAATGGGGAAAAGGCTGATAGAAGATGAAGTTGGATAGGCTACCTGGAACCAGTTTTGAAAAATGCTTTGCATCCCATGTTATAAAGGTTGAACTTTATTCCAAAAAGCCAGTCATTAAAGTGCCATGACCACTATTTGTGCTTCAGAATAATCTTTGGTGAGACAGAGGGAAGAAACAAGAGGCAGAAAAACCAGTTAGAAGATGATTGCATTATTCTAGATAAGAGATGACATGGATCTGACTGTGGGAATAGAGAGGAGATGACAAAATTTGACAACCATTTTGGTGGTTGGGTTATTAGCATTAATGGAACTGAGGTTTCTACCAGGAGCCACAGGGTTGATGATGAGGTCATTTGCTGAGATGGAGAGCTGAGTGGGAAGAATCAGAGGGTGCAGCCAGAGGAGGAGGGAAGTAATCAACGGTGTCTTGCCTGAGTGGCACCCAGGTGGATCTGGAATACTGGAGGCAGGTGGGTATTCAGTCTAAAGCTCAGAAGAGGTGCCCTTTGGGTCCTGGGTTTGGCTACGGGCATTAAGGCTATGTAGAAACAGCAGGGCAACAAAGTAGAATGCTGAATAGCATCAGCATCTAGAGTGGGCAACAGGGAACATTTATCAATGGAGACTGAGAAAGAGTAACCAAAGAAAGAGGAAACTAGAGTCCCAGATGCCAAGAGATGAGAGATTTTTTTCATAAATATTATCATTATTTTGTGTGATGTTCTTGTTATTATTTAACTTCTACTTTACAATAATTTTAGACTGACTGAAAAGTTGCAAAAAATAATGCAGCATTCTCATATTCCCTTCACCCAGCTTTCCATAATTATAATGACTTACATGACCATAGTACACTTATCAAAACCAGAAAATTAACATTGGTACAATATTATTAACTAAATTACAGATTTCATTCAAAGTTCACTAGCTTTCCCACTAATGTCCTTTTTGCTTTTCCATGATCCAAACCATGATCCCATTTTGCATTTAGTCATGTCTTCTTAGTCACTTCTAGTCATTGAAGAGAAGAATTTGAGGAGAAAGGAAAGGCCCAGGTCAAATGCTAAAGACAAATCTGGAGAATTACTACCACAAAAATACCATTATGTTTGTTAACTGTTGGAGTCTATCCCAATAACTACTACAGCATAACAAATTAGCCCAAAATATAGTGCCTTAAAACAACAACAATAATTTCATTATCCTTCACTGTTTAGAACTGGGCTCAGTAGAGATATCTTGTTTCTGCTCTACAATATCAGGGCCTTACCAAGAAGACTCAAAGGCCAGGGTCTGGAATCATCTGGAAGCATCTTCACTCACATGTGTGGTGATTGATACTGGCTATTGGCTAGGACCTAAGTTGAGCTATCAGCCAGAGCACCTCCACATGGCATCTCTGTGTGGCTACTGAGTTTTCTAATGACATGGTAGCTGAATTCCAAGAGTAACAATCTCCAAAAGACTATGTGGAAGCTGTATTGCCTTTTATAACCTAGTCTCAAAAGTCATGTAGAGTCACTTCTACCATGGTCACAGACCTGCTCAGATTCAAGGGGAAGAAACATAAACCCCATCTCTATATTATTATTTTTTAAATTTTATTTTTCAATGATACTTTACATTCAACGTTATTTTGTATTAGTTTCAGGTGTACAGCATAGTGGTCAGACAACCATTCAATTTACAAAGTGCTCCTTCCAACATTTCCAGTACCCACCTGGCACCATACATACTTATTACAATATTATTGACTACATTATCTATGTTGTACTTTACACTCCATGACTATTTTTTTTTCATCCTCACCCAAGGACATTTTTGCATTTATCTTGAGATAGAGCGGGAGGGATAGAGGGAGGAAGAGAGAGAGAGACATCGATGTGAGAGAGACACATTGAGTGGTTGTCACCCACATGACCCCAACCGGGGCTGGGGACAAACTGCAATCGAGGTACGTGCCCTTAGCGGGAACTGAACCCGGGCCTCTCTGGTCCATGGGCCAACGCTCTAACTGCTGAGCCAAAGCACCAGGATTCCATGACTATTTTGTGACTACCAATTTTTACTTCTTAATCCCTTCACCTTTTCACCCAGTCCCCCAACCCTCTCCCCTCTGGCAACCATCAGTTTGTTCTCTGTATCTATGAGTCTGTTTCTATTTTGTTTTGTTTTCTGTTTGTTTGTTTTGTTCTTTAGATTCTATATATAAGTGAAATTATATGGTATTTGTCTTTGACTGGCTTATTTCACTTAGCATAATATCCTCTAGGTTCATCCATGCTGTCACAAATGGTAACATTTCACTCTTTTATATGGCTGAGTAATATTCCATAGCATATACGTACCACCGCTTTTTTATCTACTTAGGCTGTTTCCATATTTTGGCTATTGTAAATAATGCTGCAGTGAACGCAGCATATATTCTTTTGCATTAGTGTTTTGGGTTTCTTCAGATATATACCCAGAAGTAGAATCACCATGTCATAAGCCAGTTCCATTTTTAAATTTTGAGAACCTTCCATTCTGTTTTCCACAGTGGCTGCACCAATCTTTATTCTCACCAACAGTGCATGAGGGTTTCCTTTTCTCCACATCCTTGCCAACACTTGTTTATTGATTTATTGATGATAGCCATTCTGACAGGTGTGAGGTGATAGCTCATTATGGTTTTAATTTTCATTTCTTGGATGATTTGTGACATTGTGCATCTTTTTGTATGTCCTCTGGAGAAGTGTCTATTCAGGTCCTCTGCCCATGTTTTAATTACATTGTTTGTTATTTTGGTGTTGAGTTATATGAGTTCTTTATAAATGTGGGCTATTAACCCCTTATCAGATTAAACCCTTTCCCTTGATGAAAGGAGTTATCAATGTAACATTTTAAGAAGAGCAGGTGGGAGCATGGAAAACTTTCCTGTGGCCATCTCGGAAAATAAAATCTGCCACAGGATCTTCAGGTTTCAAGGGTGTGATGGGGAAAGAAGTCAGACTGAGGGAGTTACAGAGTAAATAGTAATCAGGGAGTAGAGAGAGCATGTTGCATGTTTTTTGTAGGTAATTTAGTATTGGAAACTTTCAGAGATCATTGAGGAGGAAGAGGAGGAAGTGAATGTTTATTTTAGGAAGATAACTTGAATGTGTAGAGAGGAAGAGATTGAAGAGATTAAAGAAAGGAAATAATTGATCGAACAAGTTACCTGAGAAAACCAAGAGACAGCATCACACAGTTGTTGAGATAATGGGCCTTGGAGTCAGATAGCCTGGGTTTGAATTCCCGTTTGGCCAAGCATTACTGGGTGGCCTCGAGTAAATTACTTCTTTTTGCACTTTAGTTTCCCCACCTTTAAAATGAAGGTAATAATAGAGAGAACCTTTTAGAGTTGTTATAAATATTAAAGAAGATAAAATATTGGAACTGTGGCTGGCACAGAATGAATTGTACACTACATGTTAGCTACAGATAGTTAAGAATCAGGACAGAGGAGGGTGGCATTCTTCACAAAGAAAAAGGAATTATTTCTGGTGAGGAAAGGGGATACTTTTCTTCAGAGACAAATGAAAAACAGGAAAAGGTAAAGTCTGAAGGCAAGGGGATTGGAATTAGGAAATTTATGCCTCAACTCTTTTGCTTTAATTAGAACATTAGGGCACCAAAAAGATTGAGGGAGCTGGAGATGGGGCTGTGAGCTTGAGGAGGGAAGAAAAGGAAGCAGCCAACTTAAGGAATACAAGTGAGGTATGGGGAGGGCAGTATGGTGGGGAGAATGGGGAATCCTAGGCAAGGTAAAAGATGGCTGCCCCTTGTCTATAGTTCTACTGAGGTGGAATAAAATCAGTTTGTGATCGCCTTCTTGGACACAATTGTGAAATTTTCCCCAACAGGGTCACTGCTATCGGGGAGGAGGAAATGGAAGTTTGGATTAACTCAGGTGCTCAGGTGGAAAGACAGGGGGAAGGTAGTGAGGGTGCTGATAAGACCACAAAACTAATGATTAACAGTAGGTCTAAAGCCAGTCTGAGAGGGAAAAGGGGAGGGTGTTTTCTGAGGAATAAAAGAAGAGAGAGAGCCTGGAGGCCTGGTGGACACAGGAGGGTTAGAGAAAGGGAATCAAAGAGTGAGAGGATAGAAATAGTGATCAGGCAAGGAAATTTCTGAGCTCACAGCTTTCACATGTACACAGATCTTGACCAGAGAGTAGATGTCCATCCAATATAATTTGCTGAGGCCCTTGACTACCTCCAAGGTTTCTGTCTTCACCTACTTCCTAGCTGGCCTTTCTTATGAAGTCCCACCCACCAAAACACTCACTCACACTGACAGACACACACACACACACACACACACACACACACACATACACACACACACACACACACACTCAGCCTCACTCAGGTCCTCTGAGCCATGTGTTACCGAGGTTTCTGGCTAGAGTGTCCCACAAAATCCCTGGTGGCTGCTAACACTGAGCAGAGAGAGAAAGAAAGGCTCAAGAGTGTGGAGGACAGTAAAGGAGTCCCCCGGGGCTGGGGCACTGAGAAATGCTGGGTGTGGTGGGTGACCCAGCCCCTTGGCACCCCTGAGATCTGGCATCTCACTGTGTGAAACGGGGAGAGTTATTTCTATATGAAATTTCCCACAGTTTTGTCACCTGACACATCCTGCCCTGATGGTGTTGATATAAAAACAACTTGAAACAAAAACAAACTAGAAAAATCAGGAAGTTCACATTCATTAAGCAAAGCAAACATTTTTTCCCTTCTAAAATTAACTATTTGACAATCTTCTTGGTATTTGTCTGTGAAGAAAGGAGGACAGGAAATGAAAAACAGTATTGTTTGGATTCAGGACATACTTCCCAGACTATAGGGTTCAGCAAGTTTCTAAAATTATAGAGTTCTTTGCATTATCTAAATAATAATAATAACTACAATAGTAAAATTTCCTATTTATTGCTACCTCACTATGTTCTAGGCACATTTCCCGTATTCCATTTTTCCCATATTCCATTTAATTCTCATAACATTTCTCTGAGGCAGATTTTAAAATTCTCAATTTACAGAGGAGGAAGCTTAAATCTTAGATTAAGTAACTTGCTCAAGATGACACAACAAATAATAAAACTAGGATTCGAACCCAAGATTACTTGATTCCCCAAATTCATGCTTATAACCATTATGGTATATGGAAAATTCAGAAAAGAAGAAAAATCATCCCCAGAGCAACAATGTGACATAGTGTTTGGTGTATTTTCATCTTGCCTTTTTACATGTTTTAATTTATGTGTGTGTTTGTGAGTATGAATCTATGTAATTATCATATACCGCTTTGAGCAAATTTCCCTCCTCTTTCTAGTTAACATTATATGACATTCCTTTTCCCGTGGTGCCATCCAGTCTTCCTAGCCATCATTTTTAATGGATTCATAATGTTTCATCTGGCAAATGTACTGCAATTTATTCTATCAGTCCCTTGTAGCTGAAAGTTAGGATTTTGGTATTTGCGATTCTGCTGTATCGCATTCCCATGCATATAGTGTTTTTCCCATGCATATGGTGTTTATGATCATTTCCTTAAACTGGATTCCTTTGGAAAGAAGTGGAATTGCTCAGTTTAGGCATATGAACATTTTTATGGATCTTAATTTGTATTTACCAAATGCTTTCCCAGCAGAGTTTCATTAATTGACGTCATCAACAACAATTTCGCCACACCCTCAACAGCACTAGGTAAGTTTTTAGGAAATTTTATTGAGGGAACATGAAACCTCATTATTTTAATTTGCAATTATTTCCTTACTAATGAGGCATGAAATTCTTTAAATGTTGGTGAACTAGTTGTGTTTTCTCTTTGGTGTATTATCTGCTCAAGCTCTTTGCTCATTGAAATATTTGCAACCAAGTATGTTTCTTTTCTTCCCATTTTCTGATCTCTACAGAAGAAAGAACTTTGCTGCAAGTATTCTATAAATGTTGTGTGCATGTATATGAGTTACATATAAACAAATATTTTTAACTTTGAAGTTAAGCTTGTTGGTCATTTTTCTTTCTGGTTTGTTCTATCATTTAAACACATAGAAAGTTCTCCTTCTCCTAGAGGCTTGCTAAATATACACTTCTATTTCCTTCTGCTTTTTCTACTAGATTTAAATAGATATATTTTTATCCATATTATACTATTTTGTGTATGTAGTGAAAGGAGATGGCTAACTCTAACAAAGACCATCAGCCATAGCTTGAACAATAAAATTCATAGATAATCCAACAACAACAACAACGACCAGAAACCAATTAATCGTTTTGAATTATTCTTCTGCTAAATCTTTCCAAAGAACTGATAGATTATGTCATAAAATTGACTGGGAAAAGTTTATTTCCCTTGTCCAGCCTTTGGTTGAAGGGCTTATAAACTGTGAAATGACTCAAAGGAGAGCAGACAAAGGGCCTGGGTAGCCCATAAACTGGTCAATAAACCCTCCTCTCCCCAATGATTGACAGGTGCATATGAAGCTCCAAGCACCAAGTCAAGAACTTACTGAGATGGTAAGAGAGTACAGAGACTAAATTTCTGTCTTCACTTTTCTAGACGTCTCTGAAGAATTTGATTATGTTGGCAATTTACAAAACTTCTGTTGATTTTCCTTATATCATCTCTTGTTCTCTTCTGACATTCTGATGATTCTACCATCTCCTATGTGGGCTCTCCTTACATGACCCACTCTTCTGATGTTTATTTTTCATGGAATTTGCCTTCAACCCTCTTTGTTTCTCCATCAGCTTACTTACCTTAGATGAACTTATCAGCTCATATGGCCTCAATTACCACCTACATGCTAATAATTACAAAATCCACATCTCCTCTGAGACCATTCATCCAATTGCCCACAGGACATCTCCATCTGGAGGTTCCCACTTGTATGTTGAATCCGTTGGCCCCCAAATGAGCTCACCTACCACCATGACCACCAAAATATCCTCTTTCTATAGGGTACAGACTGACAACCCTCAGAAGAGGGGGTGGGGGGGAGGGAAGAGATAAACCACAGAACTTATATGCATGTACGCATAACTGGTGGACATGGACAACAATGCTGAGGATGGGGCGGGGGGGGGGGTGGGGAGGAGGGTGTCAATGGGGAAAAAAGGAGAAACATCTGTAACAAAAACAAATTAAAAATATATATATATCCTCTTTCTTGTTTGTCCCTTGGATACACTGACTTAATGACTCACTTTCCATCTGGTCCCTCAAAATAAAAAACTTAGAGTAAGACATCCCCAACTTTTCTACACTGCCCCTATCCAGTCCTTTTCAGTTTACCTCTTGAAACGCTCTTAAATCCTTCTCTCCTGATTTTATCCATGTGCTGCCTCTTTGATTTCAGCACTCAAGTGGACTATTTTAGTAGTCTTCAGACTGGCCTCTTGTTCCCACCTACAGGGATCCTGCAGGAACTTTCCCTAGCAAGACACACAGGGCCTTTTATGATTGGACACCTGTTTACTTCCCCCTTCTTATTTCTTTCCCTCCATCACTAACAACCTACACAGTAGCCAGGTGAACTGTTGTTCCTCCAACTACACCATGATTTTTCACATGATGTTCTTACTCTCTGTAATGACATTCCTTGACCCTGTGGTCCTAATTTCCAAACCTTTGGTTGTCTTAGTGGGTCTCCTTGGCTATACCTTGCCTGGACTTCACATGCACTCTATAACAATAGAGATGAGACCCAGACCCCACTGGCCTTCCTCTGTGTCATGTCCTTGGGGCTCATCTGTGGGAATAGACATACACTATTCTGTGGGGTTCACTCTAATGAAAATGATGGTTGCTCTAAATCCAGGTCAGAAATCTGGATAAAGTCTTCTTTTGCTTTTTAGGGCTTATTTAGGGGCTGCCAACTAGTGAGAAAGCCAAAATGGAAGTACAATGATTTCCATTTTTTAAAAAAGAAGACTCACGTGTGTTTCATTCTTCACATTTGGATGCTCTTTAGTATTCTTTGTAAGATTCTTTCTCCAGGGTGGCTTAGCTGAGCTATGTGGCTCTCACATAAGCTGCGAAACCAGACCTGCATTTACACACATAATCAGGGCTGCCTGTCTGCACTAGTCTCTCCAGTAGGCAGCTCACTTGGGAGAACGCTCAGGCTGCCCCCATAGATGTAGGTGGCATTTTCCTGGTTAGGAGGGCACTTGACTGCTCAAAACAACATAGTTCCTGAATACCAGTGTGGTCCTCATGTGGCCAAACTGGATCAACAAGACTTGTGTTCTTGATCACTCATTCATATGACATTTATTGGGCACCTACTATGTTCAGGGCACTGTGTAGCTGTTGACAGCTAATGGTTAGGTTTTTGGTCAGTTTGTCCAAACCTGTCTTAGTTTTTGTTCCCTCAAAAGCAGATCCTGAGACAAGTTCTAAAAGGTAGGTAGTTTATTCTGGAGAATACAAAAGAAGCACAAGTGAAGGAATGAGAAAAGTGAGACAGAAAAGGAAGAAAAGCCAATGATGGGTGCTTTAATGAGCAAGTTACTGCTGTGGGCAACTGGGGCGCAGTCTCCCTGAGGACTCTCTGAAGCACTGTGCAGAACCTGCTGGGAATCTTCTCTCCAGAGACCTTGAAGCCTGAGGCACCAATCCACCAACTCTCATCCCTAGGGCCCTTCACTCCTTTGGCCCCAGGGATATTAACTTCCCTGCAATTCAGGATTGTACCTACTTGTAACAGAGCAAGCTCCTTAGGTGCTGAGGAAACCCTGACGTCAAGAAGCCAAGAGAGGCAGGTTCTCGGGGTAGGAAGTTGTCAGTGTGTTTTGAAGCTGCCCACCATGACTCTAGGTAACTCAGGTGGGTCAAGGTGATATGGTCCAAGGTGATGCAGGACAGGGCATGAACAGGGTATGCTACAGTTGAGATATAAAATTAGGCATGATACTTCTGTCCTCAAATAACTCACCATCTATGGGAAGACAAACTGACCAAAAACCTAACCATTAGCTGTCAGGATAAGCCCTGTCTCAGAGATCTATACAAACTGAATGAGAGCATATAATTCACCCTGGGCTGGGAGAGATGGAAGATCAGTGATGTCTTCCAGGAGCACATTATATTTGGGCCAAGACTTGAAGGATACATGTTCCTCAAGCACAGAAGGAGGAGCAATGAATTTCAGGGAGCACAGGCAGCAAGTCCCAAGTGCGCTAGTCATGTGCAATGAAGTGCAGGCCACCTGATGTGGCCAAAGCTTTGGCTCTTTTGTCAGGAGCAGTAGGAGATCTGGCCAAAATGTAGGCTAGGGCCAGACTGTGCAGGAACTTGACCATACCAAAAGAAGGTGTTAGCACTGTAGCCCCCAGGAGGCAATGGCAGGTCATCAGTGTTTCAATAGTGACATGTTTTGAGCTTTACAAAGCTCACTCATAGAGCAGCTTGCAGGTTGGGTTGGATGGTGACAGGTGAAATTGGAGCCCAAGGATCATGATTAGAAGGCGTGTCAGTCAGGCTCTGGGCAGGAAACAGATGGCATTTTCAAAAGGAGTGGAAGAGTTCCCAGACACTGAAGAGTCCCCTGGCTACAGAAGAGGACTGTTGGATAGGAGCTGGGGACTTAGGTAGAGGAAAGCCAGGGCAGTCACCCTGGAGGGAAGAGGGTGGGAGTCAGGGGAACAAATACTCCAACCTCTCCACATGCCCACCCTTTTAGCTCTTGCCAGAGATGCCCATTGGCCAAACTTAATCAGAGCCTGATGTCAGGGATGCCCAATTGATGCACTCACAAAGGTTAGCCTTTTGGAGCTCAGAGCAGGGTGATGAAGCCCAAAGGATGGCCTGAAGGGACAAACAGGATATCCAGCCCAGGAGGTCTTTAAAATTGGCCAGGCCAGAAGTGATAGCAGGTGAATTCAGTGTTGAGACCATGGAATTTAAAGAGTCTGTGGCACTGTCTGGTGGAGGTAGTAAGTGATCTGAGAACATCAGGCTGAAATTCAGGAGACCTCAAGACTTCACATAACTTCATAATTCCTTCACAATCTAAGGTATTCTGTGTCACTCTAGATAATTTCTTGAGTGCCACTCTACTTTTTTAATTTTTAATTTTTTTATTAATTTATTTTTGTTACAGATGTTTCTCCTTTTCCCTCCATTGACACCCTCCTCCCGATCCCCCCTGCCCCGTCCCCAGCATTGTTGTCTATGTCTATGGTTACGCATACATGTATATAAGTTCTGTGGTTTATCTCTTCCCTTCTAATAGGCACATACTTCTGAGAGTGGTAAGGTTTTGTCTGTTACCTACCTTTGACTTTATTGTTAAATGGAGTGTTGATGGCGAATAAGGGCAAAGCCTGAATTGCTCTTTGAGAAAAAAGGGCCTTGTACAGATGAGCCACCATAGATCTCCATGAAGCCATGTTGGCAACTTGGTAGCCACAAGGCAACAGGAGAAGAAGGGAGACAGCACAACTCTGGGGCCAAAGGGCTAAGGAAAGAGAATGTGGGAGGACCCAGGAGAAAAAGCTTATCCTGGGCCTCATATGCCAAAGACAGATTTTATCTAGGAGTTTGTAGGATCACACAGCAAGATGCCAGCTTCATAGAAATCCACATGCTATATACACAGTGTCCACATACATGTACACACACAGGCAGCACACAGAAAATAACCCTTCCGTATTAGTCTGGTATAGCCGCCATAACAAAGTGCCATAAATTGAGTGGCTTAAAAAACAAAACAGCTGTATTGTCTTACAGCTCTGTAGGCTAGAAGTCCAAAATCAAGATGTGGCAGGGCCGTGCTCCTTCTACAGGCATGAGAGAAGTATCTGTTCCAGGCCTCTCTTCTATTGATGGTTCCTTATCTGTGGCAGCATAATTCCAATCTTAACATGGTGTTCTGTCTCTATATATGTACCACTGTGTCCAAATTCTCCTATGTTATAAGGACACCAGTCATATTGGATTGAGGCCCACATCAATGACTTGATCTTAATTTAATTATCTGCAAAGACCCTATTTCCAAATACGGTCACATTCTGAGGTACTGGAGAAATCTTTTTTTGGGGGGCACAATTCAGCTCATAAAATCTCCCAACACTCACATGAAGTTGATGTGGCCTACCTCTCCCTATGTCAATCTTTGTATGGGGTCCAAGGAGTCATGGGAGATCTTGAGAGTATTAACTCAGCAGTCCTTTCTAGGGCCACAGATCATAGATGTAACATAAGCCCACAGGGAAAGAATTCCTTCCTGGAGGGCCTCAAGGAATTTTTTTAATGGATGCACACAAAATGTAGGCATAGAGATCCACACTTGAATTTTAAATATCCAGAAACTGCAAGAGTAATATGGTGCCATTTCTTAAGCACTTGAGTCACATCAATGTGTGTGGGCTTGGGTTTCTCCCAAGCAGACCCCAAGATCAGGATTTAGGTGCTATCATTTATTTGAGAGGTGATCCAGGAGGCACTGTGAGGGGGTGGAGCAGTGAGGGGAAAGGGAAGAAAATCAGTAGAGAGTGGGCAAATGAGTATGTTACCATGGTGGGCAATTGGGGCTCAGTGCCTCTGAGAAGCTATATGAAATATGCCTGGGTGTGGAAGCTGAAGTTTCTATCCATCAATTCCCATCTTTCACTGGTGGAGGTGCCCTCCAGGGCCAAAGAACATGCTCAGGCAGAAAGATGCAGGAAGCAACAAGCTGAATGGGAACTGACTGCCTTTAACCTACAGAGTGGGCCACAGGCATGTAGGTGGGGCACCAATAGCTTCTGCTGGCCCAGGCATGGCACTTGAACTTCAGCAAGGAAACATGATGTCAGTATTATTACCCTTACTTTGCAGATGAGGAAACTAAGGGGACTCAAAAACATTCTAAAATTCACAAGTTAGTAAGAGATTTATCTAGGATTAGAACTCATTTATATATGATTTTTAAGCCAATATTCTTAACCAAAAAACTTTATGACTGCTCAATATGTGTTTGGGGTTATATTACTCTAAAAATATAAGACTTTTTTTTTTTCAGAGTTGGATCAGGAACTAATGCTGACACAAAGTAGAGAAACACAGAGAGCCCGGCAGAAAGCTTATGCCCCAATCTCGTCTTTTGAATGTGAGCTTAATTCTCTTGGGTTGCTTCACACCCCAAGATTTGTTTCTGCGATATACTGGCAGGGAGAAGCCCCTGCCTGGACCCTCTCCTGAGGCCTTTCAGGGGAATGTGGTGAGATGTCCCGACAGAGGTCCACAGCAGCCACACCCAAGTTCCAGTTGGTGTCCATGTGGTCCCAGGCATTTGTGGACTCTCTCTTTTTCAGGCTTGCCAGTGCCTGTCTCTTTCCAGCTGTTCTCAAGACCTGGGGCTCCAGGAAGACCCTGCTGAGGGGCCGCTTAAGTCTCTCACCACCTACTGCCACGATGACATTCTCCCCTGGTTGGGGTGGAGTGACAGTGATAGATTAAATGTACCAATTAAATTAGATCCTATTTTAAAGAGCTTGAGCTGGATTTACTTTTAATTATAGTGCTGTGCTCGTTGATGAGGTATTGTCGGGGACTTAACAATTGGTTGATTGTGCATCCGAGTGTTCA
This sequence comes from Tadarida brasiliensis, assembly GCA_030848825.1. Lineage (NCBI taxonomy): Eukaryota > Metazoa > Chordata > Mammalia > Chiroptera > Molossidae > Tadarida > Tadarida brasiliensis. Next base: position 104,415,382 of record CM061280.1, on the reverse strand, counting down.
GAGAGCAATTCGCAGTTTCTGGGGAGAAACCAGGGAGGGCTTTCTTCCTAAGGAGCTCCTTGGGATAAGACAGAGGAGGGAAGAAGCAGGCGGGGAGGGAGGGAGTGAGGGAGCAAGGGAGCGATGGAGAGAAGGGAGGATGTACTATTTCCACGGAGAATCCATGTCTCTTCTCCTTGTTTTTTGCTTTATGAGTCCCATGTTATTTGAAAATTCAATGAGCCCAGCATAGGGTAGAGAAAGGGCTGGAGGCCATGGAGTGCATTGGCTTGGGGCCCATCTTGCCTCTGACCCACTTGACTGAATGTGTTACCTGGGCCAAAGAAACTAATCTGTCCTGTCTGTTTCCTTTCAGTGATTCATTAATTCATCTCAGCAAGTATTTATTGAGCTTCTAGAATGCACTGGCACTATTCTAGGTACTGGGAATAAAGCAGTGGACAAACAGGAAAAACTCTCTGTCCTCATGGAGCTCACATTCTAGTGGTGGGGGTAAAGAGGACGGCAATAAACAAGCATATTTTACAGCATCAGGTAATAATAAATGCTGAGAGGAAAACAAAGCAGGATAAAGATGTAATGGACAAGAGAATGTATTTTACACAGTAGTCAGGGAAGGTCTCTCTGAGGGTGATGTTTGAGCAAAAGCAAGCAAGGGACTGAGCCATGTGGATATCAGGAGGAACAGCATTCTAGATCAAGGAAAGAGTGAATACAAAAACCCTGTCTATGGTCAGGTGGTGTCCCCACTGTCCCCTAGATCCTCTGCCTTGCTAGCAGCTAAGCCCTCTGTGACCAGGTTCTTGGATCTTTGTGATCACTCTACTGGGGGCCCAGTCACCAGAGGTGCTGATCTACAAACATGTCTGGTTCAGGGAGGGAGTGTAGTACCCACACAGTGATTAAATGATGCATCTCAGCAGTTCCCTTTGAGGATTCTACATTTGGGACTCAACTCTGTTGTAATGAGAAAGAAGGGAAGTTCAGAACAAAAGCTCATGAGCCAAGTTTACACTTGCACAGTTGTATTTGAAAAGTGTCTTGGACCATAAACCCAGATACTTGGGTTTTGGTTTCTGCTTAGCCTGCCACCTACAAATCAAGTGAATTTGGGCAAATCTTTCACCAATCCCCACCCCCAGAGATTCAGTTTTGTCATCTGTAAAATATAAAATGAGTGTCTTGTACTACACTTATGGTACCATGTAACTAAGCATGGGAATAAGGGAGCATAACTTTGAAAGTCATGAACAGGGAAAGGGAAAGGGCCTGGGAAGAAGGCAGAGAAGACCCCAGCCTTAGCCCCTGGGCATCTAGAGTTTTCAGAAATCTTTTTCTTCAGCTTAGAAGTGTCAGCTCCACTGGTAGCTGGTATGACAGATAAGATCTTCCCCTGACTCAGTTTGGGGTCCCCAAAAGCAGAACTAAGGTAAGGATTCAAGTTCACACAGTTTATTTGGCAGGTGATTGCAAAGCACACTAGTGGGGAGGGTGGGGAAGTAAGACAGGACATCATAAAGCCAGTTGTCACTATGAGGATGCTGCAAGTCTGTGTAGAGCAGGTGCCTTAGAGTTCTTCCACCTGAGGGTGAAAAGCAGGGGCAGTTATATACCCAGTCCTATTGGTCAATGGTTATGGGTTGCTCTGGGGCATTAGGAGATGTGTTAATTCTTTGGCACCTCTGACCCTCAGCAGCAGTAGGCAAAGTACACGTCAAGGGTTAAGAAAGCCCTGAGGTAAAGGAATGAAGAAGCTGGTGGTTGCAAGTTGGATGGCATTCACAAAAGTGAATATGGGTAAGATTTTGACAGCAAGACTCATACTGCCCCCAAAACAGGCAGCACCTCCCTAGATTAGCCTTGCAGGCAGGAGGCCCCAGCTTGGAGAGGGCCACCCAGCAACAGCAGGTGGCAGGTCTGCTCCCTGGCCCCAAATCCATGCTATGTGGTCAGGTCTCTGGCCTTTGGAAAGTAGAAGGGATAGGAATCAGGAAATGGAAGCTCAGCTGTGAGAAATGAAGCTTAGTGCCCCATGAAGTTCATTATGCACGGAAACATTTTGTGCTCAGTACCTCAGATAGGGGACGAGCCTGGCAGATGGAGATGTCTCTGTGTTATGCCCCCTGCAGGGGATGCCAGTTCCTGACTAGCAAGAGAGTGGCTGGCGGTATTACCATGGCAACTAACAGGAGCCTACCCAAGGATCCTCTAGTGATGGAAGAGAAAGAGCAGTGACCAGGATTCCAGGAAGAGCACTGCTACAGCAGGTGCCAAAACCAAAGATAGTTGCTTTTCCCTGTTCTTGACATTGTACTTGTGACCCATATTACACACACACTCCACCCTAAGCTGGTTGGGGATTGGGAAAACACCTGTCACAATGTTGTGCTGACTTGTTATGTAAGCAGGAACAAGTGGGTGTCTCTGTTTTCCTCTCCATAAAATGATTCAGATGGTACTGGTTCTTTGGCCTTCACCGTGGGAGGCGGCAAGAGCTAACACAAGAATGTCTGGGAGGCATTTGGAGCATCTTAAAAGAAAGAGGTTGTCAAGAATTCTTGTTATATTAATAAAATGCTAAAGTTTTCCTTTTCTTTTTTAATTTGAAGGCTTATGAGTTTTCAAATTGCATTTAAGATATTTCAAACCAGCAGCTCTTCTGAGACCACAAGCCATCCAGAGTCGCTGACCACAATGTTAAGGTAAAAATAAAATTCGAATTAAGAAGATGTGCTCCTGACTTGTGGCCAGATTCCAGGTTGGATCTTAAAAGCTTCCTGTTTGGTCAGCTTCCTGTGCTGACCCACCAGGCTCACTTAGCTCTGGGCTGCTGCATATTCCTGGCCATTAGATACTGAAAACAGGAAATTAAGGGGCCTGTTGGGGGATAGTAAAGCTTGAAACAACTTCAGAGAACAAGATGATGAAGTCATAGATCTTATCTCTGTGCCTTTTCCATGTTGGATTTATTTAAAGATAAGGTAGAGAATCAAAATGTTCTGCCTTTTTTTCCAAGATGGAAGCAGACGATTTTTTAATACCCTCTTCCCTCCTAGTGTTTCCAACGATAACCAGGTGAGAGGAATGTCTCAATTGTGTGCAAGTGTATGTGAAATGTGATTACAGGATAATTTCCCCATCTTGGTCCCGGAGGGGTGGGGGAAGAGTGGGTAGAGGGATGAGGCTTGGGATGGAGAGGAGGCAGGTAGCCACTGGGGTCTTGTGTCATTGTTGATGATGATGTTTTAGTTCTCTTGTTTTATTAAGGCAGGGCTCAAGCCAGAGGGAATGATGTAGAATCATGGCCAGTTTGTGCTGTAGAACTAAATGAAGGTGTCTGTCAGGGGCTGAAAGGAAAGGGGAAACGTGTGTTTGGGTCCTGCCTGTGAGATGTGGGCACACTTACCTGGAATGCCAACCCAGCTGGCATATTCCTAAGTGTCAGTTCCCCCAGACTGGGCTGGGTGAGGCAGCGGTGTTATACTGAGAGTGGCTTGAAGCAGCCCAGGAAGACAAATGTGAGATGAGGTCAATGAAGGAAGGAAGGCATTCCAGCTGACCACTCAGGTCTGAGGGGTGAAGCCAGAATGATGAGCCATGAGTAAAGACATTGAGAGGAGCAGGGAAAGTGGGAGGCAAGGGTGAGAGAGCTCAGGAGGAGCAAAGTGATTAAAGACACAGGCTTTGGGACCAGCAAACATCAGTTCAAATCCAGCTCTGCTACAGGCATGTGGCAGATGCCAAGCCTTGGGGTTTTGTTCCCTTAAAATTAAACAATACCTATATTACAGAGTTGTTATGGAGATTGAACAAGTTAACTTTTTTTTTTTTAAGTGCATGAGGCTGCGAAGTGTGTAGGGTGCTGTAAGGATGTATTTATATAGTTTCAGCAAAATCATGCTGAGAGAGAGGGAAGGCTGCCAGTTTAAAGGAAAAACGCAAAGGTAAATGTTAAACTTATTTATGAAATAGCTTCTATGGCCTTTGCGTGAACTTAGAGAACAATTTACATCTGGCAAAGAAAAACTGTGATGAACAAGAGAATCTGGATTTTGTGAGCTCTGTGGGGCAGCCCTCTGGGAAAGGAGGCCCCTTGACTGTCTGGAGCAATACGTACCTGGCCTTGGCCCTGCCCCACCTTGCCAAGGGTGATGGGTGTGGGTCAAGTCTTTCAGAGGGCCAGGTTTCCTTCTTGAGGCAGTTAGCAAAGAGGAACTTACATGAAATGAAATAAGAAGAAAGGATCTCTTGGGTGAGGGATGACAAAGATAATATAACAAGTTGGAGCAAAGGGCATTATACAGTACACAACCTGCATAGCTGTACAGAGAAGTCCAGGAGGGCGGATCTGAGAACAATCATAACAAATTAGAGATGAGAAAGGTGACAGGAAGGGTGGCAGAGAGGGATGCAGAAGATGGCTATTCCAAGTTTGAGTTCATATGCAACCCAAGAGAACTAAAGGACGGTTGCCTTCGGAGTTCTTTCTTCTACTGAAAAGTTTAAGGTAAATAAAAAACACAGTTGACAAGCCATGTGCTTGTCCCAAAAGGAGAAAAAAAGATAAATTAGTATCCCCAACAGTGGGACTCAGCAAATGGGCTTATTGTCTTCTCCCCCTCCCCCTCACACCTCTGCTGTGGGGCTCCAGCATGGAAGGAAGGCTCTTCCAAATACTCTATCATCTCTGCTCACCGGCCTCATGTTCTCACCTCCTTCCATTCCCCCAGGCCCTGGGGAGCTTGTTTCTGATTAGAGCACATCTTCTGATGTTCACGTTCATAGATGAGTACCAGCCTTTGAAAGCCCCTTCCAGATGAGTGAAAGCTTCTAGGTGAGGCATTTGAATGAACTTTCCCCAGGCATCTTGCAGCAACCTGGCATTCTCACTGGACTCCTGGGAGCCAGGCTCTTCTGAGTGGAGGTGGGGTGATTGGTAGCCTTTTCACCCAGCTTATTAGTTCAGGATGCCTCCACCACCCATATTCAAGAAGAGCCAGGGTGGCCCTTTAGTGTAAGGGGCAATGGGCTCCATCCTCTTTATCAGTGATTCTCAGCCCTGGCCACCCATTGGAGTCATCAGGGGAAATTAAACAAAAACTCTGTGACCAGGTCCCACCCCAAACCAATGGAATTAGAATTTCTAGGCATGGAGTCCAACCATCTATATTTCTTAAAGTATCCTCCAAGTGATTGTAAAAAAGAAGGTAGAAAAATTCCTACTCTAATAACTTAAGGGACTCCAAGTAGCAGCTCACGTTCCTTCTCTGGGCCTCAGTTTACCCACTAGCAAAACAAGGGAGTTGGACTTCATTATATATATATAATTCTAATTATATATATATATAGTTCTAATATTCCTGGTAGTTCTAATATTCTGCTACTCTGTGACTGAAAAGTAGATAAGAAATTTACATGTATTCATGAGTATAAGGCACTCAAAATACACACACACACACACACACACACACACACACACGCACATGCACACTCAACTTATACATTTCTCCCCTGCTCTACAACATTTATCCCTCCAAATGTACAGATATCCTTGATCTCAACTACTCCTCTCAACCTGCCCTTCCTTCCCAAAATGGACTGTCAGAAAATTCCAGAAACATTTAAGATAAAAGACCAAAAGTAAAAAGTTTGGGGGCAATAACAAGAAGGTGAGTTTGCTAAGAGAACTGAAGGGACAGACATAGGTCCCTAACCCAGAAGTACCTTGAGGTCCCCTCCAACCCCTCTGATTGTTCCTGAAGAAACTAGACTCCCGAAGGTAAATTAGGTTTCCAAGGTCACTCAGATAGTTAGTGGGACAGCCAGGGCAAGCTCAGAACCCAAGTATGGTCTAAGGACCTTTTGCATTAGAATGACCCAGCCAGTGGGCTTCAAATACATGTTCCTGGGCTCCATCCCAGATTTAATGAGTAAGACTCCCCCATGAGTGTGTGTGTGAGTTGGGCAGGAATATAATTTTAAATCGTCTCCCCTGGTAAGCCCAGAACTGTTCTGGGCCCTTGATAGTCAAGTAGGTAGCCCAGGTGTGCACATATCTGCCCTTTCCCTTTAATCCTGAGGCCTGGGACAAGAGTTGAGTTCATAAGACTTGGTGGCTGGAAATGATCAGTACACATCACTCTTTCCTGGAGATCTGTGTGGCTCAGTGGTGTGGGCTGGGAGACAGTGATGGCAAGAGACTGACCGAACTATGACTCAAAAAGCTGGTGCCTGAGTGGACAAACTGAGGCCACATGGCCATTACCCTGACCCCTCCCCAACCAGCAACCCTATTGCATGCTAGCCACTGTGCTCAACCCCAGAGCTACAACAGAGAACAAAATAGCCTCAAGTCCTGCTCTCAGGAGCTTACACTCCATTGTGGGGGACAGAGAGTAAATAAGCAATAGCAGTAAAGATCACTGGGGATGGACCAAGGCAGGAGGAGTTAAGGTCCCATGAGAACACAAAGAGCAGGGCCTTCCCCACCTGGACATAGTCAAGGAAGGCTTCACAGAGGAAGGGAAAGTCAGAGCTGGCCAGGTTGGCAAGGGGTGGGATGGAGGGTTGGGGTGGAGTACACAGGGAGGAGAGAAAGAGAGCTTCAATATCTTCCTACTGCTCCCCCATCACACTTCACTATCATGTTATGCAAACCACTCATGGTGGACATTTTGCTGGTCTGCCAACTCTGGATAAAAAGGATCCCTGGCTAGCCATGCTTTGGGTGAGACTAACAACATTTCAAGACCTAGGGGCACAGAATGCTTATAATCTCTGCCATGTGAGGACACACAGAAAAGACAGCCATTTGCAAACCACAGAGAGAGCTGCCACCATACACTGGATCTACCAGCACCTGATTTTGGACTTCCCAGCTTCTGAAACTGTAAGAAAGAAATGCCTGTTGTTAAAGATTCCAAAATGGTGGTGGAGTGAATGGAAGCTATACAGACCATCTCCCAGGACAAAACTTGAATTACAACTAAAATAAAGACAAATCATCAGGAAAAACCAACAGAAAAGCAGCTGGAGAGGACCCGTATAACCACAGACAGAAAGAGGACACTAAATCGAGCCTGGTAGGAACTGTAAAGGCACAAGAGGGTGGACTGGGAGCCCATGGACAGCAGCTGGTTTAGCTGTGAGCAGCTCCCTCAGCATTAAAATACCAAACAAGATCCACAGTGCAGAGGGCTGGGACAGAGCACTAAATTAGCTACAGCCACTCACTTTAGGCTCTGGCAGAGGGAGGGAAGACTGGACTAGAAATGTGTGGAGAGACTCGGGATTTGACGAGCTGGGAGTTTTGTGCAGAATCACTCCCTCACAGCTATCTTACTCAAAGAGCCCCTTCCCATAGCCCCAGGGAGAAGAAACAGCTCCTTCCTCAGGAATTTAACACCACCTGGCCAGGCCAGAGAAATGCAAATTGAGGCTCATTAACAGCCAGCAAACCTCTGCCCCACCCACTGGAAATCATCTTACCCTGAACACCTGAGGGATTTTTCATTCAGTTGAGGGCTACAACCCAAGGCTCATCAAGTAACTGAGACAAATAGCCTCCAGGCAAAAAGCTAGAGGATAACTGAATCTTTCCTGGGCTTGCAAATCTACCCAGGAAAGTAAGACTTGACAGTGGTGTTTAACGTGGATCCTCCCACACTCATCCAAACCCAGTAGAGGGAGTCACAACCAGCAGAACACCAACACCCACAGAAAAAATTTGGCAGGCTCCAAAACCCACTGAGACAGCCAAAATGATAAAACAAAGAAACAAATCCCAAATGAAAGAACAAGATAATTCAAAAGAAGATTAAATAAATGAAAGAGAATTGAGCAAGATATCAGAGGGAGAGTTCAGAGTAATAATCGTGAGGAAGCTCAACAGCATGAGTAAAGCTATAAAAGCATTGAAAACCAAGAAATTGGAAATGAAGAATGACATAGTAGAAATAAAGAACACATTGTGGAAGGAATAATCAGCAGAGTAGAGGAGGCTGAGTTTCAGATCAGTGAATTAGAAGACAGGGTAGAAAAAATCGCCCAATCAGAGAACCCAAAAGAAAAAGCAATTAAGAAAAAAAGAAGACAGCCTAAGAGAACTGTGGGACAATATGAAACGTAACAACATCCGCATGATAGGAGTTCCAGAAGAAGAAAATGAGCAAGGGTTAGAGAATATATTTGAGGAAATAGTGACAGAAAACTTCCCTAACTTGGTGAAAGAAAAAGGCATACAAGTATAAGAAACACAGAGAGCCCCAAGTAAGAAGAACCCACACAGGCCCACACCAAGACACATAACAATTAAAATGCCAAAAATTAAAGACAAAGAGAGAATTCTAAAGGCTGTAAGAGATACACAACAGGTTACCTACAAAGGAACACCCATAAGGCTATCAGCTGATTTCTCAACAGAAACACTACAGGCCAGAAGGGAATCACAGTAATGAAAAAGAAGGATCTAAATCCAAGACTACTCTATCCAGAAAGGCTATCATTCAAAATACAAGGTGAAATAAAGAGCTTACAAGACAAAAAAAAAAAAAAAAAAAAAAAAAAAAAAAAAAAAGGCTATGGGAATATATTAGCACCAAACCAGCACTGCAAGAAATGTTAAAAAGACTGCTGTAATTATAAGAAATAGAAAGAAAAATATAACCACAATAAACAAAAAATGGCAATAAATAAGTACATATCAATAATAACCTTAAATATAAATGGATTAAACACTCCAATGAAAAAACAGAGTAGCTGATTGGATAAGAAAGCATGACTCATATATATGTTGTTTACAAGTGACCCACTTCACAACAAAAGACTCACATAGGTTGAAAATGAAGGGATGAAAAAAAATCTTCCAAGCAAACGGAAACGAATAAAGAGCTGGTGTAGCAATACTCATATCTGGTAAAATAGACTTCAAACTGAAGACCATAAATAGAGACAAAGAAGGCACCTACATAATATTGAAAGGATCTATCCAACAGGAAGATATAACCTTGGTAAACATATATGTACCCTATATAGGAGCACCAAAATACATTTTAAAACTTCTGGAGGACTTCAAAGGAGAAATCGACAGCAATACAATGATAGCAGGGGACTTCAACACCCCACTGAAATCACTGGATAGATCCTCTAGACAAAAAATTAACAAGGCTACAGAGACTCAAAATGATGCACTAGATCAAATGGATTTCAAAGATATCTACAGAGAATTACACCCCAAAAATGCAGAATCCACATTCTTCTCAAGTGCACATGGGACATTCTCAAAGACAGACCACATGTTAGGACACAAACTAAGTCTCTACATGTTCAAGAAAATGGAAATCATATCAAGCATCTTCTCAGATCACAATGGAATGAAACTAGAAATCAATTACAATAAACACATGCAACAATATCCAAACACATGGAGGGTAAGTAGAATGTTATTAAACAATGAATGGGTTACTAAGGAGATCAAGGAAGAAATTAAAAACTTCCTGGAAACCAATGAAAACGAACACAAAACACAAAATCTATGGGAAGCAGCAAAAGCAGTCCTGAAAGGGAAGTTCATAGCACTACAAGCCTACCTCAAGAAATAAGAAAAAATTCTAATTGACTAACCTCACAACTTAAAGAACTAGAAAGCAAACAAAAATAAAAACCCAGAGCAAGTAGTAAGAAAGAAATAGTAAAGATCAGAGCAGAAATAAATGACAGAGAGACTAAAAATACAATGCAAAAGATCAATGAAATAAAGAGCTGGTTCTTTAAAAAGATAAACAAGATTGATGGTCCCTTAGCCAGACTCATCAAGAGAGGACCCAAATAAACAAAATCAGAAACAAAAGAGGAGAAGTAACAACTGACACCACAGAAATACAAAGGATCATTAACAAATACTATGAACAATTATACGCCATCAAATTGGACAATCTAGGTGAAATGGAAAAATTTCTAGAAACACATAGTCTCCCAAAACTGAACCGGGAAGAGATAGAAAATTTAAACAGACCAATAAAAACTAAGGAAATTGAAGATGTAATCAAGAATCGTCCAGCAAACAAAAGCTCAGGTCCGGACAGCTTCCCAAGGGAGTTTTACCGAACATTCAAAGAAGAACTAACACCCATTCTCCTCAGACTATTCCAAAAAATTCAAGAAGAAGGAACACTTCCAAATTCATTTTATGAGGCCAGCATAATTCTAATTCCAATACCAGATGAAGACACTACAAAGAAAGAAAACTACAGTCCATTGTCCCTGATTAACATAGATGCCAAAATCCTTAACAAAATATTAGCATATAGGATCCAGCAATACATGTAAAAAATTATTCACCATGACCAAGTGGGATTCATCCCAGGGATGCAAGGCTGGTACGATATTCTCAAATCAATAAATGTGATACACCACATAAACAAAATGAAAGATAAAAACCATATGATCATATTAATAGATGCTGAAAAAGCATTCAAAAAAATCCAGCACCCATTTCTGATAAAAACACTCAGAAATGTGGGAATAGAGGGATCATATCTCTACATAATAAAGACCATATATGAAAAACCTACAGCCAACATCATACTCAATGGGCAAAAACTAAAAGCATTTCCCTTAAGAATAGGAACAAACAGGGATGCCCACATTCACCACTCTTATTTAACATAGTACTGGAAGTCTTAGCCACAGCAATCTGACATGAAGAAAATATAAAAGGGATCCAAATAGGAAAGGAGGAAGTGAAACTGTCATTATTTGCAGATGACATGATGTTTTACATAGAAAACCCTAAAGACTCCATCAAAAATCTACTAGATTTAATAAACGAACATGGCAAAGTAGCAGGATACAAAATGAACATCAAGAAATAAACATCATTATTATACACCAATAATAAACTCACAGAAAGAGAAACTCATAAAACAATGCCATTTACCATTGCGGCAAAAAAATTAAGATACTTAGGAATAAACTTAACCAAAGAAGTAAAGGACGTATTTTCAGAAAACTATAGGACATTGAAAAAAGAAATAGAGGAAGATATAAAAAAGTGGAAGCACATATCTTGTTCATGGATTGGAAGAATTAACATCATTAAAATGTCCATACTACCCAAAGCAATCAATAGATTCAATGCAACCCCCATCAAAATACCAACGACATATTTCACAGAACTAGAACAAATACTTCAAAAGTTTATATGGAACCAAAAAAGACCCTGAAAAGCCACAGCAATCTTGAAAAAGAAAGACAAAGCAGGAGGGATCACAATACCAGATATTAGGTTATACTACAAAGCCTTTGTAATCAAAACAGCCTGGTACTGGCACAAGAACAGGCATATAGATCAATGAAACAGAACAGAGAACCCAGAAATTGACCCAAGACATTATGCTCAATTAATATTTGACAAAGGTGGCAAGAGCAGACAATGGAATAAAGACAGCCTCTTTAATAAATGGTGTTGGGAAAATTGGACAGCTACATGCAAAAAAAATGAAACTAGACCACCAACTTATACCATACACAGGAATAAACTCCAAATGGATAAAAGACTTAAATGTGACTTGTGAATCCATAAAAATCCTAGAAGAAAATGTAGGCAACAAAATTTCAGACATCACTTGCAGCAGAATTTTCACTGATACAACGCCTAAGGCAAGAGAAACAAAGGAACAAATTAATATATAGGACTACATCAAACTAAAAAGCTTCTGCACAGCAAAAGAAACAACCATCAGAATGGAAAAGGAACCCACTATATAGGAGAGCATAATTGCCAATGATACATCAGATAAGGGGTAATTTCCAAAATATATAGTGTACTCATATAACTCAACAAAAGGAAGACAAAGAACCCAATTAAAAAATGGGCAGAGGACCTAAATTGACACTTCTCCAAAAAGGACATACAAATGGCCAAGAGACATATGAAAAAATGCTCAACATCACTAATCATCAGAGAGATGCAAATTAAAACGACTATGAAGTATCACCTCACACCTGCCAGAATGGCCACCATCAACAAATCATCAAACAACAAGTGCTGGCGAGGGTGTGGAGAAAAGGGGACTCTAGTGCACTGCTGGTGGGACTGCAGACTGGTGAAGCCACTATGGAAAACAATATGATGTTTCCTCAAAAAATTAAAAATTGAACTGCCATTTCACCCAGTGATCACACTTCTAGGAATATATCTTAAGAAGCCTGAAACACCAATCAGAAAGAATATATGTACCCCTCTGTTCATAGCAGCACTATTTACAATTGCTAAAATATGGCAACAGCCCAAGTGTCCATCAATAGATAAGTGGATAAAGAAATCTGTGGTACATATACACAATGGAACACTATGCAGTTGTAAAAAAGAAAGCTCTTATCCTTTGAGACAACATGGAGGGACCTGGAGAGCATTATGTTAAGTGAAATAAGCCAATTAGAGAAAGACAAATACCACATAATCTCACTTATTTGTGGAATATAATGAACAAAATAAGCTGATGAACAAAATAGACCCAGAGACATAGAAAGGAGTATGGTTCAGACTGACAACCTCAGAGGAGGGGGTGCAGGGGAGAGGGATGAGATAAACCAAAGAACGTATATGCATGTACGCATAACCAATAGACATAGACAGCATAGCTTTGGGGTGGGATGGGGGTCGGGAGGAAGGTGTCAATGGGGGAAAAAGGAGAAACATCTGTAACAAAAATAAATTAATTTAAAAAATAGACCTAGGGGCAGGGAGGATTCCCATTGTCTTAAACCAGTCAAAGGCCTCCTCTTCTTGGCCATGTTTTCAACTCTGTATCAATGCTGGAGCCTCTAGGTGGCAGAGGGTAGGAGGGAATGTTGTTCTCCCTTCTCTTCCTTCTTCTGGAGCTACTGAAGTGATTTTATCTTCCACTGGATGATGAAAGGTGACGGCAGGAGGCTCTGCTGCTCTGAGCCACCTACAACCACAAGAAGAGAGCCTGTCAGTTGTCCAGCAAGTGTGGGGTGAGTGAACTGTCTCTGACCTGTATTGTATTGTCATAGTCTGCAGAAAAGTGACCCCAAAGTGGAGTAAGAGCATGTCTGGGAAACCTGACAGAAGGAATATTTGCATATGAATTCATTGTATCATCAGATCAAGAATGACAAACAGAGGTGGGCTCTCAAGCAGTGGCTCTGTCATGGAAGATAGGCGCCAGTCTTGTAACTGAGTATTGTCAATAAGCATTTGTTGAATGAATGAATGAATGAATGAATGAATGAATGAATGAATGAATGAATGAATGAACGAACGAATGAACGAACAAATGCTGAATGAGTGCAGAGGGTAGCTAGGAACATGTCAGAGTGAGTATGTCACCCTGTAGTAGCTAGTAACTGACCTCATGGAGAAAGATGTGGAGCCACTGACATAGACAGGGCTCTGACTTTGTGGGGGAGCAAGCCATGCATAAGTGGGTGAGAGGATGAAGGAGAGTCACTTCTGAATCATGGAGTGGGGCTCAGGCAGGCTCACCCAAGATCATCCTAGAGTAGCCAAGGGAAATTTCAAGCCAGAGTTCCAGAAATTTTACTGAGGGGCCAGAGCTGGTGACTATTCTTGGTACTGTTATTGGGGGCCTTTTTTCATTCACACTCCAACACAGTAGAGAAAAATATAAATTATTTGACAAACTAGATACAGCTTCCTCAGTCTGAGGTATGTCTCTTTTAATGTTTAACTTACTTTGGATCTTGCAATGTCTTTTACCTAGCATCTGCTGCTACCCTTCCCCCTCTCTCTGCATCCCACAGTAAGTTCAGACACCACTTGAGCTCATTTGTCCAAGGAGTCAGAAAAAAATGAGGAAATCTTTTTCGGCCATGGTCCCATTATTATCACTCACCAAATGGTCCTCATGTGCATCAGGAGACATGTTTCAGAATATTCACAGCAATATGGTTTGAAGCAGTCAAACTGAAAGTAGCCTGATGTCTATCAGAAGAGTGGATAGATAAATCAGGGTATATTCATGCATGGAAGAAGGACAATGGCCAGTTATATGCAGTAACACAGATGGCTCTCACAACCATAATATTGAACAAAAGAAGCCACATAGAAGAGTCCACACTGTATAAATCCATTTATGTACATATTTCAGATGCAGGCAAAAGTAAAGTGTGGTGTTAGGGATTAGGATAGATAGAGAGGAAGGAAGGGATACAACTGGAAGAGGAATGAAGAAGGCTTCCAGAGTCCTGGTAATACTCTATGTTTTGACTTGTGTCATAGTTAAGTAACACTTGCTTTGTGGCAATTCGTTGGGCTGGACACTCATGGATTTTGCACATTTCTGCACGTGTGTTTTTCTTTATAATAAAAAAAATTCGGAGTCCATAATACCATCACCCAGGAGAAAGGAAAATTTATACAGCTGGTGCTGCCCAGTCTAAGACCCATTTTGCTGTTTCATGCTGTGGGAACCCAGGCACATGACTTTAAGGGCTGCACATGGTTATAGTGGTCCCAGAGCACAGTAGACCTGGGCTCCTGGGCTCACTTTGTTATTTTTAGCCATCTGTTTTTCTAGATGTCCATGTAGATGCACAGTTTTTCAAGGGTACACCAGTGGTTTCAGGAGAGGTGTGGAACGCCGCTCAGCAGTGCAGCCTCTGCTGTCTGCCTCGTGCATGGCACCTGATGAACAATGAGGTCTTTGCTTAAAAGCTGACTTCACTGTGTCCCTCAGTCCATCAGAAATGGTCTAAAGCCATCCTGAACCACCACCACCCAAAAAAGGGGTCAAAGTTTCAACCCTCAACCTCCTACTAGATCTTTCTTCCTATGTAAGTTTCCCTGCATCTTCCCTAGAGAATATCAAGTTCCTCTTCCCTAAGCTTTGGAGTGGGGGGAGACTTTTTCAAGCCTCCTTTACAGTAAGGATCTACCTGCCTTACAAACACAAAACTGAAATATTCAGTTTTAGTGATTTGTTCTTCATGGGGGGGAAAAAAGGTCTGCTCCTTGGGAATTTTAGATCTTCTCTGCTAGACATTAAGAAGCTGAAAATGCTTAAGGATTAACCTCTTTGCCTCTCTGGTTCCTTACTGTGTAAATTCACATCTCTGCCCTTTGCACACATATAAATATTTCTATAGCTAGATCATCAAATTTGTCTCTGTACCTCCATTTGTAGCACAGTATCTGACCATCGTGAGCCCCACTCTAACAACATTGGTCGAATGAGTAAGTGAATAGTGGGCAAATCCACAATCACTCCCACAGCCTGGATGGTCAAGATTTCTAGAGCATGGCTGGAGTGGAAATCCACCTTTTTGTTGAGGAACCTGAATAGGAGGAGATGGGGGAAAGGTGGGGAAGGGAGGAGATGGGACAGAGAGCGGAGAAGGAGGGGTGGGAAAAAGGAGGGAAAGGTAGGGAAGTTCAAGCAGAGAGGGAGGAAAGGAAGAGAAGGGACAGGTAGAGGTTGGAGGAAGGGCAGGGGGCAAGGGAAGGGTGGAGGAACTGGAAGGGAGAAGGAAGGAAAGAGAAGGATAAGAGGGAAAGGAGCAAGAGAAGGAGGCTATTGTTAAGATAAAAGAAAGGTCACTAGCTACACAGACAGCATCTAGTTCTTGGGTTTCCCTAGTGGTTAGCTTTAAGCCAAAGACTCCAACTGAACCAGCAAAAATGCAGAGCCCTTGCAGTAAGTTAAATTCTATTACCCAGGGAGGCATGTCTCCACATGGAAGAGTATGGCCACTTAAGTCCAAGAAAACCGTGTCATCCAATTCCAAGGTGTTGCAATTTAGGCAAAGCATTTCCAAAGATAGGAGGACTACAAATTTAGCCTGAAATTGATGTGCATCAACTCACAAAAACATACTCCTCCATCACACACACTCAAATATGCCCTTTCAACCCATACAAGGATAGGGCCTTGATGGCTTACAGGCCTCAGCTTACTTTCTTCATCTTTCTGTCCTCCACCATACCACTGTCCTCCTTTAACTGTATTAGGTTCTCAAGCATTTCTTAGATACCCAAGTGGGAGGTTCATTCCTCTTCCCTGAGGTGAACCTCTTTACTTGCCTCTTACCAATAGCCTCCTTTCAGCCAAGAATTAATCAGGACATGACCCACAAACCCATTTGGGCAACCCAAATACAGTTGCCCAGTGTATCAGATAAGGCAAAACTAGCACTTAAACACAATGGAAGTTAATTTCTTTGTCAGCAACAGTCAAACTGATGGCAGAGGCATGGACTCTGGTTTACACAGTCACTGAGGGACTGACTCAAAGCAATGGAGAGCTCTGCCTCGCTGACAATAGAGATTCTAATTCCATTGATTCAGGGTGGGGCATGGGCACAGAATATTTTATGCTCCCCTGGTATCTCTAATGGGCAGTTGGAGCTGAGAATCTCCTGTCTTCCAACATCACCCTGGCATCAACATCTAATCACCAAATATGGGGAAGTGGAAGAAACAGATCAAAAGGACAATGTGTGAAGTATTTATGTGCCAGGCCTGGTAGTAAGGTACCATCATTTCTGTCTACATCTCATTGGTTAACCACATGGCCACATTTCATCCCCAAGGACAGCTGGGAAATGTAGTCTTGTTGAGTGCCCAGGAACAAAGTTAAATGGATCAAGAATTGTCTACCCGGTCTCCTAGAGAAGAGTTCCCTAGAACATGGTGTAAGAGGCAAGACTGCAAGGCAGAATGGAGTCCAGGAGGCAAAAGAAACAACTATAAGTAGAAAGGGGAAAAAAAAGGGCCATGACTTCAAAAATGGATGAGACACAGCCCCTGCCTTCAGGAGTCCACAGGCTCTAGGGAAAAAACCAGGTATGTGTGCATAGCTCCTTTTAGTAAAGCGCTAATTGAGCAAATAACTGGATCTTATGCACTGCCTGATCTTTCAGTCCATGACTACTGTGAACAAGAGAAGAGAGTGTGTGGTCTGAGGGAAGCAAAAGGGACAGAATGCCTCTATGCCAATGCTGGCCTGCCTAAATTGGATTTGTAAACCACCATTTAGCTTCTGGAGGACTCAAATCAACAAGATGTCCATATTTGGGAACTGAAGATATTCAGAAAACCTTCTCTATCCAGGTCCTGAGCCAAAGTCACATGCTGACTGGAACATATTTGTTGCCCTTTGGTTTTTGCATCTCAAAGCAGATTAACAGAACTAGTAGTAATGCAGAAAAGAGTATCTGGAAAGCTCCATGAGGACTAATTGAAATGTGGGGTATCCTTAATTTGTCTTAGTCAATTCAGGCTGCTATAACAAACTGGGTGGGTGGCTTAACAACAAATGTTTACTTCTCATGGTAGACTGAAAGTCTGAGATCAGGCTGGCAGCATTTCTTGGTGAGGGCTCTCTTCATGATTCATGGGTGGGTGCCTTCTCCTTGTATCCTCACATAGCTAGGAGAGAGAGCTCTGATTCCTACTCTCCTTACAAAGGAACTAATCCCATCATGCGTGCTGCACTCTGATGAACTCACCTACACCTAATCACCTCCCAAAGGCCCTACCTCCAAATACCATCACATTGGGGGTTGGGCCTTCAACCTATGAAACTGGAGGGATACAAACATTTAGTCCATAGCAGCAAGCAATGGAAAGAGTTGAACATCTATAAATGCCAAAGGGTTGAATGTGATGTTTCTACCAAGTCCAGACCGGGAGAGGTGGGGCAGTTCCACTGCAAGCTGCTAATGAGGCTATTCAAGGATGGAAAAAAAGGATGCACACAGGAGTAGTAAACTGAGGCTCCTTTCTACCCAAGTGGTGCTACAGGCCTCAAACATGAGCAGAACCAAGAATGCTGGTGAAAAAATGAGGCACTGATGCCCAGGGGTGGTGTATGAGTCAAGGATAGGTGGCCATATTACTTTATCTTCTTACCAGGTTGAGATAGATACACATCAAGTGCACAAGTCACAGATGTATAGCTTGATGAGTTTTTGCAAATTCAACACATCTGTGCAACCAGCTCCCAGATCAAGAAAAAACCAGCACCCTAGATGTTCCCTTATATTTCCCTCATTTTATACCTATATCCAATGGTATCCTGTCTTCTAATGGCATAGATTAATTTTGCCTGTTTCTGAATTGTATAAATGGAATCATGTAATATGTACTCTTTTTTTCTGACTTCTTTCACTCAATATTATGTTTGTGAGATTCATCCACATTGTTGCATTTAGGTGCAGTTTGTTCATTGCCGTTGCTATGAAGTGTCCCATTGTGTGAAACTACCATGCTTTACTTATCTCTTTTCCTGTTGATAGACATTTGAAGTTTTTCCAGTCTTTGATCATTATGGATATTCTTATAAGTGTCATTTCAATGAACATGTGCATGCATTTCTGTTGGGTAGACACCTAGGAGTGGAATTGCTGGGCAAGAGGTACATATTTCTTCAGCTTTAGTAGATATTTTCAAGTTTTCCAAAGCCATTGTACCACAGAGACACTGAGAATGAATTGGGGCTGCTAACTGAGCCAAAGGAATAAACTGGGACTGGGACTGTCCCAGGAAAACCAGGGCAAATTGTAACCCTGTTCTTGGAAGGCCTCCCAATTCACATACCCTGGGTGTTCCTGGAAGGACCACCTGTGAATAAGGTGGATGTAGTTTAAGGCTTGAGGGGCATTCTTGCAATCCTGTGTTCCATAAAGCGGAGAAACTGCAGATGTCCTTGCAATAAAAATCCAAAAACTAACTAACATCTTTCCCCTAGCAAATAAGGAAGTCTAGACACATACTTTCTGGCTAAGCTATTCTTTTATCACTTAGGAGTATTCTCACAAACAGCTCCTTCCTTCTCCAGCCTTCTTCATAGAAGTATGTTGAAGCTAAAACTCTTGGCAGGTCCCTGAACTGCACAGCCAAAAAATGATATGCTGTGTACATCTGTAGTGAGGAACGTGAGGCTTTCTAGGGGAGATTTATTGCCTCCCTCCCCTCCTCCTTTTGGAAGGTTTTTGGATGCTGCTTCTTGTATATAGCATGTGCCTCTGGCTTATCATTTTGGTAAGTATAAAAGCAATTAATTTTCCCCCTTTTGGAAGATGGAAGTTTTAACCGTACTTCAATACCATTTGCATTTCTGATTTCTATCAAGTTCACGCTTGCAGCAAAGAGAGAACTGCTGATATAACTTTTTAATTGCATATTCTCTGGCAAGAAGCTACTTCTTTTGCCTCCAAAACAGAAAGCATGTACACATTGGGAGGAGCTCAGCTCTCAACCTCTGCTGCAGGTTAATTCACCTTGCTGGCATTAGGGAGGCAAGGACAAGTGTGGGAATTTGGAGCAGGGCCTTCCTACATTTTTACATTCACATATGCTAAGCTTGTGAAAATCATTTGCCTAATTTGGGTGAAGTGGGCAGATTCTGAGAACCACATCTTCATATCTGGTTTTAATTTATTTATATGTTCAGAGAATTTTTGCTAAAACAAACTGGATTTATTTCTTGCTTGCTTTCACTCTTCAATATCCTTTCATACTGTATGATCTGATCATTCATTCATGTTATAGGTGTAGAGAGTGCGATAGATTAAATGAATGGTCCCAATGCTTTACCCAACCTTGCTTCATAACATTGTCATGGGCAGAGTTTTAATTCCTTGCCCATTGATTTGGGTCATAGCCAAATGACTTGCTTTGGCCAATGGAATGGGCCTTAAAATAGTTCTGAGCCTAAGTCTCAAGAGACCTCACATATTTCCATGTCTTCCTGGTGCCTCTGCTATCATATGAGAAGAACATGCCCACCTCGCTCCAGGCGAAGAGGCACGTGGAGCAGAGTAGACCTAGCCAGCCCCCAGTCCTGTGACATGAAGCAGAGCCACTGCAGTCTAACATATTGCTGCCAACCTGAGCTCAGCCTACATCAGCCAAACCCCAGCTGCCCCCCAGGTCTGAAGTACTCATTGTTTATTGTTGTATGTTACTGAGACTGTGGGTGTCTTTATATGGTGATGTTTAATCAATACAGATGCTGGAAGCCAGAGAGGAAAGGTGACTTGCCCGTTATCACACAACTGGCTTATGACAAAGGTGAGTCTAGAACCCATGTTCCCTCTTCTCAGGCCTGCAGCAGTTCCCCCAGGATTTTCACACACATGTAAAAGATAGTTCTTGATCATAGGTCTTGCAGCTTTTGGAAAATGTAGCTTGTAAAAAATCGTTGAGAGAAAACAGATGAAACTTTACATGGCTCTGGGGATTAATAATGTAACGGGGATTGTTCCACTTCTGGTTTGAAGTGAATCTGAACTGGCTGTTACACTCCCTTTCCTCCTCCTCTCTGACAGCTGTGGAGTTCCCCAGGAAGAAGGCTTTAATGGCTTAGGAGCTGCTCCAAATGTCATGTACAAGAACCAGGGCTTAAGTAGCCCTGGAGATCATCAGTGACTGGAGCTGAGATTTGGCCCTTTTCTAGACAATCAGGAAGGACAAGTCCTCATCTCAGCACCCTTGAACCCAGGCCAGCCTCTGGGAGAAGCACAAAGAAGACCCAGAAAGATAAACTGCCCCACACTCCATCTCTCTCCCTCCAAAAATTAAAATCCCATGTTTAGGAATCTGCCCCTTCATGCTAATGATCCCTGGGATGTAGAGGTGGACATGGAGAAGGAGAGGTGTCACACTTGAAGCTTACATCACCCATTTACACCTCCTAATAAAAGGCTCCCTCCACCCTTTCTGGGACTTACTACTTACTGACCTGTCTCCCTTTGTTGGCAGAGAAGGAATGCTGGTCATAATTAGAATGCCAACAGCTAACAGAATTTCTGTGTATTATTGTTGTTGTTATTATTATTATTATTATTATTATTATTTTAAACCAATGATTGCCTGCCTCCTGGCACAACTCTGGAGTTTTTATCATGGTAAAGAACTCTCTTTCCTCCACCTTTAAAATACACCATTTTGATGTGGGCTTGGGCTCTAGATAGAGGGTGGATATGAGAAATGGGGAAAAGAAAACCCCATGCTGCCATATAATTATGTATATTTGATACCTAGTCAATATCTGCCTCCATTCCATATTATACATTCAAAGAAGGGAGAGATCACATCTACCTTGTTCATGTTGTATGCCTAGTTCAAACTACAATGCCAGGCACTTAAGCATTATCAACAAATATTATATGAATGAATTAATGAATTAGTGAATTAATGAATGTACACAGCTGTTCTGGAAGATAACTCACAGATGGCATCTTTGCACACCTAGCCTGACACAGTTCAGCATGTCAGTCCTGGGCCTGTGGGTCCTTTGACATCTGGTTGAAACCCCTCTGTCACTCCCCATGGCACCATGCCATACTAAGCTTGTCTTGACAGATCAGTCACCAATGAGCTGACATCTCTATCACCTAGGCCTCCCTCTTGACTGGAGGACATAGAAAAGAGACTGGGAATTGTTGCAGCCATGGCAAATGATCGAACTCTCTCTCCTCTTCCCCTGGGGCAAAATTGGTCTCCTGCTCTTGCCCATTCCTTACTCTGGATTTGCTGGCAGAAGTTGGTGACCTGGCAGCATCTGCTACTGTCTGGAACTAAGGCTGCTCATCGTACACCCGGTGCCAGCTTGGCAGCAGGGCAAAGTTGTCAATACAAAGGAGAGTCCAGACTAGCAGGTGCCACCAACTGCCTATGACAGAGAGGATAGTCTGACAGGAGGTGTCTGATAAGGGAAACACATGGCCTTTATCCTTGCTCACTACCATAAGAAGTTATCTGAGTCTAGTTTAAAGAGGAAAAAAAAATGTTTCTGAGTGCTTCTTACTTCTCCTGGTACATGTGAACTACCTTAGTTCAAGTTCTTCTGAAAGCCTACTCTAAGACAAGATGTTCAGGTATTTTATTTGGAAGATAATCCCAAAGAGTGGGAGTGCAGAAGCAGGGAGAGTGAGAAAAGTAAGGGAGAAAAGCTGATTTAGCATGTGCTAATGAGTTCTGGGCATCTGCCAGGGATCTGCTGAGAAACCACATGGAGCACACCTCAAGGAATGGGGAGGCTGGGGCATTTATTCACTATCCCCTGTCCCCCTTTGCTTGAGGGTTGCCCCTGGGCCATTAACTCACTCACGTTTCCCAGCTGGATCTGTGCTAAGCTAAGCAAGCTCCTAAGACACTGGAGCAAGCCCTCAGACAGAGAAGCTAAGAAATGCAAGCCCTTGGGTGTGTGTGTGGGTGGGCGAGAGACTATAGTGTTCTCTGGGACCATCCACTTCAGCTACAGTGAAATCAGGTGAGTATGGAGGGTATGGATGGGACATCAGCAGGGTCTGCATATTTTGCTTATAATTGGCTTGGAGCTAAAAGACATGGCTCACATACCTCTTCCACTTAACTGTGAGATCTTACTCAAGTCAACTCCCCCTCAGCTTTGATTTCCCCATCCAGAAAAATACATAATATTTACTGACCATCCAACTTTGAATGGTTGTTGTGGGAATCAAATTAAAGCAGATAATCAAATATCATTGTTTTTATGTTTATATGAAATCCTGTTCCTTTAATTAATTTGTCCAAAATTCTACATTGCTTTACGGTCAATGGGTTAAATATGGAAGGTTTCCAAGGATACAAATTGTCAAGGCACTGTAAGAGACCAAAAGTAAAATCCAGTTTCTGATGGGAATGTGTCAATGGGTTCTAAATGTTCCCCTATACAAATCTGATCTCATAGAAAAGAAAACTGTCATTACCTCATTCAAAAGTTCTTCCCAGATTTGACTGGCCCTACATCAGCCTGAGTTACTGGTCTCCTCTTCACTCAACCTCCTTCCCCACAAATTCCCCAGTTCCTTGGGGAGACCTTAAAAACACTCTTGCCTCTTGGGTTACTTATTATTGAATCCAAGACAATACTAGCTGCTGCAACTAATAAACCTCCACATGTCAGGGGTAAATCACAACAAAATGTATTTTTTGATGTTCTCACTCACAAGGCAATCCAACATGGGTGATTCTGGTCAGGAAGAGTGCCTCCATACAATGATCTGAGAACCCAGGTATCTTCTATCCTCTGGCTCCAAAAGTTGCCTTGAGGGTTGTCTCTATTTCCAGCTAACTGGAGAGAGGAAAGAACATGGAAGATTGAATGGCAGGTTTTTAACAGTCCAGGTGTGGAAGTACTGTACATCACCACTTCCACCCATTTTCCATTGTACAGAACTCAGTTAACATGCAAGGGAAACTGGGAATTATGGTCTACCTGAATGCCGACGAAGAAGAGAAAAAAATGTATGGCTAGAAAGCAGTCTCTAACATAGCTTCTAATTTCATATGATCAAGGAAGAGCTAGAATTTGGAGTTCAGCAGAACAGAAGACATTGCCAAGAAGCAAGTCCAGGGAAGTCAGATAAGGTAAGGAAGACTAGGCAGAAGTCATGGCTGAGGAAACCAGCACTGTAGCTTTATTATATTCCTTGTTGCCTATATATCCTCGTAACCACAACCCTGAAGTAATTAACTTTCTCCCAAAAGCCATGTACTTTCACTACACCATGTCTTTACTCATATTTCTCCTTCTGCCTGGAGCTTCCCCCACCCTCATCTATCTGGTCAACCATGTGTCAATCACAATGAACCATACCTCCTAGTATTCATGCCCTTGTGTAATCTCCTTTCCTTGAAGCTGGGCTGGCCCTATGATTACCTAACCAACAGTAGAAGTGACATTTGGACAGCTCCTGGCCTAACACTTAAGAAGACCTGAAAGTTTCTGCTTTACCTGCTTGGGATCCCTGGGTCTCCATTTCAGAAGTCTGGCTATCCTACTAGAGAGACCATGTGGAACAATTATGTGGCTAGGGAGAGTCCCCAAGACTACATGGTGAGACAGAAAAACTCAGTGGAATCCAGCCCAGCCAAACTGCCAGATGAATTCAGCCACAAGAGTGATTGATAGCAAGACCAGTAGAAGAATTACCCAGTTTATCCCAGCCCAGATTGAAGAATCATGAGCAAATAAAATGTTGTTTTAAGCCACTAAGTTTTGGATCGGTTTGTTAGGCAGCAGTAGATAACTGGAGCAATGACTTCCAAGCATCATGCCAGCCTTTGCCTCTCTTTTGGTGCATTCTCCTTGTTCTCCCCTCTACCTTCTCCAATAGCCCCTTAGCAGAGTTAGTACCTTTTCTATTTGACATACTTTTCTCTGTTACCACCGAATTCTATACACACATCTCTCATACCAAATATCACTCTGTACAACATCATTTACATTCTTGTCCCTCTACCTTTCAGGGTTAAGCAGTTTTTAATAGCTGAGACCAAGTTTTACTCCTTTCTGTGTTTTCTGTGCTTAATACTATGTCTGACACATAGTACATACTCAGAAGTGCTTCTTAAATAATCACTCATTGTTTTTTAATTGGTCATGAACTGAATTATGGGCTAAATCTAAGAGAGAGAGCCCATGGGAATGAGAAAGTGTGTCCTTCACTCAAAAGTTCATAAAGGGAATTCAGAACAGGCCCATGGAAGAGAATTGTGCTGGATAATTAGATTTGCTTTTCTCAAACCCCAGTTGAAACTCCTTCTACTTGGAGATGTTGGAAATTTAAAAACTACATTTTGTAGACTCCTTTCAAAATAGGGTTCTACCAATTTGATACAGCCCTGAGAGATTAGGAAGGTGAAACAGAGATTGAGGCCATCTCTCTGATGCAGTTCAGGTGGACAAGTGGGATCTGCCCACATGAGTATTGGTAGCAGTTAGACTCCATAACCCACTGTCTAGTCAACAGTTTTATGGATGTGGGTGACTGTGAAGGAAGTGAGCAAGGTTTCCTGAATTCTGGGTCATAGTTGTAGTGGTGTCCTCCCTATGACATGAAAGTCAAAATACTTTTCTCCCTCCTAACTTCAGTGATTTTGAAAGCACATAATTTCCTGTATTAAATCCCTTTCCATTTAAAATACATACATTGCTTTCTTTTTCCTGCACTGACTCCTGGTGCAAGCATGCTAATTGGGAACAATAAATGGAAAGAAGGAGAAAAATTTCCTGTATATCAGAAATTGTGGAGGAAGCAGAAGTGGGGCAGCCCTGGGGGGGAGTTGAGAGGCTGGCTGGCTAAGCCCTAGGCAGTGTAGAGAAAGTGTTGCAAGGGCCTGGGGTACTGGAAAACATCATTGGTCCTGGTCTAGTGAATGCTGAGAGGCCTGGTAACCAAGAGCAAGAGAAGTTTCCAAACTAGGGAAAGTATGATTAGGAAGTATGATCACCTCATGCAAAAAGGAGGTTCAAACAAAGGATACCTCTGATGACTTTATGGGAATAGGAACCACAGACCCCAAACCCCAGGTCTCCATATACCACCTGGAAGAGCTGGGCAATATGAACTCAAGATCAGGCATTGGGGTAGGGGATTCTGTATCTGATCAAGAGTGACTGAGAAGAGGCAAGGCTAAAACTCAAAAAGTGGGGCTCTGTGGGATGAGCTTCAAACGCTACATACTAAACCACATTTTAAAACATGGTGTTGATAAGGCTCTAAGTGGGGGTAATGTCAGTTTTTTGATGATGTATATTTTTCCAGGGGTCAAAAAGTAGAATGGAATTTACCCTACTTCTATAACAACAACAACAAAAAGACCCCTGAGCCCTCGCTGCAAGGGACATCTCTATGTAAATGTTGAAGACAAGATGTCATAGTGGTTGGAGAAAGCACTTTCACATTAAGAAGACCTGGCTTTCAGTCTCAACTCTGCCACTTTTCTGTTGTTTAACTTAAGACAAGTTAACCTCACTGAGCCTCTATTTCTTAGTTTGAAATTGAGACACTAATATTATCTCTCTCTTAAGGTTGCTGTGATGATTAAATGCAATATTGACTTTTATTTTTTTATCCTTGCCTGAGGACATTTTTTCATTTTTTGTTCAGATAGAGTGGGAGGGAGAGAGAGGAAGAGAGAGGGAGAGAGAAACATCGACGTGAAAGGGACACATCGAGTGGCTGCCACCCGCACGACCAACCAGGGCCGGGGACAAACTGCAACCGAGGTACATGCCCTTAGTGGGAACCGAACCCCGGTCTCTCTGGACCGCAGGCCAACGCTCTAACCGCTGAGCCAAACCGGCCAGGGCTGCAATATTGACTTTTAAAGCACAAAGCACAATGCCTGGAAAACAACAAATGCTTTAAAAATGATGGCCAGAAACCCAGTGAATTGTGGGAAATAATCAACAGCCAATCTGGGGCAATTAACTTACATAAAATCTATTGTTAGCATTTTTAAATTCTTTGAATGAGACTTAAAAGAAAAACAGACATTTGTACAAAATTATGGAGTTGTTTGTAAAAAATATTTATATTCACAGTACTAAGTAGAAAAAAATGATGAAACCCTTATTTTTAGTGACTGGCAATAATAAAAGTTAATATTTATTAAGAGTTTACAATATGCTAGATACTCTTTGAAGCACTTTGTATGCATTAAATCACTTAATACTGTCAATAATCCTGTAAGGTAGATACTATTATTATCCTCATCTTATATATGAGGAAACTCGGAGCTCAGAAAGTGTAAATAACTTATCCAAGGTCACACAGCTAGTAAGATATTAAGTTGAGATTTGATCCCAGCTGTTTTGTCTAACCAGTGATTAATCAGCACCATAAAAATCCCTTTCATTTCCAGGATATTCTAGGAGAGTTGCAAGATCAGAACTTATTTGTAAGTAGGAATTGTTCTGTTATTAAAGAACTTACAAGGGAGACTAGAAAAAGAAATATATTGCATTTGCAAGTAAATATTTACATACACCAAAATATTTATGTTCATATATGTAAGTACTGCTTTCCGCAGGGGGAGAGGAAAATGCGTAAATATTTACTCACTAGAAATAGCTGACACGTAGTTAGGAAATAGGAATATTTATACTGTACTTTGCTTTTGTGCTGTCAAATTGTTTCATCTGGAGTCTATGTACTAATTCCCAAATTGGACGAACAACACAAGAATTCTGAAATTGTAAACTCAGAGCTCCTTTTGGAGGTCCTTAACTTGGTTATGAGACCAATTTTCACATATAGTTAATTCCAATTTTCCAATATCACATGTTCTAAAGCTGTGTACTGCCTTTCAAGATGTCCTGATTCTTTCTAGGAGGAATTATCCTTAGTCCAAAAATCAGAGTCTCTGTCTTTATGCCCAGAATCCCACACTATGCATTCTGGCTGGGAGACATTCTCTGGGGAATACTTCTGGATCAACAGTTGAAAGTGGTTGGGAAGCAAGTCAAATACTGAATTGTCTGGATAATGGCCCAGTTTGGTGGTGTCCATTAGACAGAGCCAAAGACAAGAAAATTTTCAAATTAAAAAAAAAAAACAACTACTATTTTTACATGAACACTGGTAATTTTGAGAGACATTATAGCACAATGGTATTTGAATAAATGAATAGATATATGTTATGAGCCTAGTGTATTGGCTTTGGGTTGGTGCTTTCACACATCATTTTGTTTAATCCTTACTGTGTCAGCTACCTTTTATATGAATTGGATTGTGTTTAGCTGCAAGTAACAGAAAATTCCGATGCAACTGATTTAAACAAAGAATTTATCTCATGTAATAAGGAGGTCCAGAGTGAGGATGTTCTAGGGTTGGTTAATTCAGTGGTTTAACTCTGTCATCTAGGTGGCATGTTCCTTCTGTTTTCCGTCTGTATTCTTGGTGTATTGTCATGTCCTTGCTAAGATTGTCTCATGGTTGCAAGATGGCTGCTATAGTTCTGGAAGTCATTTTCAGATACCACAAGATCTAATAGAAGAAGAGGGATTTTTATCTTCATGCATCTTTCTTTCTCATCAAAGTCATTCCCAGGAAACTTCAACAGACTTCCCCTCACATAGCATTGGCTGAAATTAAATCACACACCAAAGCCTAATCAATCACTATCAAAGAAAATGGGGCCACCATATTTAACTTAGACAAATCATGAGTCTTCTGCTTTCTCTGAAGCACATGGTTTCCCTGAACAAGGGGGATTCCTGAATGGCAGTGAAGTTTGGTAAGAAAGAATGAAGAAGAAAATTAGTTACTGGGTAGGCAACCAACAGGGTCAATGGCGCGTCATTTGAAAGATGAAGAAAACAAGGCTCAGAGTAGTTGTGACCACGCAATTAGTAAATGCTACAACTATAATTCAAATCCAGAGCCTTTTCTGTCATACCATGGCTGCCTTAAATACCTCCAACTGTTGCTGCTTTCATGGTACTGGAAACAGTCAGGTGTATAGGCACAGTTGATGTTTTCTACTGAGCTCCCTCCTGTATTTCCTGTCTAGACAACTGTGAAAGGGTTATTTGTGTAAATTTAATTCATTCATAGGTATTACCTACCCATCATTGGCTACAAGCCTCCTTTCTCCATCCCCCTCCAGCAATTCTATCAAAGAGGTTGCACTTGCCTGAGCTTGGAGACTTACCCAGAAGAGCTTCTATGAACCTGGGCAGCAGAGAGTGAGGAACCAAAGAAAGGACTATGACTCATTGGCCAGCACTGTTTTGGCTATTGGTGCCCAGAAGTATCCCACTCTCTGTCTCCACCAGGCTTAGATTCTGGCTGCCCAGTACTCTGTCTCTCCAGTTTGAGTTATATGTTGCCTGTCATCCAGCTCCCTGATCCTCTAGTCTCTAGAAAATATCTGCTCCTCTCTCATTTAGATGATGTCTCCACTATCTCTTCATTTCTGGAGCCCTGACTCCTTGACATTGATGAAAGCACTCCTTCTTTTGGTTCCCTTTGTCTCTAGAACTTTCCTCTACTCCCACTTAGGGCATTGTCTTATATTAATCTGTTTCTTCACTATATTGCAAGTTTCCTGAGGGCAGAGTCTACATCTCACTATCTTGGCTCAGCTAGCCCCAGTGAAGACTTAAGATATCTTTAGCTTGGTGGCAACCATATTCCTTATAAGACCTGTATACATGAACTTTCATATGCATGGGAGCTTTGTGTTTTGGCTAATGAAGGAGGAAGGAGATTTGTTCATACTGGTTTGTTTAATTTGTTTGGTTTCCTTGTTTACTTGTTTTAAATGCTAAATCACTAGCAGAGTAGAGAGAAGAGTACCAAGGAAGTGGAAAAAAGGATATGGCATCAGTTCTACCATGGCAGAGGCTGATGGTGGCCTACTTAAATACCTTCAATATGATCCCTTATTTCTTATTAACAGAACCTTCATTTTGTCCAGGGTGGCAATATGCACAGCTAAAAGTCTACATTTCCCAGCTATTTTGCAACTAATGGTAGCTACATGCCATAGTTCTGGCACTGAAATATAAATAGAAGTCATTAAATGGGGCTTCCATGAAAGTCATTAGACTCTGTGGTATACCACCCAGATCTCCCTTCAGCAATGAAAGACATGTTGCTTCTGCCATTTGGAACATGGATGGCAGATATACCTCAGCTGTTAGCACCTACATGGATTCCTTCAGCTGAAGAAATCACCTTCCCAGAAAGCTAGCCTCTAATGATTTATTAACATAAGACAATAATGTCTGACCCCTTCATCCTAACTTGGTTCAACCCCAAAGGGCCATTCAAGCTCCAAAGCTCTCAATGAGACTGTTTGAGATATTTATTGGAACTTCATCATGACCCAACTTCTCCCTCTACCCACTCTTGCTTTCTTCAGCTCCCTTCTCCAGGTGTTAATCCTGAGTGCTCCTTAATAAATATCCTACATGCTAATCTCCATCTAAGAGATTAACTATATCCTGGGGAACTGAAGCTTTGACAGCTCCTTAAAGAAGACTAATTCAACTTACAACTTTTGACCTTTGGCCTCCCCCATTTTCCTACATGGCACACAGACATTACACAGATGCCACAGCACCCATCTTGTGACCATCAGACAAAAACATAAGATGAAAGCCACACATTCAGGACAGCCAAATGAAAACATGAAGAACTCTGTTGCTGGTGGCATTGTGTGACCATGGTACAGTCCTGAACTAACTGACTACTTCTGCCTATAGCAGTGCTCAGTAAATAGTCCTCCATTATCTGACAATCTGACTCTCAGTCATTGACTCTGTTCTATTAAAATGAGAATTAGAAAGGCCTAAGAAATAGGTCTCCACAGGCCAGGATCTGACAGGGTTTTGAAATTGGAGCTTTCTGCTTTACTTCTACAGAACAGCATGTTCAAATTTTCATTCAGGGTCATGAGTGAAACATGGCATTGGCAAACAGCTCCCAGACCCTGAAAGGCAGTGTGGGCTTGAACGACAGGCAGGAAGCCGGGATGCCATCCCAGTTCCTGTTCTCAGTGCTTCTGACCTGGCCCCCTGAAATTAGAACACCACTAGCGGAGGCCGCCATTTTGGCTCTCAGTATTGGCAAAAAACTCCAACACATTTTTCTACTTAGAATCAGAATGTTAGTGCTGGAAAGAATCTTAAAGATTCATCTAGTTCAATGTTTCCCAACACAAACTCTACTAAAGAGGGATAAGCTCTTTAAATTCTGCACCATGGATCAATTAAAATTATATAGATGTAATATATATTTATTAAATTCTTCTATAAACAGTAGAAACTCTTTTTCATTTCTTTTATCACTGAAATTAAAAATTAATTCACATTAAAGACATTTTATTTAAAGATGAATTTTATAAATTTTAACAAGTCAAGGTTTTCAGTGGTAAATTTGTAGTCTGAAAAATTTGTCCTGGACCAATGTCAGGTGGAATGTCAGGGAACCCTGATTCTATTTTAATCCCTTTTGTTTCTCCTATGAAGAGAGATAACTGAGGCCCAACATCATAGAGCTGGGACCTAAACTTGGCTCTCTGAACACCAGTCCATTAAACTTTCTGCTGTCCTGTTACCCTTCACAATGAAAGGCAATAGACATCAATCAATCTACAAACAGATTTGGTGTTGCTAAGGTTCAGCATTCCATCTCGCAGAATTCATAGTATATGTTTTCACCTTATTGACCACTCTGGTGCGCAAGTTCCATCATCAGTATGAAGTAGCAGTTAGGATATATTTCAGCACAACAACAAAAATCGGCCTAAAAGTAGCATTTGCCATGAATACACCCATGGCTTACTTAACAAGTAGTCTGGATGTGAGCAATTGCACGGTTGGTTCAGCAACTTAATAAGACCAACAAAGTCCCTCCATTGCACAGTCCTCGACCCAATGCCTTTATCCTCAGGTTTGCTGCCTCATGGTCTCAAGATGGCTGCTGTAGTTCAGGCATCATCCTTGCATGTCAGCAGCCAAAGTAGGAAGCAAGGAAGAGGTAAAAGGCCTCATTCTCCTGTGAGCTTCTGTTTTATCCAGGGTAGTATTTTCCAGTGTCCCTCTATCACAGACCCCTGTACCTCTTATTGGCCAGAACTAGGTCACAAGATACCAGTCAATGGTGAAGGAAAACAGAATTTCTCTAGTTGTCTTGGTCTGATCATGATGTATCCCCTGATACTGGGCACATGGCCCATGAACAAACTGAACCAAGGTTCTACTAGCAAGGAAAAAGAATAAATGGCTTTTGTATAAACAACCATCAGTGACTGCCACACATACTCACCCACACACTAACATATAAAAATGAAAGGATTTCCACTGGAAGAAATGACCATGAACTGATGCCTCACTTCCTTTCAACATCCTGAAACCACAACTAATTTGTCTCTAAAAATATAGAGACCTCATCACATAGCACATCCTGAACCTATGGCAGTCCATCAAATGGGCATTTGCAAGCCCCTCTCTTAGAGACACATCAACTCAGAAATAGTGCTGCTCAAGGCCATGGGGCAGCTCTTTCTCTCTGAGCTTCTAGAAGCTGCCACTTTACCTGCCACTCTATTCTCTTGCAATGCCTTTGTACCTTGAGAAAAGAGGTCTAAGTAACGGCTAAAACCTCCATTTTTCCCCACTGCA
This sequence comes from Tadarida brasiliensis, assembly GCA_030848825.1. Taxonomy (NCBI): domain Eukaryota; kingdom Metazoa; phylum Chordata; class Mammalia; order Chiroptera; family Molossidae; genus Tadarida; species Tadarida brasiliensis. The sequence continues at coordinate 104,383,448 of CM061280.1, read as the reverse complement.
TCCTACCCCCAGGAGATCCCTTCACTATAAACTAGATACCCTAAGAGTCCCTGGGCATCATAGCATCAGAGGCAGCCCAGCATAAATGCTGTTGCTACTCAAAATAGGAAGTCTTCTGCAGATGGAAGAAATTCTTTTTATTTTGCATTGACATTTTGGATATTGTAAAATGGAGGTGAGAGTGGGGAGGGAAGCTCTTTAGGAGCTCTCCTGTAGACCCCAGATCATCCCATCAAAGAGCACTGCTTCCCCTGCCCAAATGGACAACCTCTGATCCAGGATATCTTCTGGCCCGACCTCACTCTCCCAGGTAGTGTCAGCCAGCTCCAAAGCTCTGATGGCCACCAGCTCGTTCCAGACAAAAGTGCAGTGCTGGATAAATACAGAGAAGTCTCAATCTATATCTTTGAAGTGTGTCCTGTCTACAGGCCTCAGGAAGGGAACCTTGTCTTTCACAGAGGCCCTTTAGTGTGCAAAAGTGTGTCAAAGGCTCTGCATTCTAAAATCGCACATCTTAGGTAACTCAGGATGCTGTCTGAGTTTCTGGCTCTTTGGAGTTGATGTCCCTGAGGTTGTACCGCACAAGAGCACATCTCCCTTGTTCTTAACCCTCTCTGCTGTGCAGGTGGTTTCTCTGAAGATGTTTGTTTCCTTCTCCAGAGTGGGGGTTCCTGGAGCCCAAGACTGGCATCTTTCTGTGCATCCCTCATGACTGTCTCTCAGAGGGGACTCAGTAGCTGTTCTATTAATGACAAATGAACACATTGACCAAGAGGGAGGATAAAGCTCCCCCCAGTCTTAAAGCAAAGTTGAAAAGAGAGAAAGACAATTATAGCCTCCGCTTTCTGGCAGAAGATCCACCACGATGTCCTGTGGAGTCTTGAATTACATCACATTCTCATGCACATACTGTGAGTCTTACAGCTGCCTTCCCATTGCCCATATCCCTGTGGCCATGGCCATTTTTCCTGTGTTCAATTTAGATCTATCAAGAGAACACACTTGAAGAGTTTCACTTTGTGCTTCCTTCTTTCCTCTACACTAACAACATGAATGTCCTTATTACAGTCACACACAGGCCCTGTGTCTGTTGCTCTCGGTGTCAGATTTACTCAGGGCTGTAGGAACCCACCATCACTGTGGATCTTTTTGCCAGAAAGCAGAGACTATAATTGCTATAATTGTCTCCTCTTTTTCCTAACCCTGACTTGAGATCAGGGCAGTTTGATCTTCCCTTTTGATCTATGCACATCTATCTGTGTTCTTTTCCCTTATTCATTCATTCATTCATTCATTCTCTCTCTTTCTCTCTCCTTATAACCACCAATGCCCTTATTACATGTTTTAAGAAGCAAGGAACCAAGACCAGGGAGATGTTACCAAATGTGATCAGGATTAAGCCGCCTGTGTGTCTAGAAGGTGGCGTGGGGAAGAGAGAGCAGTGCTTGTGTTGTCTGTGTGTTGGGAGAGGAGGCACCATGTGTGTACAGAGAGAAACTATGAACTAGGACACCCGCCAAATGCAACATAAGGAAGGGAGGGGACAGGGTTGAGACATTCAGAACTCCATAGCTCCTGCTCCTAGGCCACCTGATGAACTCAGAGCTCCTGGAAGCATGGCTGCCTGTGCACATTTATGCTGAAGAATTGACTTTTTCTTCTTGAGTGCCTGCCATTTGGAGCTACTAGTATACAGAAGACACACACATTGGTGTGTCCAGCTGTGCTGGAACCTGGATCCCATAGGCTCCTAGAGGCCAGTTTGCATTGGCTCAGAGCAGGTTGGACTGAGGGATGTGAAAGAGCAAAGGGTAGAGTTGAAGAAAGTGGCTGATAGCCAATGAGTCAGTGTGTGCAAGCTTCCCCATGCTTCAGTTCCTCCACCTTTCAAAGAGGAATCACACTCTCCACTAACGTTACCTTTTCTTTTTTGTAAGGACATCATAAAATATCACTTGTTAAATGTCTAGCACTGTTTCAAATGTTTTGATTTTATTAATTTATTCAATAGTACCATTGTTATCCCCATTTTTTACATAAGAAATAGAAGCACAGAGAGATTAAATAATGTACCCAAAGGTACACAGCTCATAAGTGGTAGAGGTAATACTTAAACCCTGGCAATCTGGCTCCAAGGTCAGTGCTCTTAACTACCCCACTATACTGCTTTGTGCTGCATAAATACAATTGCTTTAAATAGTCAAAGTTCCATACATATGTACTCTTACAAATGTGGTAGGGGGTATTATGCTCTGGGGATGGTATTGGCTTATGTCAGAGACTTCAGGAATAATTACGTAAGCAGAGAAAACAGTCCTTAATCAATGTCAGATAGGAAATTGGTGCATAAATACTCCAGTTTGCTCATCCCTTTGGTGGGACAACTTTAAGGTGTGCTACCCAGAATCTCCCAGGGGACCCAGAGAGACTGAGCCTCAGTTGCCCATAGCAGTAACCTGCTCAGAAAATCACCCTTTATTGTTTGCGTTCCCTTCCTTCTCACTTCCCCACCCCTAGATCAGTGTTTCCTAGATCACCTTCCATATAAACAACTTATACTTCAGGCCTATCTCAGAGTCTACATTTTGGGGAACCCAGCCTAAGACAACATATACCCTCTAAAGTGTTTTCTCATAATTGCATCTTTATAACAACCCTATAATGTAGATAGGCAGATAAGATAACAAATCCCTTTATACAGATGAGGAAACTGAGCTCCTAAGGCATTCAGAGATAGAACCAAGAACATATGGCTTGTAAGCAGTAGAGCTGGGTTAAGACCGGGTTCTCCTGAATCTCAGAGTCTAGGGTGTCTACATCACATGACTCTGAGGTTCTTTGGGACAGTGACATGATGCAGCATGTCTAAACATTTGCCTGTGTCAACAAATGGGTATTCATGATTCCTGATAGATGCAATCCATGATTGCTGAGGGCCCTTATCCTCATCCTATTTATGATACTGTGACAATAAGGTACTGTTTCCAAATTTTGTTGATTGCACACCTCATCCATAAAACATTTTCACTTTCCTCATTAGATATATACACACATAAATTTTACCTGTGTATATATATATAGTTATAAAATACATAAATATATATCAGTATTCTAATATTATATATACATAATATAAGTAAATTGAATTTTTGGTTCCAATTCTTTACTGCCCTGTAGTAGTATTGTATATTCACATCATTACATCCTTTCCTTGACTTCATGGTAGTCAGAGTGTACCTACTTACCCTTTAATTTTAGCCTTGGATTTGTGACTTGCTTTAGCCAATGGGATGCTAGTAGGTATAATGCAAGCAGAGGTTTGAGTTTGAGCTAACCCTCTAACATGTCTACCGTTGCCATGAGAAGAACATGGTCCAGTTATCCAGCAGGTCCCAGGAGAAAGAGAGATACATAGAACAGACTCAGATTCAACCTGCAGCTTGGTGCCAAGTCCAGCCAAGCCTAGACTAAATCAGCTATCCCACAAACATGAAAATGAGAATAAATCATAGTTGTTTTAAGTCACAGAGTTTGAGGGTGATTTGTTACTGAGCATTATTGTGGCAAAAGCTGAATGAGTCAATAAAAAAAGTACAGAAAATCATTTCAAAGAAATTATATAGAGATAGATTTCTCATACTTCTGGCCCTCACTGGCTCATCTTGTGTACCTCCTGTGATATGTACACCCTATTTATGAGACCACTTCAAATGTTCAGAAATTATGTGTGTATTTGTTGATTTATGTATTCAGTGACCATGAATTGAGTATGTATTATGGGCATAAGGTGACAGTACATCCTGGCTACTCTGTAACACTCTTGGTTGTCTTGATGTAATTATTAACATCTTTTTTCACTCTCAGAAATGTCCCAGTTTGGACCACATATTTTTTGGTCACCCTCACCATGTGCCAGGCACTCTGCTGGGTATAAGGAATGCAGGGTGCTTTGGGAGTAACTAAGAGAGGCATTCCTCTGAGAATGTATAGAATGGGGACAAATGGCAATGCTTCTTGGAGCAGCAAGGCTTGAGCTGAGTCTTAGAAGACAGTGCTGGAGGAAATGAAGGAGAAAGTATGCAGGCACAAGGCTCACAGGTTCAAAGGCATAGAGACATAGTCATATCAGATCATGCATATAAATGAGTCTACGAATTTAAGAGTAATGGGAGGTGGTGTTGGATCCATAGACTGTAGCCTCGTTTGCCATACTAAGGAGTTTGGTTTCTTCCTCTAGAGCTATGGAAAGTCCTACGGGGTTTTAGCAAGAAATGGGGCATGGTCAGATTTGCATTTTAATAAAATTATCCCAGCAATAACATAGATTGGAAGGGGTCAGAAATTGGAGGCTGGGAGACCAATCAGAAGCTCTTGCAACAGTCCTGGTAAGAGGTGATGAAAGTTTAAATGAAGACACAGCAGGGAGGCAGAGAGGAAGAAGCAGAAGGTAAAGCTTATATGGCATGGTGACAGATAGATGAAGAGAGGTGGAGGGCGAATTATCTCCGTCATTGACGTTAACAGCATCTACTTGGGTGTAGGAGAAAAGTGGCTCTGATAGTTTCCTTGGTTTCCACACTGTGACCTGAACTTACCATCTTACTTGTATATGACTTGACAGACATGCCTATGAGTAAACAGGAAGTAGTATATTTAGAGTAGACATGGCCAATGCCCTGCCCATTCCCCCTCAGACCACCTGGGAGGTAACTGCTGAAAATGCCGGTGACTGCCTATGGCTTGCTGTGTCTGTGTGGCCAAGGCTGTCCTGTACCTATGGGGGAACGTACCATACATGCAGAGACTGGCCGGGGAATTAACATAGCAATAATGTCCCTCCACAATGGGTTGTATGTAGCCTGCCAACACATCCCCAGTAGGATAGAGCCTCAGTTGCCCATAGCAGTAGCCTGCTTGTTAGCAATTCTTTATCAGCTTTCTTCCTGTCTCTGCCTTATTTCTTACCATGCTTACTGAAATCACCTCCCAAATAAATGACTTGAACTGAATGGTTGTTTCAAAGTCTGCTTTTGCACAATGTCACACTAAGACAGTGGTTAAGAATGTGGACTCTGGAGCCAGTCTTTCTAAATATGAATGCCAGTTTTGCTCCTCTCTATCTGTATATCTTTAGGCAAATTCTCTCTCTGTACCTTGTGACTCACTTCCCTCATATATAAAATGAAAACAGAGGAGGAAGATGGTGGCACATAGGACCAGATGGAGGGTGAGTGCGTGAGAGAGTGAGCTAGTGTGTGAGAGAGTGTGAGTGGACATGAAGGTGGATGACCAAAGCCGTGCAGTGCAGAGACACGGAGCAGAAGTTTCCTGTGCTGTGGCTGGGAGCAGCCGGCTACCGCAGTAAGTGGCTCTTCAGGGCACTTCTTCCTGCTCCGCAGGGAGGTCCCACCATTTTGGAAGATCCGGGGTCTCCCCTGGGAGGAGGCAGTGGGAGCAGCTAGGGCCCAGCAACCTGAGCCCACCAGTGCACCTGGCACCACTGGACCAGTGGACACCCTGTGTCAACACAGACCAGTGCACAGCAGTGGAGCTGCCAAGGTGCCGGTTGCAGAAGCTGCAAACGGCCGGGAGCCCAGCACCATCCCCCACAGTAGCAGCCTGATCAGAGTCTGGATATACCCCCAGCAAGAGAGGCTGGGGAGCAGACATCCATCCCCAGGCAACAGAAGCACAGATCAGCAGCTGAGACACATCCCCAAAAACTACAGTAAAGGCTGAGCAGGAGCTGAGCCCCACAGGGCAGCAGCACTCCCCAGCCACCAGTGGCGAGACCTGGGGCTCCACAGAGGCCTGTGTGACCCAGCAGCCCACAAGATAGGCCTGGAGCCGAGTCTCCAAAGGGACTGTGCTATGCAGCTTCCCTTGGGACCTGTGGGATGCTGGGGCACCAGAGAGGCCTGTGCAACATAGCTGCCCACAGTATGGGCAGGGAGCATGGCTCCAACAGGGCCTGAGCTATACAGCTATAGGTGGCACCAGCAACCAGCTGGGAACACAGATCCAGAAGGGCCCATGTGATCCAGCAGCACCACCTACCAGGACACACCACTACCAGCCCCCAGTAGTCAGTCCTCCAGGATCCACAGCAGGCAAGAGGCGACACCCAACAAAACAGTCTGGGAGGCACAGTAGCCTTATATGATATACAGTGAGCTGCCTACACATCCAAACATCCCTCACCAGGTCTAGAGCTACCAGACGGCTAAAATGGGGAGACAAAGAAATAACACCCAAAGGAAAGAAAAAGAGGAATCACCAGAAAAGGAACTACAGAAAATGGAAGACAGCAACGTGTCAGATAAAGAATTCAAAGCAATGATTTTAAGGGTGTTCAAACAATTTGGTGAGAACTGCAAGCAATTTAATAAGAATTATGAAGAGCTCACTTGGGAACTACTTCAGCCTAAAATAGAGGTAGAAGCTATGCATAAAAATCAAGAGGAAATAAAGAATGACATAGCTGTTATGAAAAATACCTTGGAAGGGTTCAATAGTAGATTAGAAGAAGCTGAAGACCAAATCAGCGACTTAGAATTCAAGGTAGAGAAAAACACCCAAATAGAGCAGCAAATTGAAAAACAAATTTTTTAAGCAGGAGGAAAGTTGAAGGGAGCTGTGGGACAATACAAAACGTAACAACATTCGCATTATAGGGATACCAGAAGGAGAAGAATCAGAGAAAGGAATAGAGAACCTGTTTGAAGAAATAATGACAGAAAACTTCCCTAAACTGGTGAAGGAAAAAGTCACAAGTCCAGGAAACACAGAGTCCCAAGCAAGATGAACCCCAGAAGACCCACAGCTAGACACATCATAATAAAAATGGCAAACATTAAAGACAAAAAAAGAATCTTAAAGGAAGCAACAGAGAGACAGAAAGTTAACCACAAGGGAGCTCCCATTAGACTGTCAGCTGATTTCTCAATAGAAACTCTGCAGGCCAGAAGGGAGTGGCATGAAGTGTACAAAGTAATGCAAGGCAAGGGTCTGAATCCAAGACTACACTATCCAGCAAGGCTATCGTTCAAAATTGAAGGAGAAATAAAGAGCTTCACGGATTTAAAAAAAGCTAAAGGAATTTACCACCACCAGACCAGCACTGCAAGAAATGCTGAAGGTATTGTTGTAAGAAGAAGAAGAAACAGAGAGAGAGGGGGGGGAACACAGGTATAAAATTAAAATGGCAACTAATAACTATCTATCAATAATTACCTTAAATGTAAATGGCTTAAGTGCTCCAATCAAATGATATAGGGTAGCTGATTGGATAAGAAAACACAACCCATATATATGCTGTCTATGAGAGACCCAACTCACAACAAAAGACTACACAGGATGAAAGTGAAGGGATGGAAAAAAATTTTCCAAGCAAATGGAAATGGAAAAAAGCTGGTGTAGCAATACTCATATCTGACAAGATAGACTTCAAAACAAGGGCCATAATAAGAGACAGAGAAGGTCACTACATAATTTTTAAAAGATCAATCCAACAAGAGAATATAACCCTGGTAAACATATACACACCAAATACAGGAGCACCAAAATATATTTAAAAACTTCAGGAGGACTTCAAGAGAGAGATCAAGAGCAACACGATCATAGTGGGTGACTTTAACACACCACTGACACCACTAGATAGATCTTCTAGACAAAAAATTAACAAGGACATAGAGTTCTTACAAGACAAACGAGATCAGTTGGACTTCATTGATATTTACAGAACATTTCACCCCAGAGCTGCAGAATATACATTCTTCTCAAGTGCACATGGGTCATTCTCAAAGATAGACCACATGTTAGGACACAAAGCAAGTCTCTACAAATTCAAGAAAATTGAAATCACATTAGGCATCTTCTCAAAATCACAGTGGCATGAAACTAGAACTCAATTACAATAAAAACACACAAAAACATTCAAACACTTGGAGGCTAAATAGCATGTTATTAAACAACGAATGGGTTACTACTGAGATCAAGGAAGAAATAAAAAAACTTCCTGGAAACCAATGAAAATGAACACACAACACAAAATCTATGGGACACAGCGAAAGCAGTCCTGAGAAGGAAGTTCATAGCACTACAGGCCTACCTCAAGAAACAAGAAAAATTCCTAATTGACTTTCTAACCCTACAACTTAAAGTACTAGAAAGCAAACAAAAAGAAAAACCCAGAGCTAGTAGGAGGAAGGAAATAGTAAAGGTCAGAACAGAAATAGATGACATAGAGACTAAAAAAACAATTCAAAAGATCAATGAAACAAAAAGCTGGTTCTTTGAAAAGATAAACAAGACTCACCAAGAAACAAATAGAGAAAAACCAAATAAACAAAATCAGAAATGAAAGAGGAGAAGTAACAACTGACACCACAGAAATACAAAGGATCATCGAAGCATACTATGAACAATTATATGCCAAAAAACTAGACAATCTAGGAGAAATGGACACATTTCTAGAAACACACAGTCTCCCAAAACTGAACCAGGAAGAGATAGAAAACTTGAACAGACCAATAACAACAAAGGAAATTGAAGATGTAACTAAGAAACTCCCAGCAAACAAAAGCCCAAGCCCAGATGGCTTCACGGGGGAGTTTTACTGAACATTCAAAGAAGATCTAATACCCATTCTCCTCAAACTATTCCAAAAAATCCAAGAAGACGGAATATTTCCAAACTCATTTTATGAGGCCAGCATAATCCTAATTCCAAAACCAGATAAAGACACTACAAAGAAAGAAAACTACAGGCCAATAACCCTGATGAACACAGATGCCAAAATCCTTAACAAAATATTAGCAAATCGGATACAGCAATACATCAAAAAAATTATTGATCATAACCAAGTGGGTTTCATCCCAGGCATGCAAGGATGGTACAATAGTCACAAATCAATAAATGTGATACACTACACAAACAAAATGAAAGATAAAAACCATATGATCATATTAAAAGATGCTGAAAAAGCATTCAACAAAATCCAGCACCCATTTCTGATAAAAACGCTCAGCAATGTGGGAATAGAGGGATCATATCTCTACATAATAAAGGCCATATATGAAAAACCTACAGCCAACATCATATTCAATGGTCAAAAACTAAAAGCATTCCCCTTAAGAACGGGAACAAGACAGGGATGCCCACTTTCACCACTCTTATTTAACATGGTACTGGAAGTCTTAGCCACAGCAATCTGACATGAAGAAAAAATAAAGGGGATCCAAATTGGAAAGAAGTGAAACTGTCATTATTTGCAGATGACATGATATTGTACATAGAAAACCCTAAAGACTCCATCAAAAATCTGCTAGACTTAATAAATGAATTTGGCAAAGTAGCAGCATACAAAATTAACGTCAAGAAATCAATGGTATTCTTATACACCAATGATGAACTCACAGAAAGAGAAACTAAAAAAACAATCCCATTTACCATCGCAGCAAAAAAAAATTAAGATATCTAGGGATAAGCTTAACCAAAGAAGTAAAGGACCTCTTCACAGAAAACTACAGGTCATTGAAAAAAAAAATAGAGGAAGATATTAAAAAGTGGAAACATATACCTTGTTCATGGATTAGAAGAATTAACATCATTAAAATGTCCTTACTACTCAAAGCAATCTATAGATTCAATGCAATCCCCATCAAAATACCAACAACATATTGCACAGAACTAGAACAAACACTCCAAAAGTTAATAAGGAACTAAAAAAGACCCCGAATAGCTACAGCAATCTTGAAAAAGAAGAACAAAGTAGGAGAGATCACATTACCAGATTTCAGGTTATACTACAAAGCCACTGTAATCAAAACAGCCTGGTACTGGCATAAGAACAGGCAGATAGATCAATGGAACAGAATAGAGAACCCAGAAATGCACCCAAGACAATATGCTCAATTAATATTTGACAAAGGTGGCAAGAGCATACAGTGGAGTCAAGACAGTCTCTTCAATAAATGGTGTTGGGAAAATTGGACAGCTACTTGCAAAAAAAAAAAAATGAAGCTAGACCACCAACTTACACCATACATGAGAATAAACTCAAAATGGATAAAAGACTTAAATGTGACTCATGAATCCATAAAAATTCTAGATGAAAATGCAGGCAACAAAATTTCAGACATCATACGCAGCAGAATCTTCACTGATACATCACCTAAGGCAACAGAAACAAAGGAAAAAATGAACACATGGGGCTACATCAACCTATAAAGCTTCTGCACAGCAAAAGAAACAATCATCAAAACGGAAAGGGATCCCACTATATGGGAGACTATAATCGCCAGTGATGCATCAGATAAGAGGTTAATTTCCAAAATATACAGAGTGCTCATACAAGTCAACAAAAGGAAGACAAAGAACCCAATTGAAAAATGAGTAGAGGACCTAAATAGACACTTCTCCAAACAGGACATACAAATGGCCAAGAGACATATGACAAAATGCTCAATGTCACTAATCATCAGAGAGATGCAAATTAAAACAACTATGAGGTATCACCTCACACCTGTCAGAATGGCCGCCATCAACAAATCATCAAACAACAAGTGTTGGTGAGGGTGTGGAGAAAAGGAGACCCTGGTACACTGCTGGTGGGAATGCAGACTGGTGCAGCCACTATGGAAAACAATATGGTGTTTCCTCAAAAAATTAAAAGTTGATCTGCCATTTGACCCAGTGATCCCACTTCTAGGAATATATCCTAAGAAACATGAAACACCAACCAGAAAGAATATATGTACCCCTATATTCATAGTAGCACTATTTACAATAGCTAAGATCTGGAAACAACCCAAGTGTCCATCAGTAGATGAGTGGATAAAAAAGCTGTGGTACATATACACAATGGCATACTATGCAGCTGTAAGAAAGAAAGGTCTTTTATCCTTTGAGATGACATGGAAGGACCTGGAGAGTATTATGCTAAGTGAAACAAGCCAAGCAGAGAAAGATGAATATCACATGATCTCACTTATTTGTGGACTATAATGAACTAAACAAACTGATGAACAAAGTTGACCCAGAGACATAGAGGTGAGGTACAGACTGACAAACCTCAGAGGAGAGGGGGTTGGGGAGGGAAGAGATAAACCACAGACCTTATATGCATGTACGCATAACCGATGGACATGGACAACCAAGCTGGGGACAGGGTGGGGGGGATGGGAGGGCGTCAATGGGGGAAAAAGGAGAAACATCTGTAACAAAAACAAATTAATAAAATAAAATGAAAACAGATCTCTCACAGGGTTATTGGAAGGATTAAATTAATATACGTATAGTTCTTAGAATAATGCCAGCCCAAAGTAAGTTCAGTTTATGTGTTAGATATTAGTATTATTACTATTAACTCATTCATCTCAACCAAATACATTTTACAGCATAAGATTATGGTATCAAATGGCTGCCAAGATTAATGAAATAGAGACTTCCTTAGTATCTCTCATCAAATACCATTGTCCCTTGATATCTGCTTCACATAATGGAATGTCTCATCAGAAAAATAGAAACCAACTAGATATTTCAAACAGAGGGGATTTAAAGCAGGGCATCAGTTAAACAGGTATTGAAAGACTGAAAGAGGCAAAAGAAGAAGGTAAATTAACCCAAATATTAGGACCAGCAGGAAGCAGCTACCACCCCTAAGCTTAGAGGGACAAAAAGAGGTGGTTACCGACCCCTCTGGGTGACGAAAAAATACCACTGCCTCAGGAACAGAAACTATGGAATAGTGAAGACAGTGCTTCCAGAGACCTCCATAGAAGAAGGAGCAAAAGGAGAAAGGGTGAAAAGGGCTGTTTCCCATCTCCTGCCTTCTGATCTCCTACCAGTGCCTCCCTATTTCTTTTGGGCAGTTTTGAGGGTCTTATGAGCTATTATTGAGTCTTCCTTCTTTCCAGGAGAAAGTTTTCCTTTTACTCTTCTTGCAACAGCCTATAGCTCACCTCCCATTTGCAAAGTCCACTCTCCCACCGAACCTGTGCTTCTTCTAATATACATGTGGTTTTGGCCCAAAGCCCCAGAGTCAGAATTTGTTTTTAATATGGCAGCTGCCTGTCACATAGAACCATCCTGGAGTGAAGACTCTACCCTGTGTTCTTTGATATTAAGGCAAAATAAATATTCTGGCTATGCCAACCAATGGGTGGTTGGAGGAATTGTTTGATCCTATGCTCTATAGAAGTCCAGGTTAATTTTCTCACCTTCGAGGCCAAAATAGAAGAGGTGCTGCCTGCTTATCAAAAGCCTAACCATCTTCATGGATTACATAACAGTGAATACACCAGATATTTTTCCTAGATATCAGACTCAATTCAGGCCAATGCAAGTATGTAGTGCCAATTGCACACACAATATGTTCTAAATACTACAAAGGAGAAAGCTTCAGCCTTCTGGGAACACTCAATTAGATTGCATCATATTCAAAACAATAGTGATAATATGAACTAAGATTGACACAATACTTTGAAGTTTTCCATACATAAAAGTATGTAATTTTCTCACAATCACCCTGTGAAGTAGACAGTATCACCACTTCACAAAGAGGAAACTGAGCCCAGAGAGGCTAGGTAACTTGTCCAAAGTCACACAGCAGATAAATTCCAGAATTTAGATTTAAGTGTAAGTCTGAGTTCAAAGGTTAGCAACTTGTACTCTGCTCCATGGCACATGAATAAGCATCTAAATAAATGTGGAAAGAGTGAGGGTCCACAGGCAGCCAGAAATGGAGGAGGTCAGTGCAGGATGAAGTGAGTGATGACAAGTCTGGTATGATAAGGAATGAGGATGCACTCTGAGAAATGGATAGGGTTTGGAAAATCAGAGAGTAGAGAATAGTCATTGCAATGAGAGATCCACATCTGAGAACTGAAAGTGAGGGATCTCAGAGATCTCATGACAAAATGGAAACTCACTGCATTTTAAGAGATTTGTGCAATGGCCTCCAAGTGATTAAAGGCAGAATTTAGATTAGATTTCAGGGTTCCTGATCCCAGATCCCTTTTTGCTTGTCCCCGGCTCTGGGATAGTAAATAGACTAGAACCAAGTTTCCAAGAAAACATCAAGGTCATCATCCTTTGCCTAGGATTTCTAGAATTACATTCATGAATTGATCCCATCCCATCCCACATTGCAGGTCATGACATCAGGGAGACTTATCTCCCCTTTGTGTAGCGTGGGCATAGGACATGAGCAAACCCAGGTTTGGATCTTACACCAGCATTCACTTGCCATGTGACCTTGAATAAATAAATTCTCAACTTCCTGAATTTCTGTGCTCTTGTCTGTAGGAGATGTTAATATAGCCCTCTTCAGAAGATGGCTATGGGAATCAAATTAGGCATTAAAAAGAAAAGTTATAGCTGGGGTCTGAAAATAGTGGGATTGCTGGTTGTCTTGGTAGTGAGAGTTCTATTGCTACTGAATAATCAGAGAACCAAAAGACTAAGAGAGAGAATAAAGGAAAATGTTTAATATAACTAGGAATTATATAGCACCTCATGACACAAATACACGTACCATCTCTCTTCCTGCGAGGTAGACTTCACCAGAACCCTTTTCACAGGCCAGGAAACTGAGGCACCAGGTATGGGAATGATTTTGCACAATATCCAGTTCCCATAGCTGGTTAGTCATAGACTCAGCACTTCAAACTAGGCCTTCCCCACCTAAGTCTGTGTTCTTTCTACAGTGCTGATGAGGAAAATGAAAAGTGGGAAACTGCCAAAGATCCTAGTGCAATCTGAGAGACAATTGCAAGGTCTGAACCAGGTTTACTGGGGACTGTGGGGCAAGAAACACAGGTGTGATGAATTTCCTGGGGAAAAGGGCTTCAGTGCATGACAAAGGAGAGAGACAAGGAGGAAGGGAGGTTTTAGGCTTCAGGAAAAGAAGACAATTAAGTATAGAGAGTATGTCTGTGTGTGTGTGTGTGTGTGTGTGTAAGAGAGAGAGAGAGACTAAACTTGGAGACTGAGTTTAGTGTGCAGGGTGTTAATTAAGGAGAGATCTTGGAATCAACATCTGGGAAAAGGAGGAGAAGGAAGCAGGAATGGACAAATGGAGCTGACAAGCTTCTGTAAAGCAGGCCTAATGACAGCCTTGGCCAACCAACTCAGCTGAGAGCTGGAGAACTAAAACAGCCCTTCAGAGATGGGTTAAGAAGGCCAAACCTTTATAATTCAGTCACTAAATATGGGCCACCCAGCAAAGAGCGGCATTGGGTGAGGCTCTATCTGCTGTGGAGGCCATCCCTGAAAAGCTCACAGCCTGAGGGTGTCCACTTCTACTGCTGACACTCCTAGCAGCTGGGCAACAAGTCCTTCCTTGATGGGAATCTGGGTAGTTTATCAGTGGATGCACTATGTGTAATTGTGTATGTGTGAGAGTGTTTGCACCTGAGTAAGAAAGAGTGTGTGGTTTGTATGTGCATATTCTCTGCCTTCCCAGTTGGGCTTGGGTTTCTGCACAAAATTTCTGTGAGAGCCACTGACCCTCCAGCTTCACTTTCTGTGCCAGTCTGAGATGGGTCTGGACGGCAGAGAAGCTATGAGCACCAAGCCTGCCCAAAGAGGAACCCCAGACTGAGGCCCAGAGCCACCTACTGGCAGCTGGCAGGTCAGAGACCCTGAACTGAGACCTGAGAGCAAACCATGTATAGCAGCCAAATGTAGATGCAGGAACATAAGACACCCTGCTGAAGAGTGACTTAAGGACCTGAAACCCTGAGAAGACAGAGAGAAATGAGAAAGACAAGACAGGAGGGGAGACACACATGCACAATGGGACATAGAGAGAAACATAGAGAGAGACAGATTCACATTAAGGAAACGAGATTTCAGGGGTCAGACAGACTGAAGAGAGATAGAGAGAGAGGGAACACAGAGAAAGAGAACAAAAACCGAGGAGAGAGAACAAATAGAGAAAGACACAGTGACCAAAGACAGAGAGACACAGAACAGAGACAGAAGTGACAATGAGGGGGTCCTCAGCTTCTTCCCCTCTCTGAGATGAGAGAGTGGTCCAGGTGATGCCTTGGCTCCTTTCCAGCTCTCTGATTCCATACATTTGGAAACTTTTGGTTTTAATTCAAATATCCAGCAATTTTCATCTCCTCTATATCTAGAGGCTGCAGCAAGAGAAAGATGTCCCTATGTGAGAGCTGATGGGGCATTTGAGAGAAAAAACAGAGCCGCTGGGTTAAGGAGTCATGGGATATTGGAATCAAAATGGACCTTGCAGCTCCTAAGACCACCTTAGTATTATAAATAAGAAAACTAGAAAGAACTAAACTGGCCCTGCCTTTTTTCTTCTTTAAAAGATATGATTGGACAGCATTAGCTAAAACATATTAGAATGATAAGGTATGTGGTTGTTGTGTTTAAAGTAAGTTAATTTTAGTGTTTCCCCCTCAATTACCAACTGCGGTAAAACATACATTTGTCTTTCCTTCCCCTCCCCCAATCTGTGGAGTCCCCTCCCACATTAACTTTGGAATTGGCCATGTGACTAGTTTTGGCCAATAGGACACTAGCAAGCATGAAGCAGGCAGAAGCTTAATAATCATTTGCACACTGGAACTTGCACTCTTATACACTCCCTCTCGGAACCTAGCTGCCATGCTGGGAGAAGCCTAAGCCATATGGAGAGGCCACATGGAGGAAAATTGAGGCTCTGGGCCACAGCCCCTGTTAAACTCCCAGCTAAAAGTCAGCACCAACTTGCCAACCACATGAGTGATCCATCTTGGAAGTGGATCTTCTATCCCCAGTTGAGCCACCCTTGATGATGCTGCATGAAGTAGAGATGATCCTTCCCCACCAAGCCCTGCTCTAATTGCAGAATTGTGAGCAAAAGACTGATTCCTGTTGTTTTAGGTCACTAATGATTAGGTGGTTGGTTACCCAGCAATAGCTAGCTGAAACACCTCATTCATGCTCAGAAGATCTTGGTCCCTCTCCCTGGGTCTGACAGAATTCCTAAAGGGGTCTCCATACTGCCTCATAGGGTTTATTCCAGGTATTCAGTTGAGTGCCTTCAATCTTATTCAGGTGGGGCATAAGAACTGCTTAATGGTTTCCAAATTCCACCTTTGCAGTAATGGGTAGGTTGGTTCTCTGTGTGTGTGTCTTTTTGAATATGTTTGTTTTCTTTCCCAAGATAAATATCTATTTGCATAGATAAATAAGGGCTTGTGAGATAGAGCTGATTTAGGGAAAGGTTCTATAGTTTGCTTGCTTATCAGGTGCTTATGGGGTTTGAATGCATCAAGGTTCCAAACCTAAAGGTTAATGTTTTGACACTGAAAATCCATCAGTCAGGGGATGAGTATGGGGGAACAGCTTGCATTAATTATTACTGACTCTTAATTTGAATCAATGAAAATGCCAGAATGACAGAGGTGTTTGGATTGAATAATAATTAGCAAGGCTGACATGGGCATGAACAAAGAGTTGCAGGAGAGGAGAACAGAGTCTGCTGACAGGGGATGAGTTAGGGAGGCAGGGCTGGGTCTGGACAGGACAGAAAAGCAAGACTCATGGCCAGAGATCCCTGGCCTTGGTTGGAGTCATCAGTGGAGGTTGAAAGGAGAAGAGGCTCACAGGGTAGGGCAGAGCAAGGCTGAGCTGCCACTCTGCAAGTCTGGGCTGTGGGAGAATACAGTCCCTGAAGTATTCTTAGTGTTGCTGAGCAAACATGACAGTCAAAGGCACTTGGCTTCTTAATGTGCCAATTGTTGCCCTTTGAGAAATGGGCCAAGTTGTAGATGCTTCCTTATATTAAGATCCAGTCTCATTGCGGGACCAGAGATGTCCATTGGACTTTAGATACCAGCAGTCACAATGAGCCCCTTTAGTTTACAGATGAGTGAACTAACGCTTGGAGACTAGAGGTGCCTTGGCCAAAGTCACACAGCTGGCAAGGGACAGAGATAGCAGACCACCCAGGTCTTCTAACTCCTCCTGAAATTGTCCTTTCCCCAGTGTTTCAAAGATCCATGTAAATTAATTATCCTGATATATTTTCACCCTCTTACTGGGGGCAGGGCACCAAGTAGTTAGGCCCTTCCCTGGTGGGGAAGAGGACAGGATCTTTTGAGAAAGATGGATGTTGGTTGCATGGGTAAGACAGGACTCAGCAATGGCTGGAAGGGGTAGCTGACTAATTGCTGGAATTTGCAAGAACCCAGATTTTTTTGTTCCAAAATAGCTTGTCTCAAATTCCACTGGAAAATTGTTTCTTTAGATTAAACATTTCCATCTTCTTATGGTCCTTTAAAAATATAAATACCCCTGAAAGACATAATATAAAAGTAATTCATTCACATCTTAATTTGAATAAACAGAATTAAGCCATCTACTCATTTCACAGACATGTACCCAGCACCTCCTTTGCTCCATACCCTGGGACCCCAAAGTGGAATCCTTGCCTCAAGAACTCACTACCTCATAGGGGAGACAGACATATGATGGCAATAGAGTAACTGCCCTTTGCTGAGCATCTGCTCTATTCCAGACACTGCATAAAGAAATCCAGTTTTAACCAAGTTCATCCCCCTTCATGGGTTATCTCCAGGTAGAGACGAATTTGGAACCTTCACAAAGTTAAGTAGCTAAATGAATGGTGAAGCTAGGATTTGGACTCAGATCTGTCTAATTGCCAAGGCTGAGTGTTTTCCACCACTTTACACAAAGGCCCATATCTCACTAAGACAAGCAGCAACGATGAGAGGACTGTGGAAGCAGCAGGTCTAATTGCTTGAACTTCAAGGCCATCTGGGCTGGTAAGGGTGAGTGGGAGGCAGGAGGGTTCCAGGTATTGTTCATGGGAGACATTATAGACAGAGGGAAGAACTTGGGCAAAGGCATAGAAAGGATGAAAGGGTTGTCTGCTTTCAAGAAACTACAAGTAATTCATCATGACTAAATCCAAGGGTTCAAGAACAATCTGTCCAGGAAACTAAGCTAGGCAGGCAGACAGGGCCAGCTCTCCCAGGGTGGTGCTAACAAAATCTGGAGTTTATTCTGAGCTGTGGGAAGTCTTTGGCAAATGTTAAGGAGAGGAGTGTTTGAAAAGACATAGTTTCAGTCCAGGATTCCTAGAGCATAATGCTATGAGCATAGGCCCTGGTATGAGATCTGGGTTCCATCCTGCTTTACAACTATATAAGTAGTTATTTCATTGTTCTCTTTCTCCCTGGAATCTTAGCTCTCTGAGATCAGCAGCTATGTCTTCTTAATCACTGCAATAACCATGAAATCTGGAAGTCTCTGGCATACAGTAGATGCTTGTGTGACACTGTTGGTTGCTTCTCCAAATCCATTCTCCCTTTCCTCCTGGACACATGGAACCCAAGTAAAGATGACATTTCCAGCCTCTCTTGCAGCTAGGGTGACCATGCAATTAAGTTTTCCCCAATGCAATGAAAGTGGAAGAGGAGTCTGAAACTTTGCCTCACTTGCTTTAAAAACTGCTGGCCCTGAAATTCCCCTTCATCTTTCCACAAGCTAAGACACAAATGTGCCCCTAACCAGGCTTTGACCTTAGAGATGAGAGCAACACCCTAGTGGATGGCAGAGCACAAGAGCAAAGGATCTTGGATTCCTGAAGAAACACATAGAGCTGACTTGACCTGTAAAATCTGGACCATCAACCTTAGAACTGTTACATGAAAGACAAATGAATTCCTCTGTTTTGTAAGCCACTGCTCTAGAGGGTCTTATTGTTTCAGTGCCTTAGCCCTTACCTTAACTGATACCAATGCTCAATAAATATTTGTTGAATGAATGAATGAAATACATTGTTATGCAAATGCTATAGGAATCTTATATTATTTCTCCAATGAGACTATATCTTGAGTGCAGGGACCTTATCTCTGGTTACTGCCCCAAAGCACCTAGGTTGGTGCTTTGTTGAATTTAATTAAATAGAACAAACTCAATTCTTACCAGATGAGTCTCCTTAGACCAGTCATTTTAGTAGTCTACTCTGCCAGAGGGGAGAGGATTGTCTCCCTAGACTGGTAATAGTTAAAGAGTTTAGGAAGTGTTTGAGGCTCTTTGGATGAGGAGTTACTAAGTGCAAAAAAAGTTGAGGTGGCACAACTAAGGTAAAATCCTCGTGAGTGACACTACAATATTTGCAGAATTACAGCTGGCATAGCTCAAGCATTTGCACGGCAGCTGAAAAGTCACAAGGGAGAAAGGGAACCCTTCTCTGTGGAGAGAAGCATAGTGCGTCAAATTTAACAATGTTGCCACACACACACACACACACACACACACACTCACTCACACACACAACCCTGTTCTGCTGAGAACTCGTTAGTTACATCGGATGTGACATATGGGTGGGTAATATAGTCTGGAGCCTAGATTTCTTTAATTAACAAATAGCAATCAGGAGTGAGGGCAATTCCAGGGGAATGGTAATTGTCTGGAAGTTCTGGATGCCTGCAGGCTCAGCCGCAGGCCAGAAATCCAGCCAGCTCTGTCCCTGTAAAGCACACTGAGCCAAGGTCATGACTGCCATTTTAAACAGGGTCTTTTTTCCAAAACATTGAGATCACAGTTGATTGTTGTGGGTGAGGATTTGCTCTGTGATGTATACAGCCTTGGGAGAGTGAATGAGCTATAGTGCCACAGTAGGGAACACACAACCTGCTGGGGCTCTAGGGACCAAATTCTGCAGGTGCTGGGTGACCAGTAACTCGGGCAGGTCAATCTGACTGAGAGTTCTTTGATTCAACAAGTACTTACTGCATAACTAGTATATACAAAACTTGAGGCTGGGACTAGATATTTATGAAACATTTTTAAACATTTAAGAAGAAATGCAAAACAACATTTTAATGTGGTGATAGTATCCACTATGATTGCAAAGTCCTTGTGAATAGAGATTACATTGTTTTAGTCTTGGTATATTCCACAAGATCTGCCTCTTGTTCTGCAGGGAACAGGAGCTCAGTAAATGTCAAATTGAATTTAAGTTCATAGAGTGATGTCAACTAGACCACCAATGTGTTGCTTTAAAAATATTTTGATATCAGCTTTAATAAACGGATAAGAATGTCATATGAATTTTTTGCCTGTAAATTGATGCTTTTATTTTTTTTTAATTCATCTTTATTATTGAAAGTATTACAGCTGTCCCTTCTTTTTTCCCCTATTGATACCCCCCTCCCCACACCTGCCCCCCTACCTTCACCGCACTATTGCCTGTGTCCATTGGTTATGCATATATGCATACAAGTTCTTTGGCTTATCCCTTCTCACCTCCCCACCCCCATCCCTCTGAGGTTTGTCAGTCTGTTCCCTACTTCCATGTCTCTGGATCTATTTTGTTCATCAGCTTATTTTGTTCATTATATTCCACAAATAAGTGAGATCATGTGGTACTTATTTTTTTCTGACTGGCTTATTTTGCTTAGCATAATGCTCTCCAGGTCCCTCTAGGCCATCTAAAAGGGTAAGATATCTTTCCTTTTTATAGCTGCATAGTATTCCATTGTGTAAATGTACCACAGCTTTTTTATCCACTTATCTACTGATGGACACTTGGGCTGCTTCCAGATCTTAGCTTTTGTAAATAGTGCTGCTATGAACATAGGGGTACATATATTCTTTCTGATTAGTGTTTCAGGTTTGTTAGGATATATTTCTAGAAGTGGGATCACTAGGTCAAATGGCAGTTCTATCTTTAGTTTTTTGAGGAGGCACCATACTGTTTTCCATAATGGCTGCACCAGTCTGCATTCCCACCAGCAGTGTACTAGAGTCCCCTTTTCTCCACATCCTCGCCAGCACTTGTTGTTTGATGATTTGTTGATTGTATCCATTCTGGCAGGTGTGAGGTGATACCTCGTGATGTTTTAATTTGCATCTCTCTGATGATTAGTGATGTTGAGCATTTTTTCATATGTCTCTTGGTCATTTGTATGTCCTGTTTGGAGAGGTGTCTATTTAGTTCCTCTGCCCATTTTTTAATTGGATTGTTTGTCTTCCTTTTGTTGAGTTGTATGAGTACTTTATACATTTTGGAAATTAACCCCTTATCCGATTTATCATTGGCAAGTATTTTCCCTCATATGGTGGGCTCTTTTTTCATTTTGATGCTGGTTTCTTTTGCTGTGCAGAAGCTTTTTAGTTTGATGTAGTCCCATTGGTGTTTTTAGAGTGAGAGAGGTTTTTTTCCCCCCTCCGTAAAGTTTTTGAAATGGTTCCCTTACAATCATGCTCACATTATCCATTTGCTTGGCAAGCTCTTTTTTCCCTGATAATACAAAAGTAAACAAACACCCTCTGGGCCCCTCTCTGGATCATCATAAATTCCAAACAAGAACAGTCTGAATTAATGAGGTTTTTTATTTACTATTCTAAGTGAAGTTGAAAGATAAACAGCTCTCTTTTGTCTGGTCCACAGGACAAGTGAGCTCAGAACATTCCCAGGCTTAAGTCAGGACACTTAACATCACTGAGGGGTTAAACTGTCAGAGAGGAAAACAACAAGGTGGTTCTGGGTCCCTTAACTTCCAAAGAGAGCCTCAAGCATTAACTTGAACTTGGAAGGAGGTCAAGTCTTTGTTCCTGTCACAGGCTGTGCTCTCTGGAAGCAGAATTGGAATTTGTGGGGCAAGACGTTTGTTCAAGATCAACACCTGTGGAAGAGAGGGGAAAAAAATAGGAGTGTGCAAGGGGGGTCAAGCGCTCATGCGTGCCTAAGTCTCGGCCAACCTAGTGGGGTTCTCTAAGCAAGGATTGCCTGTAGAAAGTCTCATGTTGGACAGAAATTGCTGGTGCTTTACATTCCCCCAATGCTCAATTGTGGGAGGTGGCCCATCCCAGGGAAAGGCATGACCTTAGGCCAGGCAGCTCTTTGCAGCTGAGGTGCTCCCTGAAGAGCTGACAGCTGAAGGCTGTCTGCTGACCACCCTCCTTGCAACTTGGCAGCGAGATCTTCCTTGAAGGGGGATCTGGGCAGTGCATCTCTATCTATCACAGATCCAGAGGCAAAATTGGTTCTCAGTGCTGCCCAGGGCTTCCTGGCTGCTCAGAGCCTCCTGGCTTACCCCACTCGGCCTGGTCTCTCCAGCATCTGATGAGCTCCAGGTAGAACTACAAAGAAGCTTATTGTCTTTCTCCATGTATTCCCTTCTTCTTATCCTTTCTCCTTCTCTCCTTTCAACGTAACATTTATTTAAAAATATTATCAAACACCAATTAACCCCTCCAGGTGCTGGGAATAAGCAGAGATAAACACAAACTGGTCCCTGCTCTCAAAGAGCTTATATTCCAGAAAATAAAATGCATTGAATTTTCAACAAAATTGTTTGATTATCAATTTGATATAAGTATACAAAAGAGGTTTGTGCATTGCTAAAAGTGTACTGTATACTAACTTGTTAAAGTGACCAGTAATAATCACCACTTATTGGGTGTTTGCTATGTGCCAAATGCAGTTCCAAGAAAGCTGCCTATGCTAGCATCGATTTCTCACAATGAGCCCAGGAGATTGGTTCGATTACCACACCCAAGTTGAGGCTTAGAGAATTTAAGTACATTCTTACCATCACTCAGCTAGTAAGTAATGGAGAAGGTTGTTATTTTTAAAATTTATCTTTATTGTTGAAAGTATTACAGCCTCCTTTTTCCCCCCATTGACACCCTCCTCACCGCTCCCCACCCCCTATCCCCCCACCTTCACTGCACTGAATCTATATAGTCTACCTTCAGAAGCTATTGTCTTAACTTTGGGTTGCACTGTCTCTTCCAATTATTTGATGCAGATAACAACTTATTATGACCACTTGGGATTGGCAGGAAGAGTAAATATTGGCAGGCACAGAAGTGCAGGGGAAGACCCCAGGGAGGAAGAGGGCTTAGAAAGATGAGCAGATGGGCATGAGAGGAACAAGGACATTCCAGGTGTAAGAACTGTATTAACAAAGCTTGGAAGAAATATTTGCAAGATGCATGTCTTAGTTTAGACTCTAAACTTTAAAGGCAAGATTTGAGTGCAAGGAATTTATTTTGGATTAATTCTAGGACACACCAGTAAGAGAGTAGGGTAAGAGAGACAGGGCAGGGAAGGAAGCCATCAAAGGGAGTGTCATCCAATTCATTACTACTGTGAGCAACTGGAGAGCAATTCCTCTGTGGACCTCTGGGGGTGGGGGGGAGTATAGGACACCTCAGTTATCCAAACCAAGGAGCAAGAGAGCTGGGGTATTTATCCACCAGATCCGGTTAAGGTCGGCTCCCAGGTTAGGGAGGTAAGGTGGTGAGGGACATTGATTCCGTGGCTCCTCCCTCTGGCTATAGACATAGGCAGAGCAGATTCCAGTGGCCAAAAGACCTCAGACAAAGATGCAAGTACCAGCCATTGGAAGACAGTCCTATGCACAAAAAAGGGGTAGGGTGTGCTAAAATCATTCTGGGGATGGTGCAGGAAATAGCTCTGCTAGAAAAGGAAGAACAGATCTCGTGATAAGCTTAAGAATGGCCCTCAAATATGTCCACATCCTAATCCTCAAAATCTGTAAATATGTTACCTAATGTGGCAAAAGGGACTTTGCAGACATGATTAAATTAAAGGCTGTGATATAGGGAGATTATCCTGGGTTATATGGTTGGGTCCAGTGTAATCACAAGGGTCCTTATATGAGGGAGACAGGAGATCAGAGTCAATAGCAGGAGATATGATGATGGAAGCAAAAGGCTGGAGTAATGCAAGGATCGAGCCAAGCCAAGGAATGTAGGTGACCTCTAAAAGCAGGAAAAGGCAAGGAAATGGATCCCCCAGAGACACCAGAAGAAATCAGCCTTGCCAGCACCTTAAGTCTAGTAAGATTGATTTCAGACATCTGTCCTGCATAACTGGCAGAGAACAAATATGTATTGTTTTAAGCCACTAAATTTGTGGTAATTTGTTACAGCAGCAAGAGAAAACTAATACAGGCTCCTTCCATCACGCCACTGTGTGCACTACAAGAAGTTTATCTTTTTCATCATCATTGTGTATTCCTGTGGCACTTACATTTAAAGATTTTTCCCTGTGGCACCTCATGACAACCCTTTGGGATAAGTAAAGAAAGGCTTGGCTCCATTTGTCTGAGAAACTGAGTCTCAGAGAAGAGAAGGATTTTTCCTCTACTGCTTAGCACCTTGGCAGAGGAAAACAACCACTTCCTCCACAGCCCTTCTGCCCTACTCTTGGATCTGCACAACCTACATGCTGTGGGCCCTCTAATTCTGGAGCAAGACTTTTGTTTCTCAAAGCCACCATTCCAGCTGCAGCTCTGCCAGAGCCTTTTGGCTGCTACCTGGGCTGGGAAGACTCTCAGGATGTCACCACCTGAGGCCCCATCCTTTGGAATCATATAGTTGGTCTATAGGGAAGACAGCTGTGCTAGAACCACTCTCAGGGGTGGTCTTAGACTGAACAATTTCCTGAGCCCATAAGCCCTTGACCTCTATTTGCTGACCTCTTAATCCATCAGACTGCCAAGAGAACCTTTTCATGATTTCATGGTATTACAGGAGCCTTTCATAGTTTGGTCTCATTGATGTCACCCTGGGGTAGTAACAGAAAGGTAGAACTATTCCAAACTCTGCTACCAGTTAGCTGAGTGACTTTGAGCAGCTTACATCATATCTCTGACACTCAATTTCCTGGTAAAACAACCATTTCTGGCTTGCCTTACAAAAAAAAAAAAAAAAGACACAGTTAGAGCTACCTAACTATGTAGGGTCACTTGAGCAAAAGCTCACTACAGCAAAAGCTTTACTTGCCAATCAATAGAGTGCCTAGAATTCCATTATATATTCAGTTTTTTATAGAGATGATCTTCTAGTTGTCAAGGGTTCCCTATTAAAATGAAAATACCCTGCATGGTAGTTATACCTCAGGTTATGATGAGTTATCACTTTAACCAAGGATTATTGTATTCTTTCTAGCCTTGTCATCCATCTGAATTTAGAACATAAGAAGAAAGGAGTTCTTTAGTAGAAAGATGGGGATAGGTTCCTTATGAAAAGAGGTAAGAAGATGCTCATGAAAATCTCCATGCTGCCTTACAATTTGGGTACAAGAGCACAAAAGGAAACACATAAACTTTTATTCAAGCTTTGCTTGCTAACTTCCCAAAGGAGGAAGAAGGCCATCTGCAGACTATGCTTTGATAACTTAGAAGATGTGTTGCTCTTGGGCCAAAGGACTGTTTTCTTCAAACCCAAACTTATGATAATGTGGCCCAGCAAAAGATTCCATACAGCTTCTTTGCATATGTCCACCATGACTGAGTTATCAGCAGTGCATCTCGTGAAATACACCCCTTTCCTTGAGTGATCCTCAACTTAATGTCGTTTCCTCAAGGAAGCACTCCTTGATGTTCAAAACAGGATCAAGTGCCCCATTATATGTTCTCATGCCCCTTACATCTTTCCTTTGTGGCAGGGATACCTACCGATATTTTATGTACCAATCAGGAAAAATATACCACCATTTAAACTATAATACAATGCTTTCATTTGACTTAGAATTTTTATTTTATAGCTATTAAAGAGCACTTTTAAATTTATTTAGATAAACTTATATAACATTCTCGTACAAAGAAAAATATACTCGAAAGTAACTGGTTAAGGTAATAATTTTTTACCTTCTCCACAGTGATAATTCGAATATTTGAAATCGCTTTGTGACCCGGAGTCATTGAGACCTAGTACTGCTCTCCACACCATTCTTAGCCTCTCTCTCCTCAGGGCTCTCGTCAATGTTGCAAGTCCTCGTAGTTGCTGTGCTCACTATTAACAAAAGGCTTTTACATATTCTATCTTATGCCATCCCCACAGAAGTATCTTTAGGGAAGGAGGACTAGAGTTATTTTTATCCTCAACTTGTAAATGTGGATTTTAAAACTGAGAGCTGTGAAGCCATTTGGTAGAGTTTATATAGCAAAGTAACCAGCAGAGCTGGTATCAGGGCCCAGATAGTCTTATTCCTGGTAAAATATTCCCTCTGCAAACCTCCCTGAAATTCATTCTTCCTACAGATTAAAATCCATGACTCACAGAAGTGGGTAGTTCTTGCAGCTGGGCCTTGCAGGGAAGGAAACCAAGGTTGGAACCACAGTTCTGTCACTTTCTCAGTTGTGGTAACTTGGGCTAGTGGCTCCTTGCTGGGTCTTGCTTTCCTCATCTGAAAAATGGGATATCAGACTACTTCTCAGGATGTTGTGAAAACTCAGTAAATTAATGCTGGGAATGAGGTTAGCATGGTGCCTGGCACACGGTGAGTGCACAGTAACTGTTAACTATGATTATTATTGCATTGTAACATTATATATACAAGGGTCAGTGCTTTGTATAGTGGGATATATAAAAGTGGCAACACCTTAGCAGAGAAGAAAGTCCACATACATAAATCAATACTAAGCAAAAGAATGTCTGATGAATGCTAGAAGTACATACTGCTCTGAATGAAGGGGGAGAAATTGTCACTTTTGACTGAAGGTATCTAGGAAGTCTTTGGGGAAGGATGTGGCATTTGAAGGACAGAAAAAACATCCAAAGGTTGAAATGGGGGAGTGGCATTCTATGGAGGAGGTGAGGGTGTGGGAGGGGACAGCATAAGCCAAATATAGAGGTCTATAAGTCTAAGGCATATTCTCACAATAGTGGATTGTTTATTTTAGCTATAAAATAATGTAAAATAAAGGGGCAATCTGAGTTTTATTCTGTGGCAAAAGGAAAGTCACCCATAGATTTTCAGCCAGGGAATGTTTTGTTCAGTGTCACCCATTAGAAGGATAACTTATTGGCAGTGTATAGGATGGAGTAATATGGGGTATGATGAGGGACAAGGAAGACCAGTTAGAAGGCTATTTCAATAGCCCTGATAAGAAGTTCTGAAGGTCCAATCTAGGGCAGGACCAGTGTGAACATAAACAAACGCTGCTCAATTTGAACCAAACTATGGAGGGAGAATCAAGTGATTATGCGGTTATTCACGGGGTAGTTGTGGCAGACCAATGGACTAAATAAGACAGCAGTTAAACAAGCCCCTTCGTGTGTCTGAGTCTTAATGGCTGGGGCCATGTGGGAGCAGCAGCAGGGCCCTGATGATGTGGATTTAGGCTTAGGAGAGGGGCCAATGTTGGGAATGGAAGAAGTGGTATGGGGAGGAGGGTATAATGAAAAAGGAGAAAGGCTCAGGATTTGAGAAAAGTGGGGTCATGCCTTGCATGGAGCTCAAGGCATTTAAGTCAGTTGGCAAGATCATGTGTGATCAAAATCATTCAGAGACAACATACTGGAGGGCAATTCCATTCTCGTGGTAAATTTCACACAGCCGCTGTCCCTGCACTGACCATCTTTGTTTCATGATCCACCAGATAAGGCTGTTGGCTTACACTGGGTGAGCATGTTATATGAAAAACAATATGTCACTTTTCATAGTAAAGGCATGCTCAGTGGAAGGAGACTGTCACATTAGAAGAGAGACAAAAATGCAAAAAGAAGCAAAGATGACCAAGGGAAACTTTTTCCCATTCTAGGCAATCAGTGTGGGCTCACCCACACCACTTACATTGTTCTTGCTCTCGTTCTCACTCACACTTACACATGCATAGAGCCACAATTTCATTTGCTTAAGTAAAATGTTTTTGTCATACAATTCCACTGTATTTTTATGAGGCCCTTTTATAATGTGTTGAAGGTTGTAGAAGACACTAGAGAGTGCAGACCCTGCTTTTGAAAAACTCTCAATTTAGATGAGATCAACCTAAGAAAGAACTTGCAGCAACCCCAGAGTTACCTAGTGGTGAACACAAGATTGCATTTTTCTCTACATATACAAAGGTATTGAAAAATCTTATAGAAAGCAAAATTCCATACTTGTACTGAGGGAAAGAGTTAGGAGGAAGTAAGTATTGATCTGGTTCATGAAAGGAAGACAATTTAGAGCAACAGAAAGATGTGGAGAGGGTGATTGTAGTACATGGAAGAACATGGACATGGACAAAGACACAGAGATTATAAGTTGTATATTGAAGCACAGTTAATATATCTGTTAGAATTGTGTCCAGTTGCAAGTAAGAAAATATCCAAGTGGCAATAGCTTAAATAAATAGGGGTTAGTTTCATATAACAAGAAATCTATAAGTTAGCAATTGCTGGTGTTTATTTAGTCACTCAGATATGTCAGAGATGACATTTTTGCTACTTTGTTAACCTTTCCCTCATGCTGGTCCCAAAAGGGCTGCTTAGTTCTAGCCATCACATCTGTATCATTTAAGATAGAAGACAGAGGGAAGGTGATTCCAGCTGTGTTGGTTTGGGTCACTGCAAAAGCAGAGCCATAGTTTATTTGGCAACTGGTCCCTGGAAGCAGAAGAGGAAGCACAGAGTGAGAGAGGAAAGGAAAAAAAGGACAGTATAGGGTGTGCTAAGGAGTTTTCTGCCTTAGGCGACAGGAGCTCAATTCTACCTGGACATATGAGAAGTCTACACTATCCCTCCCAGAATTGTACTCCTAAAGGACAGGTGGAGCATCTACCAACCAAGCCCTGTTCCACACTGGTTAAGGGGCAACCTCAAGGGCATGAATCCCACCCCTCCACACTTTGCTTGTGTGCAGGCCCAGTGAGTTTACATAGTGTCAAATAAACCCTGGAGCAGAGATCGGGAAGATGCACAGTGAACACTTGAAGTTAGATGTTGTCTACATGGTGTGAGTCCAAACAACACTGTCCACTGAGGCTGTGGCTGAAATCAGTGGTGGGCTGAGGTCATGTTGAGACAGGGTGCCACAGCCATCTGCCACAGCAACAGACCTCCTCATGTCTTATTGGCCAGAACTACATCACTTGGCAACTGCCAGCTGAAAGATAGACTGGAAAGTGCGCATCTTAGCTTTTCTAGCAAGAAAGGAAGAAAAAGATTGGAAAGGACTATTGACAGAGAGAAAAAAATTGTAAGATTTCAGATCCTCAAAGGACGTGCTAGATTAGATCATCTACTCTGAATGCATCATGCATCGTTTTATACATAAGAAAGGAACTGAGTCCTGGGCGGGGTGAGTAATTTGCCTGCCCTAGTCCTGTAGCTGAGGTTTGAACCAAGCCTTAAAGCTTTGCAGATCTTTCCATAATAACCCTCTTAGGCTGCAGAAGAATGTGTAGCCTGGAAAGCTATTTTTCAAAAGAAAGAAGAGAAGAGAAGAAAAGAGAAAAGAAAAAAAGCTTCTGCATAACTAAGGTAGGGTCTGTTGTCACAAGACCTGTAACAATAAGCCCAGGCTTTTGGACTTTCTCTGAGGGACAGTGGGGAGCCATTGTAGAATCTTAAACAGGAACATGGCAATTTGAGTTGCTTGTAGGTAGATATTATATAAATATAAGAGCACATTTCTCTGTTGATTACGGCTGCTGATTCAGCCAAGGGGAAATGGAGTTCTGGACAGGCTTGTACCTCCAGCAGTGACTGCAGGTGCTGCAGAGGGGAGGTGCAGGCTGCTGTCTGACATTCTCAAAAGGCCCCTGCTCTCCTGAGAATGGCTTGATGCTTATTGCTAATAACAAGGCTGGCAGCCGGCTGCAGCTTTCACTCAAAATTCTCCAGCTTTCAGTAATCAAAGCCAGGCCTGGGTTGTTCCTTGGCCCTAGACTGCAAAAGGAATTTCCTTTATTTTTGAACATGGAGAGAATAAAAAGAAGTACAAGTTGTTTTATAAGACAAGTGGGGCAGCAATTTGAAATAGGCATTTAGGCATCTCTTAGGGATTAACATCAGGACTCATTTAAGGGCTTGGAGTGTTAATAAGGAGGAGATGTATTTATTTTTCCCTGGGTTCTTTTTAGGAATCCCTGGGCAATGTTCTGGAATTGATCTATACTGGTTCAAATTTCACACATCCCCCCATTTTCTATGCTGACTCTCCCACCCCTCTTTTGATTGAGTTGCACCTCCTATTAACTTGGAGAAAATGCCCCATCCAGGGCACACAACTGGGCATAATTGATACCCAGAAATAGTGTTCATTGGGTTGAGGCAGCTCAGCAAACAAAATGGCCTTCTTTTACCTAGGGAATCTGGTTTGAAAATTGGACATTAAGTTACACTTCTAATTGAAATGAATTTGATGGTTTCAGAACAGTCCCCAGTGATCCCAACCCACATCATAA
Organism: Tadarida brasiliensis; assembly: GCA_030848825.1. Taxonomy (NCBI): domain Eukaryota; kingdom Metazoa; phylum Chordata; class Mammalia; order Chiroptera; family Molossidae; genus Tadarida; species Tadarida brasiliensis. The sequence goes on along the minus strand of CM061280.1, from coordinate 104,353,251 downwards.
AAACCACCATAGGCAAATTGGCACCATTCAGCCTTGGCTCGAACAGGCTAGGGAGTAAAAGATGTAAACTGAATTTGTGGTTGTTTTTATCTTCAGATAGACAGGCTGGGGGAGAGCTTCCAGAGGAGAATTCTTAAGTTGGATTACATCATTTTCCTGACAGTCTGGGAAGCAGTGCAGTATAGCAGGAAAGCACTAGGTTAAGACTCCACTCTTGTCTTTCCCAGTAATTGATGTTGTATTTCTTGGTAAGGTATTAAATCTTTCCAATTTCCTCATCTGCAAAATGGGGATCATAGCATTACCATGGCTCGTGGATTGGTGTTGGGCCCAGGCAACAATAGCTAAGTGGTTTGTCCAATGAACTGAGGCAGCCCCCACAGCCCAAAGCTCCTGACTGATGAACCAGTATTCACTTTTCATTCCACCAGCTGACATCCAAAGGATAAGCTGCTTGTCCTCCTGTGAAACTTGGTCTTGAGGTTAGATAAGTTCAAAGTAAAGGACAGTGATAAGATCAAGAGGGTCTTCAAGAGAAGACAGTGACTTCCATCATTAGGGGGCCTTGAACCACCTCATTGTCCACATCATGTCTTTATCTCAGGTACATGTACTTAAGCAGCAACATACATGTATTCTGTATCTACTGTAAACGATGTCAGCTCTTTAATACACACTCTATGCCAGGCACCCTGCTAGGATATTTACACTTACCAATTACAATCCTCTCTACAACTATGTTGGGTAGATTTTAATATTCCTACTTAACAGATAAGAAAAATGAGGAAGAGAAAGCTTAGCCAGGGTCCAATAACTAGTATGTTACTGAGTAGAAATGTTACATGCCAAAACCTGTCTTCCCATTCTACAGTATTTTCAAGGGGTAAAAATAAAAATGAAAAATACCCAGTCCCAGCTTTTAAGTTCATAGTTTAGTCACAGAGGTGATTACATACACAGAAATTTATACATACAAGCAGAATAAAGATCTGAGAGGGCATAAAAACAATTACACACTTTAGGGAGTAGAAATGGAGTGATAGAGAAAGAGAGAGAGAGAGAAAGGGAATTGTATTAGTTAGCTATTGCTACCATAACAAACAACCCCAAACCTCAGTGACTTAAAGCAATTCTTATTCACATATCTGCAAATTGGCTGTGACTTGGCTGATCTGGTCTGGACTCCATTGGGAAGCTCTGCTTCAGGCTGGGTTCAAGTCTGCTATTCATGGGCCAACTGAAAGGCAGTCATTTCCCTGGGGAAGCACTTCTCATGGTGATGGCAGAGACACAACAGAGAAAGCACTACGGCACAAGTACCTTTCTTTGTGCTGCTTACTTCATTTCTGCTAATATCTCATTGGCTGAAGCAGGTCACATGCCCAACCCCCAAAGTCAAGGGGCCCAGCAAAGGGTAGGGAAGAAACAGAAGGTGTGAAGAATTGGGTCTAGTAATATAATCTACCCCAGAGAGCTTCATATTGTATAGTAAAATATGTTCATTATTAATGTTTAAATAATAGGCACATATTATTTTTTCATATAAGCCTCCAATTTTAAAAGCACTGCAATGCAAAAACCATTTCAGGAAGATTAGACTGGACATTCCCTGGGGGGACATAGCCCAAGGTAACATTTCTCATCCCATTTCCTATACTCCAATAAAAACAAAAATTCACACACACATACAATTACACACACACTGCAATCTAGTGGCTTCTGTAACATAAGTATGTTCCAGTGCTATGGGAACTCATATGAAAGGCATTTTCCATTCATTCATTCAACAAATATCTGTTTAGTATTACTGTATGTGTAGGCACTGAAGACAAAGAGAAGAACAAAACTGGTCTTATCACTGCCATCATGTAACTCAAAAGTTTAGCAGTGAAAATAGACTCTGAGCAAGTATAACTGGGATAGATTATTGAAGGAGGGGCAGAGGAAGGTATGGAAACAAATATGAGGAGATTTTAACTTAGATTGGGGTTCTGGAATACTCCTAAGAGTTTTGCCCCAATATCCTTTCCTTTATTAATAGTCAAAACCCCAAAGTTTAACTGACCATGTGGCTACTTAAGATAAAGACAACATTTCCCATACTTCCTTACAGCTAGCTATGACTACTAAGTTTTGGGCAATAGATATATGTGCAAATGGAATATACAACTTGTAAAAAGTGCCTTAAAGGGAAGAGGCATGCCATTCTTTTCTCCCTCATCTTTTCTTCTAGCTGGAACATGAATGTGATAACTGGAACCGGAGCAGAACCACTTTATCTTGGACCATAAAGTGACCTTGAGAATGCAGACTACTCAAGACAAAAAAAGATAGAAGATGGATTCCTGAGGAGTTCTTGGAGGAGAATAGCCACACACCCATCTTGTACTGTCCACCTCTGGGCATTTGCACGCACAAGAAATACACCTCTAACTCATTTAAATCACTGTTATATTAAGCTTCTGTTACTTGTAGCTAAAGCTTGTCCTAATAGATAAAGGGTTTCAGGGGCGGGTCTCCATGTGAAAGAGAGATTCAGCTGATATACAAATGTTAAGTGGACAAAGAGGGTGGGTTAATCTGTTCCAGACAGAAAGAACATCATATGCAAAAACCCAGATGTGGAAGAACATGGGGGTTTAGAGCAGGTGAGGAGGACAAAGGGAAAGTCAAGGATTGCCATCATGAGCTTAGATCCCTTTCAGTTACCCATATATCTCTCAGTTTCCTCCTCCTCTCCTCTGCCTTTCTCCTTCTTCCTTTCCTTCCTCCCTTTATTCCTCCTTTTTTCTCCCTCCCTTTCTTTCCCATCCCTCCTTCCTTCTCCTTCTCCCTCTCTGCCTTCATTCCTCTTTCCTTTCCTTCCTTTCTTTCTTACTTCTTTTTGACAAATATTTGTTGAGAATCTACTATGTGCCAGGAATTGCACTAGACACTAGGCACACACCCTCATGGAACTGAAAGCCTAGTCAAGGAACATATATTAACTGAAAAGGAGTCAGGGAAAGAGCATATATTAACTTCTTGCAGCAGACATGGAGAAGCATTGTTCAGCTTCCCCTTCAAGAAAGTACTCACTGCTCAACTATAAGAATTGCAGTTAGCTGATAACCTCCAGCTGTTGGCTTTCTCAGGGTAGGCCTCAGCTTTTGAGCTGAGATCATGCCCTTCTTGGGGTGGCCCACACCAATATTTGAGAAAAGCAGTGGCATTAGAGGATGGTCATTTCTGCCCAATGTGGGGCTGCTCTAATGGGCACTCTTTGCTTGGGGCTCCCATTGGGTGGGCAGAGACTTTTCAGATCAGCATTGCCACCTGCCCTGTCCTGCTTCTGCCCTTCTCCCTCCATAGGTGTTCCCCTCCAGTAAATCCTTGGCACTTCTGACTCCACCTGAGCACCTGCTTCCTAGCAAACCCAACCAGCAACAAGCCTCAAGGCAGGTGAGAATTTGTCACATTTATGATTAGAAAAACTGAAGGAAGACTGGTGTGTCTGGAGCCCAGAGAGTGAAGGGTCAGTGGTTAGTAATGACACACAGGCTAGAACACCATGTGTGACTTGTAAGGAGCTGGGATGTTTTCTTATGTGCACTGGGAAGACATTGAAAGTTTTTTTTTTTTAATAACACTAACTTCTGCAAGGATTGAAGGGGGGCAGAATACCAGTTATGAAAAACTACAATCAATCAAAGGAAGAGATGAAGGGGGTTTGCACTAATGAGGTGGCCATGGGAGTGGAGGGCAGGAGACAGATTCCAGGTGCCCTAGGTGTTTGTGGAAGCAGAATCAGCAGTACTTAGTAATGGAGCCGATCTTGAAGGAAGCAGGGTGATGGAAGAGAAGGCATTGAGGGTGAACAACTGGGTAGAGGGATTTGTCGTTTTCTGATATGGTAAGTGTTGGTAGAAAAGTAACAGATTGGGGGTGAAAATCAAGAGCCCCGCTGTGGACGTATGGATTTTGAGACTGTTGGATGTATAAGTCCATAGTCAAACAGTGGTCTGGCCATGAGATACACATTTGGAAGTCATTATCACGCCAAAGGGATTGGAAGTCCTGGGAGCCGACAAAGAGGTGTAGGGTACTGTTCCCTTCCCTCCAGATTATCTATTATGCCCTCTTACTCCTCTGCTCTCAAAAAGACTCTATATCCTTATTTCCTTCCAAGAAGACTTCTCAGGTGGAAAAGACAAAGTTTGCCCAGGGCATGCCCAGCCTTGTTTTATACTCCCTCGCTCCATTCTTAGTCTTGCCCTTAAACTAAAGTACCCTTTTCTGATAAGCCTTTCCTGTAATATCTGTGCCCCCTACCCTGATAGAAAAGACTCCCCTGTGCTGGAAATCAGCCACTGCAGAGGAGGAAGGGGTGCCTGCCCCAGGACAGCCTGGGAACTTGAGAGGGTTCTCCCTCCACCTGCCTAACTCTCGAGTACTGTCCATAAAATACTCTGCCCACTAATAAATACAATAATTAAGAAATAATAATACAAGAATAAACTCTGTGTTTCATGTACTCACAACTGTAAACCTACTTTTGCCCCACCCTATATGTAGACTATACATTGTAGATATGCAGTATAAGTGTGTTGAATGTATGAGGTCATTTTTTTCATTTGGTTGCCCGATCAGTGTGTCTGTCATAAAGTCCATCTCTTCGATTTTAGCTTTCAACACAGATGAAAATAAGCTGGCCATTATTTTCTGGTCCGGTCCTTATCAAGCAAAAGTTCCTCCTAGAGAAGTAGCTTGCCACAGAATGAAAAGTGTGGGAAGAGAGACCTATCTTTCTCATCTGTGTGAAACACCACACCACACACCTTACAAATAAGTTGGTCTGAGGAATGAACACAAGTCCTCAGCACAACAATGCTTTTGCCTTCACAGATAGATAGTGGGCTTGCCTGCCATTAACCCCACCCCAACCTGAGTCTTCTTTATTGAATGGAATAATTCCAGCCCCCCTCATTTTTTCTTAGATCTGACATTTTGCAGCAAAATATTTAATGCCTACAAGTCCTGTTAACTGGCATTGACTCACAGACAACACACAGTGTGCTGGACACTTGTCACTTTGGTCATATACACATCTTCCCTCTTCTAGCAACCCACTAGCTTTGCTTGTGGGAAATTTCATCCCTCTATTGTGTTGTGTGGGGGCAGGGGGTTATATGGGGCCTGCCCACTCCCTGTGGGAGCCAGTGAGGGCTCTCCTTCATTACCCTAATCTATTAAAGGACAGTTAGGTACCCTAATCTTCTGGAAAGAACTTAAACGGTGAGTGTAGTGACATGAAGCCACAAGAGGGCTTGAAAAAGATTTATTTGCCCCCCGAGTGAGTCTCTATACTGACCTCTATAGTGTCTATGGCCCAGCTGGGTTTCTGCCCTGTTTTCCTGCCTTCTCTCATTGATTTAAGCTCCCAATATCATCCCATAACATCCCCTTTTGCCCAAGGTAGCCAAGAGTCCATTTCTGTCGCTTGTAACTGCAAAATTTTGAACTGATACAGGCAGTTACTGAAAGGGGCACTATGTTGTCATTAATATCTAGCATTGCTGAAGAGGGAGGATTAATTAGCGCGAACCCTCTTACTTCACCTATCTTTGGGGCAGCCCACAGAGGATTTATCCCTGAGCCACTAATGAATTTTGCAACTGTCACAAAACAATGCAAATAAGTAAGACCCACATCTGCTGAACACCATCATGAGGTCAAACTGTGTGTAAATAAATGCTTGCTTCAAGGAGAGGGTAAATCCTAAGGTGAGGAGTGACAGGGCTTTGTTTGCATAAACCTAGCAAGGTATTATGGGTAGGATATTAATTAAATCATGCTCCTGGGCCTCACGGAGCCCCAGCTCAGCGGCTTCAGCTTGTTGACAAACCGAACGCGGGGCCCCCAGAGAGAGCACTAACATTTTGATGAACAGGGTTGTTGAGGGTGATGTTTTCTAACCAGCATTTTAATATCATTTTTGACGCTTTATCTGAGCAACTGGGAAAGAATGTTCAGGTAAAAGAAAGAGGCAAACATCAAATGTCCAGAAGATGAAACATCCATCTAATCTTGGTCCACTGGAATTGCTTCCTGGGAAGAATTTTTTGCTACCCCTACCCTGCCCCAGGCCTTCCTGCACTCTCCCCACATTCCCCCCTCCATTCCAGCACATGCACAGTTGGGAGAATATCTCTGAATGATGTTGAAGCTTCCTCCGGTTTAAATGAAGTTTTAATGATTCTGATAGTCTGCCTAAGACCCCTTCAATCTGTCCTTTTGTCTTCCTTCTTTTTTGAATAAATTAACCTGATGGTAGGTACTGCACTGTCTTCACGGAAACAGCTTTTATTTTAAGGTTGAAATAAAAGAATCCATCTCAGCTGGAGTAGAAGGTTGGTCATTGAAAGACTCTGTGACCACCAGATGTGCCCAGTCTCTGATAGATGCTAACTGGGTACATTTAAGATCCTCGTAATTGACTAATGACCCCTGTCCACTCATCCCAACCATTCCCATCTTCATTTGCACTACATGGCCTCTTTCAGCTCAAAATGTCATGCTTCGTTTGAGGATTATAAAGCCTCTTTTATCTGAGAATATGCAGACAAATATGAACTAATTAATGCTCTCACTCTCCCCCTCTATACCCCTAGGAGTGTGTGATCATCCTATGACCCACCAACTTCCCTATATTCCCTGCTGGTGTCCAGTATCAGAGGTGTCCTTGCTTTGCTTTGTCTCCTTCCTCCCCTCACCACCCCCAACCAGCAACTCTCAACCCTGTTTCCTCTAAAATACTTTAAGAACCTGTCCACTTTCCACCATCTCTACCACCCCCAGCTGGTTGCTTGCCTTGACTACAGAAACAAACCTCCACTTTTTCTCTTGCCCCCTCTGATCTATTACCCAATTCTCTACCCAGAAGGTAAAGGGAGATTTCTAAGAAATATATCTGCAAATATCACTTCTTACTTAAAGGCCTGCAGTGAACCTCTCACTGCAAACCCCTCCTTGCTATCCCCATCCTTCCTCAACACTGATCTTTTGGTTTCTCAAACACACCAAGATTTTTCCTACCTCAAAGCCTTTGCACACATTGTTCCTTCTGCCAGTACAGTAGTCCCCCTTATCCGTGGTTTTGCTTTCCGTGGTTTCAGTTATCCATGGTCAACTATCATCCGAAAACATTAAATGGAATATTACAGGAAAAAAAATTTTATGTTTTAAATTGTGCACAGTTCTGAGTAGCGTGATGAAATCTCATGCTATCTTGCTTTGTCCCTGCAGGATGCAAATCATCCCTTTGTCCAGGGTCTCCACACTGTATATGCTGCCCACCCGTTAGTCTCTTAGTAGCCATCTTGGTGATCAGATTGACTGTCACAGTATCACAGTACTTGTGTTCAACTAACCTTCATTTTACTTAATAGTGGCCCCAAAGTGCAAAAGTAGTGAGCTGGCAATTTGGATATGCCAAAGAGAAACCATAAAGTGCTTCCTTTAAGTAAAAAGGTAAAAGTTCTTGACTTAATAAGGAAAAAAAATGTACACTGAGGTTGTTAAGATTTACAGTAGAAATGATTCTTCTATCCTTGAAAAAAGAAATCTGTGCTAGTTTTGCTGTGACACCTCAAATTGCAAAAGTTATGACCACATTGTGTGGTAAGTGTTTAGTTAAGGCAGAAGAAGCACTAAATTTGTGGGTGGTAGACATGAACAGAAAACATGTTCCGATTAATGGCAACATGTTCCACTAGAAAGCATTGAGCCTGTATAAAGGCTTCAGCAAGGGATCCCCTGAAACCAGTGACACCAACCAGTGCAAGTAAGAGATGGTCACACAGATTCAGGAATAGTTTTGAACTGAAACATATGAAAATTACTGGGGATGCTGCATCTGACAATTAGGAAGCTATTGCCACATTTCCATCAGATTTAAAGAAGTTGATTAGCACTATCTGCGGTTTCAAGCATCCACTGGAAGTCTGCTGTATTTGTACCAGGAAGTGCCTAGTTATGGCAGATCTCTCCTCTATGAGCTCAAGTCTAAAGGGTTATTCTAGGCCTCTGAGTGTTAGGGTGGTTTGTTATGCAGCATTATTGTAGCAGTAGCTAACTGCTACAGAATCCATTATCCTTTTTTCTAGTAAGAGCACATGGATTCTATTTTGGAAGTTACTCTTCCCTCAATCTCCATCTGCATGATTCTGGTGAGGCTGATGTCACCCTGGCTCTAGACATGGCAAATCAAAGCATTCCATCCTTCTTGCCAGAAGGACTGAGTCAGACTTAGTATGTGACCCAAACTAAGTCAATGAGATATAAACCTAGAAGTTTCCCTAGAAATAAATAGAAAGAAAAAAAGTTTCTGAGCTCCTAAGTGAGAAAACTGCAGCTGCCACCAGGAAGAAACTATCTGCCTGAAAATCAGAGGGAAACAGCTGACAGGGAAGAGACAGAAATCTGATGATATTGAGTGCCTGGATCCAGCTATTTCTGATGATATACCTCTGGACTTCTCCAATTTTATAAGCCTATGTGTTCTTTTTTCTTAAGCTATTTTGACATGGTTTTTCAAGTCACTCACAAAGACAAAACTTCTGATTTGTACAAGTTCCTGCTTGTGCAGGTCTAATTCAGCCATGACATTGTATCCTCACCTTTAATCACGTATACTCTGACCAGGTCTTGCCTTAATTTTCTCCCTATTTTTCTAGTAATTCTCAGTCTGTAGCCTTATCTTTCAGGCCAGCATTGCCCCTTCCCTCTTTCTGTAAATCAGATAAGTGGTATCCAAAGCTCCTAACCAGTTCATAGTTCTCCCCTGAGCATCAAGGCAAGAAAAGGCTAACATGGAAAATGCCATGATCTAGACATGGCAGAGAAAGATTGGACAGATGCTCTGTCCCACTTCTTTGAAAATCTGTTGGTTGCAAAATCTGGAGAAAGCACTTAAGTCCCAAGAGGCATCACTGAATAAACTATGCAGTGTATGGAGCTGCTGAATGTTTGATCTGTTTGCATCAAATGTGTCTATGCCTAGGTAAGCTCAGCACAGAGTTTTCTAATAATCACTGTTTTCCAACATGTCCCAGGGTTTGTGTTGTTAATCAAGGAATGTTAATCTATTTTTATCAAGTTAAGTATGTGACGAGGAAACAATGGTGCTGCATGTTAAACAAAAAAAGTACTTGAACAAGTGATTGTTTTAAAAGAAAGAAAGCAAATAAATATAAGCATTCAAGTGACTGTTTTCCTTTCAGAGAATTCATCAATGGAAGCGTCGTACTTATTGGATGATGCTGCCATTGCTTGCAACATTTCTAGAATTCCTACTTTGAAAGGCAACCCTCTTTAGGTCATCTAAACTCCAGTATGGGTTTATCAAGTTGTGATATTAGTTCAAGATTTTTTTTAAAAACTTTCTTTTTATTCTTCCCTCTCTTAGTGTTTGAAGACTGTTGATACCTGATTTTTGTAACACAGTAATTTATGTTGGTAGGTATCACTTAAGCCATCATAGATTTCTTCATAATTTCCACAGAGTATTTGAGGTTAGCCAATCTGGCATTCTTTTGTTAGTGCTTTAGGCAATTTGGGCTGCTATAACATAATATCATGGACTGGGTGACTTATAAAAAAATAGAAATTTATTTCTTATGGTTCTGGAACCTGGGAAGTCCAAGATCAAGGTGCTGGCAGATTCAGTGTCTGATGAGAACCTGCTTCTTGATTCTTAGATGATCATCTTCTCGCTGTATCCTCACATGGCAGAAATGGGGAGAGAATTCTCTGGGACCTGTTTCATGAGGTCACTAATCCCATCCATGAGAGTTTCACCCTCATTACCTAATCATCTCCCAAAGCCCCATCTTTAAATATAGTCACATTGGGAGTTAGGTTTCAAAATACGAATTTTGGGAGGACACAAACATTTAGTTCACAGCAGTTTGATATCACCTACATTCTTAATTCTTAAAGATGTATAAAGATTCTACATTTTTAATGATCAGTTTCTCAAGTCACAATGACTTGATATTAAAGGCTTTTCCTTCCAAACTAGCACCAATGCAAGAGATATATAGGAATTATTTCTTCTATGACTGTGCTAACTTCTCCAAACAACTGCACACATTTAAAAACTCCCCATCAGAGAAAAAAATGGCGGCGGAGTGAATGGAAGCTACACAGACCATCTCCCAGGACCAAACTGGAATTACAACTAAAATAAAGACAAATCGTCGTGAAAAAGCAACAGAAAAGCAGCTTGCGAGGACCATATAACCAGGGACACTGAATCGATCCTGGTAGGATTGCGGAGGTGTGAGAGGGGGTCTGGGAGCCCACGGAAAGCAGCGGTCTTAGCTGTGAGCACTGCCCTCGGGGTTAAATTCCCAAGACGGCTCCACAGTGCAGAGGGCCAGGAAAGAGCGCTAACATAGCCACAGCCACTCACCTTGGGCTCCAGCAGAGGGAGGGCAGACTGGACTGGAACTGTGTGGGGACACTTGGGATTTGGAGGGCGCTCAGAGCTTTTGCTGAGTTGCGGCCACGCAGGATGGTGTCTATCTTACTCCTTCCCAGGGTTCTGGGGAGAGGTGGCGGCCCCTCCCTCGGAGATTCAACCCCACCCAGGTGGGCCATTGAAATGCAAATTGAGGCTCATTAACAACCAGCATCTGCCCTACCCTTGGAAAAGCCTCTTTCCCTGAACACCTGAGGGAGGTTTTCATTCAACTGAGAACCCAAGGCTCTTCAAGTAACCACGATTAATAGCCTCTAGGCAAAAAGCTAGAGGATAACTAACCCGTTCCTGGGCTTGCAAATCTACCGAGGAAAATAAGATTTCAAGTGGAGTTTAACGTGGGTCCTCCCACACTCATCCAAACCCAGTAGAGGGAGCCACAAACAGCAGAACGCCAACATCCACAGGGAAAATTTGGCAGGCTCCAAAACCCACTGAGAGAGCCAAAATGGTGAAACAAAGAAACAAATCCCAAATGAAAGAACGAAAGACCTCTACCAAAGATGAGATAATTGAAATGGAGTTAAGCAAGTTAACAGAGCTAGAATTCAGAGCCATGATCTTGAGGAAGCTCAACAGCATGAGTAAGGACATCAACACCATGAGTAAAGACATAGAAACATTGAAAATCAAACAGTTGGAAATGAAGAAGCACCAAAAAGAAATGAAGAATGACATAGCAGAAATAAAGAACACATTGGAAGGACTAAACAGCAGAGTAGAGGAAGCTGAGGACCGGATCAGTGAATTAGAAGACAGGGTAGAAAAAAATCAACCAATCAGAAAACCAAAAGGAAAAAAAAAAATGAAAAAACAGGAAGACAGCTTAAGAGAACTGTGGGACAACTGGAAACATAATAATATTCGCATCATAGGAGTCCCTGAAGAAGAAGAAAATGAGCAAGGGTTAGAGAATATATTTGAAGAAATAGTGACAGAGAACTTCCCTAATTTGGTGAAGGAAGAAGGCATTCAAATCCAAGAAACACAGAGAGCTCCTAGTAAGAAGAACCCAAACAGGCCCACACCAAGACACATAGTAATTAAAATGCCAAAAATTAAAGACAAAGAGAGAATCCTAAACGCAGCAAGACATAAGCAACAGGTTACCTACAAAGGAACCCCTATAAGGCTATCAGCTGACTTCTCAAGAGAAACACTACAGGCCAGAAGGAAATGGCATGAAGTAATCAAGGTCATGAAAAACAAGGATCTGAATCCAAGACTACTCTACCCAGCAAGGCTATCATTCAAAATAGAAGGTCAAATAAAGAGCTTCCCAGAAAAAAAAAAAAAGGCTAAGGGAATACATTAGCACCAAACCAGCACTGCAAGAAATGTTAAAAGGGCCCTGGCCGGTTTGGCTCAGCAGTTAGCGCGTCGGACTGCGGTCCAGAGAGACCCGGGTTCAGTTCCCGCTAAGGGCATGTACCTCAGTTGCAGTTTGTACCCGGCCCTGGTTGGTTGTGTGGGTGGCAGCCACTCGATGTGTCCCTTTCACGTCGATGTTTCTCTCTCTCTCTCTCTCTTCCCCTCTCTCCCTCCTACTCTATCTGAACAAAAAAAAAAAAAAAAGAAAAAGAAAAGAAATGTTAAAAGGACTGCTGTAATTAGTAGAAGAAATAGGAAGGAAAATAGAACCACACTAAACAAAAATGGCAATAAATAAGTACATATCAATAATAACCTTAAATGTAAATGGATTGAATGCTCCAATAAAAAGACACAGAGTAGCTGATTGGATAAGAAAGCATGACTTATATATATGTTGTTTACAAGAGACCCACCTCACAACAAAAGACTCACATAGGTTGAAAGTAAAGGGATGGAAAAAAATCTTCCAAGCAAACGGAAAGGAACAAAAGCTGGGGTAGCAATACTCATATCTGATAAAATAGATTTCAAAATGAAGGCCATAACTAGAGACAAAGAAGGTCACTACATAATATTGAAAGGATCTATCCAACAAGAAGATGTAACCTTGGTAAACATATATGCACCCAATATTAGAGCACCAAAATAAATTAAAAATATTCTGGAGGACTTCAAAGGAGAAATCAACAGCAATACAATCATAGCAGGGGACTTCAACACCCTGCTGACATCACTGGATAGATCCTCTAGACAAAAAATTAACAAGGAAACAGAGACTCTAAATGAAGCACTAGACCAAATGGATTTAATAGATATCTACAGAGAATTACACCCCAAAACTGCAAAATTCACATTCTTCTCAAGTGCACATAGGACATTCTCAAAGATAGACCACATGTTAGGACACAAACTAAGTCTCTACAAGTTCAAGAAGATTGAAATCATATCCAGCATCTTCTCAGATCACAATGGCATGAAACTAGAAATCAATTGCAACAAGAACATGCAAAGACATTTGAACATATGGAGGCTAAATAACATGTTATTACACAATGAATGGGTTACTGAGGAGATCCAGGAAGAAATTAGAAACTTCCTGGAAACTAATGAAAATGAAGACACAACAAAATCTATGGGATGCAGCAAAAGCAGTTCTGAGAGGGAAGTTCATAGCACTCCAGGCCTACCTCAAGAAAAAAGAAAAATTTCTAATAGACTATCTAACCTCACAACTTAAAGACTAGAAAGCAAACAAAAAGAAAACCCCAGAGCAAGTAGAAGGAAGGAAATAGTAAAGATCAGAGCAGAAATAAATGACATAGAGACCAAAAAAACAATTCAAAGGATCAATGAAACAAAGAGCTGGTTTTTTGAAAAGATAAACAAGATTGATGGACCCTTAGCTACACTCACCAAGAAACAAAGAGAGAGAACCCAAATACACAAAATCAGAAATGAAAGAGGAGAAGTAACAACTGACACCACAGAAATACAAAGGATTGTTAACAAATACTGTGAACATTTATATGGCAACAAATTCGACAATCTAAGCGAAATGGACACATTTCTAGAAACAAATAGTCTCCCGAAACTGGACCAGGAAGAGATAGAAAACTTGAACAGACCAATAACAACTAAGGAAATTGAAGACGTAATCAAGACTCTCCCAGCAAACAAAAGCCCAAGCCTGGATGGCTTCACAGGGGATTTTTGCCGAACATTCAAAGAACTAACACCCATTCTCCTCAAACTATTTCAAAACATTCAAGAAGAAGGAAGACTTCCAAACTCTTTTTATGAGGCCAGCATAATTCTAATTCCGAAACCAGAAAAAGACACTACAAAGAAAGAAAACTACAGGCCAATATCCCTGATGAACATAGATGCCAAAATCCTTAACAAAATACTAGCAAATCGGATCCAGCAATACATCAAAAAAATTATTCACCATGACCAAGTGGGATTCATCCAAGGATGCAAGGCGGGTTCAAAATTTGCAAATCAAAAAATGTGATACACCACATAAACAAAATGAAAGATGAAAACCATATGATCATATCAATAGATGCTGAAAAAGCATTCGACAAAATCTAGCAACCATTTCCGATAAAAACACTCAGCAATGTGGTAATAGAGGGATCATATCTCAACATAATAAAGGCCATATATGAAAGACCTACAGCCAACATCATACTCAATGGGAAAAAACTACAAACATTTCCCTTAAGAACAGGAATAAGACAAGGATGCCCACTTTCACCACTCTTATTTAACACAGTACTGGAAGTCTTAGCCACAGCAATCAGACATGAAGAAAAAATAAAAGGGATCCAAATTGGAAAGCAGGAAGTGAAAATGTCATTATTCACAGATCACATGATATTATATACATAGAAAACCCTAAAGACTCCATCAAAAATCTACTGGACTTAATAAATGAATTTGGCAAAGTATCAGGATACAAAATTAACGTCAAGAAATCGACGGCATTCTTATACACCAATGATGAAATCACAGAAAGAGAAACTAAAAAAACAATCCCATTTACCATTGCGGCAAAAAAAATTAAGATACCTAGGAATAAACTTAACCAAAGAAGTAAAGGACCTATTTGCAGAAAACTACAGGACATTGAAAAAAGAAATAGAGAAAGATATAAAAAAGTGGAAGCACATACCTTGCTCAAGGATTGAAAGAATTAACATCATTAAAATGTCCATATTACCCAAAGCAATCTATAGATTCAATGCAATCCCCATCAAAATACCAATGACATATTTCACAGAACTAGAACAAATACTTCAAAAGTTCATATGGAACCAAAAAAGACCCTGAATACCCACAGCAATCTTGAATAAGAAGGACGAAGTAGGTGGGATCACAATACCGGATATCAGGTTATACTACAAAGCTACTGTAATCAAAACAGCCTGGTACTGGCACAAGAACAGGCATATAGACCAATGGAACAAAACAGAGAATCCGGAAATTGACCCAAAACATTATGCTCAATTAATATTTGACAAAGGTGGCAAGAGCATACAATGGAGTAAAGACAGCCTCTTTAATAAATGGTGTTGGGATAATAGGATATTATCCTAAGCGAAACAAGCCAAGCAGAGAAAGACAAATATCACATGATCTCACTTATTTGTGGAATATAATGGACATAATAGTCTGAGGAACGGGGTAGACCCAGAGATGTGGAAGTAGGGTATAGACTGACACCCCTCAGAAGATGGGGTGGGAGGGGGAGGGAAGAGATAAACCACAGAACTTAAGCGCATATATGCATAACTGATGGACATGGACAACAAAGCTGGGGACAGGGTGGGGGGATGGGGAGGAGGGTGTCAATGGGGAAAACAGGAGAAACATCTGTAACAACAATAAATTAATTAAAAATAAAAAAATTTTTAAATTTTTTAAAAATAAAAAAAGTGTTGGGAAAATTGGACAGCTACATGCAAAAAATTGAAACTAGACCATCAACTTACACCATACACAAGAATAAACTCAAAGTGGATAAAAGACTTAAATATGACTCGTGAATCCATAAAAATCCTAGAAGAAAATGTAGGCAACAAAATTTCGGACATCATACACAGCAGAATCTTCACTGATACATCACCTAAGGCAACAGAAACAAAGGGAAAAATGAACACATGGTACTACATCAAACTCAAAAGCTTCTGCACAGCAAAAGAAACAACCATCAGAATGGAAAGGGAACCCACTGTATGGGAGAGCATAATTGCCAATGATACATCAGATAAGGGGTTAATCTCCAAAATATATAGAGTGCTCATACAACTCAACAAAAGGAAGACAAAGAACCCAATTAAGAAATAGGCAGAGGAACTAAATAGACACCTCTCCAAACAGGACATACAAATGGCTAAGAGACATATGAAGAAATGCTCAATATCACTAATCATCAGAGAGATGCAAATTAAAACAACAATGAGGTAGCACCTCACACCTGTCAGAATGGCCGCCATCAACAAATCATCAAACAACAAGTCTTGGCGAGGGTGTGGAGAAAAGGAGACCCTAGTACACTGCTGGTGGGAATGCAGACTGGAGGAGCCACTATGGAAAACACTATGGTGTTACCTCAAAAAATTAAAAATTGAATTGCCATTTGACCCAGTGATCCCACTTCTAGGAATATACCCTAAGAAGCCTGAAACACCAATCAGAAAAATATACGTACCCCCATGTTCATAGTAGCACTATTTACAATGGCTAAGATTTGGAAACAGCCCAAGTGTCCATCAGTAGACGAATGGATAAAAAAGCTGTGGTACATATACACAATGGAGTACTATGCAGCTGTAAGAAAAAAAGATCTCTTATCCTTTGAGACGACATGGAGGGACCTGGAGAGTATTATGCTAAGCAAAACAAGCCAAGCAGAGAAAGACAAATATCACATGATCTCACTTATTTGTGGAATATAATGAACAGAACAGTCTGAGGAACAGGATAGATCCAGAGACGTGGAAGTAGGGTACAGACTGACAACCCTCAGAAGAGGGGGTGAGGGGGAGGGAAGAGATAAACCACAGAACTTATATGCATGCACGCATAACTGATGGACATGGACAACAAAGCTGGGTATGGGGTCGGGGGGATGGGGAGGAGGGTGTCAATGGGGAAAAAAGGAGAAACATTTGTAACAAAAATATATTAATAAAAAAATAAAAATAAAAAAAAATCTGATAAAAACTCCCCATCACATACTGATGCAGGGCATCATTCCTTTAAGTCAGGCAGCAATCTGCTAATGATCTATATCTGCCCTTGCCAAATGGTAACCACTAGCCACATGTGACTATTTAAATTTAAACTTAAATGAATTAAAATTAAGTACAATTTAAAATTCACTTTCTCAGTCTCACTAGTTACATCTGAAGTGCTCGATAGCCACATGTGGCCAGTGGCTGCTGTATTGGACAGCACACATATAGAACATGTCTATTGTCACAGAAAGTTCTATCCAACAGGGCTGAGAGGAAAAGACCACAGTCTAGCCTTGCCATGTAGTAAATAACCCTGGGCAAGTTTCTTCACCCCTCTGAGCTTCCTTCTCTTTGTTCTGTAAAATGCAAATAATCATACTTGCCTCAGAGTGATTGTGTGAGAGAATTGAGGGAGATGATATGTGAAGGACTGCTGACATGTGAGTGCTCTGGTTCTCATGTGAAGGCAATTCCTGGGCTTCCCTAAAGGGAGTTGGCTCCTCAATACCAGACCTTAAGTACCATTTCAGCTCCCTTTACTTTCTCACCAGAATCCTCCCCTTACTTTCTACCCATCTGTTGTCCCCATAGCTATAGGGACTGGGTTGTTCTTGCCTATTTTCCCAGGACAGATTCCCTAATCCTCCCTGTCTGTGTTCGGCATCTGACTTGGGTGTTCTGTTAGCAATGTCCAGCCCCACTACTGGGTTTATACTGTTTCTGTTGCATCTCCCTAACTCCCACATCTACTCCAACTCAGTATTTTTGAGCTCCCTCAGCTCCCAGGAAACTGTTACCCTACCATGGATGACTGGGCCTAACCTTGGTTTTTGATGGTACTACAGATACCCTGAGGTGTGGCCATGATATCCATTCAGCCCCTGGATCAAATAGCAGCAACTTTCTATGATAAGATTCCTCAGACTGACTCAAAGTTGTTTTTTGCAGTCCCTTTAGGGCCGCTGGAACTTATAGCCACCTCACATCGCACCAGGGAGCTGAGGATGGCTCCAGGTGCTAACTCAATCTCATTTCTCTCTGTGTCTTCCTGTAGCAGATCGTATTTTTCAAAAATGATGGCACCAGTATCTCCAATCCCACATGTTCTTCTTATAATGTGAAGTTCATACTCATTTGTTAAGAAATGGGGCCTATGTCCCCTCCCCTTGTATCTGGTCAAGCCAATGATTATTACAGAAGAGATATTGTATGACTTCTGAGGTCATAAAGAACAACACAGCTTCCACCTGATCCTACTGGGATGCTCATCCTGGGAACTCAGCTACCATGTTTTGAGGAAGTCCAGGTCCTATGAAAAGGCCACATGTAGAGCTGACATCCACGCTGAGCTCTGAGTCAACAGCTGGCATCAAGTGCCAGACATATGAGTGAGTGAGCCTTCATATGATTCTAGCCCTCAATCTTTGAGCTGTCCCAGCTGATGCTTTGTGGAACAGAGAAAAGCTGTTCCCACCAAGCACTGCCCAGAATGCAGATATGTGAGTAAAATTAATATCATTATTTTAAGCCATTAAGCTGATGGATGTTTTCTGTTACATAGCAATAGATAATAAGAACACTCCCTAATCAGGCTGCACTGCCATTTTTACTCTGCTGCTGCATATATGCCTATAACCAGGTGCCCTGGGTCCACTATTCCCAGCAGTCTCCACACCTGAATTCCAAATGGGGAGTACAGTGATCCCACTGTTGCTGATATTTTCCCTAATCTCCAATATCTCAGCCCAGAGTAGGGAGGAAAGAGTCTAACCATGTTCTTTCCCTCCCCCCCTCACCTTCTCTTCTGCCTTCCAATCTCCATCCAGGCTGGAAGGGGTAGATGTTTCTTTTCCTGTATAGAGAGAACTTCCTTCATAATGAAGCCTCTTCCTTCCCAAGAAGGCACATGCTCCTCTCTCCTTCCTTGGGGCCATAAATAGAGATGGGATGCAAGAGAGACACAGATGTACCCATTAAAAAGGTCCAAAGATATTTAACTTGCTATACAAGAATCTAAATAAGTTGTTGACCTTGTTACAGAGTCATGTCGTGGGCACCATCAAAGAAGGATAAAACACCATGAAGGGCAGAGGAGAAAAACCATACATACATGATTTTGTGTGGGTCTCTAGATGTTGTTGACACATTATATAATAAAAGGACATAGGTATAGAAGCCCAGACCCACAAAATGCCTTAATCTTATTGCCCAACTAAGATGTATTCATAATATTTTCCCCCATGAAGCTGGAATATTTTCTTCATTTTTCATTCCATTTTTATATGCTGAATTCTCTTCACCTGAAGGAAGCCCAGATATGTGGAGGCTCCTCCCTTGAATAAAATCTGCAGTAATTTTATCTTTCCTGACAACAAGTTCATCCTCAGAGTGAACTGTGCTTTCACATTTATGAGGATGTGGATTTATCCATGAGTAACCCCATTTGCATAGCCTCATTTGTGTTCTTTATCATTATAATTGCTAATAATGCTATGTTTTAGAATTGGCAGAAAGTTTCAATATCAGTATAGTAGATGCTTAACAGTATGTCTGCCCAGTCCTTGTTCTCTAAAAATTGCCCACCTCACACACAGGGTTTGCTTCCAACACACTCAACAGCCATGTTTTTCCACATGATTTCACTTTCCTATCCGTATCTGACTTGCCCAGGGGCAAAAACATGATAAAACATGTGAGCTAAATTCTTTCTCTTTAAAATATAAATGAAGACATTTAGAAACGGGAAGTTAGTTGTTGAGTTGCTTTAATGGTAGAGTTCTGGTGGGAAGTTTTATGGTAGAGGAAGCAGTGAGTTCTGATATTCATACCATTGCTGGGAACCAAGTTGTGGCCCTCACTACTTACCCAAAGTGTTGGTGTGGATTCTGCTCTCCCATGATCCACACTGATAATAAATATGACCATTAAGTCCATGGATTGGCAAGTGGCCTATCTGACTTAGTTTGGGTTCATTCCCCCAGGAGCAGATCCTGAGACATGAATTTGAATATAAGTGGTTTATTTGTGAAAGACCAATAAGGAAATAAGGAAGTATATTAGGGTTCTTCAGAAAAACTCTGTGTGTGTGTGTGTGTGTGTGTGTGACTTAGACTGGTGTTTAGCCAAAATATAAAAATAACCATCACTGGAAGTAAAACAAGGAAGGACAAGAAAGGGAAGGCCACCAGTAAAGGGTACATCAAACTAGTTATCACTATGGTCAACTAGAGCATAATCCCACTAGGGAAGTCTGGGAGACAATGTAGAAAATATATCTTAGAGTTACTCTACCTGAGGTCCAAGGGAACTGGGTATTTATCTACCAAGTCCTGACTGTCATTGATTGAGGGTTGCTCTAGGAAGTTGGCATCAATTCTGCAAGCCTTTAGGCTTGCTGCATGCTCAGGAATAGTGAAGTACAGCAGCCAGAGAAAGCCCGTAGGCAACGAGACACAGGTGCATGCAGTGGGGAATCAAGCTGACATGCACAGGATAAGTAAATGCTAAGGAGATATAGGTGGAGTACCCACAGCATCTGCTACATCATTATAATCTTAGAAAGAGATGGTCTTTGTGGTTTTAGAGGATAATTAGAGAGATAAGAACCCCTCTCCATCATTTCATTGAAGTTGAGTTACTCTGCTCTCAACCTCTTTCATCCAAAGATCTCACAGACCTATTGACAAGTACACTTTGGGAGAGAAGGAGGGATGACATGAAATAAGATGAGTAGTTGATGAGTAGTTGGTCCCTAGCTATACAGCTATCCACTTGTCCCACACTCAATGACTTTTTCTGAGCTTATTCAAAATGTAAATTGAGAAACAGAATAAAACTGTGTCCAACACTGCTAAATGCCTACCCACTATCCATTTTTTCCTTCTTACACTCATATAACCCAAATTGTGTTTGAGGTAATGATGTAGCTAGTTAAACTGCTTACTCCCAGACTCCCTTGCAGCTATATGCAAGCAAGTGACCCAGATTGGGCCAAAGAGATGTAGGTGGAAGTTACTGAGTAGGACTCTCAGGAATGTTTTTTGTTTTGTTTATTAAGAAGAAAGACTTGGCAGGTGTCAACCCTTTGACTTCTGTCCTTGTTCTTCTCATGTCATCCCATCTGGCACATGGTCACAATGTTGGGAGGCGGAATAGACCTCTTGTGGCCATGTGAGGCTGACAGAACAAGAAGTGAGAAGCAGTCTATAACCCTGATGATTTTCTGGAGCAAATTCACCAGGCCTAGGCTATCTATTTTGAGGCTTCTTATTATAGAAAAGAATAAAGTCTTTCGTGCTTAAACCGCTGGAGTCTGGTTTCTGTTCCATGTAGCCAAATGCAATCCACACTGATAGGAAGTAGTATAAAGAATGAACAGTTAGCTGCAATTATTATTCTAATTATTTATGTATGTTATCTGCTATAAATGATCTTCATGAAGGTAATAATTGTATTTATTTATTTACTACTATATCTCTGATACTGAGCACTGTCACTCAGTAAGTCCTTGTTGAATGAAGGAGTAAATGAACAAAGAATTATGCTCATCTCTGACTGCTTTATATGTATTGTTTTATTTCCCTCAACAAGATTATTCCTCAAGGGCTGACATCTAGACTTCCTTGGCATCCTACAAAGCACACATCACAAAAGCAAAGCAAAACTGAAAGAATGATTGGTACTCATGGGCTTAAATCCCAGTTGAGTGGCCTTGGGCAAGTCACTTACTCTTTCTGAGCCTATTTGCTTTCTGTAAAATGGGAAGAACACCTAACTCACAGGGTTGTTGTGAAGATTTGGAACAATGTATATGTCTTAGACTGGGTGTGGGTAATTTATTTGGAAGGTTAGCTCAGGTAGAAAGAGTGAGACAGCAGAGAAAGACAAATAGGAGGAGAAAAAAGCCACAAAAACAATGGATTACAGAGGTCTTTAATGTAGGCAATTGGCTTAATTCCACCAGGACCTCTGAGAAATATAGAATGCCTCCTAGGATTGTCTGCTGGAAACACAGGAGGCTGGGGTTTTATTCTTCATTTGCTGAGTTGAGTAGTCCCCTCTGGTAGAATTATCTCCCCCACATTTCTGGGCTTTGCTTCCAGGCTGAGCATGTCCCCATGTCTTCAAAAGGCCTTGAGGCAAAAAAAAAAGATAGAGAGATGCATGCTGCATGACTGTGATGAAACACTATTTCAGTGTGAGTCTAAACTCACACAGACCGATCCATCTCCACTGGCTTAGATAACAGAAGTGCTCCTAGAAGATGGGAATTGGGGCACCCAAAACATCTGTCTGTAAGAGCTTGGCCCTTTATAACCGTCCAAATGGCCAACATTAGAAAGGTGAATCTATCAAGTGTTGATGAAGATGTGGGGAGAGGGGCACTCTCAGGCATGTCTGGTGGGTGTAGCAGACTTTCTGAAAAGCTATCTGGTTTGGCTTAGTGAAATTTAGCTGGTATGTGCACTGTGATCCTAGTCACCCCCTCCCAGGTGTAAAACCCAGGGAAATTGTCTTATAGGCAGGTCTAGAAGCACATTTTTATAAGGATTTTCACCATGGAGCTGTTGAGGACAACCTGGAGAAGAGTTGGACACAAGCTGGATATCCATCTTCAGGAGAATGGGTAAGAAACATAAGGTGGACGTACATTATGAAATACCATTCAGCAGTAAGAAGCACCACACAGAATCGATATACAGCAACAACAATAGCTCTTCACGACATTGTGTTGAATGAAAAAAGGTAAGAAAATGTATGAGATTATAACACAATACTGATCATGTAAACTAAAAACCCACTCACAAAAACGCATTGCCTATTTTACATGGATGCTTATGTACCTAAAGATACATACCAAGCACACAGAAAGGATGCCTGTGTGGGGGAGGGGAACAATAGTGAGAGTTGGAGATGATGGAGGGAGGTGGGAGGGAATAGGACACAAGCAGGGCCTTACATGTCCCAGGGTTCATTATGTGCTATGAACCGAGGAGTATGATTAACCACCTCCCTGTACCTGAAGGCCTAAATAGATTTTTTAAGTAAATAAAGTGCCTGGAAAACAGTAGGTGTTCAATAAATGGTGCTGAGAATGTGGCTGCAGGGACAATTGAGCAATGTTCCACAAAGACAAAAGCCTTATATCCCCCCTAGAAACTAGAAGGCAACAACGAAATGGCTTTCTCCACCCCATGCCCCATTTCTAAGGGGGGTTAATATTAGGTCACTGGACTCCCATTGGGGTGTGTCAATTTGAATAGGAAAAAATCATATATTTATTTTCACTAACCTCTGACTGCAATTTAGCAAGTCCACAGTTGTATTAGTAGTATCCAGGAGTTTATCACCAAAAGAAATCATAGATATTTTTATATGATATTATAATTGTTGCAGGT
Organism: Tadarida brasiliensis; assembly: GCA_030848825.1. Taxonomy (NCBI): domain Eukaryota; kingdom Metazoa; phylum Chordata; class Mammalia; order Chiroptera; family Molossidae; genus Tadarida; species Tadarida brasiliensis. The sequence continues at coordinate 104,330,212 of CM061280.1, read as the reverse complement.
ATCTTGAAATATGCTCAGCACTACTTGGAAATTATGGTAGTTATTAGACCTGCCACTAGATCATATTGAATGCATTAATAAATATGCATTTATCAGATATCTGGTTTTTAAATATTTTTAAAACTATTTCAACATAATTGGTTTCTTTTGTGATTCTCTGTATTTTATTTTATGTACTTAAAGCTATTATTTCATGAAAAGGTCCATAGGCTTCATCAGATGTTAAAGGGGTCCATGGCATAGCAAAGGTTAAGACCTTCTCAGTATACTTTATCATTACCACCTTAGGTCAGAGGATTTGAGAGAAAATTCACACTTAGGACTTTCCATTGCACCATCCTCACTGGACAAGAATAAGTAAAATGGTGGCCCTAGCACTGTGGTGTCATCCAGCTGGTGCCTCTCAGTCCTGTGGAGACAGGAAAGAGAACAAGGGGAAGGAAAGATGGGGAGGGAAAAACAAAAAGAAAGAAATCAGAAGATAATTCTCCCGGCTTCTTCACATCACTGAATTGAACTTTATTTTTAGTAAGATTATTATTAAATAGAAATGGTGCACTCATTATTTTGCATTTAGGTGCTATTCGAGGACATGGTCTCAGTGATTATTTGTGCTGGGCAAGGCTGATGTGTTCTATTTTTCTGAATGCAGTTGAACCACCATCTCTCCTTCCAGGCAAAGCCTTTCCAAAGACGATGGACAGGTATAAACAGTCTCTAATGTTTTCTTCCCCTTGTCTCCCTGAAACTAAAGGGAACCCTTAGTTAGACCCAGAGTTCTCACACTGGTCACTGGGTACCTCACTCTGGTATGGAGAAATATCGCACCCCCATAATTGTAACGTTAGTGTCAAAAGGCATCCCAGCAAGAGGTGCTCTATTCTTTGTACCCATCATATCTATTCACATTTGAACTTTGTTTAGGTTCTCCCCACAGCAGACCCTGATACAGGATTCAAGTGCAACTAGTTTATTTGGGAGATGCAAGATACTCTGGTAGAAACACAATGCAGCATGACAGAGAAGAGAAGCCAATAATGACTATTTTATTAATCCAGCCACCACGGTAGGCAATTGGATTTCAATATCTTGGGGAAATTCTGGGAAAGGTATAGACCATGTGACTCAGCGTTATCCCACCCAAGGGCAAGGGAGTCAAGACATTTATACACCCCTCCCACTAGAGTCATTGGTTGAGGAATGCTCCCAGAGGGTGTTACTTCCTCAGTACTTCCACCTTGCACAGGCAAGGTGGCCTTTTGAAGTTTTTAAAAAATTCTTGGGCACGGAGCTGCAGACTCTGGCTCTTGGGGTGAAGGGAGTCCACTGAATCAGGAAGGTGGGTGAGGAGATAGTGGGGCACCAATAGTAACTGCTGCTCCTCAAGGTGACAGTCTCTCTACCTTTCTGCCTCGGTTTCTCCATCTCTGCAAGAGGCAAGGGCTCTTCAAAGGTTGCTAATTGAAGGCCTGTGAACCAAATGACATTCTTGGTTGTGTTCTTTGGCCTACATGGCTTTTTAAAATTTTTAGAATTAAACTGACTTAAAATGAGGAGTTTTCACATGAAAACATGATTTCTTATTTTCTCTAGAAATTTCTAGTTGGCAACACTAGACCCCAAACCAGATGATCCTCAATACCATATGGTTCTGGGAATGTAAACTTTTTTCTGCCCAAAGTCAAATGGTTTAAAGGAAAACCTCACAGCTGGCTGGCAAATTCTCTCCCTTTTTTTGAAAGTGTTCTTGTTTGTTTGTTTGTTTGTTTGTTTGTTTGTTTGTTTTTTGAGGACAATGCGACTCTGCCTTTTTACATAGTTGAGGGGTGAGGAATTGTGTTAGAATCCCAGGTAGCCCCAGCCTGCCCTGCCAGAATTTAGAGCCAGGATGTTTTAGCATCAGTTAATAGGCCCGCTGCTCACAGAGAAGGCCCCACCATCTGTTTCCAGAGACCAGGAGGGAGTCATCTTCCTCCCTCCACACCTGCCCCCAAACTCAGGCCCAGGGACATTTTATAACCCAAGAACAGCTCTGGCCTGCACTAAATATAGTACCTTAAATTCCTCTGCTTTTTCCCACATTCTCCTCTAGCTCCTTACATACGAGATGAATCGGCTGCCTCCAGCTCAAAGAATCTCTCCTTGGCTGCTGGGTTCCAGACAACCTCCAGAGGCCACCAACTGTGCCCATCAACAGAAGTGGAAGTCAAGGGCTCTCAGCCCATTGCTGTGCTGCCCTGGGAGTCAGCAGCTGATGACACAGGCTGGCCCCTGATTGCCAATCTAGATGGCGCTTTAAAACATTCCAACCCCAGCGATGCCCTCAGACGCAGCTGTGATTAGTCTAGTCTCCCAGGCCTTCGAGAAAAAGCTCAGTGACTGAATAATAATGGCAAAACCGGTCTAAAACTGTGGAAAATCTGAATGCAAGGGTCTTTTTGAACGAAATGAAGTTTTATTTATTTTACGTGCGTGGAATAAGGGGTAACAGGATGGGCAAAGAATATCTCTGGCTTAATGAATGTAGAAGACTCATTGGCTGGGTCAGTTTCTTTTCTTTTTTTTTTTAAGAACAAAAATGGATACTATTAAAATAATTTTTGAGTCCTTAGAAGCAATTTTAATTCTTCACTGAACTGGGAGTTGCCTTTCCAAACATAATTGAGAATGTGGCTCTGGAATCATATTCCTTGGGTTTCCAATCCAGGCTCTAGCTGTATGACCTTGGGGAAGTCGATCTCTCTGTGTCTCATAATCTTTGCCTATAAAATGGAGAGGGTTGCTTTAAAGATTAAATGAGACGTTTATGTAAAGCACTGCAGACAGTCCCGTGTTCAGAGTCGGAACTCAGTAAATGTTACATATTATTGTTGTATTATTACGAATGATTTTTTTCAAGGATAATGCCAAGATTAATATCAGTTCTGGTTCTCCATGACAAAATAAATAAATCCAAATTTCTGAATAGTGGGGTCTGAATTGATGAGCTCTTACCAGCATCTTTCTTTTCCTCTGGCCCTTGTTGCAGGAAATCTGATAAGCGATACAGGGGGTGTGCTCTCACCTACAAAAATCATCTGTGGGGCTGGTGGCAGAGCCCATTGTTGGCTGCTGGCCTGGGTTGAGAGGAGAGCGGGGGTCTGGCCACAGTAGAGCAGGGCCTTTGTGCATTTCCCATGGGCCCAAGGAATTTGTGTATTCAGCTGGCCTCCCTGCTCATTCGCAGGTGGAGGTGAAACATCAGAATCCAATTTTTTGTCACCTTGTGAAATTATGAGCCTCCATTCCCGTTGCGTTGGTATCATCAGAGCACAGCAGACATGTGGGGTGATGGCTGTTGCTGGGTTACTCCTTGTAAGTTCAAACAGTTCCACATGCTGAATGACAACATGTTTGCCGTGACCTGGGTAAATTAAACTGATGCTTCCTGCCTAGGTAGACTTTGACGTGATTCGGTACATCTGCTTCTGATGAAGAAAATGCCTCACTCGGTAAAGCAGGGAGTAAAAATGCAGAGCTACCTTGCCAGTTGGTTTCCCTCCCTTTCCTTTCTCCAGTCCTTCTTTCCCTTTCCTTATCCTTCCTTCTTTTGTCCCTCCCTCCTTTCCTCGCCTTCTTCCTTATTCCCTTTCTTCTTCCTTCCTCCTTCGCTCCTCCTCTCTTATTTTTTCATTCTTTCCTCCCTCTTTATTTCTTGTTTCCTATGTTCATCCCTCCTTCCTTTACTTTCTGTCTTTCTTCCTTTCTTCCATCCTTCCTTTCTTCCCTCCATCTCTTCCCCCTCTTCTTACCTTCCCTCCTCTCTTCTCCTCCTCCCTCCATTTTCCTTCTCACTCTTCAATCCTTTTTTTATTTCCTATTTTTCTTTCTTTCTTTTCCTTTTCTTTTTTTACTAAAAGGAGAAACACCAGTGCTGAGCGGCTCTGTGTTCTTGGCACCAGACCCTGTTCTCCATGTGTACACAAGTCTGAGATCTGTGTCCAAACAGAAGACAGAAATGTGATCAGGGTAGGATAGAGGAAAGGATTTGGCAGGTCTTCTGAATCCTAATTCTCCAAGATGCAAAGGTAAAGTCAGGCTCTTTTCTTAAAGGTTAAATTTCACATTTTAATTGCCTCACATGGAGGCTGCTCCAAGCCGGGTCTCCCACAGCTGGCTTACTGCCTCCAAGTTTGCTGAGGCTTAGGTCTCCCATGGAGTGCCTTCCTCCTACCTCCAGCTCCATGAGAATTGGGGCAACAACAACAAATACCAATGAATTGAACAATAAGTGAATCTGCAGTGCTAGGAGGATATCATTTTAGCCCCTCATGATTGTACCAAGTGGATGTTTGTTCCAGCTACTGTCATTGGGTAACAAATCACCTTAAGCGTTGGTAGCTTAAAACAATTATTACAGTCTTGGGTTCTGTGAGTTGACTGAACTCAGCTGGATGGGTTTCTTAGGGTTTCTCAAGCCATTGCAATCAGATAGTGACTGGGGCTGGGATCTTCCAAAGGCTCAACTGGGCTGGATGTCCAGGATGGTGCATTCCCAGGGCTGGTGGTTGATAGGAGATCAGCTGGGGCTGTCCACCTGAGCACCTACACATAGCCTCTCCATAAGGCTTTAGCTTCTGTCAGTATGCCGACTAAGTTCCAAGAGCGTCCTGAAAGGCAGTATGAAAAACTGAACATTCTAAGAACAAGTGTTCAGGAAGTATTCCAAAGGACTTATGTGGAAGCTCTGTGGCCTTTGATAACCCAGCCTAGAAGTCACATAGCACTACTTTCTCCATAATTGGTTGGTCAAAGCAGTCTCAGAGCCCACCCAGATTCAAGAAGAGAGGACACTCTAACTCTGAATGTGAGGTGTGCCAAATAATTTGGGGGACATATTTTAAACTGCTACAATGTTAAAAACAGCCACCCTGTTTATTTTCTTTAACTTAAAGGTCCAGATTGTACTGAGGTAAAAAACACCAGCCTAGCTCTGCTACTAATGCCAACATCTGGACAGGAAAGTGGAGGATTTAAAGGGAGGAATGAATGGCATGTTTTATTTCTTATCTTAGTGTCTGTTTAGGGCACAGATGACAAACCAGAAGTCCTCCAAGTGAGTGTAGCCTTAAATGGGTTTTAAAATTGATCCAATATTTTAAAGGTTGCAGATTTCCCATAAAACTGAATTTTCAGCATCTCTTTAAAAATCAGAGCTGAGCTGAATGGTGGCTGCCCACTTTAGACAGGGCTGATGTGCACCAGTTAGCCACAGTCCCCACCCATTCTTATTGCTCCCAATACTAAGATTGGATCAGTACCCATTTAGCTACATGGCTGCACTGTTATTTTTTTTCTTGCTTTTGTTGTTGTTTTAGTTAGAAGTCATTTATCTCAGTATCATGTCTTTATCAAAAGTGGAAAAATAGCCTGGCTGGTGTGGCTCAGTGGATTGAGCATCATCCCGTGGACTGAGAGGTCCCAGCTCGATCCCCAGTGGGGGGCGTGCAGGAGGCGGCCTATCCATGTATCTCTATCACATCGATGTTTCTATCTCTCTCTCCCTTCCTCCTCTCTAAAAAACCAATAAAAACATATTTTTTAAAAGTGGAAAAATATAACACTAGACCAAGAGGTCCACATATCCAACACAAATGGGAAAAGGCATTTTTAATGAACATAAACAACGTCCTATGTTGTTTTCAATATACATCAAAGAGGATCTGTGCTGATTGTTCTCACACTCTACCCCTCCCTTTTTCCCTCCCACATCCTCTTCCCCCTCTTTGCTTTCTTTTTTCTCCTCTTCTCCCCCTTCTTTCCTCTCTCCTCCCCCTTTTCCTCTCTCCTTCCCCTTTTCCCCCTCCTCTCCCTCTCTCCCTCTCTCTTTTTCTCTTTCTTTCAATAATTAGAAAAAGAATGAGGACATGTGATCAATTTTTGTTAACACTGAATTGACTTCAATGTTAGTCTTATGCTATTGCTTGAGTTAAAACAGTTTTTCTCTCTCCTGCTGTTTGTCTTTTACATGACAGCCAACAAAATAACATTTGGGACCTCAAAACACTACCTTTGGTATAATAGACACATCAAAAATACTCCTAGACAAGCCTAAACTGGTCTACCAAATGATGTGGGTGGTCTGTTCTCCCCAGAAAGAGGCCCCTTGCCAGTCTAGCTCTGGGCCTTTATGGCTGTGTTTATGTTCCAGGTCAGGAGAAGCAGCTACTCCAGAACAACCACTTCAACTGGTTGTTCAAAGTACAGCAAACTATGAGACAATGGACAAGAAGTTTCTTTTGACTGACAACTCTGTCATGTTTACCAACACTTTGCTAAAGAGTCCAGCCCCCTTGGCCTGAGAGAGGCCTGTTATCTCCCTAATGATGCTTGACTTGGGCTTCTCTCTCTCTCTCTCTCTCTCTCTCTCTCTCTCTCTCTCTCTCTCTCTCTCTCTCTTCCCCTACCCCAGGCCCTCCCCCCCCGAAGCTTGAGTCCAACCCTGTTTGCCCCTTGTTCACAGTTCTCCCTGACAGTCATTTGACCCCAGTTCATCTACTACAGATGACCATTTGCAAATACCTGTATTCCTTTAGCAGAACAGCCCTCCTGGATTTATTTGAGGAGGAGTTCCTTTGAGAGGGAGCCTCAGACCATCCAAGTCCTAAGAAGAACAAGGGAGGGGATGAGCTAGAAGAGGGGCTTAATTACCATGTACACCCTGATGGCCCAGGTCTTTCTCTATGGGACAGCCACCCTCTCTTACTCATGAGGGAGGTCTATGAGGCCCTAGATGCAAGAGCACCCATCCTCCTGGGGCCTAGAGCCCTGAAGCTACATCCATGAGGCACTACAAGGTAAAGGAGCCAAAGAAGGTAGAGGGGGCTGCTTCACTTCTCTCCACGTCAAGAAAACAAATGTTTTGGTAGGAAATTTTCCTTCAAGAATGTTCTGATTTTTGAAGGAACATTTTTCTGAATCATTTCCTCAGGGGAAACCACTCAGCTATCTCAGGAAGGAAAATGTTCCTCCTTCTGAGCCCAATATGCCACTTTGACTAATAGAGGAGATGTGCCTGTGAAGTAATGAAACTGATTTCCTGACTTCTGAGAAAATCAGCTTGCATGTGCATGGATATACATCTGTGAGTGTGCATGTGTGTATAGGTGTATGTGTGCACATGTGTCTGGGTGCATGTGGGTCTGCATTTGCATGTGCATGCATATATGTGCATGTGTATTTGTGATTGTACATATACATGCAGAGTATGTCAGCCTGTGTGTGTATATATATGTGTACTCATACATCTCAACAAGTCACAGAGGAGCCTAAAGGGAAGGACAGAAGACAAAAGTGGCTCTCCTGGTAGCCTGCAGAATGGTGGGCTTGTAGGAATGCTGTGAATTCTGCACAATGCCATCCCTACCATGCCTCTCCCACAACTGGATGCACACTGGTATCTGGCACCATGAAAACCAGAGTTGAAATCATTCCATGGGTTCACATGCCCATCACTGTCTGAGGCTTGGTCATCAGGGAGGCATGTAAGACTGTCTCCCAACCTATGGCCTGTTTCTACAGGGGGACCCCATGCTCATGATGCTCCCTCCACACCTGTGTAGAGCCTCCCTGGACTTCATGCTGACACCTTAAGTCTAGGCATTTCCTATTTTATGATATAAAGAATATTGAAACTATGAAGTTAACCAAGAAAGAAATTATTTGAATTTAAAGATTTGGGTCAAGGAACTCTAAATTCTCTGAGCTGCAGTGTCCTTATTTGTGAAATGAGGATTATATTATCTCCTTCCTCAAAGGATTCGATGTGTATGTAGCTGGTTCATAGATGTGTATAAAACTAGTCTATTACATGGACTGGAGTGGATAGGACAATAACAGGAAACAGAATTTTCTGCAACACCTGCTTTCACATGTGTAACCATCTGCTCTCCCCTCTCTATCCCTTGACATCTTTACCAGCTTCCATACCTTCCAGTACCTTAGGGGATTAAATTGCCCAGTCTGATCCCCTCAGGCCAGGCCTGAGGTTTGGGGACCTACACTGAGAAGAGGGAAGTCTGTGCTTTCACTTTGCCACCATTTCACATTCCTCTAGCCCCTCTCCTTGGTTGTTTCTGTGCCTTCCTGTCTTCCTTCCCTGACACACTGGAGTCTAGGAGGAGGGATAGCAGAAAAGAACACAGTCATGGCTGACTAGTCCTCCCATAACCCCTTCATCAGCCTCTCTCTGGGAAGAGACACAAGTGATGTCCTCTCATGGGACATATTATAAGGGCTTGAGAGACCCCAAAAAGCCCTCAAGGCTGCACCATCCCAAATGAGTGTGGATAGCACACCCTCTGGCTTAACTTATGTGGCACCGCCTCAATTCCTGCCCAATGTGGTTCATTCACCCCATGGCTTCTCACTGCTGAGACCCCTTCCACCAGCAGGCACTTACCTTCTGCAGAACGCACTTGGTCACCTGGGAGCTCACTCACCTTTGTCACTCCAAGTCCTGACAGTACCGTCTTGCTACACCTTCCTTTCCAATCTCCCTTACCTGCCATCATGGGTGATACCAGCCACCCTTCCTTCCAGATTCTCCAGGCACAAAGCAGGTGCTGGTGTCTGCTCTCCTACACCCCTAGCCTCCTAAGGCCAAGTCAGGCTCTCCCATAAGTTCCAGTGCACTAGCATGGGCAGTCCACAACTCTGTGCAGCTCTAGATCACAGGTCTGGAGAGAGTTGCCAGGTGCCCCTTCTGGCAGGCTCTCATTGCACAGGTGATAGCACTTCTCCTGAAGACCCCAACTTGTGCTGGTGGCAGAGGGTGTGGTGGAAAGTAGAATATGAGAAGGGCAGGAAAAACACCACAACATTTCACTCAGATGAATCCCCCAAATACACACACATGCACAGGCACACACACACACACACACACACACACACACACACCTATATATCTCCTTCACATTTCTAGGCAGCCTGCTTATATAGGCTGACAGGCATGGGAAGGGAGATGTCTATGGGACAATTTTTCACTTGCACGTCTCTCTAGAGAAATCAAATTTTGAGACAAAGTTGAGTATGTTGGTTGAGAATGTAGGTTAGGGATAGTGTTCAGGTTCAGATCTGGGCTCTAACACTTCTGATCTGTGTGCCCTTGGGCAACTTACTGCACCTCTCTGTATCTCCATTTTCACAATTGTGAATGAGTACCTTCCCTATAAGATTGTTATAAGGGTCCGCCCGGTTGGTTGAGCGTCGACCCATGCACCAAGAGGTCGCCAGTTCGATTCCTGGTCAGAGCACATCCCCAAGTTGTGGACCCGATCCCCGGGGTGGGGGGGCGTGCAAGAGGCGGCCAATCAATGTTCTCTCTCATCGATGTCTCTATCTCTCCCTCTCCCTTCCTCTCTCTCTAAAATCAATAAAGAAAAAAAAAAGATTGTTATAAGGGTTAAATGAGTTACTATAAGAATGGGGTTTCATGCCCAGCTTGCCATGCTCATTCTTGCAATCAGGTCTTTGTTAATGTTATCTGCCCTACTGGAAATGGCTTTCTCCACCTTTCCCACCAAAGTAAACTTCATTTAGTGTGGCAGTCATGGAAGGGTACTGCCCAGGCTTTCCTTTCAGTGGAGAATGTTCTAGGAGAAGTGCTGTTAGGTGACAGCTCAACTTGCCATACCTTCAGAATCCACACCACCATGCCTGCCAAGGCAACACTTGCCCCAAGCAGTTCCCACCAGTGACAGCATGGCAGGGGCACCAGAGCTGGGACATTCTACCTGACACAGGACTTCTCTGATGGGCATTTGTTGCTCTGGGCTCCCCATTGGCCCAGCTGAGACATTCTCAGAACTCCCCTCGGTCTAAGGCTCCCCTCGGTCTAAGGCTCTTCCTACCCTGTCCTCCTTCCTTCTCTCTCTTTTCTCAGGGGTCTGACCTGCAATGCCCTCTGCAGGCTCTCCCTGCCTACTCCTGTTCCCTCCCCCTTTATCCTTTATAGGTGTGTAATTTCAGCTTGTGTCTACTTCCCTGAGGACCTGAAGTGACATGCTTAGCCATCAAGCTTAGCTCAAGCTTCACTTCTTGAAGTATGAGGGACCTGCCTTTCGCCATGCTCCATGCCTTCTCTGGGCTCCCAGACCACCTTGTGACCACCTCAACCAGAGCCCTACTATTCAGTTATACTCATCAATTTCCTGACTCTCTCACCTAGTAACTGAGTTTCTTAAGGAGAAGAAATTTTCCTATTAATCTCTGAATTCAGTTTGTGATAAAATACCAGGTGTATAGTAGGCACTTAAGGTTTGTTGAATGATTGAATGAATAGTGTAAGAAGCCGAACCAGAAAACCTATGAATGTGAAGCTAGGAGACTGTAAACACAGGAGAAATTCTTCAGAACCAAGAAAAGAAAAAGAAAAGGATTTAAATGGCAATTTCCATATTGTTCATGGATTTTAAAAGCCTGAATTCTGCCCTGGCCGGTTTTGCTCCGTGGTTAGAGCATCGGCCTGCAGTCCGGAGAGACCCGGATTCGGTTCCCGCTAAGGGCATGTACCTCGGTTGCAGTTTGTCCCCGGCCCTGGTTGGGTCGTGCGGGAGGCAGCCACTCGATGTGTCCCTTTCACATCGATGTTTCTCTCTCTCTCTCTCTCTCTCTCTCTCTCTCTCTCTCTCTCTCTCTCTCTCTCTCTCTCTCTCTCTTCCTCTCTCTCCCTCCCACTCTATCTGAACAAAAAATGGAAAAATGTCCTCGGGTGAGGATAAAAAAGAAAGAAAAAAAGAGCCTGAATTCTGTGGTCTGACCATAATTCTAAAGTTTTATGAACCAAAATGCATGTAACTCAGTCTATTGCCAATCATTTTCTTCTTTAAATGAAGGTATACCTCTTATTTTAGAATGGAAGTTGCTGAGAAAATAGGATCTGCTTTAGAGTAATTTGGTACCAAATTCTCTTGGAAGTCAGAAGACCACCAGTTTAATCAAAGATTGCTTGATTTCAGAAAACTGGAGCCCCTAGAGCTAGCTAAAATAAAGGAGTTTTAAGTAAGGAAGCTAGGATGGTTCAGAAGCTCCGGGGCATGTAATACAGGCAGGTCTGAGGAGCAATGGTAGCTAAGAGCTTGAAGGTTAGGAGCTGGGTCAGGACCTCCTAGCCCACCAGGCCACAGGCCCCTGTCCACACTTCTGCATGACAACCCCTCCTTCTGCATGAGACCAGCTTTTCATCACTTCTTAGAACAAGCATCTGAATGAGGAGACCAATTAAACTCCTTGAGTCCCAACCCCAAAGTGTTGAGAAGGGGCTTACTTTGGGCCAACTGTCCAGGCCTCCTGGCCTTTGGTTTATGGCCAGAGGATGTGGTCCCAAAGCCATAAACAGGGCTTGTGGGAGGCCACTGAGAGAAAAGGGGTAGGCTGATGTGGACCGCATCCACCACCGCTCATCCCTTGATTTGTAGTCATGGATCAGCCTGCAGGAGAAGAAAGGCCCTGAACTCCTCTATTCCTCATTTTCCTCATCTCAGGGATATAGGGTGTGGAGGGCTTAAGGTTTGAACATTATTTTCCTCCAGAGCCTGTAAGTTCCATCACTATGCCACACCCTCTCTCTAGACTCTTTAAAGTACTTTCAGCAGCACATTCTCCCTCTCGTTTAGCAAAGCCATGAGCTCTTTAAAAAATACTACATTTAGCATTTTAAGGCAAATTTTTCTGTAATTCCTTCCTAATAACAAAAATCATTCAAAGCCATTTTACTTTCAGAAAGGAAATATCTATGCATGCACTTAGATCATTTAAGCCAAATGCCTTTTTAACAACATTTCTCAATTAAATATTCAGCAGAGATGATATGAAGTATGAGGCATTTCATCCAGTTAAAAAAAATCTGAGGTGAAAGAATACAAAATGTGGAATATCTGAAATTGGAAATAAACTACCACAGCATCCGATGCTTGTCCAAAAGGGCAGAACCACAGGTCAAAACCACATCTCTCTGGATTTGCTGGCATTTAACTAGATGCAAAATGTCAACACAGAAAATGGCTAGTTCAATGCAAATATTAACAAGAGAGGAGTGTGTCAGTGTGTAAATGGAGCTTCAGCCAACCAGGGCTTTCCTGACGCACCCCCCCCCCCCAGTCACTCCCAGGCAACAAGGGAACTTTCTTTTTGCTTATTTTCACCCTCTTTGCTGGAGGTAAAGCTGCAGGGCATTTATTTCATGGGAGAAAGGGAAGGCTGATGCAGAAACCACTAAGTGAGATGGTTTTGTTTGCCTGTAGTGAGGTCAGCTTGTTCTATTCTATCCTATCCTTGGTTAGGCTACACTATTCTATTCTATTCTATTCTATTCTATTCTATTCTATTCTATTCTATTCTATTCTATTCTATTCTATTCTATCCTATCCTATCCTATCCTATCCTATCCTATCCTATCCTATCCTATCCTATCCCATCGCACTGTTTCTTCTATACATGTTCAGAAGAGACTGGCACTTAGCAACATTAATTTTATCAAGACCAGGAAGAAGGCAGAGAGTAAGAAAAGGTTTCCCCCCACCTTCACTGCATTAAGGAGGTTTTAGTGGTAGCTCCAAGCTGCACATTTAGCATTCTGTCCTTACTCTCCTCTGTACAGAGTAGTTTCAGAAAAATATTCCTACTGGTGCCCTCCCCAACTCACTGCATTTGCAGTCTTGCTCTGAAAAGGGAAGCTCGCATATAGGTGTGACTGGGTGATAGGTGGAACTCTCAGTGCTGCTTTTCAAGTGAGAAGGGCCTCAATTCAAGGGACAGGAAGGAGTGATGTTTGCCTGCTCTCCTCTGAGGTGGTGTTTTGGTGAATCCACTGCTGGCGGCAATCAGACCCTCAGCCTGGCAACCTCAGGAACCGGATGCTCTCGGCCCCCTGAGACTGGATTGGCTTGCTCCTCCAGCTCAACAGAGACTTAAATCGACAAAACAGGATGACTAATCAGACTAATGCAGAGTGATGCCAAACATCCCCGCCAGCCTGACGATTACATTCTCTGCTTATGAGCAAATGATCTGGGCAGCCACATTAGCTGATGGTGGCTTGGTGTTTAGAATGAAGTCTGGCTTAATTGGAGCATTAAAGGAATTGTTGAAGCAATATTAGATGTTTCATCCACCAAGTTGCCAGGAAAGCTGCGGAACTAGCCTTGGAAAGCAGGTAGATCAGAGGGCGGCTGTGGAACCAGACCCCAGCCAGCCAGAGCACCAGCCTATACTGCCAACAGATGACAGACACTTGACTCCTTTGATTGCTGGTGTCTGCTGGAAACTAAATTTGCAACTACCCTGGCTGCTGCCAGAAAGAATTTCCCACTGTCGTTGGCTCCAGATTCAAATCTATGGCAGGTATATCTGACTACCTGAGCCTTAGTGCACATGAGTTCTCCACTGGGAATGTTGGACAGGCAAGTGTCTGAGTTTGGGTTTCCTCAGGGGAAATCCTGAGATAAGAATTGGAGTGCAAGTAGTTTACCTGGGAAGTAATTCCAGGAAATACAGTAAGGAAGTGAGGTACTGTGATAGAAAAAGGAAAAAACTGATAACGGGCATGTCATGGAGAAGGTCATCACTGTGGACAAGTGGGGCTCGTTCTTCTCCTTGGAGACCTCTGGGAGGCAGTATAGACTCTCTTGGAGTTGTCTCACCTAAGAAATGAGGAAACTAGAGTTTTGATCCACCAATTCCCATCTGTCATTGGTTAAAGGTGGCCTTAATTCCAGGGGTAATTAATTCCATGACGCTGATATGCCCATCCAACCTGCCCTGCATGGAGCATCACACATGCTTACATTGACACGTACAGGAGTGTTGAGTGCTCAGTGCTTATGTGTGTATATGTGTATACAACAGTGTCTGCTATAGTAAGTACCATGCAGTCTTAGCTGCTTGAGTGACAAGGGGGATCTGCTTTCTACCTAGATTCAAAGAAAGTGTGTTCAGCCCTGGCTGGTTTGGCTCAGCAGTTAGAGCGTCGGCCCATGGACCGAAGAGTCTTGGGTTCGATTCCCGTCAAGGACACGTACCTTGGTTGCAGTTCAGTCCCGGCCCTGGTCAGGGTTGTGCGGGAGGCAACCACATCTCTCTCTCTCTCTCTCTCTCTCTCTATCTATCTATCTATCTATCTATCGATCTTTCTCTCTGTCTCTCTCTCTCCCTCACACTCTATCTGAAGATAAATGGAAAAATATTCTCAGGTGAGGATTTAAAAAAAAGAAAGAAAGAAAGTGTGTTCAGATACCAGGCAACCAAAAATATGAAAACATTATCTACAAGTGGATACTTTTTACTTTATCTGCCAAACTCTTCTTCTCCATCTTCCTCTGTTAACTTCCACTCCCCCCAAACTGGTGGTTTCCAGGGTAATGAACACTGTTTCACATGGTCCCTGGGGTCTGCTAATTGGTCTAGAGTAGCACCTGACCCAAAATGTGCCAAATCGGAGTTCTTCCTTGGAGTTTTCTAAATTACAAAGGAGTAGGTTTTTCTCAATCAGACTGGGATTTCAGATGCAAAATTTAAGCTGTAAATGGGCACATAAGAGAGAATAACATGCACATGGAGAGTCACAGATCTGAGGGAAGGAAAGCTTCTTGGTGGCATTCATGTCTTTGGTGTGGAGACCAAATGGTTTCCATTTTTCCTACCTCTCAATTTTCCTGGGATTCTGTGACCCAGCACACTGTCCTTTTTACCTAAGTTTACAACCAAAAGAATCCTGATTAATATGAAGAGCAGAGAAAGAGAAGGAGAGAGTGGGATGATTACTGCAAGCCGGACTCTCCAGGAAGCAGATCTCGAGAAGAGTTGGCGTGGACCAGGAGTTTATGAAGGAAAGCTCTTGTAGTGAATGCCAGAGTGGGAGTGAGGGAAGTTGGACTGGACAGAGGAAGAACTCCGGCTGCCATGCCCACACTGAGAGGCTTCAGCCAATCCCTTAGGGGCTTTGGAGCTGAGAGCGCCTTTCAGAGTTGTCCCAAGTTGGGGTGAGGGTCCTAGGCCTATGTACCCTCATATTATCAGTGGTTGGATGCAGGCTGCCCTGGGAAGTCAGCCGACCTGGGAAGAGGCAGCTCTCTGCAGCTAAGGCAATTCCTACAGGATAAACAGCTGAGGTATTCGTGCCAGCAGATGTGGAAGTCAGTTCTATGGTCCCTAAGGGGAACCTGGGTGGCACATCACCACATCCACTACAGTGACCTTTTTTTTTTTTTTTTCAATAGGGGAGAGCATGAACAAGTACTCCACTACAACAAATTATGCAGTCGAGTTTCCAACATTTGGGGAAATCACAGGGGTCAGCACATCCAGAGTGCAATGGATAAGCCTCGCTCTGGGAAAACTGCCTTCATGATCGTGGTATCTCCCCTCCACTGACCTTAAGAAACATCTCTCAGATAAGCTTGAAGGAGGACACTCTCTCTCAGCAGAGAAGCCTAGCTAGTCATAACCATTTACTGAAAGCTCTATGTTTATTACTTGGCAAGCAACATTCTCATTTATCCCTTTCTGAGACTGGAACTGCATCCTTATTTTACAGATGGGGAAACTGGAGTTCAGAGAGTCCAGAACCAGCTAAAGATCACAGAACTAATAAATTTTTAAGCCAAGATTCAAAATACACCTCCCAAGTCTGGAGCTGGAGCTTAGCCTCTCTGTCAGGGCTGGGACCAAAGTGCAGCAAGAGAAGCACACAAGGTGCACTCAAGTGTCAAGTACCTACCCTGAACTTCCATGACCCTGACAGTGAGCGCCTCCTTAAATTTGTGTCCTGGGTGCTTCACCTGCCTCACCAGAGTCCCGGAGCCCTGTTCGTGGCTATTGGGCAGAAGAAACCACAAATTCAAGAACCCTGAGCCAAGACTTCTCCCCTGGAGTTGCTCAATGGATCCTAACAGCCCCTGCTGGTGTCACTGTCATTTTTTTCCCAGAAGTCTCCATGGCTAATCAACCTCTTTTTATGTTAGTCTTTTCCCAAACAGAGCTTAAGACAAGTGATTAGAGTTATTAATTTAGCATATTTTAATTTCCAATCATATTCCAGGGCTACCTCCTAGGACATGCCTGTATTCACCTTAGGTTGGCATTTTGGAGCTCATTCACTCCACCAGTCCATCACAGTACCTGGCTGGACTTCACACTATAGAAATGAATCACACCCAGTCTATGTACATTACACCTGCTTAACTGTGGGGGTAGCTCTGTAACCTCTATTTGACAGAGTGGAGGGGCTTCATAATGGCCTCCGTATATGGACAGCCCCTGATAGTTACTTGTCTGCTTATAAAGAATTCTCAAACCTCGCTGACACCCTCAGCACACTGCATTGTAACTGTCATTGGCCCGCCTCTCTCCGCTCCAGGCTGGGTCCCTGCAGAACCAGTGGTATATTGCAGAGTCCCCCCACCCACCCAAGGGTGCCCAATATATATTTCTTGGATGAAGATTAACTGACCCTCTCTAGAGCTTAGCTCAGGTGAATCCACTGCCCTAGCTGGAGTAAAAATCATGCCAGGCCTCCATCTGTTTTTAAATGATAGAAGGGCATTCCTACTCTTTGGGGAGAAACTGCAGGGATTTAATGAAATGTTTCTGCAGTTGAGGACACGGATGATCTGTTGACATGGTCTAAAGGGCTGTAGGTTGTTTAATGTCTTTCTGTACCATCAATTCTGTACTTTGTACCGACTCAGCAAATTGGTACGAATTTAGGCTTCTGACAAGGACTTTGGAAATAGTGTGCTTGTGCAGGTTTAAGAAAGGAAAAAATTTGAAAGCAGTCCTAACAAAATCTGTGGTCATAACCTTGGCAATCCAGTGATTCCAAGGACTTGGCCTTGGGTGGGCTACAACAGCATGTATGGGTTTCTTGCCTCTGGTGCCCCTGCTCAAGAACTCCAACATCGCCTCAAAGTGCCATCCTGGAGACTATGACTCTCACCTGCCTCATCACCTGTATTTCTTTTTGCATTAAGAAATTCCCAAAACACACTGTCTCAGGGCAGCCTTCCAACCCTGGAGGCCATTGTTGCTTATCTCCCTCAGGCTAATGCAGTGAGTCAAGCAGGTTTTGGAATTAGAAGACTTGAGTGTGACTCTGTCTTGGCCTTTTATTGACAGTGACTCAGCATTTGCCAAAGAAGGTTCCATTGAGTGCTAGGATTTCATGACATATTAAATAGGAATAGTGTATCAGTTACCTATTGCCACTGATAACAATGCTGTGTAACAAGCAACCCCAAAACTCAGTGGCATACAATGATTATCATTTATTTTTCACTCATGCATCTGAAGGTTGGCTGGGGCAGCTCTGCTCCATGTATCTCATTCTGGAGTCCAGTATGGAGGGACAGCATCCACTTGAGCCATGTTCTTCTCATGGAGAATGGAAAAGCACAAAAGGAAAATGGAAACATGTGATATTTCTTAATGTTTAGGCTTGAAACTGGCCTCATTCCATTGGCCAGAGCAAGTCATATGACCAAGCCTTTCATCAATGAGACAAAAGTATACTCTTTCCATGAAGGTTTAGAGGGGAAGATACCTTTTTGTTGTAAAATAATTTAATGTGCTACAAATTGCATGGGGAAAATGTTCTATGGCCAAGTCCCCTAACCTCTCTGAGCTGCCCTAACAGGAATAATGATATCTGCCTTGGAAGACGGTCTTGTGATCCTGTGAGATAAAGTGTGTACAGCATGGTAGCACAAGGTTGGGTGAACATAGATGTCCAGTCACTCATGAGTGAGTTCAGTCCATCTAAAGCTCTAATTAGTCAGAAAGAGGGCTCCCTAGCATGAGTCAGATCAGACTCCAGCCACTGGGGATTCGTTCACTGGACTAGGCAGGCACTGGGTGGTGGAATCACCTATAAAAATAAAGGATACAAAGGTCCCCTGAACTCTTACGGTGGTGACACACAGTGGAAGACTCACAGATGGGGGGTGGGGTATGAGGTTTTGTGCTAGCAAGTTTTGAGAGACTTTAGGCTGAGCTGGTATGGCTGCAGATGGTCAGTGGTAGTTCAGGGAAGGCTCCAGTGGGATGCCAGCCTTGACTGACTCCTGATCCAGACCCTGAGGAAAAGCTAGGCCTTCAGGTCAGAAATCAGAACCCCAGCTGGATTGCAGAGGGCTATAAGGGCAAGAACTATACATATCATTATACCCCTGGTCCAGAGCACGATCTGGTTTTACTCAGAACCCTGCCTTTCCCACACACACCCTCCAGAAGTTTGTGTCATTTTTTTTTTTTTTGCTTCTGTCTCACCCCCACCCAAGCCAGTGGGAGGCCTGGTCTTCTTTGTCTTCATCTTTCAAAGCAAGACCCTCCCTTCCTGTGGCCTCCATAAACAATGAAACACCAAAGTCATTAGCATAAGGACACAGAGGCAGGAACTAAGTTCACAGAAGATTTTCATTCTGTTCAGGTATGAGTAGGAAATTCTCCATGGAATGGTATGCTTCTCCTAAGTTACACATGTGGTTTTCATTTCTCTGGAAGAAAAGACTCCAGGTGCTGTTCAAAATCTCACCCCCACCCCTGCCTTGGCAGATTCCCAAATGCCCAGGTCTGTAGAAGTTCCATTGCTGGGGCCGAGAGCTTCCAGCATCTTCCACCACCACCCCAACAAACAAGAGAGACTGTTCTATACACTGGCTTTTCTTCCATCAAAAATGCTCAGATTTTTCTCTTCTATGTCTCAGGGTTGTGTCTCCTCCTATGTTTGCTTGTGACTCTGATGAACAATAGTTGAATAATATTTTGGGGTTTCTTCCCCCTTGTAATTTAAGGATCTCCACCCTAAAATCCCAGGAAATGTGTCCCAGAGGTCTACAGGGCTGTGCCCTGGGTCCCAGGGTCTCTGAGCTACAAAGACAGCACAACATCAATTGGTTGGAGTTTTTGTTGTTGTTGTGTTTTGTTTTTAAATTTTTCAAAGAAAACAGATACCTCATCTTTTTCCTTTGGGAAAATATCTTGGGAGGGAAATGAAATCCTGGGAATATGCAAATGTATCTTGAAAATGAAAACATCTCATTGTGGAAAGAAAAATTACAATAGTGAGATCACCCTCAAAGTATCTATTTGAAGAAAATCGTGTTTGAATGAAAAAGCAAGATATCTGGGCAGTTTGGATCATTCAATGATGAGGGAGCAATAACCTGTTATTTTATGGTTGCATAAAAGTTCTTATGACCACAGCATCTGCAGCAAGATGGCTGTGCCTCAGTTTTCTCCTGTATCAAATGGGGATACTAATATACCCACTTCATGGGGTTGTTATGACAATTAAATGAGGCAAGTTTTATACAGTTCTTGCTCCAGTGCCTGGCACACAGTAAGCGCTGTGTTTGTGAAATAAGACTTCAGGAAGAGGGCTACCCTGAAAATATAACATGCGCCAACACCCAGGACATACTGGAAACACAGAAAGCACTCATCTTTCTTGTCATTGGTTTGTCCTCACCGACCTTACTCCCCCTTTTCTCCATGATCTTACCTCCACATTAATGCTCTATCATACTGCCTTTTATGTATTCCACTTCCTTCTCTTAAAAGGGAAAATGAAAAAAGAAACACAATTCTAGGAAAAACAGCAGGAGGACTTGCATTTTAATAGCAGATGAACTATAAAGTCAAAGGAATGAATCTGTAATTGTAGAATTTGTGGTTGCTGGTAAGGGGACTGCTTGGTGAGGCAGAGGTGGCAGAGCTGAGCAGAATAGGAGGGGAGGACGGAGGATGAAACTGAAATCCTTCCATGCAGGCAGCTGCTACTGGACCTGCCAGAAATGCCAGCACCTAGTGTGCAATGAAACATGCTTCCTCTGAGGTCACTCTCACTCCAAATGGAAACCCACACATGCCCTGGACTGGTTCTTCCAATTATGGAAAAGGCCCTCAAACATCCCCCAATTGGCATACCACAAAAGCCGCATTCCCGCAATAATGATGATGATAATAGCATTGGTAATAGTCGCGATGCAGCTGCTACTCAGTCTCATGCATCTTCAGAGCCTCCTGGGGTTTGGTGGTGTGCTAAGAATAGTCTTAGTACCAGCATTTGAGAACAATCAGCTGACCAAAGTGAACCCCACAAAGTGGGATCCTGTTTGCCTAATGGACTGACCGTGGTGACAGCCAGGTGTGAGGGAAGGAAAAGAGGTCTGCTGAATGCACTGAGTCCATGAGGAGACTTGGCTGTGGGTTCAGGGCAGAGAAACACTGGAACCAGGACGAGGGAGAGATTCTTCTAAACTGTAGCACTCAGACCAACCCTGCTGTCAAATCCCACCTATGTCCTGGCTCCTATAAGGAGCTTCCTTATTGACTTTACCACCCAGAGCAGAGAGAGTCAGCCACATGATCAGTGACTGGTGTCCAAAAGATGTCATGCCATCAGGATAGCATTAGCTACAAGTGACAGAAAATGCCAATTAAGACTGGTTGAAGTTTCTTTCTCATGTAAATAAGGTTCACAGATAAAAGGATGGCTTCACAAAGTCAACAAGATCCAGGCTATTATTAGTATTATCGTTATTGATATTATTGTATAATTTGCGTGTGGTGAAATACACAGATCATAATGACATAGAGTTTGATGAGTTTTGACACAGCCCAACCAAGATATAGAACATTTCCATCGTCTCAGAAAGTTTCTTCATTCCCCTTTCCAGTTGACCTCCACCCCCTCATTGGCAACCACTGTTCTGACACTTATCACCACAGAGGGAGTTGTTTTGCCTCTTCTAGAATTCTATATAAATGGAGTTTTACAGTATCTATTCCTTTGGTCATACAGTATATATTCCTTTTTTTCACTCAGCATAACATTTTGGGGGATTCATCCATGTTGTTATAGGTATCAATAGTTTGTTTATTTTTATTACTAAGTAGTATTCCATTGTATGAATACACACAACTTGTTAATCACCTATTGATGGAAATTTAGATTTTTTCAAGTTTGGGGCTATTATAAAAAAACTGTTATGAACATTTGTCTGCAAATCTTTGTGTAGACACAGATTTTCATTTCTCTTGGGTAAATACTTAGGAATGAGATTACTGAGTGTAGTGTAGGTACATGTTTAATTGCATAAGAAACTGCCAGTTTTCCAAAATGGTTCTATCACCTCAGGTTTTTTCTCCCTTGCTCCTCTAATATTCTCTGTACATGACTTCTACTTTGTGGTACTATATAGCTGCTTGAACTCCAGCCATCATATCCACATTCCAACCCACAAGAAGGAATGGAGGAAATAGTATGCTTCCCTCACTTTAATAACACTTCCTAGAAGCATCACACAAAATTCTCCTTATATCCCATTAGCTAGAAGTTAGTTGTATGGTCACACATAGTAGCAACGGAGGCTGGGACATGTAACTTTTATTATGGAGATCCATGCATCCAGCTGAAAATTGAGGATTTTATCATCAAGGAAGAAGAGCATATTGGACATTGGGGGGTCAAGAAGCAGCCTCTGCCAAGACAAGTGGTCAGAAATGGGGCAGGGACCATTTCTGTCTTGCTCAGGGAGGATTCTCCACAACTTGTCTTGGGCCATGGTTTATGGTATGTGCTCAATAAATGTTTATGAACAGTGGAAGGAGGGAGGGACAGAGAGAGAGAAGAAGGGAGAGACAAATAACATGTCAGCCAGCCCTATAACTTGAGAAAGTTCTCTGGGATCGTTATGCTCATCTGACAAGAGGGCTGTTTTTAAAGGGCTTTTACAATTCTTCAATTTCTGAAGTTGTTTCAAAACATCTCTCGGATGCAATTAAATGACATTTTAGCTGTGTTCTCTCATGGAGATGGTTTGAAAAATCTGTTTTTCAATGTAGAGTACTATGTGTGTGTGGTTGTGTGTATGTGCATGTGTGTGTGTGTGTGTGTGTGTGTGTGTGTGTGTGTGCGCGTGCGCGCGCCATGCGCGCGCACAGGAAACCTTTGGACCTTTTCCTGTCAGAGTCTCACAATTTGTGTGGTGATAAACGTGTTGTCATCAAGGCCTTGTGCCTTGGATATTAAAATGAGGTCTGAAATGCCTGAGGGGAGAGGAAAAAAAAAAGGGCCAGACAGCAAGGTTGTTTGGGAGCAGCACTGTGGCCGTGGCAGGCAGCGGGAACTTTTGCAAGAGGCCTCTGTGTTTCCAGCCGGGTGCCCCTTCAGCAAATGAGGGGGTCATCGGGTTATGTTATTTTATGGTACAAAAGCAGATACGGTCCGCTGCCTCCGCTCTACCCTGATAATTTTGTTTTCCTGGCGGGTTTGCCATCAAGGATCTGACATGCCATTAGGTTTTTATCTCCGTTGCCCGAGGAGGGGCAACGGTGAGTGAGGGCCTGCTTTTCATTAAAGTGAGCCTGGTTGCACCAGCACTTCTTTGAACAAAACAACCACGGTTCACGACAAGGTTAGGGAAAGGCGGGGCCGAGGGAAGGTTATTAGTTATTACCTCTGCTTCCTTAGCAGGAGTGGGGGCTCCCCTCCTGCGGGGTTTGGCCCCTTCCCTGGGGGGTTGAGAACTAATTCTCAGGCCATGATCCCCAGGCCCGCCTAAGAAGTGGCGCCTTCTAATCATGCCCAATCATCAGGCTGATTCTGTGACATCAACTGTTACCCATTAGGGAACAGGCTGACACCAAGTAAGGCATTTCGCTTAGTCTTGGCCTGCACTGGAGTCAGTCCTAGAGGTGAGAGGCACAAATTCCCCAGCAGGAGCTCTGCTAGGGCAGCTCGCCCCATTCCGTCAGGGACACAACACGGGCCGCCTGCCAGCTCTGAAGATTCTGCCAGGGTTTCTCTCCCCAAGGGACAGTGGAGTCTGGGAGGGACTGGAGGAAGCAAGAAGACTAGGGGCCCAGACTAAAGTCAGCCCAAACGGACTCTGCCTGGCGTGAAAGCGCCTGGTACGTTGTCTTTTATCTGCATTGCTTTCCTTGCAGCAGAACAAAACAAGCAGAGACATCCACTCAGTAGCAAGTCTGAGGGGGAAAATAGTCTGCAAATATCTTTTCTTTTCAGATGCAGGAGATGATGTTGCTGTCAGGAGGGGCTCCAACTGTTTATGGTGCTTACCAAACCAGCCTGACTTTTGCCACTTCTTATAAGGACTGCTTTAGTCAACCCAAGTACTGCAGGCCACATTTTTGTGTCATTCCCATCAGCAAAATCACACTGGGCTGATGCGTTGTCATCATTGCTGGCAGGACACGGAGCCTTCCTCCCAACCTCCCTTGCCCCTCCCCTACCATCCTCCCTCATCCTCCTCCACACTCACCCCACCCTCCACTGGGTGCGATTTATAAGCGCAGAAATCCCCTTAATCCCTGAGATATGTAGTGTACTTCACCCAAGAATTCAGAGAGCTGTGTTCTCTCCCTCGCAAAGTGAATTATAACAAGAGCATAGAATATTGATTCCAGGCATGTGGAATTTTAATCCTCAAGTTCCCACGAAATGCTCCTATCCATGGAGAATTGGCCCACCATTTCAGCATGTCCGAGCAGCCCCTCCTGCCACCGCCATTCACAGTGACTTGAGGGGCCTCTGAGCACCCCGCATCTCACTCACTCACGTGACTTTGTATCTGCTCTCAGGTGCAGCATGCAATTCTGGTTTGTATTTCTGTACAGCCAGACATCAATCGAGCATTTTAAAATCCCCCTGCTGCTGCAAAGCCAAAGCCAGGCAGCCGTCTTCAAAATGTCACCAGCCATTAACTGCAAGCAAGGATGAATTATGCTCATCACCATCGCCAGGTGCACTAGGAAGAGCAACTTGTGGAGGCAGCCTGCCATGCACTGGGAGGAAATTCCAGGTCCAAGCCCTGCCCCAGGCTGTCCCAGGACTGCCAGCCTGGGTTTCCAAAGACACTGCAGCTCTGTTTGCAATTAGGTTGGGTTTTATCAGATATTACCCACTATGATTTGCCAGGCTTTGTGCTCAGCACTATGATCCCAATAACTCCCCTTATTTCCTGGTTACAGGTAAGAATTGAGAGGCTCAGATCTGTTCAGTACACTGCTCAAGGTCACACAGCTTGTGTGTGGCAGAAAAACGTCCTCTACCAGGATCTGTCCACTTATTTTTGTTACAATTTTGAACCCAAAGAAACTTGTCAGTCTTCTGCAATTGTTTTGACTGCATGCCCCAATAATATCACCAGGCCTTGGGACCCACACTTTAATGATGACACAGCTGGAGCCCAGAGACGTTAAGTAACCTATGCAAAGACACCCAGCCCGTAGTTGGAGGGAGACAAGGCATGTAACCTGGAATGTCACAGCCATTTATTGAGCACCCATGACTTGCCAGGTTTGTGCTAAGTTTTAGGGACACCCAGCTGAAGAAGACTCAGCCCCTGCCCTCAGGAGACTGGCAATCACATGGGAAGACCACAACATACATGATTATATTAATTCCAAGTGTGAAATATTATTTGTATATGACCTGTAGTGAAGAAGCCCAGGGCTGAGTGAGTAATCACAGAGAAGGTAACATTTGAGTTGGTTCAGGGAGAATGGGGAGGAATGAAACAGCAGCGAGTAGGATTTCCTGATAGCACACTGACCTGCCACACAAGCCTTTTGCTTGGTGGACAGTTTGCTTGTGAACATCAACAAGAGAATCTCAGCCTGTCCCATTCTCTAACTCAGTGCTGTCCAACAGAACTTTCTACAATAATGAAAATGTTCTAGAGTGGTGCTATCCAATATGGTGGCCCCCACTAGCCATGTCCCACATGGCTAGTAAGACTAAGAAACTGAATTTTTAATCCTATTTACTCTTAATTTATATTTCAATTTCTAAAAAGCCACCACATGTCCCTAGTGGCTTGGATATAGGACATCACAGCTCTGGCTGGTCACCCCCAGCAGAGAGGTATGAATAGAAGATGAACCTGGCAAGGGGACTGCAGACCAATCTCTGTGCAGGTGCTGGATAGTTCTGCAGCACTGACAGGTGAAGGGGCAGAAGTATGGATGGGGCACAGCCCTCCCAGGAGCTCGTCACACATCCAACTGCTCAGACTTTTCATTGTTCCCCTTTCTAGTGATCCCACCATCAATGAACACAGAACACTACACTGGAAATCAAGGCTTCACCTGGAGGAGGTAGGCTTTGTTGATTGCCCACAGGGCTGAATTAGATTTCAGGGACCTCCAAGCACTGAAAAGATTATAGTGCCCTGCACCACCCCATGTGTTATTCAAAATAAAAGTATTGCTCAACTATAAAACAATGAAATTGCAACAAAAACAATGTTCCAAATTTTTCCACCATGGTGATGTCAATGTTTTAAAACTATATATGTTAAAAATCAAATTGCTTCTTTTAACAATCACCATGTTCCTCCTGCTTTTATGATGTCCTGGGCATGTGCTTGGGATTTCTGTGGGACAGTCCAGCTCTGCTTGTCTCCCAGCATGCTTTTTCTCCACCCTTACAGCAAAAAGACCCTGAATTTTCTCTTGGGAATTCCTCCATCATTTTCAGCCAGTGTGATTTGTGGGGGAGGGTCTCCCCTCCACCTCCAGGGGCAGGGTCAGTGAGATGTAAGAAGAAATTTGGAGGGACTTCTGTGAAAGCCCCTTGGGCAGTGTGATGTGAAGATGCTTAAGATCTGGTGCTGCCCTGGCCGGTATGGCTCAGTTAGTTGGGCATCATCCCATGCACCAAAAGGTTGCTGGTTTGATTCCTGGTCAGGGTACATGCCAGGGTTGCAGATTCAATCCCTGGTAGGAGGCTTACAGGAGGCTGTTGATCTATGTTCTGCCAATTGATGTTCTGCTCTCACATCGATGCCTCTCTCTCTCTCTCTCTCTCTCTCTCTCTCTCTCTCTCTCAATCAATAAAAATATTTTTTTAATCATAAAAAAATGATCTGGTGCTGGGTAGCATTCTGTTATCATAAAGGGAAAGGGGTTCCTGAAGAAAGTAGGGACAACCAAGTAGGGTTGAAGCCAACATGACATAATTCAGAGAAGAGAGATAAGGAGAAAGCATGTCCTTGGTAGCATGATTTGTGTTGCTGGATCAAACTTTGCCTGAAGTCCACATTTTAGATCCTTTTTTTTTTTCAGTTACATGAGCTAATAAATTCCATTTTGGTTTAAGTTAGTTTGAGTTGAATTTTCTGTCACTTAAAACCAAAAGGTTTCTGACAGATATACCATGGAAACAAGAGTCATAGCGTAGAGAATTGAACAGACTTTAGCACCTTTCCAGATGTATTGAGGCTGACACATTTTTACCTTTTCTTTTAGACTCTATATAGACTGCTTCCTTCTGTTAAGAGTCATACCATGTAGATTATGTTATAATTAATTAGGTAATTTTATAAACTCCATGAGGGCCAAAATTTTGTCTGTTTAGTTTATTGCAGTATCTTTAGCACTAAAACAATGACTGGCCCTTAGTAGGCACTCCATAAGTATTGGTTGAATGAATGAATGAATGAATGAATGAATGAATGAATGAATCTGAAACACAGAAGAGAGTAACCTGCCCAAAGTCACATAGCTAATTATTGAGATAATGAGATGAGAAATCCACAATATTGCCCCAGCAACATACCTATAAATGTTCTTAATTCATCAAGAAGAGAAGAGAGAATTCACATTTGCTGTGCTCCTTTCCTAGGCCAAGCACAGTTTGGGTGTGTTTATAGGCAGCATCTTATTATTATATGTGAATCCCCCACCATACACACACAATACCAAGAAGTGGGTATTATTACTCTCATTTTACAAAAGGAGAAACTGAGGCACAATGATTTAAGCTATGTCCCCAAGATCACAAAACTACTGCGTGGCCAAAAAAAAAAAAAATGCAGCTCAACTTGAAGGGATTCCAACATGGAAAATACTCACAAGAGTGGCTGAGATGTGGTCAACTCTTGGAAAATTCTGCAGATAACTAAAGTCATGCATAGTAGGTAGGTTTTTATTAGATTCCACTTCAGAGACTGATGTTTTGTGACCTAGACCCTCAAATCTGGAGGAGACAGTCTTTCCCACACAAATTACAAATGTATGGATGCATGAGAGGAAAACACACAGCAGTGTGGTGGCTGCGGTGTCATAGTCCATGCAAGCTGTATGTTGGTATGGGAGGACATTAGCATGAGCATCCCTGTTCATAAAGGAGTGTGTGTATAAGTGTGTGTGTGTGTTTTCACCTAGATAGTCTCAGAGCTACAGGACTATTATTTCTGCAGTCCTGCCTCAGTGCAATATAGACACAGCACAATGAAGGAAAGGAATAGAGCATTCTGATCACAACCAACCACCCAGATGTATTGCTAGTATGGCCATAATTTAGGCATAACGTGCATTACTACTTTTTGGTGCCGGGGGAACAGCAGAAGAGTCTGGACACAGGTGTCTAAGGGAATTCAACATAAACCAGAACAGAAATGTGACCCTACCTTCCACTCTAAGTAGTGCTAATTCACACACCCTGATTGGTTCCGTTGCTTTCCCTTGCCCCCTACCTGCTTAAAGTGGTTTTATTTGGTAACACTTCAAAGGGTCATAGGACAACATTGAGCTCTGTTCTATGGGAAGAGCCCCATGAGGGTCAGAAGGACCACCGGTGACACCATTGTGCTTGGCAGCCTTGGAAATGTGTCTCTACCCTCTGGACTTCAGCATCTTCTTTTGGGGAAAGGGATGGTGAATACAGATCTTCTAAGCTCCCTCAATGAACAGCATCAAAGCAGAAACTTTTAAGTCACAGAGATGAGAAAATATCATGGCTGTGGCTGTTCAAATGCGGAAGACTGGGATCTGGTCAGATTTATCCCCTGTGGGACACCCACAATTCTGCCAGCATCTAAAGGCCTCATCCCTGGCCTGGTTTGAAGTTTGCAGGTTGGTGTACTGGGGAGAAATCAGAAAGAAAAGGAGAAAGAAGGTGGGAAGGGAGGGATGGAAGGTATGTCCAGGTTTCATAAACTCTGACTTGCATAGGCAACTGCCTGGTTCTCCCCACTTTGCAGGGAAAAACATAAAAGTGTGTGTGTGTGTGTGTGTGTGTGTGTGTGTGTGTGTGTGTACTTTTTCTTAACTCAACCAGCTCACAGGGGAAACTGAGAAAGCAAACATCTAAGAGAAAGAAAAGATTTCTCTCCTTTGTGTTTTTCCTTATGTTGAGACAAGTGCCCCAGAATGTATTGGAAAAGGCGGGGCCAGGGGCCTGGGGAGAGAGCAGGGTGCTGTTAACACTCCCCTCCTGCCTTTGAAGGCTGCGGCCTCTCTGTAAACACAAGTGACTTCTGACTTCTCACAGCTCTAAAAATAATCAGAGTGTGGGGGTTCTAAATCAGGAACAAAGAAGAAACAAAGGGTTAATGAGAGGACACAAGTTTGATGTTTCATTGGATAAACAGAGTCAGCTAGGAGCAAAGGCGCCAGGGGCTGGCCATGCGAGGAGGCAACCAGCACAGCCTTTAGTCCTTGAAATTCTGTACATTGCAATTTCTTCCGCATATTTGCAAAGGGCACCTCATACCCTGCTCTTTGGATGAGCCCTGACAGCTAAAAGTTGGCCCTTTCATCTATCTCAATGCTCCTCCCCAATAGCTTCACCCTTCTTCCCTCACCCTGATCAAAGCCTCACTGTAAGATCTAACTCATACTAACTTGTAAGTGACTAATATGGCCCCAGCAGCCCCAGAGGCAGCGGCTCATATTTCGGGGAAAAAGGGCTTGCTTTCTCCACACTTTGTGTGTGTTCTCTGCTTTCTCACAGCTAACGCCCCTAACAAGCATCATTACCATGCCCACATTACAGAAAGGGAGGGGGGGAGGATTACCTTAACTTCTTCACAGGCCCAGGTGCAAGCAGTCAGGTCTCAGAGCCCAAAACTCTGAACCCTCAGTCCTCTGCATTTCAAGCCAAGAGGATTAAGTAGTGAGGAGTTCCCTAGAAGCTGAGAGACCCAGGACTGCGGTTGCAGGGCAGTCCTTCCCTGTGCCTCTCAATAGACCCATCCTCTCCAAAGGGGAGAGCTATTTTGTTGCTTAGTGTTAATAAACTTTGGGGAATGTCCTGTCCCCACCACCCCAACCCCACACACTGTGTCAGGCTCTCTCAGAAATTCAGCACACCCATCTAGCTGTTTGCAGTCCAACAAGTAAGTTCCTGTCCCAAACAAGTATCATATACTAGCGATCCTGCTGCACGTGGGTTATGTGTTCTGGGGGTGGGGGAAGTAGAAGAGAAAACTTGTAGGCAGGAAAGTCAGATGGGTAATCACCACTGCTGGTCTCTTTACTCATCACATTTAGCTAGCAGGTCACAGTTCCTGGCCCAGAAGGGGCACTCAGAGAAAATTTGTTGAGTGAATGCATAAAGGAATGAAGGAATGAACAAATGAACTAATGAGTACTGAGGGTCTAGGCCACCTAGGTTTTGCTCACGGCTGTTGTCACAGCTCAAGGTCACAAAAGAAGAAGTTATCACCTTTTCCATGGAATTCTTTGTATTAAACCTCCCCAACTATTTCATCAGTGTTTGTTGGTTGGTTGGTTGATTGGTTGGTTTTTACTGTACAGCTTTGATCTAAGTTGCACAGTACTGTGTATAAAGATTCCACCTGTTCTATCTCTTGGTCCTGGCTTGTGCAAGAGGTGGCTTTCCCATGAAGTTAATGAAGCTTAAAGTTCAGGACCCCTCACTGCACAAGCTCCTTCCCACACCCTCAGTCATAGATAGCAATGTATTCTCACAGTTATATGTGTTTGTACATTTGCAAAAGTATAAGTATTGTGTATTTGTACAAATCTTGGGCCCTACAAAAGCTTGGCTTCACTGCTTCACTTGCCCTATTGAATTTCATAGACTAGATAAATATTTCTCTTGTACCATGTCTCTATCAAAAAAGATGGCCTTGAGTTTCAAGAAAAATGTGAAAAAGCATAATTTTTCGAGGAAGGAAAATATATACCTGTGTATTTAAATATGAAAACATACAGCTCTGATTTATGATTTTTGCTGCCCACGTAGGCATCTACATTTGCAACCACTAATCTGGCCTTTAGTTAAGAAACACTACAAAGAAAAAGGTCACGCTGGTGTCAGCCCATTACCCTGTAAAAGTCCCTAGACCCCATCAGCCTTGGTCCCCTCACCTGTCCAGGGAGGGGGCTAGGAGTCTCCGACACAGTTGCACAGTGCAGACCACCATGTCAGTGAATTGCATTTAGTCTATTTAATGGATTGTCACAAGAGAGGCTACTTGAGTGACAAACCCCAAAATAGCTGGCTCCATGTGTGGAGCCATATGGAGACTTCCACCGGTTCTACCCTGGCTGCACCTTGGAATCACTTGGGAACTTTAAAAAATACTGTTGCCTGGGCCACACCCCCAAAGATTGAGATTTAATTGGTCTGGGATGTGGTCTGGGCAATAGCATATTTTAAACAACTCCACCGGTGATTGCAGTGTGCAGCCAAGGACGAGGGTCGCTCCCTTAGACCATAAATAAGATCTAGAAAGATCTAGACCCTGGCTATTCACAGTGTGGGCCTCAGACCAGTAGCATCAGCATCACCTACCAGGTTGTTAGAAATACAGAATTCTGGGGCCCACCCCAGACCTACCCAATCATAATCTGCATTTTAACAAGATCCCAGGAGATTTGTATGCCCACTAAAGTTGGAGAAACACTGCTTTAGAAATTAGTAGTTTCCGGATCAGCCTCCTTCATTTCCTGAGGTAGAAATTGGAACCCAATTACATAAAATGATCTGGCCAAGGTTC
This sequence comes from Tadarida brasiliensis, assembly GCA_030848825.1. Classification (NCBI taxonomy): domain Eukaryota; kingdom Metazoa; phylum Chordata; class Mammalia; order Chiroptera; family Molossidae; genus Tadarida; species Tadarida brasiliensis. Next base: position 104,299,403 of record CM061280.1, on the reverse strand, counting down.
CCCAGAAACATGCCGAAGTCCGAGGTCTCCCTTCAGCCAGACTTCCTCTCCCACAGCTGGATTTTGTGTTATTCTAGAAGGGCACTGAGAGTCCTCAGAGAGCCCCACTCCCATGTGTGGACAGCCCCAAATTAGAGACACAGTTCTCATCTCAGAGTTACCAAAACCACAGAGTTTACTGCAGAATTTCTGTCTTTTTCTTGCTAGGGGAAAAATATGTCTCGCTAAGATCCATTATGTATTCTGGGTATACGCAATGAGTTTGTTTTGAGACATATTTATGCCTGAGAATATTATGTATTCTCTTTATATACCATGCAAGGTTAAATTTTTTGAAAATTTATATTTGCTTTTTATCACCCAGACATATAAGCGATTTATAGCCAGGCCTGATGGATTAGAATCAGATGGCAAAACCCAGATTAACCCCATGGATCCTGGTAGCAGTTGGTCAGTCCTTGCTATTAATGATATTTTCACACCTGAGTGAATGCATTAAAGACTTGCCTTTTAAGATAAATATGCAGGTGGGTATCATTTTTGCAATGCAGGCACTTCCTCTTGCTGCTTTAAGTTCATCCAGCATTTTTTTCAAAGACAGACATATTGAAACAGTCATACACTGAATAATTCATGTGGAAAATTTTGGGGGAAAGCTAAATAGAGGTGACTCGTGGTATAGTCTTACTTGCTGGTTGTTGGAAGATGGAGAATTTCTGTATTACATAATTGCCATTCACCAGAAATGCAGTGGTTGAAGCAGTTAGGGACACTTCACATAGCCCCTTTTGCACCAGCCCTTCTGTCACTCAACCAACTCTTAACAACTCTCTGTTGGAAATCAAAGATGATCAGAGGACACTGGCCTGGCCCAGGGCAGGTCAGGTAGCACACTGATAGGAGCTTCTTGCTGAATGCCTGACTTTATCACACCTGCACGTGTATGACTGGGGGAGCAAACCCCCAGCCACTGGTGTGATCTATCACCCACAATTTTCTGCCAGACCCAAAGAGGGTCTTTATGTGCAAATCCCTGGCCAAGGATGGTCCCAAAGAACTGCTCAGCATTCACCCAGGTGCAAAAGGCAGCCAGAGGATGAATCATTATTATTTTTTTAATCAAGTAACAGACCCAGGTGTAGCAGCAGCCCAGCTTTCTAATATCAGTGTGGCTTTGATAAATATGTCCCATTCCTTGATAACTTTTCCAAATCCTTTAATATCCTGCAGCTCAGTCCCTGATGTCTGGCTGTCGCAAAAATGTGTGAAGGGAGACCAAATGTCAATAAAATCTCCCTGCCTGCCTCAACCCAGTACATAATCAGCTCCAAGGTAAATAAATGGTAAGTTAGTTATCTGCTGCCAGGGAGGGGAGGGCTCTGGGTTTATCTGGCTTTCATTTTTGCCTTCCTATGAAGCTGACCAAAACGTCCTCTTGTTCCAGTGTCTTCTGGGGGAAGCTGTTGGATTTTTTCCCCCTTTTTCTTTTTTCTTTTTTTTTTCCTTCCCCTTGGAGGGACAGCCTGCTCTGCTTTTCTGAAACGGCTGTCCGCTTTCTGCTTCGTTCTCCTCAGCTCCATTAAATCACCTTTCATCACATTAAATACAGGTCTTCAGGGTGGTCAGAGAGCTTCGCTCTGAGGAATGATGTTATAATGAGGGCGACGTGTATGAAAAATCATTTTTCAGCTCAATCCCAGGCAAGCCACAGGGAAGCCTGAAGGGGAGGGGCAAAGTACCAGGTATGTCTCACTTTCAACAGTAGCCAGGTTCCTGAAGAGAGGTTTCATTCATTCATTCATTCATTCACTCACTCGTTCGTTCGTTCATTCATTCATTCATCAAACACATAGAGAGCTGTTGGGAATACAGCAATGAACAAAAGAGACAAGATAGCCATTCCCTCATGGAGTGTCCATAGGTAGGATTTGAAAGCCTCTTGGAGAACATGCTTAACATCAGGATTCACAGAAAAGCAAGAGGGGGCTGACTTGAAGAGTTTCAGAGGGCCCTGCTCATACATTACTCCCATAATAGCGCCAAAGAGTGGTATTCTTTCAGGAGACACTCTTTCTTTTGAGCTAAACTATCCCTTTTTTCAAGAGCAATTGCCCTTGGAGGGGATTAGCTATTATCACTCTCTAGCACCTTAGTGTGAATTTATTTATTGGCTCCTCTTCCTGCCTAGAAAGGATGGCCTCAGGGCTGCCAAAGACAGGAAAATCCTACATAGGCTGTGGCAAGAAAGACTGAGGACAATTTGAGGCCAGTCTTTCTCCTCAAAGTCCCCTGGGGCCACCTGTTAGAGAGACAGATACTTCATCTGGCCTGACTAAGTAAGGGTCCCACTCCACAGCCTGAGAGACCCTGCACAGGGTATTTCCACTAAATGACCCAGAAGGAACTCTTTAGGGAACAGGTCAAATGACAATGAGGTTCTCCAAACTCAGATAACAGATAACGTCTAGCTGTTGTTCCTAGTGGTGACGACAGCAACCCACATTTACTTAGCTGTAGGTACAGCACTAAGCTTGGTCAGTGTCTTTAAACCCTGTTCACAACATTGTAAACAGTTTCCTTATTAAATGTATACCTTATTTCAGTGTGTCACCTGTTTGTCACCCAGACCATACAGGAGGTAAAAGAAGAAGCAGAGAGGTCAGGTCTAGGACTAGCATCTAGACAAAAGTAGGGGAAAAAATGGATGCCTAGAGAGACTGATGTAAGGCAGTGTTTTCACATGCAGTGGGCATAAGAAGGTCCATGAAAGGTAGATTCCTGCCTCGTAGCCCCTTCTAACTCAGTGAATCTGATTGAAGGCCTGGGAATGTGGATTTTAACAAGTAGCAATTTAGTATGTGTTGATTTAATAGGTCCCTTTTGCTGCAATGTCATTCTCCTTTACACTTTATCTAAAATCTCTACTATCACAGCCACTAACAATTTAAACATATGAATAGCAATAAAATACAGGAAAGTAAAAAAGAGCTGAAAAAATGACTATTCAGTTTTTGAGAAGATATTAGACAAAATGTAAAGAAGCCAGGTCTTGCTGTGTTCAAATGTAAAACTATTTTTCGTTCCTGGTCTTTTCTGGCAAAAAAAAAAAAAAAAAAAAAATCTCAAAGTAGTAATTGGCATCCAGGCTGCCAGTAAAACATGACCACAGAGTAAGATCAGTTCAAGGGTATAGCCATAAAACCCTTCGTTGAGCTCTTAAAAGATTTAATACAGTGACTTGTAGACCATCTCATGTAAACAAAATGTTTTCTAGGAATCTTAATTATGCTCTCCTACATCCCTAAATTGCATCCTATAAAATAGAAAAAGACCTGTCTCAAAGAAATTTGTAGATGTGGTTATTGTCTAATGCAGTGCATTCTAACTTGATACACAGGAAACCCACTAAGTTTTGATAGAAATTGCATTGGCTTGAACTGCAAGGACAGAATTAAAAATTTTTTAAAAAGGTCCTCTGGGTCTTAACTTCCTAAAGAAAAAAAAAACAGACTGATGAAGCTACTCAGATGAAAACATGAATGTTTATTATGAAAAAAGAAAGGTACTCAGAAAGCAGAATCAAGAGCTATAAGGAACCACTCCTAGGGAGAATGCCTAGCAGCTTCAACTTCTGTTCTTAGGGGAAAGTCAGCTGCCATTTAAGAAACACAACTACCCTGAAGAGCAGCATGCTGTGGAGAAGCTCTAGATAACCATATGAAGAGGCCACATGTAGGAAAATTGAGGAACTAAGCCAGTGGTAAAAACTGAAGCCCCCAATACCTGAACCAAATCAAGCCATTCTTGGAGGATTCCAGATGCTTGAGCAGCTCTTGCTGATGCCAAATGGAACAGAAATGAGCTGTTCTGGCCAAGCCTTGCTCAACTTGTAGAATTGTGAACAAATAATTGATTGTTGTCTTAAATCACTAAGTTTTGTGACATTTTGTTGTGCAACAGTAGGTAACTAACAGATAAGCTTAGCATATCATATGTAAGAAGTCCTTGAGGACTGGTTGTCCTGGTGCCCAGGCCCTGCTAATGTAAATATCCTCCCATAAACACACATTCATTATCACAGCCATAGCCATGTATGAAAGCATTTGAGCTGTAACTGGAAGAGGGAACAGTTTGAGAGGAGAAAGGAAGACAGGATGTGGTCTGACCTCTGATCTCTTGTCATCCTCTTAGACTAAGTAGAGATGTGAGAACACAAAGCTGAATCAGTCATACAGATGAGAGATGTTGTAAGTCTGGATTAGGACTGGAGGCTCAGGCTGCCAGAATCGTCCTTGAGAAATTTTTGTAGAACCTGACCTACTCTGAGGCTCATAACAGAGAAGAAGCTATGGTTGTCACCCCTCCTGCTCAGGCTGTGTCGCTCCCATTTCATGTGCCTGGGATCCCCAATATCCATATCCAGCCCTGATGTACAGTGTGACCAAAATGGATCAGAGAGATTAAGTAATCTGCTCAAGATCACACAGCTATTAGTGGCTGAAGTGGGCTTTGAACCTAAACAGACTGACTCCTATGCCCTGACCCAAGACAAACTATTGACTCCCTAAGAGAAGTAGATACTCCTAAGTGTCAGTCCTCAAGGTTTTTAAATTTATTTCATAGGAATTTCATTCATATTACTTATTGCAAAATTCTTTGCAATTTTCACCCTGTCAAAGAATGAATGGAACCAAGGTTGGTGTTCTACAATTTGCACAGATGACTTCAGAAACTATCATGGCTCATAGTCCACCACACTTACTTGCTTTAGCATGATGGGATAGTGTTGGGTACGGGTGGGGAAAAAACAGGCCCAAGGTCCCACAGCTCTCTTCCCCATTGCCCTTACTCCTAGACTTCTTCATTGTGCCTTCTATAGTGGCTTTGCTAATATTGACCCTGCCAGTGAAGTTGCCCTTTCATCTCCTGGTCCAGGCAGTATTGCTGCTTAACAAAGTCCCCCAAAGCCTCATAGCTTAAAACAATAATTATTTTATTATGCTTATGGACTCTGTGAGTCAAAAATTCAGGCAGAGCCTAGCGAGGATGGTTTGTCTATGCTCTGGGATGTTTGAAACCTCTGGAAAGGCTCACAGGCTGTGAGTGACTTCCACCTACTTAAGAAAGCTCAAATTACTTGAGCTTCCTCACAGCATGGCAGCCTCAGAGTAGTCTGACTTTTTACATGGTAGCTCAATGCTTGAAGTACAAGTGATGCAGTGACAAGGTGGAAGCTGCATTACCTTTTATGCCCCAGCCTCAGAAGTCACCTAGTATCACTTTTACCATGTTCTATTGACTGAAGCAATCACAAGCCACTTACCTCATATTAAGGAGAAGGTGCATAGACCCCACCTCTCAATTGGAAGAGTGTTAAGGTCACATTGTAGAAGTGCTGTAGGTTAGGAGATGTTGTTGGCCGCCATCTTTGGAAAGTACAGTCTGTGAGTCTGCTCTCTGACAACAATTTATATCCTATTTCCTGTCCTTCCATGCCTAATCCAAGCCCCATCTTCCAGGAAGCCTTCTCTGATCACTGCAGTCCTTTTAACCCCTATTTTCTCTCTATCAGTTCTATTTAACATCACAGAGTGGTAAGGAGTACTAGTACTAGTGGTATAGCTAACATTGCAAGACATTGAACATTTCATTGGTGTTAACTCATCAAATCCTCAGAACAGTTCTATCAGGTAGATGCTATTATTATCACCGCTTTACAGCCAAAGAAAGTGAAGTCCAGGAGAAGTTAGATTAGTTGTTAAAGCCACACAACTGGCAGAGCCAGAGTTCAAACCCAGGCAGTCAGCTTCAGAGTCTGACCTCTTCCCACTCCCTAGCCTGCCCCTTAGTAGCTTACTTATCACAGTTAAGTTTCCAACAGCCAGCCTGAACACAGCTCCACTCCTTGGCACTGCCATGAATCCTGCCTGGCATGGTGCTAGGCTCATCCAAACTTTCATAGAGGAATTTCTAAATGTATGGCCATTAGTACCAACAATGCCCCAGCCCCAGAAATGAACACATTCATAAGCACCAGTGTGCACTTTCGTGCAACTAACCTGCTGACCTTAGCCTGGACTAGGCCAGGAGGAAGCTATTTTGAGGAGTTTGTAAAAGAGCTTCAAGAGAACCATTCCAGCACAGAGCCCCTTGAGCCAGGCAGGGCCCTGGAGGCTGACAGCCAACGGGGATGACTAACGCGCCTGCATAAACACATCAAAAAGGCAAAGGGAAATGTGTCGCGAGATGGAGAAGTAAAACTGAGCTTTCAAGATGGTTTTAATTCTGGGCTCCGGGAGTCCTAGGGACTTGAGTTCAGAGAGAGAGGGAAATTATTTAGAACCATAGGGTTTTTATGGGCAGCAGGACCTCTTTCAGCCTGAGCAGGCAGATTGAGAAATCCTTAAACAACCAAGGAGCAGGCCCCAGATAGAGCACGCAATCTAACAGGCCCAGGGATAATAGAGCTCAAGTCCAGGGAGGCCCTGAGCCACATGGAAATGATTCGGGGCATAAAAGACTGCGCTCGGGCGCTTTGTATCTGAACAAAAGCATTCCATGTGCACACAAAAGTGGCTTCAGTAAAAGAACAGGTTTTTCCTGACTTACCATTCTGGCCTATAAATTAATGCTTCAGACCTTTACCTTGAGGCTGCCTTGGCCCTAGAAGAGCTGGTCTTGGAGGTGAAGTGGGAGGCACTCAGTATTAGCAAGAATATCAGCAATTCTTGGCCGCCAAGTGCCTGGAAGCGTGTCTTTCATCAGTCTTGGCGAGTCTGTGTGACTCTGGAGAAGCAAAGGGCAGTGAGGATAATGACCTTGGCCTTGGGCCATAGAAGCAGGAAGAAATGTGGAGGTGAGCAAATAAGTTTATCATCCTTAATGGGCTACTTAACTCCATGGGGAAAGGGTTGAGGAACAACCAATGGCACCCCAACACAGCAGATGGCAGTATGGACATCCTTATACACTGCCTACGGGAGGGTGTCTGAGTTTGGGTTACCCCAGAAGCCCACCCTGAAACAAAGAAATGAGTGCAAGTAGTTCATGTGGGAAATGTAAGAAACACTGGTAGGGGAGTGGGGAAAGGAGACAGAGAAGGGAAGAGAGCCAATAATGGGTGCATTATCAAGCCAGCTGGCACTGCAGCAACTGACGCTTAATCCCACAGGGGAAACTAGGAGAGAGTGAGAACAGCGCTTCTCCAGGTATCTGGGTCAAGGACCAGGTTATTTGGTGTTGTTATCAATCCACTGTAGATGGATACTTTTGTAAAGTACAATGCAAATGTCACAGCAATGTAAAATTGCTCTAAAAGTTCCTAAACGCTGACTCTTTGTGTACTCATCTCGAAGTGGATGAGTAATAAACATTTCACAGCCTGTCGCTGGTCCAGGGACCACACATTGAGTAGTACTGGTGTAGGACAAACACCTCTGAGTTATCCTCCCCCTAAGGCACTGGGTATTTATACACCAACTCTGACTAGTTGAGGGTGTATGTGAGGGTCAGGTAATTCCTCCCTGTGTATTGGCAGAGTGGTGGTGCAGTTTCTAGAAAGCAAAGAGATGCAGACACCAGCAGTTGTGAGTCAGCCTGAACCCAACAAGGGAACAGGGCAGGGCATGACGGCATCTGCTACAGAGGGTCCCATCCTGTCTTGTTCCCCATGTTGCCCTGGTTAGCAAACTCTGGAGTTTGAGGTGAGAGCAAGGAAGAGGACAGATAAAAGTGCCCAGAAACCAGGGAGCTCCAGACCCCCAAGTCAGGGCTTCACTATGGCTGGTAGTAAATGGAGAGGCAATATTGGGGAGCTCTATTTTACCTTCCCAGCCCAGCATCTGAATTCAGCTCTCATCCAAGCAGCCAAGCCACTATTAAAAGAAAACAAAAATCAGAGAATCCCAGCTTCCCATGTCAGCTTTGATCATCCCCGAAATGTAGAGGGGCTATTTTCCCTGACCTAAGGCTGTTGGATTTGCTCCTGTCTGGAGCCTGGCTTCACATGCCTCTTCTGCTCCAGGCTTGTTTTTCAAGGGACCCGGCAGCTATTTCTGGCCATGCGATCAACTATTTTGATTTGCAAGTCGGAGGTAGCGGACGACTGCAATTGTGGTGAGAGAGAATAAGGGCATTGAAGAGTCTGTCTGGGCTGCCCAGGTGTCCTCAGAGAGAAGACAGACCAGCCTGGACACTACAGTCAGCATCACTCCTGAGACAGTTTATTTCAGGGCACATGGGAAGATGAGGGTAATGGTAATGCTAAAATGACAGTATAGAGAATGGATACCTCCAGACTCCATCTGGGCATTCATCTTCTGCTGGGCCCTTCATGGTTCCAGAAACAGTGCTGCGGTGTGTGTTACAGTGACTAAGAGCAACAGCTCGCTGTCACACTGCCTGGGTCTGGATGCAGGATCTTCCACCTCCAAGTTGTGTGAGTTTATCAGTTTCCTCATCTGTCAAATGGCGTTCTACCTACCCTATAGAGTTGTTAGTATATTAAATGGACTAATGATATCTGTGGTATGCTTAGATCAGGATGAGGGCTACAGTGAGCACCCAGAAACCAGGAATCCTGGATCTATCCACTCTGGTCAGCTTCCTAGCTCAGCATGCAAGCAGTTGCTGGGACTCGGGCCAGCCAGGCACCTGGCTCTCTGGGAAGTGACTAGTAGCAGGTCAGCTGGGCTCCCCTGCAGCACAATTTCACCGTTGTCACACAGATGGCAGCCAAAGAAAGGAGTGTGACTAAAACTTTCCATTTTCAACTGTTGGCTCTGTGATGACATGCAGGCCCCAGACCAAGGGCTTCTGCCAACTGTGGCTGCTGCTGCTTCTGCTGCTGCTGCTGCTCCTATTATTGCCACCTGGGAAACTTCTTAAGATCACTGCCTCAAAGGCCAGTAGGGCTTTCAACTCAGGGGACAAACCCTGGGGTTGTGGTCATTCCCTTAACCTCTTTGGGTCATGTTTGTCCCCCACCATCCTCTCATAGTCAGCCATATAGGGTGCCCAAGGGAATGATGGGATGCAAACCATTCCCAGATTAGGTTGGTTAAAGCTTAAATGTTCACAGATCGGCTTTATGCAGCCCAGAGTTACACATAATCTAGGCCTCTGTGTTCATTTCCAGTTTCCTTATTAGTTCACTCTCATTTCCAACTATGGTTCAGATTTCCAGATAAAATGCAAGATGCTCAATTAAATGTGATTTTCAGATAAACAACAAATCTTTTTCATATAAATGTACACACAATATTGCATAAAACATATTTATACTAAAAACATATCCATTGTTTATCTGAAATCCAAGTATGACTGGGCATCTGTATTTATTTGCAAAATCTGGCAACCCTTGTCCAGGGCCACAGAGAGGTCTCTTAGTATCATCAATAAACTTGGTTCCCTCCCATGTCAGTTTACGTTCTGGCTTAGTTTATTTGGGCTGCTGTAACAAAATACCATGGACTGAGTAACTTATAAACAATAAGTATTTATTTCTCATAGTTGTGGAGGCTGAGAAGTCCAAGAGCAAGACCCTGTCAGATTTTGTGTCTGGTGGGGACCTTCTTCCTGGTTCATAGACTGCTATCTTCTCTCTATATCCTCATGTGGTATAAGGGGCATGGGAGTTCCCTGGGGTCTGTTTTATAAAAGCACTAATCCCACTCATGAGGGCTCCACCCTCATGATCTACTCACTTCCTAAAGGCCTCATCTCCTAATACCATCACCTTGGGGGTAGGTTTCAGCATATAAATTTGGTGGTGGGACACAAACATTCAGACCCTAACAGGTACCCCCAGAAGCCAACCCTGGAAAAGAACTCAGATACAGGTGGTTTGATTGGGACGTGATCCAGGAAGCACAGCAAGGGTGCAGAGAAGGGAGAGGAGCCAATAAAAGAGGCATTTATTAGAAGAATACCCCTGTGGGCAACTAGGACTCAATCCCCGAAGGGTACATCCAGAAACCATGAGATGTACCAGAGAACAAAGAGGCTGGGACATTTATCTACTACTGTCTTAGCTTGGGCTGCCATAAGAAAATACCGTAGGTAAGTGGATTAGACATTTATTTCTCAAAGTTATAGAGACTGGAAAGTCTAAGGTCAAGGTGCTGGCAGATTTGGTTCTTGGTGAGGGCCCTATTCCTGGCTTGCAGATGGCTGCCTTCTTGGTGTACCCTCACATGGTAGACAGGGGGAAAGCTCAAGTCTCTTCTCATCTTATAAGGACACTAATTCCATGGGGATCCCACCCTAATGACCTCATCTAAACCTAATTACCTCTCAAAGATCCCACTTCCAAATAACATCACGCTGGTGTTAGGGCTTCAACATATGAATTTGGGAGACACAAACATTCAGTTCATAATATCCACCAACTCCCATCCCCATGGCTGAAGTTTGACCTGGGGACATTAGCTTCTCTGCACGTCCTAGTTGCACCTGTGCTCAACTGAACCTCCCATGGCAGAGAAGCAGGGAGAGGCAGGTGCTAGAGGGAAAAAACTGTCAGCCTACTATAAACTGTCTACCGCAGCTGTGAGTGAAGCGCTCTACACCTGAGCTAAGAGAGTAAGCTATGGGACATCTAGAACACCTGCTTCATTTCTTTTGCCCAAGGCTAGGTCCTCAATCATAAGAAGATGGAAGAACTTGCTCGGTTGGCCTCAGAGGGTTGTTGTCAAGATTGAATAAGATTGTGTGTGCGCCCGCGTGCGTGCCTGGCCAGTATGGCTCAGTGGATTGAGCGTTGTCCCATGCACTGAGAGGTCCTGGTTAGATTCCCGGTCAAGGCACATGCCCACATTGTGGGTTTGATCCCCAGTTGGGGGGGATACAGGAGGCAGCCGATCAATGTTTCTCTCTCACATCAATGTTTCTATCTCTCCCTTCCTCTCTCTCTAAAAAATCAATAAAAACATATTTTTTTAAAAAGATCATGTGTGTATGTGAGGCTGCTATAGACTGAATGTGCACCGCCCCCCAAATTCATATGTTGAAAGCTAATCCCCAATGTGATGGCATTAGGTGGCATTAGGAAGGACCTTTGGGAGATAATTAGGTCATGGGCATGGAGCCCTTTTGAATGAGATTAGTGCCTTATAAAAGAGGTCCCAGAGAGCTCCCTTGTCCCTTCTGCCATGTGAAGACACAGAGAGAAGATGGCTGTCTAGGAGGAAGCAGGCTCCCACCAGACACTGAATCTGCCAGCGCCTTAATCTTGGACTTCTAGCTTCCAGAACTGCAGGAAATAAATTTATGTTGTTTATAAGCCACCCAGTCTGTGGTATTTCTGTGGTATTACAGCAGCCCTAATGGACTAAGACAGAGGGTGTTAAAAACTGTAAAGCACTATAGAAATTGAAGATGTAGTAAGAATTTAGTTAAGAAAGAAAGAAAAAAAGGAGGAGAAGAGGGAGGAGAAAAAGGGAGGAAGGAAGGAAAGAAGGAAGGAGGGAGGGAGGGAGAGAGAGAAGGGAAGGGAAGGAGAAAAAAAATACTAGTTACTAACAATGTAGAATAAGACCCAAAGAGATAAATTAATCTTATGTATTCAACAAGTTTCACTGAGTACAGTAAACCCTCAATTTTGCGGACCTCCATTAAACAGACTTCGGATTTAACGGACAAAATTTCCGGTCCATATGTCATATGTGAAAATTAACACCCTGTTAATTTTAAAATGCTTTTAACCAAGATTTGCTTATAATTAAATTAACAGGTTATTTTTTGTTATTAACTCACTGTTATTTTTAACAAAAATAAAGTAGACCATATGTTGAAAAAAACACTATAGTAATTTCATCGACATAAATAAATATTACATATCTATAACTATAATCTACATATTGAAATCTAAGAGTCACTGCCAGTAAATAATGTTTTGTGAATGATTAGCATGTGATCACACCGCATCACCAGTGGTAATTGGTTCTGTTGTCCATGGCGTGACTTTCTGCAGCAGTTTTAATGTGTGCTGGCTGATGTACATTTGTTTACTCACGGTGACTGGTGAATGCACGCATTTACTAGACCTATTCAGTATAAATTTAAAATTACAGTAATATATGTAGAACACTTTTCTGTGAAATTAAACTTTTCATGTATACTTAATTTTAATTACACAAACATGTCTACATAAGTAAAAACAGGTAAACTAACTAATTTGTCAAGTTTTTAACATAGCATTCGAAAAACCTACTTTATTATATAATGAATATTCGGCTTTAATGGACACCCCCTCTCCAGAATTAGTCTGTCACATTGAGGTTTTACTGTACCTTAATTTGTTTCAGTCCCTATTTTCGGTACTAAGGATTCAGTCATGAACCAAACAGTCTAAATTTCAGCCTTCATGGAGCCTACATGCCCTCCGATGTGTGCCTTGCTTGTTGTCGGCAGGGCAAGAAGGCCATCTTGACTGGAGCAGAAAAAGCATTTGGAAGGGTGCTAGGAAGTAAAGTCTGGGCAGTGGGGGGAGGGGAGATCCTGTAGAGCCATGATGATTTTGGCTTTACTTTGGGTGAGATTGAAGGGCCGCTGGAAAGTAGTTAACAGCGAAGTAACATGGTCAAACATCTTCTAAAGGAGCATTTTAATGCCGTGTTAAAAACAGTCTCTGAGGGCAGTCATTTGAAAGGATACTGTTGTAATCCATATGAGAGCGGATGGTGACCGGACCAGGGCAGTAGTGGCAGAAAGGGTGGGAAGTGGCCAGATTCTGGATCTCTATTTTAAGGTACGTATTGCCAACAACAGGATTTATTGCAAAAATGGGTGAGGGAAACAAAGTTATGAATGACTCTGAGGTTTTGGACCCGAGCAGCTGGAGAATTGCCAAAACAGAGACACAGAAGACTGTGGGCTCAAAGGCTCCAGTCAGGGTCTGATAGGGAGCATGTCTGAATTTGACATGCTCTTCAGTGTCCCAGTGCAGATGTCTGCACTGCAGACAGGAATTAGGCAGTCATCTGGGTAGAGATTCTGCATCATTAGACTGGATGAGGCTACCTAGGGGAAGGGTGAAGACAGAGAAGAGAAGAAATGCTGTGGGAGTCCTGGGGCACTACAAAGATGAGAGGTCAGGGAGGCAAGAAGGAACTAGCAAAGAGAGCTAAGGAGTGGCCAGAGAGATGAGCAAAAACAGGAAAGGATGATGGCCTGGGAGCCAAGTGAAGAACAGTGTGACCTTAGGATTAAGGCATTATGGGCTATCTGGGTAACACCACCACAATAGTTCTCCCAATATTAAAAAATCCTTCCAGCCCAGGCTGGTGTGGCTCAGTTGGTTGGGGCATCGTCCCATACACCAAAAGGTGGCAGGTTCGATTCCCAGTTAGGGCACATGCCCAGGTTGCTGGTTTGATCTCTGGTCGGAGCGTGTGTGGGAGGCAACAAATTGATGTTTCTCTCTCTCTCTCTCTCTCTCTCTCTCTCTCTCTCTCTCTCTCTCTCTCTCTCTCTCTCTCTCTCTCATTAAAATGAATTATCAATAAATCCTTCCAGGGAGAGGTTAACTTCTGGGGGTCTTTCTACCTGGCTCAGTGCTTTCCTGGCCTCCCTTGCAGACAAAGCTGTACCCAGGCTCCCAGTTGTCTATTCCATCTTTCTTTCAACATCCCACTGCTTGATCACCTGCCCATGTCCAGGCCTGGCTTCTGTCCTGCCCTCTTGCACATCTCCTGGCATTTGGCCCAGTGTTCAGCCAAGCACCCACGAGCCCATCTGAGTGTGTTTGTCCCAGCTCTACTCTGGTCCCTACCTGGTTCTGGACCCACAATCCACCCCCTCAAATCAGCACTTGGCAGGATTTGTACCCACACCAATGTCACCTGGAGGCAGCTCCACAGTGCTCACTTCTGGCACAAAGCTTATTTGTGACTTGTGCCCTTTGCTGGCCAACAGGTTCTGTCCATCTATGGCAGGCCCCATCCTTCTGGAAGTTCTCTAGCAAGCACACCTTCTTTTCTCCCACTTGGTCAACCTCAAAGTTACCCAACATTAAAAAGACCTGGTAAGCAGAGCCAACTTTATGAAGAAGCAGAGATGTGCCCATGCTCATGCACACACACACACCACCACCACCACCACCACCACCACCACCATCATCCCTTGCAACCATATCCATTGCTAAACTACTCAACTGTCAACGGCTATTGGAAATCATGACTGAAGAGGTCAAATTGTGTGTGCACATCTCTTCTCTTCTTGCCACTCTAAGGCAGCAAGAGCCCTTTAAAAACTATTAGAACATCCTCCCTTCCCACAGAGTAAATAAATGCTGGTCTCTGAGGAGGGAGTGTGGAAGGGAGACTAGGAGGCACTGGGTGGGTTTTTCTCTTGTCATAGCAACCTCTTCACTCATCGGAGGCTGGCTCAGGTTTTAGAGGGAGGCAGCATCGTAACTCACGAGATTAAAACATGCCCGTTTCTCCTCAGACATGTATTCTATATGAAAATGTGGTTTATGGGCATCAGGTCCACAAATCTAAAGCCCAAGCAATTCTACCTATGACCATCAGTCATGGAAGTTACACTCACTGAGAATGAAAATTTACACGACCACTGTTAGCCCATAACCAGCGACAGAGCGTCCCCCCTCCCCGGGAGCCAGGTCTCCCTGACAACAACTATCTGCCCCGTTTTCACTGGCTCATACTCAGACTAGTGGCAATGACTCTCAAATGTGAGTATTTATCATGAGGCACTCTCAAGGCCCATCTTTTCTACTTTGTAGAGAGAGAACTAGATTAGGAATCAAAGAAAATAGGTCAATTTCCACCTCTGCCACTTACCACCCAAGTGAAACTCAGCCATTTACCCTCTTTGTCCCAGTTTCCTCCTCTGCCTACCTGTCCCGACAACCTTATTTACAACAGTGGTTACAAGAATTATCTTAATTCAGCATAGCATAGTGGCAAAGTCCTTAGTCTCTGGAGTCAAATTGCCTTTCAAATGCTGACTCTATCATTTGCTCTGCAAACTTGGGCAAGTTACTTAACCTCTCTGTGCCTAAACTTCCTCCTCTTATAAAATGAGGATAATTTGCCTCATAGTGGTGTTACAAGAATTAAATGAGTTAATATTTGTATGAGACATAACAATGCCTGGTATTTTATAGTGCTAAATAAGTGTTACATCAAATTCATTCATTCATCCCTGGCCGGTTTGGCTCAGCGGTTAGAGCGTCGGCCTGTGGTCCAGAGAAACCTGGGTTCAGTTCCCGCTAAGGGCGCGTACCTCGGTTGCAATTTGTCCCCAGCCCTGGTTGGGTCGTGCAGGAGGCAGCCACTCGATGTGTCCCTTTCACGTGGATCTTTCTCTCTCTCTCTTCCTCTCTCTCCTTCCCACTCTATCTGAACAAAACAAAAAAAAGGAAAAATGTCCTCGGGTGAGGATAAAAAAAAAAATTCATTCATTCAATGAACATTTATTAAACACAATTAGTTTCCTGGGACTGTCATAACAAACTGCCATGAATTGAGGACTTACAACAACAGAAATGTACTTTCGCACAGTTCTGGAGACTAGAACTCCAAGATCAAAGTGTTAGCAGGGTTGATTCCTTCTGAGGGTGTAAGGAGGAATCTGTTCCAGGCCTCCCCCCAAGCTTTAGGTAGTTTGCCGGCAATCTTTGGCATCCCTTGGCTTATAGAGCCATCAGCCGAATCTTTCCCTTCATGTTCACATGGTGTTCTCCCTGTGTGCATGTCTCTGTACCCAAATTTCCCCTTTTTATAAGGTTATCAGTCATATTGGATTAGGGCTCACCTTAATGACCTTAGCTTAACTTGACAACATCTGCAAAGACTCTACCTCCAAATAAAATCACATTATGGGATACTGGGAGTTAGGACTTCAACATATATTTTCTGGAGGATATAATTTAGCCCATAACAAGCACCTACTAAGAATCAAATACTCTGCAAGTTGCCAAGAATACCAAAATTAAGTTGTCAGGCCTTAGGGAGTTCACATTTGAATGTGGGAAACAGACTTATATGCATTAACTCAATAAGTATTGTACCAAGGAAATATACAAAATACAGAGACAAAAGGAACAGGGGTGGTGACAACAGAAGAGGGATTTCAAAAGGCTTCACATGTGTACTGGGCCTTCAAGGATTAGCTGGATTGACATGCCTCAAAGGAGTAACACGCGATCAGAGCCGCAGGAGTCTGGAAGCACATGGTGTTTTCTGGGACAGCAAGTCATTGATGTGGCTATAATGTCAGATGGAACTTGGGAATGATGAATCCAGAAACATTGTTAGGACCACATTTCAAAGAGCCTTGATTTCCAGATTTAGGAATTTTCATTTTATCCTCCAAGTAATTGTCTATGTCCAGATTCCCAGAAGCAGACTCAGAGACACGAATTCTTGTGAAAATGATTTATTAGGAGATTTGATCAGAAAGAACTAGAAAGGGAGTACAGAAAGGTCAGAAGCAAAGTCAAGGGGCCATACTAGACAAAGTCCCTCCAAGGGCAACTTTAGTCCCATTCTATAGGGGAAATCTATAGACAGAGATGTCCAGATTGGAGAAAGGGGATTGAAGAACTTACAGAGTCCACCCATCAGTCACTGGTTCGGGCCTGCCCCCAGGCACTTTGGGCTGTCCACAATACAAGGCACAGGTGAAGTGGCTCTGGCATCCTGGGGGGGGGGCGGGGGGCAGTCCCTTAACAAAGAGATACTGGCTGTCAAGAATAAAGGCACACTGGGAGCCAATGCCCACACAAATGGCCAAAAATTTAGAGGGTGGAGAACTGATAATGTCTGCTATGCTTATGAAGAGTCATTATACTGTTCTAATTAGGGAATTGAGCAGTCTGATCTCTATGTCAGAAATCTAACTGGTAATGATGTAAACAAATGGAATGGCGAGGAAACAGGTTAGCATCAAGGAAAGCACTTAGGAAACCATGGTAATGGTCTGGGCAGGAGCTACTGGGGACTTGAACAAGTGTGGGGGATGGAAAAGGAGAGAACAGAGAGGACAGGGGGGATTAAAGAAACATTTATGGCTAGATGTGATGACCATTTGGCTGAGTGGGATGAGGAATGTAAAGCAGATTTACCGAAGAATTTGGGAGGATGATTTTGGACACTTGAATGTCTACAGGATCCCCAACTAGAAATACCCCAGAGAGAGGCTACAGCTGGAATTATATATTTGGAAGGTACTGGTGTGCAGATGGAAGATGGCAGTAGGAGCCAGGCAGAAAGGGTAGAGTCTGAAAACAGATCAAGAAGAAAACACTAGCTCATGTCAACTCTTGAGAGATGAGCAAGGAGAAAAGATGAAGAAAGAGCAAATAAGATAGGTTCAGAACTAGAAGAGATGTGTAGCAGGAGGCAAGAGAGGAGGAAGTTTCAGGAAGGAAAATGTGGTCAGTGCCATTTAATGATGCCTGGGTGTCAAAGGAGGGTAAGGAATGAGCAGAAGCAATTAGATTTGACTATTGCACAACCATAGTGAAGGGGGAAAATCACACTGCACTAGGCTGAAGGGTTAATAGAAGAAGAAATGGAGGTAACATATACCAATGCTACCAAAAGTATGGTCCACAGACCAGCAGTATCAGCAGAATCTGGGAACCTATTCGAAACCCAAATTCTTGGGCCTTATCCCAGACCTACTGAATCTGAAATTCTTAGGGTACAGTTCAGGAATCTGGTTTTTAACAAGCCTTCCAGGTTATTCTGACACAGGCTAAAGTTTGAGAACCACTGATGTATACAACTTTCAAGAAGTTGGATTTTGAGTTTCTAAAGAAAGATGATAACTATCAACTAGGAAGCCAGTGATCAGTTAGGATTAAAAATTGGACAGTAGTTCACAAATAAAATGACATATTGAGAGAACATACAGATAGTCCATTGGCTTTATAACTGACAAAGAATAGACAACTTGCAGGTTATCAGCAGGCATGGTTAAGACTGACATCCATGGGCAAACTGCTTAGACACGTGCCCAGTGGAAACGGGACAGCTGTTTCTTTTGGATCCCAAAATCATCATCTTGATCATAATTTCTACCTAGACCCCCCTCACAGCATTTCATAATCAGAGCAGTGACTGGTTATGGCTATGTGTACCAAGAGCAAAACTATCAACCAGGTTATGAGAAACAATTAAAATTCTATGTTTTCAGAGACAGGTAAGTTGAGATGCTGAAGTGAGCTTGTGGCAAATCTTGCCATAGAACCCAGACTTCTAATTTCTCATGTCCAACTTCATTCTAGTTTTCTATTGATGTATAAAAAGCCACCCAAATTTTGCTGGCATAAAAAAATATTGTTATTCTCTCCATTGGTTCTGGGGATTGGCTGGGCTCAGCTAGGCGATTCTAGCTGTTGTTTCAGTCAAGAGGTGGCTGATGCTGGAGTCATCTCAAAAGCTGGCTCGTTGCAGGTCTGGCTATTAATACTGGCTGTTAACTAGGACCTCAGTGGGGCCTGATGTCAGGAATATCTCCACATGACCTCTCTGTATAGCATGGGCTTTCTCACAACTTGATGGCTGGGCTCCAAGGATCGTGTCCCAAGGGAGAACCAGGCAGAAGCTGTGCTGCCTTTTTTTGGCCTACCCTCAGAAGTCACATAACCTCACTTCTGTCATACTATTTGCAGAGGCAACCATAAGGCCTGCCCAGGTTCAAGGGGAGAGACTGAGACTCCACCTCTGCATGGGAGGAAGACAAGCTTTCGGGAGAGCATGTTGGGCAGAAACTATTGTTTTAGCCATTTGTGCAAAATACAATTTTCCACAGAAAATAAATCCTCAGTGGTCAACCCCATTATGACCTTGCTCACTCTGGCAGGTAAGCTCTAGCCCGTCTCTAATTACCCATGACCAGGCTGATTTGTCATTCCAGTGACCTTCCTTCAGAAGAGAAGAATGGACAGTTGGAAGGCAAATTCTCCTAAGGCCTTCATGGCCAGAAAAACTTCCCTGGGTCCAGCCTGGAGGCTCTAGAAACCCCCACCCCCTCCAGAGTCCCTTCCTCCTTTAGGAGTTAAGCACAGGAAGGGTGTGGTGGCTGAAGGGACAAAAGGAATTGATCAACAGCTGGAATTACATCACCCCCTCTCTTTGTTCATTTTTCATTACTGTTGTTGTTCTTTTTCCTGTGTTTAATTTCTCTCTTTCCTCACTCTCCCCTAGGACCTCCCCCTGAGAGATGGGGTTGCGGGGTTTGATTGATTGGTGCTGAAAGCAGGGAGGTTGCAAGTAGAGAGAGATCACCTTACCCCAGATAGTTTCCATAGCAACAGGGACAGGTTGGTGGGAGGGGCAGGCAGATAAGGGCCCTACTTTGGGGTTCAGTACGCAGTGGAGGTGAAGGCTGGAGTGTGTACAGTGGAGAGAGAGAGAAAAAAAAAACAGCCTGTTCGGCTGGGTCAGAGAATGGAAACATTATTCCAGATAGCTTGGAGGCTGGCCTTCACTGCCCTCTCACCCTTCCCTCTCCCCTCCTTCATTACCCAACAACCTTAGCAGCAGCATTTGTGTGCCCACCACCCCTCTTCCTGACTTGTAGCCCTTCTGGTCATTATTTCCTCTGGGAAAGGCTTTCTCCTCCTCCTTCCTTTCTCTGCTCTGTGTTGGCTTCTAACCTGAAAGAATCAACAAAGCCTAATTCCTATCCCACCTGGCCTTGGGAGAGGGAGAGAGCCCAGGTTCCTGCTGCAGAAACATTCTGGCCCACCCTCTGGCCTCCCACAACAGCCTTCACCTGGTATTGTTCCTCAGGGGACTGGAGGTCACTGGGAAAGAATCTGGGGGAATCACCAAAGGCCATTAATTAGCTCAGAATACACAGGAAGCTCCTGAATGGTGACCACCCAGGCACTGAACACCCTATTGTGTGCACTCCCATGCCTTCAACACCAAACTCCCTAAGGCGAGGTGTGGCCCAGCAGCTCCTATTGAAAGCAAAGAGAAATGTTCACCCTTTGCTTTGAGGTTACTCTTCCTTCCCCAAGGATAGATCCAGAAATTCGTTCTCTCTCCTGCCTTCCCCTTCTCTCCAACATCTCTTAACTCACTGGTACTGTTGGTCCCACACTCAAGGACTACAACACACTTTGGTGCATCCCACTTGGTTTCTTTAGCCTCCATTGGTTTTTTTTCAGTGTAACTGAACAACAGAAATCTCTGGGGCTGGCTCATCTTAGAGTAAACATTCCTCCTGTTCCCCAAAGGCAGGTGCAGAGTCAGGGAAAGCAAAATGGAGGCTCCCCAGCCTGAGCTGGCAACCAAGGGAGCTAGGGTGCCCTGGTAAGGCCTACTGACTCATCCCTGGACTGGGGCTCACAAGGGCAGGATCCAAGTGGCCTTTTTCTCTCTATCTTAAGGGTCTTTTCAGTGCCTGACATATATGGGGACTTAAAAATGCATGTTGTTCCTCAACAAGTGAAACCTAGAACTACTAGATGACCCCGCAATTCCATTCCTAGGTACATACCCCAAATAATTTAAAGCAGGGTTTCCAACAGATACTTGTACATGAATGTTCACAGCAGCATTATTCATAACAGCCAAAGGTGGAAACAGCCAAAATGCCCATCAGTGGATGAATGGGTAAGCAAAATGTGGCATATCCATACAATGGACTACTATTCAGTCATTAAAAGGAATGAATTTCTGACACATGCGGCAATGTGGATGAACCTCAAAAACATTATATGTGAAAGAAGCCAGACACAAAAGACCACATATTTTCTCATTCTATTTACATAAAATGTCTAGAACAGACAAATTTATAGAGACAGAAAGTAGATTGGTGGTTGCCAAGGGCTGCGGGGAGAGGGGAATAGGGAGTGACTGCTAATGGGTATGGGGTTTCCATTCAGGGGCATGGAAAAGTGCTAGAACTAGAATGTGGTGAGTGGTTGCAGAATATCGTGAGTGTACTTAATGCCACTAAATTGTACACATTAAATGGTCAGTTTCCTGACATTTGTATTTAATCACAAGCTTAAAAATGCTAGGGACCCCAGAGACTTAGAGTTTATCTGCATTTACGGTGACCAACTGAAACCATGCTGGTTTTCCTGGGGCCATCCTGATTTTAACACTGAAAGCCCCTCAATTCTGGGGGCAGTGGGCTGGTTGCTGCCTTTCTTTGCACTGGAATCCTGCGTCCTCCTGCTGGGAACTAAGGCAGCATACATACCTTGTTTGAGTCGTGGTTTCCTGCCCTGTGTGTGTGCTATGGGATTAAATAGGATAATAAATAATAACGCTAATCGCAGCCAACAGTTACAGAGCACTTACTATGCTCCAGGTGTTATTCCAGCCAGTGCTTCTAGCATGCACGTGAACCCCCAGGGAGATTGTCAACCTGAAGATGCAGATTCAACAGGTCTGGGACAGGGCCTGAGAGCCTGCATTTCTAATGAGCTCCAGGGGAAGGCAGAAGCTGCTGGCCCACAGACTACATTTTGAGTGCCAGGATTCTGAACTCTCTACATATGTTAATCCATTTAATCCCACAGCACCCCAGTGAGGAAAGAACTATTGTATCCCCATTCTACAGACAGAACCAGAGGATGAAAGGAGGTTCAGTGACACCCAAGTCACATAGTTGGGATATGGTGATAGAGCTAGGATTGGAACCTAGAGCAGCCTGGCAACAGGCCACAGTGGTAACCAGTACTTCTTTCTACTGCAGAGATAATTTGAGCAAAGGATTCAGCACCAGGCCTACCACAGGGTGACCTTTCAAAAAATAGTAGCTATTGTTGTCATGAATTACATTAGAAGCCATCTTGTCCATGAGAAAATCAGTCATCTTTTCAGATTCCTCACTAGACCACACAGTCTCAAATATGGTTTCAGTTCTCATCTAATCTACAGGCAAGGGCCAGCCCTTCCAGCCAAGAGCTCGAAACAGTCTTCCTGCTTTTGTCTTTGCTTTTCAGTAAGTTGTATGGGACTCCCCAGGAGCTGGGCCCCAGGGACTTGCTTCTCTGAAATTCTGACTCTCTTGTATAATGTGCAAAGCAAGACAGCTGAGTCTCCCACCCTCTCGTTCAACCCTAAGCCCCCCTCCCCTCCCCAGGGCCAGGGATGACTTCTTCATATCTGTAACCCCCAGTACCTAATCCAGAGCCCGGCACAAGTGCTCAATAAACACCAAGTACCTGTCACCTACTTCTATACCGCTCAAATCTCAGTTTCCCAATCTGTAAAATGGAGCCATTAATACTTACCTAGAATTTTATCCCACAAAATCAGACATCTGAAGAACAATCATTTCCCACTGCACTAAGGATCTGTGATTAAACATCTACTGTGTCCCTTGAATTATGGTAGAGAGAGAGAGAGAGAGAGAGAGAGAGAGAGAGAGAGAGAGAGAGATCTGAAACAGAAACCTCCCTGTCCCCCATCTGGCAGTTTTGTGATTTTTCACAGCAGATGGTTCTAAGGGAACTGGGAATCAAGAGGCGGACTGCATAGCACAACTGAGTGTTTTTAGGCATTCTGACCAGGGTGTGGGAGGGAGCCTAGGACGGCTCTGTGAGAAGAGGGAGGATAGGCTTGATCTGGGTCTTGATCAAAGTCCAAGAAAATATTTAGATTTACAGAATGGAGGAGGTTTCCCAAGCCAAAGAAATACCAGGAGCTGACAGCTGTCCCCTTGTCCCCTTTAGGCCCTGTTCAGAGTCTCCTGGACTTCTATGGTCTGGGAGGGAGTGTGAGGTGGGAAGCTGAGCAGAGAGAGTGCAGGTGGTAAGACCTCCGTGGGCTGGGGCTCCTCTGAATGAGTTTGTGCCAGAGGGGGCTGTCCTGAAGTGGTCTCTTCCTGCCCAGGCAGAACCAGAGCCCCTGCAGCTTTTTTGCTGCACCCCGCCTCCCAGGCCCTCCACAGGGACAGCTTCCAGAGGTCTCCCTGAACCCATATGTGGGTTTTGGCTCTTCCTGTTTTTGGCTCTGCTCAGCAGTGGGGGATTTGAGGGGTGGTTGTGTGATTTGTACAGCTGTCATTAGGGTAATTGCACGATGTTTTCCCAAATTTCTCCTGGAGCTTCAGGCTGGGTTTCCAAACTTCCTGCCCTAACAGGGGTTCTGGTGAGAGGGGGCTGGCTCTGAGCCTTCCCAGCAGCTGCTGGTGGTGCCCAGGAACAGCCCTCCTCGCTTTTCCCATGGGACCAGGGCACTAGGGCAGGGACAGAATAGGGCCCTTGGATTGGAAGCGTGGTGGCTTCAGATAAAAGGCACACTTGTGGCTATTGCTAATTGTACCTAGTGTCACTTCTCTCAAAATGGAAATAGATACAAATCAACCCGTGTCTCTTCTGAGAAAGCAAAGACACTTTCTCATGACACCAGGATCTGAAAAGTTCTTTCACTGTCCTCAAAACAGGATGACAGACCAATACCCTGCATACTATTTCTCAGCAGCTTATCAACTCAGCCCTAATCACACACAAAGTGAAGGTCTCAAGCTGGCTTAGGTTAGTGCCCAGACAGCTGGCATTGAAAGAAAGTAGGGAGTTGTGTGGGCCTGGCTCAGGTGGGGAATCGGGGCACTTTCAGCAAGGCAAATGAATGGATGGCAAGCTAGATGAACTTCAGGGACAAGTTTGGATCTGGTTGGTGAAGGATTGCCTCCCTCCCTTCTCAAGTGGATTTGCCAACCAATTCCCATTCAGCCTGACAAGTTAATACTCTGAACTGAATTCTCTAACCTACACACACACACACACACACACACTGTGAGAAGGAAAGCAACCCCTTTTCTCTGCTTGTGTGTGGGAGCTGGGGATGAGAAGAAGCTTGGTCTATGGCTTCAAACCCTTTCAGAAAGTGAAAAAGTGCTGGGGACAATGCTCCTGGGACCTGGCTTCCTGGACCGCCCAGGAAAGATTCTTCACTGTGGGTCTTCTGAGCCTGAAACAGCCAGAGAGATCATGGGGCAGATCTGCTGGCTTGAGGCCTCGGGGCTTGTGTTCCCTCTGACCTACTGGCTGGGGAGTGGGATGCACCGTAGAGAGCCTCGTCACTTAGCATCGTGTCTGCTCCGACATGATGCCTCCGAGTAATGTAATTTATATTTCATGCACAATTGAAGCAGCTAATGGTGTAATTCTCCAAGGGGGAAACAAGTTGTTATAGTGTTAATTACATTGCAGGCGTGTTCCCTCTCCTTTGCCCCACAAGTGCTCCAAGGGAAGTTACCAGGTAGCAACTGAGTGAGTGTCCAAGACAGTGGTTTTGGTGGGCTCCACTGATGTGGGAGCTGGGCAGGAAGGTCAAGAGTACCTTCTTCCTCTCTGCTGGGGTTGGAGAGGGGTTAGTCTGGGTTTCCCTGTTCAGCCTGAGAGTGGAAACCCCCTGGGCTGGGGTGCCTCTTTCTGTTCACTGGGACACTGCTAGCGAGGGGAAAGTAGAGATGCTGTGTTTGGCAAAGGAAGAAAAACAATCAAAACAAACTCAACCCAGCCGAGAGGCTGGTAGAGAACACCGTAGAGTGTGTTGGTTGAGCACGTGACCTCTGAGGGCAAACTGCTGGGATTTGAATCCCAGCTCTGCCAGTGGTAAGCTGAGAACCCCCCATGGAAATGGCTTCACCTTTATGTGCCTCAATGTTCTCAACTATAGAATGGGAATAATAATCACCAGCCTCATCGTGTGACAGTGAGGGTTAAATGAGTCAATATGAATACAGTACTTAGAAGACTGGCACATAGCATGTGCTCAGTAAATGTAAGTTATTGCAAGAGGGAGAAAATGAAGTTAAACTGTTATAAGGTTCTGGAATTTTCTGTGAAATGGTCGAAGTACATATTTTTTCTATGTTCATAGAAGCTAAATCTACTGAAAAAGAACAAATGTGTTGCTTTAAAAAGAGCGAGAAATGCAGATTTTGAAGAATTGTACAACCATAAAATTGAGTATGATTCCTAGAGAAAATTTTAAGTTGACTCTTAAAGCAGTGGTTTTTGAATTCTTGGCAAAAGAAAACAAGAAAGGATGGTAGAGGGAGGGAGGGAGGGAAGATCACTGAGAACGAGCATGGATTCATTATACACAAGTTAGGCCAAACTTACTCTGTATCTTTTTATAGATAAATCAGAGTAAGTCACTCAGATCAGGGAAAAGTAATACACATAATAACTCTTGATTTATGAAAAACATTTCACAAAATTTCACAGCTTATTCTTATGAAAAATATGAACGAAAATGGGCTAGCTGATAGTTTAGTTTGTTGAATTATAGCTGATTGAATAACTGCACATCTGTGTGGGCTTCAACCCCACCTCTGGTACCCATTCTGGTATTAGTCAGGGTAGACTACCTGCTGAAACAAACATCCCCAAAATTTCAATAACTCAAGCAACAAAAGTCTTTGCTTACATCACAGCACAATGTAATCAGCAACAGGGGCTTTGCACCCACAGCCATTTTGGAAATATGGGTCCCTCCATCTTATGATGCTGCCATCTTTTTATTTTTATTTTTTATGTATTGATTTTCTGAGAGAGAGAGAGAGAGAGAGAGAGAGAGAGAGAGAGAGAGATTTGTTGTTCCACTTATTTATGCATTCATTGGTTGATTCTTGTATGTGCCCTGACCAGGGATCAAACCCACAATCTTGGTGTATTGGGATGATGCTCTAACCAACTGAGCTACCTTGCCAGGGCTCATGCTGCCATCTTTAATTTCTGGCCTCCAGGGTTTCTGGAGACAGGGCAGGAGAATCTTGTGTGGGAAATTTTTGCCAGCCAGAACTAGAAATGGTGTACATCATCTCCACCTACATTCTACTGGCCAAAATTCAGTCATATATGACCATCTGGCAACAAGGGGCTGGGGAGGTTTGGCCATGTGGCCAAGAAGAAGAGAACAATATGGATAGCAGTGAGCACTAGCAGTGTCTTCCATGAGTACTAGTGTGCACTGATGCTCGTCTTCAAGGAGGACTCTAGTGGCAAGCCAAATTCCATCATTTGCCTTACCCTCAGCAACAGTATATTTTTCAGTAACTTGAATGATGACTTAGAATGTACCTTATTAGCCCTTTTGTGTGCAACTCATTCGGGCAACCTTACAAGAAGGCAGCTTACTAGGAGTGTCCAGTAAGAAAGAGCTATACAGCCAGATCTCACACTGACTGGATTAATGCAGAAATGGTGAAGAACCCAACACATCTGTAGGAGCTGGATTATCACATAGACCATCTCCCCTCCCACACGCAGCAGGAGCTCACTGATCTCCACTTGATGCCCTGTCTTACATGTGACTCAGCCACTCTCCCGGACTCATCTCTCTCCATGTCTTTTTATGCTTCCTCTCCTCCCACCAGGCGGCCATCTAGAATGCTTCTCAATGGCAGTTCCTGAATGGGAGGGAGGGAGCACATCTGATATGTTCAGGAACTGGTGGTGATCCCTGCTTAGGGTGAGCTTTTATGCCAGATCCCCTTGTAGGCAATTTGGGCAGTGTAGGACTTGGCTGACTTTAGATAGGAAATGAGGCTTGTTTAGCAAGTTTCCAGGTAAAACAAAGCTGGAAATAAAAAGCTATTATGATGGATGAAAAACTAAGCCTCAAAAAGATTTCACTGGACTGGAGTGATGAGCTGAAGTCAAGATAATTAAATTATATCTGTCAGGGACCCAGCGGGAACAAGTCACACATTCAGAAGGTTTAATTGAAAAGAGCGTAATGAAGGGGCTATTTACAGAGGTGGAGGCAGAGTTAGGGGAACTCACAATAAATGGTGACTCACCCAGGGGCTACCAACAGCAGGTTGCTCTAACCACTCCTAGTCTCATGCCATTGGCTGCATGTTTCTGTCTCCCCAAAATGTATATGTTGAAATCTTCACCCCCAAAGTGATAGCATTAGGAGGTGGGGCCTTTGGGAGATAATCAGGTCATGAGGGTAGAGGCTTCTTGAATGGGGATAGTACCCTTATAAAAAGACACAAAACAGCTTATTTTCTCTTTCTCTGCTGTCCACCGTGTGAGGATACAAGACAGCCATCTGCGGACCAGGAAGTGGGCCCTCACC
Organism: Tadarida brasiliensis; assembly: GCA_030848825.1. NCBI lineage: Eukaryota > Metazoa > Chordata > Mammalia > Chiroptera > Molossidae > Tadarida > Tadarida brasiliensis. The sequence goes on along the minus strand of CM061280.1, from coordinate 104,272,362 downwards.
AGACACCAGATCTAATGGCACCTTGATCTTGGACTTCCCAGCTTCCAAAACTGAGAAATACATACCTGTTGTTTAACCAGTTCAAACTGGCTAAGACAGCCTGAAAAGGCAACAGGAATGAGTGGCTTTGCCACAGTTCAGCATGGCAACCACAGAAGAAGGGCCAGTAGAAAGAAATGCAGCCACTGTCAATACTGTGAAAAGAGATTTGAGGGTAGGATAAATACCCAACTTTACACTCTTCCCTCACTCCAAACTCCTGCAGGTGCCTCCCTTTGGCCACACCCAACAGGAAGCCAGAGGATCAGAGAGCCCAGTGATGTCATCTGTAGAGTTCAGCTTCCTAAGACAGAACAGAACAAAGATCACAGAATGGATATGAGGGGGAGAGGAGAGTGACTAGCACAAAGATGAACAGAAAGACATGTAAAATGTCACATTCAGCTTAGAAAGTCAGTTGCATAAAAATGAGATGGGAGACATTGCAACATGAAATGAGACTTTCAGAGGTGTGAGTAACTCTAGGTTCTGAGTGAAGCAACTATGGATGCATTCATAGGAGCAAGAGTCTCAATCAGAGGAGGTTATGGTTCATGTCCCATTGCTTTCTGCCCTGATCAAATGACCTGGGGTTAGTTAGGCTGGATCTCACACTTTAGAAAGGACATTTATAATCCTGTATTCAGAGAGGCAACCGGCACATTGAAGAGTCTGGGAATCAAATCTAATGAGAAAAGGCTGAATAGGATGGGGAGCAACACTTCTGCTAGAGAGAAGACACCTTAGGAAAAGACTATAATTTTCTCTAAGTATTTGAAGGGCAGACAAGAGGACTCCCTTTATGGACACACCCTCCAACCTCTCAATGCGCTGAGACTGTGTGGCACCACTTCTGCGAACTCCCACAGCAAACGGAGTTTTTACAGACTTTTCCCATCCAAACTGTTCATTTGCTTGTCAGTCTTTCCTACTAACTGAGAGCAGATATTTTTTCACCACTGCATCCCAACACCTAATGCTTGGCTCCTGGCAGATGCTTAGAGAGTCTGTTCAATGAATGAAGTGCTCCCGGAGCCAGACAATCCCCTGCAGGAATGTGGAAAAGGGAAGGTATGCAGTGGGTAGGAATGAGAAGTATTCCTTCCAATGTGAAAGTCCAAGATTGTAGAATCTCTCCAGACCTCAGTTTCCTCACTGTCTCTTGGGATGCTTTGAAGATTCCAAGGGCTAGTCTATCTGTAAAGAACTCCGAACATGGCAAGTTTTCTAAAAATGGCCGTTGTTGTTATTGCTGGTATTTGAATAACTCAGGTTGGTGACACTGTCCTAAGGTGGATCACCAGAAGTAGACCTTGAGACAAGGATCCACGTCAAAGTGACTTCTTAGTAAATGTTCTCAGTAAAACCCAGCAGTGGGTAAGGAAGTAGGACTGTGGAGAGAAGGAGCTGAACAAAGTTGTGATATCAGGCAAAGGCACTAGGAAGTAACTTTGGCAACAGTGGAGGTCAGACCTCAGAGTCCTCCCCATCAGGTGCATGGAGTATTTACCCCACCCTCATACACACCCATTGGTTATTGGTTGAGGACTACTCCAGGGGAACATAAATTCCCAGGCAACTTTGCTCTCCTTGCTGCCAGGAGAAGCAGCTGCAGGACTCCAGGAGCTGGTAGGCATGGAGATGGTAAAAGGATGGTCTGCTACACAATTACAGAAAAAGGGTGGCTGAAGGCCAAGGTTGCCAGGGAAACCCCATTCACCTACTTCCAGACTGTGGCCCCCAGACCCCAATGATCCAGAAAGTGTGGGAGCTGGAAGAGCCACGTCCCTGAGGAAACATCTGCTTCTCCTCTCCCATGCTCATCCCAGTCTCTTTGGAGTGTGTTTATCCCTCCAAACCATCCCAGGCTGTTAGCAAATAGGACCTGCCGATGGTGGCCCTAAGAACCCCAGGGGCCTGCAGAAGCCACTAAGAGCACATTGGGCGAGTGTGGAGCAATACACCCCAAGCTGATTCTACTGAAAACTTTTTTTCTTGTTCTCATCCTAAGTTTGTGAGGAGATAATACCTTTATGGATCCAGTCCCAATGCCCCTCCTCTGTCTCCATGTGGCACATTCCTCTGGCCCCTGTGCCAGTGTTTATGGTCCTAGAGGCAATCAGGGTATCACAGGACAGTGACCCCACCTTCTTCATGATGTGGCTAACTTTATGGTTTTAAGAGGTTGCACAACTTTTGTTCTGGAGTGCCCTACCCTGCAGAGGTGGGAGAGGAAGAAAAAACACATCATGCCCAGAATCCAGGTGGCCTACATCTTAGGGGTTATTGATCCAGACCTTCAAGTTGCGCCCAGCAGAGTCCCAGGAGCCCTGAAGGATGTTATTATAGACTTAATGTTTGTGTCCCTCAAATCCTTATGTTAATGCCCAAACCCCAATGGGATAATGTTTGGAGGTGGAGCTTTTGAGAGGTGATTAGGTTTAGATGAGGTCATGAGAATGGGAGCCTCGTGATGGGATTAGCATCCTAATAATAATAAAAAGAGACCAGAGTGCTCTCTCTCTACCAGGTGAGGACACAGTGAGAAGGTGGCCATCTGCAAGCCAGGAAGAGAGCTCTCACCAGGTACTGAGTCTGCCAGCACCTGATCTTGGAATTCCAGCCTCCAGAACCTTGAGAAGTAAATGTTATTTAAGATGCCCAGTCTGTGGTATTTTGTTAAATCCACCCAAGCTAAGGCCATGTAAAAAGTGGGAAGAATGCCTCCTGCTTTCAGGGGCTTGTAATTTTTAAGGTGCCAATTGATATACCACAGGCTGCTTAAGGCCACACCTAAACTTCACCTCCTACCTCCTTTCCCTGATGTAGTCAAAGTGGAAATCCCCACAGCTGCACAGAACTGATAATGCACTTTCTCTTGTATTTAGCACCTACATAGTGCTCAGAACAGCACCTGGCCCATAGTGAGTGTTGTTACTGGTGCTGGTGCTGCTACTGGTGACATTGTCCCCTAACAGAGCACCCAGGAGGCCAGGGGTAAGTATTGGCAACCCCATGTAATAGAAAAAAAAAGACTAGGATTTGAGGGGTCAGTAATGTCAGTTCTAAGATTCAATCTCCATTTGCTCATTTAGTTAACGTCATGTAATTTGTGTGCCAAGACATTGTACAGAGATCTGGGGATTCATGTTTTGAGCAAAATGGACATGATCCCTGCCCTCACAGAGCTTACAGCTTAGTCAGAGAGACAAGCCATAACCAATTAATCCTACAACGTTTGGGTAATTGCAAATGGAAACAGTCCCTCTGCCAGAAAGGACCCCAACCTACACTTGGGTAGAAGTTGTCATGGGGTCGTCCCAAAGAGCATAAAAAGTATTGTGAGAGCTGAAACAGGGAAGACAAGGATGAGTTGACTGAGCCAGGATTCCTCAACCTTCAGAGGGCATCAGAATCCCCTGGACAGCTGGTTAGAACTCAGAGTGCTGCCCCTCCCCCCACCACACTATCCCCAGAGAGTTTTATTCGGCAGGTCTGGGGTGGAGCCCCCAAATATGCATTTCTAATAATGTCTCAGGTGATGCTGATGCCACTATTCCCAGGACCCCACTATGAGAGCCACTGAACTAGCTCAAAGGGGGTTGGAGGAGAGTGTTCTGAACTGAGAGAACAGTATTGCAAAAGCGCTAGAGGCAGGAAGGAGAGTCTGAGGCTCTGTGAGGCCAGTGTGGCTGGAGCACAGTGAGTGTAGGGAATGCAAGATGTGGAGGATAAGTCTAAAGATGTCTACAGGGGCCAGAGTGTGCAGCACAACTGTCCCAAGTTTGGTTTTCAGCTCAAGTATGATGGAAAGCCATTATGACCATATCTGCCTGGCTCTGGCTTCTTTGCAAAGAAGGGCTGTGAGTGGACACCAGGAGGCTAGTTAGGTGGCCCCAGACTTACAAATGCCCTGAGGAGTTTTTGTCCACTGCCTGGTTGCTGCCACCAAGCAAATTGACTATGTCCCACATCCCTACACATTACCACTTGAGACAGAAGCTTTTGTTGCTGTTGTTGGCTACAAGGTGAAGGTTTTCCTCAGGGGTAGGTTTACAGAGAGCTCATGGATAGCCTCTTTTTTTAGGGGTCTCTTTTTGTGCTGTGCAATTTGGCATTTGTCCCAAAAGGTAGCAAATTTAAGACCAGAGGCTGTGAAATGTAGGCTTTTGAAAACATCAAAACCACTGCAAGAATCAGTGCAAGTTGACATTCAGAGTTTATTTCTAAAAATGGAGTGTTTGGGGAGAGATGAAAGTCAGTGTTTCTAATGCTGGGGGATGGGGATCACTTCCATGTGTTCCAGACCACATGTTGGAGGAGATTGGGTGTAGTGTGATGATTACGAGTGGAATCTCTGGAGCCAGTCTTTCCGGGTTCAATTCCCAGCTCTGCCACTTACTCATAGTGCCTCCTTGGGAAGCAATTTCTCTATGCCTCAGTTTTCCCCATCTGTAGAATAGGGATAATAATACTAACTACTTCATAGGGTTGTTGTGGGGATTTGATGAGTTAACAAACATAATGTATGTAGATTCTTGTCTGGTATATTTACATGTTCAATAAATATATCATCATCATCATTCTCAGGTATATTTATAGGAATTTGGGGAGGATGGTTGGGCTAACCATGGGATAGGTGGACCAGGTGGACTGAGATTTCACATGTCATACCTATTTTGTATTGCTTTTGATTTGTCTTTTGAGAACAGTGGGAGTGAAACTGAAAGCTTTAAGGGAAAATCTGAGGATAGGGGAAGGTGACAAAGGAACCAATGAAGCTGTCCTGGCTGGTATAGCTGACATGTCGTGCTCCACCCAGAGCACCGGGGATGCCTTTTCACTGCTTCTGTGTCCCCACTCTTGAGTGTGCTTTCAGTGGCCTGCACCTGCAGCCTGTCATCCCAGGACTGCCCTTGCACTAATGGACCTCTGCCTGCATGTATGGGGAACTGAAAATGCCTGGGACTCGCCCCCCCCCCCACAGCAACTGTTAACAAATGACTGTCTCCTGGTCCCTGACTTGGGGTGAGACAATTCAGAGGCATAATTTGCCTTCTAGAGTTCCCATGCACAACGAGGCTGAGACTGTTCTCCAAGGTCCTTGTCTGAAATTTCCCTCCCTGCTTTTGCCTGTCTCCTTGCCTTCGGGTCCTATCCTCACCCCTTATCAGTCCCCTGGAGCACTTTCTTCATACATTTCTTACATGTGAATTCTCATCTCAGGGTTTCTTTGGTTTTCTTGTGTCTAACCTCACCCAAAACAGTTTTTCAGAAGGGGAAACCAGTATGAGAGTTTTGTACCCCCCGAACCCCGATCAAGGGGGCCATGTTTGCATTATGTGGGTAGACACCAGTGCTCTCAAGTCAAATAATTAAAGGAGGCAGGAGGAAAGAACACAGTCCCTGCTACAGGGAAATGGCCATGGCAGCCCACAGACCTTGCTTCCACACTGCGCTCATGTGTGTATGTGTCTCCAACCTGCTCAGAAAGCTAAAGCTCCGAGCCAGCAGACCCAGAGCAAAACGTGGTAAAAATAGGCAGTGCTCCTGGTAGGCGAAGCAACCCAGTCTGACTGCGGCCCTTGCTCACTGCCAGGCTGGGAGGACTGGGCAGGAAGGGAGGCAGGCAGGGCTGAGCGAGCTGCTGGCTGAAGAAAAGAAAATAGTGTATAGTGTTGGGCTCACTGGCTCCACAGTCCACCTGGGACCCACTCTTAGGCTGTGTACTGCCCCAGGGTCCAGGAGAGAGATAAAGACAGAGAAACTGAGAGAGAGAAACAGTGAAAGGGAGACAGGCAAAGAGACTGACTCATAGAGAAGCAAAGAGACAAAGAGAAATGGTGAGAAACACGGGGAAAGACGGAGGCAGGGAGAGGGAAAGAGAGACAGAAAGAGAGAGGGAGAAATACAAATAGGCAGAGCTGGAGAAACAAAGGGAGAGATGGGAAGTAAGAAACAGAGAGAAGGCCTGGCCAGTGTGGCTCAGTGGTTGAGCGTCAACCCATGCACCAAGAGGTCGCCAGTTTGATTCCTGGTCAGGGCACATGCCCAGGTTGTGGGCCCGATCCCCAGTGGGGGGCATGCAGGAGGCGGCCAATCGATGTTCTCTCTCATCGATGTTTCTATCTCTCTCTCCCTTACTCTCTCTCTAAAATCAATGAAAAAAAATTTTTTTTTAAAGAACAGAAACAGAGAGAAGGGCCTGGCTGGTTTGGTTCAGCGGTTAGAGCAACGGCCCTCAGACTGAAGGGTCACAGTTTCAATTCCCGGTCAAGGGCATGTACCTGGGTTGCAGGTTTGATCCTCGGTTGGGATCATGCGTGAGGCAACCAGTCAATGTGTCTCTCTCACAATGATGTTTCTCGCTCGCTCTCTCTCCCTCCCTTCTACTCTATCTAAAAATCAATGGAAAAATATTCTCAGGTGAGGATTAACAAAAAAAAAAAAAAAAAATTTTTAAATAAAAGAAATAGAGTGATAGAGACACACAGAGGCCAAGAAATTTGTGGACACAAACAGATCCAAGCCAAAACACACAGAGACAAGGGGAGAAATAGAGAGAGAAAAGCAGGAAGAGAGAGACCAGAGATAGGGTGAAAGTGAGAGACACAGAAACAGAAAAAGAACAGAGGTTCAGAGAAACAAAAGAGGAGGGAGGGAGAGGAGGGAAGAGGACTGCTGAGAAGATAGCCAGGAGGCCACAGAAAGATGCCAGAGAATGCTCTCAGATGCTCAGGTGGGAGCAGGCAGCTGCAGAGCTGAGGTTGGTGACTGCCCCCCAACCCCTCCAGCCAAGGGACAGGCTGCACCATCGTGACTCACCTTGAACCAAAGTAGAGGGTCTCACCATCCAAGAAAACCCTCAGTGCCCTGAGAACAGACCCCCACCCTCTGCTGTGCTGACATCAAGCTGAGAAGCACACCAGGCCCACCCTGCCCCACTTCCCCCTCCCCCAGCTTCCAACCCTGACTCAGGGGCTCAAAGACACCAAACATCAGCACCTGCACATGAAGTAAAAAGCACACAGAGCACAGGATCTCCACATCAGAAAAATCCTCCTTAGCGGTGGGGTTAGCGGCAGAGAGAGGCCAGTGGGCCATGCGTTGTCAGGGAGCTTGTTTTCCCAGGAGCCGCCGCTGTTCAGATGTGCCATGAGCAATTGCCAGTCTGCGCGCCTTCCCCTGGCAAATTATTCTGCTGGAGTTTCTTCCAGCGTTCGAAGCTGCGCTGCTGTAAATGCCAGAAATCATGTACATTAAGCCCAGAGTGACGGCAGGCTTATGGATGGATTTACCTTCAAACAGAGGCCGCTGAGGCGCCCGGCGTGGGGGGCGGCACTTTATGGATGCGGCTCTCCGCTTGCCGAGGCCTTAAGCGGTCAAGTTGGCCACGTAATCAATTTCTCATGTAGGCTTGGCTGTGGGCCATGTGCTGCCAGGCAGGGATTTGGGAAGCAGCCCCTGTACCCACACCTCCCTCCACAAGAGCTTGTCCACCCTCAGAGAAGGACTTATTCCTGTCTGCCTGGGGTGCTGGTGACAGGGGAAGGGATAGGGGTAACACCAAGACAAATCAGGCAAATGGCAAAATTCCAGGGCCTGCCTCTCTTTCTCAATGCCCTGTCCCCAGGGCCCCTTGCAAAGGTGGCAGCCATCTTCAATGCTAACTCACATTCTGGGCCTGGCCCCCACTCTCAGCCCCTCCCCTTCCCCAAAGCTGACTCTGCGGTATCCATAGGGCTGTAGGAGCTCAGCTCCTCTTGTCCTGTGATCCACTATTTCACCTTCTGATCTAGGATGCCTGGGTGACACTGGCTTTGCAGTCCCTCCTGCGTGGCTGTCACTCAGCTCCTCCCACCCTTGGGACCCCACTCCTCACTGCCTTCCTTCAGCCTTGACCTCTCCTGCTCCAGTTAAGCCTTCATTTAGCACCCCACTGAGAAGTCCCCTTAAGCAGCCAGGTGTCCGAGGTGGAATTATCAAGGACACAGTCTGGGTCAAGAGACCTTTGTGATGCTCTTCATACTGTCCTGGGGCCCCTGCCATACCCCATCTGTGGCAAGTTAAATTTTTCAAAGATGGCTCTTATTGGTGACTTGGACACTCCTTTCATGGAGAGGCGAGGTCTATGTTCCCTTCCCTTAAACCTAACTATGGTGGAAGTGACTCTACGTGACTTCTGAACCTAGGTCATAAAAGATGATGCAGCTTCTGCCTGGGTCAGTGAAACATTCAAGCTTGGAACCCTGAACCACCACGTGTCACCATCCTGAGGCTACCATGGTATAAGGAAGCCCAAACCAGCCCATGCTAGAAGAAAGACCACATGGAGAGGCCCTGAGACAGCAGGCTAGGAGAAAGGCCTCCAGCCCCTGCTATTCCAGCTCCAGCCCCCTTCTGACTGCAACAGCATCAGAGAGAACCAGCAGCTGAGCCCATCCCAAATTCCTGACCCACAGACACCATGGAAGATCAGAAAATGGTTGTTTTTGTTGTGGCCCACTAAGCTGCTATGTCCAGTTTTCAAAGGTCTAAATACAGTAAATATAGAAAACATGTAGTAATTCTCAAAACACAACTAAACAATCCACTCTTTCTTTGGTCACCAAAAGGCACTCGGGAAGGGAGAGGTTGCAGAGCACAGCGTGTTGAGTATCTATTCTCATTACACAGTGTCCGGAATTTGAGAGAGATGTCTAAGCCACCATGACTCCTAAACCCTACCTCAGTTTATTCACATTCCAGCAAACTAGAAAGCACGTGTGACCAGAATTGTTTGACTTTTTAACTCCTGGGAAGAAATAAACAAGCAAATGACATACAGGCAGGAATTGTCCCCAAAAGTGATGTTTGTGGTCCACAAATATTCAGTCCAACATTTCCAAATATTCTTTCTGGTGCCAAGAACTGTGTCGTCTACCAGCTGGAGGGGTTTTGGTAACTGGTAATCTGGGACATGAAGTATCTTTTTTTTTTTTTTTTTTTTACATAAGGGGTGGATTTCCCCTCTGTGCCTTGTTTTGCCATCTGTAAAATTGGAATGACAATAGGACTTTCCTCATCAGGCACTGTCAGTGTTAAATGAGTTCATATACGTAAAGAGCTTAGAACAGGACATGCACAGAGCAAGTGCTATATAAGCACTACTTATTATTATTCTTTCTGTTGTTGTTTTGGAATGGATTCTAGGTTATTGGCACTAAGAGATCCTGTTCAATTTATTCTCAGCAACATAACTGTCAAGTGAAAAATTTACCATTCCTTACACTAGCTCCTCTTCAACATCAACTCCTCTCCCCAACGCACGTGCATACACACACGTGCACGTACACACATGCACACACCCACATTCAATAATCAGTGCTAGTTGGCCACAGGCCACACCACAGTAATGTATTCGTGCAGGAGAAACAAGCCACTTTATCTTCCTCTCCAGGCAGAAGCACGTGTATAGAAGATGGATGCATCAACAGAGGAAAACACGTCTGGGCTGACTCTGCAGCCCCTGGGAAAGCAGGGCAGAGGCTGCCCCTGGGGGCAGAACCCCATGAGTCCTGGGGGCCTTGGAGGCTAGGTCCCACGAGTCGCTGCCACTTCTCTCCTAATGGCAAGCCCAGTCTCCTGGTACTTACCCAGTTCCAAAGCCCCCTCCTTCGTCTGGCTGTTGTGTCTGCTGCAGGCTTTCTGCTGTGGACACAGTCTCCAAGGGGACGAAGCGCTGCCTGTGGTGCCAAGGAGCAGGGATGACAGCAAGCCACAGAGATGAAAGATGTACAGGGACTTTCCCTCTAGAAGCAAGGGAGTCTCTACTCAGATTCCTGTTTCGTGGCAGATCTGACCCCAAGGTGGCTCTGCTGGACTAAGGCTCTCCCAGAGTGAAATAATCCAGCAGAGACCTGTTGTCCACAAACAGTGGGAAAGGCCCTAGGGTCTCTCACCCTGTAGGACTTTCTCAGCAGACTGCACCAAGCCCTGGCAATTTTTGCAAATATAGATTAATGTCATAAAAGGGGAAAATTTTGAAGGTAAAGAAATCAATCTTATTTTAGGGGTACGTTTAGCAGAAGGAAAACAAACACTTCAGGATAGATTTGCTTTCCAGTTTTGCAGTCATTTAACAAATATTAATGGAGTGACAACTACATGTGAGGCACTGCAATTGGCTTGAGGCCCCTGTCCCAAATAAAGTTCAAGGTCTTTCCCCTTCTGGTAGGCAACTTATTGGAAAGTGACTGTACTAGAAGCTATACCTCACAGCCCTTCAACTTCAGGGAACATAACTGCACAAAAGTTCCAAATGACGAGCTCTGAAATCGATCCCAGCATTTGGGCAGAAATTGGCTGAGCGAAGTAGGGGTGCTAACAGGCCCGTTCCTGTGAAAAACAGGGCTCCTTTGACAGCTGACTTTGGTTTGAGGATAGACTGCAGGTCTTGCTGAACCTTCTAGAGACTGCATGAAAGTCTAGAATGCTCCCAAACACCTCCCTGCCTTGTCGCCTTCGCTTGGGTCAAACTCCTAGCCATGCCCAGCTCCCTCCCTCTCTCTCTCATTTCCCCTAATAAAATCCTTGCACATTTAATCCTCTCTTGGCATTTGCTTCTCAGAGGACCCAGGCTATCCCAGAAGCATTGCCATGTCCTGCTTCTTCTTCCTTCACACCGCTTTCCCATTAGACCATCCCACCTCTAGTCAATGTGGACTCCTTGCAGATACTTAAATTGGCTTATTTTTTAGGAGCTTCTTTATAATTTGGTGTCTCCTTGGTAGAATCTAAGCTCTTTAAGAACTTACATCTTTAAGGCTCCTCACATTGATGGTTATCAGAGGTATTGCTGACCCATGGCAGGGAGGTCCTTGCCACCAAGCTCTTACATCGTATTTCAAAATGCTTGTATGACTTCTTAATATAATTCACAATCACTATTGCACAATTAGCCCACAGCCTGCTAAGCTTTTTACATACATTACCTCATTTAATGCCTAACTCTCTCAGCACACTCCCCTACCACCCACCCATCCACCCACCCAGAGGATGCCCTTCTTCAAACAACAGCTCGGCTTACACTCACTCGGCAGCCCCTCCTCCTCTGTGAATCCAAATCAAGACATTTGCAGGCAGAACACAGAGATCTGATCTTGTAAAGTGTGAGCATTTTCCAGCAGACAACCGATACCCAGGTTGAGAAATTCCAGGCACACAGCTTAGTAACAAAGTCCAGCTTGGCCCAAGCTAACGGGTGATACAATCAACTCCTCTTTCTAATCCGATCCTGTTTTACCCCCACCCCCACCCCCAGCCCCCAGCCACTTCTTTCCTCTGTGTGTCTTGGCTTCTTGGTACTTGAAAAACAAGGCCTCTGGACACATCCAGGACACATCCTAGGTGTTCTCTGACCCCCTGAGCTTGACACATCCTCCCTGAGCCCACATTTGGAAATGTTCTTCAGTTCACTCTGAGACACAACTCGATATACTAAACAGAAAGCCGTGGGCTGGCTGGCCGTGGGACCTCAAACAAGATACTTGGCATCTGTGAGCTTCAATTCCGTTGTCTTTAAAACAGGGTCATTGTGAGGATTAAAGGAGAGAGTGAATTTGAAAATTACTGTAAATCCTTACTATTCAAAGTGTGATCCTCGGACAAGCAGCAGCATCCAGAAGCATGTTAGAAATACAGACTCTCAAGCCCCGCCCAGACCCACTGAACCAGAGACCCTGAACTCACAGCACCCCTTTCCTCCCAAGTGATACATAGGCACACTGAGAGTTGGAAAGCCTGCTCTCTGAGTTGTAGACCTTCACCATTATTTGCCCTTCCTGAGAAACACCCTAGGGAAGGATTTTGGAACCAATCCCTCTGCCTTTGCCATTTCTCCTACTCCTCCCAGTTATTCCTGTCTTTCTCATTTCCCTCCCTCCTCTTCCTCTCCCCAGCCCCTTCAGGTCTGTGTTGTCCTCTCTACCCTATTCCACTGCTTCTTTTCCTTTGGTCAATTACACAGTCAGCACTCCCCAAACCCACCGTTTCTACTGTCTCAGCAAAAAGGAAATGCAGGGGGGAGACTTGGCAATATATGTACACTCGGAGGGTGCCACTCATCACAGCTTCATGGCCTACAGGAGGTAGAGAGAAGGCTGGAAATGCTCAAAGGGGCACAGCCAGGGATAAAACCCAGGGCCAGTTGATGTATCCATTCACCTCTAATTCCAGGCCCCGCTGGGTGGTGAATTGCCCCCACTCCACGTGCCTGATGTGTAATATATTTTCTGTAATTATGGTGATGCCGTCTGTGTATATGTTAAATGACTACAGCAGTTAATTATTTGTGGGTAAACAAGGGATGCCTCTTTGCCCCAGGAGAGACTGAAAGACTCCCGGTTAAAGAACCACAAGATCAAAGAGAAAGGGAGGGGGAAAGTGAGAGGAAACGTCATTCTTCCCCTGGGAGCTTCTGCGAAGGAGGGGTGAGCTGATTTGATCTTCAAGGAGACTTCAAGCAAGGCCAAAAGGCCCTTATAGCAAGAGCAGACTGTCCACAGGGATCCAAACCGAGGTGTGGAGATGAGGGATGATCTCCAAAGACCATCAGTAGTGCCCTGAATGCCAGACAGTCCACACACAGCTCTGCCCTCCCTGGGGGCACACATCTGGAGCCTGCTAATTGTTGCAAATATCCATCTTTCTCTTCTCCCCTTGACATAAAATCCCCAGTTTTTAGCAGAACATGTGCCTCTCTCCCCCAGTAAAGACTACATGTCAGCCTCAGCTTGCAGCCATGCGTGACCATGTGATCAAGTCTGGCCAATGGGATATAAGCAGAAGCAAATTCTGGAATCAGTTCTGGAAGACATGTGAGTGCATCCTTCTTTGCCTTCTCCTCCTTCTTACCCAGTAGAGCAGGGATGTGACAGGGAGCTTAAGCAGCCATCTTGAACCATGATGTAACTTTGGGACTGGAAGCTCTGTTGGGCAGAGCAACAAGATCAAAGAAATCTGAATCATTTGCTCATTTGTGTCTTACAGCCCTTATGCCAACCATCTTACCAGCCTGGTCATTCTGACTTCCCAACATTTATGTGAGAAATCAATTTCTGGCATATTTAGGTTACTGTTAGTTTGGACATTTTGTTATTCACAGATGACCAACTGATAATGATGTGTGACATGGTGTCTTAGATCAGGTTCTCCAGGATACAGATTTTGAGAAGGAAATTTGCTTGGAGGAAGTTTACTGGGGTATGGTCTCAAAGTCAACACTTGAGTTGGAGAAAGGGAAGAAGATTGGGCAAAAGAGAAGCTGAATGGCAATGTGGTCACAACAGTGGCCTTGGTTGATCTCACAGGGACCTCCGGAGTGAAGACAGCTAGAGGGCTGAGCCTTTGGATCTCTCTGGGTTTTGATTTTCTCATCTATAAAATGGGTGTGTTACTGATCTTGCATTTGTAATGAGGATTTTTTAAATGTGTGTGCAGGGCCCAGCTTACAGGTGAACAACCATGAGAGCCAACCTCAGGAAGACTTGAGAATTTTGTCCATGTCCTCTGGGGGCCCACGTCTATGCCTTCACTAACTGGCCTGTCTGTACATCATAGAAGACAAGCAGGTGACTGTCACTTCTCCAGAACCTTCTCTAACACTGGCACCTTCTCCAACTGGGAGAATTTACAATTTCCTCCTTTGTGTTCCCACAATATTCTATTGTTACCGCCATCATGGCTCTCACTACATGAATGTGACTGTTTCTCTAGGGCCCTAAGCTCTGTGATCACCTGTGTATTTCCCACTTTTAGTTCAGTGCCAGGCAGGCCGAAAATGCCGAATGTACAACGTTAAATCAACGAGATTCACTGAGGGGCCAAATTCCTGTGATATCAAGAAGACAAAGACTATTCCTCTAAACAAGGAGACATGGCTTTGAGTCTCCATCTTACCATCTCTTATAGCCTCCTTGAGTCTCAATTTTATCATCCATGTAATGGGAATAATATCAACAAATAAGGCTGCTGTGGTGATGAAATGATATATGAATAACATGGCTTAGATGTTATACTATTGGAGATGGGGAGAGGAAGGTTTTCATCAATTGAGTGTAAATCTGTGACTCTGGGGGGTTGTTTTCAGCACATACGCCATAGCTAGGTAGTTCTGCAAAATTAAGCAGCCAGCAAAGTGTAAGGCCGGGGACAATTGGCCGCATCCCAAGTGTAGTTCTAATGTCAGTTTCTCTTGCCTGGAAATGCAAACTGTTTGGCCACACAGGCCACCAGGTAAAGACTCTCCAGAGGGCTCCAGCCCTGGAAGTATAGACACGAAGGAACAGCTGAGACGGAGCAGTTAGATGTGAGATCAAAGCCACTCACACCTCACCCACAATAGCAAGGGGGCCCCTACATAATGCATACAGGACTCAGGGACAGGCAAGGCTCCCTCAGAGGATGGCTATGAGTGGCAATAAATAATCCAGGCTCTCTAGCTGTTCCAAAGCATGCTCAGGTGAGGGGTCCAACATAAATCAACAGTGGTCATGATGTACCTATACCAATCTGACAGGAGGAGGAATTGAGATCCCAAGTTGAAGCTCTGAGGATATAGGAGGAACTCAAAGCACCCTAGATGACCTAGAAAGCAAGTGATGTATCAGCAACACATTGAAGAGGCAGTAGGTCAGAGTGGTTAGGAGCCAGAACTCTGGAGCAAGCCAGCCTGGAGTCAAATCTTGCCTCAGCAACTGATTAACTGTGATATCCTGGTCGAGTTATATAACTGTTCCATGCCTCAGTTTCCCTATGACAAAAAGGGACAGTCATAATTCCCACCTCAGGTTGTGTTAAGGGCTGAAATAGCATAGGTCAAGCATTCAGTACCTGGCACATAGTAACTGTGCCCAGGGGCTGGGAACTGTGAGGGGGCTGCAGGGGACAACTGCCATTCTATCAGTAGTGATCATCTTGAGGTCACTGGCACCCAAGAGACAAGGACCCACTCAGGAGGGGCCTAGTCCAGTTGGAGATATGGTCTCCACATGAAAATCAAAATAATACCATGAAGTTAAATGTGGTCAGAGCCAAAAGAAGGGTAGGGGAAGCTGAGACCTAGAGCTCAAACAGAGAGACGTATCAGGACTGGGGCAGGCAGCATTTTGGTTGTAAGGCAGAGAAACACCATACGAAGTGGCAAAGCAATACATTGAAGGTATGGCTGATTCCAGGCACTTATCCCAAGTGGTGGCAAGATGGTCACCAGCAGTTTCAGACTTACATTTTATTAGTAGAACAACCGTGATAGAAAAGGTGCCCTTCCTTTCCCAGCAGTTCCAGAAAAATATCCAAGGCTGTCACTGCCTGGCTAGAATTAGCCACCTTGGGCAATGGCCCACCCCAAGACCCTGGGAGCATGACTGGCTTGACTTGAACCACATGGCCTGGGGAGAAGATGAGGAATATTTCAGGCAATATAACAGATTTCCCCTTCAGAAGATTTCTGCTGAGGAGGTGAGACTCCAGCTCACACCATCCCTTTTCCACTCTTGTTTAAATAGTAACCTGCATTTGTTCAGAGCCACAAATTGCAAAGGGCTAGCACCTATACCATTTAATCTCTTAACTCACTCAAATCAATTCTAGGCAAGGGAAGACTGACCAGCAAAGGCCCAGAGGTGGGGCTGCCCATGGCAGGGGAAGATTAGTCTAGCAGCTGTGTGAAGGAGGGAACAAAGTCAAGAGCGTGGGGCTGGGGGTGTTCTTCTTTCCAGCCCAAGGGAAAAGGGCCCATCCCTGTTTTTTTTCCAGTTCATCAGGAAAGTCCCAAGGTGGCATGGCAGGAGGGACAAGGACAGGAAAGGGGTATAGGGATAGAATGATAACCAGCTCTGATTTGGAAGCCGACTTTGAAGGAGAGGGCAGTGGAGTCAAACATGATTCTTCAGTGTGGGTTGAGTGACAGTCATCTCAGACAGAAATGGGCAACTCTGTTAGGGGAAAGGGGATGGGGAGATTTTATTAGATTCATCTGAATCAAAAGTTCCACAAGGATATCCAGGTGAAATGACCACAGGCTGAGACCAGAGCTATAGATTTCAGGGGCCTAACATCACCACTGAGCCCATGGGAATGGCTTGGCTTGGCTCCTGAGTTCTAGCAGAGAGTGTGTGAGAAGGCTGAGAACTGGGCTTTAGGAGATGTCCACATTTAGGGGACCAGTCAAGGAATGTAGCCACAAAGAAGACAGTGAAAGCTCAGCAGAGAGAAAAGGGGAAAGTGTTCAGCAGGGCTTGGGGCAGAGACACGCGTGGAAAGGGCTGGTGGTGGAGAATGAAGTTTCCCAAGCCCAGGGGTCCCGGGTCCTTGGAGTGAGGTGGGCTTCCTGCTCTAACAAGGGCTGAGGACTATGACTGATGTTCCCCAAGCACATATGGGTCAACAGAATTTGTATTGTCCTAGAGAAAGGAGCAGAGGGGTTTTAATGCTCTCACGATTACGACTGGAGAGGAAAGAAAAAGAAGGGGACATAAGGAAGGGGAGAAATAGGAGAAGGGGTGTGGCTGTGGCACTTCCTCCCCACCACACACACACACACACACACAGGCTTGACAATGAAAAAGAAATTGTTTCTGTTCTCAGAGAATTCCTTGGAGAATCCTCTCCACATGCCATCTCCTGAAACATAAGGTTCTCACACACGGATGTGCGTGCACACGTGCACACACACACACAGTCACACAGAGGCATATGTGTCAGCGCAGGGACGGGGCTGCTTGGCTCACACTCTGCTGGCTGTAGAATGACACAGTGGTGGTGGGAAGGGAGTGGGAAGAAGCTGGCCTCGGAGAGGGCCTCAGCGACTCCCCAGGCACCCACCTTTTGTCCAGGCAAGGGCCAGAGGAGCCATGGATCTCAGTGTGGGTGGAAGGGAGCTCAGTCCTCCCCAGATGTCAGCACTAATGCCTTGATAAACAGGGAGCTTGCTGGAATGTGGCCGTTAATTGGAGATAGAGCCACAGCCTTTAGCTCTGGGAGCAATGGTTAATGACAGGCCCGCTGGGGGAAGCTGCCGACGGTTGCCACTGTTCGAGTTCTGTCCTCTTTGCTTCTTAAACAGCAGTTTATCTAAAAATTGAAAACACTTTCCTGGGAATAATTATTTCTTGGAAGCTATGGGACTGCTATCCAATTTCACAGCCGGCTGTCGGGTTGACCTTCTATCGGCCAAGGAGCTGGCTGCCTTTTGGGGGACAGTTTTGCTTCTGCTCTTCCTCTCGCCGTCTCTTTCCTGGATCCTCACTGTGCAGCCACTGTGGGCATGTTTGAAGGGGCTTTGTGGCTAATTTAGGGCTGAGCGGGAGGTTCACTGAGTGAAGGTGGGCCAGAGAAGGAGGAACAACAGGAAGGCAGGAAAGAATCTTCAACCTTCTGAGGAAAGATGCTCCTAGCATCGCCAAAACACACCTAGAAGCCTCGGTGTCCTCTGTGCCCGCTCATGGCTTAGGCTGAGCTCCAGGTCTACCAATGGGAGAGTATCAGGGAAACGAGACTGTAGTCACCAAAAACACCCTCTGTGGACTGTTTCTAGAATAGCAAGCTTGCAGCAGTAGGGAAAGGGCAGAAAGAGGAAGCTCAGGAACCCGAGACCCCACCAGCTGTTCAGATGAAGGCAGGGACACCCTGCCCAAGGGGGTGCCCCAAAAGCAGAGCTGACTTCTCCTCCCGCAGTTGGGTCTCGGTGCCGCCACCCGGTTTGTGATGGAGGGATGGGAACCCACTCCAAAAGCTGACCCCTCATGTGTCCTCCCAGGGTCAGCCCAGGCCAGATCACGACAGGGCACTCAGCCTGGAAACATGGCTGCAGGCAGCATGCTCCTTGGATGCGGAGGGCAGTGACACAGGCGGTTAAACTCAATGCACTGGCCACAGGCCAGCCTTCCGGCTTGGCAATTACACACTGTCTACCTCCGCCTCTCCCTGCTGCCCCATCACCTCCCTGTCAGGCGGCTTTAATGCCGCTCGCCTCTTCCTGTCAGCAAATGTTTGTGTGTGGCGTTGCTGGGCGACAGTTGAACAGGGCCTGCATTTTCCTAGCCCCTGGGCCCCTGGAGGAGCCTTCCCTCCCAGGGCTTTGCAGGCTTTACGTGTCAAAGCCACGTGAGCCACAGCACAGAGAAGCACGGGCCTGGCTCCTGGAGAAAGACTGGCTCTGGCCAGATGGGCTAAGGATAACTGGAAGGTGGAGCTGGGCCTTTCTCATGCTCCCAGCTCCCCGGGGAACTGTACTGTTAGTCCCTTTCACAGACACATCTGTGGAGACTGGAATTCATTTTGCCAAGTGCTGATAAAGACAAGAACCACGACTCCGCCCCCAAGTGAGGTCACATGTGGCTCCCTGCCCATGGGAATCTGGACAGCAGGACAGACCACCAGGCATTCTGTAAACACCATGTATTTAAGGAGACACCTCGAGGTTTAAAGAAAAACTTGGACTCCAAGCCAGGCTCTGCCAACCACCAGGTGTGTGGCCTCAGCACCACCTCTCTGGGCCTCTGCTTTCCTATCTGTGGCATGGGACTGTGATAATAGCCCAGACCTTGCTCAAAACCAACGGGGCTTCTTTCTCACAATGTCTAAGAGCGAAAGCACCTTCTATGCAAATGGGGGAAATGAAGAGGAATAACTGGGCCAGGATCTGGAAAGGAACCAACAGGCACAGGAAAAAGGAAACGAAGTAATGCAAAATGTTTTTATTGGGCAAGAGTGGGACCTGACAGAATGGCACTTAATGGGAGAAGAAGCTGATGAATTATAATGATAGCTGTCGAGCTTGGGTAAAAGGCAGTAAGCCTGCAGCAAGAAAGGCAAAAAAAAAAAAAAAAAAAAAAAGGTCTTCAGGTCACCCAGACTTGAGTCCAGGTTTTGCTGCATCCTGTTCTAGCTGTGTGACCTTGGGCAAGTTGGTTAATATCTCTGAACCTCATCAATCAAATGCACTCTGAGTACTCACCTCACAGATCTTTTGTGGCCTGGTATGCAGTGAGCAAACAGTGAGTTAGGTCCTCAGGCTGCTTGGGGGAAAGGGGATCTACATGTGAAAATCCAAGTAATCCCACAAGGGCAAATGCAGTCAACACAAAAGCAAGGCACAAATACACGGGTGCTTATACAGGGAGCAAGTGCCTAGGGCTGGGGGCAGCCAGCAAAAGTGTATTAGTCAGGATTCTTCTGGTTCCTAGTGAAAGAAACAGAGCTTGAAGTAGAGTGAGAACAAAGGGGTTTTAATGGTGCAGGTCCAATGAGAACAGGAGTGCTAAAACGGGTGTCAGTGCCCTGCCCAGGTACACTCCCGCTACACACAAAGGTGGCCAGGGAGCACACCAGGGTTTTTCTTCTGGACACAGGAGCCCCTTTGGGGCCAGACAGAAGTGCTAGTGATTCATGCCCCTGGAAGCAGCCCTGACCAATGATAGTCAGGGAGTAGATAGATAAGCACTCCAGCTCCCTTACTCTCAGGTGGGTAATTTAAAGGCGTTTCGCACTACCTCCTAGACATCCCCAACTGGATTGAGCTTCCATTGCGTGGAAGGGTAGTGAGCTTGGTAACACAGCTGTTGTCAGCTTCTTTCTCATTTGTGCCCCACTGCCCCACTCCCCTATATGTGCTTCCTGTGATCATTTCACAAATAAACGACTTACAATGGAATCCTTTTGTCAGGATCTGCTTCTGGGGACCCAGACCAAAACAAACACTGAGGTTTCAGGTCAGGCTAGTTCTAGGTGTTTAAGCAGTAGCCTCAGGGATATGTTCTTCTCCATCTCTCAGCTCAGCTGTCTCTTCCTCTTACCCCTACCCTAGGTGAAGATAACATATATTCAAAATATTTACAGACGGGCAGATAAAAATTCTATTTCAGCCCAGGGATGGAGACTGGGCATTCTCTAGAACAAGAGATAAAAAGGGAAGACAGACAGCCATGAGGAAGACAGAAATGAATGGGTTTGGCAGAGGGCCAGGGTGCCCAAATCTCTCCCCTGACACCTGGATTATGGGAACACATCGGGCCACTAGAAGGCACCAGGCAGGGGCATTTATGCTCAGAAGGAAATAGTTATAAGAGGGCGATGTAATCACAGCCAAGGGGATGATTGTGAAAATGCAGGTGTGCGTGTGTGTGTTTAGTGATGAAGCTGCCTCATCAGAGCAGAAGGTGCCCTGTGAGCTGGGAGGGGAAACCCTGAGGCAGCTGGGATGGGAGATCCTGGATGTGGAGGCCAAGGGAGAAGAATTGAAAGCAGGAGTTCTGGAATCTGAGAGCCCATTCAAAGAAGCAGAAATTAGGATAAACAACTATTTCAGTTTGCTAGGGACTGTCTCAGTTATAGCACTGAAAGTTCTGTGTCCTGGGAAACTCCTTCATGCCAGGGAAATGGGGACAGTTGGTCACTCTAGCTGAGATGCTCTGGCACAGACTCCCAGGAGAATGCAGACTCTGAGCAGAGGAGCAGGACAGAGCTCGCCTAGATGGAGCAGACAAACTAAGAGAGAAAATGATGCAGCATCCTAAATGCCCATACCTTTTGACCCAGAAACTCGACCTCCAGGAATCTTTCTTTCAGAAACACTCATGCTCACACCCAAAAATATATGCACAAGGACATCTACCACAGCCTCATCTGTCTCGTTGAAAAATTAGCAGCACTGTAATTATCCAATAATAGGTCTGTAATAGGGGAATAGTTAAAGGAATCATGGTATATCCGTACTGTGGCATACTCGGCAGTTAATAAAGAGCAAGAGGTATTTCTAGATTGTCATAGTTTGGGTTTCCGTAGAAACAGACCCAGAGACAAGCATTAGAGTGCAAATTATTTATTCAAGAGGTGGAAAAAACACAGGAGAGGTGTGGGTGGGAAGTGGAGGGGAGTGGGGAAGGAAGACAGGGCAGAGAAGGCAGTCAGTAAAAGGGGTGTTCTCAAGCCAGTTACCACTGTGGGCAATTGGAGCTCATTCCTGCAGGGAAGCTACAGGATACGTTTCCAAGTTGTTGCCACCAAGGAGTTGGGGGCATTCTACACCAACTCCTGAGATTCCTTGGTTGAGGGCTGCTCACTGGGCTATTAATTCCCCGGCATTTTCAGTGTTCCCTGCTTGTGGCAGAGCATTGGAGAAAGCCCTCAAGCCCAAAGATGTGAACCCTGACAGAAGGCACGATGAGCAGTGGGACGACTCCAGGGATATGGCCTGGCACCCACAGCTTCTGCCAAACATAAGTGTTATCTTGGGGTTTCCCCTGAATCACTATTAAAGTGAGGGCTGTGGAGGGGAGGTACAGAGGTATGCAAAGTGTGATTGCATTTTAGTATTAAAGTGTGTGTGCAGCCCTGCCAGTGTGGCTCAGTGGATTGAGCGTCTCATCCCATGGACTGAGAGGTCCTGGTTCAATTCCCAGTCAGGGCACATGCCCGGGTTGTGGGCTTGATCCCCAGTGGGGAGCGTGCAGGAGGCAGCTGATTGATGTTTCTCTCTCACATCGATGTTTCTACCTCTCTCTCTAAAAAATCAATAAAAACATATTAAAAATAAAAATGTGTGTGCACACATGTGTTTCAGGCTGCACCTATTCACATGTATAAAAGAAAGAAAAAGAAAATACATACACCAAGCTGTGATCAGGAGCAGAACCAGTGCCCTCTACTTCCATAATCTGAATTTTTCCAAACAAGTATTACTTTTATAATGAACAATAACAGTAATTGTCATTGTTACTATTTAAAATGGGGTGGGATTAAAGAAATGCAATGCATCTTCTATAAGGGGAAAAGGAGATAAAGTTCTATCTGAAACCCTTCAGGCCAGATAAGTTTCCGATTCGAGAAGTTTTTGTATATTAGAAAAGGAAGACCTGTAGAAACCATATCTTATGAAACATCCCCAGGCTGTAATCAAACTCATTAACAGTGCTACGTTGAAACATATGAATAGTCACAGAGTGGGATAAATAATGACTCTAAAAAGCCTCACATCAGTTCAAACCAGGTTTTGCTGCTAAATACATGTGTGCCAAACTTACATAAGACCTGTGAGTTTCTGTTGCAAATAAGGGATTGTGGATCAGTAGTAAGGAAAGAAAAGTTTCTAAAACTAGAGTCAGGGTGACAGTAAGGCTGAGTAATTAAGTAATTAAGCCTTTACAGAATAATACAGCAGTGGGACCCTTCCATCCAGTTCCTACATGGGACCAGAAAGGGGCTGGCCAGAACCAAATACTTCTGGGGACCCTGCCTCCTGATGAAGTACCCATGCCACCTAGAGCAGCTCTTGGTGTCACAACCTAAACATTAAGAACAGATGAGTCCCCTGGGAAATCTGATGAAAATTCAGATTCCTAAGCAGTAGGTCTGGGATGGGGCCCCAGAATCTGAATTTCTTTTTTTTGTTTGTTTGTTTGTTTGTTTGTTTTTTATCCTCACCCGAGGACATTTTTCCATTTTTTGTTCAGATAGAATGGGAGGGAGAGAGAGAAACATCGACATGAAAGAGACACATCGAGTGGCTGCCTCCCGCACGACCAACCAGGGCCGGGGACAAATCGCAACCGAGGTACGTGCCCTTAGCGGGAACCGAACCCGGGTCTCTCTGGACCGCAGGTCGACGCTCTAACCGCTGAGCCAAACCGGCCAGGACGAGAATCTGAATTTCTAACACATTCCCAGATGAGGCCAATGCCACTGGTCCACGGACTGTGCTTTGAGTAGTGACACCATACAGTCAGTTCGATGGAACCAAAGTGGGTCTCTGTATACCTCCCTCCCATCACTCGTGGCAGCCACAAAGAGTATGTCAAATTGTCCTATAAATCATCAAGTTTCTCTAATCGGGTGCCAGCAAGGAGAGCGGGCTGTATCCCTGGGTGTATCCCAGGCTATATCCAGCTGGGCAGTGGTGATGGGAGGGGAACCCAAACAGGTAAAACCATACTCCCTGAGCAGCATGAAGAAGCCTTGAGAGACACTGAGACCAGGACCAGAGAGCAAATAAAGTCTGAGTGAGAGAAGAGGGGAGGAGCAGATACCAGAGCTCGGGTAGGCAGGGTATTGTATTGTGCGATTGTGGCTTTGATCAACCTTAGCAGAAAGAGTTTATATCTAGTCATGCCTCCACCCAACCCTGAATGCTGCAACTTTTTTTCCTGATTTTCCTCCTCCTTGGCTACAGTAGACAGGGAGAGAGGACTATTGCCCAAAAAACAGGCAGAAAGCAGAGACCTAAAGCACGGGACCCTTGTGAAAGAAACTGGGCGGCCTGAAAAGAACTTAGTACCTTGATGTTAACAGACGTCAGAGTCATGGTTACCTCTGGGAGTAGGTATTGATAGAATAGAAGTAGGAGGGAATCTTCTGGCTGGGGGGTAGGGGGCCTGAAAATGTTCTGTAACTTGATCTGGGTGGTGGTCATGGATGCACACATATGTAAAAAGTCATACAGCTGTACAATTCAGATTTTACTGTGCAAACTTTACTGTGTGATTGTCATATCACAATTAAAATTGGAATAAAAATGAAAATGAATCTCAGCCCTGGGATGGCGTAGGTGAGCCAGTCCTGGGCCCTCTCCAGGCATTGCCTGAGAAGCTGCTGGACCACAGGGAATGACAAATTGCCTAGGGGCTACAATAAGGGACTGTGTGCCTTTACCTGAACTGAACTAACTAGATAACATGAATCCACCCCAGGTGTGATGATTAAACAAATGAGACTCATGCAAAGATGTCTCATGATTTCACACTCACATAACATGTTTGTGAAAGACCTCATTTGGCAAATATCCCAGCATCTAATCTGCTCCTTAGTCACAGAAAATTTATTAGAAGTATCAATGTGCCCAGCTTTTTCTGAGCCTCCCTTTCAGGTATGTGTGTCCTGTATCCAGGAACACCACTAATTTCAGACCAATGAGATGTAAGCAGGAGTGCGTGAAACTACTGGGAGTTCTATAAGAGAAAGACATGCCCTTCGTCTTTTTCTCCATATTGCTGCCCACAGATGTGATGCCTGGAGCTCTAGAAGCTTTCTTAGACAAGGGAAGTTGTCTGGGATGTTAAATCAGTGAGCTAGAAGAAGGCTTGGTCTCTGATAATCCCATCAAGGCTTCTAGACTGCCTAGTAAACCTGAGA
This sequence comes from Tadarida brasiliensis, assembly GCA_030848825.1. Lineage (NCBI taxonomy): Eukaryota > Metazoa > Chordata > Mammalia > Chiroptera > Molossidae > Tadarida > Tadarida brasiliensis. Next base: position 104,248,158 of record CM061280.1, on the reverse strand, counting down.
GAGAGAATTTCCTATTTTGTTTAAATCTGGTTACTTTGGATTAGATTTTGCTGTCATATACACCCAGAGACTGTCCCTTTGCCCGTGTGCAACGGTACTCCAAATCTCTCACAGCGTAGTATGAATTAACCCCATACTGACTGTGTGCCCTGGACCATGGGGCAGAGGGGTGGGGGGCATCAAGGAGATCACACTCCCAAAATCCCCATCCTCATAATATAACCTTATAGCTCCTCCCATCAAGGAATAGAGTCTATTTCTCTACCACTTAATCTGGATTGGCCATGTGACTTACTTTGGCCAATGAGATAGTAACAAAAATGACCTAAGCAGAGATATGCAAACCACTTGAGCAAGGGGACTTACCCTCTTGTTGTTCTTGGAACATTCCGATGGCCAAGTGAAAAAGCCCAGGCTAGCCTGGCAGAGGAGGAGAGAAACCTCAGCCAGCCCCAGCCAACACACCAGCTGGCTGTGGACAGACACATGAGCGAGTCCAGTGGGGATCTACAGAGCTCAGCCCAGACCAGAAGAAGCACCTGGCTGAGCCACAGATCAGTGAGAAATAATAAATAGTCATTGTTTTAGACCACCAAACCTTGTAGCTTGTTAAACAGCAACAGCTGACTGATACAGGGGACACAGCTCTCGAATGGCAAGGTTCTCACCACCTTATTCTTGGGTGATGGCAGTGAAGAAGGAATCAAAACTGAGCTGGAAAATACATAACACCCAAGTAAGTAAGCCCTATGTCGCCCTCAAGATTCCTCCCTTTGCCCCTGACTTTTCTAATCTCTCAGCTAGGTGCATACCTCCTCCAGGAGCAGAGAGAAATCCTGGCTGACCTCCTCATTTCTTAGCAGTGGGCAGTGGGTGGGAATAGCAGGTGGCCACAGGAGGACAGCCATATAAGTATTGCTTTCCTAGGGCAAAAGGAAGGCTTGGCTCTGGGAGCCTAGGAAAGGAGTGGGGGTGGGGAAAGACGCAGCCCTTGGGGCTAGTTTATGCCTTTAAAACATGCAGCCGTACAGAGAGAACGAACGAGTCTTTTCTATTATAAAGTATGTGCTTAGCATATTTATGTAATAGTTTCACCACGTGCACTGAATCATGTTCCTGCATTAGAGAAAAAGGGTTCCCTTGCTGCTTTGACATACTTTGGCAGGTCTGCAGCCTTTGTGCAGGTGGTCTTCAAACACAAAAGGAACCCTGGTGGCTGACACGGAGATGACCTGGGGTGGGAAACTGGCCCACAGGTTATGCCTGGCTTTTAGCTTCACTTTGATGCCCCTCAAATGTTACCCCTGTGAAATACACATGAGGGTGTTTTCTGCAAGGAGCCCCATACAGAGCACTGGAGGCAGCCCACAGAAAGAGGAAGTGCTGGGAAAATTGGAAGACTGCCTGGCTCCCGAAGAACTGGCCTCCCGGAACTGCAGGCCAAGGTGAAATGATATGAGATGTGAGGTTCAGGTGGCATTTGACCTTGACTCCCTCTTTATCCCTACAAAAGCCCCTTCCATTTTCTTCCTCTCTTTCTCCTCTTCTCCCACTTTCTTTCCCTCACTCTTTTTCAATCTCTTTCCCCTTAACTTTTTGTGTCTTAATTGGCCATAACATGGAAGTGAAATTCTTTTTATTATCTACTATATTTATTGAATACAGTTTTATTTCCTTGCTCTTAATTTTTAAAGTGGATGAGCTGAACACTTTATGGTTTTCTTTCAAAAAATTTTATATCGCAGAGGTAGTCATTAGAACTGTTCACAAATATTCTGGTTCTACTTTGGGGCACGTGGCTGGATAGCACGTCCCCTCCTGGTTTGTTTGTGTGACTTGTTTTGGCCAATTAAACATGAGCACTCCTGAGTGGCAGCTTAACAGCCATTGAGCTTTGGGGCCACCTTGTTTTCTTGCTACTATGGTGATGGGAGAAGCTTATGTGGAGGTAAAAACTTTCTCAACCTGGGTGTCTGCGTGACTTCAGCGGGCATACTCTCCCAGTCAGCCCGTTAGGCACAGAGCATGAGTAAGAAATACGGTTTTTTATATTAAGCCACTGAATTTGTTACTGCAGCATAGTTTTACTTATTCTGATTGATGAAATCATTTCACTACATTATCTTCCTCATTTGAGTATCTTCTCTCATAAGAAATCATTTACTATGATGCTGAAATTATTATCTATGCCAATAGTTTTTTAATCTTTAAGGGAGAGGTCAGGATTCCTTTGAGAATCTGATGAAACAATGAGCTCTTTTCCCTCCTAAAATGTACACATGACATTTTGCATACCATTGGAGGTTTTCACTCACTCCAGAGTACAAATGCCCTCTCTAGTTTCGAGGCTAATGCTTAACCATCACTGCTCCTTCTGGGCATCTTCAGTCCATGGTGCCTGGTCCGGTGAAGCCTTCTCTCCTCCTTGTCCTTGCTCCTGCCTGCAGTCCTGAGACTATCACAGGCACAGACCCCTGACCATTCTAGCAGCGTCCTAATGACAAGAAGCTATGCATCATTTCAATCGCTGGAGTCTTGGCAATCATTGGAATATGGGTAATTAGGTTTCCACGGAAGTTGCCTCTAGTGGGAAAGAACATCTTTCTACAGGGATATCCTTAGCAACAGACAGGGTTTGGGGCACTCTGGGCCACACCTCAGAAACTCCCTATCAAGATAGAACTGAAAATAAAGGATGGCAGGGAGGAAAAGAGAGCAGCAGGGTGCAGTGACACAGCTCTTGACCGTGATCGTGCAGGCTCCTCCTTATGGATTTCTTTTTTTTTTTTTATCCTCACCCGAGGACATTTTTGCATTTATCTTCAGATAGAGCGGGAGGGAGAGAGGGAGGAAGAGAGAGAAAGAAACATCGATGTGAGAGAGACACATCGACTGGCTGCCACCCACACAACCCCAACCGGGATCGGGGACAAACTGCAACCGAGGTACGTGCCCTTAGCGGGAACCGAACCCAGGACTCTCTGGGCCACTGGCCGACGCTCTAACCGCTGAGCCAAACCTGGCCAGGGCTCATGGATTTCTTTATATGAAGAGCATTCCTTGATTTGTGACGTGATGCACCCTACATGGAGAAGAATGACTTCTTTTTTCACTATGACACGTGACCCCTTTTTGCCTTCCTGAATGTTAGTTTCATCACTTGCATAGCCTAAATTACTGACCGAAAAAAATTCATTTGCAAGCTGATTGTTGAGAACTAGGAACAAATATTCCAATGAAAACAGTGTTTTAAAGCGTGGTTAATCTCCTTAGACAAATCACCAAAGTCTGTTAGGTGCAACTGAACACTAGAAACTGTTGGAAGCCAAACGTAGGAGTCTGTTCAATGTGATAGGAGAGAGGAAATCTGTTTTGTGGGGGCAAGGGGGATTCTCTTATCTATTTTCCATCTCTCATCTCCCTTCCACTGTCCCTCCATTCAGGTCCTTGATCCCTGTACGCTTCTTCCCATTCCCAAGACACTATTGTTAAAATCACCCCTCTTTCTCAGTCTAAATCTCAATGTCCCAGTGTAGCTGAACCCAAAAAGGTGTTCAGAGGAAAGCAATTTTGTTGGACTAATTCTCACTAAAATGTGAGTGACTGGGAACCCTTTCATCCTCTCAGAAGTATTCTTATTTTTTAAGACAAATCTCAAGAATTCAGTTGGATGACTAATTGGTAGAGCGTGTATCAGAGTAAAAGAAAAACTGGCAAGAGCAGTAAAGGAATATTTTCTGGGAATTTGTCTCCTGGGATCAAATCCCCAAAGGACAGCTCTTAATTGTTACAGCTTCTTTCCATCTTTCTACCAGCCCACCCAGTCTCTAAAACAAAAATATTTTTCAAACTAGCTCTTAAGGTCACCATATTGAAGCTGTGTGTATACATGTGTATGTGTGTGAATGTGTGTGCACATGTGCATGTGCATGTGTGTATGTGTGTGTGAGTGAGAGAGAGAGACTGAGGGGCATCACAGGCAGGAAAAGCAGCAGCTATCAGCATCCATGGGTCACTGATAAATCCAGGTTTGTTAAACCAGAGGACAGCCTAGAACAGAAGTAATGACGCCTTCTCCATGCCAACTTCACACAGAATCTCCCATAACAAGTGAGTGGCATTGTCTGCAAAGCAATCTGGCATCTTGGGAAAGGGAAACCCTTATTTGAAGGAGTGGGTGGTTGGGGGTGGGAAGGATATATTTTTTTATTCCTCAAAAACCACTTGCAGAATACAAAATTAGTCACAGCCCCTTGATACTGGGAACAGAAATCAAATTCAGATGGCGGCTAATTTTCCTTAAAAACACAGCTCTTTGTGCCGCGGGGCTATGTCCAGAGGTCTGACAGATGACACAGTCTTCATTCCCTTCCATGGGGGTGGGGATGCCCCTCCAAAAAGAGGCCAGCTGCCAAAAGGGACGATTTCACCCCTTCCTTTATTCAGCAGCTTTGTCTGCAAGATTGGGAAAAGGCTAGTTAGTATATTTCAAGGGAGCAAATAATTAGTTCTCTTGGAATCTCGTTTTAGATTTTAATTCGTAGTCTTACAGCCACACTATAGGAGCAGAAATTTCTATCTGCAGCGGGAGGGATTCAGTTTCGGCACACTAAAAAAAGGTCCTGCTTCCGAGGCATTTTTCCATGCATGAATCAAATTATTCCAGCTGGGTTTTACCAACACGTAGGCAATCAAAACCTACTTTAACTTGCTATTTATTCTTTATTTACTAGTTCTATAAATACACTGATGGGTATGCTTTTATATCAGACTGGGGGTGCGTGCAGGAAGAGCAGCAGCTATCTGCAACCATGGGTCACAAGCAGGTCTCAGGTTTGTGGGGAGACAGGCCTGCCACCATCACCCCCTCTGCAGGGAATGCATCTCCTGCCCGCTCTAATCCTGGCATCGCGAGTGTGGCTATGAGCCCTTCATTCATCAGACCTGTATAGAACACTTTGCCACCCTCCTTTCCTTCCTGGGATGACAAGGCCCACCTGATTTTTCAGAAAGGGCATGCAAGGAAATAAGACTAAAACACTATTCAAAGAAGACACATGCAAGTGACAGATAGCTCCGGCCAAGGCTGGTACATCTGCAAGTGGCATCAGGAGCAGGAGAGGGAACTTAAGATGAGGGGTTGGCCTTGGTGGCCTCCAGCTCTGATAGCTGATGATTTGATGAATGATACTTGTGCACCGGGCCCCAGTGGATAAACCAGGATTAAGGGGTGAAGTGCCAGGGAGGCAGATTCTGACTCAGCATCAGGACTAATTTGATAAAGATTAGAGTTGTCTAAAATGAATTGGGCTGCCTTGGGGGTAGCAAGTGCCCTGTCTCTGCGGGTTTTTTCAAGCATGGGGTGACCCTGAGGAGCGGCCATGAAGAGAAAAGTCAAAGCTCTGAGAGGAAGGTTAGATTTGGTGGCAGTTAATGTCTTCTCCAACTCAGGAATCCCACAGCCTCTGCCTCTGTGACTCCAAACTTCCAAAGGAGGTCTGTGTGCTCCTTGGGCTCTCTGCCACCTTTCCCACATGGACTCAGCTCCCTCTGCCCCTGGGAACAGAGACCATCCTGTTAGAGGCAGCACAGGGGCACAAAAGCAAGGGGCACAAAGTCTATGTGAGGGAGAATACAAGATTCCAAGGGCACAGAAATGTGGAAGGCCTGGATATATGCACGCATGACATCCGAGGCACAGGCTCTCTCCATCCCCTGGGGTTTGCCTCAGAACAATCAGTCTCATCATGCAAATTATCCGTTTGCTCCCTCTCTTTCTCCCAGAAATACATTCTCATGCCACTGGAAGTCTGTAAGAGCCCTTGCCACGTGGCAGTTGTTTTTACCTTGTCAGGACAGATCTCAAAAACCAGCAATAGCTCTGGCTGGGTAGCTCAATTTGTTGGAGCATTGTTTCATACACCAAAAAGGTCGAGGGTTCTATTCCCAGTCAGGGCGCATAGCTAGGTTGTGGGTTTGATCCCTGGTCGAGGCACATATGAGAGATAACCAATCAATGTTTATCTTTCACATGATGTCTCTCTCTCTCTCTCTCTCTCTCTCTCTCTCTCTCTCTAAAAATCAATAAACATATCCTTGGGTGAGGATTTTTTTTTTTAAAGCAGCAACAGCCTTCAGTCAGACTAGACTGCTGGAGCTGTGGGGCCAGGTGATGGTTTGCCCTGCCCAGTGCTGGGCAGAGTGCCCACTGCCTCCCCATCAACCTTTCCACGTAAGACTGGGCCTGCCCTCCACCCCAGACCCTTTTCTGAAAGACTGCCCACAGCTCTGTCAGCCCCTAGAGGGGCCTGGGCTCCTGCCCGCCTTTTCAGGCTATCAGTGGCACACAGCTATCTGAAACGTGGAGCTGGGCCTCAGCATGACCTGATGCGGCTTCATACTAGCTATCCTGGACACTGACCTGATGAACAAGTAAGGAATTCAAGTTGGCCCATGTCCTCGGTTGAATAGCGTCTCCTCAAAATTCATATCCACCCAGAACCTCAGTGTGGCCTTGTTTAGAAATAGGGTCTTGGCAGGTGTTACCAAATTAAGATGAAGTCACACTGGATTAGGGCAGTGCCTAAATTCAATGACTGATGTCCTTATAAGGAGAGGGAGATTTGGAGACACGCACACACACACACACACACACACACACACACACAGAGGGAAGATGGCCATGTGAGACAAAGGCAGAGAGTGCAGTGATGCAGCTACAAGCCAAGGAACACCAAGGCGTGCTGACAACCCCAGGAGCTGGAAGAGGTAAGGAAGGATCCTCCCCCAGGGCCTTCACAGGGAGTGTGACCCTGCCAACACCTTGATTTCAGACTTCTGGCCTCTAGAACTGTGAAAGAATCGATCTCCACTGTTTTAAGCCATCTAGTTTATGGTACTTTGTTACAGCAGCCCTAGGAAACTAATACAGCCAGCCTGGCTGCCCCCAGCTCTGGTGGGTTCTGGCCAGGCGTCCGGGCCTCTGTCTGTGCACCCTCTTCCTCCCTTTGGACTCTTGATTGATCTATATTTCCATGTATTAAACGTTACTGCAAGAGGAGCAGGCGCCATCACCTCATGGGAGCAGTCTGAGGGACATGGAATGAGCCAAAGAGAAACAAAAGGCCTTCTCCCACTTTAGTTCTCAGAGGTCCAACATCTGGACTCCCATGCCCACCCTAATCCTCTGGCCCTTTGATATAGCCCTGCCATCTGGATCACGGTTATCTGTCTTAAAGGTGTCACTCTTGAGGAAAGTTACCAATCCCACATCGAAGGGCACTATTCCCAGTGAAGGTCTGGAGGAACAGGTGCAAATCAAGGGTCCACACTCCACATCTGGTCTCTGCAGCATTGCAAAAATTGTGAATTAATAGCCAATGTTTCAAAATTGAAAGATTTTGTATTAAAATATTTTCTCATTTCTTTTGCAAAATTAGAAAATCTGGCCTCAGCAGCTAAAGCAGGGAAGCCAATGGCTCCTTTTAGATCTGGACATGGCTATCCAACTTTCCACAGTCCCCAGCACCCATTATTACTCTCTGACATTAAGGCCAGGTATCAGTTGCCATAAATCATTTATTTTCATTTTGTGGGTCTGGAACGGTGTTATTAAGAGGAGCATGAAATATTTCTTACACCCATGTCTCCATCAAAAGTGCAGAAAAGAGAGGACTGTGTCTTTAAAGGAAAGTGGGCGTGAACATATATCTTGGTGGAAGTGGAGATTCTTCTCATGTGATTACTATGCAAAATGTTTCTACACTTAACACACAAAGCCTAAGACACCATTATGGGGGTAGGAAAATCTAGCCTGCTCCTTCCCTTACATCGCCTGCTCCATTCCTGTAGGAGGCTGACTTCAAAATTCCTGCTGCAAAGATTAAATGGGCATCTTCTCTTCCACAGTTTCCAACAACATGGCCCTATCCAGGCTTTCCTCTAATCTCTCCCCAGGCACCTCCATCATCCATGGGACTTGCAGAGGAAATTTGATAAAGTTTGGAAGATGCAACTTCCCCTTTTAACAGCTTTTATGGTTACTACTGCCTATAAGACAAAGCCCAATCCTCTTAGCCACATCTCTGCCATCCCTGTCTCACTGAGCACGTTCTCCCAACACCACCGCCACATTTACCCCTTTGCCTTTGAGCAAGCTTTTCCTTGCATCTCAAATGCCTTTCTTTCTGGAGTTGAGGTCCTGCTCGCCTCATCAGCTCATCCAACTCAGAAGCTTAGCGATGTCATGGCAGATTCCCCAGAAGTCTCATTTTCATGGGGGCCTCTAGATTCCTTGAATGTTGACTTTGAGAACTTTGAGTGTTTAATCATGACACCCTGGGGGATATACTGTGCTTCTCTAAAAATAGAAGCCTGCCAAAACTTGACCCAGCCTCTGGAAGCCACACGAAGATTCCTAGGAGGCAGGGCTCTCCCTTACCTACACAGCAAGAGCAGTTGAAGAGCAAGAATCCTGGCAGATCTTATGTTTGAACCTGGCACTGGGAGCATTAGTTCTAGGCCCCAGTCCCCCGAAAAATGTTTGTTATACTATTTGGGATTCTCAAAATTTTATAATGACTCGGAGATTAAAAACTGCATAATTTCAATGGTAACTACTTGAAGAGGAAAAGTCCTTGAACCTCAGACGCAAAACTTCAGTGACCTGTGAACAGCCCTGAGCAACAAGGCAGCCTGGAGCACCAAGCAAAATGTTGGCTTATTGGAAGACTGGGTCAAAGACAACAATTGCAGTAACTTTATGGCAAAGGGAGGGGCCTGTGTGCACCTGGAATTATCACCCGAACCCCTGACACTCCCTTTCCTACCATCTAACCTCCAGCTGTTAACAAACTCCTATTCACCAGCTATGCCCCAGTTGGAATGCCCTCTCCTCTGGGAAAGCTTTCCTGTCCTCCTATTTGATGACCTCATAGTGCCCCCAATTTAGTGCAATAGGCAGCCCATCAAACAGTCCTTACCCTCAAACTTCTTGCCTCCGCCATGGGCTTCACTTCCCCAATGGCTCACTCATGTTTCTTGTCTTGTGTGCCAGAAAACAAGACCGTTCTCCTCAGTTGTTCTCTGCTTTGAACTAGATACTTCGGACTTTCTGGAACAAACTTGCCCCAACCCAGGCACATACCCAATTCCGTTTGCTCCATGCCCTGCAGCTGTGGGCCAGCTCAGCTGCTTCCACACACAGTCCTGGCTTCCAGAACTAAAGCCTGGGCACAGCTCCAAGGACCTTAGTTGCACAGTGTGGGAGGGTAGATGACCCAGCAAAGAGAGTAATTCCCACCTCCATGTTCCTGCTACTTGTTTGTCCTAGCACCCTCTTCTATCTTTGTCTGTCTGTCTCTCTTGATGATCTATGCTTCTCAGAGGCTGACATCCTGTTTTATCTTATTGGGTCTCTCCAGAACTTCATATGGAGCCTAACACCTAACAGGTTGTGATAGATAATATTACTTGTTGACCATTTTTCTTTACTCCTTGTCTCTGACATTTTTTACTGTGTACAGAGTATATCTCCTTATCCTCTGACTTTGAGCTTGGCCATATGAATTGCTTCAGCCAATGGAATGTGGGTGAAAGTGACAGAGTGTCAGTTACAAACTAAAGCTTTAAGCCAAACCTCTTGAATCTTCTGTCCTTCATTATGAAAATATCTTGTCCCAGGTAGTCATTGCTTCCTCAACCTGAGTCTCAGAATGAATCCATGTGGGGGCACATGAACCCAAACTGAAGCTTAGACCCAAATCTAGCCCAACTTGAATTGTAGCCAACCTCCAGATCTGTGAGTATGAAATAAATGTTTCCAGTTTTAAGTCACTGAGCTTTGGATACTGTTTGTTACACAGCATGATCACACAACAACTAACTAATACACAGTCCCTAAGGGCACTTTTGAGGAATAAACCAATGGGGAATGAATAAGTGAAAACAAACTTCATTCTCAGGAGAGGCACCTCAGACCCAAATATAGTTCACAATAACTCAGTGGTTCTCCAACTATGCTGCCCAGAGAAGCAGCATCCACATCACCTGGGAACTTTATAGAAATGAAAATGCTTGAGCCTTTCCCCGGACCTGCTGAATCAGAAACTCTAAGGGCAGGGCCCAACAACCTATGTTTTCATAAGCCCAGCAGGTGATTCTGATGCATGCTTGGGTTTGAGAACCACTTTAGTAACTACTGAAATAGAACAGCCCCCTTCGATCTAGGAACCATTTATTTCCTTAAATGCAGACATTCCAGATTTTTAAATGATAGAACCCAATTAACCAAATGCCTTGACCATCATGAACACCATCATCCCATTTAATCTAAGGTGCCCTGAGGCATTTCATCCAGGCATAGGAACTTTCTAGTCCAGTGGATCTCAACTCTAGCTGCATAATAGAATTTCTTGGAAGCTTTTAAAAATCCTGATGCCCAGGCCACGTCTAGACCAATTAAAATAAAATCCCTGGAGGTGAGACCCAAGCATCAGGATTTTTTAAATATGTTTTCCCAGTTATTTCAATGTGCAGCTGAGGTGAAGAATGACCTTACTTTTTTAAGGGACATAGGCTGGCCCAGCACTAGTCCTTCTGCCACTGCCTGATCTTGCTCTCCACCATGCAAAGTATTGTGTGTGGCCTCCCTGCCCCAGCTCTTAAGAATCTAAAGACTTGGCCCTGGCCGGTTTGGCTCAGCGGTTAGAGCGTCGGCCTGCGGTCCAGAGAGACCCGGGTTCGGTTCCCGCTAAGGGCATGTACCTCGGTTGCAGTTTGTCCCTGGCCCTGGTTGGTCGTGCGGGTGGCAGCCACTCGATGTGGCCCTTTCACGTCGATGTTTCTCTCTCTCTCTCCCTCCTACTCTGTCTGAACATAAAATGAAAAAATTAAAAAAAAAAAAAAAAAGAATCTAAAGACTTGTTAAATGTCCCATGTCTTGGTGCACTTTCAGCAAATTGGAGAGACTGGGTCTGACCAGGTATGCCTTGAGGAAGCGTGGCTCATGGACTGTAAGGGCATAGGGTGACTCCATTTAGTCATTCATTCTTTCAGCATATGCAGAGTACCTTCTACATGCCAGGCAGCATGCTAAGTGCTTGCAAGTCTTACCAGTGGCTGAACTGAGACAAGCAGCCATGGAGAATGAGGGCCTATGTCTGGCTAAGAGGCCTTCAATAACAAGCTTGTACTTTGGAGCACCTCTGACAGTTGTGGGTTCCCTCAAAGGACACAGATGCCAAGGCCTCTCTCTGGAGGCCAAATGGTTTGCAACTCTTCATCTCTGACCAAGCCAAGAAGGAGTCAGAGCAGCTTAATTTCACTGCCCCCTGTCCCACATGAGCAAGGGCCTTTCTCCCTGGAAGGCATTCCCACTGCCTTTCCCTTCCCTCTTCACAACAACTCACTATAAGCCCCCTCTCCATCCTCTGAGGACCCCTCCCTTGCTTAGCTATCTAAGGCAAGTTCCCCAGAAGCAGACCTTGAGCTAAAAATTCTTGTTCAAGCAACTCATGAAAGAAGTGCTCCAGGTAGAAACTGGTAAAGGAGTCAGAGAAGCAGGACAGGAGAGTTGGGCTTTCACAGTCTTGTGCCCAAGAATCATTGGAGGTTGGCTAAGGTCCACCCTAGGGTAGGATGGAGGATGTAAACTCCTAGGCACTTACACTGTCTACAGCTGCAAGCAAAGAGGCTCCAGCAGCCCAAGAGCAGGCCTGCAAAGAAGAATCACAGGTGCAGCCTATTGTAAACAAAAACACCTGAAGATGAGGGGAGGGATTTGCCGAAATGGTAACAGAGATCCAAGGTACGGTTGCCAGATTTAGCAAATAAATATACAGGATGCCCAGTTACATTTGAATCTCAGAAAAACAATCTTCTCTTTTAGTATAAGTATGACCCCTGCAATATTTGGGATATACTTGTACTAAAACCTTTAATTTGTTTATCAGAAATTCGTATGCACCTGGCCATCTGTATTTCATGGGACACCCCTAGTCCGAAGGTGAAAATGTAGGCCACTGCTTTGCTGCTCCCATTTCCTAATGATGCTGCTGTGCGTGGGTGCTCTGAACCACTGGTATCACCCTGGGCCACAGCTTACAGCATTTGGGAATAGTGGCCACTGTGTCTTGGCTAGGAGCAAAGTGTTAGACTGGGAACGCAGTAGAGCAACTGGTATTAAATGTCTTGTTGGTCCCTCTGGCACCTCTTCTGCATTAGACTAGAGCTGTGAGGTTTATCCAGAGCCACCTACGATGGCAGGGAGAAAATGATGACTGGGTGCCCAGTCTGCCTGCCCTGCCTCAGAGATTAAGGTGCTAATGCCCTTCTGACAGCCTGGGCCTCGAGTCCTGAGCCAGTCTGTCACTTGGTCAACCTGATCCTTTCATTAAGTATTTTTGTATCCTTTCACCAGTCTTTAAATAATGAAGAAAAAAAAAAAAAGAGGGCTCCAATAGTTCTGGAAGTTGTCCCAATGGCTGGCAGGTCCTGAAAATAGGTTGGGATTGATTGATTGTGGTTATAACAAGCAGGCCCCGCTGTGGGCGCCCCCGGTCCATGCATAATATAAAATATACAAACAGCAGACAGGGAACAAAGCCAAGACTGTGGCTCTTTACTTTGATTTGCGATCAGATCCTTTGAAATCCCCTGAATTAGAAGACTCTGAGAATGTATATGATCCTGCTTCCAAGTCCTCGTCTTTTCCAGGGTCCTGAGACCTTTGGGGCTGAGGAGATAGGTGCAAACAGAGTATATGCAATACCAGAGCCTTTTGTGGGAGCAAAACAGAGGAAAAGGAGGAGAAAGGCAAGTAGATGCTTCTGTGAAACTAAGGTGTGCATCGCTATGGATGATCACATCCCAGAAGTCTCACTCATAATCTTTTTTTAAAATGAATTAAGACATGGGAGGGATAGAAAATACCTCTTTATGGAAAACCTAGGTCCCTAATGACATGCCAAGCCACTGAATTACCCAACACTGAGCAGTGACTAGCCTTAAAATGTAAGAGAATGCATGTTTCTTATTATTGAAAAAAAAGAAAATGCCTCCTGCAGTATTCTAAATTCTCTTCAAGTCTTGAGGTATTTTTAAAAAGGTATTTCCATGAAGAAACTTTAGGCATTTCATTTCAAAAGTATAAACATTTGAAAATCACAGGATGTAATGAGGTTCTGGAATAAATTAGAAAGAAATAGAAGTCATTGTCTTAGGCTGGATCCCCCGCAGACCCTGAGACAAGAATGTGTGTGTAAATAGTTAAATAGTTTATATAGGGGGGAATCTCAGGAAGCACTATAAGGTAGTGGGGAAGCGAAACAGGGAAAGGAAGATAAGCAATAGAACATCATTACTGAGCAGTGGGGGCAACCTGGACTTAATTCCATTGTGCTATGCTGGAAAAAGGTGGAGAACATTTCTTCTCAAATTATCTATGGTGAAGAATTAGGTGGTTTTGTTTTTTTTCTTTTTAATTTTCAAGCCACCATGGACCAATGCATTTTCCTCTCCTGATACTTTTGACTATACAATAAAAATGAATTACTAGAAAAAATAAGAAAACAAAGACACAAAACACAAACCCCAATTATTATTATTATTATTATTATTATTAGGTGCCGGAGATCTATAACTACTCTGTGAAATTACTATGGAAGTTCCTAAATGCTTATTCTCAATTTTGGGATGTATTTCACACCAGTAATGAACAGATCCCAGACTGGCACCAGTTTGAGGACGGCACTTTGCACCCATGTCTCAGAGTCTGCCCATCTGAGGGACGGGGAAGCTGGGACATTTATCAACCAATGCATTGGTTGAGGCTTGCTCCCAGGGAGAGGGGGCAGGGGTGAAAAGTTGGCACCAACTCTCCTTTGCTGTGTGTGCAGGTGCAGGAAAAGCCCTTGGACAGAGAGATGCAGAGGTGCTGGCAGCTGGAAGTGCAGGGCAATGAACTAAAGTGGTAGGACCAAAGAGCTTATGGGTGGGGCAGCCGAAGCATTCTGGATTCGTATGGCAGGAAAGGACCACGAGAGTCATCAGTCCAGCCTCTTCTCTTGCAGGTTATGGAGAAACTGGTCCCTGAGCCAGTCATTGTCCCACTGTGGCACTCAGGTGTTATTGAGTAACACTGCTGTCAGGACTAGGGGAGTGGGAAGGGCTCACCCCCATTGCTTCTGTCTTGCCTACCTTGGTATTCTTCTAGACCTCTGCTTGTCTAGTCCCTGGCACCAGAGGGACGAATGTCAACTGGGAGACAGGTGGTGTCATCCACAGCAAGGCCAAACCCCCAGGTGAGGACTGGCTAAGCTATCATCTGCCTGTTAATCTACTGGGGAGTAGAGGAAAGGCCGGTGGACTTAGTGGAAAGCCGGGACTATACCAGAGATCTCCTGGCTTGAACTCTGAGACTCTGTTTCCTCATCCATAAAATGGAAATGTTAACCTGTGCCCTACTTACCTCACAGAGCTATTGTAAGGATTAAGTGAGATAAATAAGTGAAAGAAGTTTTTGAAAAGTTTAAAGTCCTCTGTAGCTGTCAACCCTGAGAGGTACTCATTGTCTGCAGATGAGTTGTTCAGCACCCTCAGATCTCAGAACACAGACCCCAATTCAGTAATGATTATAAAAGGTATCTGATTAAATTCAACACAGGATCTTGTTTTGGATCTTGGATCAAAAAATTAATGCTATAGCCTGGCCGGTGTGGCTCAGTGGATTGAGCGTCATCCCATGGACTGAGAGGTCCCGGTTCAATTCCCAGTCAGGGCCCGTGCCTGGGTTGCGGGCTTGATCTCCAGTGGGAGGCATGCAGGAGACGGCTGATCGATGTATCTCTTTCATATCAATGTTTCTATCACTCTCTCTCCTTTCCTCTTTCTCTAAAAAAATCAATAAAAACATATTTTTTAAAAATTAATGCTATAAAACACATTATTGGGGTGATTGGCACTATTTTAATAAGACCTATATAGTAAATGATAGTTGTATCAATGTCAAATTTCTGAATCTCTGTGTTGCACAAATTAAAATTTCCTTAATTTGATCATTGTACTGTGGTTACATAGGAGAATGTCTCTAATTACAGCAACAATAATAGTAGCAACAATAATAATAATAACATCTATGTATGTATGCATGTGTATATAAACAACACACACACAAACAGAGAGGGAAGAAAATGTAAAAAGTTAAGAATTGTTGAATCTTGATGCCTTATATATATAGGAATTCATGACAATGTTTTTGTAACTTTTCTGTAAGCTTGATTTTTTCCAAAATAAAAAGGGTTTTAAATAAATAAGCAAATAAATCTATCATCCCCTTCCTCAAAAAAAGTATTTGAGCCATTCTAGACATTGTACTAACACTGGAAACTTCCTGGTGAGCTTACAGACTCATATTCAACACAGATTTCTAATAAATTTGGTTATCTGATTTTTCAACCCAGAATAGATTAGAAATAAAAAGGTAGAAGGAGGTCATTGCAAGCTTAATGACAATAGAAGTAATAGTTGCCATCTGGGAGTGAAGAAATGGGACCCCCAAAAAATCCCCAAAAGGCAGAGACAAAGCTGTAAAACCTCAGTGCTGTTATGGATGTCATGATGCCTAGAGTTGGAAAGGTCTTCATTTCACAGAAAAGAGATTGAGAGTGTGATTCATCAAAGAACTCACAGCCAGTTAACAGCAGAGCACAAATTCACTAATACTTTGAGTGTTCTCTTTTATGTACTCTATGCTGAGCCTCCATAAAAAGTGGGGTGGTTCAGTATCTCTGCTCAGGAAGACAGGGAAACACAACCATCAAAACCATTGAAAACTTTCATTGTTATTCGAAATAGCTATGGCAGACGCTGTTGGTTGCCTCTCCAACAGTCCTTTTTCTCCCATTTCTTTCTTCCTGTCAAAGCCTAGCTACCCAAAAAGACTGAAACCACCAGATATTGACTTTTTAAAGCTCCTTTTGGCTACATCATGGGACCAGAGGAGTTGCTTCTGGGAAAAATGCTCCTCCCTGATTGAAAAAGGTTTATAATGAAGAAGTCCTCTTTATGCCCTGCCTTGGACATGATTTGGTAAGAATATGATGTCTGGAGCTGTGGCAGCCATTTTGTGATCCTGAGCAGACAAGCCGATGATTAAAAAGCAATATTCTGAGGATGGTGGAGAAGGATGGGAAGATCTTCAGGTTGTAATGACCTGTCTAAAAAGCTGAATTAACCAACCCTGCAACCAGACTTCTTGTTAGATATCCTCATTATTTAAACCACATGTAGTGTGCTAACCTATTACTTGAAGTCAAAAAAAATTTTATATCACACTAAGAAAGCATCTTTTTTCTGGAAACATCTATTTCTGCAGAGCCCTCCATTGTCTACAATGCCTTACTATGGGGAAGAAGGTTGAGAAGGCCTGAACAAAATGTGGGAGATGAGTGCCTCTGGAAAAACTGCTAGGAGGGGAAGCATGTCAGCTTAACAGGGATTCTAATATTGTCAATATTTTTTTAATATTTTTTCTTTATTGATTTTGAGAGAGAGAGGAAGGGAGCGGGAGAGAGATAGAAACATCAATGAGAGAATATTGACTGGCCACCTCCTACATGCCCCCTACTGGGGATCGGGCCCACAACCTGGGCATGTGCCCTGACCGGGAATTGAACCAGAGACCTCTTGGTACAGGGGTCAACACTCAACCACTGAGCCACACTGGCCGGGCCTGTCAATATATTTTATAGGACCTCCCTCCATATCACTAGTTCCCCAAACCAAGTGCATCATGATATCCGGGGGGGGGGGGGGGGGCCTTGTTAAAAATACAGATGCTGGGGTTCTTTCATTTCTTCGGAATCAGAATCCTGGAGTCCACAAAGCATTCATTCCTACCAAAGACTTCATGAGTTTAGTAAAGTGCCTCATCACTTTATATCATACAGCCTCTGGTCTGGGCCATCTGGTTGACTCTCTCCACACTTTTTTATCCCTTAAACCAAGTTTGTTAGAAATCTCCTCACAGACACAGATAGATTCCTCTGCTCTTCTCTTGAAGAGTAGCTTTCCCACCCCAATTCAGCTTCTATCCCAAAAGGCTTCTCAAGGCACTCCCACACAAATATAGTCCACTCCCTAAGAAATGTGTTAATGAACATTAATGTATCTATTTTAACCCATTGGCAAAAGTCAGCTGGGATTGTCAAATATGGTCTGAGTTGTCAAAAAGGCTCTGAATTTTTCAGAAAATAAAAGAGCATACTCACAGAAATTCCCCTGAGGTATCCTGAGAGTTATTCTTATTTCTCTCTTGTGGGTGAAATTTGGCCTGTGGTTCTACTGTGTTTTTCAAATGAGTGACTTGGTCTTTCCTAGCCAATCATGTGAGAGAATTTATCTGGAGCCAACCAAGGCCTGCTTCAGGGTATGGGAGAGACTTGTACAGGGCTAAATGTGTACAGTACCATGGAAAAAGGGCATCCAGCCTTCCCACCAGAGACAAGGACTTTGCTGTACCATTTCCCTAGTGCTGACTGCCCAGTTCCCCATGAAAAAGAAAATGGCAAAAGAAAAGTGTGCTTGTCTCACTTTACACCCATTCCAATGCCCTGAGCTTGTCTTCCTCTATTATAGGGCCCAAAAGCTAAAAACTGTAATTCCTAGGATCCCCTATAGTCATGGGTCAGGCATGTGACCTGAGTATCATCAATCAATCACACTCAGTAAGATTTGGATGCAGACGTGAGCAACATGAAGCATCATATCCATGCAAGGACATCAGATCTTCTGGCAAGAATCGTGACAGAGGCATCTAGTTGGGATACACAAGGCAGAGCTTTTGCCACCCAGTCCTGAAGGTCAAAGGGGCTGAGCTATAGACAGAGGGGTCAGGGATGTTTCAGCTAGAATATTCTCTAGCTGTTGTTTACTCTTAAGTTGTCCTGGCTGCATTGCCCTGGCTCTGAAGCATCCAAGGCCCCGGATCTTTGGCCCTCCTAGTGATTCATTAGCTAATTAATATCTTTTCATAAATCCTTTTTTTTGCTTAAACAATTTAGAGTGGAAGCTGTTATTTGCAAGTGATGACATTAAGTTATTGAGGAGGCAATTTAAATATTCCCCAAATGAAAAAGAGGAAAAAATGAATGCATTTTTCAATGCAAGAATTAAGAAATACAACATAGCCAGTAGCCCAGAAAACATCCTTGCAACCATTCTCAATCAATAACCTTCCAAAGGTAACCATTGTTATGATTCTTATCACCATAGATTAGTTTTGCCTGTTTTTGAACTTCATGTTAATGGAATAAATCATACATTATATATTTTTCTGTCTGACTTCTTTACTCAGCTTTTTTTTCCCATGAGATTCATCCATAGTCCTTCTTTTTCACTGCTGTGTAATATTCCATAGTTTATTTCTTATTTCTCCATCTTCACATTGACAGACATCTGGGTTGTTTCCAGTTGGGCACCATTATGAATTAAGCTACTGCTGTGAACATTCTGTGCACATGCAGGCAAGTGAAATGGCTGGGTCAGAAGCTTAGGTTTAGCTTTAGCCTTCCAAAGGTATTGAACCAATTTACATTCCCACCAGCCATGCATAGGACAGAAGACCTTGGAAAAGCCTTTGTCTAATTTTAAAATAGCCACAAAGAGTAGGGAAGTTCCCATCTACCAGGACTGATCATAGTACAAGTGATAGTGATTACTGGAAGTTTGAGGTGAAGGCCTCAAAGAAGCCAATCCCTGGTATTCTATTGCAGAGATCCTGGCCTAGACAGGCTCAGGTAGAAAAGCCTCAGACTTCCAGTACCTAGAATCACAGGACAGACAAGCTGCAACTGCAGAGAGAGAACAGATACCCAGGTTCCTGCATTTCTTCAGAATCAAAATCACGGAGTCCACAGACCATTCATTCCCATCAAAGACTTCATGAGTTTAGTCAAGTCCCTAATGGCTTTATATCATGCAGCCTCTGGTTTGTGCCTTCTGGTTGTCTCTCTTATAAACAATAAAAACTATAATCCTAAAAAAATCAAGTTCAGGGATGAGCCTATCACAATGGAGTACAAAGGATAATTATCCACTCCTGCCCCTTTTCCCCACTAATTCCAAGTTAGAGTTCTTACTCCCTCGATCATAACTCCTCACCCACCCCACCCACCAATCCCCTAATAAAGAAGAAAAATCCATGAGCACTCATTTAGGAGTGTGGATGCTAAAGTTGTACAGACCTGAGTTTGAATCTGACTGGGGCCAGGGTTCGGGTGAAGCAAACAAGGTGCCTGGATGCAAAATTGAAGGATCAGTACTTGCCTGACCCTGCAAGTAAGGGTCTTCTTACATTTTGCACCTTAAGTACTTCACTTGCCTCACCCTCATTCAGACCCTGATCCTGACTGTTACTAGTTGTATATCTTGAACAAGTTGCTTAATTCCTCTAAGCCACAGTTTCTTCATCTGGAAAATTGGAATAATATTAATACCTACTTCAGAGGTACTAATCATATAATGTGGTATCACAGCACTGGATTCATAGTAAATGGTCAGTAAAGTTTAGCTGTTGTTATAATTAAACCCAAACCAGGTTAATTTTTGCTAATAGCATGATTGTTGGAAACTTGGTGACCCTGAGCAAAAATTACTGCAACCCATCTCTTTTCCTTCTCTTTCTCTACCAGCTCTGCTCTACCTAGTCACATGGCCATCCCATCTAGTCACGTGATGATCCCTTTCCTCACCATTCCCTGGACAACACAGTTTGAGGTTGAATAATAAATTTGACCTTGGATAGCTTTGGCTATAATAGACACGGTGTAGCCCACCTTCTCAATTCAGAATCTCACCTCTCTAATACTCTTAAGGTCAGTCTCATAGTCTACTTAGGGCAGCTGGTCTACCAGCCTTGCGTGGGGATAAGGGTTAAATAAATAAATAATATGACCCCTATGGTCTTATTCACCTGAAAAGCCAGAAGGAAATCCACAGAGAAAGAAAAATAAAATAATTCAGAGCTTTGGAGACATATTCCAGAATAGACTAGTATTTTCTCCCCAGAGTAAAATACTAAGCCTCCACACCCTCTTCAAAAGTGAAGTCTCATTCATTTCCTTTGCAGTACATCACCAAGGTGTGACTGGATTGGCTTATCATGTTCTGACCATTTTTCTCCCTTTTCCCAGCCCAAGGGTAGGGAAGACAATGGTAATGTCTTTTACACAGTGTTGGAGATATCTCTCTCCTCTCCTGTCCTCTCTGGCATGTATTCATGTAATTTATGTGGTATCAGCAAAATGAACGATATGAGCTAGAATTTTTTTTACGTTTTAATATGAAGAGTTTGAAACCTACAGAAATAGATAGAATTATATAATAAAGCCCCATTTACCCATCACACAACTCTAACAATTATCAATTGATGATCAGTCTTCTTTCATACCCTCATCTACTTCTCTTATCCCTATGTTATTTCAAAGCAAATCCCAGAGATCATATCATTTCATCCATATATATTTCAGCACACATCACTAAAGACGAGGACTCTCTGTTTAACATAGCCACAATTGCATTATTGCACCCAAAAATTAACAAAAATTTATTAATGTTATCATATATACAGTGTTCGGATTTCCAATAGTCT
The DNA here is from genome assembly GCA_030848825.1 of Tadarida brasiliensis. NCBI lineage: Eukaryota > Metazoa > Chordata > Mammalia > Chiroptera > Molossidae > Tadarida > Tadarida brasiliensis. The sequence continues at coordinate 104,227,511 of CM061280.1, read as the reverse complement.
CAAAAATGTCATAAAAATAATCATGACACATAGTTTATTTGTTTTGAATCCAGATCCAAATAGGCTTGGGACTTTTAATTCATCTTTACTGTTATTCTTTTCTCCTCTCATGGCCACCCCTCTGGGGATGATTACATCATAGTTCTAAAATTCCTGTCCCAAATGTGCACATGGCTCACTTTGCTGATGCCACATAAATTCCATGAATACATGATGGAGGAATCGGGAGGGGTTTAGCACACACTCCTAATTCTAGCCCATCAGACTGCTATGTGCTGGGGCTCAAACTGTTGACACATCATAAATTCACAGGATTCTCAGCAGGGGGTGGGGGGCTGGGACCCTTTTGATTGCAACCTCTCAGGGAACATTGTGTTCCTGGGTTCTCTCTGCTTTGCTAATTCAGCATCCATTCTGCCAGCACAGGGAGGGCTGGGGGACAGATTTGTTTCCAGAATAGACTCTCTCTGCCTCCAAAGTGGTTTCCTGGCTCCATCAACCCCCACAAAGTTCCTCACTTCCCCCAGACACCCCTGCTCAACCAGCCCAATCATTAGCCCTTCGCACACACATGGTCGACTGCTCCGTGATAGTCAAGGCCAATGAAGGTACCTTGAGGGCTCAGGCAACCACCTTGATGGGAATGTGTTGAGGGAGGTCTGTCGTGTGTCAGGGGGAATGGAGGTGTCTCTGGTGCTGCGGCACTCCCCAGGAGATACTGTGACTGCAGCAAAGATTCCCTCCCACCTGTCTTCCCACACCCAAAACTAGTCACTGCCACACCTGAGCTTTATGTGAGCACATTTCAGGCAACAGGCCCCTTTCTAGACACCAGAGCCCCCCAGAATCAGATAAACCAGCCAAAGCCTTGCCCCTCAAAGTATGGTCCGTGGACCAGCAACATTGGCATGCTTGTTAAAAATGCAGAATCTTGCCTGGCCAGTGTGGCTCAGTGGATTGAGCGTCGTCCCATGGACTGAGAGGTCCTGGTTCAATTCCTGCTCAGGGCACAAGCCCAGGTTGCAGGCTTGATCCCTGGTAGGGTGCATGCAGGAGGCAGCCAATCGATGTTTCTCTCACATTGATGTTTCTATCTCTCTCTCTAAAAAATCAATTAAAAAAATGCAGAATCTCGGGCCCCACCCCAAGCCAACCGAATCAGAACCTACATGTTAACAAGATCCCCAGGGCATTTGTGTGCATGTTAAAGCTTGAGAAGTGTAGGAGCAAGGACACGGTTCTGAGGAAAGGATGACAAGGCCGAGAGCTTGAGAGCTGGGACCATTGTCCTGCACATCTATGCATTACACATGCGCTTCCTGCAAGGGCCACCGCTTCTTAAAAATGTGAAGGTGGAGCCCAGGAGAACTGGCAACCTTGTAATCAGGACTAATGGGTCTCAAAATGGAAAATGAGGTTCTTCTCTGCCTGTGCCCAAGGGCACAGTTCCAGCCCCTCTTCCGACGCCCACTGGCGCCCTCGGAGATCTCTGTTCAGGGAGAACTTGCTTTTAAATGAGAGTCAATGGACCAGGTCACGAAGCTGTCAGACGCAGAAATTTCTGGTGCTCGTGACTGTTGTAATTAAAATCATCCGAGTTGACTAAATTGGCCGAAAAGGAACCAGGCCCACATGACTGCCGTTCAAAGGGGAGCAAAATAGCTCCTAATTTGTTAATTAAAAATATGAATGCACTCCACACGGAATGCCTGTGTGTTAAATTCTATTCAGATTCCATTAGAAAACAAATAAGCTCTGCGCCCTGCTTAGAGGGACCCGGTTCCCCCAAATCTGTGTGGATTTGGTTGGGCTTTTTTCAGAGAACAAATTTAGAGCTTACAAAGACCTTGCAGAGAAGTCAAATTCCTGGGGAGACTTCTCTGGTAAATCAATCTGGTAATTAGAAAAACACGCCAATAGATTAGATCTGCTCTCTATTTCTTCATCATACTGATGAGACTGGTTCAAAGAATATATATTTCCAGGGAGATGGGTGAGGCTTTCTCTGGCTGTTTTGAAATCCGTCCACTATGGAAACTGATGGCTTAGAAGCAGGAAGGAAGGAAGAAACAGGCGAAAGAAAGCTGAGTTATGGAGGAGGATGGGGTTAGAGGCCACACCTGATTCCTGTTCAAACTACCTCTCTCTGGCTTTGGTTTTGAATTGCGGGCTCTGCCACCAAGCAGTCATGGGCTGGGCAGTTGAGCCTCAGTTTCTCTGAGAATAAAAGCTGGGTTGCATGCTCTCTGAGGGCCCTGCCAGCACTGAGGTCCTGCCCCTCCTTGGGCCCTGAGTGTCCCCGAGGCTGCCTCTCTCAAGCTCTCCACCACTGAACAGCGTAGTCTGGATTCTCAAGTGGGCCCACTGGGGCCCAGCGCTCTGAGGCAGTTTCAAATCGCTTATAGCCTGAGGTCAGATTTGAAAGGCTCTCTCCAGAGGAGCAAGGTTAATCTCCTCTGGCTCCATGGGGTTTGTACTTTCCTGAGGCCCAAGGTTTTCACCAGCAGACGGCAGAGCCCTGCTGGCAAGCTCTCGTTCCATCACCTGCCCTCCTTCTTCATGGCTGGATTATGCTTTTCATGCTGCCCACCTCCTAGCCTACATACATGTGTCTTGGGAGCCTGGGGGGGGCCACGTTGGGGACTCAGCCCATCATGGAAATCTGAGCTGACCAAGGCTACATGGCCTGGCATATTGGACATACATGCTGTGTTTGCACCTTTAGCTCTCTGCAACCCAGTAAAGGCATTTATAATAACAAAGCTCACCAAGCTCTCAAAAGTGAGAAACTGCACAGGGCCTTTGATCTTACTTCCCACCCCTGGACGGGGGCCAATCACGCCCTCTCAGGGGGGATGCAGCCGACCCAGGGCAGCACCTGCCTCTGAGGGCCTCCTGAGCAGCAGGTCAGCGTCTGCGGGGAGTATTTTTCTAAAACAGCAGCAGCTCAGGGCTATGTCAGAATGTATTTATTTTACAAACTCGCTGGTGTTCTTTCAAGGTGTGGAAGCTGTGGCTTTCCCTTTATTAGAATGAATCATTTTAACACCATTTAAAATGGGTCACCAGAAAAGGCACTGTCTATATGTCTGCTGTTCTCCACCAAAAGAGAAGGTAGGGAGCGTAGAGGTCAAGGGCACACACTTGGAGTCAGGTCGACTGGGTTCAAATTGCAGCTCCACCACTTCCCATTGTTGTGACCCTGGGCAAGTACTTAATGTGGCAGATGCTGCCGGTTCCCTGCTTGTGTGCACTTGGCACTCTCTATTCCCATGCAAGATGGCAGCTCCTTACAGCAAGACCCTGCAAGAAGCCTAAGGGTTTTCTCTAGCTACAGGAGCAAATGCCACTTTCCACAGGGCAGGACAGTGGTGCCAAGAAAGACAAGACTCCCCAGAGCAGTCTTCAGCCAACGAGGTCAGGAATTGGAGGACAAATCCCCCAGTACCTTGCCCTTGGATGTTACAACTCTAAGGTATATTCTATACTTTCCCATAGTTTCCCAGGAGGATTGGGTCCTAGTTGCCCACAATAGTCACCTTCTCAGTACTGCTCTCACTTCCCACCTCCACTTCCTCCTCGTGCCTTCTGGAATCACCACTTTACATTGCCACTTGCACGCGAATCTTGGCTTGGGGTCTGATTCTGGAGAAAACTTAACCTAAATCACATTGAGTTCAGCTACCTGTAAAACTGGGGTAATAACAGTACCTTCTTCATAGGACTCATACTGAGGATTAAATGGAATGAGGCAAGTAAAGCAATTAACACAGTGCTTAGCACATAGGAAGTGCTCTGTAAGTTTGAGAAATTAATATTATTAACTAATAGATTTAATAATCTAAAGACTTCTTTCCATTCTCAAAATCTACCCTCACAGTCCTCACCAACAGAATTCATGGGGTATTGTTCTTTTATTCATTTATACCTCACACACACACAAAAAAAAACAAAAAACAAAACCCACAAAAATAGATTTTAGTTGGCTTAGAAAAATGTCATAGTGTCCAGCCCCTTTTATTGGCTTGGCATTCTCAGGGGTCATTTCTTGAGAGCAAATAATGAGATGGGAGGTTCCCTGGATGCTGTATGCTCTCCCTGCAGCTCCCTAGCACCCCCAAGCCTGCACCTCTAGGTACAGGTGTATGAAGACCACCACTCTCTTCTTCACTAGGAGAATGGAGAACTGCCATTACTGAAACTCTGAGAAATCCAAGTCCCAAACTTAGTGGTTTAAAACAACCATGATTTATTATTTTTCTCAGGAGTCTGTGGGTTGCCTGGGCAGATCTTCTGTCAGCCCAGCTCACTCATGCAGCTGCAGACATCTGGAGGCTCAACTGGGGATAGGATGTCCAAGATGGTTTCACTCATAGTTGTATTGGTTGTCACTGGCCGTTAGCATGGTCACCATGGTGTTCCTCCATGTACTCTCTCCACATACTGGCTTGGGCTTCCTCAAAGCACGGCTATCAGATACCAACCAAGAGCATTTCAAGAGGACAGACTCCAAAGTGGAGGGAGGGAGGGATATGAGAGAGAGAGAGGTTTAAGAAACTGGTTCATGGGATTATGGAGGCTCCCAACTCCAAAATCTGCAGGGTGGGCCAGCAGGCTGGAGACCCAGGGAAAAGCTAATGTCTCAGTTCCAGTCCAAAGGTCATCTGCAGGCAAAATTCCTTCTTGCTCAGAGGAGGTCAGTCTTTTATTCTATTCAGCCTTAATGAATTGGATAAGGCCCACCCACATTAGGGAGAACAATCTGCTTAACTCCAAGTCCACCGATTTAAATGTTAATATCATTTAAAAACACCTTCACAGAAACATCCAGAATGATGTTTGACCATATATCTGGGCACTGTGGCCCAACCAAGTTGACACCTACAATTAACCATCACAGTTTCTCAAATAACAATCAAGATATTATTACCATATAAACGGGAAGCAAAAACAAAAAACAAAAACATCCACTGAAGTTACAAAATAAATAGTTGAGCTCAACAAATCCGACTTCCGGGTGTCTGGGGGATGATCATCTAGGTCTCCTTTCAGCTTCCCCTCCTGCTGCTGTTTTTGACCATCTCAGCGCTCAGAAATAGTCTTCTTATAGGGGGAAGATACAAGAGGCAAAGTTCAAGTCAGTAAATCTTCCTATTTGCTAATAACCCTGATTCCAAGTTCTAAAAAGAGGGGAGTAAACAACTATTTAAAATAAATAGTAAACAATTGTTTTGTTATGACTATTATTATTATCATCATCATCATCTGGTGATTCTGAGTATGTAATTTACTCATTTCTAAGACCACTATTTATCAAGGATTAATTATTTCCAGGATAATACATGCCTTCTTTCTGACAATGGTGAAGAACAGAATGTACAGTCATGCGTCATTTAATGATGGGGATACGTTCCGAGAAACGCCGTCGTTAGGTGATTTGTCATTGTGTGAACATCATAGAGTGCACTTACACAAACCAAATGGTATAGCCAACTACACACCTAGGCTGTATGTTCCAGCCTATTGCTCCAAGCTACAAGCCTATACAGCATGTTACTATATTGAAAACTGTAGGTAACTGTAACACAGTGGTATTTGTGTATCTAAACATATACAAACATTAAAAAGTTACAGAAGATTACAACATAAAGATAAAAAATGGTACACCTGTACAGGGAACTTAACATGAATGGAGCTTGCAGGACTGGGAAGTTGCTCTGGGTGAGTGAATGGTGAGTGAATGTGAAGGCCTAGGATATTGCTGTACACTACTGTATACTTTATAAACACTGTATTCTTTGGCTACACTACATTTCTAAAACAACAGGAAATTAAATCAAGCACAAGAGAAAATTATGTTGTCAAGAGACACCGTACACACAAGATGTATGAGGCTACTGCTGGTGTTACATGGCATACTATTTTAGAGCAAACTTTCTTATAAGTAGAAAGATTAATCTTATAAGTAGAAAGATAAATAATTATTCTAAAATAATTATTAAAAGTATAGTATAGTATAGTATAGTATAGTATAGTATAGTATAGTATAGTGTAGTATAGTAAATATATAAACCAGTAACTTAGTCCTTTATTACCATTATCAAGTATTTTGTACTGCATCTAATTGTATGTGCTATACTCTTATATGACTGTCAGTGTAGTAGGTTTGTTTACACCAGCATCACCACAAACATGTGAGTAATGCATTGTGCTATGACATTACGATGGCTACAACCACACATAATGATAGAAAATTTTCAGCTCCATTATAATGCAGTTCATCGTTGACCAAAAGGTCATTATGTGGTGCATGACTGTATTCATATGAAATGATTGCTAATTTTACGCTGACAACAGGAAACCTGTTGCCACACATTCTATGAACTGTCGTCGCAAATACTAAGCAGAACTACAACACATTGGTACCCAACAGGCAATCTCAGGAAGCCGAGAACAGGGCACCTTTCTTCAGGAGACAATAAACCAATAACCCCTTGGAGCAGGATTAGAGATGAGTAAAAATGGAAGCAAAGAACATGTGAGTTCATCGCAAAGTCATCAAAAAGTGAGGGGCCCAGGAAAACTGTTAGCAAAAGAGAGCTAAGACCTCAGTTCCACAGGGAACTCTGGAACTGGAATGGCCCTTCAGAGTTGTCCCCCATTGAGCTGAAATAGCCAGGCCTTTACACTGTCACATTGATTAGTCACTGGACATTGGCTGCCCCAGGAAAAGGTGTGACCTAGGGTCCTTACTGCTGAGGTAGTCCCTGAAGATGCAGAAGACTCAATACCACTTCCAGCAGCTGGGTCAACCAGTCATTCACTAAAGGGGACTGGGGAGGTACATCACAGTGCCCACCCCAAGTGCTGTCATTCTCACCAATCCTCACAGAAGATATTAGATATGAAATAAAAACAATGCTTGTTACTGCATCTTATATGCCACAGTTGTCTCCTGTAACACCTTAACCTTTGAGACAAGAGGCTGTAATAGAATGGCCTGTCGAAGATTAAACTTGTGTTTTTACCTCTACTGTATCTAAAGAAGTATGAGGAAATTTCTCAGGCTCCCTTGGGGAGTGTGAGTCACCACTGAGGCAAGAGTCACACCAGGCTGGATAGAATCAGCCTTTGTGTTTAAGAATAAAAAATGTGGAGCCACCAGACCAAGGTGGGCCTCCTAAAGTCAGTATATAAAGGGATTTTTGTGATTTAAAGGTCTGGGCCCAGTTGTAGATAATCAAGCTCAATTGTGTGAAAAAGAGGGTAAGATCAGCCCTTTGTGGTTGGAGGCCCTAAAGGAGAGGTATCTGGACCCTGGGGAGCACTGGGGTGGTGGGGCAGAGGAATGGCTAGGGAGGAGACTATGGGCTCCAAAGGTAGTGGAAAAGCCTGTCCTAGCTTGTCACAGAGTTGGTTTGTGGCCCAGGAGATTGGGAGGACTGTAGATATGGGAAACAGGTATCAGAAGACAGCCGTGAACAGTGACTGCATTCCACCTTAACATTCAGGATACTCGCACAGACTAGCCACCAACAAAGCTGGATCCTGCTCGATTCTGTGCATTGGAAACAAGTCTGATAAGTTCCCTATTCTTCCAGTTGCCCTGGAAATCACAGGCCTGCTTCTCCTCAGTCTGACCCTCCCTCCATTTATCCCACCCCTCCCTGATTCCAGTAGAAGGTCCAATTTCCTGGTTTTAGGGGAATTTGGAATAACTTGCCTGCCCCCCCAAAAAAACTCTTGTGTTCTTCTGTGCCAAGTGAAAGAAGCCAATCTGAAAAGGCTACATACTCTATGATTACACTTATTCAACATTATGAAAAAAGTAAATCTATGTAAACAGTAAAAAGATCAGTGCTGGCCAGTTTGGCTCAGAGGTTAGAGGGTCAGCCTGCGGACCGAGGAGTCATCAAGGGCACATACCTCGCTTGCAGTTCGGTCCCCAGCCCTGGCCGGGGTCGTGCAGGAGGCAACAGGTTGATGCGTCTCTCTCACTTCAATGTTTCTCTCTCTCCCCCTCATACTGTATCTGAAGATAAATGGGAAAATATCCTCAGGTAAGGATTTAAAAAATTTTTTTAAAAGATCAGTGATTGCCAGGGTTGGGGAGACGGAAGGATGAAAGGCAGACCACAGGGCATTTCTAAGGCAGTGAAGACACTCTGTATGATACTATAATGATGGATACATGTCATTTGTCCAAACCCACAGAATGTACACCAAGAGTGAAGCTTAATGTAAACTATGGACTCTGGATGTTAATGACAGGTCAATGTAGATTCATCTATTGTAACAAATGTTCAACTCTGGTGAGGGATGTTGATAATAGAGGAGGCTGTCGGTGTGTGGGGGTAGAGGTATATGGGAAATCTCTATATCTTCTTCTCAATTTTGCTGTGAACCTAAACTGTTCTAAAAAATAAAACCTATTAATAGCAAAAAAAAAAAAAAAAAAAAAAAGAAAGCCTATTCAAAAGCCAGATACACAGCAGACACTGGTGTTCCTGTGTGCCACTGGCAGTTACTAAAGGTGCCTGGAGGTTACTCAGGGGCCTGGGGCAAGGACATCAGCCAGCATATCCCAGCCTGCTGTGGCCTGGAAGGCCAATGCGGGTCCTCCCTCCTCTACCTGGAGGCCTTCATCTAAAGCAGCAGATTCTGTAGAGACATCCCAAATGGTTTCTGTAAAGCACCTTCCAGATGCCCCTCTTCCCAGCTGTGGCTTGCATCCTCCCAGCTGCCAAGGAGTCAGCTGCTGAACCTTCAGCCAGGTTTCCTCTTGCCATTGTCCAGGCCAACAAAGTTGGTTTCATCCAAGGTCACACCCCCTCCCCATGGGTAGCTAGCTACCAATGACTGGTCAAGTCTGGGATTTAAAGTCCCCGCCTCCTTGATTCAATTTCAAGACAACTGTGCAGGGCTGTCCCAGTCCCAGAGCTCCCCGTGGGATCAACTGAGCCTCTGGTACAGTCACATCCCACTTCAACTTCCCCTCTACCCAGTCGTGTATCCCGTATTACCTCAAAGGTATTGTTCTGAGAGCACGCCTCCATATGCCCCCACGTGCAAATCTCCAACCAGAGCCTGCTTCCTAGGGAAGCCAACTCATACAGTGCCCAGGAAAGAATAGCCACCAGATTCTCCTGAGACCAGACAGGGGGTGCTTTTACCTACATCAGAAACCTCGGAAGCCCTGAGGCCATCCCTGACCACAGACCACAGGTCACTGGTCTGTGTGGTGTAGCAGTGTACTGTGTTACATCAGACACTAGATTCGTTCGGAAAAAGCAGAATCCTCTTCAATAAGAATGGTTCCAGCTGTAGCTGAAGGTAGAGCCCCCAGTATGCCCCCTCCCTGCTGTTTGTGCTACGAGTGTGGGTGTGTGTGTGTATTTGTGTGGTTGGAGTGAATAAATGTTTAAATCAGTGTGTCAGTTATAATCAGAGCGACTCTCCCTTCTTCATCGCCGAACGATTCCTTCATGCTTAACGCCTGGAATGTCATTTTCCACTGTGAAATCCTTATTCTTCAAGGCCTAGTGCCAAAGTCAGCTTCGTGATGCACTTCCCCCACTCTTTCGCACCTCCCCATCCCCCAGAAAGGATCTTCTGTATCTCAGCTGCAACCCTGGGCACTTGATACCCAGTCTTGCGTGTGTTACCATCCTTAGCATCTACCCACCCCCCATCTCGATCTCCTGGAGGGCAGGGTCCATGCCCCCTTCATCTGCTCAGTGCTGGTTACACAAGGGGGGATCAAAACAGGATGAATGAATGAAAAACATGTCTGGGAGAGAAGCAGTTTATTCTGGCCATACCACCAGAGAAAGCACCCTAACCAGGTCTCGGGGGTCCTGTCTCAGAACATTCCTGGAGCTGTAAGATTCCCAGCATGCAGAAAGAAAACAGACTCACCTGCCCCTCTCTTCCCTGACACCCCGCAAGGGGTTAGCAATCCTCCAGGCAATGTATCTGACTTCCCCAGCACCTGGGAAAAGGCTGGGACACAGCTGCAGCCCCCACAGTGGAGGAGGGGCGTCCCAGACCTCCCTCTCCACTCCCCTCACCCTTCTTGGTATACAGCCTGCCTGCATGGCTAGCCTCAGAGTATTCAGGGCTCGGCTGCCTTGGACAGACTTCACAGTGTTATTTCAACTGATCAACTTATCAACGCACAGTTTGATATGTGTTTGGGGCAGGTGTTAACCCAGGGGGAAAGTCATGGATTTTCTCTTGAAATAAATCCAAGTAGAAAGGTTCTCCTTGCTGAAGGCACCTTTCCTGCCTCCACCACAGCAACTTTTCCATCCACCCCCATCCTTGGGTAGGGTCTCAATAGGTGGGGGGATGAGGCAGGGGTCAGATCCTTCCTAATCCTCTCTCTCAAAACCATGGCTGAGGCAGCCTAACGTGCCTGTGCTTTTGGGGGGCCTTTCAGAACAGCAGCATGTGTTCAAGGAACCTTATTTTTTCAAATGCCCTCCCCAGTTACTGCCCCCAGATTGTGAAAGAAGCATTGAGTCCTAGCCTAGGCTCAGTATGCACAAGACTAGGGAAACCCCACGGGAAGACGGGCTCCCACGGAAAAATATTCCTCCTGCACAAAGCTCAGCAGCAGACCCCGGGCAGGGGCTCAGGCCCCATTCTTCTGGGGCCTTCATTCCTCAGGGGAGAAATAATTGGCTTGTCTATAGAGCATCAGGATTCAAATAAAGCTTAAAAATGCACGCAGCCCCGTGGATTCTATAAATGTGGAATTATAAATGATGGCCCGCCACCACATATACGCACGTGCGCACACAGCGCTGAAGGCTGCCTCTGCTTTTCTCTCTGATTGTTTCCCAGATCCACCTGATTCAAATAAGCCCACTCATTTGAACTAGAGGCAATCAGGGTGGAAAATACCCTGTTTCGTTGGTGCAGGTCCAAACTGTCACCATTTGGCATCCTGACACGCCGCTGAGATGTCCCCATCAGCTGTTCCACGTCAGCCAAAGGGGGCCTCCCCCAGCCAACAAATCAGAGATTTCATTAACCAGCAAAGCCTCCCGGAAGGATGAGCGACCTCACGTGGGTCTCCCCCCCCGCCCCCCCACCCCATCCCCCTCTCCTCCCCCTCCCTTCTGCTACACAAACAGGCTCACAGCAACTAGATTGGATTCAGATCTTGTAGATGAAGAAATTCAGATACAGCGGTGCCTCACCAGACCCCGGGTGAGGGCTGAGCTCTGCGCGGCAGCTAGGCTGCTTCGGTAATAACCACTCGTAATATCTGACAGAAAGAACCCACGCTGGTCACAGATGATCCTGCCACATGAAAAGAAGCATTACACCGTCCTCTTGGGGGCCGGGGCTAGGGGAGAGGCTCTGCACAAATCAGAAACGTTTTTCACGAAGCTGCTATTCAAGGGCTGGAAAATCAACAGGGGCTGTTTTCCTGACATCCTGGGAGCTGCTATTATTCTCCAGGCGGCACAGCTCACTGAACGCAGCAGCAAGGCCAGCTTAACCCGAATTTGCTGAGTGTTTGGCATTTCTGAACTCAGAGGCCTTGGATGGGTGGAAGCAAAAACCCATGCTGGTTGTGGGAGTGAACTGTGGAGCTCCACGGGGGAGACATTCAAAATATTTCACAACTGGGACAGCCTGGGGGCCTTGGCCATTCAGAATGAGTGCTAGTCTCAGCCCTGGGGCAGGGACCTGTGCCCTGACCTGTGTGAGGGTAGCCAGGGTAGATGGGGCACTTGAAACAACTGACAGAAGCATTTCAATACTCTGGCAACTAGTAGGGCTGTTGGTACAAGCCCTGATCCAAAAGACCCTGCCAGGCTTGGTGACATCATAGCACCTCGTCCTTTCATGTCCAGGACAGCCCTGAGCCATCCCCCTGAGCTGAAAGCTTCCAGACTTGAGGACATGCTCTTGTAAAGACAGAATTGGATGACTGGGACTTCCAAGGTCTATGCCCACCTAAAGCAGAAGCTTACACTAACACAAGTGCTCCTAGACACTTCCAGTCACCTGTGACAGATATCTAAGGGACAGCTCTGTCAATGCTCCCTCTTGTCCCTCAACCAAATTCTTGTCCTTGTCATTGTCATGCGCATTGTTCTAACCAGGAAGAAAGGGCTAGATTCTAGATAGATCTAAGTAGAGATATATCTCTCTACTACCCCGTGCTGCCAGCCCCAGCCTCCAGTTGACTTAGCCTCAGACAACTACGGGAGTCTTAAGGGCCACAGTCACTTGGGGACATTGGGTCCCCGAGTCCTTTCCTTTTTTGTATAAAGCAGCTTTGCTGTGGGGGACCTTGTGACATCTCTGTGGGGTGAGGTGACCTCCACCAGCAGTCACCTTGGTTTTAAAGCAACAGATGTTGAACTTGTAAATATCTGCCTAAAAGGACACGAGTAGTATAGCCTGAAAGCTCGTGGGCTGGGATGGAAATAAATGAGGCATGTGAAATTTACTGCAAGTTGCTCTTTCTCAATTTCCCCACCGTAAAATCGGGCCAGCGTGGCTTCTCTGTACCTCAGTTTACTTATCCAGTAAATAGGACAGATCTCATCATGGAAATGGGATAACCCTATATCACAAGGTTATTGTCAGGATCAAATGATGCCATGTGTGAAACTGAGCCCTCTAAGCTGTAAAAATGGACACCCCAAATGAGCCCCCAAATAGCCCCAGCCTCTGAACAACTAAAAGGCTCTCTCTGCCAAGTCTGCTCCCTTGGGAAACAGAGTGTGCCCGAGTTTCCTCAGCTAGCATTGCTGGAGTGCAATTTTCCGAGGACAAAACAGCCCCCAGCACTCAGGCAAGGACCCACTGCAAGACAGCCTCAGCATTTCTATAAAAAGATTGCTTGGGCTCTGGAGCCTGGCTGACAGGCAGGGCCAGGAGGGTGTGTGCATGTGTGCATGTGTGTGCACTGAAATGCTCTCGGAACAGCTGGCCTCGGCCAAGAATCCATGCTCACCCTAAAGCCCCCAGCCCCACTGGCAGAAGGGGGATGGATGCAAGAAAGGGAAGAGAGGGAGAGAGGGTGAGGGGGGAGAACTGTGCATTGAAGAATGGGGCTGAGCAAAGAGATGTCTGCAGTGCTGATCTGTCGCTCTGTGCAGCCAACACAATGGACCTCTGGGTGGGCTCAGAGAGCCTCCCCCACCCCCCGACCTCCTGCCTGTGACACAGATAAGGACCTGGAGGACTGCTCCGAGCTGCTGCGTGTGCCCTGGGCCAGCCAGCAGCGAGGCCAGCCTGGTGTGAGTGGCAGCAAAGATAAACGGAGACCGCGCGGGCATTGACTGCCCCGACACAAAGGCCGCCTCTCCCCTAGTCCCTCTGAGGCCCAGATGGTCAGGGAAGCCCTTTCCCGCCTCACAAAGAGGATCACTGCATGTCTTTTTCTTTTAAAATGGAATAAAAAAAAAAAAAAAAAAGCCATTGCTCACAAAGGACCTGGATGAAAAATAAACCCTGAAAAAAAAACCAGCCTCTCCTCGCTCAGCAGCCCGGCATTTCTTCCGACTGTCAGACTTAGCAGATTGCTTTCTGGAAAGGATCCAATTGGCAAGACCTGCCGCTGTGCAAATGAAATTTTAAAACCCCGCTCCTTGTTGCACTCAAAGAGCTTTTCTCTCTCTGCTTGTTCTACACGGCCTCGTAGAATTATTCTCTTGTCTCTCGTTGTATCGGAAACTAATATTCCTCCGCTTTCCCGCCCCACGTGAGGGGTCCTCACCCCAGCTGGGGATTTGGGTAATCAGGGGCGGCTGGAGCACCACTCCAGACCCCCATCTTGACTCCCCACCTGGGCTTCATCTCACAGAATCACCTACTAATTAGGAGAGAGACTCGCTCCTGAAGAGAATAAACACTTCCAGGCTGCCTCCCTCTCTCCCTCGTCCTCTCCGTAATGAGATAAGTGTTTGGGGGATGAGGGAGAGAGGATAACGCGGACGTTCTTCACACACAAGGTTTGACACCCGTCAGGCCCGTGACACCAGCTCTGTTTGGCTGGCGTCCCCCTGGTGAAAAGTCAGCGGAAAAAATAGCCACAGGACTTGTCTGGGTTTGACAAGCTGCCTCAGCGTGTGATGAACTTGTAGAGAGGAGGCAGCGTGATGTGTCAGGAGAGTCCCAGGCTCAGGAGCCGAACGACCTGAATTCAAATTCCAAGTCTGCCCCACATAGCAGCGTCCCAGGCACTGTGCTAGGGTCTGAGCGTGTGCTCTGTTCTGCTGCCCTCTGTGCTGGCACCAAAATAGGCAATAGTTGGTCAAAACCTTGCCTCATGGGGTAGACTGCATTATTGGCTCCCATTCTTTACTCCTCACTGTAGTCATACACTTCACCATGAGAATTTGCAGCTCCTCTCATTAGAGGGGTAAAGTATATTTCCCCACCCTTTGACTGTGTGTTCAACCCTCTGACCTGCCTTTGGCCCATTGAATGAGGCAGAACGGACAATGCCCCCCCCCCCTCATGCTCAGCCTCCCATCCCCATCCCAAGCCTAGGCTGCGAAAGGCAAGGCTATGTTCTGCTCGCCCTACTATGAAAAGAGCTGCCTTAGGTGGCTGCTGCCCCTTCAGCCTGGGCCCCCCAGTGAGCACACATGAAGCAGACCCAACTTATAAATGCCCTTTGGGGTGATGATAACCCCTTCTGCCACTGGTGGCTGCCCAAATTTGACATTTTGAAGAGAAATACCCATTGCAGCAATCCTGAAGGATGTCTGTTTAATTCCACTCCTGTCCTATCTGGGGCAAGGGCATTAATACTTAATTATTCATTCATTCACTGCTCACATATTTTCTGAGCATCTATTGTGTGCTAGGAGCTGGGCCAAACATCCCCAGAAAGAAATATGGACTACCAATGACAATTCCATCCTCCAGTAAGGGGAGTCCATGACTAGTCGATCCATCAATATGTAAGTCCTGATTTCCTCAATCATAAGGTATTAAGAAAAGAAAGGAGGAAAAAAAGAAGGCAAGGCAGATAGTGTTGGGGGTGGGGCACGTAGCTGGAGTGTTGAATTAAGAATATGCAGATTATGACCTGCTGAATGAGGGGATACAAGCTACTCACAGGGGTCGGCAGGTAATTTCCGCAATATCTGAGCTCCCACAGATTTCAGAAATGGGGGGTGTCCACCCCCAATGAGCCAGGGGAAGGCAGCCCTCCACAGCAAGTCATTAGCAAACAGGAGATAGAGAGCAGGGTAGCAAGCACCTATTACGTATAAGGTGGCTGGGCAGAGGTCACTAACTTTTCGAGGGCTCAGCTCTAGGTGGTTACTTTAAAAGGTGCCCCAGAAAAAGCAAAGTGGGAGCTTGGGCAGGAATCCTGAACTCAAGTTCTTACCTAAATGTCCAGACTCTGGGTGTGACCAGGATTGTCGTACTGTAAAATGCATTGGCAGCAACTCCAATAGCTGTTTTCTCATCACAGGCCACCATATTAAAAGAATACATCAAATGTGAATGATGGCATCCTGATATTAGAAATGGGAAAATATGAAAAGAAAGTGTGTGCCACAGGAGCAGGGAAGCCCATTCTCCATGGTGCTGCAGTGTCCAGGGTACTATCCACTGAGAATACAAAGATGTTGAACCCCAGTTTCAGGTTCAAAGCACAGCTTTGGAAAGAGCTCCCAGACTCTTTTTGTTTTCAATTATTCACAAGGCCTTGATCAAGTTTCCAGGTGATGTGACACATTTCGTGTGAGTCATCAATAGGTCCCCCCAAGGTGCTCTTCACCCAGGTCTTCCCACAAGCAGGGGCTGTGCCAGTCATTCAGGAGTTGGGGACAGCTGCTTGAACCATCCTGAAGCCAGGGCTTCAAAACCCATCAATCTGATGGTTCAAGTGGTTTGTGAAAGGCCATGCCTGGCCACAGAGTTCCCTGCAAGCCAAGGGCCCCTGGAGAAGAAGGGACAAGGCTCATCCAGAGCAACAGCTCCCACTCTGGGAAGTTCGGGTAAGTCACAGCAGAGTACAGGCGATGGCAAAATGCCAGCTGATTCTGAACAGACATCAGTGTTTAAAAGTGACCAGATTTGAGGGGCAGGAGGAAGACAGCCCAGGGCTGGGACTGCAACCAGGTCAATTTGTCCTGGGAAAAGGCAGGCAAAAGCTGGACAGTGGCCCAGCCCAGGGCCCAGAAACCCTAGAAGATGTGACACACCAGGAGCTCCAAGACTCGGGAAGAAAGAGGCAGTGGCAACTTGAGGCCCACGTGGGGAAGGGGCAGCAAGGCTATACTTGCCAGGTTCTTTAATGTCCAGGTGGAAACTCAGAGAGAATTTTTCACAAACCCTGCTAGCTGGTGGGGAGATGGCTGCAACTATTTTGGCAGCTGGGCTCCTCCCAACTCCTAAGTAAGATCCAGGACTGAAACTAGAAGTAAAGCCTCCAACTCATCCCAGCTGGGGCAAAGCTAACCCCCACTACACGCCCAAGTTTCAGTGTCCCAGCAAGCCCTTCTCAGCAGTGGCCTTGAAACAGCAACAGCTCAGAGATATTCTGGACTCTCAGTCACCTAGTACTCCCAGGTAAAAATGATCCAGTTATTTGACTCTTGACATATTCAAGACTGGTTAGCAGATAATTACAGCCTGAACTCCCCACCCCGAGTTCTTTCCATCAACCCAGCTCTCCCCAGACACATACCCAGGATCTGTGGACCTCTGCACAAACCAGTAAATAAATAGTTAATGCCCACAGCACAGGGGCTAGTGTCCATCCTGATTGGTCAGGGACAGTGCCCTACCAGTTGTTAAATGTTTTCAACATGCCACCTGGATATGTGGACAATGCCAAGTGTAGTGTCCTGTCCAGGTAATCATGGCCTGGCATGTGCAGCAGCTGTTCCCCACAAAGGGACAAGCCCTTCCCCAACCAGCAATTCAAGCAGAATGGTGTTCTTCCATGCCAGCCCTTCTAAAGGAGCCCAGCACACCTACCCAACCAGCCCCATTTCCACCCCATCCTGGTCTCAGCCCCTACTAGATCCTTGGATCTATGACCCAGTTGGGTAAATCCCAACTTGAACCTTGACATTCCCATAAGGCAGTGATAAGCATCATGCAGCTTGACTAGCTTTTAACATGCCCCTGCTATAATTTCCAAGTAGGACATTAAAATTACTCAAAGAACACATATCAACCCCCTTTATTCATCTGCACAAGTCAATAGGCCTTGCCCAAGCTGAGCAATTCCAGCCCATATGCCTGTCATCACATCACCCAGCCCTTTCTGCTGCTCCCCTCCCTGGGGGTTTACAGAAGAATCTGTTCTGTGTAGGAGGGAAGGACCCTTTAGCTCATGTCAATTGGGGTACTTTCCCCACTTTCTGCCCAAAGGCATGTATTTTATGGTCCTGGCCATTTGGGCAAAGCAGATGGTGAGGAGAAGGTGCCCAGGGAAAGTGGCTCACTCAAGGCCAGCCCAGCATCTGGGCCTCATTGGATGGGTCATGGCTGGAGCAAATCCACTGTCAGGGGAAAAGCCTCTCAAGTTAGTGCTTTCTCACGTCCTCAAAGACAGTTGCCACTCTCCCTCTCACCTGACCAGAGCTGGCTTCCTGAACAGAGGGACTCTGTGGTGGATGCTGGCACTGGAGCTGGCATCCTCTTGGAGCAGTATGGCCCCACCGCAGCTCTGAAGGCTCAGATCCAGGTGCAGTCTCGCCAGTCCCCTCTTGAGGTAGAGGTGGGCAAGGTCTTCAGCCACTGAAAGGCCCAGGTGAAGGCCTGCTACCTGGCACATCACATTTTCTTCCAGATGAAGTCAGCTACTGGGGCACTTAGGAGGTAGAAGTGGGGGATGCCATCAGTAATGCTATATCTGGCAAACCCAGGAATCACACCCTCAATGTCACTGACTAAACCAGGGGCATCCCCCTCTGGAATGGCTGAAACTCTATTCATTTCTGGACTCTTAAGCATCTCTCAAGGTTAAGGAAAGATGCTCCCACAGCTGATTCAGGGCTGCAAAGGCCAGGGGTCCTTAGTAATTCAATTTGAGGAAATAAATCAAGACACCATCCAGGTAAATGCCAACACCTCTGTCAAGAGGTCATTCATGGTTAGTGGAAAACAGACGAGCTAAAGGGTTCAAAGGCTTTCTGGTGGACCTAAATGTGCCGAAGCTCATCTAGAGGACAGTCTTTAGTTGCAGGGTAAATCATTTTTTATTCTTTCAATCATTTATTTAATCACATTGAGCACCAACTGTGTCCTAGGCACCATCTTAGATCTGGGAGATGAAATGGAGTAGAGGGTCTGCGAGCAGCTGCAGAGAACAGAATTCACTTTCACTAATTTGAGCAGAAAAGTCAAATTGCAGAATATAGCACGGCTGTAGAAGCAAGTTCTAGATTGGACTTTCAGGAGCAACAAACTCCCCAAACCACTGCAGGAGCAGGCTACCGAGGTTCAGCCATGGTCAGAAAGCCACTGTCTAGGAGGTTGGACTACTCTGCCTCTGCCATGATCGACCCAACTAAATGGATGCCCATCGGGTTATCTACCATTGAGCATGTAAGTCAGTGCCTGAGTCCAAGACTTGCTGAGTTCTCTGATGAAATCAAAAACATCCCCCAGCCCTGGCCAGGTGGCTCAGTCAGTTGGAGCATCATCCTGTACATCAAAAGGTTGTGAGTTCGATTCCCGGTCAGAGCACATACCTAGGTTTCAGGTTTAATCCCCAGTCAGGGTGCGTACAGGAGGCAATCGATTGATGTTTCTCTCTCACATCGATGTTTCTCTGTCTCTCCCTACCTCTCTCTCTAATAATTAATAAAAACATATCCTCGGGTGAGAATTTAAAAAAAGAAATCTCCAGAACCCTACCTGCATGTGGCACAAGCCAATCCACTGTATTCGCCACACATGGTGAACAAGAAAGTCCCAGTCCGTCCTCCAGGGAGCTTGCATCCTAGCTGAAGAAATGGACATTAAACATCCAGTTACCTAACGAGTCATCTGAGGAGGACTGGGAGAAGTGCCAAGAAGGGGAAATGTAGGGTGATACGACAGGGAATGTGACCCATCCTGGGGGTGGGCAGGGGGAGCAGGCAGGCAGAGAAGGTTTGCCTGAGGAAATGGATGAAGGTTGAGAAGCAGTTAGTCTGGTAAAGAGGGAGGGGGAGAACCTTCCAGACAGAGGGAATAGTATGTACATAGGTACATGCTATTGGAGAGTGGCATGTCTAGTCCTTGAGGCCAAAGCCTTAAAGGATGGATAGAAGGTTGAATATAATGCGGAGAAGCCATCCTCAGCATGCGTAAAGACATGGATTCAGCACATGGCTGGCCAGGAGTGCATTTAGCTGAGGAGAACAGCCTACATGGGCACCACTGAAAGGAAGGCTAATCCGAAAGTAATATTAATAGCTACCACTTACTTCATGCCTCCTGTGTTCCAGGCATTCATCCTCACAACACCATGCTCTTAGTATTCCCATTTTCAGATCAGGAAACTGAGGCATGGAAAGGTTAAGTAACTGACTTGTCCACAGCCATACAGCTAGTAAGTGGTAAAGCCACAGTTCAAACCCAGAGAATCCACTCTGCAGGGTCTGCAATCTCAAACCCTGTGTTCACTGTCCTTGCAACAAAGACTAGGTTTGGGCCACATGGCAGAGGGCTTTGAATGTCCCGGAGAGGAGCTTCTGGAAGCGGTAGTAAATGTTACAATAGAATTAACAATATAAGGCAGAGTTCAGTAAGTAGCAAATGAGTGGATCAGTGGATATATGCTAAATGTGTCTGTAGCAGATGCTGTGGGTGCCCTGCCTCTGTCCTCTCCCCCTTACCATGTCAGTGCAGGTGGTCCTAACTCCCAGCAGTCAGCACCTGCGTCTCTTTGCCTGAGGGCTTCTCTGACCACCAAAGTCTGCTCTGCCCACCCATTCAGCAGGCTAGAAATGCCAGGGAACTCCCACCACTCAAGAGCAGCCTCAGCCAATGATTGATGGGAATTGGAGAACAAATATCCCAGCTCCTTCACCCCTAGGATGGGATAACTACAAGGTGCATGCTCCACAAAAATTCCTAGTTTCCCCCATGGGATTGAGCCTCAGTCATCCACAGTGGTAACTGGTTCAATAGCACACCCTGAACTACTGTCTTCCCTTCCCTGCCCCCTGTCCCTACCTCCTACCAGTGCTTCCTGGGGTCATCTCCCACATAAATTATTTCTACTCAGAGGAGGTGGGATTGAGGATAGGTACAATTCCAATGTCAGGGCAGATGTGGGGGCAGGTATCATTTCAGGTGAGGGCACCAGCTGGTACCCACCTGAGGCAGATGGTCTGAAGTAACCTGGTCATGGTTCAGGCAGACCTCAGTATGTGTTCTTCGCCAACAGGGGGCTCCTGTGCTGTCCTCAGTTCCCCTGCTCCTGTCAGAATCCTCCACTTACTCCCACACCGAGCCTCAGCCCACCCTGAGGGCCAAATGTTCCCAGGTGGCCAGGCTGCCTCGGTGAAGGTCACACTCAGACTCCTTTTCAAGGTTCTGTTTGAAGTTGGGACTTGACCCTACTACCTCCAGCAAAGGTCACTGGGAAATGTCACATAACTTGGCCACTGACAGCTTCCCGGCCCTCCTATCCCTGCCCTCATAACTGAGCAAGGTGGGAAGGGGGCTTATCTCAACTCTCCCCTGCAGAGCCTCCAGGGTGTCATATGAGACTCACAGTGTGGCAGGTTGATTTTTCAAAGGTAGGCAAAAAATATATATGTATCCCATCCCCCACATTCTCAAACACTGTGACTGACACTCTTCCCACCAAAAGGTGGGGTCCATGTTCTCTTCTCCTGAATCTGAGTGGGGCTGGTGACTGTTCTGAATAGAGGTGATGATGCCATGTGACTCCCTAAGCCAGGTCATAAAAAGGATCCAGCTTCCACTTGCTTCTCTCTTTCTCAGAAGCTCGCTCTGGGCAGTCAGCCACCACACTGTAAGGAAGCCCAAATCAGCTCATGGAGAGAATGCACCCAGAGGCCCTGGGACAGAAGAGCTGAGGTCCCCCAGGTGCCAGCCAGCATCAGCCGCCCGACACATGCGTACACAGGCTTTCAGACGGCCCCAGCTCCCAGACTTATGGGCTTCCAGCTGAGATCCCAAACACCGTGGAGCAGAGACAAGTCATCCCTACATGCCCTGTCCAAACTGCTGAGCCACAGAAACTGTGAGTGTAAGAAATGATTATTATTTTAATCCACTGAGTTGTTGGGGGGGGGGTGTGATTTGTTATACAATCATAGTAACTAAAACACCAAGCTTCCAAGATCCTGCCATTTGTGACAATGTGGTTGAACCTGGAGGACATTATGCTAAGTGAAATAAGCCAGACAGAGAAAGACAAATAATGTATGATCTCACTATGTGGAATCTAAAAAAGTTGAATACGTCGAAGCAGAGAGTAGAAGGTGGTTACCAGAGGCAGGGAGGTGGGGGAATGTGGAGATGTTGGTTAAAGGGTACAAAAACGACTATAGTTAATAATACTGTACGGAGTACTAGAAATAGGCTAAGCAGTAGAGTTCAGGTGCTCTCATCACAAAATATAATAGTAACTGTGAGCAGATGGATATGTAAATTAGTTTGAGTGTAATAATCATTTTGCTATGTATAGGTATATCAAAACATCATGTTGTACACTTTAAATAGGTACAATTCTTATTTAAAATTTCAATTTAATTTAAATATAAACAAAATAAAACACCAAGCTTCCCAAATTCCCAGGGATGGGTTAGATTTTATTAGTTTGTGTTTGACATTGGTCTGTCCCTACGACCAGGACTGCAAGAGGACATCCTCTGTGTTGAGGTTCCAGGCCCTGCACACCTTTCCTAAAACTGTCCCCTGACTCACAGGTCTGAAGGGAACATGCCTAGTGTTTCCACAGGGACATCCTTCCAAAGAGCTGGGGACAGAAGTTTGTCTGATGATAACAGGACTGAGCAGGGTGACGCTGCTAATCCCCAGCCACTCTTACAATCCCATCTTGTCTCTTGTTCAGAGCTGACAATAACCTCAGAACAACATTGTTCAGGGGGTCAGTGTCCCTTCTGCCGCTGGGGCCATAATACCCCAGAGCCGACTTGGTGAGCTCAGAGAACCCTCCACTTCTGCAGAAGCAAAGCAGAGTGGTCAGGGGGAGCAAGTGTCTGCGGAATTTGTTATTCAGTTGCTCACATCTGTAAATTGGGTCTCTCTAGGGAGTGATCAGTTGTTTTTAATCTCCCTTTTGGCTGTTCTGATCTGTGTGGCCCACTCATGCTAGAAACACTCTCAAAGCAGCAATGCTTAGCCCAGGGTCCAGCCCAACCCGGTGGACAGATGGTGCTTTAATGGTGACACTGACAGTGACACTGAAGTTGAGCAGCCTAACCCGTTACTCCTCCCCATGCACACCTGGTTCGGGATGCTCATATAAACCTGCTCCCATTGGCTTCTTCCAGCAACAAATGCCAGGAGCTAAAAGCTTCACAATCATGCACTAGCAAGCAAAATTGCTAACTCCTTTTGCAATTGCTTTTTGCTCGGAAGCTGGGAGGCCACTAACTAGCTGTGTGACTTTGGACTAATTATGTAAACTTTCAAAGCCTCATGCTCCTTATGTGTAAAATATGGCTGGCACCTACCTCAAAGAATTTGTGAATTAATTAAATGAGATAATAACACATGCTTACTGAGTGCTCACTGTGTTCCAGAAATGACACCACACCCCTTGCATGTAGTATTAGTTACTTCAGTCCAGAAGCCTGTAATAAACTTCTGCCACCATAAGCCTGACTGGGCTCCAAGAAACTATACAAATTATTTGTTTGTGATCAATATTAACTACATTAAAACAACTTGAAACAAGAGGATAATCAATGGGAACAGGAAAATATCTTGAAAACAAATTTGTTTTCTTTATATTATGAATTGCATGTGACATCAGAAAGTCAACCTTGGTTTTGTCTCTTGAGGTGGTAGCATGGAGGGAGCACTGTCTCAGGAATATGACAACCTGGGCTCTCCTTCCACGTGTCCCACGGGAGTGGGATTCTCCAGTGACTGCCTGTTATTTAAGGGATACAAGCTAAAGTCTTCACCATGGCTGCAAAGCCCTTTGGGAACTAGCCCCAGCTATGTCCCCAACCTCAGGGCCCATCACTCTCCCCTCTCTCATTTAGCCTCTGTGCCCCTGACTCCTTTGCTCTTCCTTGAACAGGCCGAGCCTACACTTGCTTCAGGGCCTTGAAATTGCATTTCCTCTCCCTGGAATGCTCTTCCTCCATAGCTCTTGGCTCACTCTCTCACTTACTCAAACCTCTGCTCAAAGAGCTTCCTCCATCATCTCTCCCCTTAACATGCTTTATTTTTTTTTTTTTAGTATGCTTGTCCTGACATTACATTACATATTTATCTGTTTATGTGTTTATTGTCTGTCTCTCCTCACTAGAATATAAGCTCCCTAAGGGCAGAGATTTTGTCCTTCTTCACTGTTTTATACCCAGGATCTAGAATAGTATCAGTATAACATAGTAGGTGCTCAAAAAATATTTATAGATGAGCAAATGGCATTTCTAAAATAGTAACATGACACTTCAGTTCATTGACCCCTTTGTCCAAAGGATAAAGTCTTTCAGAGCCCATCATTATTTGGCCTCTGCATATCTCTAGTCACCTTCCCAGACTATCCACCCCCACCACTCACACCTATGTGCACGTGCACACACACGCACACTGATACACACACAGAGACACACAGATATACAAATATACAATCATATAACACACAAACATATACATGGACATACACAGAGACACAAAGACACATGCAGACACACATATACAAACATGCATACACATGAATATACATGGACACACACAAATATGCAACATCTATACCAGACATTTCTATAGACATATAGGCACACTAGGATGGATACATGTATATACACAGACACACACAGATATACACATGCACATGGACAGACGCACACAGACACATATGCACAGACATATAGATACACATATACTCAAAGAAGACACACAGAGATACGTATATGTGTGTGTACACACACACACTTTTTAGCCTACAGTTCCACAGACATACCACATTTGTACTTACCTCCAGAAGTTTACCATTGTGCACATACCCTTCCTTCTGCCCAAATTTTCTCTCGTGGACAATTCATTCCTCAGGTCACATTCCTTAGGTCACAGCTCTGATGTCATCCTCTCCAAATAGTATAACATGGTGGTAAAAAGTACAGACTCTGAAGCCTAACTACTCTCATGATGACAGAAATGCAATAGGGCAAGTGCAAGCACACACCACTTAAGGCCTAGGCTGGAACTGGCATGCCATCACATCTGTCCACACGCCAATGGCCACAGCAACGTACACAGCCAAGTCCAGTGTCAATGGCATGGGAAACAGATTCCATCTCTAACAGAAGGAATGGCAATGGGGATAGACAGAAGGAGGGGTGAGATATTGGAACCGGTTATAAAATCTACTACAGGAGTCATTCAAAATTTAGCCACATCTGAGCCTCAGCATATTTATATTTTGTGAAGATGGGGGAGAGAGGGAAGAGGAAGGACGGAGACTGGTGTTACCTGTATTTCAAATACTCAGACAAGATTTCCCACTTCATCTTGAATTCAGGTCACCCCAAGGTTTCCAAGGGGTGCTGAGGGAGGCAAGGGGGCTTCTGGACTAAACAGGGGATGTGAGGACAAGCAACCTCCTCAGCTGTGGCCCCAGACCGTGATCAGTACAGCAATTATCTGTTAAATTAGAGACCTGTTCAGTGTGCAGCCTGCATGTCATAAAGGTCTGCAACCCTAACTACTTCCAGGGGCTTACAGACAGCCCAGACCGCTCCCTGCACTGAAATGCTAACTCGATGGCCATGTTGCCTCTTGTGCGGGCACTTCTCCTCTCTGCGCTACAGTGCCTCCTTCTCCTCCTCTTCCCCGCATCTTTTTTTTTTAATCCCCACCTGAGGATATTTTTCTATTTATCATCAGACAGAGTGGGAGAGAGGGAGGGAGAGAGAGAAACATTGATGTGAGAGAGACACATTGACAGGTTGCCTACCGCACGACCCGACCAGAGCCAGGGACATATCACAACAGAGGTATGTGCCCTTGACTGGAATCGAACCCATGACTCATTGGTCCACAGGCCAATGCTCTAGCCGCTGAGCCAAACCAGCCAGGGCTCTTCCCCAAATCTTGAGCTAGCAGGAGGACAATTCCACCCAAAGAGGTCTGGGAAACGGAGTGAAAGAGTCCACTAAGCAATCCCGCAATCTCATTGCCTCCTATTGCCTAAATAAAGGATAAAGGAGACTCTCTCTCTCTCTCTCTCTCTCTCTCTCTCTCTCTCTCTCTCTCTCTCTCTCTCTCTCTCTCTCTCTCTCTCTCTCTCTCCCTCCCCTCAGTTTTCCCACTAGTAATGGCAGGTGTAAAATCCTCCTCACCCCTGCCTATGGGCTGTGTGATGCAGTGGAATGCTTCTGGAGTGGAGATGGGGGTCTGCAACCCGGGAGATGTGATGAGGGGCGTTCTGGTATCAGTCTTGGAGGCAGGCAGGCAGGCCAGATCCAAATCCAAGCCTCACCACTGGTCAGCCAGGCGACCTCTCTAAGTTTCAGTCTTTTCATTGAGAAATGATCACAGTGATGATCCCTACCTCACAGGAATGCTGTGAGGAGAGTTAAATGAAGAAAATTTGGACAGTGTCTGAAACATAATAATAAACCAAAGGTCATAGCTATTATTATCACACATCTCTTTGATTTCTGATGCTCAGGGTTGAACCTCATGTTAAATCTATGCAGGCACGGTCTGGTGGTGTGGCAACCATGTTCTAAACATCTGACGTCAGTCCTGACAAAGTGAAGCTTTGCCAGTGGGCCCCCAGAAACCCATTCAGTTACTCATTCATCCATTCAGTAGTTTTTATTGATGGCCCGCTGTGTGCCCAGAACCAGCTGAGACACTATGGGAAATATGAAGAAATGTAAAACACAACTCGTCTCTCAAGCAGCTCCCAGACTAGCTGGGAATCAATGCCTTCCAGGCCAGCACGGAAAATCTGAGAGACAGGAGGGGCCTATATGTTCATGGCCTAACTCCTACCCAAGGCAAGAAGTCCCCCTGCCCTATTCCCAACAGATCGAGCCTCTGCTGAAGTAAACCTGGAGACAGGGAGCTTAGGGCCTGACCACGCAGGCAGCCGGGTCTTTTCCATTCTAATTCTGAGAAAAAAAACTCTCCTTCTGACTTTGAGCTGAAATTCAGCTTCCTGTGACGTTTGCACTCCTGGCACGTTCGCAGGCAGCTGTCCCATCTCCCCTGAGCCAGGCATTCATGTTCCCTAAATGGCTTCTCAGACGAGTCCTCACTATCCATCTCCAGGTGCCAACTCCTTCCCACAGCACTCCTTTCGTGTAAGGTGTATAGGGGACGTCGCAAGACACAATATTGATTAATTTGCTAAATCTGTGCTTTCCGAGGTGTTCCGTGGAACACTAGTCCCACAAAGCTTAAAGTAAGTATGTGTTCCGGAAAGTAAGTGCCCATCAGTCATTGCATTTGAGAAACTCTAAGTAAGCAAAGCCAACCAGTTTCCATTTCTGAAAGATATTGCCACGAAGTGTATAAGAGAATCATGTGATACTGTAAAAGGTGATATGAAAGGCAGCATGTCCCCTAGATCTTTTGATCCCAGGACTGGACTCTGCTCATGGAGCATTTCCCAGAGTCAGTGTTCTTCAAATAACATTTTGGGGAAAAGTGAAGTTAAAAAAAATAAAAAGTAATCCTGACTATGAGCATATAGGCAAGAAAGACCATTCTGAGTTGGATGGTGCAGCAGAAGCCATGGTGTCCTGCCCCCACCCGCTGGGCACTTAACATATCTGTGCACGTGACCCTGACACAGTTGCCAGCGCTGCATGTCTGCCTAAGAGCTTCTGGCTACTGGAGCCCACTGTACCCATGACTGCAGCAGGCTGGAATTCCGAGAAATCTAGCCACCCCCTTCCCTAGAGCAACTGGCAACCAATGACTGACAGCCCAGCTTCTTGACCCTCGGTTTTGATAACCCTAAAGTGCATATTCTACAGCATCTCCCAGAATTCCCAGTGGGACTGAGCCCCAGTTACCCACAGGGGTGGCTACTGACTTGATAACGCACCCTTTGTTGGATCTTTTCCATTCTGCCTCAATCCCTCACTCCGCTAATGGTTTTTCCTGCGATCCCCTTCCAAATAAACCATTTACACTCAAATCCAAGTCCAGGCTTTGCTTTTGGTGGGACCCAAACCCCAACAAATGGTCTGGGAAGTTTTCTCTGCAATGTCTGGCTGAACATAAAGGAGAAGGTTGTGTCTGGTGGCCGAAGGAAGAGAAGGGAGAGAGAGAGAAG
Organism: Tadarida brasiliensis; assembly: GCA_030848825.1. Taxonomy (NCBI): domain Eukaryota; kingdom Metazoa; phylum Chordata; class Mammalia; order Chiroptera; family Molossidae; genus Tadarida; species Tadarida brasiliensis. The sequence goes on along the minus strand of CM061280.1, from coordinate 104,200,051 downwards.
AGAGGTGTTGCAGAGGCAGCCCTGGCAGATGCTGTTTCATCCTCTTCTGCTCCTGCATACTGTCATCCTCACTGCTTCCCATCTGCCCCAGACACACATCTCTCAAGTCTCTCCCTCCCGCCTCCCTGCCTCAGTTTCCCCACTTGCTTCCTCATGGTTTGGGGACTCAATCTGGCCAGAGTGGAAGAGAATTTCAGACAAGGAGTCATGGGAAAGGAGGAGAGGGGTCTCTTGGGCACATAAATCACTCTGCAGCTGAGAGGCCTGGTGTTCCCAAGCCTGGAAGGTAATTCCCAGGGCTGGGAATAACTTGGCAGCCACCCCCAAGTCAGGGAGGGACTCAGGGCCAAGCTTCTGGGTTGCTTTTCTCCCTTTTACTATGGGTGTAACCTTGATCCCTCTGCAGAGGTAAACAACAGGGTCTAAATTATTTGGTTTGGAAAAGGAAGATGCCCCAGGGAGGTACACGCCGCAGTAATAAATGCAGAGGAGAGACAGCTGTGCACAGCATGCCTGCTTCCCCTCCCTGAGCACAAACCCGGGGCATCTCTAAAAGCGAAAAGGCATCACTCTCCTCTCCCTGTAGCACGGGCCAGAGTTGCAGAAGTCACAAATCACTAGGAAAAGTGCAAAAGAATGTTCGCCATTTCTTGGAATGGAAATAATAATAAATAATAATAATCTGTTCTGTCTATTTAGCCAAGACATTTTCTCCAAGGAGCTTTGCACTCAAATTTATCGTAAGTCCCCAGGGTTTGGATATTTTTTAATTAAAACTTTTATTGGGGAAAACATACAAATAAAAAGAAAAAATTAAAATCAACCCCAGAAATGAGTTACGTGGAGGGGATCACCATCTTGCATTTCTTCAGCATTTGTCTTTTTATTCTTTTGCCGTTGGATGGTTGCACCCTGATTAGTCTTGCCGTGTTGACTGTTCATCGCATTAAAAATTAACCATAAGTACCTACACTGGCCGCCCTGGACAAGAGGAAGGAAAGGCACGGAAACATATTGGCCATCTCCTAAGTGCCAGACACAAAGGACACACATTATTTTAATTCTGTTTACAACCCCAGGAGCTACCATCTAAGTGATTACTATATGCCTGCTAAGTGTTTTCGATGCATTACCTCATTAAACCCTCTCAAAGTCCTCTGCTGTGATACTTTTAGTGGCCCCATGTCTCAGATGATGACATCGAGGCTTAGAGAGGGTAAAATGTGAGGAAAAGCTCACAGGTTGAAACAGGAGGGAACCAGGTCTGTCTTCTGTTCTAGGGGGAAGCAGAACAGGAAATTGGAGGAAGCCAGGCAAGGATGCAAACTCCAAGTTCCAGCCTCATCCCCCAGAGGCCCTGGGGGACAACTTACACCCCAGAGTCTGTCCAGCCTCCAGGGAATGGAATTGGTGTTTTTTACTCCACACCAATCACTGGCTATGGGTGCCATAGGTGGAGGTGAGGGTGGGGATGGAGTGGAAAAGGGAACAGAATACTTCTAGGCACTTCCAGCTCTCCATGCCTCTGGGGAGGCACCAGTGTCCAACGAAAACCCACTGAAGTTTGTGGCTGTTGGCAGCAGAGGTCCCTGAAGCTGGTGCGGGTCCCACAGAGCTGGCAAAAGGAATCTGAGTGAACCTGGGAGGCAATTCCTGCCACACTTGGCAACTTCATCAATAAAGGAGCACCCTGATAATCAAGATGAGTACAAGCCTCACATTCTTGGACACACAACTCTCCTCTTGTCCCATGTTTGTGGCTGTGTGAAGAACTCTGAGAATGGGTCAATATGTTCTGGACATAATTGTCAATAGTCTGCCCCATCCACTGGACCCCACAAAACAGACCACTCAAGGCTGAGGGGATGAGGCATGGGCTGTACACCCAGGCTTAACAACTCATTACTGAAGAACAACCCATCACATGTTCTCACTAAGAACTGGAACTCGGAGGTGGCGGGTCCTCCCAGGTTCTCTTGTAGCTTCTGCTTAACCAAAAGCGTGTAGCAGCCAGGAGCCAGGGGCAAAGCCCTAGATAAGCCCACTGTGCAGGCCCACGCAGCCTCTGAGACCAAGAATGTCACTGCAGTGGCATGCGTGCCAGCTCCGATTCCAAGGAGCCCAGCTGCACTTTGGTCCGTGCTCCTAGAGTCTGCTGGTGGCAGCCTGACAGATAAGCCTGCTCTGCCTGTGACAACCAAAGGGCCTTAACAGACACAGACAGCCAAGAGCCTGAGTCACAGGTATCAACCAGAAAGCAGCACAGATGTGGGGTACCGCTGGGCTGTAGCAATGGCAGAGCCCCTGGTGGGGGCTCACAAAGCCCTGCTGCCGGGGCTTTGAGCCTGGGGCTGCCCTCTGCCCCTCCCTGAAGCCCACAGCTTGCTGTGAGGCTTTTCCAGGTCTTCATAACAAATCCCCCTTTAAATCTGACCTGGTTTGAGCAAGCATCTGTGCCTGGCCATTGCAGTCTCTAAGACGCTTGGGATTTCAAGATCCCAGAGTAAGTGGACCTCACAAGGGCGGCCCAGGACACATTGAACTCAGCAACAAGGACTCACACACACACATAATCATGCACACTGACACACATAATCATATACATTCAGACACCAGCACACTCATACATACTCCCACAATCATATACACTCACACCCTCACACACATACGTTTGCATTTACACGCTCATACATACAATCATACATATGTATTCAATCTCTGTCACACACACCTCTCACACCTAGCCTGTCAAAGTACAAAAAAACCTACATCTATATTTATATATTTAGGAGATTTCTACTGTTTTGCTATTGCAAACAAATAATGTTGAATGAATAAAAGTTACAAAAAAATATGTACACGATGAGACCACATTTGTAAAATGTAAAAACATTCAAAACAATGATGTCTATGGTTTATGGATTCACACATATGTAGTACAAGTCTAAAAGGTGCCCCTGAGGGGAGAGAAGATGTGAAACCAGGAGAGAGGCCAAGATGGGGTTTGTGCTATATTTGGAAGTTTGTATATTTTAAATATATGAAAGAGGGAAATGTGGGAAAATGTTAACATTTGTCTCATCTCTGTGGTAGGTTCCTGGGCATTTCACATTACTTCTCATAATTTTCTGTGTTGGGGATGTTTCCTAATTTTAAAAAATATTTTAATGATTTTTTTTTATCCTCACCCGAGGACATTTTTGCATTTATCTTCAGATAGAGCAGGAGGGAGAGAGTGAGGAAGAGAGAGAGAGAAATATCGATGTGAGAGAGACACATCAAGTGGTTGCCACCCACAGGACCCCAACCGGGGCCGGAGACAAACTGCAACCGAGGTACGTGCTCTTATCAGGAACCAAACCCAGGACTCTCTGGTCCGCGGGCCGACACTCTAACCGCGGAGCCAAACCGGCCAGGGCTGTTTTAATGACTCTTAACAGTCCACCCCAAACTGAATATTGACATGCCCTATGACCCAGCAATTCTACTCTTAAGTATACACTGAATGCAATATGTCCGTGTGCTCACCAAAAAACATGCACAAAGAGCAGTCGTTCCAGCACAATTTGCTCCAGCCCCACTTAAAGAATGACCCCAATGCCCGTTAACAGCGGAATAGATAAGTAAATCATGGTATGTTCTTGTGATGGAATACCATTCTCCAATGAGAATTACCAAACTACCACACACAATAACAGGAAAGAAGCTCACACACATCATGCTGGACAAAGGAATCGAGACGCAAAAGAGCCGATACTCTATGGTTCTATTTACATGAAGTTCTAGAATAAGGAGAATAACCTTTGGTGTTAGGAGTCAGGAGAGTGCTTACCCCTGAGGCAGGGAGGGACTAGAAGGACACAAAGGGTCTCTGGGGTACTGGTCATGGTCTGTTTCTTTTTATTTTCTCCAGCTTTATTGAAGAACAATTGACAAATAAAATTTATATATTTTAAGTGTACAATGTGATGATTTGATATACATCTACTTTGTGAAATGATTACCACAATCAGGTTAATTAACACATCCATCACCTCACACAGTTACCATTTTTTGTGGTGACAAAGCTAAAGATCTACTCTCTTAGCAAATTTTCAGCATACAAAACAGTATTATTAACTATAGTCATCATGCTGTACATTAGATCTCCAAAACTTATTCATCCTACATAACTGCAACTTTGTACCCTTTTGCCAACACATCTCCATTTCCCTCACACACACACACCAATCCCAGTTAGTTCACTCTTTGCCTCTATGGGTTCAACTTTTTTTTTAGATTCCACGTATAAATGAGATCATACAGGATTTCTTTCTCTGTCTGACTTACTTAACTTAGCATAATACCCTCTAGGTTCATCCAAGATTCTGCAAATGGCAGGATTTTATTCTTTCTCGTGGCTGGATATATTCCATTGTATATATACACCACATCTGCTTTATTCATTCTTCCATCCACATACACTTAGGTTGTTCCCATATCTTGGCTGTTGCAACTAATGCTGCAGTGAACATGGGAACACACATATCTCTTCGAGATACCGATTTATATTCCTTCGTGTATATACTCAGAAGTGAGATTTCTGGATAATACAGTAGTTCTAGTTTTTATTTTTTGAGGAACCTCCATACTGTTTTCCATAGTAGCTGTACCAATTTGCATTCCCAACATCAGTGTACAAGGGTTCTCTTTTCTCCACATCCTTGCTAACACTTGTTATTTTTTGTGCTTTTGATAAAAACCATCCTAACAGGTGTGAGGTGATATCTCATTGTGGTTTTAATACACATCTCCCTGATGATTAGTGATGTAGAGCACTAATGTACCTGTTGGCCATTTGTATGGATTCTTTGGGAAAATATATCAGGTTATTTGGAGCTTTTTGTTTTGTTTTTTTACTGTTGAGTTATATAAGTTTCCTATATTTTGGATATTAAGCCCTTATGTGGTTTGTAAATGTTTTCTCTCATTCCATAGGTTGCCTTTTTATTTTGTTGATTGTTTCTCTTGCTATGCAGAAATTTTTTAGATTAATGCAGTCTCCCTTCCTTATTTTTTCTTTTATTGCCTGTGCTTCTTGTGTCTTATCCAAAAATTCATTGGCAAGACTAATATCAAGGAATTTTTTCCCTATGTTTTCTTCTAAACGTTTTATGGTTTCAAGTTTTACATTTAAGTCATTAAACCATTTGAGTTTATTTTTGTGAGTGGTGTAAAATGCAGTCCAGTTTTATTCTTTTGCATGTGGATATTCAATTTTCCCCATACCATTTATTGAATAAACTATCCTTTTCCCATTGTGTGTTCTTGATGCCCTTTTCAAAGATTATTTGACCATATAGTGTGTGGGTTTATTTCTGGGCTTTCTAGTCTTTTCCATTGATCTATGTGTCTGTTTTCATGCCAATACCAAACTATTTTGATTACTATAGTTTTGTAATATAGTTTGAAATCAGGAAGTGTGATATTTCAGGTTTTGTTCTGAAGAGCATTAGAAGAGCATTAACTATTCAGGGTCTTTTGTGGTTTCATATGAATTTTAAAATTGTTTTCTCATTTCTGTGAAAATGCCAATAGAATTTTGATAGTGATTGCATTGAATATGTACATCACTTTGAGTAGTATAAATATTTTAACAATATTAATTCTTCTCATCCATGATTACAGTACAGTCGTCCCTCGTTTATCATGGTTAATCCATTCCAGACTCTAGCTGTTGCACCTGGTGTTGAAGGATTCCTGGGGTGCTCGAATACACAGGCCTACAGTCCATACGTACAGTAATTTTAATTTTAATTATAATGCAGGGGTGTATAATTGACTCAGACAACTGAGCGCGTGCTGTATCATTTTCACTGTCTCGATCAACTTTTTAATGAATATATTTGAAAAAAACGCGATAGAGTGAAGCCGCGAAAGTCGAAGCATGAAGTGGCGAGGGACGACTGTATATCTTTTTCATTTATATGTATCTCCTTCAATTTTTTGTAGTTTTCTATATATACATCTTTCACCTCCTTGGTTTAATTTATTCCTAGGGTTTTTAAAAATTATTTTAATGTAATTGTAAATGAGATTTTTTTTTTTATCCTCACCCGAGGACATTTTTCCATTTTTGTTCAGACAGAGTGGGAGGGAGAGAGAGGAAGAGAGAGAGAGAAAAACATTGATGTGAAAGGGACACATCAAGTGGCTGCCTCCCGCACGACCCCAACCAGAGACGGGGACGAATTGCAACCGAGGTACGTGCCCTTGGCCAGAATTAAACCTGCGACTCATTGGTCCACGGGCCGATGCTCTAACAGCTGAGCCAAACTGGCCAGGGCTGAGATTATTTTCCTAATTTCTCTTTCTGATAGTATATTATTGGTGTAAGAAGCATGGAGTATTGTGTATCGATTTTGTATCCTGCAACTTAACTGAATTTGTTTATTAGTTCTAACAGTTTTTTGATGGAGTTTAATATGTCATCTGCAAATAGTGAGAGTTTTACTTCTTCCTTTTCAATTTGGATCCCTTTTATTTCTTTTTCCTGCCTAATTTCTCTGGCTAGGACAAATAATGAATGTGTTGAATAAAAGTGACATGAGTGTGTATCCTTGTCTTGTTCTTGATCTTAGAGGAAAAGCTTTCCGCTTTTCACCATTGAGTATGATGTTAGCTGTGCGTTTATCATATATGGCCTTTATTACATTGAGGTACATTCCCTCTGTATGTATCTTGTTCAGAATTTTTAAATTTATTTTATTGTTGAGAGTATCACAGATGTCGCCCATTTTTCCACCTTTCCCCCCCGTCCACCCATCTCCCACCCCACCCCAGGTATTCACCTGTCTATTGTCTGGGTCCATGGGCTATGCATATATCCATGTCAGTTATTTGATTAATCTCTTCCCACCCTCCCTCCCACCTGCCCTTGGAGATCTGTCAGTCTGTTCCATGCTTCCATGTTTGTGGTGCTATTTTGTTCATCGGTTTATTTTGTTCATTAGATTCCATATATAAGTGACATCATGTGATATTTGCCTTTCTCTGACTGGCTTATTTCTCTTGGCATAATAATCTCCAGGTCCATCCATGCAGTTTCAAAGGGTGAGAGATTCTTCTTTTTTATGGCTGCATAGTTTTCCATTGTGTAAATGTACCACAGCTTATTTATCCACTTATCTACTGATGGACACTTGGGTTGTTTCCAGATCTTAGCTATTGTAAATAGTGCTGCTATGAACATGGGGGTGTACATATTCTTTCTGATTAGTGTTTTGGGATTCTTAGGATATATTCCTGGAAGTGGGATCACTGGGTCAAATAGCAGTTCCATTTTAAATGTTTTAAGGAAACACCATACTGTTTTCCACAGTGGCTACACCACTCTGCATTCCTACCAGCAGTGTGCTAGAGTACCCTTTTCTCCACATCCTCTCCAGCACTTGGCATTTGTTGATTTGTTGACGGTAGCCCTTCTGGCAGGTGTGAGGTGATACTTCATAGTTGTTTTAATTTGCATCTTTCTGATGAATAGTGATATTGAGCTTTTTTTATATATGTCTGTTGGCCATCAGTATGTCCTCTTTGGAGAAGTGTTTATTCAGCTCCTTTGCCCGTTTTTCTATTGGATTGTTTGTCTTCCTCTTGTTGAGTTACTGTATATAAGTCCTTTATATATTTGGAGATTAATCTTTATCTGATGTATTATTGGCGAATATATTCTTCCATACTGTGAGTCCCTTTGCATTTTGAGAGTGGTTTCTTTTTCTGTACAGAAGCTTTTTAGTTTGATGTAGCCCCAATTTGTTTATTTTTTCTTTGTCTCTCTTGCCCTAGGTGATGTATCAGCAAAAATTCTGCTACTTGAGGTGTCTGAGATTTTACTGCATTATGTTTTCTTAGAGGAATTTTATGGTTTCACAACTTACATTTAAGTCTTTTATCAATTTTGAGTTTATTCTTGTGTATGGTGTAAGTTGCATGTATTTTTGCATGTATCTCTCTGATTTACCCAGCACCATTTATTGAAGAGGCTGTCTTTACTCCATTGTATGTTCTTGCCTCCTTTGTCAAATATTAATTGACCATAATAGGTGGGTCAATTTCTGGGTTCTCTGTTCTGTTCCATTAATCTATATGCCTGTTCTTGTGTCAGTACCAGGCTGTTTTGATTACAATGGCTTTGTAGTATAATTTGATATCCGATATTATGATCCCTCCAACTTTGTTCTTCTTTCTCAAGATTGCTGGGGCTACTCAGGGTCTTTTTTGGTTCCATATAAACTTTTGGAATATTTGTTCTAGTTCTGTGAAATATGCTGTTGGTATTTAATAGGAATTGTATTGAATCTATTGATTTCTTGGGGTAGTATGGACATTTTAATGATGTTAATTCTTCCAATCCATGAACATGGTATATTCTTCCACTTGTTTGTATCTTCCTCTATCTCTTTTTTCAGTGTCTTGTAGTTTTCCATATACAGGTCTTTTACCTCTTTGGTTAAGCTTATTCCTAGGTATCTTATTTTGTTGTTGTTGTTGTTGCAATGGTAAATGGGATTTTTTGTTTGTTTGTTTAGTTTCTCTTTCTAAGAGTTCATTATTGGTGTATAAAAATGCTGTCAATTTTCGGATGTTAATTTTGTATCTTGCTACTTTGCTGAATTCATTTATTAAATCTAGTAGTTTTGATGGAGTCTTTAGGGTTTTCTATGTACAATATCATATCATCTGTAAATAATAACAGTTTTACTTCCTCCTTTACCATTTGGATACCTTTTATCTTTTCTTCTTGTCTGATTGCTCTGGCTAGGACTTCCAGAACTACGCTGAATAAGAGTGGTGAAGGCAGACAGCCCTATCTTGTTCCTCTTCTTAAGGGAAACACTTTCAGTTTTTGTCCATTCAGTATGATGTTGGCTGTAGGTTTGTCATATATGGCCTTTATTATGTTGAAGTATGTTCTCTCTATTCCCACTTTGCTGAGAGTTTTTAATCAAAAATAGGTGCTAGATTTTGTCAAATGCTTTTTCTGCATCTATTGATATGATCATGTGATTTTTATCCTTCATTTTGTTTATGTGATATATCACATTTATTGATTTGCAAGTATTATACAGGCCTTGCATCCCCAGAATAAATCCCACTTGGTCATGATATATGATCTTTTTAATGTATTGCTGGATCTGATTTGTTAATATTTTGTTGAGGATTTTAACATCTATGTTCATCAGGGATATTAGCCTATAATTTTCTTTCTTTGTAGTGACTTTATCTGATTTTGGGATTAAGATAATGCTTGCTGGCCTTGTAAAAAGAGCGTGGGAGTCTTTCCTCCTCTTGAATTTTCTGGAATAATTTGAGTAGAATAGGTGTTAATTCTTCTTTGAATGTTTGGTAAAATTCCCCTGTGAAGCCAGCTGGTCCAGGACTTTTGTTTGCTGGGAGATTTTTTAATTACTGCTTCAATTTCATTAGTTGTTATCAGCCTATTCAGGTTTGCTGATTCTTCCTGATTGAGTTTTGGAAGATTGTATGTATCTAGGAATTTCTCCATTTCTCCCAGGTTGTGCAGTTTGTTGGCATATAGTTGTTCATAATATTTTCTTACAATCCTTTGTATTTCTGTGATGTCAGTTGTTAACTTTTCCTCTTTCATTTCTGATTTTATTTATTTGGGTCCTCTCTCTTTGTTTCTTGATGAGTCCAACTAAAGGGTCATCAATCTTGTTTATCTTTTAAAAGAACCAGCTCTTGGTTTAATTGATCTTTTGTATTGTTTTGGTGGTGGGGAGGGGGGTTTATTAGTTTCTATATCATTTATTTCTACTCTGATCTTTATTATTTCCTTCCTTCTACTTCTTCTGGGTTTTTCTTGTTGTTCTCTAATTCTTTCCGTTGTAATATTAGGTAGTTTATTAGAGCTTTTTCTTGTTTCTTGAGGTAGGCCTGTAATGCTATGAACTTCCCTCTCAGGACTGCTTTCACTGTGTCCCATAGATTTTGGGTTGTTGTGTGTTCATTTTCATTTGTTTCCAGGAATTTTCAAATTTCTTCCTTGATCTCATTGGTAACCCATCCATTGTTTAGGTTATAACATGCTATTTAGCCTCCATGTGTTTGAATAATTTTGACTGTTTTTATAATGGTTGATTTCTAGTTTCATGCCATTGTGACCCAAGAATTTGCCTGATATGATTTCAATCTTCTTGAACTTGTAGAGACTTATTTTGTGTCCTAACATGTATTCTATCTTTGAGAATATTCCATGTGCACTTGAGAAGAATGTATATTCTGCTGCTTTGGGATACAATGATCTGTAAATATCCATTAAATCCATTAGATGTAGTGTGTCATTTAAGGTCTCTGTTTCTTTGTTGATTTTTTTTCTGGATAATTTATCCAGTGATGACAGTGGGGTGTTAAAGTCCCTTACTATGACTGTATTGCTGTCAATATCATCCTTAAAGACCGCCAGGAATTATTTTATATATTTAGGTGCTCCTGTATTGAGTACATATATGTTTATAAGGGTTATATCCTCTTGTTGGATCAATCCTTTTAGTATTATGTAGTGGCCTTCTTTGTTTCTTGTTATGGCCTTTGTTTTGAAGTCTATTTTGTCAGAAATAAGTATTGCCACCCTAGCTTTTTTGTTTGTTTGTTTCTATTTGCATAGAATTTTTTTTATCCCTTCACTTTCAACCTGTGTGAATCTTTTGTTCTGAGATGGGTCTCTTGTAGAGAGCATATATATGGGTCATGGCTTCTTATCCATTCAGCTACCTTATGTCTTTTGATTGGAACATTTAATCCATTTGCATTTAAGGTTATTATTGATAGGTACTTATTTAATGCCATTTTTACTTTATGCCTTTGTTCCTTTCTCTCTATATTTCTTCTTCTTCTTAAAGCAGTCCCTTTAGCATTTCTTGCAATGCTGGTTTGGTAGTACTGAACTCCTTTAGCCTTCTTTTGTCTGGGAAACTCTATTTCGCCTTCAATTTTAAATGATAGCCTTGCTGGATAAGGCATTCTTGATTGCAGGTTTCTTGCTTTTCATTACTTTGAATACTTCATGCCAATCTTTTCTGACCTGAAGTGTTTCTGTTGAGAAATCTGCTGACAGCCTTATGGGGGCTCCCTTGTAGGCAACTAACTGTCTCTTTCTTGTTGCTTTTAAGAGTCTCTCTTTGTCTTTAGCATTGGCCATGGGTCTTGGCATTAGTCTTTTGGGGTTCATCTTGATTGGGACTCTCTGTGCTTCCTGAACTGGTGTATCTTTTTCTTTCACCAGGTTAGGGAAATTTTATGTGATTATTTCTTTAAATGAGTTGTCTATTCCTTGCTTGCTTTCTTCTCCTTCTGGTACCCCTATAATGCAGATACAGATGTTTTTACATTTCTTATTGTCCCATAGTTCCCTTAAACTATCATCATTCTTCTTAAGTATTTTTTCTCTTTGTTGCTCTGTTTGGGTGTTTTTTTTCTACCTTGTCTTCCAAATCACTGATTCTATCCTCCACTTAGTCCAGCCTACTTGTAATTCCTTCTAGTGTATTCTTGATGTCAGATATGATAGTCTTCATTTCTGACTGGTTCTTATTCAGAGTTTCTAGCTCCTTTTTCATGTTGATGTAGTTATTAAGTTCCTTATAGTTCTCACTAAGTTGTGTGAGCATCCTTATAACCATTATTTTGAACTCTGTGTCATAAAAAGCTTGCTTCCATTTTCATTTAGTTCTTTTTCTGGAGATTTTTTTCCTTTTCTTTAATTTGGGGGCTGTTTCTTTGTCTCCCCATTTTAACTGTCTCTTTGTGTTTGTTTCTATGTGTTAGATAGAACTACTATAACTCCCAGTCTTCATGGGGTGGCCTTGTGTAGTAACTGTCCTGTAGAACCCAGTGGTGCAGTTTCCTTGATCTCCTGAGCCAAATGCTCTAGAAATGTCCCTTGTGTTGATTATGTGTGCACTCCTGTTGGGGTACAACTAATAGTCCTTTATGCCAGACTTGAGTTTGGCAGGGTGGTGTCGCCAGTATTTGGGGGGTGGCGTTAGTGCATTTTCTCCAGCTGGTGCTGTAAGAATAGAAGTGCTGGACCCTGGGAGATGGTGTCTGAAGGCATTGTGGGATATTGGCTCAGTACTGAGACCTCAGAAGCCTACCTTCCAGATCTCTAGTACTATGCCACCCAGATCTTCCCCTTAAGGCTTCCATAAGCCCTGAGTCTCCTTCCCTCTACCAGAGCCCTGGATGAGTGCCTGAGAGTGAGTCCCTGTGCATTAGCCCTTAAGGAGATCACCTGGGATTCAAGCAGACTCTCTCTCTTTCTAGTGGACAGAGTCTCTGCTTGTTTTTGCTACCAAATGTTATGCAGGCTCTTCTTCCAGGACCTGGTGTTCTGGGATGGGGGTCTTGACTTGGGATTGAGACCCCACTTTTTTCCAGGGGTCTTTTGCAGCCACAATATTTCTACAGCTTCACAGCCACTACCCCTGGATGCAGGGACTAGCCCTTTCCACATCTCTGCCCTTCTTACCAGTCTCTGTGTAGCTCCTTTTTTTACAATGTATGGCTATAATACTCCTGTTCATGTGTCCTTCTATTGTTAATTCAGGTTACTTGCTCTAAATTTTAGCTGTAACTCTGGTTTGGTGCCGGGAGGAGGTGTGTGTTGCTTTCACCTATTCTGCCATCTTCCCTCCTTGTTAAGAGTTTTTATTTTTTGTTTTTTGGTGGGTGTTTTTTTTGTTTTTGTTTTTTTATCATAAGTAGATGTTGAATTTTGCCAAATACTTTTTCTGCATCTATTGAGATGATCATATGATTTTTATTCTTGTTTGTGTTAATATGATGTATCACACTGACTGATTTGTGGAATGTTGAACCATCCTGCATCCCTGGAATAAATCCCACTAGATCATGGTGGATAATCCTTCTAAATTGCTGTTAAATTCTGTTTGCTAGTACTTCCTTGAGGATTTTTGCATCTATGTTCATCAGGGATATTGGCCTGTAATTTTTTTTCTTGTGGTGTCCTTGTGTGGTTTTGGTATCAAGGTAATGCTATCCTTGTAAAATTAGTTTGGAAGAGTTCCTTCCTCTTCTATTTTTTGGGGGAAAATTTTAAGAGAGATTGGTATTAATTCTTCTTTGAATGTTTGCTGGAATTCAACAGTGAAGGTGTCTGGTCCTGGACTTTTGTTTGTTGAGAGGTTTTCCATTACTGATTCAATCTCCTTACTAGTAATCACTCTGTTCAGATTTTCTATGTCATCATGATTCAGTCTTGGTTGATTGTATGTTTCTAGGAATTTATCCATTTCTTCTAGGTTGTCCAATTTCTTAAAATATAATTTTTCTTAGTAGTCTTTTATGATCTTTTGCATTTCTGTGGTATCAGTTGTAACATCTTCTCTTACATTTTTTTAATTTACTTGAGTTCTCTATCTTTTTTCTGGATGAGTCTAGCTAAAGGTTTGTCGATTTTGTTTATATTTTCAAAGAACCAGTTCTTAGTTTCACTGGTTTTTATTGTCTTTTAAGTCTCTATTTCACTTATTTCTGCTCTAATCTCTGTTATTTTCTCCCTTCTAGTAACTTTGGGTTTCATTTGTTCCTCTTTGTCTAGTTCCTTGAGTTGTAAAATTAGGTTATTTATTTGAGTCTTTTCTTATTTTTTGAGGCAAGCATTCACCTCTGTGAACTTTTCTTAGAATTGCTTTTGCTATACCCAATAAGTTTTGATATGTTACATTTCCCTTTTCATTTGTCTCAGATATTTTTTTATTTTGCTTTTGAATTCTTCTTTGACCCATTGATTGTTTAGTAGCATGCTGTTTAATGTCCATGTGTGTGTGAATTTTTTCAGGTTTTTTTTTCATGTAATTGATTTATACTTTTCCAGTGTGGTTGGAAAAGATGCTTGACATGATTTTAATTCTCTTAAATTTAAGAATTGTTTTGTGGCCTAATATATTATCTATCTTGGAAAATGTTTCATGTGTACTTGAGAAGACTGTGTATTCTGTTGCTTTTGGATGGAATATTCTGTAAATATGTTAAGTCTGTTTGGTCTAACGTGTCATTTAAGGCTGATGTTTCCTTATTGACTTTCTGCCTAGATGATCTATCCATTGATGTAAGTGGGGTATTAATGTCCCCTACTATTATTGTATTCCTGTTTATTTCTTCCTTTAGATCTGTTAATATTTGCCTTATATAATTAGGTGCTCCTATGTTGGTTGCATAAATATTTACAAATGTTATAAGTTCTTGTTAGATTGACCTCTTTATCATTATGTAATGCCCTTCTGTGTCTCTTAGTACAGTCTTTGCTTTAAAGTCTATTTAGTCTGATATAAGTATAGCTACTCCAGCTTTCTTTTGGTTTCCATTTGCATGGAATATCTTTCTTCACTCTTTTTTCATTCTTTCTTCTTTGTTCTCTTGTAACTGGATAATTTCAAATGACCTATTTCCAAGTTCATAGATTCTTTCTTCTGCTTGATTAAGTCTTCTATTAATGCTCTTTATTGCATTTTTATTTCATTCATTGTATTCTTCAGCTTCAGCATTTCTTTTTATTTCTTTTTTATGACTGCTATATCTCTGTTAAACTTCTTATTTTCTTCATGTATTGTTTTCCTGATTTTGTTGAATTGTCTTTCTGTGTTTTCTTGTAGCTCACTGAGCTTCCTTAAAACAACTATTTCTAATTCATCATCAGGTGAATTGCGGATCTTCATTTCTTTGGATCTGTTACTGGGAAATTATTGTGTATCTTTGGTGGTTTCCTTGATTTTTCATGTTCCTTGAAGTCTTGCATTACTTTCTTTACATTTGAACTAGCAGTTATATCCTCCAGTCTTTACTGAATGGCTTCAGGAGAGAAATACCTTCAGTCAGCCCTGCTAGGGATTCTGAGGCTCTCTTAGACCTCTGTGGATACATCTTCCCTACACTTTGTATTCCCTCCTGGGTAGGGAGATTCTTATGATTGCATGCCTTCTTTCAATCCTACAAAGCCAGGCCAAGTCTTGACAGACTCCCATTTGCTTTCCCCAGGGTAGTGCTGAAAGCTCAAATTTGTGTGTTTTCTACTAGTTTCACAGAACTGGGCTGGCTTTCTGTGCACGCTCCCTAGCTATCTGCAAAAATTCACACTTGCTGTCCTTGAGAGGATGCACAGGAAGCTGGTCATGGGGAATGGTGTGGGTGAGGCACATGGAGCACTGGGGATGCCTGTGGGCTTATTGAGATCTGCAAGTGAGGTGTCCCCAGTGGCTCATGGATAGGTTCCCTGATGGTATCTGTGAAGTGGTTAGAGAATCAGCATCCCTTTGATACCTTCTGATCTCTAGCGACTGTTACAGTTCCTCTCTTAGTAATGCAGCTAACCTCAGTATTATGGATGGGGCAAGAAAGAAGTGAATTTCTTTGGCAACATCCCACACAGCCAGGGAAAACGGCTGTTTACTCACCTACTCTCACTTCCCCTTTAGAAGAAATCATGGGCCAAGGGGCTCTCTCTCTTTACTGAGTTGTGCCACCTTGGGAAGAGGGGGTGGTTCAAGTAAAATGAAACTATTCCTCATAACCTATTCAATGTGTCTAATCTCAGAATTTTTTGCTCCAACAGTGTGCTGAAACTTTGCTGGATTCCCAGACTTCCACAAAAGCACTCTCATCTGTGGGTGATTGTCAAAATCTGTGTTCTTTGGGAATAAGATAAGAGAAAACTCTTATCCTGTCATCTTGATCACTCCCCATGGTCTATTTCTTGATCCAGGTGTGCTTACATTGATGTATTCAGTTTTTTTAAATCTATCATATGTACACTTATGATTTGTGCACTTTTCATCATTATCTTACATTTGAATAAAATCTACATTAATTTTGTTTTCTAAGTGAAAGTTAAGTCACATTAAACATAATGTTCTCTGTCTGGGTTATCACATGAAGGCCACTGTCAGTCATTAATTTCTCAACTCAAATTAATCTATTGATCACCACTGTTGTAACATACTCAATATCAGACATGAAATTATTGACCTGGAATAGACTCTAAGTTGCAGTAATGGGGAATTGGTGTGGGGGCTCTGTTAATGGTATTTCACAGGAAGTATCATTGCATCTCTCCATCCCTCCAATGGAATGTCCATTTTTAGCTCAGATCCCATCAGAAGAGGGCTTATCCCACCCCCAAAGGAAATTAAATCATTTAGCAGTGTACTAACTGATCACAGTTGGAAACCAAGTACTCAGATTAGAGGAGGAGCTGCTGGGCTGTTAAAGAGAAAAGTCAGTCTGCCCAGTCCTTGAAAGAACAGACTTCCTTAGACATCACCCTCAAATGCTTGGGTCTATAGGGCCTTTGAGCATGAGCTGAAGCAAGTGAGCAAACCAGGCACACACAGACTCAAGATAGAGATGGCACTTACACAGCACATGTGCCCCCAATCTCTCTGTCAAGCCCCTGGCAGACATTACTAATCAATCAAGGCCCTTTGAGAAGGCCTTCTCTCTGGGAAGCTTAAAAGAATAAGATCTAACAAAGAGACTTCCTTGGGTTATGTGGGTTGAGGGGAGTAGGGATCTTAGTAATGAAGATCATGACTAAAAAGAGCAGTTGGGACTAGAAAGCACAATGCACTATTGATTACTCTGAACTTGATGTATTCGTTTATTCCTCTATTAATTGAATAGTAAATACTTTTTATTTCAGAAGGTAGACTGTCTTCTTTCTGTGGTCCTAATGTAAAGTACCATTTTGGATTATTGTTATATTTGCATTATAGACGATGGGTGGAATCTACACTAGCAACGAGGTGTACTCATCCACCATAGTGGGGACAAGCCAGGAGGGGAAGAAGCTGGAAACTTCTCCTGTTTCATAATTGTGTATAAGCTAGACTAGAGCAGGATCCCAAGGCTGGCTGACTCCTTAAAGGTAAAAGTGTTGCCTTTCCTATACAGAGAATATGCCCAAAGAAACAGCTTGCCAATGGACAGAGCTGCCATGTTGCACATGGACACACCATTCACACTGTATTTTATGAGATTTGCCTTCCCTAAAGCTGTACAACATGGCAGCTCTGCCCACAAATGACTACTCAAGACCCAATTGAAAAGGCTGCCCATGACCTGCAACATGAGAGGGCCCCAGGAAGAGCCATCTCAGACCAGGATCAGTCTGCCCAGAGATGAATAAAACAGAGCCTCGTCTCTCGTTCAGCTGCTGTTTCCCATGTGTCCAGCTCCCCAGACAGGGGAGGATGGCTCAGGGGAGGAGTCAGGCCCCTGAGTACCTTCTGCAACCCCAACAGATTCTGAAGCTTGGCTGCAAGCAGAGAGGGGAGTTGCTGACGAGCCTGCAGACAGCTCTCTATTATCACATCCCTACCCAGAGAGGACTGACAGCCACACAGAGCTGCAACGTGGCTCCTGGGCCAGCTGCTAAAGCAGCTTCTTCCCCATGTCTGAGGTGGCAGACTAAGTCTTCCTCTCCTAGGGGAGAGTAAGATGGTGACTCAGTCGCTGTTAACCTGTGTTTAACCCGTCTGTGCTCCTGACATGCGGAGCCAGCCCATCTCTATTCATTGCAGCACGGCCTGCTCCCTGAGGTGACCACGCTGTGCCAGCTCATCTGCCTCCATTTAGCCCTCTATTCCTCCCTCAGCTCCTCAGGGACACTCCTTCACTCCCCTCACCACCCCCCTCTACCACAGACCAGAACTGAACTTAAAAAACCTCAGAGGACTTTGCACATTTCCATTCCATTTCATTCTTTGATTTCAAACCCAGCTCATTTGGGCATTTGTCCTGAAATTGGTATTTTCTGCCTTTAGGACAGGATCAAACTTCACAGAACTGAGCATCCTTCTTAACATCCCAATCAGCCTCTCACCAGGAAGGGCCCAAATCAGAAGAGGTGATAGGTGAGGTCATAGCATGACCTGTGCGAGGGGGCCACACCTGGAGCTGGCTCCTGGATGGAGAGCTTTTAGCAGCAACCCAATACACCTGGGCTTTAAATTGTTCCTAATTGGAAGTTATTGAAAGTTCTTGAAGAGGGGAGTATATAAGAAGAGTGATATTTGAGGGAGATGTGCAGGAGAAAAGCCTGGGGATAGAGAACCAGTTAGGGGTTCTGCAATAGCCCAGGAGAAAGAAGAAGAGAACCTGGCCCACAGAAAGAGGTAGGGGCAAGCCGCAAGGCTAAGCAAGCGAAGAAGCTAAGGCAACAGTCTCCTCTTGAAACCTGCAGGGGATCGAATATAGATGTGTGGAAGTGATGTGGCCTTACAGAACAAACATCCAAACCAGCCACCTCTTCTCACAGGGAGAAGCTTGAGACCAGCGGCCCAGAGGAAGTGCCTCTACTGAGTGCCAGGTCAGGCCAGCCACTATGCTAAGTGCTTTATGATCTCTCCAATAACCCAATGAGCCATTTTTCTGGAATCATAAAACTTGGCATGAAGAGGTTCACAGATTTGCCCCGGGCCAGGGCTAGAAGCCAGCTTGCTCTTTACTCCACACTGTGCCACCTCGCAGAAAGAAAAGGGTCTGATCCTCTAGAAATCAGCAGTGGCCTGAAAGGAACAGCCTTGGTTTCAGATCAAAGAGCAATAACAGGAGAGAGAAGCCAAGAGTGCAGTGCCTGCCAAGGGTAAAGAATGTCAAGGGGGACCCACACGCTGAAATATGGGAGCAACCACAAGTAGCCACTGAAAAGAGCAGCAGAGCAATGACTTCCACCTGTGCTGAGTCACCAGCACACCTGAAAGCTAAGTTTAGCTGTAAACTCTGTGGGTTACAACAGGAGCCCCTCACCCGCAGCCAAGAGCCCTGGTGAGAACTGGCTGCACTCAGAAAGGAGGGAACACTGGAAAAGGCCGGTTCCCTGGAAGCAGAGGCTGGAATGAGATGCTTGTGCATGTGATTTATTGAGGGCAGGCTCTCCAGAGAAACTTGCAGCGGAGGGAGAGAAGCGGGATGGCAGAGGCAAACAGCAAAACAGAGATATGGGCTCAGCAGAAGACAAGGCCAACCAACCATTCCAGTTTGCCCAAAATATGATCTTCCTGTGCTAAAATGCAGTCTTGAGAAAACTGGGCACCGTACCTCAGCCTGATTCCACATGGTATTCTGGAGCAGGAAAGTCACTACAGAGTTGTCCCTTCCTTTTTAAATTTTTTTTTTCTTTATTGATTTTAGAGAGAGAGGAAAGGACAGGGAGAGAGATAGAAACATCGATGAGAGAGAACATCGATTGGCCGCCTCCTGCATGTCCCCCACTGGGGATCGGGCCCACAACCTGGGCATGTGCCCTGACCGGGAATGGAACCAGCGACCTCTTGGTGCATGGGTTGATGTTCAACCACTGAGCCACACCGGCCGGGCATCCCTTCCCCTTAAAGCCAAAAGTCCAGGCTTTTGTACTCCTATCAGAGGTAGTGGACTATGCTTCTCCTTCACCCCCAGGTGGGGTGTAACCTCCCAGATATCGCTGAGTAAAGTGGATCCCATTGACCAAGAGAAGTATCCCTGAGAAGGAAGCAGCTATGAACTAATGATAGCCAGTGCCAACTCCGGCCAACGAACAGGTTCACCTCCCAGGTAAAGGAGATTTGGGTGAAGCACCAACATGAAGAATGTAGCCTCTGAAGAACAATGACCTCCCATGGCCCTCGCCCCCTGAGCTCACAAGCCACCTCATCCTTTCTCTTGAGAGGCAGCAGAATGACTCCAACCCTCATTGACTGAGAGGTGTGTATCCAGGGGGCTTCGGGGAAGACATGTTTGCAGATAGATTGGCTCAGTCCTTGCCTCCCACAGGCACTAGTGGCATCGTTCAAGGCTTTCACCAAAGTCTCTTTGATGAAAGTCAGTGAAAATCTCCAGCTTAAACTTGTGGTTCTGTTAACAACACGGAGCACAATAATGCACTGGCCACAATCTACATTTAACTGAGCTTTAAGAAAAATAAGAAAATGTTCACACGTCAGTAACGGCCTATCAACTGTCATTATTTTTTTCAGAATGCAAGGGTTCCTTAGTACTCCTTAGTGGTGAATCAATTCTAATGAAAATTATTAGTTAGCACTTTTAAAAGTGAATAGAGGTATGAAATGCAACATTTGCTAAGTTTCATATTGGGTTTCTTCGGGAATTTAGTCAACAAGCATTTATTGAGCACCTACTATGCACCAGCAGACTCAGCGCTACATGTTCAAGATAGAAGATGGATAGCATGGGGTCCCTACCCTCAGGGAGTTCATAGTTCAGTGGGAAAGTCAGATACAGAAACAGATAAATCCCAATAAAAGTACTAAGGCATTGGAGAGGGGCAACAGATGTACCTGGGGCAGGGTGTTGGGGTAGGGGGTCTTGAAGGTTTTCCCAAGAGTTAATCTTTAAAGATGAAGAGTTTGTCAAGTTGAAACAGAGAGTGCTAGTCGTTTCCCAATATCTGTTCTTCACTTTTTCCTGATTTGGGGTTAAAATAGGACATCTAGAATAAAAACTGCACTTCCCAAACTCTTTTGCAGGTAGACATGGCCATGTGACTAAGTTTGCTGTTCAACTGGATTAAGGTGCCCTGTGTGACTTCCAGGAAGTGTCCTTAAATAGAAGGGCTATGCCTTTCTTTATCACTCCCTCCTTCCTGTTGGTTGTTGAACTACAGAGGTAATGGCTGGAGCTTATGCAGCCATTTTGAACCATGAAATGCACTCATGCACTGAAGAGGGTAAAACAAGATGGAAGAAGCTTGGGTCTCTGAAAATTCTGTGAAACTGCTTGAACAGCCTTGGGCTGTATAATTCCAGCTTCATTTACTGAGTTATATATACTTTTATTGTGTTTAAGCCACTGCTATTTTGTATTTTCAATCACTCACTGCCAAACCTAACCCTAACAGGTAAAGAAGTGAGGGTAGAGCAATTCCAACCTAGATGCATAGGCCCTGGATTACCCTGGCTGTGGCTTTGTTTTATGTGGGTAATTTTTCTTACCCTCTCTTATTTCCCATTAGCCCTTCTGCTTTTTCTCTCTCAACCCCTGTGGTGGTTGCCAGGGTGTACTGACTGGAGCCCTTCTCAGGATGGAAGAACTCACTGCCCCAGCTGCTGGGAGTAGTGTCAGCAAATAGCCTTTGGCTACCAGCCCATTGGGGGCAGACATCTCACCTAAGGTCATGCTTCTTCCTAATGTAGCCTCTATCAGTGACTGATCGATGAGGGGATAGGGCAGCCTGGCCATCTCAGTCCAACTGAGGACCCCTCCGTGGGGCCATGCCCTATCTCCAGAGCTCCCCTGGCATCATCTGAGGCTGTCCTTGGGCCTGCATTGCAGATCAAATTCTCCTTCTGCCCGCTCTTGTTTTCTTCGCCTCCCTTCCACAGGGATCACTCTCAAGGGCCCTCCTTAATTTTATTGTCCTGCACTTTTAACTCAGAGTCTGCTTTCTAGACCTTCTAGACCCAACCTGCAACAACCTTGATTTCTTGGCTCCTGGACTCTGTCGCAATCCTTCAGTCTCTCCTTTCCCCCTCCATCTCTTAATAACAATTTAGGGCCAGTGACACCAACACCTAACACCCTGTGCAATTAACACCTAATGCAATTAGCACTTAATATGAGCTTCCTGTGATGCTAATGGAAGTCTCTCAGCTGAGCTCTAAGTTACAGTCCCCGCTGGCCTTCTCCAAGTGGCCCACAAGAAGGTAACTTGGGTAAACTGGTGATCCCTGAGTGAAAATCAGGAAACCTAGGTACCTTGCCTGCCTTTGCCTCCAGTGTGCTGTGTGACCAAAGACTAGCCACTCAACTTCTCTGTGCTTCAAAAGCTTGAATCAGAAAGCAGAAACCACAATTTTGACTTTAGAGGACATTTTTGTCACTAAACCAGGGGTTGGCAAAGTATGGCTTATGGGCCAAATTTGGCCTGCTGCTTATTTTTATAAATAAAGTTTTATTGGAAGACAACCATACCCATCTGTTTCTATATTAACTATAACTGCCTTTGCACTACAACAGCAGAGTTGAATAGTTGTGATAGAGACTGTATGGCCCACAAAGACTAAAATTTACTATCTGTTCCTTTGCAGAAAATGTTTGCTAATCCCTGGTTTAAACACATTACGGTGCTGTTGTATTTCTTGCCTCAAGAGTTAGGACTAGAATCTGTCCATTCATTCAGTATTTATTGACCACCTACTAGGTGCAAGTTCCCATTGTAGACACTGCAGTAGTGAACAAACCAGGTGTAGCCCCTGCTCTCCCAGAGCCTACGTTCCAGTGGATGAGATAGACAGTAAACAAACAAGCTAATAAATATATGTCAAGGGGCAATAAGTGCTATGGAGAAAATTAAAGCAGAGCATAGGAGAGAGGGATAAGGGTAGGGTGGACCTGAGATTTTAAGTCAAATGATCAAAGAGGGCTCCTCTATTGGGATAGCATTAGAGCAGAGACCTGAAGGAAGCAAGGGCAAGCTATACAAATATCTGAGGTAAAAACATTCCAGGCAGTAGGAAAGACAATGCAAAGGTCCTGAGGCAGGAACACCGCTGCTTTGTTAGAGACCCATAAGGAGGCCAGGGTGGCTGCAGCAGAAGAATCGAGGGGCACAGAAGGAGGAGATAAGGCCAGGCAGTCACAGGGTTCAGATCCCAGAGAGTCTTGCAGAGTATTGTAAGGAGTCTGACTTTTACTCTGAGAAAAATGTGGTATCACAAGAGGGCTCTGAGCAGAGGAGGGACATGTATTAGGTCTAAGGATCCTTCTTTCTACTCTGTGGGAAACAGACTATAGAGGTCACAGAGTGGCAGGGAGGCCGGTAACAAGCCAGGTGAGAGATGAGAGTAGCTCAGATCAGGGAGGTGGAAGCAGAGTTGGGAAGGGGTTGAATTTTTAATATTTTGAGTATAGAGCCAATAGATGAGCATACTTGTTCCAAGAACGGGGCTTGGGGTAGAATTATCCACTTTTGCCCTTTCCCCTGCTCTTCCGCAAATGGGGTTATTGTACCTTAAAGCCATTTCCTGGATGCCTGACATGGTAGTAATTAATTGATCCTGCAAGCTCACCCTGTCAGAAATTATCTATGTGAGCATCATTGGTGAGGGCAAAGGGTCTGTCCTCACTAAAGGGGATTTCAGCAGTCAGTGAAGATGGCAGAAGTTCTCCCTGTGGTCCCCACCCTGTTTGCCCGCAGCAAAGTTCCTGTGGGGTCCAGAACTGGTTTGAGGCAAACAGGAAGACAGAAGGATCCTTAAATCGAAGTCACAGAGCAATAGTAATCAAAACACCATCAATGTTGGAGTCCCAGTGCCAAGAATCGGTAGGTAGAGTAGAACTGGTCACACAATGTCCCCCACACACCTGCAAAAGGGCAGATATCACAAGGGGAGCAGCATGCCATTGTGGGTTTTTCTCCTCCAGGATAATCCCCATTGAACAGCCTGGGTGATAGGACCCTTGGTGTCCTGCACCCCAAGAGAGAGTAAGCATTGCTTGGGATCTGATCCTTTCTTGTGAGGTCTTCAACATGGGTAGTGGCATAGGAGGGATGGTGGCATTGGAGGGGTGGGTCCCAAACTCCAGAGAATCGCTGCCATGGGCTGAGCATCGTCTGATGCAAATGGAGGGGAGGGCACAGAATCCAATGAAGAAGAGATTTATGCCTCTTACTCTCCATCTGCAAAGCAAAACAAAAATAGCTGAAACGCCGGTTTTCTGCTTTATCGGCTCTGTGAATAAGCATATAAATTTCTATGACATTTCTGGAGGCTTGCTGAAGGGGAAAAGAGCCATCCCCCAGGACGTGGCCAGCAGCAGCCGCAGCATATGGTTTGCTGAGAGCGGAGGCAGAATGCGTTGTGTGTCTGTGAGCACTGAAAAAGGTGACTTTGTGGGTAATTTCAAACTCAAGGCAGAGTTTTCACCTTTTTAATTTCTTTTTATTAGAAAAAGTCTTACCTAAGCCAAGGCAGCTGTCATGGCCAATCACTTCTCGGCAGGGAAGCAGGATTGTGCTGGGACTTGGGGAAGCGCAACGACACTGGTCTGATCCCAGGCTCTTATGGGCCCCAGGCTGCCTCAAGATACCACGTTCGGCCTCTGGAACAGGGAGAACACCCCAGTCACAAGGTCACAAAGGAGAAAGGGGAAGCAGTCCACAGGACATATGGAAAGACCAGAATAACTGAAGAAGAGAGTCTGGCTTTACGTCTCACTCCAGCGACTCCTTCCTCCACTGAGGACTCAGGCAGGAAGTTCAGCGAAGATGTCTCCAGCCCCAGCAGGCAGGAACCAGCACTTACATCACGTCAACATCAGCCTGGCAGGGAGACAAGTCCTACCCCTTCTGCCAGGAGGCAGAAAGGGCACAGCCTGTGTGCAGTTTCATGGGAGTAGGAAAAACCAATGAACTATTCAGCTTAGTCTGTACTTAAATTCTACAATTGGATTGATTCTTATGGCTCAAGTCAAACAAGGACCTTGTCCTTTTTTAGGTTGTAATTATGCCTTTCCCTGATGTACATCAATGCACTGGTTTCTTATCAGTCATTTGCACTTTAGTATAAATGTATTAGAAACTACCCTGAAAGTAAATTGTATGTGGAGGAGGGAGAAAGAGAACATAAGGACACTAAACTGTGGGGTGGGGGAGTAATTGCAAAGCTAGGCAGAGAGATTCAAGGAAAGAACAAAGAAGGAAAAGGTATCCCACAGACAAACCCTCGCTTTCTTCAGTTTCACCCAGGACCCCACCCTACTGCCAGGAACCAGGCTGCTGAGGGGAGAAATGGCTGGGAACACTCAAGAAAAGAAATAGTGTGAACAGAAAGAAGCTGCTGCTCCCTCTGCCTGGAATGTTCTCCCAGACGCCATCATGGCTCACTCCCTCATCTCCTTGAACTAAGCTCAAACGTCATTTTCTTAGGAAAGTCTCATTGAACTGCCCCACATAAAAACACCACCCTACATACTCCCTCTGCGTTATCCATTTCCCTTCTTGGCTTTATTTTTTCCATAATATTGATCACCTTCTAACATACTATAAACTGAGCTTATTTATTGTTTTGTTTATTGTCTGTAGTCTCTCCTCTACTAATAATTAAGCTTTACGAAAGTAAGGATTTTTTTTACTAGTTCGTTCACAGTTGTTTTCATGACACTTGGGACAGTGTTCCACTCATAGTAGGCATTTGATAAACATTTAGTAAATAAATGAATGATCTGAGTGCAGTAAGAACATGAAGGAAAATAATAATTCACATTATACAGTGCTTTATACATAGCTGACTGCTTTTACCAACGTTCTCTCTTTTGATCCTCACAACACCTCTGGGAGATGACATTATTGCTTCACTTCCCAGAGAAGGAGGCTTAAAGAGAATAAATAAATTGCTGGAGGTCACAAAGAGGTGGGAGTAAAATTCAAACTCAAGCCTATCTGACTCCAAACCCTGCACATACATGCAACGCACTATGCTAGGAAGTTGCCAAGAACATGAGAACTAATCGTGAGCTGAGCAGAGCTAATTATAAATCCTTTAATATGTATTTAGTGCTCAATATTGTAAGGTGTGTGTGTGTGTGTGTGTGTGTGTGTGTGTGTGTAATTAGAATCGAGGGGGCTTGTTCTTGTTGACTATGAAATTCGCCAAAACCATTATCTCCATGTTATAAGGAGGTAACATTCAGAGGCATTCAATCACTCCACAAACGTTCCAAGAAGCATTTGATCACTTATTGTAGAACACACTGTCCTGCCCTTACCCCCTTGGCCCACTCCAAAGCCACCTGCAGCTTGGTGGATAACTCCACACACTGCAAGGGCTTTCTACCTCAGGCATTCATCCCTCTGCCTTCAGGCTTTCTCTGGTGGCAAAAGTGTGCTTAGCCCTTACCGCAGGCAGCCTGGAAGAACTGGGAGGTGACAGCCAAGGGATGACTTTCAACCTTGGGAAAGGGGGCTGAAGAATGAATAGAGGAATTGGATCATAAGGACCTCAGCTTTCTTGCCCCTCCATGGAGGGCAATTCCATGGTATGTTCCTCACAGTCTTCCAAAAGGTGCCCAGCAGGATTGAGCCCCAGTCACCTACCTGTTCCTCGGCACAGCCTTTATTAGCTTGCATGCCCTCATTATGCTCCCTGGCATCTCCTCCCAGATAAATGACTTGCACTCACATCTTTGTCTCAGGCTCTGCTCTGAGAGAACACAAATTAGGACACCCGCCATGTGCAATGCGCTGTGCTAGGAGTTGGAGTTTCAGAGCAGAGTAAGCCATGGCCAGGTGCCCAGAGTCACAGAATGACGGTCCCAACAATCGAGGAAACTGGAAAGTCGGCTTCCTCTGAAATGTGGCACTCCCTTTGGCAGTGTGTATTAGCTCTATGAACTCTGGGGACGTGCCAGAGGGGTGACATATCACTACGTCGTTTTCTGAAAACACCTTCCAGGGCTGTTGACAAGCCAAGCAAGAAAGTCAAGCTCATCTAGCTGTTGTGATTCATCACACCTCATTTTTTATCCTGGAAAGGGTTTGATCATTCTTTTATCCCACAAACATCTCCTGAGCATGTTGCTAGATACTGGGAATAGTGCCACAAGCCAGGCCAACCTGGATTCCACACTGGGGCCACTCTCTTGTCTCATCACCAAAGCGTGGTCCAGAGGACCAAGATCTGCTACCACTGAAGTCACTTGAAAGCACACTGAACAGGCCCCAAAGAATCATCCATGAGATGTGTTCCCAAAGCATTTTTGAGTGATGGTAGCAACCTGGCAATAAGACAAATGCCTCCCAAGGTGTCACCCTCAGAGACCATACTTGGGAGCTAAAGGCAGCTCTGGAATGCTGAGTTTTAATACAAGGTCTTATTAGCTTCAAATTATATCATTACTGGTGTTAAACCAAACAGACAGACAAACAAAACATGAAGGATAAATCATCCATGTTCCCCAGAAGGCCCCAGAAAAAAGCCAAGCCAATAAACATACTGTAGGCTCCTTCTGCTTGGGGTCCTGAATTACCCTGTACAAGGTGCGAGGTTGCTCTGTACTGATCACACAGAAAACCAAACCTGACCAAGGCCAGCCATTAATCCAGTGGTCTGAGTGACCCCAGTCTTCCTCACACACTTGGCTGAGCCTCTGAGGGGACAGCAGGACACCTCTGCCTGGCACGCAGGGTTCCTGGTGCTGCCAGCACAGAGAACCAGAAGCTCTCTGAGCCCCTTGGTTTGGGGCAGAGCAGCTCTGGTGCAAACCTTGAAGTCAGTGCCAGGGAAGGTTTGTTTCTGGGCTGTTTCATTTAACCTGCCCTGGGCTAAATGCAATTACCCCAAGCGGAGAGGGAGCTCGATTCTCCCTTTTTCTTTCTCCCAGGAGAAAAGGAGGTCCTGCTCCTCTGCCTGCAGCATGTCCTCCAAAGAGGTTCCCAGGACTCCAAGAAAACATGACCTTCTCATACCCTCTCACCCGAGTTGGTCCCCAGAAAGAAGCTGCAAGGGGAGGCCTGAAATCTTCTGGCTTCTTCCCAGCAGCCTGGTGGGCTCGTCCCCGCACAATTTGGACCATTTGACTTTCTTCTTACAGAATCCTGAGTTTCCTATCTTTTGTTTAATTCATCAGGAGCTGTGACTGGTGGACCCCTCCAAGGAGATCAAAGGCAAAGGGGAAGGGCTCCCTGGTAGGCACGTCAGGACTCTATGAAAGGGAAACATTTTATTATCCAGGAAAGAAAAGTCCTGTATTTTTGGCAGTGATTAAAGATGAATATTCTGTGTCTCCCAGGATTAGGGAGGAGAATAGAAAGGAGTTATTTTTTTTAAATGTCACCCAGTGCAGAAAGGCGTAAGTCACATTCTGAAATTCAGCAACAAGGTCGGAGGAGCCCAAGGCAGGCAGCCTTGTCTTGGAGATTCAGATCTTCTCTAGGGGGCCACTGGAGATACCTCTTTTCTAACCCCTCTCCAAGCTCTTCCAGGGGGTCAGAAAAAAAGAACTAATTTATTCACCCATTCATTCATTCAAAAAATACTTACTGAGCAGTTACTTGGTGCCAGGCATTGGAAATCTAGCAAAAAAGAAAACACACAGTCTCTGCCCACAAGGGATTTACCATTGAGTGGGGCAGCTGTGCAAAGACTCCTAAATAAACATACAATTATGCTGGAAAAGTAGAAGGTGTTATGAGCCCTAAGAAGGGAATGTGACCCAGTTGGGGGGTGAGGAAACTATTCCCCAAGGAAGTAATTTCCTTGTTAAGATCTGAGGACTGTGGAGGAGTTAACTGGTTGGAGGAGGTGTCAAGAGCATTCAGGGCATGCTTGGGACTCCTGATGTAATGATCTTCAACACCAAGGAAGAGCCATCATGGAAGGAGGAAAACCAAACATGACAGCCCTCTGGATCAAGTTCACGGCACCACCAGTGATGACGTACCCTCCCACCCTCAACCCCAGTGCACTTAGATCTCATTAATCTTCTAACTACCCAATGTACAGGTAATAATGGTGACAGAAGGACATGGTATGACATCACAAGGATGTAATCAAGAAAAACAGACTGAGAAACTTCACAAGACAAACAACCTGGTTTCCTTCAACAAATACATTGTAAGAGGAAAGAGAGAGAGAGAGAGCATGCCAACTTAGAGATAGTTATTTGCTCTATGTGGCCCTTCTTTTGATCCCAATTGAAACGAAACGATAAAAAAATATGTAATACTTATGAAGCAACTGGAAGTCACAACATTTACTGGCTCTTTAATAATATAAGAAACTGTTAAAGTTTTTAGATGTTATAATCGTGTTCAGTTATATTTTTAAGTACCTGCCTTTTAGCGATAGATACCAATATATTTACAGGTAAAATGATGTAACACTAAATTTTGCTTCAAAATAACATGGGGGAGGGGGGACGGGAATGGATAAGTGTACCAATAAAACAGATTACCCATGAGTTGGAGGTTGTTACAGCTAGGTGTTGGGAGCAGAGAGACTCATTATACTATTCTCTTCCACTTTTTGTATAAGCTTGAAATTTCCACAATTAGAAATTGCTTTAGAGGCAGCCTGTGCAAAGTTTACAGCATAAACAAAGGCCCCCAAGCAGGAAGGAACTTGCATAGTCCAGTGTCCTTGGTACCAGCATGCCTGGGGCTTAGTGGGGAAGAGAAAGTGTCCCGGTGGGGCTGGAAAAGGAGAGGGTTAGAAAGTATAGGGCTTTGGGGTCTAAAACTCGCCCCCTTGAGCCTTATAGGGAGCTCCTTTGATCCTTGGGGTGAATACAGTCCAGGTAAGCTGACTGCCAGTTTGCAGACCAGAGAAGGAGGGTAGAAGAAGTGAAGGGGCACACACAGTATATAAGTACTTCTTGAACAGTTGATAAAGAGGTCCCTCTTGGACGTAGCCCAGTCACTCTGGGTAATCTCTAAATTGGGAGGCAATTCATAGAGCCAAGTAAACAAATATAAGCCAGTCAGAAAAAAAGGAAAGCAACAATGCAGAAACACGTAGTTTCCTGTGGCTGCTGTAACAAATTACCACAAACTGGACTGCTTAAAACAACAGAAATGTGTTCTCTCATAGCTCTGGAGACCAGAAATCTGAAATCAACATGTTGGCAGATTCCTGCTCTCTCTGAGGACTCCAGGGGAGATTCCTTCCTTGCCTCTTCCAGCTCCTGGTAGTTTGCCAGCAATCCTTGTGTTCCTTGGCTTGTAGGTGCATTGCTCCAATCTCTGCCTCCATCTTCACATGGCCTTCTTCTTTCTGTGTGTCTCCAAATACCCTCTTTATAAGGACACCAGTCATTGGATTTAGGGGCCACCCTAATCCAGTATTACTTAATTTAACTTGATTATATCTGCAAAGATCCTACTTCCAAATAAAGTAACATTTACAGGTACCGGAAGTTAGGACTTTACAACACAAATTTGAAGGGACACAATTCAACCCACAACACACCATTCATCAAATAGATCCTGGACATAAATGGGTCCATCTGGATCTGCCACAGACTCCTAGGGTATTTACCCTTCCCAAAGTCACAGGGTCCTGGGGCCCTGGACTACTGGGCTAAGCCCTACAGAATGTCTGATCAGGTCACAACCCTTGGGGGACCTCAAGCTCCATTAAGAATATAATGACAGCTATGGGTTGTCTCCCCAGAAAAATGTTCACTTGCAGCTACTTGTAAATGTTTGGATACAACTTTGGTGGGTTCAAGGACCTCCAAAGCCCCAAGGGCCATGGAGCACAGGTTGAGAGGTCATGGGTTTAGTCTTCCGGATATAAAGCAGAGTCCTAGACAAATAGAGCAGGGTACCGAGTTCTCACAGTCAGCTGGGGAGAGTTGGAAGCTGCCTTTCCTATGAGCAGAGCTGTCTCAGCCATAGTCTAGCCCCTAGCAAGTTCTCTGCTAACCCAGAGTGAGCCCCAGGGAAGAGCCACCTGGGTGGGAACAAGTCCCAGCGAGGGGACTGCTGAGGGACTGGGCGTTCTCCTCATCTCAGGGGCAGTTGCCTGATGTTGTCAAATATACTGAACGAAACCTTGCCAAACACAAAGCCCTGTATCCTATTGATGGCCAAGCATCAGGCAGCTCTACCAGGCACAACACATAGCATCCAACCACCAGGGCTACAGTCCTCCAAGATACCTAAGCATTTGATCATCATTTTCTTTTTTTTTTTTTTAATATGTTTTTATTTATTATTTTTAGAGAGAGAGGAAGGGAAAGAGAGATAGAAACATCCATGTGAGAGAGAAACATCAATCGGCTGCCTCCTGCCCCCTACCAAGGGTTGAGCCCACAACCCAGGCATGTGCCCTGACTGGGAATCAAACAGGGACCTCTCAGTCCATGGGATAAAGCTCAATCCACTGAACCACACTGGCAGGGCTTGGTCATCATTTTCTTTAGAGCCCTGTATAACCCAAGTTTGTCTCATGCCTCGCTAGCCCATGAGTGTTAAGCCACCAACCACTCCCTGGAAACATACAGGCATCCTAAATTGTGTCCCATGAGCCCATGGCAGGCCTCTTTTGTTCTTCCTTTGGGGTTCTTCAGTGACTTTCTTCCCACCATAATGACAATGGCCCATAATCAAGGGCAAGGTCTCACCCCAGCCTCTGCAGCCAATACCTCAGGCAGTCACTGTCAGCTGGGCCAAGGGTGGAACCTCAGGACACTCCCAGTTGTGGCCAGCACATCAAACAAGCGCCTCTCAGGAGTTAGCATCAACCCACAGTTTAATTTTTTCTCTGTTTTAGGTTGAACTGTGTCTCCCAAAAAGATGTATTGTAGTCTTAGCTCCAAGTACCTGTGAATGTGACTTTATTTGGCATAGAGTCTTTGCAGATATAATTAAGTTACAATGAAGTAATACTAGATTGGGGTAGGCCCTAATCCAATGACCGGTGTCCTTGTAAGAAGGAGGGAATTTGGACTCAGTGGCACACGAAGGAATACCATGTGACTACAGGGGCAGAAATTGAAGTGATACATCTACAAGCCAAGGAATGCCAAGGAGTATAAGCAGCCTCCAGAAGCTAGGAGAATGGCCTGGAACAGATTCTTTCTCAGAGTCTCCAGAAGGAATTAACCCTGCTGACACCTTGATTTTGGACGTCTGGGCTCCAAGACTGTAAGACAATACATTTTTGCTGTTGTAAGCCACCCAGTTTGTGGTAAATTGTTATAGCAGTCACAGGAAACTAATATACTCTCACTGTCCCCTTAAAATGATCGCAGGAGAAGATATCCCCCTGCTCCCAGGCCTCATGGTTTTTCTGACTCCTCTTCCAGAGATTACCATAGTCACTGCACATACAGAGAGTTTCCATTTGGTCCCTGGAATGACAGATTCATTCCATAACCAAAACTGCTGGCATCTCTTGGTGTTGAATCTGCATTCCTCTCCCAGCCACAGCATGGCTGTAAGCAACTACCAACTTTGTGGGGCTTACAAGGAGATGGCTTCTTCTTTCTTTCTGGATAACTATGGCTTTTACCTCCTCCAGTGTTAGGGAGTAGGGAAGGAGGAGGATAAAGGGTTCTTACTTAGTGGCACTGTTGTAAGATGACATCCTGGGCCTGTCCAGTGCTCTTCCATGGGAGCCTTTATGGACCCTCCAAAGGTTCCAACAGCATCTCCTGTGATGAAACCTGGTGCCTCTCTTTGGACACTTCTGCTGCCCTTAGTGGGACCCATCCCACACAGACATTTGCTAGTAGTCCCCTTACCCTCTGACAGAAGCCCCTGCCTTAGTTTGGGTTCCCCTCATAGCTTGAGGGACAAGGATTCCAGTGCAAGTAATTTATTAGGGAGAGACCCCAGGAAACACCAGTAGGAGAGGGAAGTGTGGCAGGGGAGGGAAGGCAGCAAATCTAGGTTATTCTCTGAGTGGGTCACTGCTGTGGGCAGCTGAGTTCATCCCACTGGGGACTTGAGAAACTGTATAAAACACACATCAGAGTGTCCCACTCGAGGGAATGAAACTGATTACCCATCAACTCTCACTTGGTACTGGTTGGGGGCTGCTCCCAAGGGGCATTAGCTCCCTGGCATTTTGGGACTGCCCAAACAGGACTCAAGCACATTTCTAAGTTGAGAGAGTGCCATTGGGCAAAAAGCTCTAGAGCAGTGGTTCTCAACCTTCCTAATGCCGCAACCCTTTAATATAGTTCCTCATGTTGTATGTGGGCTTATCTGGATGTGGGCAGACCTGCCTGGAGACGGATAGAGGAGCCGTGTCTTGGTTCCTAAGACCATCGGAAATATGTGTTTTCCGATGGTCTTAGGCGACCCCTGTGAAAGGGTCGTTCGACCCCCAAAGGGGTCGAGACCCACAGGTTGAGAATCGCTGCTCTAGACTTATAAGGGATAAAGGTTAAATGGCTCTGTGGAGGAACCAAGGACGTGTGCCCTCTTAACGGAATCCCTTTTAAAGATAAACCCGGACCAAATCAACATTCCTACTCTGGTTGAGTACCCAGTGTCTGTGATTCATGTGTCACTGATGTGCCATTCAAGCTGATGACAGTTATTTTCTATTCAGAAGCAGCCTCCCTTGTCTCTCTCTCTCTCTCTCTCTCTCTCTCTCTCTCTCTCTCTCTCTCTCTCCATCTCTCTTACTGTCCCTCTCTCTCCATCCCTCCCTCCCTCTCTCTCTACTTTTGTCTCCCTCAAGGAAATAACTCCCTCCTCAGTGTCAGATCCCAGACCACATTGCCTAGATCACTTCCAAGGTCAAGTATCATGGGCCTCTCCAAATGGGGCACATATGTCTTTCTTTCTAGGGTCTCAGCACCCACCCCACAACCATCCCACACACATACTTTAACCTTCTTTTTTTGGTGGGGCGCTGGGGCTCCCAGCAAGAGAGTAGTTTTCTCAAAAAAAAAAAAAAAAAAAAAAAAAAAAAACCTTCTTACAGAAAAGCCAGTGTCCCCTCTCTTCTTCTCTTATATCCTCCTCTGGGTTTAAAGTCCTTTAACTGTTTTTATTAATTATTTGGAAAATTTGCATTTTGTTCTCATGTTGGAATTTCTTATTTATTGTTTTTGGCACCCCAAGAGAAATGTGCAGTTTAACATCCTAACCTGCGAGCTCAGCTCTGGAGAAAGCAGAGACAGCCTGTTCCCCACTACTTCACACTTTACACTGTACTCTGTGAAGGGGGAAGGAGTGTGGCCTCCTCCTCCTCAACTCCAGGCCCACTTCTGACCAGGCACCAGAGCAGCCCATTGGTGCCCCACTTGGCAGAAACAAAACTTTTCATGAAACTTTCAACTTCTCTCCCATCAACCTACAACCAATCTCTCCATAAGTCTCATTCCAAGGTCAAGGGAGCCAACATCAAAGACTATAGTGGATTGAATGGTGGATCCCCAAAAGATATGTTCACTCAAAGCCTGTGAATGTGACCTTATTTGGGAAAAGGGTCTTTGAAGGCCCAATCAAGTTAAGAATCTCAAGATGAGATCATCCTGGATTGGAGTGAATCCAATGACAAGAGTTCTTATAAGAGAAGCAAAAGGGAGAAGACAAAAAGAGGGAGGGTGACACGAAGACAGAGGCAGAGATTGGAATTACATGTCTATAAGCCAAGGAACACCAAGGACTATCAACAGTCACCAGAATCTGGGAGAGAGGCATGGGACAAATTCTACCTCAGAGACTCCAGAAAGAACCAACCCTGCCAACACCTAGATTTCAGACTTCCAACCTCTAGAACTGTGAGAGAATCAACTGTTGTTGTTTTAAACCACCTAGTTTGTAGTACATTTTTATGGCACCCTGGGGAACTAATGAAAGACCAACTGGAGCTGTCTACCTCTTGCCCCATTTTCCCCTTTCCCTTCCTCCTGGAGGGCTCCCATGACCCTCATTTCCACAGGCAGATCAACACAAGCAAATAGCTCCCTACTGCTAAGCTGCCCCACCAACTCCACAGATATGCCCCAATCCAGTGCTGACATGAATAGCCTTCAATCAACATGGTCCCACATGGATATGGTCCTTCAGCTTCTCCAGGGCCCAACCCCCCTCTCAGCATACTTCTCGCCTCATATTAAGTCCCTTATGGCTCTAACCTTGTATCCTGCCCATACACCCAAGGTTTGTATGGCTCTGCCAAGTGGCCAGAGGTCTAGTGTCCATTCAAGCAACCAACAGATACTCACCGAGGCCCTGCTATGGGGCAGGCACAGTGCCAGGCCTTGGGACGTAATGGTGAACAAGAAAGCTTGCTCTCTGCCCTCAAGCAGGTCTCAGCTGACTGGCCTCTTCCTTCAGGCCTCAGGAGGGCACAGACCTTTCTGACTGTTCCACACAGGCAGAGCTGCCTTCTAGGGCAAAAGGGAAGCTCTTGGATACAGACATGCAGGTACACTGAAAGGTGAGAAGGATATGGGCAAGGTGCTGACACTGAGAAACTTAGTTGTTGTTAGCAGTAGCAGAGAAGCAAAGATGTGCAGGCAAAATCACTGGGTGAGCAGAGGTAGGACATGTGGCCATGGTGGTCTCAGAACTCCTCAGTCTGAGGATGTTGAAGAGAAATGCAGTTGCCAGAACAATCAAAAGAGCCAAACTGACACATACACATCTTGGGTCCTCATAACAAATATTTAGTGGTGAGAAGGGCATGTAAAATGTTTCCCATTTTATAGCTAAAGAAACTGAGGTCCAGTGACTTGCTCCAGGTCACACACAGTGGAAGAACAAGGATCTGCTGTTGGTTCTGCTGACTCATTACCCAGTGCTACTCTCGCTGCTCCACCTGCCACAGAATGGCTTGAAACAATCTGGAATGAGCCAGGCCTGTGGCCACACCTAAGAAGATGCTGGCTTCTCAGTCACATCATCTTCTACCTCTGAGACTTTCAATGCCCAGCTGAGTTGCCAGAATTGAGAGATATCCAGAAAGACTGTTGATGAATATGATCGCTTTACCAGAAGTTTAAAATTGTAGCTACTATGGTTGAGCATTGTTTAGAATCTGTCTCTGGTAATTTGCCTCCTACATGCGTACATGCAAGATCAGTTGCCAAATCCTGTTGCTGATACCTCCCCAATCTCTCTCTCCCCCATCTGTCGCTTCTTCTTCCTCCCCACTCTCCCAGTTCAGATTTCCATTGCTTCCCACCTGGATCACAGCCAAAGGCCCCTCATGTGTCCCTGTCCCCTGAGTCTCTTTGCCCCAATCCATCTGACTCTCCGCCTACTATTAATTCCAGCTGACTTTAGTGAAGGAGAGGCTGTTGGCGCTTCATCCATATTCCTCCAGACTTTCCAATTTGGTATGTTCCTGCAGACTTCTGATTGCCAATATCTGTACTCTGTTCCTGAGAATTTTGCCAGAACCACAAGTTGAAAGGGCCAAGGAATTAGTACCCCCAGAAAATAACCCTCTAGCAGCAGTGGAAGGGAAGCAGATGGATAAGTGCCCCAGCTCCCTGTCTCTCAGTTGAGATAAGTCTGAGCTGTGTGTCCCACACCATCTCCCAGAAGTCCCCATGGGATTATATGTCAGTTGCCCACAGTAGGAATATGCTCAATGACACCCTTTATTTCCTCCTTCCCTTCCCTATCTCACTTCTCTACTCCCCTGCCAGTGTTTCCTACAACCACCTTCCAAATAACAACTTATCCTCAAATCCATCTGCTACTGGGGAACCCACGCTAGATAACTGAGTTACTCGTCTACAAAACAACCTGCCAGAAAAATGTCTCTCCATGCCCTTCTTAGCCTTCTGGCCAAGGCTCTCCAAGGCTGGTTCCTGTCCACTCAAACTCCGTTTCTCCATCTTATCCATGACACACAAGTCAAAGAGCGTTGCCCACATATTTCCTGCTTTCACATTCCTGTGCCTTTGATAAGCTGTCTCTTTTACCTAGGGTCTTGCCCTCCTTTTCTTACCATGTTTCCTCTAATCTATAAAAATCAGTTCAGAAGTAAATATGAAACAAGAAAGGAAGAATGTTGATAATTGTTGAAACCAAACATGGGTACATGAAATTGTAATACTATTCTGTTAAATTTTCATATGTCTAACATTTTCCATAATACAAAGCTAAAAAACAAAATCAATTCATATGTGTGATTGACATTAATAGTGTCCTGCCCATATGCTCTCATATGGCTTCTCATGGAAACTACCCACCCCTCTCTAACAAAGGGCATTCTCTAGTGTTGGAGTGTGCTCAGCAACTGTACAGGGCATGTTAGGGGTACCAGGAAATTATGACTCCCCAACCATGAGTGCAAGGAGTTAGTGGATAAACACTATGATTTCCTCACCCTCGGTGTGATAATTCCAAGGGTATTGCATACCATCTCCCAGCAGTGCCCACTTACTTATTAACACATCCTGTATTGGCTTTCTCCTCCTTCCTCTCTGACTACCCGCTTTCCCACAGGTGTTGCCTAAGATCTCCTTCCAAATTAAGTCCTTTATACAAATCCTAGTCTGAGGGTTTCTTTGAGGGAAAGTCAATCTAAGACAACAGGTCACCATCACCATGAAAGCATCTCTTCTTTCCCTACTTAAAAGTGATGTTTTCCTCCTCTGAACCTCTGGAGCATGTTGTCTGGGCGCTGGAAGACTTCAGACAGATTCCTTCTTGAGAATGTTTGGGAGTATGGTGGGACAAAGCCTAATAAAGAAATTAACGGATTGGAGCTTTAAATCCTGGAGGTCAGGGCTTAAGTAAAAATAAATGTACTATTAATTCTGGATGAACCCAGACTCACAGCCCATTCTGTGCACACTAACCCTCTTAAGAGAGGGGAAGTCATTGTGTTATCCATTGCCTTATGGCCTGCCTTGCTAATTGGCCAAAGGTGGGGACCTTCCCCAAGAAGCTTTATTTTCAGCAGCCTGGGGGATACAAGTGGGGAGCACGCAAGAGTCTAGTTAGAAAGAAGAGACTTGGCAGGGGTGAGGAGTAGGAGGAATCTCAAGACTAACAAGATGGCACTGGTGGTGGCAGATGCTATGGGAGACCAGTGCTAAGCTCCTACATAGGCCCTGGGGATGGCAGAGCCTCTGCTAGGAGTGCTTCTTGGAGCCTGGAGCCTAGACCCTAAACCCCATGGCCCTGCGAGCCTCAATGAAGGTCTTGGGGGTCCATGGTGGGCCCTGATAGAGTGGACAGTATGATCAGAAAGCTTTGACAATGAGCAGCCCAGTGGTCATCACCATGGGTCTTCCCTTGATTTCTAGTCTGCCGAAGTCCCAGGGACTGATAAAGCTCTAGAGAGGGAAATGAGTCTCCGAGAAATGACTGACCCTGGCAAGCAGATCCTCAGAACTGGCAAAATAAAATAAAATAATAAAATAAAATAAAATAAAATTTCTTGCTTTTGTGAAGCAGACACTTGTATGAATTTATCCCTTGGTGTCTCTGGTGGGATTGACTTCCAAAGACATGTTGGAAAAGGCCATACAGCTTATGCTGTTTTCTCTTATGACATTTGCCGTGGGAGCCCTGCTTCCCTGTGACGCCTTCATGCTGGAGACACCATGTGGAAAGACCACATAGAAACAGAGAAAGGTGTCCAAGGAGCCCCAGTTGTTCCAGCCCCAGCTGTCTGAGCCAACAACTATCATCAACCACCAGAAATGTGTGTGAGTAGGTCTTCAGATAATCCAGCCCCCTGCCTTCAAGCCAACCCAGCTGACACTGGATGGAGCAGAGAGCTGTCTCTGCTGAGCCCTGCCCAAATTGTAGATTTATGACCTAAATAAACATTTTTGCTTAAAGCCACTAGGTTTTGGAGTAGTTGATAACATAACAATAAGTAACCAGAATACTACTCTCATCCCTGAAAATTATGTGATTGTTGTTATTCTCAGAGCCCTTTCCAACTATGGCAGAGACAGTGCTATATGTTCACCAAACTCTATTTATTTACCAGTTGGGTAGACAGGAGGACCACATTTCCCAGAAACCTTTGCAGTTAGGTGGGACCAATGACAGAGTTCTAGGCATTAAAATGTGAAGTGATTGAAACCTGGTGTCTCTAAAACTTTCCACACAGGTCCTTGCCAGTTCAGCTCAGTGGTTAGAGCATCGGCCCGTGGACCAATGAGTCGAGACCTCGATTCCAGTTAAGGGCACGTACCGTGGTTGCAGTTTGTCCCCAGCCCTGG
Organism: Tadarida brasiliensis; assembly: GCA_030848825.1. Classification (NCBI taxonomy): domain Eukaryota; kingdom Metazoa; phylum Chordata; class Mammalia; order Chiroptera; family Molossidae; genus Tadarida; species Tadarida brasiliensis. The sequence goes on along the minus strand of CM061280.1, from coordinate 104,161,375 downwards.
TCGGGTTGTGCAGGGGGCAACCAGTTGATGTGGCTCCATCACATCGATGTTTCTCTCTCTCTCCCTCCCTCCCTCCCACTCTATCTAATGATAAATAGAAAAATATCCTTGGGTGAGGAATAAAAAATAATAAAAAAAACTTTCCACATAGTACTATATGCTCTCTCTGGTCCCTCCTCTGCAACTGGATGGAAAGGATCAAATGGAAAACTCCAAGGTTCTAGAAGATGGACAAACCAAAAGATTGAAGGAGTCTTTGTTCCTAAATCTCCCCATGGAAAACTGTGCCAAACACCTGCAGGTTTGTAGCCACCAATATTTGAGGGTTATTTGTTACAGCAGCTAACCTTCCCTGGCTAATACACACTTACATTATCTTATTTGCACCTCAAAAGAACTATTTGAGGGAGGGCAGAGTGGACACTGTTGACCTTCCACTTTATTTTTTATGCCTATATTCATAATATTTAATGTTTCTATCTTGGCTTCTTCGTTAGACTATAAAGTCCCTGGATACAAATAACATGCCTGAATAATTGTCATGTCCTCCACAGACTTAACACAGTTCCATGCACCTTGTATATGTCTCATCATCATTTGTTGGGTGAATACAATAATATTCGCTGACATTTATTGAGCCAATACTATTAATTCTATATGTTTTAAAGTATTTAATCCACACAATAACACCATGAGGTAGTTATTATTATTACCTGCAACATAAGAAATTGAGGATCAGGAAGGTTAAGTGATGTTCCCAAGGCCACACAGCCAAGAAGTGGCAGATTGGAGATAGAAGCCACAGCTGTCTGGCTCCTCACTCCTACTACCTCTCCCTGAGCACATCTCAGGTATCTATGTCACTATACACCCTTTCCAATTTTTAGGATCCGTGAAAATAAAAGTCATTCCCCCAACCCAAGTTCTTACTGCCCACTTTCCCTGAAGAGGGTTTTATGTTCTTCTGAGGAGAATGCCAGACCTCATGGATTTCCCTTCACAGGCACCAGGCTTAGCACACAAGCCTCCCCAGCCCCAGTGACCCCAACCTCACAGCAGCTGCAACATGCAGCCTTCTCAGCATGTTTCATCTGGTCAGGCAGTTCCAGCTGCCTTCTGCACCCTCCAACCAGTCACCCCAGGCCACCTAGGTCTGCAGAGGAGCCCCACCAGGCACACGAGTATGGTCCCTGGGTGCTTGTCTACCCACACCCTTCCCAAGGCCAGCTCTGCATTTTGCTACAATGATAACATAAACCCATCAAGAGAGAACGAGTGTGTGTGTGTGTGTGTGTGTGTGTGTGTGTGTGTGTGTAGATTTGCTTGGAAACACCAACCCCTCACCAAAGATGTTCCCAGCCCTCATTTGTACACACAGTCTTTAAACATCAAAGTGTTTGTTAAGCGTAAATATTTTTATTCGCTCCCCTCCTTCTCCTCCTTCTCTTCTTCCATCCCGGCTCCAAGCTCAGCGGATGCCAGGAGACCCTCTGACTCAGAGCCAGCAGGAATGGTTTTGGGAAAGGGCACTTCCAGGTCCCAGCGGGCAGCCAGCAGCTGTGCCTGACAGCCTCCCGGGACTCAGGACTGGCTCCCAGCAGCAGGCTCCTCTCTTGGCGCCTGTTTCCATAGGAACTGGCAGGCTTGGGATTGGCGGCTGGGAGAGCGTTACCCACGCTGGCTGCTTTTCAAATGGTCCCTCCTTGTACCTCCTCTTGCCTCCTTCCCTGTGCTCAGGCCTGCCCTGGAGGGACCTGGGAAAATGCCCAAGTATCAGGGAGTCGCAGGACTCCCCCACCCCTTGAGTCTGAGGCAACACCTTGCTTAGAGCATTTGCCCCCCCCCTCAAGTCCCCCACCTTCCTCCACTGGATATTCAACAACGTGCCCAGTTTAGCTTTCTCACAGGGCCCACCAGTCTGGGAAAGGATATAGAGCCAATCCAGAGAGCCCACCAGGGCTGTGCTCAGAGGAGGCACCAAGCCACGTGGGCCAGCCACTCATTCCCATCCAGGAAAACCCTCTTATTAAGCGCCTCTCTGCTCCACGGTTTCCTGTGCCCTGCAGGTCAAACTGTACTCTGCCTCTTCATTTCCCCGCCAACCTTGTGCTGTGCATCTCTCATTATTCAACAGAAGCCGGCAAACAGAGGGTCTTTCTGGGTCTCCAAAGCCAGCACGATGATGTCTCTACCAGAGATAATTGAGAATGAGCACATGAATTGCTGCCTTGCTCCCAAGGCCGATTCCCGCTGCCATCAGATCTCCTGTGCCCCTGTGTGAGGAGCCACCTCAGGGGGGATGTTCTTTGATGCTGTTCCAGGTTCTGGCTGTCGCCTTTGAACCCTAGTCTCCCGTTGTAGGACTTACTGGCATTATCAAGCTGGCCCGCAGCCTCCTTAGGCCTCCCTGCAGACGGGACCTTCTGAGGTGGGGGTTGATCGAAGCCCTGCAAAGTTCAAAGGGGGCTCTGGAAGAAGCCAGGGCTTTGCTGATGGGCTTGCAGAGTCTGAAAACGCCTGCTCAGAGCTAGAGGTTGAAATGCCAGGCCATCAGCAAGAACTAAACAGCTCTTAAAGCAGGAGGACATTCAGAACTATTGATCAAGGATGCACGGACTACATCTATAATTAGACCCAGAAAGCTGCTTGCACATCAGAAAGAGAGCAAGAAAGACATGACCGTGGCTTCGCTAAAGCCAGATATGCATCAGGATTGCACAAAACAAACAAAAACCCCCCAGCTAAAAATGCCCTGTGCTGTTCATTTCTCTCTCTAAAGGTTCCCTGTGAGTCACACACTTCAGTCCTATCAGAGCAGCCAGATGTTGTAAAAATCCTGTTCACAAGGCAGCAACAAGCTGACTCTGGGGGTCAAGCACAGCTATCCCTCCCAGCTCCATGGTGGCATGACCTCAGCCCAGCACAGCCCAGCAGCTGGTGCCCTGGAAACCCGGGAAGCAAAGTTACTATTGAGAAGTTTCGTCTGCCTTTTGCATTATTTAAAGTGACAGGGGAAAAGCTCCGTTTCTGGTCCTTTTGTGGTATTCGTTCGTTCTTTTGTATAATGAATCTGATTTGGGAACTACAGCTAAATTTGGAGGGGCAGAGTCCATTAGAAAGAAATACTGTTTGTTGGGGCCGTGGAATGCTGGTGGCAAATTGCCCTTCCTAAGTGCTGTTTTTTGAAAACTCATTCCTACGGTAGGAAAATAAAGCAGATTTCAAACACTTAAGAGATCATTTTCGGAATGGTCTAGATGCGCGCTGGTGTGCTGGTACATTTGCCTCTCATTGTTTTTTAATCACTATTTTGTCAAGTTTAATTGCTGCCATGCTAACAACCCAAACGGGAGCGAAACAAAATAGGGGATATCTATCATTGGTGAGAGCATTTTGATGGAATCTATATCCATTTGCATCTTCTCCACCAAATTAGGAAAAAAGAAAATAGAAAAGGTTGTCTCCATTGCCGATAGAAGGATCATTTTCATTGGTCTGGGTGGGGAAATCCCCAAAGCAGCAGGCAAGCTGGGCGGCCTCCTGCACATCAGCTCAGCTTTAAACTCGATCTGGGGGTGTCTAGCCTGGATATTCCTTCTAGGGATATTATGAATTCTTACAAGTGCTGCTGGATGGTGAGAGCCTTGAAGGCAGAGAGAGACCTTGCCTTAATTATGTACACGTTTCCTGGGTCTGCTCCCAATTCTCCTTTTGCATCTTGTCACTCACTCAGAGCACCTTCAGGAAAGGACTCTGCCCAGCTGCCCCTAGTGGGGTTAGCTGACAGCCTCCAGCTGTTAGCTTCAGCAGGGTCAGCCTCAGCTTTTGAGCTGAGGTCACAGCTTTCTCAGGTGGCCCTAGCCAAAAGCTGAGCAAGGCGCTGGTATTTTTGCCCAACTCAGGGCTGCTCTAATGGGTACCCTTTGCTCAGGGCTCCTGCTGGGCAGGCAGAGACTTTTCAGATCGGCATGGCTGCCTGCCACTTCCCCCTGCCCAGTCCTGCTCCTGCCCCTCTCCTTTCGCAGGTGTTACTCCTGTGTAATTATTTTGTGCCCGATTACATGTAGTTCTCCTCAGAAGTCACTGACGGATGAAATCAGCTCTCACAATCACTAACTGGATCTCAGCAGCTGCTTCCTGAAGAACCCTACCCTGAGACAGATCTTTTTCCCACAAGATGGTTTTTTAGAGCTCAACTTCCGGCTGCCTTTGGTGACTAGTTAATGCAAATATATTAGGTGCTTTGCTGAGTACCAGGAACACTAGGGGGTTTTTAGCAACCGAGGGAAAGTGCCAGTCCAGCTGTCTGAATGATTGGGGGTGCAGCCAAGTGTGAAGTTGGACAGTTCTTTAAGGAGTTGCTGGAATGGTCAGTGCAGGGCTTGCATCTGGCAACTTGGTGAAGAAACACAAAGAAACCACAGTCCACAGGCTCAGCTCTAGGAAGCAGATTTCGGAATGAGAGCCTGTGTCCCAACAGGGCTGGGGCTTGTTATCACTTGAAGGTTCACCAAGTCCTTGGGTTCTCAAGTAGACTGCTCATCAGCTCAGTGAAGGAAAAGGCACACCTGTCTTGCTCACCACTCTATCTCTAGGGTCTACAACTGTTCAGTGTTGCTCAGTGAGTGAGTGAATGAATGAATGAATAAATGAATGAATGAATGGGCCTTATATATATTACTTCTTTGTTATCACATCAATGCTCCTTCATCACCTTGAGGATAAAGTTCTACCCCTTCACATGGTAGACAAGAATATTCCAGATCTGGCCTCCATGTACCCTTCCTCCAGCTGTAACTCATAGAATTTGCAAAGCCTGTAGTCCCCACTTAGCCACACTTAGTAGTGGCTGCCTCCCCTATGCCTTCTCCTTCTGTCCTCTGCCCCTGCCCTCGACCCCTGGACTGCAAAGCTACCAAGGGCAGTGCCAGTGCAGGACATTTAAATCCCACGGCCCTGCCTGGCTGGTGTGGCTCAGTGGATTGACCGTCATCCCATGGGCTGAGAGGTCTCAGTTCAATTCCCGGTCAGGGCACATGCCCAGTTTCAGGCTCGATCCCCAGTGAGGTCATGCAGGAGGCAGCTGATCTATGTTTCTCTCTCACATCGATGTTTCTATCTCTCTCTCGCTCTTCCTCTCTCTTTAAAAAAATCAATAAAATATCTTTTAAATAAATAAATCCTAGGGCCCCAGGCAAAAAGCAGTGACCAGAATTCTTTCTTAGGCCACTTTCCAGGAAGGTCTTGGCTGAGAGCCCTCATTAGCACGATCTCTCGTGCAATGCGGTAATAATACCTCATACTTTGATATGGAATTTACTATATGCCGGGCACTGAACACTTTATATATGTTAACTAATTGGGGCCCTACACCATTTCCATGAGGTAGGTATTATTCTTACCCTCACTTTACAGATGAGAAAGCTGGAGCACAAAGGGTTTAAGTAACTTGCCCAAAGCACAGTTACTAAACAATGGAGCTGGGATTTGTACCTGGGCAGTGTGACTTTGAAGTTTATGCTATGGCTGGATACATCATCTCCCTGCTGGTGTGGTCATGGCTGCAGTGAGACCTGCTTATTAATAAAAGGGACCCTGCCCAAGCAGGGACGGTTGAGATAAAACCAGTACTTGCAACTGTGGCCTCTGGCCGGCCAGGCCTTAACTGTCTTCACCCCACTGGGCCTCATGCTGGTCATGTACACCTGGCACCTTATCTGCCATGAAACCTAAGCCACTCAACTGGTACTCTTTGCCCTTAACGAGAAAAGGCCAAAGATGAAAGATGTGGACAGAATGGGAAGACTGTGGTCAAGGACACAAGCCTCCACACTCCCTGTCTAGTGGCTTCATGCCCCGCCTTCTGCTGAGGGGCACTGGTGTGAGTGCAGTCTTTGGGGAACACCTGCTAGGTGTCAGCCACAGGGCCAAGCACATTTTGTTCTCACTGCAACCCTGTGAGGTGAATGTTCCTAGCATCCTCTTTATCTCTCGGGTTTGCATGTAGTAAGTGGCAGGACTGGGGTTTGAGCCCAGGCAGGTGTGACTCCAGGGCACAAGTGTTAGCCACTGTGCTCTACCAACAGGAGTGACAAATGGCCTCCCCACTGCCTTGGTCAGGCCAAACCCTACCCCTCCTCCCTCATCTCACTCGCATTTCCCTTCACACTTTTCCCACCCTCATTTCCCTTTGCTCAGTCTCTCTTGTTCCTCTCCCAGCCCTCTCTTGTCCCTCTTGACTCTCTCTTGTCCCCATGACCATTCCACTGCTTTTGGGTGTCCTCTGCTGACTTTGGAGTCCCAGCTGGAGGCTGCACTGAGCAGCTCCCCTCGGCCTAGACACTGCGCAGCCTCCCTCCCCTAAATGACAGTTCACTGGCCCTGCTGCCCAGCTGCCCAGCACTGCTGTGACAGCTTAGCAGGCAAACACATTCTGGCCTATGTGTTGGGAAGTCCTAACCTCTACTCCCAGCTGAAAGAAGAAATAGCATCTTTTGGTTCTTCTGCATTTGAGGGGCACGTTCTTCCCAAGTCTTCACAGCAATTTCTTTTGTAGATTTTTGCAGATTTCATTCATTCTTCCAGACACGGGTGATGAGGTTAACTGGTACAGGCCAAGTATCCTGGGAGCTCACAGGAAGTTGCAAGTCCTGGTTCAACCCAGAATCAGGTTGATGGAGATCAACACCCATAAAACCACAAGAAGGCAACATAAAGCTGCGCAAGGTGCTTCAAGAAGGGGAAGACCCCCTGTAGCAGCCCTTGTTGACACCCTGCCCCCTATCCCCTCCAAGCACCCGAGTTTCCCTGCAGCCATGGGGTATAGTTCTCACCCTAACAACTTCCCACTTCAACTATCTGCCTCTCTCAGTTCCTTTTTCTGAGGGATTCCTCAAGAGTCAGGAGGGTGGGCTACATAATTTGTGGGATGCAGTGCATAATGAAAATGTGGGACCCCTTCTTCAAAAAGCAGGACACAGGCTTTTTCCTCTCTTCTGTGTGCTCTTTCTCTCTTGACCTGTTATAGCAATTTTTATCAGCTCTTTAATGTTGCATTCCCTCTGGCAGGGGATTAGTGTCAGGACAAGGACAGATCTTCATGGGAGCCCTGCCCCACTACTTAGTACAGGCCCAACTGAGGCAATATCAGTAGTAGTGACAGGGTGGGGCGATGGAGCAGGTAGCCAAGAACACATTTCAGTAGGTGAGGAGGCACAGGAGGTAGGACCACATGAGAACATGCTTTATTGTCCTGTCAAACTCAACTTAGAAGACATAATTTTAAAGATAAAATTATTAAAAATTGCAAGATGGTGACTGCAAGGCATTAAACCCCAAGTGCAAGGCCCCCTTCTGCACTGCTCACATCACCATGAAGTTGACCCTAATCAGAGGAGCATGCTCAACCCTAAAGTGGGAGGAAATTAACAGCCCTGAGGGCAACCTGCAGCCAACAGGGGCAAGAGTGAATGGATAACTGTCAACTTGTTCTTCAGTGGAACAATTCTGAGATATGTCCTCCATGTTCTATTCAGAAGGTCCCAGTGGGATGGAGCTCAGCTCCCCACAGCAGCAACTTACTTACTAAGGCACCCTTTATTGGCTTGTCTCCCTATCCTCACTGGTGCATCCATAACCTGTACCCATTGCCCTTATTTCAATGTCTTCTTTGGAGGCTACCCACAAAACAAGCCCCCCAATAGTTTAGGGAATATATTGGTTTCCTAGGGTTGTTGCAATAAAGTGTCACAAACTGGGTAGCTTAGAGCAACAGAAATTGACTGTCTCACAGCTCTGGAGGCTGGAAGTCCAAAGTCAAGGTGTTGGCAGGGTCATGCTCCTTTCAAAGTCTAAAGAGGAGGATCCTTCCTTGCCTTTTCTGGCTTCTAGCAGCATCAAGTGTTTCTTGACTTGTAGACACACCAGTTTAATCTCTGCCTTTGTCATCACATGTCCATCTTCTCCCTGTGTGTTTCTGTGTCTCTTCTCTTAACAAGACATCAATCATATTGGATTAGGGGCCCACCCTACTCCAGTATGACCTCATCTTAACTAATTATATCAGCCACAACCTTATTTCCAAATAAGATCACATTCTGAGATGTTGGGGTTACTACTTCAACATATCTTTTGAGGGGAGACCCAATTCAACCCATAACAGGAAGCCATTTAAAAAAGTCTTCATGTAAGAGGACAACTTGACCTAAGTCTCTGAGCAATACTTCTCAAACTGTATTGTTTAGATGAATCACCAAACAAACCTTTACTTTTCTTGTTTATGGGTCTACAGGTCATCTGGGGCAGCTCTGCTTCAGGCTCCTCAGTGGGTTTGGGGTGGCTTCACATATCTTCTCATTCTCCTTGGGCCAGAGGCTACTTGGAACATATAGATAGCAGAAGTGCAAAGGGTCTGAGCAAAAACACAAAACTGGCATTCTTTCATTCCTGCTTACATTCCATTGAACAAAGCAAGTCATATGGCCAAACCCAGTGTCAGGAGATGGGGAAGTACATGCTGCCTAATATTGTGAGAGGTGCTAAAAAGTCACACGACAGCCTGATGCTTTAAAGACTGATCCCCTCAACTCTCCTAACCTCTGTGATGGTAACTTGCTCAGCGAGTATCATATCAAGTGCATGCTTTTCATTGATTTCTTCCATCTTTGCTATTTTTTGCATTAAGTTTAGAATTAACTAAGCACTGAGTGTTATATGTATGTTTTGTTCCTGGAATGCGGTGTTAAATGTACAATGCATATTACTTATGAAACAGATCAACTAAAGAGCCACATTGGAGCGTAATTACTGATGAGAAAATTCCTCATTAAGTTGTGTTATGGTAACTAATGATAACTATAGATTATCTTGTCCATTTTAATAAGATTTTTGTATTGTTTTAGTCTAAGGAGGTATTAGTTTAGGGACTCGAGAATATACCCTTTTTTTTCTCCTTTGGTAACTATAATTTGAGCCAATGAGTAATAATGCTACAAGAGGTTTTTCCAACAACAGAATTCTTTCTTAAGACAAAGGAAGGCAGTACAGGTGGCTGGGGCAGGAGGGGAGTTGTCTGGAAAATGGGCAGAAGCACAAATATGCTCACACAAAGACAACCCAATGAGAGCAAGACAGAATGGCATTCTAACTGGAACAAGCTCCTCCCTGACCCCACCCTGGGGTGGAGAGAACATGTCTTGCTTTCTATCAAGTTTCCCCAACTTTCCTACCTGCCTGCCCCTCAGCTCATATAGATTAGAACACCCCCTCCCTCCCAGTCCTCCACATAAATAGTCTATCTTGAGTCCAAGTGAGTGCCAGGGCCTGGGGTGAGCATCAGAAGTTTTGAAGTTCTTTGTTATCAGACAGTTTGATTAACTGTGTGTCAGGCAGCTGCCGAGAGGTGTGACAACTAACACAGCCATTAAAGGTTATGGTGGTTAAAGGCTTTGGGGTCAAATACAGGTGGGTTCAATTCCTGGCTCCACCACTTACTTGCTAGGGACTTATAGCAAGTTGTTCAGCTCTTTGGGCCTCAGTTTCTTCATCTGTAAAGTGGGAATAATAACACCCACACATACGCATACTTGCTGTTGTTGATATCCAAATGCGATGCACTTTGGAAAGAGGTTGGCCTTGCCCCTGGCTCTTGGCATTCATTCAATAGATAGGAGCCAGTGTGGGTCCACAATCCTTTGCCCAAATACAGAGACAGAGAGATTTCAGAATTTTAATCTTTTTAGATTTTAGGAAGGTCATACAGTGCATTTATCATACACTGCAGGAAACCCCACACCCCATAATCAAACACATTAACACTTCTGCAGCAAAATGTATGAATATTCACAGTCACTGTGATTAAATAAGGCCTTAAGTAGCCTCGCATCAGTTCAGGCCAGGTTTTGCCATCAAATGAGTTTATGCCAAACCTTCTTTTTCAGGGCTTTGGGGATTTTAGTACTGCAGGGTGGGGGTGATATATTAGTAAATTACAACCATTCGGGCTGCAAGTGAGAGGAAGGAGGCTGCCTTACAGGGGTGGGGGTGGAAAGGGCGCGTGGTGCTGCACAGAGGCCTCTTCTGTTTTTGGACTTGACCACCACCCTTCGGGGGGCAGAGGGAGAATGAAAGCAGATGGGAAACTGGCCATCAGGCAGAGGGTGGTGGGAAAGGAGGACAGACTGTTCCTGCATTTTGAGTAGCATCATTTTGCTCCTTAGGGGCCTAGAAAATATTCATTCCCAGACCCCCTCTATCAGCCACTGAATAGCTGAATAAATGGATGCAAGACAATGAATAAATAAGCAAACGGAGGGGAGAAAGGAGAGCAGCTGAGTTCCGCACCCTAAGAGAGGCAGATCAACCAGGCACCCCTTTCTACCAGCCATTCCAAAAGGTGCCCCGAAGGATCACTGGTGATACCCTGGCAGGAGGTGCCGGTAAAGGTGAGCATTCACCTGACCAACAGCCATGGGGCAGAAAGGAGCAGAGCTGGGAATGAGCCCTCACCAAAAGAAACTGGCCGAGGGGAGTGATTTGACCCTTTAATCCAGGGGTTTCATAAGCCCCAGGAATCAAATAAATCCATTATCCTGCGTTTTGTTCTCAGGTTCCTGGTAGCAGCCTCTGCTCTGGCGTTAGTAGCGACACTGTGTGTGTCTGTGTTTCTGTGTGTCTGTGTGTCTGTTGTGCCCATGTAACAACAGAGACACACAGGGAAAAGAAAACAATGGTTTTCTCTTAGCCCCAAAGGGAGTAGACCCGGTGCTCTGGAGCTGAGCTGAGGGAGAGAGAGTTGCATGCTTTCCTCCCTGTGTCTTTTCTTATTTTGCATTTCTCATTACATCCGCATGTCACGGGGCTGCTGGCTGATTTATAATTTATTGGTTTAGTGTCTCGCGGCAGGGAAAGGATGCTACGCTATATTTTTCAGGGACACTCAATTCAACTTTGGTGAAGCAGCCAGGGCCACAGCTGTGAGGGGCACAGAAGAAAGATGTGTGAGAGGAGGAGACCAGGGAGCCCAGTGCTGCCAGGTCTGTCCTGGCTAAATGCTGTCCGCCATCAGAGATGCTGGCTTGTGCGGGGGTTTTGTTTAAGTGGAGGTTTTCTAATCCGATTTGGGAAATACCATCTCAAGCAGGCATGTGAACACACATCTACAATTCGGGGCACTGGGCTGAGGACCTGTTGTAGTCCTGCTTTTGTGGGTTTCCCATGGTGGACCCTGAGACAAGGATTCATGTGAAAGAGATTTCATTAAAACATTCTGCCAGGAAAAAAGGGGTAGGGCGGTGTACGTTTGCTAGGGCTACCAGGACAAAGTACCACATACTGAGTGGCTTAAACAACAGAAATCAATTGCCCCACTGTTCCAGAGGCTAGAAGTCTGAGATCAAGATGCAAGCAGGGTTGGTTTCTTCTGCCTATGAGAAGGAAAATCTGTTCTGTGCTTCTCCCCTAACTTTTGGTACTTTTCTGGCAGTCTTGGCATTCCTTGACTTATAGAAGCACCACTCCTATTTCTGTCTTCATGTTCACGTAGTGTTCTCCCTGTATGTGTGTCTGTGTCCAAATTTCCCCTTTTTTAAAAGGACACCAGTCATATTGGATTAGGGCCCTTCCTGATTACCTCATTTTAACTTGATTACCTCTGTAAAGACCCTATTCCCAATAAGGTCACATTCTCAGGTATTGGAGGTTATGACTTCAACATTTGAATGGGGGGGGGGACACAATTCAATCCCTAACCAGAAGTGACACAAAGAAAGGAAGGAAGCAAACGAAGATGCAACATCAAATCAAGTCCCACAAAGAACTTAGGCTCAACCTCTAAAGGCATTCCTGGGGACAGGAGAAGGAGGTCGCCCTCAGAGGTACTCGACTGGGAAGCAAGGAAGCTAGAGTATCGGTTAGAGGAGGCCCCAGAGGGACAACAATTCTCAGGTACCCCCAGCCCTTCTCAGGCACAGATCAAAAGGATGCTGGCTGTGGGAATGACAGCCACTGGAAGGTGATGTGCACGAAAATGGAAGAAGGATTTCAAGGGGGCATGAGGAACACTGATAGCATTTGCTGTGAGCCCTTAAGTCCCATTTCTACCAGCAGTGACTAATTGCCTCTTTGATATGCTACCTCCTGCGGGTGGTGGACACATGCCCACACCAGGGCCTGGTGGGGGAGACAAAAACAGGGAGGTGAGAGCATAAACTCCCAGAAAAGCCTAGATTGATATTGAAAAGCCAGTTGTTGTTTCTGCTAGGTTTTTGTCAGTGGTAGATTTTAATTGTTGGGGGAAGAGGGGTGGGCAATGTACAGAGAGGCAAGAGGACTGGCCATTCTGTGTAAAACAGGGAAAAGGAAATACACTTCAGGAAAAGTGGTAATGATCGACTCTTGGGGTTAGAATCACGGTCTTTGATTGAATAACATGGCAGGGTTTTGATTCAATAGTAATCCGATTTGGGTGGCACACCAATAATAAATTCTCCAGCAAACTGAAAAATTCTGTAGGGTAATGGAAAGCATTCGAACCCCATGGTTTTCATTGAATTAAATATGAAAATGTATCATGCAATCGATATTGCAATATTTGATTCAATCAGCATTTCGGGATGGGAACCGTTTTCTCCCATTTGTTTTTATGCTGTCGCAAAATATTTCAATTTGCTTCAGAATTTATTATTGACAAATCACCCTAACGGCTGTTGGGGGTTGGGGGTGGGTAGCTTGTCACAGAGGATTGGCAGCTGAGAGATGTTGGGCCAAACCAGGCCTGGAGAAATAGCGAGGGAACGAGGAATGCTCAGGTGAAATTCCAGAAAGAAGCTGATTATGCACAGCAAGGAGGGAGATGAGGACATTTGTCACTGGAAGAAAAGAGACAGGACAGGTGGCCCTGCCTTTCCTCTGGATGGGAGCTACTCTTGGCAGCAAGGGCCTGCCCTCGGCAAAATTATGAGGCAATCAGAGAGGGCACCCCCACTTTCTCTGCTCTCTGTGACCCTGACCCTCGAAGAAAAGGCGTTCACCTGTCCCTGCAGTAAGTGGCCTGGTACCATGTTACAAACATTAGCTTGGAATCTCAGACACTTGGGCCTGAGTCTGGGTTCTTCCACTAACTAGTTGTATGGTCTTGGATATGTGACTTTACTGCTCTGTGCCTCTGTTTCCTGATTTGTGGAATACTGGTAAGTTCTTGCCTTCCTCATAGAGTTGTAATTATTAAATGACTCCATATTACATAAATGTGTATACCATCCCCAATATTTCAAAAGCAACCAGTAAACAGAACCTATTATTATTTTCGTTATCTATTGCTGTGTAATTAACTTACACTACAAAACATAGTAGCTTAAAACAATAACAATTCTGCTGGTCAGTTCTTCTGAGCTGGGCTGGGCTCCTCTGATCTTGGCTAGGCTCACATAGGCGTTTGTGGTCAGTTAAAGGGTCAGCTGGAGGCTAAACAGTCCTGAGTGGCCTCACTTACATGTCTGGAGTTTAGCTGGCTGTTGGCAATGGCAGTGACAGGGCCATGTGTTTCTCTGCCCCCAGCAGACTAGCTCAAGGGTGACATGGCAGCTGGAGTCCAGGTGTAGCAAGAGGGCAAGCCTCAATGTGCAAACATTCACATCTCTGCTTGTGGCACATTTGCTAATGTCCCCTGTTGGCCAGAGTGAGACACAAGGACAGCTCAGATTCAAGGGACGGAAAAAGGCTTCGCCTCCTGATACATGAATACACTTTGAAAGAACATAGATTCACCCAGCCGGTGTGGCTCAATGGTTGAGCATTGACCCATGCTCCAAGAGGTTGCCAGTTCGATTCCCGGTCTGGGCACATGCCCAGGCTGTGGGCCTGATCCCCAGTGGGGGGCATGCAGGAGGCAGCCAATTGATGTTCTCTTTCATCGATGTTTTCTTTCTGTCTCTCCCTCTTCCTTCCTCTCTCTCTAAAAATCAATAAAGAAAAAAAAACTTTTTTAATTTAAAAAAAAACATAGATTCAAGGAAGGGAAGAATCTGTGGCCACTTTTATTATTGTCACAATTTCTTTCAAGGTGCTTATCATATCCCACCTCATGTGAAGCTGAGGACATTTCTCTCACTGCCTAGAACTCCTGAAGGGCAACATATCTTTGCACTTTTTGTACCCACCAAGGTAGTAGGTGCTCAAAAAATGCTTTCTGCATGAGTTATATAAATATAATTATATAGTTTTGTAAGAACTACTCATAGAAATACATTCATACTAAAGAGTTAAAGTAATCCAAATGTCATGGCTCACAAGAGAATTTGCACTTTTAAGCTAATAGCAGGAAACCGGCATGGCTTAACATAAATAGAAGCTCTGGGTAGAATTGTAGTAATCACCGATGGGTGGCTATTTTGGAAGAGTCTCTCTCCCATATTCCTTAAATTGCACCATTAGACAACTTTCAACTCAGACTTACAAGTATGGTTGCCCTGCCTGCAGCTCCTGAGGAGAGGGGGTAGCTGCTGGAGTTGCTCCATTGCCCAGATCTTAATTAGTCACCCATGGGGTTCTGGACTCCACCATCCCAGTGACTTCAAGCATGCTTGGAAAGAAGTAGAAAGAACTAGTAGGAGTTCTTTGGAATTGAGAAAAGCAATAAGACCAGAGTCAAATTGGACCTGATAAGTCTGTAATCAGTCACCAATCAGACATGTTGAGAACCTGCTATGTGTCGGTAACTGCCTCAGACACTAGGGATATATCAGTGAGCAGGACAGACAAAGTCTCTGCTCTCATGGAGTGCCCATTCTAATGTCTGATCCAAAAAAGATGGAAGCCAGAAGAAGCAGGAGCCAGGAGCAATCCCAGAAGAGAAGTTGAAACGCATTCAAATTCTGAGTGCTGGGGGCGGTGGTATAAAGTCTGTTCCATCTCAACTAGTCACATCCCCCAGCTCTCACTCCAGCCACAGGGGGGCTGGAGGAAACGTGGCAGGTGGAATAGTGCAGGCATCGGTATCCTGGGAAAGAAGCCACAGATACGCAAGGCATAGTGCATGCCTTGCACAGGACTTCATAAGCATACGTCCCAGTTACTGTTCTGAGCATTTTACATGTATGAACTCATTTAACCTTCACAACAACACCATGACTGTATTGGTTACCTTTTGCTGCATAACGGATAATCACAAACCCTTAGTAACATACAACAATCAACATTTATTCCTCAAGTATCTACAGAATTCAGCTGATCTAGCCTGTGCTGGGCTGGGCTGGGCTAGACAGCCTTGCTGATCTTGTCTGCACTTCTCGTGTATCTGGGGGGCAGCAGGGGTGAGCTGATCTAGGCTGGCCTCAGCTGAGGCAACTCAGCTCTGCTCCACATGTCCAATTGTCCAACAGGCATGTCCTAATGATAGTGGCAGAGGCACAAGAGAGCATGCCTCAATGCACAAGCCACTTAAAGTGTTTACTTGTGTCACATCTGCTAACATCCCATTGGCCAAAGCACATCACATAGCTGAGCCCAGAATCAAGAGATGGGCACACCACTCTGCCGCAGTAGGAGGGCACTGATAAGTTACAAGGCAAATGGCATAGATTTAGAGAGGGCTAAAGAACTGAGACCGATATGGTAATCTATCACAAAGAAGTGGGTACTAACATTAAGCCTATTTTACAAATAAAAATGCTGACCACAGAAAGTTTGAAGTACTTGCCCAAGGTAATCTAGCTCGAAATTGGTATACCCAGAACTTGACTTCAGGATATCTGCTCTTACTGACAACTCTTTACCATTTCACTTCTTACCTCTGGCTTGATCCAAAAATAAATCTAAGAGGATGGGATATATGGGCTATGTATCCTTCAGTAAATCTTCCATAAATATTTTTTTTCTTCCAGCCTTTGTCAGGCATTTGGTCACAGTACATTCAAGGTTAGACTCCTAGCCAAATACCCAGAGTTCGGGAGTCAAGTGTTACCATTTGGATGTGGAGCCACATGCTGTAACAATTAGCCACACCAGGTTTTGACACTGGGGAAGCTGAAGAGCCTGGTGAGAACACAGCCTGATATGAAAATCCCTCTCCCTGCTGTTGGGGGAAGGGGGATGATGTTGGGGAGGGGTTATAAGGTAGCGCCGTAGGCCAAGCCAAGGTTTTACTCAAAAAACTGTTTGGGTCCTTTTTAGTGCAGAAGAGAAAAAGCAGTCCTAGAGTTGTCTGCCATGGAGTGGTGTATTTTAACCTTTTCTGGGTCACAGAACCTTTGCGAATTGATGAAAGTGAAGGACTCTCCCATTCATCCTATCTGCAATAGGGTCCAGCTGCAATAATTTTAGGCTGGACAATTTCTAAAGCAGATGTCAATTTCAGCCCTGCAAATTTCAGTAACGAGCTCATAAGCTGATTAACTTGGAACCACAGAACTTCCTGGCATCCCTTTCAAGAACAACTTGTGGCAAAATTTACCCCTGGCTAGATTCCAAGTCAAGAGAGGGCTTCTCCTTGAGGAAGAAGCCTCTGCCCCTCTATTCTGTCCTCATCCCAGCTACTCCAAATATGTATCCAGAAGCCCACACTCATATTATTCCTCTCCCACAGTCAGCCAGAGGGTACCAGCCACAGATTCAGAATGATTTATTTCTGGTCTAAATCCAGTTGTGAAAGTTTTAGGGTTTTCCTGCAGTGAGAGGCAGTAGGGTGTAGTAGTTAAGGGTATGGATTCTAGGGCCAGAGGAATGGATTATCACATCAGTCTCTTTTCTTCTTCTTCTTCTTCTTCTTCTTTTCCTCCTCCTCCCCCTCTCCCTCCCCCTCCCCGTCCCCCTCCTCCTCCTCCTCCTCCTCCTCCTCCTCCTTCTCCTCCTCTTTCTCTCTTCTCTCTCTCCCTCCCCCCCAACCCTGTCTTTCAACTTGCTATCAGAAAAGAAGTAAAACCTCTCTCACTATCCTCCAGCATTTATTTTTCAAATCTTATGAAAGGCTCCTGATCCCATTGGTTCAGTCACTATGGATCAAAGAAGAGGGCCCTATGATTGGCCAAGCCTGGGTTACGTGATGATCCTGTATCCCAAGCACAGGTGGAACTTCATGACTGACCATCTTCCCAGAACCATAGAGGACTACAGGGAAGGAGTTCTGCAATGGAAGGAATGGTATAGGGCAGACAAAACTGGCAGATATCCACTGCATTTATTGAGTGCTGTTACAAGAAAGAGCCCTAATAAATCTCATTGCTGTGCTGCCTGTTGAGTTGGGATGTTGTAAGAACATTGCTTATCATACTGTCTTGGTTCTCAAATATTATTACACTTCAGAATCACCTGGAGGGCTTGTTTAAACACAGATTGCTGGGCCCCACCCCCAGAGTACAAATGCAAGAATGTGTATTTCTAACAAATTCTCAGGTAATGATGATGATGATGGTCCAGACAACACTTTGAGAACCACTGTCAAATTGCCTGGTGTCCTCTCTAAAAAGACCCCCAGAGGAATCTGTCTGGTCCCAGTATTATACCACAATGACTGTTGCCTCTGACCAATTGTTTTCTTTTGATTTGTATAGACACTGAATCTTATAAATCAGGTCTCCCTCTTTGAGCTGGCCTCTGGAAGCTCAGGGCTAACTGTGTGGCTCAGCTCTATCATGTCTATGAGGCCACAGTGCCTCAAGTGTATCCACTGACCTTAACCCTAGCTTCATTTTTTAAATTTCATTTCTGTTTTCCATTCGATCTAAAAAATGATTTGGCTGAAAGTGACAGAAACCAACTTGAACTATGTTAAGCAAAAAAGATAAATTTATGATAATGATACTAAAGTGTCCCCTGAAAGAGGAATGTGGTCAGGCCCAGGAATAGTTGACCTGGGGGCCCACTTGAACCTCCCACCTACCATCTTGGCTTCTCTCTCACTTCCTTTTCATTGCCCCTCTCTCACCACAGCCTGGCTTTCCCCATCTGTGGACACGTGGTTACCAGCGGCTCCTGAGCTTTACCCTTTGAATTCTCTGTCAGCTGACCTGATGCTTGCTCCTTAGTCTAGGTTAAAAACTCCCAAGGAACAACTCTAATTGGGCCAGTCACCTGTGAGAGGAGAGGAGTAGGGTCTTCTTGTACAAAATGACTGCCTTGCAGTAAGGCATTGGCTTGAGTTTGGGGGAACTGTAGTTTTCATAAATGGATGCTAGGAAGGTAATCCCACAGGTGCCCAACTCACTCTTTTTTCTCACCATTTTAGTGCATCTTGGTGTACTGTACAGGTTAATGTTTGTCACTTGAAATAATTTCCAGACCAACTTAAGGGATAGACAAAAATAATAGTGGGATATTCTATTAGTCAGGGTGCTCCAGAGAAACAGAGAGACACAGAGAGAGAGAGAGTGTAAGGAATTGGCTCGTGTGATTATGGAGGCTGGCAAGTCAAATCTCCAAGGTGGGCCAGCAGGCTGGAGAATCAGGAAGAGCTGATATTCCAGTTTGAAGGCCATCAGGCAGGAAGAGCCAATGTTGTAGATTAAGTCCAAGGACGTCTGCTATAGAATTCCCTCTTGCTCAAGGAGGCCAATCTTTTTGTTCTGTTCAGGCCTTCAGTTGCTTGGGTGAGGCCCACCCAAGTTCTGGAGGACAATCTGCTTTAACCAAAGTTTATTGATTTTAATGTTAAATTATCCAAGAACACCCTCACAGAAACACCCAGAATAATGTTTGACTACATATCTGGGCATTCCTCAACCCATTCAGGTTGATACCTGTAATTAACCATCACAGATATTTTTTTAATGGTGTAAATTGTATTTTATCTCATTTCTGAATCCCCAGCACCTAGCCCGGTGTCTGTCATATGATAAGAGCTCAGAAAATGTTGAATAAATGAATGAAAGAGCAATTATGTTTTAATACCCAAGGGGGTAGGGGACTGTCATTTAAAGAAACTCTGAGGTTAGGCCCTCTATAATGGAATGTGAGGAATTATATCCTAATTCACTCAACTTGTGGGTTCTGACTTTAATTTATTGGGTCCCCTTAACGCCCTCAGTAGAAAGGTTTAGTGGTTTTAAGTTTCTTTCCTCCTCAAATGACCAGGGCTGTGATAGAGACACATACTTTTGTGACAGAGACAAGAATTTATCCCTCTACTCAGCTTTCGGCCCAAGAATTTCCGGCTCACTGGTATTCTGTCCAGGTGGTCTGAGAAGGAGACTAGACCCAGTCTCCTATGTCTGAACCCAAGAAGCAGGCTGCACCTTTCATGGCTGGAGCTGCCACGTGGCCGGCATTTCATCCTGTAGCATGTCTCGGCAACATTTATCAAACTGAAGGTGGCAACCTCCCGCTCCTGGATCTACCCCTCTGCATTTGGCTGGGGTGGATGGGGTAGGAGCACATATTTCTATTAACGAGTTGCCAAATTATTTTTTCCCTCCAGTTTAGAGACCCTCATAACAAACCTTCCTGGCTAGTCATATTTGAAGGAGGTTCTGACACCACACCATGATAGACATCAGTTGCTGGGATTCTTTGTTCAAATCCTAAACTGAAATGTTCAAAACGTGTAGAGATTCTATGCTGGAAGTTGAAGAGGGTGGCCAAGAAGTCAGCAACCTTCTGGTTCACTGCACTAAGCCTCAGTTGCCTCATCTATAAAGTGGAGGTGAGGATAATGCATAATATTGCCGTGATCATCCAATTATACCATTACTTCGTTTTTTGACGTGTTTATTGAGCACCCACTGTATGTCAAGGGAATTGCTACACAGACATGGCCCCTGCCCTGATAGCATTTAGAAAATTAAGCTGGGCATCACGGAGTTATGCCTGAAGCAGTAGGTCAGGGCAGCGGCCACCATCACCACACAAGGGGTAGCAAGAAGCTCCATGAGATCTGATAACTGTGGGCACAGGCTGGGGTTTAGAGGGCCATTTGTTACCACCATTGTGCCTTTGTTCACTACTGGATACAGTTGTACCACCGACATAGCATCACTTTGAAGAGAAATGGTGAATTTTTTAGGAGAGAGAAGGTTAAATATAATGAATGAAGTCATTCATTCTGGTGGCTTGATGACTCCAGGCCTTTTATGGAGGGCAGAGAACTGAAAACACCATCCAACAAGCACAGCAGGCATAACCACATTACAATCAATTAAGAGAAAGAAATAAAACCCTGAAATGTTTTAGATTTTAAAAATTTAAGTTACTACAGAAGAACAAAAAGAACAAACACATCATCGGTGTGCTTG
The DNA here is from genome assembly GCA_030848825.1 of Tadarida brasiliensis. Taxonomy (NCBI): domain Eukaryota; kingdom Metazoa; phylum Chordata; class Mammalia; order Chiroptera; family Molossidae; genus Tadarida; species Tadarida brasiliensis. Next base: position 104,141,156 of record CM061280.1, on the reverse strand, counting down.
CAAACGCACCAACAACAGAGCCAGACACACAGTTGGTCCTCAATAAGTGTACGTTTCTAGGTATTAATATGGGGGGGAAGCAGAGTGGTAATAATACTGAAAACTTGACTTCTAAATCCTGGGTTCTGATCCCAAATTTGCAATTTACTGCCTCTATAACATACGTTCATTGGCACATCCAATAACTATTTATTGAGTACCTACTATGTGCCAATCATTTTTCTAGCCCCAGGGATACAGCTGTGGTGAAAAATTTTGACAAAAATCCTAATCCTGGAGTTACATTCTAGTGAGGAGAGACAGACAATAAACAAATAAAAGATATAATGTCAGATGCTAAGTGTTGTGAAAAAAAAAAGCAGGGAAGGACAGGAGCTGGGGGAGTAGGTTGCTATCAGACAAATGACAACCTTTCTGAGTCTCAATTTTCTCATCTGTGAAATAGGTCACCTCACTGGATTCCCTTGATAATTACACTAGGACTATAGATAAAGTGACTGGGCCCTAGAGGACATCAACAGATGTGCCCTCCCCAGTCTTCCCTTAACCTGCTGATGCCAACAAAACCTACATGGCCAACTTTCAGAAGAAGCATCTTCCTTGTGGAATTTCAGAATATCCCTGGTGATTTTTGGTCTGTATCTATTTTGAAAGCATCAGATTGTCATTAGAAGATTCTAGGCATTTGTTGTAATCTATGGGGAGGCACCATATGTTGTGGGAAACACACAGATTTAGGAACCAGACAGATATGAATTCAAATCCTAGCTGTGCCTCTACCAGTTGTCAGACCTCAAACCTTCATTTCATTGTTGTTAAACTGGAAATTATAGTACCTAGAGTGGCAGACTGGGGAAAGGGTTAAATTAAATCATACATAGACCAGTACTGAGAACATTCCCTGCATGCAGTGGGTGCTGTGCCTACTACAGTTCCTCCTCTTCTCCTATGAGCACCAGAGATATGAACTGTCATCTCCAGAAGGCCAGCTGGTGACAGCATCAGCACCTGCACCAACATGTGGCACCTGTTTATGCCTCACCTGCTGTCAGGCACTGCCAAGAGGCAGCCTGCACCCCAGGAGAGGCAGATAAACAGACTTTGATGTAAGGGACACATGCAGAGGTGCTGACAGGTGACAGGAACCATGTGGGGATGTTGAGGCACCCAAAAACTAGGAACAGCTGGAAGCTGTTAGCACTCTTAGGGACAGGGGAGGGAACAGTGTTATGTGGGAACCCAGGGAAAGGTAGAACCTTGAAGGGGGTTTCCAGCAAGAGTATCAATGATGGGGGGAATCTAGCCTTCTTCAAAGAGGTGAGCTGGGAGAGGACAAAGGAGAAATACCCAGACCTCCCTCTCCTCCCCGCTCTGATCTGTTGCTTGCAGTTAGCAGAGTCCAACTGAAAGCCATCTGGCAAGGAACCCAGAGGGTCAGTCCACAGAGCTGGGTTTCCCGGACACACAACATGGCAGAAAGTTGAGAATGAATCTTGGAGGACAAATGGAGGAAAAACAGCACATACCTATACCCTAATGTTTGCCCTTGAGGCACATCTGGATACCTGCTGTTCCTGTACAATAATGGTTTTCACATTGAAGCCTGACTTCAAATCCCCTGGAGGGCTTGTTAAATAAACACATACTACAGGATCCATCCTTAGAGTATCTGATCCTGAGGTCTGGGGTGGGGCCTGAGAATTTGCTTTTTTTTTTTTTTTTTTTTTCCTCGCCCGAGGATATTTTTCCACTTACTATCAGATAGAGTGGGAGGGAGGGAGAGAGAGAGACAGAGACAGAGAGAGAGAGAGAGAGAGAGAAACAACAATGTGATAGAGCCACATCGATTGGTTGCCTCCCACATGACCCAACCAGGGCCAGGGACAAACCGCAACCGAGGTACGTGCCCTTGACCGGAATCGAACCCAAGACTCATTGGTCCACCAGCCGACGCTCCAGTTGCTGAGGCAAACCAGCCAGGGCAAGAATTTGCATTTTTAACAAGTTCCCAGGTGATATTGATGCTGCTGATCTGAGGATCACACTTTGAGATTCACTGCTTTAGAACATGAGATCTCAGGAAAGCCGCTTCCCTTCTTCTGTGCTTAGCATTTAACCAGGTGCACTACATCCCAGGACAGCTCCACGGCCAGCAGGACCATGGGCAGCTCAGAACTATCGAGGGCAGCCATCTGCAGCTTCCTCACCTGACAGCCACAGGGCCATGGACTCTCCAGATGGACTGCCTTTGCCTTGCCTTCAACTGCCCTGTCCTTCTCCCTCCAGACCTCTTCTTCTGCCTGAACCTTGTTAAGACTCCCTGTCCTGCCAGCCCAGGTGCCCATGGTTGACACCACACATGTGCACACACACACACAGGTACACACACTCTGATTAGCTGCACCTGGATGCCCGGCCCGTTTCCTAGGGGCAGATGAGTCATCCACTCCTTGGGGCACTGCAACATCCTGTGCTCCAACCAGGAGGTCACAACTCCTGGTCACGCGACATTGCCTCTCTGCAGGCAGCCCTGCCAGTCTGCAGCTTCCTCTGACATCTTTGTTTCAGGGGAAATGAACACAGAATGCTGCTGGGTCCCTGCCAAACTGGGTGAATTGTGCCCCCTCCTCAGTCCCCTGATGGGCTGAGACCCATCTGAGAGCTGCTTTCCTCTTCCCCTCCTTGTTCTTGCCAGGCTCCTTGTCTGATCCATCCCTTTCCTTGGCTTCCTGCTTTAAGGATGTCACTCCAACAGCAGTCCCTCTCTTCTATCTTCACTAAGCAGCTGCTAGAGTAATATATGAGATGCCCCACAGAGTGTCAGCGGTGGAAAAGGCCTCCCCGGGGACACAGGTTGTTTGGGCCCCTACTTCTGGGCGTCTCCACCCCCACCCCATGCAGTTCTAGTCTAGGTCTTGCCCCATCATCCTATACCCCCTCCTCAACCCAACCACAGGGCAAGAGACCTGGTCCTGACCAATCGGCACAGCCCATTCCCCTGGACACAGGGCTCAATCCAGGGCTTTGTCAAATGGCTTTTGCCTCTTTGGCATAAAGATTATTTTACATTGGCCTGAGTGCCAAGCAGGGGAAATCAGGCTGATTTCCTGGAATGCCTGTACAGGTACCAGAGAAGAAACCTCCCTTCTACCAGCTCCTGAGAGGCAAAGATGTACAACTCTTGGGTAGATGGAAATGGACCACAGTGGGAGTATTTGTGCCGTGGAGAAATCGGCAAATGTTACGAATTAGAGATTTTTTTATTTGGAAAGTCAATCGTTAAAACATTTACCACCACGCAACAGCACTGGAAAGAGAAGCTTTATTTCCCTGAGATGGCTAAACTGGGAGGCTAGGAAGGCAGCGACTTCTTGTGCTGCATGGAGAGTGCTGTGGGAAGTAGCAGAGAAGGGAGACAATGCAGGGAGAAGCAAAGTCAAGACCAATGGAAGAGAAACAGAGTGTTGACAATTTGACGTGTGCCCCTGGATCCAGCCATGCCTGAACCCTAAACTATTCCAGTTATATAAAACTAAAATTATCTGCATGCATTAGCTAATTCAAATTGGGTTCTCCCTCAAGCAACCTGAACAGCCCTGACTGAAATGGGGCTTAGGAGAAATTATCTTCCACTTGAGGATTCCTAAACTTGTCACCACAAAAGTGGATGCTTACTCAGTCCAAAAAGGGGTCAATCTTTTCATGGTTCTGGAGTGGAAGGAGATGGAGCCTGTTTAGCTCCCGTCGAGCAGAATGCAGGGCATATGGAGTGTGGCTCTTTAGTGTTAGACTCACACTTTCAGCCTCCCTGGGGGTCAGAGGGTGCTGAGCCCCAGCAGCATGGGAGAGGGAGACAGCCCATGGATGGCATGCTGTGGTGGGAAAGAGGCCCTGGACCAAGAGTACAGCCAGCAAAGAGTGGCCCTGGGGGTTGAACCCTGAGCCAGAGTCTGCCTAGCCTCTGTGTGTCCAGGCTGTACATGAATGCAAATACACACACACACACACACACACACACACACACACACACACACCTGTCTACAGCTCCTTGTAAAACCCCAATTCATAAAGCAATCTACAGGATGCCTCCTTGGTCACACTCCTTCCTTCTTCTTCATTGACCCAATACTATTTTTCCTCTCTTCACTGCCACCCCAGCCCCCAAGGAGTTGGACCACTTTTACCACTCTGCACCCCACCCAGGGTTTGTTTTCTTTTCCTGAGAGTTCTTAAGTTTCCATCTGTCATCTTAGGTCATTAATCCCAAGACAGAAGGCTAAAGAAGCCCACCCCACATAGCCAAGCCATTAACTAATTGCCAAAGGTGCACGCTTCACATCATATTAATCCCACTGCAGCAGCCCATCGCCTGCGCCTTGCTTCCTGAGCTGTGCTGATAAAAAAGACGAGCCACCTGCTACTGCCTTAGATGGCATTGCCATGATGGATGGCCCGTGTCCGGAAAGGGTGTGGGTCAGCTGCGGAGACTCATGTGTCAGGCTGAGGAGGGGGCTGAGAGGTGGGCAGGAGCAAGTGGCCAGCTGCCAGGATAATTGTCTCTCCAGCTGAAAAGGAGCCAAGACAGCAGTGTCCCCAGATATCGCTGCTCAGGCCTGGCTGGCATAGACCACTGCCCCAGGATGGCAGGGCCTCTGAGGACAAGCACAGGTGAGAAGGCCTGAGAGGTCCCCAACCCCCTCCTTCCAGCAACTGTTTTCTTATTAAGTCAGTAAGTTCTAGGAGACAGGCTTTCAACTGACCACCCACAATCTGCAGGCACAAACCTTTCTGATGATGGTCCTTAAGGGCAGCTGGTCTCCCTGATTTTCCTCTCGCCTCCACTGGGGGCTTAGAGGCCACACCAGCACCGTGCCCAAATTGTGCAATGGCCTATTTCCCACCAGGGATTGTCAGCGGAGTCTGTGTGCGTGTGTGCGCGTGTGCACATGTGTGTGCTTGCCTGTGTGCACACACATCCTGCTTCTACCCTTTAAAGATCGAAAGAAATTGTCTGATTGACAAACCTCCTCTGTAGTTCGTGTGCACTGGGCCAGTGGGTCAGCTGTGGCTACTGTTGCAGTCAGCAGACCTAAACCATTTATCTTATTTATACTGTGTTCCAGTTTCCATATTCGAAGTTGGAGCCTCCCAGATCTGGTATGCAAATTAGACACAATGATTTGCAAATGAGCAGAGGCTTGACACTTTTTAAAAATTATCTTAAGAACCTTGCCACCCTGCCACTGAGTAGGAGGAGGGAGGCTAGAACTGAAAGTGTGTAATGCATAGCTTCCTTCCTTCTCCCAGCCTTCCTGAAGCTTCACTAACCCCTGTCCCCTTTCAAATCCACTCATTGCTGGGGAGTAATGGGCACAGGCATCATTGGGGAAAAGAAGGCTTGCAGGAGATTCACAGAGAGCTAAACAAAGCCAGAGGGGGATTCCATCTGACACCCGCTATGCACATGTCCCTGGCCCCAGAGTCCCACAGCCCACTACCTCAACAAGCAAGAGTCAGAGGTTCACCAACCCACTTTATTCTTTTTTGGGAGGGGCTGGTGAGGAAGCTGAGCCCATGAATGGTACTTTTTCAGGGTTTTTTTTTAGGATAAGCAGGCCACTGTAGGCCATTCACTTGGATAATCATGGGTCAAAATGCCCCAAAGAAGCCATGTATGACCCACTCTGAGCTTGGGCAGGTAGAGTGAGTACTACATTATAACCTATGACCATGCAACTTTACAGAACCTCTTTTTCCCTCATTCTCTCCTCAAAACCCCCTTCAGGCAGATATGTTTTTCAAAAGTACAGCAAGCCGGGCCTAGCTCAGTCTTTATCGATGATCCACTGATAAAGCCAATGTGGATGAGGCTAAGCAAGAGCATCGAATGTGAACCTTCCTCAGGAGCTCCACGGGGTCCATTGACCATGAGGCACCAGGGATGGTTCTACAAAGCATCCTGGAGAGTGAGTCACCTCTGGTGGGTTGATGGAAGCCAGTGGGGGAACCCAGATTTGGAAATGGGAAAGCATGGCCATCCAAAGCCCCTCATGCAATAACCATGCCTCTCTGGTTGCCCCTGCTCCAACTTCTGGCAGCCTGCTGTATTGTTTTCCAGTGTGGCATTCTAGAAAGGAACTTCATTTTAGTTCAAAGTTATGTGGATTAATTTGAAGCTGATATCTTACTTTGTTTTAATACACTGGAGAAAAGGACATGTAATCCCAACTTTTCAAAAGGCAGAGCAAGAGACTTCAATAACAAAGTTGTATTTCACTTGGCAATCAGAGAAAGCTGCCCTTTTTTCCAAGGGTCCTTGTTTATTGTTCTGTTTCTAAGAATATGTAGAAGAGACATCTCCAGGGCAGTAGGAACTGTTCCAACAGGAATTTCAAAAATGGCTTTCAAAACATTTTGCCAATAATTAGGCTAATGTGAGCCAGTCCCCAACATGCAAATCATGGTACCTGACATCAGGAATGGTATAGCAAGTTGTCTCTGACAAATATGACAACATTCACAGAGGTTTTAGTAAAATTAAGTACAAGATCCTGAAGAAGATAATGCCAGATTTAACGCCAAAGCGCCTGGTTTGCATTAAGAACTTACTCAACCCCATTGCTAGCTCTCAACAAAAACTTAAGTCTCCTTTGAATCTTGTCTTAATATGATTCATTAAGGGCAAGCCACCATTGGTGACCAGGCGATGTTTTTAATTACTGTGTTCCTGTTCACTTCTGTATGGTCTTGTCGTCATCATTCTAGCAGATACTTACAAATATGACTTCTATGGGGGTTCCCTGTGATCTCCACAAGGACTGCAGCTGCTAATGAGAGCCAGGCAGGCCCCCAGCCAAGGGAGCCGCTGATTATCAAGCCAAGAAACATCCAGACTCAGAAACTAATGAGCTGGCAGAGAGTCCAAAACAGACTAAGACTGTGGAGCGCAGCATTGGAGAGAGAGGCCACCAAGACACCCTTAGGAGTGAGACAGAGAGGGGAGATAAACTTTAATTCTATCTGAGCATTTGCAGTTGCTAACAGACAGGGCAGCTGTGTTGGCGGAAGCTGAGGGAGTTATTTATTTGGAGGTCTTGAAGATAGGGCTGTGGCCCATCAAGGGAAGAATATGTGGGCCATAAAAGAGTAGATTTGTTCCCTGGAGGCTTTGTTACTCAGGGAGCCAACATTTGAAAATCAGCTCTACCTAGGATAGTGTCTCCTGCCCACCCTCCATACCTCTGCAAATCTGATCTACCATTCCAAGGCCAGTGTGCATTCTATCTCCTCTACTGGACTGCCCCAACCAAGAGTGGTTTTATTCACCAAACATTTATTAAGTTCCTTCTATGTCCCACGAATTGGGCTAGGGGCTGGGGAGATGATGGTTGATCTGTGATGGTTGATGCCCTGAAAGAAGAGCAGGGAAAGCCCACTGTAAAGGAATGCCATGAGGAAGTGGAACCCCAATGGCTGTTCCACTCATTGAGAAAGTAATCATGTTCTGCCTTGTGACCTGCTCTCGCCTTGTCATCTTGATCTGAGATTTCACTCTGGAATTTTTCAGACATATGCCTTGGGGCCAGAGACAAGCCAGGTACTCACCAAAACTATTTCCTCTTCCAAGGCAAGTAGTTGAACAAATTTTAAGACCCACTTTGATCTTGATGAGAGGCTAGCTTTCACCAATCAAATGTGAGCAAAAAAGGGTAAGATAGTTGAAAACGGAGGTACCGAGTGCCTTGTTCTCTCTCTCTCTCTCTCTCTCTCTCTCTCTCTCTCTCTCTCTCTCTCTCTCTCTCCTAAGCTAAATGATGTCAGAGTGGCTTTGAAGGCACATTTTGAAGGCAAAGCTACAACATGTTAGGAACTAGGTCAGGTTCCCTAAAACAGAGCTCAAGACGGGCATTCCTACACAAGGGATTTAGTAACAGGAAGCTCCTAGGTGAAACCTGCAAAAGAGTGAGAGAAACAAAATAAGGCAAGGGAGAATCTAAGCAAACAGGTACTTTGAGATGGCTCCATGGAGTTGAAGCCATTTGAGTCCACTTGAGGCCAAGGAGCCAGGCATCTGTTATCCCTGTGTCAGTCAGTCATTGGCTATGAGCTACACCCGAGGCTCCTGTCCTCTCAGGCATTTCTGGGTGGAGTGGCTGCCTGTCAACTCGGGGCAAATAGCTGGATAATGATGCAACTGTGAATGATAAGCAGCCAACATTTAGAACAGTGGCAGGATAGGAATGCCAGCCTGATAAAGGGGAACTGAGAAAAGACCTAGTAGCATCTACAGTGGGTCCCTGAATGACTACCTAGAGCTGAGCTTCCACCTACATTTGATTGTAACCTGAACAAGAAGGAATCCTTTACCGTTGTAAGTGTTAAGCCACTGAGATCTTGGGTTTCCTACAGCGGCTAGTATCTGATTAGTTGCATACCTAGCCTCCTAAACCAGAAGTTGGTGAAGTTTTTCTGTAGAGGATCAGATTGTAAATATGTTAAGCTCCTCAGACCATATGGTCTCTGTCACTACTATTGGCCAGATTTGTCTTATGGGTCATAGTTTGCCAATCCCTATCCTAAACTATAACCTACAAGAGCGGGGAGTATGTCATAGAGTTCTTTCTTTTTCACCTAAGGCCTAGGACACAACTTTACATGTACTATGTAACCCATTAAAGCCCAGGTAATTGATTTGAAAATTAAAAATAAAGTTTTGGGTATGGTTATTGCTTAATTTGATTTCATCTTGAGAGGCCACAGTAGAGCTGAATTTCCAGATCTGGTGGAGATTGTTCTAGATTTTGTGTGGGTTCCTTCTGAGTTCCTATTGGAGATGGCAGGCTATAGTTCCCCATACCTCAGAACCCCCTGTCTCAAGTCTCTCTCACCAGTGAGAACAAAAGTTGGCAGGAGAGATCAGTAAGATCCAACATGCCATCAATGCTGACTGTGGAGAGTCCAGGTATGCAAAAGGACCAGCATCCTCATGTCCTAGAATCTTGAAAAGAAGAATAAAATTGGGGGACTTATTCTTCCTGATTTAAAACATACTACAAAGTTACAGTAGTCAAAAGAGTCTGTTACTGGCTTAAGGATAGACATACAGACCAATGGAACAGAATTGAGAGTCAAAAAAAAAAAAACTTACATTTATGGCCAATTTTCAACAAAGGTGCCAAGATTATTCAATGGAAAAGGATGGTTTTTCAATAAATGATTCTGGGACTACTGGATACACACATGCAAAAAGATGAAGTTAGATCCGTATCTCTCACCATACACTCAAATTAACTGAAAGTGGATCATAGATCTAAATGTTACAGCTAAAACTATAAAACTTTAAGAAGAAAATATAAGATAAAATATCTGTGAACTTGGGTTGGTTTTAGATATGACAACAAAAGCACAATCCATAAAATAATATATTGGACTACACCCATTTTTTAAACTTTTGCACTTTATAAGACATCTTTAAAAAAAATGAAAAGACAAAAAAGAAGCCCTGGTCAGTGTGGCTCAGTGGGCTGGAGTGTCGTTTCGTGCACCAAAGGGTTATGGGTTTGATTCCCAGTCAGGGCACATACCTAGGTTGCAGGTTTGATCCCTGGTTGGTCGCGTACAGGTGGCAAAGGATTGGTGTTTCTCTCTCTCTCTCTCTCTCTCTCTCTCTTTCTCTCTCTCTCTCTCTCTCTCTCCCTTCCTCTGTCTCTGAAATCAATGAAAAACATGTCCTTGGGTGTGGATTAAAAAAAGAAAAGAAAACACCAGCTTAAGACTGGAAGAAAATATTTGCAAGTCAAATATCTGATAAAGGTCTTGAATTCAGGAAATATATTTTTTAAAACACAATCATAAGAAGACAACCCAATTTTTAGAAATGGGTAAACAAAGATGAATAGCCATTTCATCAAAGAAGATTATACAAATGGCTAATAAGCATATAAAAAGATGGTCAACATCATTAGTCATTAGGAAAATGCAAATCAAACCCACAATGAACTATCACTTCACACCCACTAGGATGGTTAGAGTCAAAAAGACAAACAATAATAAGTGTTGATGAGAATGTGGAGCAAGTGGGAATGTCATATACTATTGGTAGGAATGCAAAGTGGCAGAGCCACTCTGTAAAGCTATTTGGCAGGGGTTATTTTTTTTCCAAGTTAAATATAAATTTACCATATGACCAGCAATTCCACTCCTAGGTATATACCCAAGAGAAATGAAACGTATGTCCACACAAAGACTTATATATGAATGTTCACAGCAGCATTATTCATATTAGCCAAAAAGTAGAAATATCCCAAATGTCCATTAACAGATGAATAGATAAATAAAATGTAGTATATCCATACAATTGAATATTATTCAGCCATAAAAAGGAACAAAGCACTGATAGATGTTGCAATGTGGATGATGCTTAAAAACACAATTCCTAGTAAAAGAAGCCAGACACCAAGACCATATACTGTACAATTCCATTTACATGAAACATCCAGAAAAGGCAAATCTATAGAAAGGAAAGGAGATTAATGCTTGCCTGGGGTTGAGGGTGGAACTAGGCTGTTGACTGCTAACGGGTGTAAGCAGTCTTCTTGGGGTGATGGAAATGTTTTAAAGTTGGATTGTGGTGGTGGTTGCACAAATCAGCAAATTTACTAAAAATCTTTGAACTATATGTTTAAAACAGGTGAATTTTACAGTATGTAAATCATAATTCAATAAAGCTGTTTTAATAAAAAAAATAAAACTTTCTGTACATGCATCTCCATCTCAAACTCTATTTCCAGGGAACCCAATGGAAAACAACATACATTGCATTTTAATAGAAATGCCTATCACTTTTTATCTCTAGCCAAATTTGAGAAAATTGTAGTTTCATGATGAAAAGCCCCAAAGTATGCTTAAGCACAGAGACCACACACACATACACACACACACACACACACACACACACACACACACACACATACAGCTTTCAAGCTCTCTGCCTTTATACCACAGCCACCATCACCATCACCTTTGTTAACACAGGTTCCCAACACTGGAATTCCTTTCCACGAAGAAAATAATTCAATCCCAGCCCACATGAAGGAGAGATATAGAAGCACATCCTACCATTTCTCATCATTTTAAATTATGAATTCCTATTTTAATAGATGTTTCTGTTCCATGCTATTTGTCATAATTCTTTGGCCTGAAAAGCCCAGATACCTTGAGGTGTAAACACTGGTAGAATAAATTGCCTATGTTTGGTGGGGAGCGGGGGTCAACGGGTTGGCAGGAATGAGCCCATGAGACAGACTAGGAAACAGAGAAGCGAAGGGAAAAAAAAGACGAGTTGATAAATAAGGACTCCGAGTTCATCCCCACAAGGCTGGCTGCTCATTGCTCAATGTTGCGAGACACTGACTTAGAGGTTTGCAGTAACAGCTCGCTCGAGCTGGAAATTGCTGTGAATGTGCGTTCTACCTGAGGCTGAGCTTGTAAAAAGAGTTCTCTGGTACCTTTGCCTCGCTGACAGGTCTGGGACACCAGGTGTTCCTCCGGAGACAGCTGGGTCTGAGCCCCAGCAACCCTGCCCCCAAGCTGTTGACCACTAGATTGATCATCGATGAACTATCCCATCTCATTCCCGATTTCCCCTAGCTCTGCCTTTTGCAGTCCAGGTCCCAGTCACAGTACTATGGCCTTGTCACTGCCTGGGATGCCATGCCCTCACTCATTCATTCCCTAGACATTTACTGAGTATGTGTCAATGGAACTACCTCTGGGTTAAGTTCTGATTAAAACAAGGTCGCAGATGTCAAAAGTAGGGGTTCTTTGTGTTGTGATAGGGCTGTAAGTGCAAAATACTGGGGACAGAGAGGTGACTTTGGACAAGTCCACCTAGAAGGAGATGTCTGTGGAGACTTACAAGCAGAGAGGATGCTTACATGGTCTCTTAAAAGAAGGGTCACTGTTTGCGGGCCTGGTGTTAGATTTCACCCAAAGGAGAGAGACCGTCAGTTGCGAAACCCCAAAGCAGTGCTGTCCATCAGAACTTTCTGCGATGATGAAAATGTTCTGTATCTGCACCAAAACAACAGTCACTCACTAATAAGCACTTGAAATGTGGCTAGAGCAACTGAAAAAAGAAAATTTTAATTTTATTTCATTTTGATTCATTTCAACTTAAATTTAAATATGCACGTGAGGCTAGCGGCTAGCAGAGTGGATAGCACAGCTCTAAAGGCACAAAACAGCCCAGCCATTCCCAGAAGCGCTGGTGGTCAAACGAGGCAGACATTTGGAGCAGCTACTAACTCAGCCAGAAAAAAAGAGGCCAACTCATTCAGGAGCTTGTGGGCACATCTGAGTAACTCACCCTGACACTCCCACAGTAAAGTAACTCCTCCCATCTCTGCCCTTCCACTGTCCTGGATTCCAAGAGTGACAAACTCCAATGCTTACAGAGGAGATGGGGTGAGAAAGGGTCATACATGCTCATCGTGGGGATCCTGGACACTGCGTCCAGCTGGACAGGAGGCAAGTCCCAACAAAAGGGGGCAGCTGATACTCAGCATTGTTGCACTATTGTTGTCTCCAGTGCAGGCCCAAAATTGCTTGATCTTCAAACTATTCAAGAGAAGCCAAAGAAAGCATGACTTATTTTATGAAATCGTTAAGGGTCTAAATGCTGGGTACATTTTTTTTAATGCTCTGTAGGCCAAGGGAAGCCAATTTTGGGGCTAGGATTTGGTCCTTGAACTACAAGTTTACAAACAATACTCCTCTCTCTGCCTTTTTTGTAGCACTTATGCTATATAGTGTATATCTGTGTTTATAATGCCTATCTCAACCCAACAGGCTCACTATTCCTCAAGGCCCAAAAGGGTCCTCAAGGAACCAAATCTTATTCATTCATCATTCCCAGAACCTAGTACACCTGTAAATTAGTCTTTGTTTTGTAGATGTTTACTGAATGAATGAATAAATGAACGACCTCATTCATTCATGAAATGATTTTGCCAGCCAAGGCAGTGGCTTCAAGAGACAGCAGCAAAGGAGTTAAAAGGCAGGAAATGAACTAGGCTTTGGAATAAAGCCCCATTAATTGCCATCTTACCAGAAATCCTCTTCCCTGCAAATCCGCAGGCTGTAAATTAAGATCTGAATTGTTGTTTTGAGCGCAGCTTTCTCCAAACCGCAGATTTGCAAACACTTCTCTTCCCGGTAGCTCGAGGCCTCGCAACAGTCTTGTGCTATTAAATCTTGCTGAAAAGTGGGCTGAGACCACTAGGTCTCCTGTGAAAATTACCAGACTTGTGGATGGCTGGTGTGGGATTTAGCAAGATGCCTCTGCCCCTGTCACCAGGGAGAGCCCAGCCACGAAGAGGCACCTGAGGAAGGAGAGTCTCTGACCTCAGGATGACCTGCAGAGCTGCAGGGGCGGAAGGGGAGGACTGGAGTCAGCAGGTGGCCTCCCAAAGTGGAGAATCCAGGTCCACAGTCTCCTTGTCTGTTCCGCTCCACATTCCTACGGCAATTCAGGAGAAGTCATTTAAACTCTGTGCTCCAGTTGCTCCAAGGGATGACTGGGACTAAATGTACTACACTTCCTAAAGCCAGGTGGATCTTCATGCAGCGATTTCAGACTCATGGTAGAAAGAGAGAGTCCTAAGCCAAGAAGATGTATAGTGAAACTTCTAAAATCTGTGTGGGGGTGCCACACGGCAGACGCAGAAATGCCTGCTCCTGATATACTGACGCCCGCTCTGCCAGTAGAAGCACGAGACCACATTCCTGTGATTTTTCCTTTGGGGCCCTTTTGAACATATTCTGAATGCCTGAAATGTATCCTTGTAGAATCAAGAGTGAAAGGCACCAAGAGGACTTCGAGCTGATCCCACTCGCTGTACAGATGAGGAAACCAAGGCTCACATTGCTTGTTACCCCATGTTCAAGGGCACACCGCTGGTCTCCTGAGTGCATCCTAACACACTCTTAGATCGAACCACAGTGCCCCTTGGTAATCCATATATCTGCACACACCAGTGTCCTCTCTGAGTCACTCATGACAAAGGCCATTTTTCACAAGAGGATATAATCTGCTAAAATCTTCTCCTGCATTCTAGGGTAAGAGCTCCCATATTTCACAGAGCAGGTTAATCACAAATATCAAGCGATGAGGCAGGAAGAAGGGTCGAGAAGAGAAGGAACACTCACAGTTCATAGAAACTTCTGAAATGGGGCCTGTTTTGCTTCCTCTGCTCATAGAACAATAAAAACATCCCAAAGGCTGGTAACATTTAGCAAAACTCTTTTCAATACCTGGATACAAAATAATATTCTCTTTGAACCCATAGACAATTTATTTAGGAAAGATAATTGATGAATTATTTATATTAGTCTCCAGTGTCCAGCGCCGCCATCATTGAGATGAAGTGCTCAGGACAGAGTGAAATCCCGTAATTACTCTCGCATGTGTTGCGTGTTGCAGGGAAAGAAAACATAATGCAAAGTGCTTATATATTTCAGCAGCATAATAGCTTGATGAAGATTTCTAAATTTTTCAAAATGTCATTTCTTTCCAAAAGATGGATTATTTCTGTTGGGGTTTAGTCTACCTAATTATTCCTGCCTTGATTACTTAACTACTCCAGATATTTCATCCCTCCATGCTCTTATCATGTTCCGCATGTTAGAAGAACCGAGGCAGCTTATTAGCACAAAGTAGACAATCCTGTTTCCTGGCAGTTATTGTGGGAGGGTGGGTTACAAAAAAAGAGCACTAGAAATGCTGCCGTGAAGCAATGGCCTCCCTGCAGCTTCTGGCTTGCAGGGACCTGGGCTAGTCTGCATATGCAGTCAGAACCTTATGGCATCTTCTAGACCATTTATCCCCTTCCCCCCAGGGCAGGAGACAGCGCATGTTAATTCCCCTTTGCTCTCCCGTTCTCTACCCTGTACATTACATAGACCCTGGCTATGGGCTCTGCATTTCTTTCTCTAGATGAGTGCTTCTCGAACTTCAGCCTGGAGAACTTGTTAAGACAGAGGCAGCCAGGCCTCACCTCCAGAGTGTCTGATTTGGCAAGTCTTGGGTGGGATCCAAAGAGGGAGTGGGGAAGAGAGTATGAGTGCAGCCCTCCTCCCTCCACCAGGCTGATGCTGCTGGTCCTGGGACCACACTTTAAGAACACTGCTCTAAGACAATCCTTTGCTCTCTTAAAAAAAAAAAAAAAATCCCAAATTTAATGCTGTGGTTAGCGTCTGCATTAGGTTGGAAATTGGGACCTAATGGCATTTATTTATTTTGATTTTATAAATATCTGTCCAGTGTTCAGCTCTGGATTCAATGAGCAAAGTAACTAGGCAAAAGTTAAAAGCCTCAAAGTGGAAAAGAGGGGTGAGGAGGGAGGGAGGAAGGGAAGAAGGAAGGAAGGAAAGAAGGGAGGAAGGAAGGAAAAACATGTTTGGGAAGGGCAGCTTCCAGATTATGTCTGAAAGGTGTGATTCTAAATCTAAGCTCTGAAGAATCTGGGAGTGGACCCAGCTCCACGGCTGCACTACAAGGAATGTGGCTTTTCTCCGTGTTTTCCTATTTAATGCGGTCGTTACCGTACCAACAGCGACTCCTCATTCACTCACGCGGGGGCGATGGCCAATGGGCAATGCGCAAAGGGCAAGCCTGGAGCCTGGTGCCTGCCTGGGGCGCACCTGACACGCCGAGGAAAGGAGGCTCGTGCCCTTTGGCTGATCCCACAGCCTGGAAAAAAGCCAGACCCCGCTGCCTTTGAAAGCCTGTTCCTTGGAGCAATCCTGGCTCGCTAGGTTTAATTGTTTCGTGTGTGTGTCTCTCTCTGACTCTCTCTCTCTCTCTCTCTCTCTCTCTCTCTCTGTGTGTGTGTGTGTGTGTGTGTGTGTGTGTGTGTGTCTGTCTCTGTCTCTCTCTCTCTCTCTGTCTATCTGTCTGTCTGTCTGTCTCTCTCTCTCTCTGTCTGTCTCTCTCTCTCTTTTTTCCCCTGGTTTATGAAGCCACCGGGCCTTGAGTCCTCCCCTTGCGCAGCGCCCGGAAAGGTGGGAGGAGCGCAGGCAGCGCTCCCGGCTCGGGCAGAGAGGGTTTCTATTTCTCGATTATAAAGAAGCATTTGTTGGGAGCTGATGAATTGCGGCGGGGCTGAGGCCCGGCCGGATGCGCACCTGTGATGCTCTGCGCCTGCCGGATTCTGTTTATGCATCAAATGTGGCCACAGATTTTCTCTGGTGCTTGGGGAGGAGGGGTAAGGCAAGAGCGGGAGGATGGAGGAGGGTATGAAAGTAGCCCCTCGCCCCCCTACCAGTTGGAAAGCCCCTGAGACCCGGCTACTCAGAACGCGGTCCAGGGACCAGCAGCATCGCCGGGGAGCTTGTTAGAAATGCAAATCTTGGGCCCCACCTAGACCTACTGAATCAGAATCTGCATTTTAATGAGATCCTGGGGTCATTCCCTAGGTTAAAGTTTGAGAAGTACGGCACAGAAAAGGTTAAGAGCTCCTGCTCTCTGTCAAGGAAAGGGAGGGGAGGGGGGAAAAGTTCAGTCCCCAATTTGGAAAGGGGGAGTGGAGTGTTAACCCTGAGGTTTGCCCGCTGGAGTGGAGGACAGAGAAATTAACATATGGAGTGAGTTAGTGGGGAAGGTCGCGGAAGCTGGAAGTAAACATGAGTGGGGGGGGGGATCGCTCAATTCTTCTGGGGGGAGGGTGGAAAGAGAGGAGACGGAGTAAGTGGGTGCCACCCACACTCCCAGGCAACTTGGGCGTGTTGCATGCTGGAACTTTTACCTCCGCCTGCTGCGTGTTTTCCGAAACCCAGATGAGGCGTTTTAGCACGTACAAATGGTAGATGAGAACACAACGGCGGCTGGAGCTGATGGCAGGCGTGGAGCCGAGGTAAGAGCACCTGGGAGTTTCTTAATAAGCAGGCTGACATGTGGTGAATCAAATTTTAATGCGGGAAGAAAGGGAAAGCACACGGTCATAAAAAGTGTGCCCAGCATCGCTGCATCGTAACCAAAAGGACACTCCTGGCAGGGAGAGCCTGTGGAGCCCTCAGGGGCCAGGGTCGCACCATCCTCTCACTGGCCTAGCAGAAACTCGTGTCTTTGCTCAAGAACCACCCTGCTCTCTATTTTCTGCACTAGTGGAGGGGAGAAGAGGTACTGAGCATGTAAAAGAGGAGGTAATCCAAAAAGAAATGATTGGGATTTGGTGTGAGGGCAGAGACATACACACAAGCCTTCTTCCTCCCCCATCTGACCCTCTCTTGCCCTCGCCTATTGTCAACGCTGCTGTAACCAGGTGGCGGTGGTGAAGGGAGGACACTTGAATTAAATCTCATAAAACCCAAAGTAAGTGGTACACTTTCACACTCCCCTCCAGGCCTCTTCAACAATTTTCTGCGTGCAGCAGGTGGACCAATGGAAGACACACACCTATCAAATTCCTGGTTGCCCCCAAAGTGGTAGGGTAGTGAAAAGACTGGATAATCCACTTGGATCCAATTATGTTTCAATAGACTGTTACACAGAGTGACTCTGTACAAATGGTATTCACTTATTTATTTATATGCCCCTCATCTTCTTTCATAAAGGTTTTGAGGTGATTTGCAGAAATTATAGTAAATTAATTTAAATTTTAAAATAAAAATCAAGTTCACTTCCAATATAAATTAGGATTGGAGGTCAAGATTGGGGCAGATGGTGACATTTAATAAGAAAAAATATAAAGTACTGTCCTCAAGCTAGAAAGCAGAAGCTCAGGTATAGGGTGTGAGAAATGTAGCTTAGCAACATCCCAGATTTAAAAAAAAAAAAAATGTAATGGACAGTAAGCTCAGTACAAGTAAAGAGTGTAATATGGTGACTCGAAAAATAAGAAAGAATCCTGCCCTAGGCTATAATCACAGATGTCTATAAAAAGGGAAGGGATGGTCCTACTTTGTCCCACTCCTGTCAAGACCACTACTACAGCACAGCCCATGTGGCTCAGTTGGTTGAGCATTGTCCCATGCACCAGGAGGTCGCAGGTTCGAATCCTGGTTAGGGCACATGCCTGGGTTGCAGGTTCGATCCCCAGTAGGGAGCATGCAGGAGGCAGCTAATCGATGTTTCTCTCTCATCGGTGTTTCTATCTCCCTCTCCCTTCCTCTCTCTGAAATCAATAAAAACATATATATTTTTAAAAGACCACTACTGTAACATTCAGCTCAGTTTTGAAAGTCATACTTTGAAAAAGTCATTGGCAAACTGGACACATTCAGAAGAGAGCAATATGGAAAGTGCAAGATCACCTTACAATTCATCGGCCAGCACTGTGGCCCATGGTCCCATGACCATGACATTATCAGGAATGGGTGTTGGGTCAGCCAACCAACACTGTCTACCACAGATGGGTTTCAAGTTTCAGGCTTGGGAGCCTGAAAGGATGGTGGTGCCATCCTTGGAGATAAGAAATACAGAGGAGGATAGGTTTGCTGGGCATGGGGAGGCAGTTGATGAGTTCAATCTTGGCCATGGTCAATTGAAAAGCCTGTGAAGTATCTAAATGCAGAGATGTTAAGTGGAGAAATACAATATGAGGATTTGAATTGCAACTGAGAGTTCTGTGCTTCAGACCAGTGCGGGTGAGATCCCTCAGAGAGTGTAGAGCGAGAAGCCTAGAAGGGCTCGAGGTAGGTATAAGCATTTAGGCATGAAGTTGAAAGAGAGGAGTCTAAAAAGTGTGCTAGGAAGAAACAGCCAGACAGACAAGCAGAAAACCAGGAGAGAATGTTCACATAAGCTGTGGGAAGAGAGACAGGTGGAGCCCATGCTGTCAATGCCCCTCCCCTTACCCCTGCATCCCTCCTCTGAGCTCACCTAGTTGGGGCTGTTCCTTCCTATGCATACTGACAGCTTCTGCCTTGAGTACTTGTGTCTCTCTCTGCCATGGGGCTTTCTCTGGCCCTGTGAGAGATTGCTCAACCAAGTGCAGGCACAACTTGGAAGGTAGGAAGTTCACACCTCAGGAGCATCCCTCAGCCTAGCTGGGAATGAGGGGGCAGCAGTAACCATTGGATAAATGCCTCAGCCTTCCTAGTTCTGAGCTGGATCCCACACAGGTTCTCAGAGGACCCCTCAGAAGGGACTGAGCTCCAGTTCCCCACTGCAGTGACCCACTTTACTGGCTTTACTTCCTCCCCCATCTTATTCTCCCTACTCCCTCTCTTGTGCTTCCTGGCATCACCTCCATGTCAACTACCTGCACCCAAGTCCTTGTCTCCCAGTCAGCTTCAGGAGAACCTGAACTTAGACAATGAGGACAAATGGAGCAGGGTGGCCAGGGAAGACCATTACCAGACTTGCCTGCAGAAAACCCTTCAGTAGACCTCGTAAAAACATCCTGGAGCTCACAGTACAAGTGCCCACAAAGGAAGATGGCTCGGTACGGGCGCAGCAAGAATTGCAGGACCTGGAGTCCAGAGTTGGGACGATCTGACTCTCTGGGGAGCAGAATTGCCTTGTGGAGTAGTTTAAGCTGTTTCAGGGTGTTGGCATGGCAATGGATATAGAAGGCAGTGAGCCCACCATTTATTGTCCTGAAGATTCTCTCAGTCCCCGTAGAGTGCTAGGCATGCCTCGGGAGACTCCAGGAAGGTAATGGGGAGCCACCCACCACTGATATCAATGTCTCGTTTCAATCCTGTGTATAGTTTAGTTGTTGCTTTAAAGATAAGCCCAACTAAAAGCAACCTTGAACCAGGCTTCAGTCATCATTTTCATTCATCCTTCAATTAGGACCAGACTCTGAGGACTGACCCAGCACAGAGGTCAAAATACATGGGAGAAGAACAGAACAATAAAGCTTGGCTTTGGCAAAGGGAGTCAACAATGACCTTGGGCCAAGCAATTTCAGAGGTGGTGGTGGTGGCTGAAGCCAAGTGTCAGTGAGATGAGAAGTAAATAAAAGAGAAGAAAGTAAGGTTCGTAGGTGTAGACTACACTTTCAAGACTCTTGACTCAGAGGGGCGGGAGAGATCCAGAATCATAGCTGGGGTGTGATGTAGAGTCAAGAGAGTTTGTTTTGTTTGTATTGTCATGTTTTGCTTTGTTGTTGTTTTTTGGTTTTGTTTTATGTTTTTCTTTTTTTATTCAATTACAGTTTACATTTAATATTTTGTATCAGTTTCATGTGTACAGCATAGTGGTTAGATAATCATATACTTTACAAAGTGTTGTTGTTTTTTAGATGGAGGTGAGTTAATGGAAAAGCTATCCTGAGAGAATGCATTGGAGGGACAGGAGACAGAATGGTTGGTGAAGTGCATCTCTTGGGGTGGAGTGGCTTGATGTAAGAGGGCTAGCTCTTCACTAGCCTTCAAGTGAGGAGGAAAGAACAATAAACAAAAGGTCACCCTGTAGGCAGTGATAAAGGGAGGGGTGTTCTTACCTGATATATTTATTTTCACATTAAAGTAGAGAGTAACAAGAGAAATCAGTTCTTAGTCCAACAAGAGACATGCATAAAAATGTTTACTGAAGCTTTAGTCATTATATCCCCAAACTAGAAACCCAAATGTCCATCAATAGGAGAATGGAAAAACAAAGCTGGTATATTTCATGTAATGGATAACTATACAACAATGAAAAAGATAAAAGTATTCACAACAATATAGATAAATATCATAGATGTGATGCTGAGCGAAAGAAGCCAGATATAAGAGAGCATATGCTCTATCAGTCCATTCATGTGAAGTTCAAGAACAGGCAAAACTAATCTATAGTGACAGATGTCAGAACAGCAGGTAACTGGAGAAGGGAGGTTATTGACCAGGAGGGAGGGATCCAAGGGAAGTTTCTGGGATGATGAGAATATTCAATATCTTGATTTGGGTGGTTGATTACATGGGTGCAGACATATGTAAATATTCCTCACCTGACACTTAAGATTTGTGCACTTCACTGTTTGTAGCTTTATCTCAACAAAAAGAAAACAAAAGTAAGGAATAAGATCAGTAGTAATGATACTACCCTCTGCTAGGGCAACTCAAATAGTTGCACTTCTAACAGGTGCGGCCTTATGCAAAGGTAATGGAGGGGCCATCTGAGCCTGGTCCCAGCAGACGCGCAGATCCTGGAAGTCCCTACCCTTGCCTGGAGTCCGTGTCACCCCACAAGCCTCAGACAACAAGATAGTCCTGTGACAAACGTACAGGGCCAGGGGCCAGCTAATGGCCAAACCCAGTTAGCCAGTTTCTGACTGTAAATGAATGCATTACCTGCTTCTAGCAGCCTCTGTAAACTTGGTTCCAGAGCTGACTCACACTGACCAAGGTGAGACTGTTTCTGAGCCTACAAAGCTGAGAGCTATACCAGGCCATAGACAGGCCACCAAAGTAAATGTCTCTTTGAGGGGAGCTCAGGGCCAGTCAGCCCTGCCCTGTGTCACGGTTTTGTGCCATTGTGCTTCATGTGCCATTTGAATTATCTGCACTTTGAACTTGACATATAGAATCACAGACTCAGAGCTGGAAAGGGCCTTAGGAGATGGCCTGGTCCCGGCTCCTTGTTTCAAGGATGAGAGAGTCAGAGATCAGAGAGCCTGAATAACTTGCCCACAGGTGTTATTGCCCACAGAGAATGAATGGGTGGTGGCAAGCCCCTCCCCCAGAGCAGTGTCCCTTTTTGTTAAAATTTCAGTTTTATTGAGTATAATTGACAAATTTGTAAGATATTTAGTATACACCATGGTGACCTGACACATGTATACATTGTGAAAGGATTCCTTCCCCCCAACCCCCATCTAGTTTATTAACACATCCATCACTTCACTTATCCATCCCTTCCTTTTCTTTTTTTTCCTCTGGTAAGAACATCTGAGTTTTACCCTCCCAGCAAACCTCAACCATACAACACAGTTTTATCAACCACAGTCACCATGCTTTACATCAGGTCCTCAGATCCTCACGCCTTAATCATCTTATAGCTGAAAGTTTGTACCCTTTACCAACCTCTCCCTATTTCCCCACCCCACCCCACCCTCTGTTTCTATAAGTTTGACTTTTTTTTAGATTCCACATATAAGTGATACCAAATTTTTTGTCTGTGCAACTTATCTTACTTAGCATTATGCCCTCAAGATCTATCTATGCTGCGGCAAATGGCAGGATTTTCATCTTTTTCACAACTGAATAATATTCCACCAGGGTAGCATCCTTTTGATGACACCCCGCACTGCCAGTCGACACAGGCTAATCTTGATCTGGGAGGGCCTGGATCTGTCAGCCAGCAGAACTTCCCAGCCTCCCAGTTCTGAGCCATCCTCAGATCCAGTAAGGGTACATTTGTTGGGTCAGTGGTGGAGTGCCAGACTCACCAAGACAGCCAGACCTGGGCCTGCATGACCCTCTGGAAGTTTCTTAACCTCTCTGAATCTTTTCCTCATCTGCAGAATTGCAGCTAACAATGCTTTCTTTCACAAAGTTGTCACAAGGGTCAAATATGATATTGCAGAGGAAAATTCTTAGCTCGATGCCTGCCTTGAAGCAGAGACTTAGTAAATATTAGTCAAAACTAAATAAGAGTCTGAAATTGTTCACTAGGTCCAAGGTTAGGACTGTACCCTCCATCCTGACCTTATCACCTTCCTCCAGGTTGACGTCAACACCTTCCTCAACACCCTTTAATGTCAAGGAAAATGTCACAGTTGCTGTCAGCGCCTCACCTGTACCCCCTCAGCCTACCCCGGGGGTCACACACCAGCTGCTTTTTCTCTCCCTCTGCCTGAGGGCACTCTGGCTGCAGCAGCGTGCTCACAGCTGGTCTGGGCAGGCTGGAAGTGCCAGGGAGTTAGCACCTTCTGGAACAGCCCTCAAACAATGAGGGCCAGGAGATGGTGGAGAAGTGCCCAACTTCCTCACCTCTCAATGGGACAGTTTTCAGCCATATTCCAGACAGTGTGAGCAGCAGGGCCCCTGTGGACTGAGCCCTGGTGTCCAGAGTAGAAACCTGCTCACTGATGCGCCCTTCCTTGGCTCACTTCCTCTCATTGGGATTCTTGGGCTCCCCTCCCATGTAAACTACTTGCACGGAAATCCTTCTCTCAGGTCCGCTTTTAGAAGAACCTAAACTAAGACCAAGAACAACAGGTGGAGGGAAGTCACACTGAGGTTGGCTGGGTCCACACTGGGGCACCCCCTGCTTCAGCAGCCGGGAGGTTGGAGAATTCAGCCTCCAGGTGTCTGAGGGCTTCCTGGAGAGAATCAGCCTCAGGGATGAGAGAACTGACAAGCTGCGGCTTGGCCCTGTGCCAAGACGGGAAGCCGCGTGTGAGGATAGAGTAATCTGTCACTAAAATCATCCTCCTACCCAGCCCAATGGGGTTCTGTCTGCACCCATGGGCAAAGGGATTTAGAAAAAGAACAAGGACAATCTAAACGACTGAGATAGTGAAGCATCTCACCCCTGCAGCGTTGATGGCCGTAGAGAAGGCAGAGTTGGGCCCAGAGCCCTTGAAGGGCTGCTCTTAGTGACAGTGCGGTGCCTGGCCCCCGATCCCAGCAGCCATTGCAGAGAGACGTGGGGAAGCTTCTCAGGCTTTTGCTTCCAAAATTGCCTCCATTTCACACCCATTCAGGTGGCTATTATTTTAAAAAAGAAAATAACAAGTATTGCAAAGATGTGGATAAACTGGAACCCTTGTGTGCTGCTGGCGGGAATGTAAAATTGTGCAGCCGCTGTGGCAAACAGTATGATAGTTCCTCCAGAAATTAAACATAAAATTACCACTTCTGGGTATTTATCCAAAAGAATTGAAAACAGGGGCTCAAACAGGTATTTGTACACCTGTGTTCATAGCAGCACTATTCACAATATTCAGAAAGTGGAAATAACCCAAATGTCCACTGACAGATAAATGGATAAACAGAATGTGGTATATCTATACAACACAATCTTATTCAGTCTTAAAAATGAAGTTCCAACACCTGGGACAACATGAATGAACCCTGTGGACATTATGCAAACTGATATGAACCTGGCACAAAAAGACAAATACTGTATGATTTAACTTATATGAGGTCCCTACGGCAGTCAAATTCATAGATACAGAAAGCAGAATGCTGGGTGCCAGGGGCTGAGGGAATCAGGGAGGATGGGGAGTTGTTGCTTGATGGATACGGAGTTTCAGTTTGGGAAGATGAAAAGGTTCTGGAGATGGATGGTGGTGATGGTCGCACAACAATGTGAATGTACTTAATGCCTCTGCACTGTACGCTTAAAAATGTTCAACTT
This sequence comes from Tadarida brasiliensis, assembly GCA_030848825.1. Classification (NCBI taxonomy): domain Eukaryota; kingdom Metazoa; phylum Chordata; class Mammalia; order Chiroptera; family Molossidae; genus Tadarida; species Tadarida brasiliensis. Next base: position 104,116,864 of record CM061280.1, on the reverse strand, counting down.
TCTGTTATGTATATTTTGCCAGAATTTAAATAAATGTCTCCAGCACACATCTCTGCCCCTTCTTTCCCCCTCTGCCTCTTCTCAGCACCCCTGCTTTCCTGATATCTTGAAGACAGCCAGCGCTATATTGTGGTTTCTGCTCCTCCCCTGGCACTCATAGATTGACAGCCAGTTTGCAATCTGAACTTTGACTTTTAATGCCTGTTTTGGGTTGGTACCCTTGAAACGGAAATGAGATGGGGGCTTGTGCAAGTGAATGAATAAGGAAGATCTCTTAGGAGGAGCAGGGGTGGGGAACGCAAAATCAACACCAGCTAACATCACACGTCTTACCAAATTAGCCTGACCGAATATAGCAGGCTAATTTTTAAGTTGATAATTTTGTATGGCTTGCGAATGATGTTATAAATATCCAAATGGCCCTTGGCAGAAAAAAGATTCCCCACTCCTGCTAGAGGAAGGAGTAAGAGAAGAAGGAGAGGGGAGAAGACGCTGAGCAGAGTTGTGGATTCAGCTGAAGTTTCACCTCAGCTTGATCCTGTGGGGAGCTCTGGAGCATGAGGGCACCACAGACTTGCCCACCTTGAGGCGAGGGGGTGAGTTTTCTACCTCCACATTAGTGAGTCATTGGCTGCTGGCCACTGCTGGGTGGGGGGACCTTCCAGGAATTTCTGTTGGGTGGCTCCATCCAGCTGAGTGCAGTTGTCAGGAAAAGAAATAGGTATAGCCCTGGCCGGTTTGGTTCAGCAGTTAGAGCATCGGCCTGCGGTCCAGAGAGACCCGGGTTCGGTTCCCGCTAAGGGCATGTACTTCGGTTGCAGTTTGTCCCCGGCCCTGGTTGGTCGTGCGGGTGGCAGCCACTCGATGTGTCACTTTCACATCGATGTTTCTCTCTCTCTCTCTCTTCCTCTCTCTCCCTCCCACTCTATCTGAACAACAACAACAAAAAAAAAATAAAAGCAGTTATTAAAAAAAAAAAAAAAGAAGAAGAAGTAGGTATAAGTTGTCACAGCAACTAGGGGATGGGTGCACCAGCTTCGGAAAAGGATCCTGGGCCATCAGTAACTTCTATCACGCCCTTCCAGAAAACTGGTTCAAAATATGTAATTAAAAAGCCAGTGTTTATTAAAATACATTTTATTTTCAAAATGTAATAGAATCTAAAGACACCCTATATACATTTTGGGGGGACACCCTGTATGTGTGTATGTGTGTGTGTGTGTGTGTGTGTGTGTGTGTGTGTGTGATCGTCTGGGCCACTTCATTTATTGCTGTCAGCCTCAGTTTGCATATCTGTAAAATGGGAATAGGAATGTGGTAGTTATTGTTTGGGATTAACCAGGACTATCCAAATCTGATTCCCTTCTTCTGGTAGCAGGCCCCACCTACTTCTTACTTAGCCATGAGGCATGGGACATAGGCCTAGCCAATCAAAGTATCCCATTCACCTGTCCCCTCAGGAACTGGGACCTACCCGAGTAGGCCAATCAGAAGCTTTCCCTGGTATTGTTCCAACTGGAACTAACAGGGAAAGCCCATTGCCTGATGGCCTAGGAACTAGAAATATGCAAAGCAGACACTGGCTATGGCCTTGTTCCCCAAAAGATGTATGAAGTCTGTCTGCTAGAGGAAAGGGAGGCCCAAACAGAGAGAAAAAAGCAAAAGAATGAGAAAAAAATGTGCCCATATCATTTGCGGCCCTAGACCTACTCATGCCTGTGTCAAGCCCCATCGCTCTGCTTCTCAGGTACAGGGGTCAATAAATTCTCTTTTTGTCTAAGCTGGTTTAAACTGGATTCCTCCCACTTACAGATAGAAGAAAGCTGACTAACACAAAGAACGCCTACCTTGTAATGTTGTTGCAAGGATTAAATGAGGTAATACCTGCACAGAGAGGTGTCTGATAAGGGTCAGTGTCATTCCCAGGAGGACAAAACAAAGCAGGTGCGAGCCACATCCTCTGTCATGTGTGAATATCAGCCCATTGGACCCCTAAACAGTGAGTGGCTGCCTTTCTTGTACACCCTCCTACTCAGAATTTAACTTAAGAAGCCTGTGGGTACCCTGGCATTTTTAGGCCTCGCTTCACTCTTTAACCTTCCTGACACCACTCGTACTGTTCTTTGGAGCTGTTTTCTTGTTTCTTATTGGCAATTTGTCAGTTCTTCTGCATAACTTTTTTTCCTTATTGATTTTAGAGAGAGGGAGGGAGAGGGAGAGAGAGATAGAAACATGGATGGGAGAGAACATCAATTGGCTGCCTCCTGCATGCCCCCCACTGAGGATTGGGCCCACAACCTGGGCATGTGCCCTGACCCGGAATCGAACTGGAGACCTCTTGGCGCACTGAGCCACACCAGCTGGGCAACTTCTGCATGATTTTTAAAGATCATGGTCATCAGGGCTCCCTGCATAGCAGCAGATCTTGGTCAGGTTCGTTGTTTCTTCCTCCTTGGGCTCTTTTCTGGTAGTTGAATTGGAATTTCATTTTTGCATTCTCCCAACTTTCTTATGGTCTCTATAACGTCTCAAGCTGTGAGAGTTCCTATCTCTGTTTTCTCTAAAGCATTATTCTTCAAAGCATCCTCTGGGGCCCCCTTGCTGCAAGAACACCTGAGTTCCCTGGTGCCCTGGCTTCCAAACAACCAATCAGAATCTTGGAGGCAGAGGCAGGGGTGGGGGAAGCTGGGGGTTTTGTATCAGCCCTTGATGTATTTGGCTGTGTGGTGCTTAAGCCTGAGAACTTAAGTCTTTTAAAGCCTGAGCAGCCCACTCCTCATAACCTTCATTCTCAGAGGACAGACCCACCATCTCCCAAGATCCTGATCTGCTCCTTCAGCAAGTGATTCCTCCTGCTTGATTTGAATTAACTCAAGAGTAGCAGTCCTTCTTGTCACTGCTCAGTCTTACAAGAGGTGAAACTGTCAGCAAGGCAAGCAAAGAGTTTAGTCAGATGCTCTGCTTTCAGCTGACAGAGACTCTGAACAGCTGTCCAGCTGGTGGTGCCCCCTGCATAGGTAGGTGTCTCCACTCCAGGCCAGTTGTGTGGTCTCGGTCAGAAACTCATCATCAGTTTCACCCACCTGGTCTGGCAGCCTTGTAATATGCTCCAATAACAATAGGGCTTCTGTTGCCCTTGTCTTTGATCTCCACCCACATGGTTTCCAACACAGCCCCACCCTCAGGACTGTGGATTTCTATGTGGGTGTAAATCTGTTTTATCATGAGCTGGTATTTCACCTCCCCTTCTAATGGTTTCTTTTTTATCAAGGTCAACCTTCCTATGTGTGCCTCACCCACAGTTCTGCTTCCTGCTTCTGAGGATGACCCTCCTGCTCAAGTGACTTTGGTCACAGCTAATTACACTAATATTTTAATTTGCATTGCTCCAGAAGAAGACTCTGAGGCAAGGATTCACATGCAAATAGTTTATTTAGAAGATGATTCTGAGATGCACCGGAAGTGGAATAGAGAAATGAGACAGAGGAGCAGCAAATATAGGGAGCCTTGTCAACCACCGAGGGTAACTGGAGCTCATTCCACTGTAGAATAGTCTGGAACACAAGCCTTGGGGTTATCCCATCAAAAGAATCACGGTGTTTATACACTAACTCTCCTCAGTCACTGGGCATTCATACCCAGCACTTGGCAGGCCACACTGCCAGGGCACAGTGGCACCCAGGCCAGAGAAGTCCCCAGACAAAAAGATGTAGGAACTGGCATTTGGAAATGTATCCAGCATGCACTGAAATGCTATAGACTATGGGCATGGCACTGTCAGCATCTGCTGCAACCAGGCATGGGTCTCCTGAATGAAGGAAGCACACAACTATGTCCGAGCGCCCAAAAATTGAACCAAGAGATGCAGAAATATAGTCCTATGGTTTCTTGGCTTGAAAAGCTCCACAGGACTGGGATGGAGCAACCATTTTTAGCTACCTCCATGCTGATGAGTAAGCAGAATAATCCATCGGCAAAGGCACAGGGGATAGATAAGTGGGGAAAAGAAGAAATAAGAGAATATGTGGCCCCAAGAAGGAGATGAGAGATCAGCAGCCTTGGACCCTATAAGCATGTTTGCAATGCCAGCCCCCAAACCACGGTTTCTTTTTCCAGAAGATGATCCTGTGTCTTTTTATAAAGGCCTCTTTAATTGTCATTTTAATAAAGGTCTCTTTAATTGAGCCAATGTAAGTAGGCTCATGTTCTGCCCAAACAACGAGCTTTGACTAAGACTGCCTTTGAGGGCTTCTGTCAACATCTCAAATTTGTTGTGTTTGTGCTAATTCTCTGTACACAGGTATATGGATTTTAAGGCAATAGGACTGTTCCTAACACCCTTTTCAATCACTTGCTTAAATTAATTATACAAAGCATTTCTCCCTCGTCCTCACTCCTTCCATTTCCCTTTGACCCAAATGAATACTCATTGCAACGTAATTCTTCTCTGTCCTTATGAGAAGCATTGCCTCAACACCTTCAGCCCAGAGTGACCACGCCTTAAACCACCTTATGCTTCGTATGTGAGAAATTCACTATGAACCCTGATCCTGGAATTTTTCCACAGCCTGAGCTGAGGGTCAATTTCCCACTACCTCTTTGCAGCGAGTGTTTTACAGGCAGGCTGATGACATGATCTTTAGATACCATATGATCATGTGATTAGCCAGACCCCAAGAGAACTGGAGATGGCTATCAGAGCTGAGTCACAGAATTTCTTTACTACATTGGTTTGATGGATCCTGAGACTCAAAAGCAGAGACATAACTCTGCAGCCCCTGGTCTGGCTTCTCAAGCCCTGGTAGCCGTGTGTCTGTGAATAGCAGCTAAATGCTAACTATTCAGGGCCTGGGTCTTTTTCATGCTGGTTAAAGACCCTCATCTCCCACTTCAGACATCCCAATCTTAGTCTTGATTCAACCTCTGTCCAGTGGATCGGAGCTAAGATCCCTCAATAAAGTCAGATTTTTGTGGTGTTTGATTTTGCCAATTTGCAAATGTGATGCTATGGTAATAGAAGTTCTTTTATTTGGCCAGAAATCCTGCCTTAGCAGCATTTAATTGATGCATTACCTTAGGAGTTTCAAATATTTCTTGGAAGTAGGTGGGAAGTTAATACAAAACTAAATAAATAAGCATTTCTTTCTTTAAAGCCAATATGTTCAATGTACAGCAAATGCTTACCAGATTAAAAAGTCATTTCACTGGCGCCTATACTACCGAAAATCCTGAAATAATGGGTTATATTTTGGACACTAAACTTTTAAGAAAGAAAAACTACAAATGAAACAAACAACACAGTTCTTTGAACTAGGCTGGTAGTCTTGAACCATTTAGTGATGGACTTTAATTTTTAATTTTAGTAATTTTTCATTATAAAATGAATAGGTGATCATGGTAAAAATTTCAGACTTGATATAAACAACAAATAAAATATTTTCCTACCCCTATTCCACCTCTAATCCCAGGCCCAGAGATATCCTCGATTAACAGTTTCTCCAGTATTCTTCTAGAATTTTTTCTTGTATATACAAGTATACATACAGCATAAAATTAGTTAATCCAATGGAATCATACCTAGCATCTTATTCTAGCATTTTAAAACATAATAATATAGATTTGATTTTTTTAAAGAAATAAGATATATCCTAGACTCAGTATAAATTCAGCCTCTGTCTTTTAAATTTATAGTTCTGCATGGAAAGAATTGGTGTTCAGTCTATAACACCAAGAATTACAAAATGCCAATTCACCAAAACAATTATGTTTAGTATCCTATAGCAGTTATCTTTTTCTGAGTAACAAACTATCCCATAACTCAGTAGGTTAAAACAATAATCATTTGTGTAGCTCAAAATCAGTGGACTGGCAATTTGAGCTTGGCTGGGCTGATCAGTTCTGCAGGTCCCAGGCAGGTTCACTCAGGAGTCTGTACAGGGTCAGCTGCTAGGTCAGCTGAGGTCAGAGGTGACTAGGCCACAGGTCTCCCATCATCCAGCAGGCTGGTGATGGTGGTGGGCCCCAAGAGCATGAGGGGGCAAATCCCAGTGCACTTTGTAAGCCTCTATTGTGTCACATTTGCTAAGATCTCAAAGCAAATCACATGTCCAAGGTCAAAATCAAGCAGTGCAGAATGTGTCTCTCTACTTCTTGATGGGAAAGGAAAAATTTGTGGCCATTTTTGCAACCTACCACATATGTTGGGAGAGGGGGAAAAAGAGACATGACCTCATTTAAACAGAAATTCAAATTGACCAAAATCCACCCTCACCCCAAATGTTTTGAATTCTTCAAGTGTTATGCAAGAAGCAGGAACCAGAATGCAGTCTCTTGTACAGAGCTAGGCCAGCGTGGCACCAGAGTTCTGGCTCTGAGCTGTGCTCTGGTTTATGCTAGGAGTCATGGATGATATGCACATTGGAAACAGGAAAGGCAGCAAAGCAATGGAATCTTCTGGCATTTTCTTTCTGATGTCCACAGAGAACAGGGTGCAATAAACACACAGAGACTACCTAAAAACAGCATCCACAATCCACTTCCTTTTGAGGTTTGGTCTTTGGTTGATAATTAGAAAAGAAACCCATTGTAATGGTATAATACCTTCAAATAATAACAGAATTTACTTTCCTACATTTTTTCTCTTGCCTCCACAAGCTTTTGGTGCATGAGGTCAGTGGCATTCATGGTGTGTGGGGGGATGAGAATATAGCCAAAAACAAAGAAGCCATTTGAGTTTCAGCACAGATTTTCAGAAAACTCTGAGCAGAGGCCAAAGTTGGAAAGGCAGGGCTTTCAATGACAAGCACTGAGCTCTCGAGAGAGCAAAGGTTTCTGAGTGCCAGAAGAATAAGAACCTAAGGGGCCCAGAACAGACACTGGAGCTGCAAACAACAGAGCAGGAAAGAAGGTGTGTTCCAGCCTCAAAGTAGGTCAAGGTTAGACCAGCTGGCCAGAGAAGAGAATTAGAGGAGAAGAGATTCAAGCATAGATGCTGGTAAATTCACCATCAGAAGTGCCCCTTAGTTCATCCCCAACTAAGCCTGCCTGATCCCTGGGACAAGGACAAGAGGAATGCCAGGGACAGGACAGAGGAGTTGGGGTGAGTCCCTGAGTAGAGGAGACTTTCAGAAAATCCCAAGCAAGCCAAGACAGTGTCCAAGGGATAGAGTGAATGTGTTAGTAGTATATCTTAGGGTTTTCAATGAGAAGAATCACAGCTCAGAGTGGCCGAGTGGCTGAGAGGGGTCCAGGAAGGTGTAGAGAAGCTCCACAGCCGGAAAAGGAAGCTGCTGGGTAATGGCATGGACCCTGCATTTTCCATGCACAGGCAGTGAGGTGGGTGCTAATGACCAAATACATATGAAGCCCTCACCCTGGTAGCACAGGACCAGAGCAGGACAGAGACCAGCCTCATAACAGAGGCCTCACTCCCATGCCAGAACAATGGTCAGCCCACCAGAGTTTAGAAGCATTGGAAGTTGGGAACAGAACCCTGAAATGACTGAGATTTTTAAAAATCTTTAAGTGACTCCATTTATATAGAGGCCTAGGCCAAGTTTTCTGCAATTTGGTAGAAGGGAGTTCCAGGCCAATTTCAATTTCACTTCATAAAATAAAAATGTTATACACCTAACCTGATGATTGTGAAATTTGTACTAAAATTCCCTCATTTCGCCTGGCCAGTTTGGCTCAGCAGTTAGAGCATTGGCCCACAGACCAAAGGGTCTCGGGTTTGATTCCGGTCAAGGGCATGTACCTGGGTTGTAGGTTCAATCCCTGGCCCTGGTCAGGGTTGTGCGGGAGGCAACCGATCAGTGTGTCTCTCTCGCATCAAAGTTTCTCTCTCTTTCCCTCCCTCCCTCCCTTCCACTCTCTCTAAAAATCAATGGAAAAAAATCCTTGGGTGAGGATTAACAAAAATAAATAAAAAATAGGCTGGCCAGTGTGGCTCAGTGGGTTGAGCATCATCCCATGGACTGAAAGGTCCCGGTTCGGCACATGCCCGGGTTTCGGGCTCGATCCCCAGTGAGAGGCGTGCAGGAGGCAGTCGATCGATGTATCTCTCTCACATCAATGTTTCTATCTCTCGCTCCCTTCCTCTCTCTCTCTAAAAGAAATCAATAAAAACATATTATAAATAAATAAATAAAATAAAAAATAAAATGAGGAAATCCCCTCATTTCCTAACCACCCCCCCCATCCACTCTTAGACTTGCAAGAGGGGCTATTTGTTGTTTACTGCTGGTAATTGAGAATATAAGCAATGGAAATAAAAGTCACTCTGCTTACTAACATGTTGGGCATGTCTGGCCATTGCTTCAAGAACACTCATGCAGACAGTATCCTTGTTCTCCAGGCAGAATCTAGCATCTTGTAACTTGGGGTAGTGACCCACCCAGCAGGTCCCTGGAGACCAAATGACCAGAATCAAGAGGTGACTCTGGAGTAGAGCAGGGACAGGGGAATGGTGTGGCAGAGCCCCACATGCTTATAGTTTGTGGCAACTTGTTTGTTGATAGAGGGAGGACATCTGCGGTTCCCAACATTTACATCACAGCTGCCTGCCCAGCATACACAGGGACAGTCAGGAGCCGACTGGTCTCACACCATTATTGGATCTTCTTTGCAAATCACAGCCAGATTCATCTTTTTTTTTTTTTAGTGGTGTTATTAACCACATGCTGTTGTACCCCTCCCCACTTCAGAAACCATCTATGGATCTCCATTGCACAGCACTATGGTCCTTTCTCCTTAACAAAGCCCCAGTATATAAAACAAATCAACGAGGAGCTCTTCACTTGGTCTCCTATCCTCTTAGTCAGGATTGGGCTGACTGTAAGAGAAAGTCAACATAATACATAGATAGAATTTGATTTCTTACTAACATAAAAGAAATCCATAATAGTGATTGCATGACTGGTGTGGCACTCTATGTGGTCAGGGACTCAGGTTATTTCTATTATACTACTCTGCCATGCATGGCTTCTATTATCACTTCAGAATCATAGCCAGCTGGAAGGGAGGAATAAGTTTGCACCTCATGCCTTGAAGAACACTCCCTAGAAGTTACACACGCACGCACGCGCACACACACACACACACACACACACACACACATACAAGGCTACTATTTAAAACCTGTTGGCTAAAACATGGTCACAAGGCCATACCTAGTTGCAAGGAAGCCGGGAAATGTAGTTTTATTCTGGGGAAGCCATGTGTCCTGCTAAAAAGCAGGAGGTATTACAACTGAGGAAGAAGAAGAGAACAAATGCTGGGGGACACGCAATCTTTGCCACAGTCCCCAAGGCAAAGCAACCCCTCTGATGAGCCATTGTACACTGTAAAAGTTTTTGAAAACCAGTACCCATGAGAACATTTCCAAAATCTTTATTCTGGTATCCAAAATCTCTCATAACATGAAGTCAACTATACTTTTAGATTTCATCTCCCATGACCCTTCTCATAAACCTTCTGTGTCTATCTGAAGACTCTACCCACCTATCTACCCATTCACCCTTATCTAGGGATCTTGTTCATTCTGCTTTCTCAGACTGAAATGGCACTGTCCCATCTCCTCTCTAACTCCTATTTATCCTTTATATAATCATAACAGGCATTCCACAAAGTCTCTTCACATCCCTGGTACAAGATAGAGAGATGGAGACTGGATGATGATTAAATTAGATGAATTTCTAATCTTTAAAATATGAGACCCAAGGAATGCAGAATAATGGACTGCTGGCAACCCAGAGGACAGTCTCTGGCAGTGAGATATAGGGCTCTATTTATCTTAAACAAGTCAATTCAACATTGCTGCTATCATTGACACCAATAAGAACATTGGTGACATAATGATGAAACTTACAGATAATATGAGACTTGAAAGAGAAGGGAGTATGAATTCCATCATATTTAAATATTTTGGGGCCCTAATTCCATCAAGATAAAAATTTAATAGGAATAAATGTAATGTCCTGTATAAAGTCTGAAAAGTGAGTGGCACAGGTCAAGAGCTTGGCAAGCATTTGTAAAAAAAAAAAAAAAAAAAAAAAATCGTGCCGGGCCGGTGTGGCTCAGTGGTTGAGCATCAACTCATGCACCAAGAAGTCGCCAGTTTGATTCCCAGTCAGGGCACATGCCCAGGTTGTGGGCCAAATCCTCAGTGTGGGCAGTGTGGGGCATGCAGGAGGCGACCAATCAGTGTTCTCTCTCATCAATGTTTCTATCTCCCTCTCCCTTTCCCTCCCTCTCTCTCTCTCTCTTCCACTCTATCTAAAAAAATCAATGGAATGCATCAGCCAATTCCATGAGAAGAACAATCTCGAGTTAGACCACTGGTCCTACTGGGGTTTGAGAGACATATGATACTGACTGAATAGCCCCAGCCAAGCCCAGCCTAGGTCAGCTGACCCTAGAAATATAAGCAAATCCAGTCATGATCAGCAACATTTCCCAGCCAAGCCCAGCCTAGATGAGCTGGGCCCCAGCTAATTCAAAGACTCATGAGCTAAATAAATGCTTATTGTTGCATGTTGCTGGGATTTTTGTGGTTGGTTGTTACACAGCACTAGCTTACTGAAACAAGAACTGCATAAAGTTCTGAGAGTCATACTTGATGAGGGACATTAACAAGCTAGAATGTCTCCATAGGAGGGCAGCAGAAACTACAAAGAGTCACAAGGCCATAAGATATAAGGACCAGTTGATGACACTGATATTATTTATGTTGAAAAAGAAGAGACTCATGGAGAATATGAACATGGTTAGTAAATACGTAAAATTCTGTCATATGAAAGAGAAGTTGGATTTCCTTTTTATAACACCTAGGACCTACTGAGAGAAATTACAAAGGTAGACCCCACCATTAAAGCTGTCTGGGATTGGAATGAGTTTTCAGAAGTCATGAGTTCCTCTTTGCTGGACAAATTCAAGTAGAGACAACAGGACCCTTTGGCAGGTTTGCAGTGGAGAACACTCAACGACAGAGAAAATTCTTAGGGCTCTTCCAATCTTGCAGTACTTTTAGAGGGCACCATCTGGCCCACAAAACCTTTGTCTATCACTGAAGTATTCATGCCCCTGTCACTCTCCCTGTTGGTCCCTCTGCTACCTAGCACCCCTCCCTGGCCTCCTTTTGGGCTATTTCAGTTCCTCATCAACACTCCTCTCCACTGCTGCATCTGAGGTTTATGTTCTCAGTTTCAATGATGAAAGCAGAGTGCTATTCACCACGCCTGGGTACACATCAGAGAGCGACTCTTGTGGGTTTTCTGGGCCTGTATTGGCACCAGAGAGGACCCTGGTCTTGTGCAAGCCCCTCTCCTGCTGTCTACAGTAAGAGACTCCCCACCCCACTTTACTCCTCACCCTTGGTCAGCCAAAGCCTTCATGCAGGTCTTCCTTCCTCAATCAAAACCTGACTGAGAATGACTTTCTAATATTAGTGATTTACAACTTAGCATGAATTGAAGCCTAAGTCCTACCCCCCTCTCCCAGGAGTACTTGGATTTGAAGTGCCATCGCTTGCTGTGGAATGAAGCGTGGTCGACCTTGCATCTTATTCAAGGAATTTACAATAGCCTTGTGGTTTTCCTTTGGGAGCCAGCCCACGTGGGCTCCTCGCCCCTGCCTTTACATTCATAAATAAGAATTTAAATAGAGTGGGACACTCCATGTGTGAGATAGTGCCTCTGACACCAGCCCAAACAGTTAGCTGAAAACAGAACATGTTAGTCAACAACCTGATATTTCCAAGTAATCTCACTTACTTAGTTATCGGTAGAAATAGTCTTCAGCCTAAGTCTTTTCAAAGGTCACTTTTTAAAAATGGACTAACAGTGAGGAAAAGTCAAGGTAGAGAGAGAGACTGAGTGCCCCAAATTAGCAACACAGTTCCTGTCAAGAGTGTTTCCGTAAGAAGCAAAACCCATTGGTCACGGGCAAGTGTGTGGCCCTAGCTTGTCAGAGCTATTGGTTGACTGCTTGCAATATTGCAGGTGATTTAAAGAGTTCCCCACCACCTTGTTTGTTTAATGTCACCTCCACATGAGAATGTCAGCCTCTGACATGTTTGACTTCACAGGACAAATGCCAAGCCACGTTTGGTTGTCCCACCAACACAGATTGTTTCTTACTCTCCATAACCACGATGATGACAACAATTTCTGAGTGGTTAATTTAAAAGAAACACTAACGAAATCCTTGGCACTTTCCTGATCGATGGCATAAGATAATTCTGGCATTGGGCTGAGAAAGCTTGTCCCTTTCACTTTCCTTATCTATATGTCTCAAACCTTCCAAATCTGTGTCACATTTAGGGGTACTCAGAGGCTGCTGTTCTGAGAGGAAGTCGAGGGTTGGAGAAGCAGGGAATGGGTGCAGAGTCAGAGTCAGAGCCAGAGCCGAGACTGTCTGGGGCCAGAGGCCAAACTTGGCCAGCCCAAGACAAACACAGACTGGAGATAAAAAGAGGAAAGCGGGAAACACAGCCAGAGCCAGCAGAAACAACTGCGATGGAGAATAAACAGCACAGAGGACTGGGAAAGCAAGAGTTTGTGCTGCAGGGAGAGGGAGGGGTGGGGAAGCAAGGAAAGAGACAAAGGGGCCAGGGTGTGGAGGGAGGAGGAGAGAGAAATGGACAAAAGAGAGAAGGATGGAGACCCAAAGACCAGCACGGAAGTAGGGAAGAGTCTAGAAAACAGAAAGGGAGACAAGGGAAGGAAATGGGGAAGACTATGAGTATGAGGGAGAAAATAGAAGAGGGGAGAGGAAAGGAAGGGGACCATGGGGGCAGGGAGGGGCAGCGGCCAGCACAAAAGGGCAGCATGAGCATTTAGTGCCCCATGAATACCCAGTCATAGACACCACTGATTATTTTTAATGGAAAAAAAATCCAACCTAGTCTGATGAGTTGTTGAAAATCCAACCTAGTGTAATGTGTTGTTGAAACATAATTTTTTGGCACTTTTAGAACAGATGTTAGAAGAAATTAAGTTCAGATTTAATTCAAGATAGTTCTTTTTATGTAATATGTTCAAACTCTGATGTCAAAATAAAAGGTCTTTGTGTATGTCTAGACCAGTGGTTCTGGACTAGAAGGTGGTGAAAGATTTTGCTCCCTAGTAAACATTGGCCATATCTAGACACGTATGTGGTTGTCACAGTTGGAGTCAGGCCTTGTCTGGGTGCTACTGGCATCAAATAAAGGCCAGGATGCTGCTAAACAACCTACAATAGTCTGGCTGGTGTGGCTTAGTGGTTGAGCGTCATCCCGGTCATGTGCTCTGACTGGGAATCGAACCGGCGACCCATGCACCAAGAGGTTGCTGGTTCGATTCCTGGTCAGGGCACATGCCCAGGTTGTGGGCCTGATCCCCATTGGGGGGCATGCAGGGGCCAGCCAATCGATGTTCTCTCTCATCGATGTTTCTATCTCTCTCTCCCTCTCACTTCCTTTCTCTCTAAAATCAATAAAGGAAAAAAAATTTTTTTTTAAATAAACAACCTACAATACATAGGACAGCACTTAACCCCCAACAAAACTGTATCGGAAACCCAAGGGCAGCAGTGTTGAGATTGAGAATGGACCAGCAGTATTAGCATTAGCTGGGAACTACTTAGCAAGGCAGATTTGGTGGCCTTCCCCAGACCTGCTCAATCAGACACTCTGGCAGAGGAGCCCAGTACTGTGCCTTAACCAGCCGTCCACATGATTCTGTACCTGCTAAAGGTTGACAAACGCTGCTCTAGCGCTACACTGTCCAGTACAGTAGTCATGAATATGTAGTTATTTAAATTAATTAAAATGAAATAAAATTGAAAATTCAGCTCTTTGGTCCCCCAAGGCAATTTCAAGCGTTCAATAGGCACATGTGCCTAGTGGCTGCCATGTTGGATAATGCAGACATAGATCCTTCCTATCACCATGGAAAGTTCTAGAGCTTTGTTCAGCAAGCTTTTCTCATGGACAGGAAAATCCAATGAACACACAGGCTGAGGAAGATTTCTTACCACACCACCTCTACACAGAAGCATTCTGAGGCTGAGCCATGGAAGAGATAGGACCATGTGGGGACTCCGAGAGAGCTGTGGACTGAGGTCAGGAAGACAAGGTTTGAATTTCAGTGTCATTTTTCAAATGTGTGACAGTGGGCAAGCCACCTGCCATATGTGAGCTTCATTTCTCCATCTGTACAATGGAGTAATATACTGTCCCTGTCCTGGTGTATCAGTCAGAGTAAGAAACACTAGCTGCTTTAACAAACACTCTCTAAATGTTCCTGGCATAGCCCAATAAAAAGTTCATCACTCATTCACATCAGAGTTGCATGTGGTGATTCAGGGCGATGGTGCCAGGACTTCTGTCCATTTGGGCCATGGACTCCTTTGCCAGTCTGGAGAAGTCTATGGGCTGCTTCTCTGAAGGAGATTTGTAGATGCATAAAATAAAATAAAATTACAAAGAAAACCAATTACATTGAAATGTAGTTATCAAAATTAAAAAAACAAGCAGTTGTGATATTATAATATATATGCTTCTTTATTAATGCAGTAATTAATAAGACAGAGTGGCAGGTCTAATAACCGCTGCAATTTCAAAGAAGTGAGAAGTGAAAATGATATGTTGAGATATGCATAACAACAGTAATATGATATGAAATGTCTGTGATTTCTATTGGAGACAAGGTCTCAGGTACCATTAATACAACCGTGGTTTGTTGCCTCTGTTTATAATTGAAGAAAATGCTAAATCTCATTAGAACGTTAGTGGAAATAAAGATGCAATTTTTCCCGTCTAAGTTTACAGCCTGACAGGTTTGGAACCCCTGGTGGAGTGGCTCCACCATCCCCTGAGGGCCTCCGGTCCTCCCAGGGATCTCACCTCACTGGTAGCCAGTGAGCAAAGACAGAATGAGGGGAGGGTGCCGAAGGATGTTTTGGGGATCAGGCCTGGAAGTGGAAATGTACATGTCACTTCTGCCCTCATTCCCCTGGCCAGAACTACTCCCACACTCACCTAGATGCCAGGGGGCTGAGAAATGGCATCTGGCACTGTGCCAGGAAGGGGGGCCTCCAGATATGGATGGGCATGTGGGGTCTCTAGGACACCTAGCTAGCCCAAAGGTCAAACAACAAATGTAGATGAAAGCATTCTGTCAAACCAGAAAGGAGTTTGCTTTTCTGAAGGCAAACTCATGAGAACTGGAAACAATATGATGGGGGCACTTCTTCCCCCAGCAGAAAGCTGGAGAGACCAGTTTGGGGAAGTTTAAGGGCAATTCCAGGATGTGAAGTCCCAGATTTAATACCAAGGCCACTCCTGCACCATTTCCATCCCAGACTTCACCCTCCCACCCCCAGCCCCCACTCTGGAAAAAAAAAAAGTTCCAAGACTTGAGGCCTGGTGCGTGGCCCACCTCCCTCGGTCATTCAAATTCAGGCCTGGCAGGCCCCCAGGAGGGAGGTAACAAAATTAAAAATAACCTCTCCTCCAAGGAAAAAAATTAAAAATAGATTCCAACCAGCATGAAAATTTGGGTGGAAAGAAAGGAAAGGAAAACAAAATGAATCATCTTTATGTGTTTTGCTGAGCGAGAGCCCGTTGCCATGGCTACGGGGCCCTGTGTGCAGGCCTTGTCTTTTCCAGCAAGTTCAAGGCCCACTGAGGAGCCAATGAGGGTGGCCCCATCACCAGTATGTTATAGCCATCGGATCTGCGATCCCCCAACGCAGCCTTTGCCACCGAGCAGGTCGTATTAATGGCTGTCACAGTTCATTTAGTGTTCCCTTCCATTGTAATCTGTCTATCTCTGTAATTGAGCAAACGAGAGGACTTGTGTGCGTCTCCTGGGAGTTTAGGGAAATCTAGCCTGGTTTTGCAATCTAGACAGTCAAGAGAGGTTATGCGAACTTGTGGACGAGCCGGGTTTTAAATGAAGGAGTGGGAAAGTCAGCTTTCCAGCCAGCCACTGCCTGCCTTCCTGGTGGGCTGGTGCACACACAAAAGTCCCCAAGAAGGCAAGAGGAGAGGATCCATGGGCCCCATGGCCTCAGTGGCTGGTGAAACACACAGAACTACAGCCTGATCTGCTGGGCTGGGGCTGGCAAGGGGAGTCCCCAGATTAGGAAGGGCTGGAATCATGAGCACCTATCTCAAAACTAAAATTTGAGGCTGGGAAGGGCAGCTTAGGTCTTTGGTGGAGCCTCTTGTCTCTTATCCACTTTTCTATAACAACAGCATTCTGATTTTAAGAAAACCCAATATATTAAAATATCCAAATTTACGAAATAAATAAAATGGAGGCGGGAGGTAGAGGAGACTCACTTCATAAAGAAATCTTCACTTTAAAATTATTGGCCTGGAATTGTTACACGTAGGAGAAGAAAAAGACATGTCATCTAATGCAATATCTGATCTTAGATGAGATCCTATACTGGAAGAGGAAATGTTATTAGAAGCATTATTGGGGCAATTGACAAAATAGGAATATGAATGGTAGATTAGATAAAAATATTATATTGTTAAATTTACTGAAGTTGCTAACCATACTGTTGATAACTGTACTGTGGATATGTAAGACAATATTCTTGTATTCTTAGGAAATACTGATGTATTTCAGAGCAAAGGGCCATGAAGTACGTAGCTCACCTTCAAACAGTATAGAAAAAATTATATATATGTATGTGTACACAAGTGATAAAGCAAATATGGTAACACGTAAAGTGTTAAAAATCGGTAAAAGTTTAAAAATCATATATGGTACTTTGTACTGTGATCATTCCTGCAACATTTCTGTTAAGTTTCTAATTCTTTCCAATTAAATTTTTTGTTAAAAAATTGGCTTCAGTTTCCTTTTAAATAGCCCTCCTAATGTACTTGAGCGTCATTTAATTCTGCAAAATTCTATTTACACTCAACTTTTCAAGGACAACTCTGGTACATGAAACTCAAGTACATCTGGGATTGTATTTCTTACACCTTTCATATATAGCAAATATACTCTACACCAACGCTGCCCAATAGAAGTTTTTGTGGTGACGGAAATGTTCTATATGTGCATTGCCCAGTACCATCGCCAGTAGACACGTGTGACTATGGAGCATTTGAAATGAGGCCAGTCCTAATGGAGATGTGCTGTAAGTGTAAAATACACACCAGATTTCAAAGACTTGGTGTGAATAAAGAATGGAAAATATTTTGGATATACTGGGTTAAATATATTAATAAAATTAATCTCATCTATTTCTTTTTACTCTTTTTAATGTGACTACTAGGAAATTTTAAGTTACTGACGTGGCTCACATTTGCAGCTCACTTTATATTTCTATTGGGCAGCACTGTTCCAGAAAGTCATGGAAGATGGGCTGATTCTGACTTGGCCTGTGGCTGAGGCTACAAGCCTCTCTTGGCCCAGCCATTCTGGCATGGAGAATATTCTTAGGGAATAATGGCTGATTTTAAGTTCTCCAAGGATCCAAGGATCCTTCAGAGCCTGAAAATTGAATTAGACAAGGAAAAGAGTTGGTGAAGAAGTGTTCTAAATAAGACACCGTTTTGTAGAGGCAATGTTTTGTTGAAAGCCCATAGCCAAGAGATGGTCTGAGATGTAAAGTGGATCTCAGAGAGGGAGGAAAGTGAGTAATAAGAGATGGGGTTGGAGATGTAGGCCTCCTAAGCCTCACTGAGAAGCTTGCATTTTTTCCCTAAGTCCACAGAGAAAGCATAAAAAAATATTTTAAGCAGGTGTTAAGGACTGAATGTTTGTGTCTCCCCAAAATTCATATGTTGAAAGCCAATCCCCAATGTGGTGGTACTTTGAGGTGGGGCCTTTGGGAGGTGCTTAGGTCATGAGGGTGGAGCTCTCATGAATGGGGTCAGTGTCCTTATAAAAGGAACTCCAGAGCGCTCTCTCTCCCCTTCATCCGTGTGGGAATATAACCAGAAGTCCACAGTCTGGAACCTGGAAGAAGGCCCTCACTAGAGCTTGCCCATGCTGGCACACTGATCTCATACTTCTGGCCACCAGAATTGTGAGAAATGAATATCTGTTGTTTATAAGCCACCCAGTGTATAGTACTTTATTATAGCAAGGGACTAAGACAGCAGGCAAATGCCCTAATCCAAATTGGGTTTATGAACAGTCATTCTGATAGTTCCTTTCAGTCTGGTTGTGTGATCAAGATCCATATATCTACCACTGGACAATGTTATCAGGGTGATAGCTCAAGTCTTTGTTCCTTTCAGCCAGAAGACCATGACCAACAGCTCTCAACCAGGGGAGTAGACAGGACCTCACCAAGGGCAACCCCAGCGTGGCTGGTTGTATTTTCAAAAAATGTCCATATTATGGTTCCACGTGTTCTTCTGGCCCCTTGTGCTTCCCATCAAAGGTAGAGTCTATGTCCCATGATGGCTCTTACCAATAATGTCCAGCAGAAATGATGCTATGTGTCCTCCAAGGCTAGGTCATAAAAAAGATGCAGCTTCCACCTGGCTTTCTTTCAGGACACTCGTCTTTGGAACCCAGTCACCATGCTAGGAGGAAACCCAGGCCACACAGAGAGGCCACAGCCAGCTAAGGTCTCAGCCAACACCCAGCATCAACCACCAAACATGTGAGTGCACAGGCTTCCGGATGACTCCAGCCTCCAGCCTTTGAGCCTTCCAGCAGAGATTCCAGACGTCATGAAGCAAAGATGTCATCTCTACTGTGCTCCATCTGAATTCCTGCCCCACAGAATCTGTGAGCATAACAAATGGTTGTTTAGGCCGCTAAGTTTGAAGGTAATTTGTTTGGCAGCCCAAGTACCTGGAATACCCAAAATGTGGCCCAAAGTATCCAGGCTTTATGAAAGGAAGACAGCAGCTGCAATGCACGTTGGAACATGGGGGCGAGGCTTAAGCAGTAGCCACTCACCATCAGCCTCTAGCACATACCAGCTGGTAACCTGCTGTGAGCTTAGCATTTAACAGCTAGTAGACAGTTCTCAATTAGGTTTTCTGGAATTATTAGTGGCATGGACAACTTTGTGGAGGAACAAGTGAAATAAAATGCAGAGCAGATTTAAAAGCAGTAAGTTTGACATTAAATAGGTGTTAAAATATGTGTCATCTATATTGCCTTTCAGCTCGAGAGAACTCCAATCATGACAATAATTAATATAATGGCTTAATTTATTGCTACTCTTCCACAGAATCATATTTATTTCATTATTTTAAAATGTTTGAATCACCTAGGCAGGCTGGCTTAGGTTAAAGTTTGTGGGGAATGTTCTGCCAGATAAAGAGGTAGGGGGGGACATGTTTTATAAAATTAGTAAGATAAAGTAAAAGTGACTATCCAAGTACTTTAAAAATAAACTGGCTCTAGGCAATCTTGGAGGTGGGGTCAATTCTTTCAAAGACATAGGGAAAAATAAAAACTGAATCACATAACTGGTCAGATGTGTGTTCTTAGGTAGAAACTGGTAGCTGGTGTCTCCTGACCTGGACTGCATTTACTAAAATGCCTGACAATGCCTCAAGGAAGGAACAGTGTTCTTGGCCTTTCCAGCTCAGGGCACATGAGAGGTGGGGGCAGGGGCCCACACATGTATAGTCACACACAGGCACACACTCCCTTCCCATCCTGCCCCACAAGAATGCATCCTTCTCGCCTGGACAAAATGCCTTCTGGTCAGCCCACTAAACTGAATCACTGGGTTGAGGTGGGAGCAGAATGCACAGAGAATGGTGCCCCTTCCAGAGAAGGGCAAATCTGGAACGACAGGACAGAAAAAGCCTGAAGTCCTCAACCTCTTGAGTGGGAGGAGGAGAAAAAATATAGGGAACTTTCACGTGGGTATTCTCCTGACCCCGAACATCATTTCATTTAATCCTCATGACAAGCATATGAAAGAGATCTTTGCAATCTCCATATTACAGATGAGGAAATGAAAGCTCTAAGTTGAATTACCTAAGACCCCAAAATCAAAAATTAGAAAACAATGATAATCAGATATCAACAATATAATTGAAGCCCTTATATAGTCTCAGGAAGTACTAACAACTTAACTTGCATTACATGGATATTATTATATACATTGTACAGATAAGAAGAGTGAGGTTAAGAGAGATAAGTTGCCCAAAGTCTTAAGACCCTTCACCCCACCCTACCCCCAGCCAAAGTATCCCCAGGCACCTGGGGGGTGTGGACAGCACTAATGGTATAGTGCAAAGAGTGTGTCCCCATGTAGATAGCCACAGCAGTGTCTCTGCGGATGGCAGGGCCCAGGGATTCACAGCCTAATGAACTAGATCATGAAATCTCATTTGCCTGTTCGATAGCTTCTGCCATGCGCTCAGGTTCATTTAGGACAAAAAGAAAGGGGGGTGCTGAGGAAGGGCTCATTTTTCGTACTTTCAAAGCATGGGAAGATTGATGGGAAGAGGTTCCCGGGGGGGGGGGGGGGGGCCTCCTCCTAGGAGGCAGGTGTGGCCCATAAGGCTGAGAGAGCAAGGAGGCCGAAGAGTCGGCACCAACAGCTGGGTGGATGTCCAGTGCAAGCCATCGCCAGCAGGGCCGCCTGCGCGGAGCAAGGCTCTGTTCGTAATTCATAATTTAATTTACTGAGAAAGCAGCTACATGAACACTCCTCTAATCTCCCAGCAGGAGGATGCTGTAGGAAGGTAGCCATGGGACCCCACAGAGCAGTGCTTCTCAAAGTATCTGTAGTGAGGGACCAGTTGTTTTTTATTGTTTTGTTTTCCCAGTCTGTCATAGACAAATCTGTGGTGAAATACAATAAAAATAAAGTACTGGGGGAAAATGAAATTTTAAAAGTCCAAAGTTCTAGTATTTCGATTCAACTGGTGTAAAATTACTCTATCGTGTTGCTAAGTTTCGAAATGCTTCTACTCAGTTTTTGTACTTACGTTGTCACTAAAGGGTAACGAATTCCCTCTGAATCAGCAGTGGTCTGCTGAGCACTTTTTGAGTAGCACTTCCGAGGAGGACTCTGAGATGGTCGGCAGAGCCTCCCAGGGGATCAGACATCCTTGAAGAGGAGATCTCCAGGCAACGGGTTTCACAAAACAGGAACTCATGACAGCCCTTAGCTGAGTGTAAAATTCTACAAACATTGATGCTTATCACATTCTTACTCATGATACGTCCCCAAGGGAAGGAGCTAGGACAGGTATTACATTTGGTCTTCCAAGGCTCAGGGTAGTGTGGGACTTCATTCAAGTTCACAGAAGAGTTTGTGAAGCTCGGATCCTCCTCTTCATCTCCAATAACCTCTCAGATCCACTTCTTCATTCTGATGAGGGACTCCATTGTCTACACAGGGGCGCCCCAAGGAAAATCTCCTCTGCAGGGCCCTTTCTTTCTGTGGCTGCTGATGGCTTTAGTGGGAGTCTCTCAGATTCTTCCTAACTCTCTTACCTGCTTTCCTCACCTCCTCTTCTATATAGAATGGGAGTCTCAGCCCCGCTTCCCAAAGGAGAGAACAGAACAGGATGTCCAGATCAGAGAAACTCTTCTTGTTGGCACCAGGAGCCAGGAGATCCCCCTCAGATGTTTCCTCTCACTCATTAGCGAACTATACCTCGTGGAATTGAAAGGGCATCTGGAACCACTGGAGTCTGGACCCTCCGCACCCTTACTCCCACTCCCTGCTGGCTGAGCCTGTCTTTCATATCACACTCAGAAAGGGCCGTGCAACCATGTTTCTCAACCATGCCATCCACAAGCCCCCAGTACAGACCGATCACCATCTCCTGGCCTGGCTGCCGCCAGCAACAGAAAAACCTGTTTTCGCCAGTTCTGCTCTTGCCAGTAGATGTCACTGCAGCCTGACCTCAGGTTACCAAAAATAAACCCCTAATTTTGGTCTTCAAGCTCTAGGAATACCATGGACAAACACCCAGGAGATACACTCCTTCTGCTCTCTTTTTCTTCCTATGTGACAGACATGCAATCTGACTGCTGAAAAGATGCTTTTTATACCTCTGTTTCACCATCTGTAAAATGGACAAAATGTGGGAAATGCACATGTTCCTTTCTTTCCCTACAAGGACGGTGTGGGATTCTGGAATGACTGTGACTTTCCAGAGCTAATTGGTTTCCCTCCTCACACAGCCTGAGTAATTTCTTCAGAGAATAAAATCGGAGCACCCTGATCACTGACTTACCTTGTATTTGCAGTACTAGATATCTCGGAACCACCTCCACCTACTCCCGTTTCCATAGTAACAGAAGGGTCCAAAAAAAAAAAAAAAATAAGACACCTAAGAGGCATAAACAAAATATGTGATGGTGTGGGAAGCTGTAAAGTTTTTATTGCCACCTGTTTGGGAAGACCTGCATAATTCAATCGTGCTCCTGGCATTTGGGAGGGAAGCAATCACCCCAAAGTTGTGGCAATAAAGTCTTTATAGCCCCCCCCACCCCCATGCTGGCACGCCCGCTTTCTAGGTACAAAGCCCCAGTTTGATAAACTTCCGCTGTTCGTATTTGCATAATGGAAACGGACGAGATTTTAAACCCAGGCTGTTGGGAGGCATAACTCGCCGCTCTCCTTCCTGGAAGTGAATCACGAGTTTGTCTGGGTGGAGGTGGTTGGGAGGGGCACCTAACCCCGCGGACTGGACGACAGGGGCACCGGGAAAGAAAGACCCTCCCCCTTCCCTCAGGCCCGGGCCCGGCCGGGTTCTGGTTGAAGGTCACATTACACTGCGTCAGTGAATCATAAAATCAAAGTGCCTTCCTGGTGAACCCATTGACGAAGAGAACCTGTCTAGCGCGAGTTTAGGTCAGAAAGGGTGGTTCTGACCCAAGTTTGCTTCTGATGTTCCATCGCATCGGCCTGCCATCCTGCCCTCTCTGGAGCCCTCACATTTTCTGGCACCCCCTCCTCTCTCATGTGCCACCATCATTCACCACTCCCACAATTTTTTGCAGTTTACCCTTTGGGACAGGGGTGGGAGGGGGAGTAGCAGCGGCTGCTCTTGGTGCCTCCCCAACTTGGGAGATTACTGCAGCCATGCCCTCGCTCAGTGGTAAAAGTTTGAACGTGTCTGCAGAGCTTAATCAAATGCTAATTCCGTGTGGTGAAAGAATTTGCTGGAATCTGCAAGGGAGCTCCTGGCAGCAAGAAAATGCGTTGATTCACTCCCAAATCTGCTTTGGCCAAGCCGGGTGCGATTTAGACTGTAAAGCTGCATTAAATCACAAAGTGCTGTGTGGATCACACAGCCATCCTTTGTGTCGTTAATGAAGGGAAAAACAGGGCTTTATTCTGAAGCTTTGTGTATAATCAGATGCCATGTTGTAAAGCTCTGGAAAACACACCAGAAATCATAATTGGGAGGAAATAAAAGGGTTAGTCCAAAACAGCATATGATTTAAATAAGAAGGAAAAAGAAACTGCCCCCAAGATTTGTGCGTTTCAAGAATCAACTTTTAATTCATTCGCAGGGAGATTACAGAAGGGGCGGAGAGGCCTTTAAAATAGTATGAAAAGCTAGTTTAGATGTAAATGAGAGATAATGGGCTTTCTCGGGGAAATAAGCAAGGGGGCCCAAGTTTGTGCCCGGGGAGGGGTGGGGGAGTGGGGGGGGGCACATCTTGGCATGCTGGGCTCCGAAGGCCTCTAGACCCAGATACGGCAGAAAACTCAGGGTTTTCGGTCTAGTGAGAGAGGGGAGGTTTTGTGACACAGAGTCTGGTAACCGGCATTCAGAGGAAAAGAAAGGTGACAGCTGCCCTCGGTGGTCCCCAAGTATTCTGGGGTTTGGCTGGGGGAGGTGGGAAGAGCTTGATTGCTGCTTTAACACAGAAAATCTCCTTGGTGTGAGCATTTTGAGGTCGCTAAGGAAGGGGGTTGGGGCTTTTCTGCTTGTCTTACAGCTGGAGTTAAGGAGCGCTGCGTCAAGCCCTCCCCAGCCCTAATTCACTAATGATTTGCTTATTAGTTCGGATCAGGGAGCCAGCTTCTGGAGAGATGTGAATTGGCATTGATTTAATCCTCTTCCCAGCACGCGCTCCCAGCTCCCAGCCCAGGGTGAGGCTGGAAGGGGAGAGGGGGGCTGCCAGCCCTTTCAAGAGCAAGTTGCTGCTTCTCCTGCCTCGCTTTGTCTGCTCTCCTTGCCATCTGCTCTCAGGCAGGGAGGGGCCTGGTGGATGAAGCCCAGGGTCTAGCCCTGGCTGGCTCAGCGGATGCAGCTGAGCTCAGTGGCCTCCTATGGAAATGACGGGTGTGGATGAGACACCGTGGAAGGTCCCTCAGCTTGAGCATCTCTAGTTAGATGGAGTGGAACCTTCATAAAGTTTTGGGGGGAATAATTTTGCCCAGTAGTTATTCAGTGTTCTGTAAGCCATGTGCCGTCTACGTATTATGTCACTTAAACCATCCAACAGCCTCTCAGGTACATAACGCCATTATCCACACTTAACAAAGGAGGAGACTGAGTCTCAGAGAGGTTAAGTAACTTGCCTAACTGAAGTCACACAGGTAAAACAACAGTCCTCAGTCTTCACCATCACACTATGGGACTTCGTCTGAGCTGCTTCAGCTTGTGCATGCCTTCTTCGCCTTTGATGGTTCCCTTGTAAAAACTGCCATCAAGAGCATCTTTCTCCATCCTTCTTCTAACTAGATAATTTAATGATAGTTGAGGACTTAGTGTTCTAGAGTTTGCTGCTCATGGTTCATCTTAGTGACTGGGTACCCTTTTCTGAACATGGCAAGAAGCATAACCCAGTGTTTATTTATGCCAACCAGACTGGCCTAATTAGAATTCTAGCTCAATACCTTTGCTCAGGTGGTCCCCATGACCTATACTATCCATTCCTCTCTTTCCTTCCCTAGGTCCTGTCAATATCCCCAAGGCTTAATTTAGTCTATTGGCAAGTTGATAGTCATCTTGTCTCTACTCTGACCTCTCCTATGGAGAGTTCTCCATAGGAACTGGGCAGTACATGTGCGTACTTTTCTGGTCTCCCGATTAGACTAAGCTTTTGAGGATTGGAACTGAGTCTTACACTTCTCTACATTTCTAATTCAACAGTGTCTTGAACACAGTAGGCCTTCAGAAAATATTTGCCAGTTGATTGGTTAACAGAACATGGGAGTTTACTTGTGGTTTCTTTGAAAATCTCTGGTGGATGGCTTTCGATTTCCATAAGCTCGCTACTCGTCAAAAGAAATCCATTACAGATTTCCCCTGCCAAGGACTCTGTTTCAGAATGCAATTAAGGGTCCAAATAAAGTAAGAGTTTCCAAGAAATCCCCGGAGTTGGCCAGTCCTAAGGAAGTTCCAAAAGAGTCCAATCAGCATGTGTTAAACTCCTACTGTGTGCCAGGCACTGTGCTAGGCCTTGAGGACACCAAAATGGATAAGATATAGGGTCTGCCTTGCCATCTGGGCAATTATAACCTGAACCAGACAACCATGTATGGATCTCCCCCACAAAATGGTGACATTTGTAACAACCGCATCATGCACCAGTTCTGTTCACTATTATATCTTCAGCATGTAGCACAGTGGAAGACATGCTCAGTAAATCTATGTTGAATAAATGAACATGCAGCGAACTTTGCCATGTTACCTTGTTGAGTCTTTACCCCAACAGTGAATATAGTGCAGTGGTTTTTCATGCTGATGATGAGAAAACAGGCTTAGCGGCTCTACCTAAGTTTCTGGAGATCATATTTGGGGTGGAGGAAGTCAGATCCATGTCTGTTCGACTCCAAACTCAACTACTACACCCCTCACTGAGGACTCCCGGGATGCCCTCCTGAGCTGGTAGAAAATGGACCAGAAAGCTCTGAGCCAATGCTGACTAAGTGCAGGTTACCATTATCTCCTCAACAGCGAATTCATACATATCCTAGCTTAAAAGGAGTTGCTCAGAATGAGCCCACCTCACACTTGGTTTCCAAATACCATTTCCCATCATAAGGAATCAGCCTCCTTGGAGAAACAGATTAAAGGAGGATAAAAAGACATGACAAGTAAATGCAATACTGATTCTAGATTGGATTCTGGATCAAGGGGGAAAAAACATGATACAAAGTACAGTAGAGAGACTACTGACAAAACTTACATATGGACAGTGTAAATTCCTTGGATGTGAAAATGGCCTCGTGTTTATATAGGAGAATGCCCTTGATCTTAAGAAATAGGGGCTGAAATATTTAGAGTTTAAGTGTCATGATGCCTCCAAATTATTTTCAAATGGTTGGGGAAAAGGGTGGGGTGTGGGGAGAAGAGCAAATATGGCAAAATAATAATTAGTGAATTAAGATGTAGGCTATATAGGTGCTCACTGTGCTATTTTTATTTTTCTGAAGGCTTGAAAACTTTTTAAATAAAAATTGGAAGGGGAGAGAATTACACAGAAATAGTCCTGAAAATTTTGCCCACATCCACCAGGAAGGTCTGAGATGGAGGTTGTGGGCCACAAATGCAGATGCCTTGGTCACAGCAAGTCAACAGCAGCTGTGGGAATGGATGCATTAGCCTAAGTCCATTCTTACAAGAACACTCGAAAGCAGCTTCTATAAAAACAGACCATTTTAACAGGCGTTTTCAAATGTGAAACCAAATTGACTACTACATACCATTAAATACAGAGCTATACTTGCAAAACCACTTGAGTAGTAACCCAGGACAAGGTGGAAGCAGGTTGGAGGTATCCCATCTCCACTTCAGAGACGAAAATCTGGGCCACTTATTACCTCGGGTAACACCTAAATGTCAAAAGGCAGGATGGAGCCAGAGAGCAAAGCTTGCCTGTGAATACAAATGGGAACTGGCTTTAAAAATAAAGCCGGGGTTCAGGTTCCAATACTCCAAATGCCAATCAAAAGACTCATTTATTTTTTAAATATGTGGGTGAGAGTTAAGAATTATGTCTGAAAAGCCACTATCTAGGAATAAATACAGAGATCATCCTGTAGATTTCTAAAGTTCTGTTTGTCTGACTCAGCTTTAGTTTATTTATTTAATTATTTTTTTAATAATAAGGGCAGGGGGACTACTATTTGCAGTTTTTAAACCGAGCATATGTCTGTGAAATTTTTTCAAAATACAAATTTGGGTGAAAGTAAAAGGACTATTCAGACCTGGCCCTGAAAATATCTGTCCCAAGTAGGTCTGGGGAGTAAGGATGGAGAGAACCTTTGTAATTAACAAAAAGGGGTGCTACATAGGGCCTATGATTAGCAATATTGTGTTGTGTACTTTAAAATGTGCTGAGGGAGTAGATCTTACGTTAAGTGCTCTTATCACAAAAGGTAAAAACAGAAAGTGGGTGGAAAGAAACTTTTCGAGGTGATGGATATGTTTATGACTCTGATGGTGGTGATGGTTTCATGGGTGTATACTTATCTCCAAACACATCAATTTGTATACATTAAGTATACACAGCTTTTTGTATGTCAAGTATACCTCAATAAAGCATTTTCTTTTTATAAAAGGAAGAAAGCAAAGGGTGGGGGTGGGATACATTTTAAGTCTAAAATTTTGCCCCTAGGTGGAAAAATATTTGAGGCCAAGGATGAACTTTGACGTCAACACTTTGAGGAAGGGGCTGAACCCAGGAGGGCTTTCTGAAGGCAGCCTTCCTGCTAATAAAAGTTGACATGCATTAGCTAGGTGGCTTCAAATTTCCATTGGTGAGGTTCTAGTAATAACCTTAGTAGCTGATGGCAGAATTTCCTGCTAAGGCCTGGCAGTTGAGAGGTTATCTCTGAATGGGGCAATTCACAAATCCAATGACCTTGCTCTCAAGTGGGAGGGTCCAGCTCAGAGTAAAGAAAACCCTGACGGCTGCCACAACCAACCCTGCTGCACCCCTCAGCCACTCCGAGAGCCCTTTCGGGGTGGAAGTACTGCTCAGGGGTCAGGGGAGCAAAGCCTCTCTTTCCTGGCCAGGCACCATTTTGTTTCTCCTAAGAAGAAACTCAGAACAAGGGCAACCACAGAGCTGAAGAAACCAGGAACAGACCCTGCCACAGAAGAAATTCCCACTTGGAAAAATAGGGACAGTCCAGTTCATTGGTAGGCCATGGTTATTGCTGTTTTGGTTTTGGTTTGTTTGGGGGAGGTAGGCTATTGCAGAGAATAGAATTAAAAAATGATTTGACTTTCCCCTGCTTTGCCTTCCAAAAGTTCTCACAGAGAAATCTCTGCCCTGTACAATATGGCTTTGGAATTTATTTAGGTTGCTTTTTTGGTATGTTACATTCTTTGTTTTTGTAAACATGCCATGTGCATTCAGAAAGAATGTATAATCCATTTGTTGAGTGTCAAGTTCTATTCATGTCCATTAGTTAAAGTTTATTAATTGCATGGTGCAAATATTCAATCGATTTATTTATTTATATTTTGTCTTCTTTATTCATCAGTTTTCAGAAAGAGAAATCTTAAAATCTCCAGCTACATGTCCTGGTTTATCTATTTTATTTTCCAATTCTGCCCACTGTGGCTTTAAATGTTTGAGATTATGTTGTATGAAATGTAAATGTGAATGAAGTATTTCTGTCTGTTTTGGTCTCTGTTGTATCCCTTGAACCTAGAACCATGTCTAAAATATTATAAGACATTTAATACATTTTGCTACATGAATACATGTGTGTTCATCATTGTTATATATTCTGTAACTATCATTCTTTTTCCATCCCTTTTTGAAATTTAGTGTTGGTTGCCTTGAATTCTAGTTTATCTGATAGTAAATTTGCTACCCCAGCTTTATTTTGTTTATTTTTCCTAGTATATCTTTTTCCATTCATTTACTTCAGCTGTTTTATATTCTTTAGCTTTAAGAATACAAAATAGCTGAAAGTAGACAATAGTAGGCTGGGTCCTGATCTGTGAATTTGGTCCACTTATGTTTATTGTAATTACCTTTCAGAATTTATTTTGCCATTTTATTTCCCATTTTCTCTTAACCATAATTTCTTTTTGTTTGTTTTATTTTATTCCTGACTTTCATTGAAAATTTCAAATGTTTCTCTGCCATATACAATAAGTTTATTTTCCTGGTGATTACCTCTAGCTTATTTATACTCATTTCTTCAATCTGTTTGTTAAATTTATCAACACCTATACTGTGGCAGATTGTATTTCCCAAAAATGGCCCCAACAATGTCCCCAATCCCACATATTATTCTACAATGTGATCTTGACACCCCTCCTATAGAAAGGGAGTGGCAGGGGGCAGTCTCTATCCCCTCCCATTGAATCTGGATGGATCTGTGATTCAAGTGTAACTTGAATGCAGCAGAAGTGACACTGCATGACTTTCAAGGGTAGGTCAATAAAAGTGATTCCATGTCTACCTTGCTTGTCAGATCACTTGCACTGGAGCCCTGAACCACCATTTAAATAGTCCAACTACCCCAAGGCTGTCACGCTGTAAGCACAAATAACCCACATGGAGAGACCTCATGGAGAGGCCCTGAGACCACATGATGAGAGAAAGAAGCCCAACCAGCCCTCAGTTGCTCTGGTCCCCTGCTGTTCCAGCTCAAGCTACAATCTGCCTGTAACCACATGAGAGATTCCAAACCAGAAGCACTCAGTCAAGTCCTTCCAGAATTCCTGACCCACAGAAATCATGAGAGATAATAAAATGATTGTGGTTATTTTAAGTTATTAAGTTTTAGAATGATTGTTATGTGCATGTAGCAACTGGAATGGATGCATTTCCCTTGGAAAAAGAATTACTATTACATCCTTCTAGTTTCTACCTACCCGCTCCAACCACTATATTGGTGTCACTAGAATATACAGTATTTACTAAGTTATAAAAATCATTCTCACTTTTCATATATCTCATAACTGAAATATGCTGTCCATTTATTTTGATGTGTGATTTGCTATATTTGTGTATATCATTTTATTTTGTGATATTTATTATGCTTCATTTTGAAATATATATATTTGTATTGATTTTTTAGAGAGAGAGGAAGGGAGGAGAGAGAGAAAGAGAAACATTGATGTGAGAGAGAAACATTGATTGGTTGCCTCCCATACGTACCCCAACCAGAGACCAAACCTGCAACTTGGGCATATGCCCTAACCGGGAATCAAATCAGCAACCTTTAGGTACACGAAACGATGCTCAGCCAACTGAGACACACCAGATAGGGCTATTATGCTTCTTTTTTATCCTCTGTTTCCTTTATTAGATTATTAAGTTTTCTTTATTCTCTTTTCTCCCCTCTACTGGTTTGGAAATTACGTACTCTAGTTCTACACTGTTAACCTTACCCTTAAATTTTTAACATACATACTTGACATAACATGGTTTTCAGTTAGTTAATCAATAGCTTTGCTCTCATCCTGAACAATGTGAGGACCTTGGAGTACTTTAATTTTAATCACCTTCCTCCATTTCTTCTGGTATTATTGTCCTATTTTTGTTGGTGCTTCAAATTAGACAGCATTAGCTATTATTTCACAAATCTGCGCTCAACAATTTGTTTAGTTAACATTGCTTCTTACATTACACACTCACCTTCTAGGAGCAGTTTCCTTTTTTCTGGAGTACATCTTTTAGTAGTCTTTTCAGTTATAGTATTAGTGCTAGACAGTTTTTGTTTGTCTGAAAATGTCTTTGTTTCACCTTTATTCCTGATTAATAATTTAACAGAGTGTAGACTTCTAGATAAGTTGTTTGCACTCAGCATTCTGAAGATATTATTTCATTGTCTTCTGTTATTATTACTGGTAAGATACCTACTGCTAGTCTTAATGTTCTTCCTGAGTGGGTAATCTGTCTCTCCTCTCTGATTGCTTTTAAGATGCTCTTTTTCTCTTTGAAATTTTACCATAATGTGGCTAGGTTGTACTTTTATTTATTCTTCTGAAAATTAATTGTGCATTCTGAACCCATCTTTCATAAGTTTTGAAAAATTCTTATTATGTCATTTAATACTGCTTCTCCCACATTCTCTCTATTTTTCCTTCTAAATCTCCTATTAGTTGTATTTGGGACTTTTTAAAATATATTCTCCATCTCTTTTCACCTCTTTTCTTATTTGTATTTCTTTCTGCTGCATCCTGGGTAATTCTCTGACATCACTCTCAGCCCCAATAATTCTTATTTAACTCATACACTGAGAATTTTATTTCAATGACTATATATTTTTATTTCTAGAAGTTCTTTTTAATTATTTTTTCAAATATGCATGTTCTTTTTAATAGTGTCTGGTTTTTTTCCTTAGGTTTGTATTTTTTCTGTTTTTAATAATTTTAAACATGCTAATTTTATGGTCTCTGTATTAAGGTTCTCCAGAGAAACAGAACCAATTGGATATATATGAGAAGGTTTATTATCGGAATTTGATTGCATGATTATGAAACCAAGAAGTCCCATAATCTGCCATCTGCAAGCTGGAGAACCAGGAAATTCAATGGTGTAATTCAGTCCAAGTCCGAAGGCCTGAAAATGGGGCAGTCCAATGGTGTAAATCCCAGTCAGAGTCTGAAGGCCTGAGAACCAGAAGGGAGGATGTCTGAGAGCAAGAGAAGATAGATGTCCCAGCTCAAATAGAGAGCAAATTTGTCCTTTCTCTGCCTTTTTGTTCTACTTAGGCCCTCAATGGATTGGATGATGCCCACCCACATTGGTAAGGGTGATCTTCTTTACTTAGTCTATTGATTCAAATGCTAATCTTGTCCAGAAATACCCTTACAGAAAAAAATGTTTTACCAGCTATATGGGCATCCTTTAGCCCAGTCAAACTGACACATAAAGTTAACTATCACAGTCTCTAAATAGATTATTATGTTATCCAAAGTTCTTGGGTGTCTAATCCTGCTGTCTCTTGCTCATGGAGGATTGTTTCTTTAGTTGTTTTGTATTTTTGGATTGTGAGCTTATCTTAAGCACATCTTCATCTGTGGGAATTCTATGAGGCCTGATTGGTGGGGTGTACTTCTATAAAGTTTTGTTTTTCTTTCTGCCAAGCTCTTGAGGGGTTTCACTATAATTTTTATAACAATTTCTTAGCTTGGGGCTTCCTGGACCACACAAGTAATATATATTTAATTCCCAACCCTCATGAGATAATAGGTCAAAATTTCTCAGGAGATACTCTTTTCCACTCAGAGCCTAGAACAAGACAGACAAGCCCCTCTGCCAGTGGGCAAGTTTTTTTCTAATCTATCTTCACACTGAGTGTTCCAACTTTATAGATGTATCTCAAGTCAATTCTTGCCTTACAAGACCCAAGACATTACCCACCCCCTCAAGCAGTCATTAAATTGTCCAAGGCCCTAGAGTACTGAGACAATGTCTCTCTCTATTTACTCCCACTCTAAGGCGGTCACATCATCCTTCACAAGCTTGCTGCCCTAGTTTTCAGTACCCTTTTTATTCATAGCTTCTGTCAATTTCCCATGTGCACATCTATTCATTCAAATAAATATTTGTTTCTTTCTAGATAACTGTGGGAAATGGGTTTTCAGGTTATCTTGATCATAGTATTGCCAGAACTAGAAGGTAAAATTTATTTATATAAGCAAATATTAAATCCACCATTTGCTGAGATTCCTGGCTGCGATATTGATATTCTTTCCTTAAGTATCTCTGACAGATAAATATACTGGTTTACATTTTTGCACATATTTTTTAATATTGCAATCATAAAGACTTACCACTGCCCTAAGTTTTATGATAGAGTGGGTTAAAACTCCTGGCATAGCCCGGCTGGTGTGGCTCAGTGGTTGAGCAGTGACCCATGCACTAAGAGGTCGCCGGTTCTATTCCCGGTCAGGGCACATGCCCAGGTTGTGGGCCACATCCCAAGTGGGGGGCATGGAGGAGGCAGCCAATCAATATTCTCTCTCATCGATGTTTCTATCTCTCTCTCTCCCTCTCCCTTCCTCTCTCTCTAAAATCAATAAAGAAAAAAAAAAAAAAAACTCCTGGCATAATATTTGACCTGCTGACTGAAATTGCTCTTTCATAATCAGGACTCTATATTAGTACCTCCCTCTTCTGTTGACCTTCACCTAAAAATACTTTTCCTTTTATACTTTACTAATACTATTAAGTCATTGAGAGAGGAAGTGTAAAGTATGAGGAAAAATATATGTGAGCTCTGTAATCATCAAGACATGGCTCTATTACTTTCCAGCTGGGTGTCCTTGGGAATATAGTTTTATCTGAGTCTCAGTTTCTGCCATCTGTAAAATGGAGGTAATGATACCTAGTTTTCAGGGATGAGGTTAAAATTGGAGATAATCTTTATAAAGCATCCAGTACAAAATAGGTTCTTGAATTATTATTTGATTCACCTTTGAGGTCTTTTATTTTAACTATGTAAGTATGCCCCGTGGCATCATCCACAGTGGCTAAGAAGATGTTCCTTCACTTGTGAG
The DNA here is from genome assembly GCA_030848825.1 of Tadarida brasiliensis. NCBI lineage: Eukaryota > Metazoa > Chordata > Mammalia > Chiroptera > Molossidae > Tadarida > Tadarida brasiliensis. Next base: position 104,083,482 of record CM061280.1, on the reverse strand, counting down.
TTCCTTTACCTTACTAGACGCAGGAAGTTATTTCTTTTTCTTAACATTAATAAAAGTCTCCTTTTTAAAAAATATGTTTTTATTGATTTTAGAGAAAGAGGAAGGGAGAGGGAGAGAGAGAAAGAAACATCGATCAACTGCCTCCTGCATGCCCCCTACTGGGGATCCAGCCAGCAACCCAGGCATGTGCCCTGACTGGAATCAAACCCGCGATCTCTTGGTGAATGGGACGATGCTCAACCAACTGAGCCACATTGGCCGGACACAAAAGTCCCTTTTTATATGCTTGTGGTCATTTATGGAGCAGTCATCTTAACTTTAATTGCCTTAACTAAACCTCCATACCCAATAAATGTGCCTTGTTCCAGCCATAAAATTAATCATGGCTTTATCTGCATGTTCTTAGCTGGGATGATGTAAATAGGAAAGGTGAGGTCATTTGTAAGTTTCTAGTTAGAATATACCTGATCCAGAGGATGTCAGGGCTGAAAGGGACCATAGAAATTCCCAAGATGAGAAGTCTAAGGGAAAGTAAAAGCTGACCTGCCCAAGTTTACCCAACTAGTGAGATCAAAAGCCAGGCTTTCTGATGTCAGGAGCAAAGCTCTAACTGGAGTCATTTTCACTGACCAAACTACAAAGTTGCAACTAACCTTCTGGAATGATCAGTTGGTACTCTGGAAGCAAGCCAAATTGTCATTGTTAATAATTTCCCTTCCACTTTGTTTCTGTGGCCATATAAACCTATCAATTGTAGCTTTCCAGGGAGCCTTATGACTCAGCGTACATAGATGTTGAATAACTGGATGTTCCATGAAATAATGGACTGTCTTGCCATTTTCTGACACTATGTCCCATAAATTCTATGGGTGAATTTAACCCTTTTACATTCTGGATTCATGTTAGAAGTGGGCATTCTCCTGGCATTGTTATTTTTATGTATTTAAACATTTTTTTCCCACATGGGAACTAAAAATACCTGTGTTTCATTCCTTGGTGGTTAATCCCTCTCAGATGCAGGAAGTTAGCAACCTTTCTATGAAGAGTGGTCAGCTCCAGGCTGTGCTCTACACAGTGACCACCCAGCTGAGTAATGGATGCCACTTGGCAATAAGGAGCCAGAGTGGGTCAGGAAGTGAAAGGGGAGGCTCAGTGAAGATCCATTGCCTCCATGAGAAAATTCAAATGTTGTGTCTTATTAACAGTGGGTTGGGAATGTGGTAGATTTAGACAGAGGTGTATAGGCCCCCAGAACTCTCGGGTTCTGGGAGGATCTTGAGAAGAATTGGAGGCAAAGGGTGAATGAAAGCGTGTGTCCCAGATTGTGGCAATGGCATTACTGTCACCGAACATGGCAGTAGGAAGGTGGGAGGCCCAGTAGCCCTGGTGATCTGGGTGGGTGGGGGTGGGCACCAACACTGATGCATCTTTAAGGTCAGATTGGTTTATTTGGTCTGGCCATTGGTTTGGGAGTTGTATCCCAAAATGAGGTGGACCTTCCTCTGAAGTAAAGGAAAATATTCATTCAAAACTGGGAGTGGGCCCTGGTCAGTTTGGCTCAGCAGTTAGAGCGTCAGCCCACAGACCAAAAGGTCTCAGGTTTGATTCTCAGTCAAGGGCATGTACCTGGGTTGTAGGTTCGACCTCCTGCCCCGGTCAGGAGGCAACCAACTGATGTGTGTGTGTATCTCTCTCTCTCTCCTTCCTTCTCTCCCTTCCACTCTATCTGAAAATCAATGGAAAAAATATCCTCAGGTGAGGAATAACAACAAAAAAAACCCTGAGAGTGTAAGTGTAGGAGCCCATTGGATCGGGCTGGGTCTGGTAACTCATAGTCAGACTATGTCCCATAGAAATAGCTGTGCCATGGAGATCCCTAGGACAAAATAGATTAGTCTGTCCTTGAGGCTTGACAGTGTCCACTTGAGTCCTTTGGTCCATGAGACTCAATCAATCCAAAATAGTCCTAACTTAGGAAGCACTACAGAGACAGCTAGGTGTTCCACCAAAATTTGTGTTCCCACCCCTCTTGCGTGGCAAAGAATTGTCATTGATGCAGTTAAGCAGCCAGAGACTACCTTTCTCAACTACCCTTGTATTCTCGAATGGCTGTGTGACTAGTTCTCTCAACTATTGAATGAGAAATGATGTTTATCATTCCCAGACTAAGGCATTTAAGAAAGTATGCATGCTTGCCTTTCTCTCTCCCCCTTCCTTTACACTGGAAACTGAAGACACCCAAGACCTAGAGAAGTGGTTCCCAGTGTGGCTGGTAGGGCCTGGGAGTTTCTGTTCCCTAGAGAGACACTTAGTCAATGACAAACTGGTATGGGGGCATAAATACCCACTCCCTTGCATCTGAATTGGGATCAACCCACACTGCAGAGACCTCTGAGGGATCAGGCTGAGCTAAGACTTAGCTGAAGATCCCACCTTGCCCGGCTTCCTCCCATTCATCCCTGTCCTGCCTCGCCTACCCCTCCCTAGTCTCCCCTGGGAACCTGTCCTTAATAAATCACCCAAATCTTCATTTCATTTCTTCTCCTGGGTAGCCTGACCTGAAACAATCCATCATCCCTTTTCCTCTCTCCCCTGCCTGGCCCGTTGAGGGAAAGATCAAGTGAAAGGGTGTATGTGACAGCACTTCGTAACTGCCAAGTAACCCATGCGATTCTCTTTCTGTGCTGCTTTTCCTCAGTGTCCCCCTTCAGTGTTGGTGTGTCAGGATGAGACAGTTATTTTAGTGACTGGCAATGAAGGTTTTGGGGGAAGAAAACAGTCTTGGTTTGGGAAAAGATCTAGATGAGGCAGAAGAGCACTAGGGGTATTCTTTAGAGGGGGACCACTAAATGAGGTAAATAAAATGCTATGCATAAGGAATGAACAGGAAGTTTGGGTGGGGAAGGGAGAGAATAGAAGAGAGGGGAAGGCTGGAGGGTAGAGAAGGTGACTAGATTGTAATCTACAACGGGGTGATGAAGGGAGAGCTTGGCTCTTGCAAGTTGAGTTGTTGACATGGCTCTCATGTCACTCTCCACCCCACCAGTACAGCCTGGAACCTCATTAAAGTCAGCTGTGCACACAGTTGCCTGGTGAGAGTGGTTTTTAGGAAACCAGGTTCCTGTTCTTGATCATCATGGAGCAAGGAAGAGAACAGTCCAGATCTTGGTCTAGGTTCTGACAACTCCCGACTGGAGGCCTCCACAGACCCACCATCAGTCGGAACATGGCTCTTCCTGAACTCATCACCTTTCCTTCCAAACTTCATCCTTCTGTGGTCCTCCAGTACTCCACATACTCATTGCCCTGTGACAAGCTGTGTTCCTCCCAAAGCAGACCCTGAGACAAGGACTTGGGTGATTCCAGATGAGGAGGTAAGAGAATGAGACAGTGAAGACAGGAAAAGCAGTCAAGAGTGTAGACAACAGGGGCTCCATCTTGCTGGGGGCCTGCTGAGGAAGTGTATAGAACACTCCTCACAGTTTCCCAGCCAAAGACTGGGGAAACAGGGTTTGTTTTGTGTGTGTGTGTGTGTGTTTTTTCCAATGGCCTTCATTGGTTGAGAATTGCTCTGGGCATGTTAAATTCCTGGAAATTCGGGGCTTCCCAGTGCCTGGGCTGAGCAGTTCCCACAATGCCAGAGGAAGGCCTCAGACAGGGTGCCAGGGAGATTTGAGTACCTGAGGTAGGAACCTGTCAGTGTGCATGGGGACCTATCCACCACAGCTGCAGGTGAACTCAGAGATGGGCTGGAGGGATGTGGGGGCAAGCGCTCAAATCCTGGCCATCTGCTGTAACTGCTCCTTCCTTCCCATTCTCAGCCACTAATGAAGCTCAGGCCCATGTCATCTCTCTCCTGGAAACAATAACTTACTTTCTGACTGAACTGTACCTCCTCAAATTCATATGTTGAAGCCCTAACCCCCAATGTGACTGTGTTTGGAGACAGGGCCTTTAAGGAGGGAATTGAGGTTAAATGAGGCCATAAGGGTGTGGCCCTGATCTGACAAGACTGTCAGATCCTTATAAGAAGAGGAAGAGACATCAGAGTGCTCTCTGCCTTTCTCTCTTTCTCTCTGCCCCCCACCCCAATTTGAGGATACAGCAAGGAGGAAAGAAGGTACCTGTTTATAAACCAGGAAGACAGGCCTCAAGAGAAATCAACCCTGCCAGCACCTTGATCCAGGACTTCCAGCCTCCAGAAATGTAAGAAAATAAATGTCTACTGTTTAAGCCACCCAGTCTGTGGTATTTTGTTATGGCAGCTGAGCTGACTTAGACACCTACCTACTGAGGCCCCCACTTCCCACCTCACTCCCTCCTATTGTGATTCAAGTGACGTTTCTGAAAAGCAAATCTGGCCCTGTCAGTCCCCAGTGCAAACATTTTTGAGAGCTCCCCAGAACCTCCAGGGTCTAACAGCCCTGACATTGGCCCCAAGGCCCCCCACATGTTCTGTGTATGTGTACAGCCTTGTCTCCTGACACTTCCTGGCTTGCTTTCGGCATTCCAGCCACCCCGAACTATTTTTAGCTCTCAATTTTGCCACGTGTTTGAGCTGCAATACTGTTCCTACCGCCTAAAGTGTCTTTCTTCCTGTGTCTTCCTGACAAATCCTTGCTCCTCCTTCAGGAGACCCTGACTCCTCCAGCTAGAGTCCCATATGCCATGACCCTCCCCTGGCTTCTAACTGCCCTCCCCGCCCCCATCTGTCTGCCTGCCTTCCTACATAGCCCCAGCATCAAGACCAGCATCTGGCACATAGTAGATGCTCACATATTTACTCAATCAATAAGAGATAAAGGAATACAATTTTTTCTTTCACAGGTCACTGAGTGTTATAATGGAAAGGAACTTTAAATATGCTATGGTTCCAGTTCCATATGTTGCGGAAAAGAAAGTGTAGCACTGGTCAATGCCCCACCCTCATGCTCTTAGGCTTTTCTATTCCAGTACAGTCCAGCCTATATTGCCACGGCTGGGACCTCATCTCTGCCTGGGAGCTTCCTCTGGCCTGTGACACCTGCTCTGCCCATACTCGCAGCAAGCCAGAAACGCCAGGAAGGAATACGTACCACCAGCTCAGGAGCAGGCCTCAACCAATGACTGACAGGACTTGGTGGATAAATACTCTAGTTCCCTCTCCCCTTAGTCTGGATGTCACTGTGGCATGTTCTGTCCCAAAGGTCCCAGCGGGACTGAGCTCCAACTGCCCACAGTAGTGACTAATCTGACAATTTTCCCTTTATTTATTTCCTTCTCTTCCTGGCCTTACTTCCCCACCTCCCTACCAGTGGTTCCTTAGATTACCTCCTAAATAAACTATTTGCACTTGAATCTTTGTTTCTGGGTCTCTTCTGGGGGAACCCAAGCTAAGACAAACTGAGGCCCACAGAGGACAAGGAACATTGCCAAGGTCACACTGCTGCTCAATGCCAAAGCTGGGTCTATGTGTCTGTCTCCTGGTTCCTCCTGCCTACAGCTCGTCCTACTGCCCTGCACGTGGGGCTTTCACAGTACCCAGGCCACACAAACTTCTCCCTGTGTGAACCAAATAAGGAGGCCCTCACCCTTAGTGTAGTGAGTGGTGGGCCCACGCCTGGGATTCGGGCACCAGGACCAGGGTCCCATTCTTTTCCTTCACTGCTTAGCCCTGTGCCGTCACTTCTAGGTCACTTCTCACCTCCTCTCTTTTGGGCCCTAAACCTTAACCTCCCAATGCAGACAATTCCAGCTGGAGGAGACTTTCTTTGAAGAAAGCTTCACACCCCACGCCTTTCAATTTCAGGCTGAAGTGGGTGGGAAAAGCCCACTGATTTCAAGCCAAAGATGCCAACTGCTAAGCCAAAAACAATGAATCTTATAAAGCCCATTTCAAGCCCCTTGGGCTTCGGGGGATTGATACTAAAAAACATCTCTCATTCACACACACACAAACACAGACACACACCACAACAGACACATATAACACACAACACATGTAATGCAAACATAGAATGCATACCACACACAACACATAAACACAACATACATACAGTACAGACAACACATGTGACCTGCATAATGCGCACAAACATGACACATGCAACCCACAAAGCAAACACAGTACACACATACAACACACACATACTACAGGTATGCACACACACGCCACCTCATTTCTTTCAGTGCCTTCCCCACCTGAGCAGGAGGAGATGTCTGGAGCACCAGCTCTAATCTTGTCATCGCATCTGGACTGCACCAAGTGCCATGCTGAAGAGAAGGTTATTCCAGTTCATTTCCACGAGGCATTTTAACCGATTTTTCTCATTTCTTTCTCATGCCTTGGTATTAATTAGCCCCAGGAATTCAATCTGATGCATTAGGCAAAAACAATTCTAAATGCTTTTGGAAAAACAAATTCCAAATTAGCTGTAGCTGAACGTGCATCTATTTGAGGGGCAGGCAGCATGAACAGTGACGCTATAAAAATAGAAGTGACACCCCTCTAAGAGGGAAGGCCAAGACCAGCAACGTCTGTTGACCACCTGGTTCACAGCCTGGCCCTGGTGGAGGCTGTGGGGTGGAGGTTGGTGGGCCATAGGAGGATGGGAAAGAAAAAATAAGTTTTATATCTAGGTTACAGGTAAGAGGGGAGGGGTGATAGTAATTCTCTCTCCTTCCTGCTTTACCGTCCCTGGCCTTTTCTTGTCTTTAGAATAACCCTACCTGGAACTCTAGAGAGACCAATTCTCCCAAGGCTGCTAAAGGCAAAAACCATCTCAAATTTCTCCCTGCTTCAAGCAGTAATCTTCATCCACCTGTCTTGTCCTCTTCTGAGCGACCCATAGGATCTAGGGCAAGAGTAGCCCACCTGGGTCTGTTGAACACAGCGCTACAGTGCCTAATACCATGCATGGGTCTCTGACCAACTCACGAAGCTCTGCCTTTTCCCTTCAGTAAGACTTTAAGTTCCTTAAATGCAGGGATATGGCACCTTTGTGATCAGGGACACCATATTTGCAAGTGTTTTCTGTGTACAGTTGCCTAACTGGTTGTATCAGCTGGATTTGATCAGGGAAACAGAACCATTTTGAGTGATCCAGAGAAGGAGGGAGTTATTATCAAGATCAGCCCTGTCCTGGCCGGATGGCTCAGTTGGTCGGAGTGTCGTCCCATACACCAAAAGGTTGCAGGTTCGATTCCCCAACGGGGCACATACCTCAATTGCAGGTTCTATCCCCAGTCAGGGCGCTTACGGGAGGCAACCGATTGATGTTTCTTTCTCACATCAATGTCTCCCTCTCTCACACGCTCTCGGTCTTGCTCTCTCTCATCAATAAAAAATCATATTCTCAGGTGAGGATTTTAAAAAAAAGAAAGAAAGATCAGCCCTGATGCAGCGGAAGGAGCCGGTTGGGCAACCTTATGTGCCTGGTGATGACTCTGAAGTCAGCATAGCCAGAAGTCAGGAAGGAAAAATGGATGTGAAATGGGGGAAGCCAAGGACAAACTAAACCTGGGAGGACAAACTGGGACCCGCATCCATCTCCTACCACCTCCAACCCCATAGACATGGGGTGCCGTCTAGCACAAAGCTGCACACACACCAGCCCCAGCACACAGGGAAGTTGAGGGTCATGTGTGACATGAGTGACATGGGTGACATGTGTGAGCTGTGACAGCACCCACCTTACTCCAACTGTCAGACCATAGAAATGGCTGCTCCTGCACTTCCACATCTCCCACAAATTTCTCTTGTGGCCATCCCTAACCCAGAAACATATAGGGCAGTGAATTCTGGAACACATAATACAGTCTAGTTAAGTTGACACAAAGCCATCAACTGGATGATTACTTCCCCTGCCTACTCAATGCTCTCCAGTCACTCACATTTGCCTCAGATAGTAAATAAGCTCAAGTATTGGTGTATTCTGCTGTGTAACAATCTTAAAATCAGAGAAGCATCTAACAATAAACATTTATTTCTTACTCACAAGTTCATAGGTTGGCTGAGGACCTTGATTACACAAGTCTTTCATCCTCCTCCTAGGACTGGTGTGAGCTGGAGCACGTACTTCTCACGGTGATGGCAAAGGCACAAGAAGACAAGCGGAAACTTGTGAGGCCTCTTGGGGCCTAGGCTCAGACCAGAACACTGTTCCTTCCACCCCACCATATTGGCCAAGCAATTCACATAGCCAAGCACAAAGTCAAGGGTGGGCTTGACTTTGTCTACTCTCGACAAAGTCATGGCAAAGATGTGGATGTAGGGAGGGGTGAAGAATTGGGGTTAATGATTCAGTCCACCACAAGGGGACAACTCTCTCCTTCTGCACATATCTCTTCCATTATTTCCGCCACCAACCCAAGGAGAGTTCACGTCTCTTGCAACCTCTCTTTCTTCAACTCTGAATGCTCAGTTAATGACTCTCAGGCTACTTCTGTTTCACTTTTACCCCTATCCTTCCACCTTCCTCTCTCCAAAATCGTATCTAGTAATCACAGGGGTGGGAGTGGGGCTCCTTTTCTTCTTTTTTTTATTCCATATCTGAGCTAAAAATCATGTGATGGCCATGTGAAATTCTGCCACAGATACAACTGAATGAAGGAAAACAAAGGCTATTAGATTTGAAGTGAAGTTAGATAAAATAAAGAGTCAATGTCATCAATCTCCAACAACCCTTGAAATTGTCTGGAAGTGTCATCCATGATCACTTCGAGGTCTCCATGTGCCTCCTCAGACCCAGCTAATTAATATTTACTGTTCTTCAAGTCCCAGTACAGAGCTATAAGAAACTTTCTCCATTTAAACTTACTGTTTGTGGTATTTGTATTTTATGACTAAGATTATTTTCTACTAGTTTAGAGTAAAAGAACAAATGAGTTAATCCACAGAATGTACTTAGCACAATGCCTGGCACTCGGTAAACACTCAACAACTGTTAGCCAGTTAGCAGTGGCTATAGTCTTCATTACAAAGGCATGGTGCTTTAGACAGCTATGATTGCTGAGTAACAAACTACTCCAAAATATAGTGGCAAAAAAAAACAAACCAGCAGTCATTAAGCCCACAGGTGTTGAACATCAGTAATTCAGACAGGGCACAGCACAGGGGTGGCTTGTCTCTGCTCCATGATGACTGGGGACTCAGCTGGGAAAACTTGAATATTTAGGAGTGACTTGAATGACTGCATGCTCCCGGCATCTCTAATCTTCATCCCTATCCAGCATGGTGGCCTCAGGGTAGCCAGGCATCTTGTATGGTGGCTCAGGCTTCCAAGAATGAGTATTCCAGCAAACAAGGCAGAAGCTGCATGGCCTTTTGTGACCCAGCCTCTGAAGCCCACATTAGGTCATTTTTGCCATACTCTATTGATTGAAACAATCACAAGCCCACAAGATGCAAGAGGAAGGCAGCAGACCCCATCTTTCAATAGGAAGAGCAGGAAAGAATTTTTTGCCATGTTTGAAAACCATCACTCATCTATTTCTGGTACATTGGCCATTGAATCAACTTCTGTGGGTTAAGTGGGAACCTCAAGACTCTCAGCACTGTTTCTTTGGGAACTATGTTTTTAGGTCCAAAGAACAGACTTAACAAGTTAACTTTGGGAAACAACTCATTCATAAAGTGAGACTTCTTGAATTCTCATTTCCTCCTTCCCACAAAATGCTTGACACAGTGAACATAGCTGATATTATTTATTAATTATCAGTGCTTACTGAGCACTTCCTATGTACTGGGATCTATGCTCAGCACTCTACATGAATTGGGTCATGTGATCCTCCCAATAATCCTATAGATGCTTTGTTATTTCCATTTTACAGATGCAGAAACTGAGACTTAAGGCAAGTGACTAGCCAGAACTGTGACAAAAAATTTGAAACCAGGTCTGTCTGATTGCCAAGGCCACGCTTAACTACCACAGTTACTGACTCCACAGATACTATCTGAGTGGCCCTGGCCGATTTGGCTCAGCGGTTAGAGCGTCAGCCTGCGGTCCAGAGAGACCCGAGTTCGGTTCCCGCTAAGGGCATGTGCTTCGGTTGCAGTTTGTCCCCAGCCCTGGTTGGTCGTGCGGGTGGCAGCCACTCGATGTGTCACTTTCACATCGATGTTTCTCTCTCTCTCTCTTCCTCTCTCTCCCTCCCACTCTATCTGAACAAAAAATGAAAAAATGTCCTCGGGTGAGGATAAAAAAAATAAATAAAAAAATAAGAGATACTATCTGAGTGAACAAAAACTTCTGGAGATGTGTAAAGGGCAGAGGGCTCTGTCCAGAGGAGCAAGCCTAATGGGGAGGCTGTCCCAGATATAGCCATCGGTTCCCACTACAGGTGACTTGTTCTTGTGCCAGCAGGTGAAGGGGCATTAAACGGACTGCCTTCCTTCCAACATGGATCTGAGTCACACAGTCCCTTCACATGGTCATAACCAATGTGTGTCCTTTAGCAATCCCTGCCTTGCCCCTGAGTTCTCAGCCTTCTCAGTCTCCATGAGCCCCATCTTTCTTCAACCAGAGCAAACCAGGCCACACTCAGCTTTTTGTCCCCAGGCACGGATGGAGAATGAACTGCTGTTTTGTCCCTGGCTGTACAAAGCCATTTGTGCCGGGACAGCTCTGGGCGGGGGGTTGGGCAGGAAGGAGGCACACACAATCCCATTCTCCCAGGCTGGTTAACAGACAGCAACTATACGCAGGCCGAAGGCCAGAAGCAGAGCTCAGGCTGGAACCCGTGGCCTTAGGGCTGCTCAAGAGGAAAAGAGGTTGTTGCTCTGGTGGGCTGTCCCCAGAGATTTCACAGTCAAGTGCCTGTGTCACCAGCCCCAGCCGCCCCCCTCCCTGTTTCCCCAGCACCCGTCCTCTATCCCCATCCTGCAGTTTGGAATGAGAAGCCCCCCTTGTTTGGGGTCTTTGCAATAATGATGAAAGCCTTTTTTTTTTCTTTTTGAGAATTCATCTCTGCATTCCAGAGGGGGCATTTATCACCCCGTGCCCAGGCTGCAGACATCTCCCTTCTTCAGATCCTCCTGCCCAGAAAGGCAGCCTTGTCAGACACATGAAACCAGCCCCTCCGGACATCTGGACAAGGCGCAGCCCTTTGGCTGAGCACGAGGCCGTCCTGAATGCCACAGACAGTGAAAGGAGAGCCCTTGTTCCTGGTCCAAATGGCCCAGCTAAATGGATGCAGCTGGGCACAGTGGGGGCAGCAGGGGGCGGGGAAGGGGGGATGGGAGCCAGGCCCTCTTGGCGGCCACCTCAGGCACCTCCACGGGGCAATCTGAAAGACAAGTTTGCTTTCAGAAGAGGCTCCTGGAGCTGCCTTAGTAACACTGTTAAGCCAATAGTTTATAAAGCTCAACGGGTAACCGGTAGTGGCTTTTGTCTGCGCAGCGACCCAATCTTCTAGAGACAGAACCTTTCTTCTTGTGGGCAACCCATTCTATTGAAGGATATGAGCCTGCCACCCTTCCTCCTGCCCCACAGCCATCCATGAGACTCTGTGACCCAGTCCTGGCTGGCCAATCAGGATACTCCAATACCAGGGCACAGTAATTGGGCATTTGACACTGGCTTGGCCAATCAGAGCCCTCCTTGAGACTTTTCTGCCAGAGATAAGGACTCTGTTTCCACTAGGGTAGCAGTCATTTTGCCCACCTAGTGGCTGGAAGCTAGCTAAGAAATGGAGTGACAGAGCCCTGAGATTATAGTTTGATCCCCTATGCTTAAAGCTATTTGTTGGATACTTCCATTCCCAGTAACAGTAAATTCTACTTTTCATTCCAACTGCTTTGATTTGGGTCCTCTTGGGGCAGCTAGGCCAGCCTCGCCCCTGCTCCAGGAGGGCCAGTCCCAGCCCAGTCCTCTGGGAGTAATCGTGCTCCTGACCAAGTGTCTCTGGGAGAAAATGTAAAGACCTGTAACTCCAGGATCTCTGACCAGCAGTGACCCAAAGAAGCCCTGAGAGGAACCCATCACCTTCACACTTTGCCCTGTGGTCTGGGCAAGACTGCACTGCTAGTGACAGGCCAGCCATCGATGCTGAACACGCAGCTCCCACGTGCAGCAGCACGTTCCGTTGCCCTGGGCATCATACACAGGGATGCCCTGGCGCTGCCCGAGCCCAGCTGCTCCCAGAGGCACTTCAGGGTCAACCAGCTTCAGGGGCAGGTTACCAGTCCTCTGGCATGAAAGAGACTCCTGGCTGCGCAGCAAGGTGGGAGCACGCAGGACTAGCAACTTGTACAGGCCAAGAAGAGGGGGCCCGGGAGAGCTGGACTCTGATTATCCAGGCAGAGGGGCCTGAATGTTGAATTTTGCTCCACTAACAGGGGCTGGAATTTGCTTCCCCAACTACAAAACAATTACAATGAGAGCTCTCTCTATATCACCACCCCCACCCCCCAGTGACTTGCACACAATAGGCATTTTGACAATGCTGCTGAAACTGAAAGTACCCTTTCAACCCAGAATTCATGTTTAGACACACTGGTAAAGCCAAATCCAGTGTTAAAATACTGAAATCTGCCCTGGCCAGTTTGGCTCAGGGGTTAGAGCGTCCGCCTGCGGAACAAAGAATCGCAGGTTCAGTTCCAGTCAAGGGCACATACCTTGGTTGCAGTTCAGTCACTGGCCCTGGTCAGGGACGTGCAGGAGGCAACAGGTCGATATGTCTCTCTCACATTGATGATTCTCTCTCTCTCTCTCTCTCTCTCTCTACCCACCCCCCCCTTCTCCTTCCCTCTCCCTCTCCCTCCCACTCTGACTGAAGATAGATGGAAAAAGTATCTTCGGGTAAGAATTTAAAAAAATAAAATACTGAAATCTATGTAAAGGTTAGTAGCTTAGTTAATCACCAATGACCCAAACCCCTTGAGGGTTCCTCTTCCTGGCACCCAGCCTTGCAAGCTTCCTCCAATCCACCACCTAAAGGGTTAACTCCAGAACCTGCCACAGCCCTGATCCAGCACTAAGGAAGGCCCTGGTGGTTAAATATTCTCTTATCCCCAGTTAAGCAGAAAGCCAGTGGCTTGGGGCGAGTGAACCCAAGTCCAGAACAGGGTCCCTGTCAAGGACTAAAGTGACCACTCAGCTGCTCTGGCATTTCTCACTGAACCTCCCTCCCCAACTTCTTTTTTTTTTCCCTCCCCAACTTCTAACTGTTCTGCCAGCTCTCCAGTCCAGTGTGAATACTCATGTGTGTGAGTGTGTGTGTAAGAATATATGAGTGTGTGTGAAAGAGTGTGCATGAGTCTGTGTGTGTGAATCTGTGTGTGTGCAACCAGGCACAAAATCAACTGTGATGGACACATTCCACTTGCCCTCATCCCTTCTCTGTTCTTTCCCAAATTATTTCCTACCTTACACCGCCATCCCTCTTGCCCTTCCCCTAAGAACACACTTACTGAGAGCATAACTGAGAGCCGCTTTTATGCTAGACTTTTTACTCTCTATGGTACTTCCAAGTAGTACTGTCATGCCCATTTGACAGAAGAGGAAACTGAGTCTCAGAGGGCTAATTAAGTAGCACCAAACCACACAGCAAAGTTGAGATTTGAACTCAGGTCTGAGGGGACACCATCAGCCACAATCTTCCACTGTGCTCCACCACCTCCAACATACACCCATGCAGGAAAAGCTGCCTTTAGTTCGGGTAACTATTCAAAACAGTTCTGAAAACGGTTTGGCTCCCCTTCCCTACCTGGGGTAAAGCCCTCAAGCACAGAGACTCTATTCTTTCTCTGTCCTTTAGGCCCTGTCTGCCTCCAGTGCTGGCATTATTCAGGCACTCAATCAATATTGATTAAATCGAACATCATAAGATGCACTGAACTAAGCCATCCAGCCAGGAGGGCAGGAAATCTTTTAAAAATAGTTAGCTGTGGAAGGTGTTATTTATCATCTTTGGTCTATAAAAGGGGAATAATAGTGATACCTCCTTCATAGGTTTGTTGTCAGGTTCAAATGCAAAAAAAAAAAAAAAGGCACAGTGCTGGCACACAGTACGTGCTCAATAAATATTAGACAATATTGTTGTTATTATTCCCACCCAATGTTCCCAGCTTGAAGCAAGGTTCTTCATTCCCTCTGCCAATTGCTTCATTCAATGAGGGAAACAACCAAGACAAGACGACAGAGTTACATAGCCCAGTGACTGTCTCCCAGGGGGCTCTTATGGGAGGATTCCAGCTGCTTTTAAGGTCTCTCCTAAAGGCAGAGCTCTGCGGAGACTCTCAGAGGAGAGCCGGAGGGCTAGCGGAGTTAACCATTTTGTGTCTATTTAGAAGCAGTCTTGCACACTGGTGTAAAGGTCACCGTAATCCACTATGTGACTGAGCCTGTGCCCAGCAGCCGCGTCCAGGATCCATTGTTGAGTCCGCTCTCACTTCCTGCAGGTCACCAAGCACAGACCCGCCATGTGTCTGAATGCCAAAATCATTTAATGATTGAAAAAGATCGAGATCAATGGCTTCAGCAATTTCTGGGAAGCTGTAACTCAGCGAGCTGTGGAAGGTTCTCAATTTTCTGTCTCCAGCCTGGCCCTGTGGCAGGATTTATGCTGAATGGGCTCCATGAGGCAAATATATCCTGGGATAGGGCCCCATCCAGTCACCCCGCCCAGGAAGTGTTGGCATGCTGACATCACTCTCACAGCTGCCAAGTCTCCCTTGCTCTGAGGGGCACTCTCTCATTTCACATTAATTAGAAGGCCATTTTCCAAGCATTTCCATCCCATAATGAAGGGCTTTCTGCAGTGGCTCAGTGAAATATTAAAACATCTGACTTGGAATCTTAAAAAAAATACATCCTGCCTGCTCAATCTGTGTATTGTATAACTCTTCATATTCCCGGGGAGGGGGGATAAGTTCAGAAGTAAGGACAGCTTGTCCAAGATGCTTCGGGGGAGGGGGATTGGCCAAACCACCACCATCACCACTGACCACTGTGCTGTCCTCTGCACCCCCCTCCATCTGTTTATCTTGGGGAGATGGAACAGGAGGGGGGAAGGGATGAGAAGATAGGAGATATAGAATCAGAACCTCTAAGAAGAAAGAAACAGTAGTCCTCTTGTGATAGACCAGGATGTAGGGGCTCTCAGTGAACTGCACCCCTGAGTATTCACCACCCCCCCCTGCTCTTGTCCCCACCCACTATGACTCTGCACTTGGCCATGTGACTTGCTTTGGCCAATGGGGCCTTAACAAGGGTGATACAGGCAGAGGCTGGATCAGCATGCACACATTGTTCTCTTGCAACACTCACTGTTGGGATCCAGCTACCACGCAAAGAAGCCCAAGTCAGCCATGCGGAAAGACCACATGGAGAGAGAGAGGCCCCAGCCCTCTGGCCATCACCTCTCAAAGAGCCAGACATGTGGATGAAGCCATTGCAGACATTGCAGTCCCATCCACCACCTGACTTCAGCCACATAAACTACCCCAAGCAAGACCAGCAGAAGATCCACACAGCTAAGCCCTGTCAATGTGCAGAATCATGAAAACTAATAAAATCATTTTTTGTTTCAAGCTAACAAGTTCTGGGGTAGTGTGTTACACAGCAATGAAGCACTAAAATATCCCATTATTGCCCTGGCTGGTTTGGCTCAGCAGTTAGACAGTCAGCCCTCAGACCAGGGAGTCCTGGGTTCAATTTCGGCCAAAGGCACTTACTTCGGTTGCGGTTCGTCCCCGGCCCCGGTTGGGGTCGTGCGGGTGGCAACCAGTCAGTGTGTCTCTCTCACATCGATGTTTCTCTCTCTCTCTCTCTCTCTCTCTCTCTCTCTCTCTCTCTCTCTCTCTCCTCTCTCTCTCCCCCCCCCCCCACTCTGTCTGAAGATAAATGTAAAAGTGTCCTCAGGTGACGATAAAAAATAATAATAATAAAATATCCCATTATTCTCTAACGGCCTCCAGGTTAGGATCGCACTTGCTGGTGATGCCCAATGGACGTTTCTCAGACATGTCATTTAGCATCCACCGATCACTCTAGCTCCCCACTAACTGCCACCTTCTCCTACCCTCTGGTATATTCCTCTCCCGTGCTCAGGAAAAGTGGGGTTTCTTTTACACCATAACATCTACATTTCTCACACAGTAAATTTTGATTTTCAAATCTTTCACTCAGTCATGGCCCTTTACGATGATAACAAAACAGGGCTCCGGGGTTATAAGGATGTAAAAGAAAATCATTCCACCCTGTGTGGCAGAGGGTATGTTTGTGTCAGACGGAGTGTGGATGCTCAGAAATGAGATTCAAATTATGAAAGACTCTAAATTTTACATATTTAGACATGTATATGTGTGTGCATGTGTGTGATTCTATATAGTGATTATATACATACATACATATATATATATATATATATATATATATATAGTGATTGCATATATATATAATTTCCTGGTTTGTGCTATATCACAAACTAGGCTAAGTATGGAAACGCTGTTTTGTTATGTAAAAATCCTTGCTTTAATGAATTAATAAGATCACTGTGCAATCAACATATTAATTGTATGTAAATGGTGTTGTTTTTTTTAAATGCTTTAAAACAATTTATTCCCCTGAGCATTTTAAATAGGCCCCCTGGAAAGTTGTTTATGTAGTCATTTGCTTGGCAAACTTATCTCTCCTGAAGGGTTCCTTTAACCCACAAATGAACACTTGAGGAAACCTTGTTGTCTCTCTTCCTCTTCCTCTTGAGATCCCAGGAGCTAATGTCCTGCGATTTGGGGGCCTGGAATTATACCAAAGTGGTCCTAAAATTTGATCTCTTGTTTTTTGTCTCAAATGTCTGTTGTCCCTTCTGTCAATTAATGCCTATCCTGCTTGAGGTCTGGGTAAGGTGAAAACATCAATGACTATCAGGGACAAAAGAGAATCGATCAACCCACTCACAACTGCTCACTCTGCCCTGCCGCGTTCCCACCTTGGCGTAGAAGGAGAAGGTTGCTTGAGACAGACATCTCCCATGTTCCCAAGACAACAATCAACATCAAAATGCCACAAGTCACTCAGGACATTCCTCCAGGAACTCCAGGACCTTCCCATCAAGCAATAAACCAGGAAACCTACAGCATCGAAACAGATGTTTAATAAAGGAAATGCATGTATTTAAGACATGGAAAGAGCCACTGTTTTGTTTTTTGTTTTGTTTTGTTTTGAGCTCCAAATCAATTTACCCAATTTTCAAATTAACCCAACTTTCCAAGGACCTTTGTGATAAGTAAGGTTTCCAATAAGCAAGGCCTGATCAGGTCTGTTGTCTATATAGAATTTCCCCACAAGCCCCACAGAAATATAATCCTATTTCTTTTCCTGAGATACATAGATCTCAGTATAGATTAACCATGCAGGGCCCCATCTGGGTGGTGAGTTTAGAATTCAGCTCCTCTCACCTGGAATGTTTCAAGGTAGGTCCTCAGAAAGTGGTCTGAAATCTTTCTTCCCCTTCCCTGCTTCCCACTTCCTTTCCTCAGTTTCCCAAGAAGCAGAAGATTGAGGCTTGAGGGGTAATTAATAAAGCCAATGCACATCATGACCTGGGCCACAGCTGCAGCTACCTTGGTGACAAAGGTGGCATTTATAGGGGACTGGAGATGGAAATCCAGCCCTCTTACAGGCTGGAGGCCATTCTTGGGGAGTCCAGGATAAACACAAGAAACCTGTAACCTGGGTTTGCTGGAGCTGAACTCAGCTTGATGAGGTTTGAAAAGACCTCTGTCACCTGCTTTTGCCGTGGCTGGGCTGTAGAAGGCCTGGTCCTCCCACTGGTCAAATGCCAGTTTGCTCCACGTCCACACTTCTGACCTGCCCTGTACTGCAGGGTGTCACAATTGCAGGGCTCTCTTGCCCTCAGGCTTCCAGGAAGGTTTGGCCAACCAGAAGCCCTGGCAGAAGATTAGAGGGCGGGAAGAGGGGAGAAGCCAGGATATTTCTTCCCCTCTTGCGCTGCTTCCTGTGGCTTCCCCAGCAGCATCTGTGGCTCTTTTGAAGCTCCAGGGCCACTCCCTTCATGGCTCTACATGTCATAGACCTGGCTTCTGGGTTCCAATAACACCATTGCCTCCCTTTAGCCTTCCACTCCAAAGGGTAGTAGCAACTTCTTGTTTTGTGAATCTCTGTATTGCCTTGCCTGTGTGACTTCTCAGCTGTTCCATCACCTATGTAACCAGTTCCCTATATTGCAGTCCCTCAGTTGAAAGACCTTGTATGGTTTCTGCAGTAGCCATCCACTCTCTCTCTTCTTTTGCCTAATTTAATTCAAATTATCTATTATTTCTCCCACAGCCAAATTTATTACATTGAGTTCATAAGAGCAGTGAGAATTTAGAAAAGGGAGGAAGGCAGGGTGGGAGGGAAAGAGGGAGGGATTCATACTAAACAATTACCTTGCTAAATATATATGCATTATCTCATTTAATCTTCTCACAACCTTATGAGGTTGGTACTTTTATTATCCTCATTATACAGATGAAGAAACTGAGGCTTTGAGAAATTCAGCAACTGGCTCAAGGGCACACAGCTAGGAAGTGTGGATTCTGGAGTTCAAACCTAGGAAGGATTTAGGGCAACCTCTAGGAGCTGAGCCCCCTAACCCATCAGAACGCCCATCTCCTCTAAGAACCATAGGAGGCAGGGGGGCATTCTGGGCTGGCTCCTAAAAAGATTGCATTATAGGCCTGAACTGACCTTGGGGCTCTGCCTGGCTCCAGGGGGAAATTCTCCAAAGGCAGGTGGGGCCAGCTTTGTATTGTCCAGTTCAGGAAACCTTAAGTAGTAATGAGCTGAAAGTCTCTCTGCTTTCCTTCTGGAGTATGTGTATGTGGGAAGGTGACAGGAGCCAGCTGCCACTCTCAACACAGTCGCCCACAGCTGGCCGTGACCAAACCCAAAGGGGTGTGACAGTTGCTCCAGATTTCCCAAAGCACCTAGGCCAGTGTGCTGAGGAACAGGTAGGCCCACTCTGCCCCTTTGTGAGACCCAATCCTCAGGCCCCCAGGTACCCCCAAAGGCCCCTTCAGACAGACAGCAGTGTCTGTGTCTTCCAGCTGGGCAGGCTGGTGAGAGCAGGTAGTTATGCCATCCCGGGCATCTTGGCTCCCACTCCTCCCTGGCTGCTCCATGGCCAAGGCACAAAATTTGCAAAGACAAAGATGTCAGGAACATTTGGAAACAGGACCACAGGAGAGGCCAAAGCTGCACGCAAAACAATGAAATTATGGGAGAGATATTTGGAGCCTCCACAGAGAGAATATTTGAAGGTGAAGTCTCTCAAGTTCACAAATGTGTCATCAACTGGCCACCTAATACTTTTGGTGAAAGGGTTTGGGGGCAGTCTGTCATCCCCACCAACCAATCAGAAGGGAAGCCGGCTGGGGCAGGGTCCTAAAGCCCCCCTGCCTCACCTGCCATTAACATTTGCATTGTTGGATTGGGGGTATTCTGAGAGCCAGGCATTTGGGGGGTGGGGTGGGGCTGTTTACCAAGGAGTACAGAGAGATTTTGATATTTTAACAACTGATAAAGCATCACTAAAGCAGGCCAGCTGAGTGACACCCAGGACAAGGCCTCCTGATGAGAAGCCACAGGGACAAGTGACTGCTCTGTAAGGCAGGTTCTCCCAGGCCCCAAGGAAAGAGCTCACATGAAAGAGGGTCCCTTTCTAAGCAGATACTCTCTGCCACCACCACTACAGACACACGGTGGCCTGTAGGGCTGGTGCACGGAGATGTCTCCCCCCACCCCCACCCAGAAGGGAAGACAGTGATTTGCACTGAGTCTCCCAGATTCAATCTCTGTCTGTCTCTGGCCCAGCGCCTGGTCTCTGAGACCAGCACTTGTGAGTAGGAGGCCAAGGCCCCTACTGTCTATTCTCTGCAAAAAGCTAAGTGGCTAGAGGGGGGCTGCAGCTGGGAGAAAGACCTTGACCTCAGTAGCCCGAAGCCTCAGGCTGACAGCAGACAGCAAGGAGGGCCTTTGGGAATGGCACTTTATTGAGGGGCATTTGTCTTCATTTGAGGCAGCCTATATCTCATCACACAGGCGTGCCTCGAGGCCCGAGTCTCCCTGACCCCTACCCTGTCTGTTCCTGCACTGGTCGTGGGCTGGTTTGAAGAAGTGGCTTCTTAAAGTCCCTCAGAGCCAGGGTGACAGATGTCAGGGAGGAGTAACAGGAAACCTCTGGCTGCACCCCAGAAAGCTCCCAACCCCTGCTCTGGAGAGGAGACCTAGGGCAGGGTGGGCACCTCACATACTCAGCCCCCCGAAACCTGGGTCCTCCTGGGCCAGCGATTCTGGAAGTTCAAAACTCATATTCCGCATAATAATCATAGATTTGGATAATGAAAAAAAATTTTACCTATGGTTTTCAGAATGCCAACTAAAGAAACTAAACCTCAAAATCTGTGTGGCTGGTCAGGTCCCCATGGAAAGAGACTCTAGGGGGAAGGACTCTGCAAGTGGGCTTTAGAATCTGAAAATATCAGAGTGCAAGATTTTGATGGCTTTTTTTTTTCCTGAAAAAGTCAAGATATTTAAAATGTTGGAAGACCATGAACTACGCCCTAGATGCTGCCACTAATCTGCGGAGTTGTGAATAAATCATTTCATCTCTCGGTGCCTCATGTTTCCAAATATTTTTTAAAAACAAATCGCCTGCTCATCAAATGAGATGGCTGGAAGCGCGACTACCAAGGCGCTGGCGCTGACTCTAAGCGACCGCAGAGCCAGGTTCCCAGCACGGTTTTCCCTGGGAAAGGTTTGGGACCCTCTGGGCCTGGGGGGAGGGGGAGGGCTGTTGAAGGGAGAGCCTGGAAGACCTTGGTTGGATGCACTAAGCTAAGCACAACCCCACAGCAGGTTTAGGGAGCTGGGGAGAGGGAGGCGCGAGGCGCGGGGCGAGCTCGCTCCAGCCCTTCGCAAACGCAGTGGTGCGAGGAGAGTGGCTGGCGCCCGAAGGGGCAACCGCGGATCCGATGCCCCCACGGGGCGGGGTGGGGGGTGATGCTGTCGCGCTAAAAACGCGGGTCCGAGAGAGGCGAGCGGCGTCCGACCTCGGCAACCGGGCAGGACGCGCCGCCGCGCTCGCCTCCCCCGCTCGCAGGGTTCATTTCCATTTGGATCTCGGCGCGTCCCAGGCGCCCTTATCTCGCCGCCGCCGCAGCAGCAGCGGCTCTGCAGGCGCGGGCGCCCCGGGCTCCCTCCCACCCTTCCTCCCCCTCCCCCTCCCCCCCCCCCCCCCCCCCCCCCCCCCCCCCCGCCCGCCGCCTGCCGCCCGCGCCTTTGTCTAGCCCGGCGGCGCGCTCGGAGCCAGCAGGGCGGGTAATTGGCGGCCGGAGGAGGCGAACGGGCCGGCCCGGCCTCCGCTAATGAGCGGGCGGAGCCGCGGGGAGGGCGCGGTGGGGATGGGGTGCGCAGCCGGGGGGTGGGGCTTCAGTGGCCGTGCGCACCCTTGGATGGCCCCCCCGGGTCCCCGCTGTCCCCTCCCGGGCTGTGGCGGGGACCGGAGCCCTGAGGGCCATTCCCTCCCCCTCCCCCATGCGGTCCGCGGCGCGCTCCAATTACCCTGCGGCCGTGCCAAGGCCTCCGGCTGCCCCGGGGCCGCCCCCGCGCCACCCCCGCGTCCCCGGAGAAGTGCCAGGGACTGAACGCGCGGGCTAAAGGGCAGAGAGAAGGGGGGCTCCCTGGGGGCTTCGCCGCGCTGCAGGGGACCCCAGAGGCCCTGGGGCAGGGGCACTGGGGGGAGGGCATGCCCCCGGGGCCCGATGCCAGATTGCTCTCCTAGGGAAGCCCTCAGGCAGCAGCGAAACCTGCTCCCGCATAGATGGTGATAAAATCCACCCTCGTTTCTAAATTAATTATACTGAATCCGCCGCGCTCGGCTGGCGGAGGCTGGCTGGCCCGGGCTACAGCGGGCTTGGATGGTCTGCACTGTGGTGCAATTTGGCCCCTCGCTGGGGGAGGGGAAGATCCTGTGTTGTTGGCTCCAGAAGTCGCCGCTCCAAGCTTAAGTGTGCAGGGAGTGACAGAGACCAGCAGAGCTTTGGGGGGTGGGGGTGGGGGGCGCGAATAAGAGATTTAGGAGAAACCTTTCTCCAGCCAGCCCTCCCACTCTGCGAAGCCCGCCTTCCTGCCACCACCTGAGCCAAGGCCCCATGACCCAGGATTACGCCCCTTCCTGTGGTCCAGTCCCCAACTGTAGGAATCAGATTCCACAGAAAACTGGCCCTGTGGTCCCACACTCAGCTTCCACTAATCTCCCCCCTGAGCCCCACCGCATTCTCCCTTCTTGCCAGTGGCTGCTGTTGCGGGTTCTTGAAGTCATTGCTGCTTCATGTTAACTTAAAGGCTGCCCTTTCAGATGGGGCTTCTCAGGCTTGAATGCTGACTTTGTGGAAGAAAGGGCCCAGGCCTGAGGAAATTGGGGGTCTGGGAATCCCCACACTGGTCGTAGCACAGCCTTAGGGAAGCACAAATAATTCAGGACAGCCCCAGGGGGGTGTTCCCCAATGGCCTCTTGAGTCACTTGGCACAAGGGTAGTATCACCTCCCAGGGGAAGAAACGATTGTCTTCCCAAGACTCCTCACCTAGAGCCCCACCCTTTTCTCCTTTCCTGCTGAACTCCCTAACAGTGGCCTCCTAGGAGTAGCCCACCCACCACAAGCTTCTCCCCCTTTTTATTTATGTTTTTGTTGAGATATAACTCACAGTGAAGAACACACCTCTGAGGTGCACAGCTTGAGTAATATATATTCTCATATGTATATACCTGCATAATCACCACCCAAGTCAAAATATAGAACATTTCCGCCCTGGCCGGTTTGGCTCAGCGGTTAGAGCATCGGCCCGCGGACCAAAGAGTCTCGGGTTCTATTCCAGTCAAGGGCACGTACCTTGGTTGTGGTTCGGTTGCAGTTCGTCCCTGGCCCTGGTCGGGGTCGTGCGGGAGGCAACCAGTCGATGTGTCTCTCTCATGTAGATGGTTCTCTCTCTCTCTCTCTCTCTCTCTCTCTCCCCCTCCCTCCCTCCTCCTCTATCTGAAAAACCAATGGAAAAAATATCCTCAGGTGAGGATTAAAAAAATAAATATATATATTTTTTAAAAGATATAGAACATTTCCAGCAGCCCAGAAGTTTCCTTCATGCCCCTTCTTAGTCAATATCCCTCAACTATTCTCATCTCCACAGACTAATTTTGCCTGTTTTTATAAAGGAATTATGTAGCATGTGCCCTCTCATGTATGGTTTCTTTCACTCATTGTCTGCCAGATTCATTCAGGCTGTTGCATGAAACCGTGGTTCAGCCTTTATAATTACTGAGTAGTATTCCATTGAATGAACATACCACAAGTTATTTATCCATTTGAATGTTGATGGACATTTGGATTGCCTCCAACTTCGGGCTGTTCTGAATAATGTGGTTGTGAACATTCTCGTATATGCCTTTAAAAACAAATCGCCTGCTCATCAAATGAGATGAATACACCCAGGAGTGGAAGTGCTGGGCCATAAGTAGGCATGTGTCTAACTTTATCGCCAAACAGTTTTCCAAAGTAGTTGCACCCGGTTAGCTTTTTAAAGCTGAAATCAGGGTATAAATGCTATTCAGAGAAGTAAATTGCAGGCACAGCATAATAATGACAGCAGATATAGGGGGAACACTTAGAATGTGCTAGGTACTGTTCTAAGGGATTTGCATGTCATTAACATGTACTGACATGCACTTATATGCAAATGTTCTCACAGTACCTGATTTCATCTTAGAATGAGCACAAGATCTCAAGGGCTAGGTCATATTGATCTTTGCATTGCCTACCCCAGTTGGGATCCAGATACAATGCTCTGTGTTTGTAGAATGAATCATCTCCATTTTATAGATGAGGAAACCAAGGCCCAGAGAGGTGTTAACTTGCTGAAGATTCCAGGGCTAGTGAGTGAACTTGCTGGTATTCTTAAGCCTGATTCCACTTGAGGGCTCCTTTAATTTTCTCCTTACACCCTAGTTGACACCATCAGCACTCCAGCACTTCAGTCCTTTGAGACTCTTGTCTTTTTCTTTTTGGATTCTGTTTTTGTGTAACAAACAATCCTAAGACTTAGTGATTTAAAAGTTATTATTATCTCTTGGGTTCTGTGAGCTGATTGGACTCAGCTAAATGGTTCTCACTTGGGGTCTCTCAAGCGCTTGCAGCTGCAGTCACGTGTATGCTGGACGGCTGGACAGCCAAGATGTGCACACACGTGGCTGATGTTGATGCTGGCTGTCAGCCAGTTTAGCTGGGGCTGTCAACTGGAGTATCTCCATGTGACATGGGCTTCCCACACCGTGGTGGCTAAGTTCTGAGAGAAGTGTCCCAAGAGCAAGTCTCAAGAAGCAGCAAAAAGAAGCCACCAAGCCACATAAAAGCTGTACCAAGAATGGATATAGATACACTACCAGCATAATCTATTAGTCAAAGAAATCACAGGGTCTCACCAGATTCAAAGGGGTAGACACAGACTTGATGGATGAGTACCAAGTCACATGACAGAAGACCATGTGGGAATGACAGCTACAGATGTAGCCATCTTTCTAACGTGTACACCTTCCTTGTTCACTTACCTTGCTTCCCAGCTATAGGTCCAGGAAAACTAGATACATCCCTCCACCTCTTTGGTTCTTGTAGATGCGAGGTTCCCAGAACTTGTTTCATTTCAGGTCAAAACTGCCACACTGAGTCCAGTCATCACTGGACACTAGGCATGCCCCAGTTGTGGCCACCCTGCATCATGCCCTGAGCCAGTTCACCATTCCCTGAGCACACAGCTACTCTGGGTCCCTGCCCAAACCCATCAGTTTCTCTTCAAGTTCTGAACACTGGCACCACTCTGGAACGTCCCAACCTGCACCTTGCCATCTTGGCTCCCCAGCCCCAACTGCCACCTGTCCAGGCCTTCCTCTCCTGTCAATAACCTCTTCTCAGACACAGAAGCCACTCAGACGCCTGACCAACCTAGGATTTTCCTACAGCCATCTAAGGTGTTGGGGTGGGGGGTGGCCTGTACCCCTGTGCATTACTCATTTGAAAGAGCAGACTTTCCAGCTGAAAGACCTGGGCTTGAATCCTTCCTCTGCTAACTGGCTGTGTGATCTTGGGCAAGTGGTCAAACTTCTCTGTGACTTGCTGTCCATATATCTACAGAATGAATGTCATTATTGGGCCCAGCTCAGAGGACTGGTGTAAAGATTGAGTTAGACAATAACATATAAGCATTAGGTAGTATAAAGGAAAGAGTAGACCTTCCCAGAGCCAAGTCTTCTTTTCTAAGATTCAGAACCTAATATTTTAAAGTAAACTTTTCCATGTGATTAGTTTTTATATTTGATGAATATTCACCAAGCAAACACCCACATAACCAGTACCCCAGAAGTCCCTACCCCCTTTAGTTCCTACCCACCTTCCAAGACTATACAGCCTTGTAACACCTGTCAACCCATGGTCGTTGGCATCAATTCAAATGCTAACAGGAATCCCCAATTTGGGGTGCGGAGAGGAAGGAAACTTTATTTGATGCCGACAACTCAATGGTAATACAGCATGGCTGTGAATACAGCACTGCTGTGGACCGGCTCGAGAGTGCTACACCATGGCTGTGAAAACAGCACGGCCAGGAGGCAGCCGTCTGCTCCTCTCTGGAGAGACAGCTTCAGTGTTTCAATTCCAGCCAGGGAGAAGCAGTCTTCTATCTGCAGTGGAAAGTGAGCTCTGGAGCCAAAAGGGAGCTGACTTATATAAACAGAAGTCCCCACCCCTGCTCCCTGATTGGTCAGAATTGACCGATCTCCCTGATTGTACAGCTCGGATTGGATGGGGAAAGCCTCAGTCCCATTGGTTGAAATAGGACTCCAGGAATTCCTTTATAAGGGCTGGGTCAGCTGGCAGAACCACAGTGCAGGCAGGCAGTCTACCTGGAAGTGCACTTCACACGAGAGGCCCCTGTGCAGAAATGGCTGCTAGGTTCTGTGGGTTTTTTTGGTTTTCTGTTTTCTTGTTTTGTTTTGTTTTTCATTTGAGCCATTAGCCACCAGGAGCCCTTTTTAGTAGGTGTCTTTTTTTTTCCTCATGGTTCACACACCCTACGTTAATATCTGGTCCCATTTGTGGCAGCCAACTCTCCTGCACAATTGGCAAACAAGATAGTCATCTATCTGGTGTGATTTGAAAGAAGCCAGCAAATCCAGCTCCCACTGTGCCTAAATTTCCTCCATTATTGAGGCATTCCTTTGTGTTAGTCATTGCTCCCACCCACGGTTCTCTTTTAAAATGCAAATCCATCTGTATTGGGGTAACAGCAATTCCCTAGTCCCATAGAAAAAAAACATCTGGTCAACCTCTTCACACTGGCTCCCTGGACAGTACACCCTCCCTAACCAGCAAAGAAATGCAGGAAAGAGGGAAGCATGGACCAGGGAAGTCGGACCTTACCTGCTCCACAACTTTACCAAAAGCCCATTTATACTTTTACCATGCTACTTTTTAAGCATATTTTTAAATCTTGTGTTTAAGAACCCATCCTCTGCTCCTACTGGCACCCCTAGCCACTATCAACCACAGCAAGTCCGTCAAGCCATCCAACACAGAAAAGAAGCAGGTGGCGATAAAAATGAATCCTGTGGGTGGGCTGGGGCGTGACCCCACACTGCTCTCCCAATACACCTTTTCTAAGCCGGGCCCAGGAGAGCTCCTGGCGCTGTGACGTCATTGGATGTCAGTCCTTTGACAAATGAGTCCAGCTCGCAGCTGGAGCCTTTGATAAGCCATTTGCAGGCGTCTGGGAGACATCCACACTGGTCTTGGGAATGCACCCTATCCCCATCTCAAATTCACATCTTTTCATGTTTTTTTAAAAGCATGCCACGCATCTGTGAAGATTCATGGCTTAAAATATTTTTTCTTTTTTCTGACATTTCACCTTTTCTCCTTATTTTTTTAAGGAAAAGAAAATATTCACTCCAAGGTTCATTTAGTTTCTGGGTAATAACTGTCAGATATTAATGGATAGCCCCATACATCCAGCATAAAATAATAGAATTTGTTGAGTGCATTAGACATCCAATAATGGGCACAGCAGACAGTGTTGTAGAGCTGAAGAAAGGCTTCTCTTAGTAAAAGAGAATGCATGTCATGAAAAACAAGACATAAAGGACATTTGTCAAAAAGCCCTCTTGTACCTTCATACATTTGCACATGCAAGTCTTCCTATCTGGAAAATTTTTTCTTGACTTTCCTCATCTAGCAAGACTCAAATCAGCCTTATCTCTTTCAGGAAGCATGCCCCTGCTCCTCTTTTGTACTCCCACCTATCACACCCTTTTCCCTGTAGAATCCTGGGCTTGCTCCCGCCAAGGCACTTGTCATACTGCATTGTAACCATCAACTGCAATATTGTCCTCTGCAAACTCTAAGTTCCTTGAGGACAGGGCTTGTGCCATCTCCCTTTGCATTCCTGGCCTTCCACTGTCTGAGATTCAGTCTAGCAGATGCTGCTGGTTCCCACCTGTGCCCCCTGGCCCTGATCACTTCAGTGCAGATCTTTCCAGTTCCAACAGACACATCTGCATCTTTGCCCAAGTATTTTCTCTGGCTTTTGGAGGCCACTTTGCTGTTCCTGTGGCAGGTTAGGAGTTAATGCCCTTCCCAAGGGCCTTCAAACCATGCCTAAGGGAGTTGGCATGCTCTCGCCCCTCTCTGCATGGGGAAATTGAAGCTTGTGTTCAATATTGGTTTGCAAAGTTCCCCAGTGGTATGAAAGTCCAGTTGCCCACAGTGGTAATGGACTTGATAACGTGCTCTTCATTGACTGCCAGCCTGCCTTCCCTTCCTGACCTCATTTGCCCACTTCCCTACAGATGTTTCCTGGGATTACCTCTCAAACTACTTGCATTCAAATCCTTGTCTCAGGGTCAGCTTCTGGACCACATAATAGATGCTCAATAAATGATATTTGAATGGATGAAGAAACGGGTGATGGAATTTTCATAGCACAAATATCAAATGGAGCTCTCTACAGCTGGATTTTCTGTAGGGTCTGTATTATCCATTTGAAGTGACCACATTGAGTCAAATTCAAAGTCGCCTTGAAAAGTTTCACTTCACTATGGACCAAGCAGACAAGGCCAAGTGCCAAGAAACTGGAAAGATTCCGTAGTGTGGGACAGAAGCCACGTCAATCTGGTTTTGATTTGGGTCTGCTGGCCAACCTGGTTCCCACCTTTTCCCTCTTCTGTAATCTGTCACGTTGCAGCTTCAACTGGGTCCTGGGTCATGGGGTTCTATTTAAGTGAGAAGCTGTCAGCCTGCGTGTGCTATCCCTTTCCCGGGGGAAACATCAGCAGCTAAGAGTCTGTCCTCACTGTTGTCTCTCAGCCCCTTTAGCTAACACAAGGGGCTGGGAAATAAGGAAACAAGTGAAGGTGTTGTCAATAGTACACAGTCTGACGTTACTGATTACCTTTTTCCCCAATGATCATCTGTCCATTAGACTCTAGCCTGGTTCTAACAGACCATTTCCTGCCCAGCCTGATGTTCTGCCTTCTGCCACTTATATGGGGGGGGGGGGGGTCTGGAAGCACTCAAGCTTATTGGAGACAAAGCTGACCACTAACATTTATTCTATTTGAAAAATTCTTTGAAATTTTTAGAATGTCCAGATTTATAATAAACTAAAATATATTTGCTATTTTCATCTCCCTGTGTTTCTCGACAGGATTTCAGAATTGAGATTTTCTTTTTTAGGTCTAAGAGGCTAGATACCAACTTGGCCCACAGGTGGGAAAGGAACCCAACAAAAACAGCTAATATGTATTGAGTGTTATAATGTGCTAAGAGCACTGTGTATATTATATCCTTTAACCCTCACCCAACCCACAGAACATTCTGATTGTCTCCATCTGACAGATGAGGAAGGAGAAGCCCAGAGAGCTTACAGAACTGGCCCAGAGTCTTTAGGAGAGTAAATGGCAGCACAGGGCACCTGCCACAGGCCTGAGCTCTTGGCACTCAACTGACTCAACAGTTACTGAGCATTCATTATTGCTAGGGGTTGTCATGCAAACTTTCCTTGCTGTCTTGTTTAATCTTCTATTCAGTATGCTCTATTCAGTAGCATTTGTTTTCATTTGGGGTCCGCCAGAGGATACTCTCAGATAAGGATGTGAACACAAGTCTATTTGGGAGGGGATTCTAGAAGGCACCAGTAGCGGAGCAGGGTCATGAGACAGGATAGGGAAAACAGCCACTGCAGGGTTTGTTACTGAGTAACTTACTACCATGGGCTTCTGGGACTCGGTCCATCCTTCCGGTGAGCTTGTAGAACGTGTACCTCAATTACCCTGTATGAGGGGCAAGGAGGCTGGGGGATTACCTACTCTTATGGATCATTAGTTGAGGGCTAGCCCCCTGGCCTGCTGCATACAGGCAGAGGTGGCTCCAGTGCCAGAGAAAGCCAAGAGGTGCAGGTGCCGGCAGTTGGAAGACACACGTGTGTACATTGAAGGACAAGGGTGTGGGGTGTATGGCCAAGGTGCCAGCTGTGCCTGCTACAGTATTATTATCCACATGGCACAGATGAGGAAACAGAAACTTTATAATATACTACAGAGGGCTGGGTAACTATAGATGGAGGCCATAATAACACAGTTATTAGAAATCTCAAGACAGCAAGGACAGACAACACTGTCTCTTCTCTTAGAAAACTTTTACTTTAAACTACAGAAAGATGACCCCCTTCCCTAGGATTAGGTTTCTAGGGGGCAGCTGGGTCCCTTGGGAGGCCCCAAGGGAGAGAGAGGCAGTAGACAATGCTACTAGAAGAAAGAGAAATAATAACATTGAAAAGAGGAAGATTTTCAGTATGCTTACTGTAATATGGCAAAACTTTAAATAGAAAAAAATTCCATAGACCATGAGGGCAATGTTTTAAATCTTTTTGATTACTCAAAAGCAACAACAACAAATGTCCTGTCCTTAAAGAGCTATCTCCAGGTTTGAGAAAGAAAAAGGCATATAATAAATAACCTTTCATCAGGGAATGTTCTGCTCTCCTGAGGCCACAAACCCACCTTTGCTCAACCACAGGAAAGAGGAATTGCCTTGAATGAGAACCTTCCCTGAAACTGGTCTGACTCCCCAAGCAATGGTGCTGTCAGCAGAACATTCCAGGAAAACTCCTTTATCCCAAGGGAGAAAGCCAATTCAGTTAAGGGGGTGGCTCTTGAACCATAAAACTTCAAGTAATTTCTTTTACAACTCTTAACAGTGCTGTATTGCCAAGTGTGGTAGGCAGAGTAATGGCCCCCAAAGATGTTCGTGTCCTAATCCCCAGACCTGTAATATGTTACCTTATGTGGCAAAAGGGACTTTGCAGATGTGATCAGGTTAAGGACTTTCAGTGGAGACATTAGCCTGGATTATCTGGTGAGCTCAATGTAATCACAAGGGCCCTTATAAGTAGAAGAGGGAGGCAGGAGAGTAGGTCAGGAGCCTGCCATTGCTGGCTGTGAAGATGGAGAAAAGGGGCCAGGAGCCAAGGAATGTGGGTGGCCTCTAAAAGGTGAAAAAGGCAAGGAAATGAATTCTTCTCTAGGCCTCCAAAAGGGAACTCAGCCCTGCCAACACCTTGACTTTAGCCCAGTGAGACCCATGTCAGACTTCTAACCTTCAGCACTGTAAGAGAATAATTTTGCCACTACATTTGTGGTAACTTGTTACCACAGCAATACAAGAGCAACGCACCAAGGTCCCCAGGGAGCCACCAAGCTGGCAGGCTGCTCAGGTTTCCAATGAACACTGTGGGGATAGAGTAAGCTCACAATTATCCTTTTCAGAGGTTTCAGGAAAACTTGCAGAGGGAGACAGACAACAGTGGTCCCAGGACATGTCATGGCCTAAGAGGACTCCCCAGCCCTGCAGCCGTCTGGGGGCTAAACACCACAGAAATTAGCAAGCAGTTCCTTTGCAAGGATTTACTGAGCTAACTAAAAACTCTACCCCAGCTGTTTCTCATCATCTTCAGATGGCTTTAATCACATCGAGAATCATAAACCAGTGGTTCCCAAACCTGATTGGGCCTCAGAATTACTTGGGGGCACTTGCTAAAGAAGTCCAAGGCTGCACTGTCTCTGCCCTTAGCTGCTCCATCCCAGGCCTCTCGGATCAGAATCTCTGAGGGTGAGGTCTGGGAATCTGTGTTTTTAACAAGCATCTCCAGGGGATTCTGGCACCCATCTGGGGATCAGAATTTAGGAAACACTGTCCTAAACTTCTCAGCTTTCATGGAATGCTTCAACCAGAAGAGACAGGGGATTTCAAAACCCTCAAGAGAGCTGTGTTAATGAAGGGGCTTCACCATGAGGACACACATTTGCAACCTAAGTGGCTTTCACCCTGATAGTCTCTAGCTGAAGGTTGGTCCCAGAGCTGAAAGTCCACCATGTCAGCAAAGGCCCCTGCATTCAGACTCCAGCTCTACCACATCTCCCAGAGCCCTGGCCTCAGCCTCACTACTCCAAGATCTCCATTAACAGAGAGGCAAACTTGAACAATACCCAAAATGGTAGACACTATTGGTGGACTATTCAACAGCCTCTTCTTCCTTATTGCTTATGGGTTTTTTATTTTAATTTTTTTCTTTATTGATTTGAAAGAGAGAGAGAGAAACCTCGATATGTTGTTCCACTTACTTATGCATTCATTGGTTGATTCTTTTATGTGCCCTGACTGGGGATCAAACCTGCAACCTTGGTGTATCAGGGCGATGCTCTAACCAGCGGAGCTACTCAGCCAGGGCCTTCCTTATTGCTTTCTAACAGAAGCCTGGTTTTGCTGGCAGACAGCAACTGAGCAGAAAAGGTGGGTCTCTCCCCCAACCTCAGAACACAATTGCTGTAATCCAGTCATGGGAATCCAATTCTCTTTGCCAGTGATTGGGGAAGAAATTATCCCATGACCCAATTCCAAATAAGAGACCAACAAGAAGTCTGCTGGGTGCTTCCTGACATGAAGGAAAACATTTTAGGAAGTTTTCTTTCTACTCACTCTCTTCTTTTCTGCTTGGGACACTACTTACTGTGTGGGAACATAAAGGTTGGTGCTGTAATTACCATCCTATAGCCATGAACTGACAGATTTAAAGGTTTAAGAAACATGCTAAAAATTACAGAGCAAAAGAATGAAGAAGAGTAGCCCTTGATAAAATTATTGGACAGCTTTACCAACCTTCTAAACACCTAGCTCCTGATTTCTTGGCATGGGAGACTAAATAAAAGTTTATGTTGCTTAGGCCACTGTCAGTTATTCTATATGGCAGCTTGAAAACATACCCTCCCCCCCATTTTTTGACATCACCTCCATTGAGAGGTACAGTCTATGTCTCGTCTTGAATCTGGGCTCTGTGACTACTTGACCAATAGAAATGGTGGAAGTCAGTGCCAGTTTCTAGACCCAGGCCTTAAGAAACAAGCCATCTTCTTGTTCCTGTCTCTAGGGACACTTGTCCTTACAACACAGGCTCGAGGCCATGAGGAAATCTGAGCAGCCTGTAGAGAGGCCTACATGGAAAGGAAACGAGAACCCTGGTCCCCAGCCTGGCTGAGCTCTAGCTGGCAGCCAGCAATCACTTGTCAGCCATTTGAGTGAGCCATCTTGAAAGTGGATCGTCCAGTTCCAAGCTGAGCAGTGCCAGCTGATGTCATGTGAAGCAGAGACAAGACTTCCCTACCAAGCTCTGCTCAAATTGCAGATTCATGAGATAAACAAATAATTATTGTTATTTTGAGCCACCAAGTTTTGGGGCGTTTCATTATATATCAATAGGTTATGGGAACATTCTGTCACTTGCAGCTGAACTACATTCAAATGGGTGCAGAGCCATCTTGCAGACAGTCTGCAAGCTTTCTTCTATAAAGCGCCAGATAGTGGTTTTGGGTTTGCAGGCGACGGCCTCTGTTGCAACTACTCAGCTCTCCCATTGTGACATGGCAGCCACAGACAATAAGTAAAGGCATGGGTGTGGCCACATTCCAATAAAACATAATTTATAAAAACAACTGGTGAGCAGGATTTGACCTTTGAACAATAGTTTGCTGACCCCTACTGTATATCACAGCTACACATTCTGCCTCCTCCCAAGCCTGACTCCTTCGGTTAGTCCTTGCCCTGGTCCTCATGTCACCCAAGAAGAGACCACTGGACATATTGCCATCATTCATCATCATGTTTTAACCAGCCAGCAGGGAAGTTGAAAAATTCAACTTTCCACTGTGCATTGAACCTGGGCCCTGGCCAAAAAGCCTTCCAAAAGCCTGTGGTTTCTCCCAGGGAGCCCAGACATCAAAACCATAAAGACTCTTCCCCAGGCAAATTGTTACCCCCACTTGACACTCTGTTTAATGGAAAGCCTTTCCCAGAAATAAGTATATTAAAATAAGCTTTGCATTTTTTTACATTAACTGAAATTTGATGCAAATTGATAATAAATTACCTTCCCCCTACTCATTCATTTGGGAATCACATAAACTAGTTTACAGTTATGTATTATTACATTTCACATTAATATAGCCATAGGAAGCTAGGCTTTAGAGAAATTTGCTTCCAACACACCATCAAAAATCGAGGAGGTAAAAGTGGGCTTTGGTGGGATATCTGACTCTCTTAATGTGCTGGCCACTCAGAGTTGTGAAAAGTAAGGCATCAGTGCGCTGCTCGAGGCCCAACCAATTCATCAAATGGTCACCATTTATCTTATTTATCTGGCATAATTTTTCCCATTTCAAGACCTTATAGTCTTCCTTTATTCCTTTCTTCTTTTTTTCCATTTTTCTTTCCTTCCTTCCTTTCATTAACTTTTACATGAATACTTTCAGGACCGTTAGCAATGCACTACCTCTGGATGGCAATAACTAAATTAGAGAATAAAAAAGATTTACTATCGAATGGAGATAAGACAGACAAAAGGGCAAACTGACTAAACATATTCCAGGTAAAATTTCTAAGTACACCTCTGCACTTAAAATACAAGTTCAATGGAGACTTGTGTTTAAAGATGGTGGACTGAACACACATTTACCTCTGCTTTCTCTTGAAGCATCACTAAACAACAGAAAATGAATTTTTAAAAGACAAACCCATAAAGGCAGAGAAAATGAGAGATAAATTTTAGAAAGCATCTGAATGGGTAGTAGGTAACTTAGCAAACTTGAGAAAGTAAATACTAAGCAGGCAATAGGGTTGGGAAGATTCTAGAACTTAATGTGTACCGTAGAACTGCCCAAATACCCAGAAATGGGTGATACCACATGCTCTATAAACAGAAGTAAATGTGGGGCTAAAGATAGAAGAATTGGTTGAAAGTCTGTTTAGAAGACCACTCTAGGTTTCCCACTCTACTTTCTACAGACAGGCCACTGACATTCCCATGGGATGAATAGCCCCTAAAGAGCATAAAAATGAAGTTCTCTGGACAGTAAGTTACCAGGTAGATTAGAGATGAAGGCATGTCGAAAAGGGTTAAGTAAAGTCAATGTTCTAAATATCAGGGAGACCTGTTTTCTTCCTCACTGGCTTTCAGAAAAATGGCAGGCAGACTTATGCAACCCCAGGTAGGAAACGGCAGTATCCTACTTTGAGGATTATGGACAGCCCAAGAAGAAAGATCTGAAATTACTGTGTAATTAAACATGAACTGATAGCCAAGGGTCAATGGATACCTGCTGGAAATCTCTGACTTGAAAGAGAGATGTGAAAGCCAATCAGTAAAGCCTTGGCAAGAACAAACACTATACAAGGAAAAGGAACATGAAAAAAAAACAAGCTATTGTTAACATTGTAACAGAAATAATATGGGGATAATAGCTAAAATTTATTGAATGTTTGCTATATACAGATACTATTCTAAGCCCTTTACATTAATTAACTCATTTAATTCTTACAATAGCCCTATAAGGTAGGTACAATTATTACCCACATTTTAAAGATGAGGAAACCAAAGCCCAAGGAGATTAAGGAATTTACCTAAGTTTATGCAATTAGTAGGTTGGATCTAAACCCAAGCAATCTGGCTTCAGAGTCTGCACTCTATCAATCAATTTTGCATCCCCCAAGTAAGAACAAGATGACATTAAAAAAGAATATTTGGAAAACCCAAAAATAAAACAGAAAATTCTTTAGAATTAAAAATATTATAGAATCAATTTTTAAAGTCAATAGAATTGTTGGAAAATGAACATGAGGAAAGTTTTCTAAAGGTAGAGCAAAAAAGATAGAGATAAAAATTAAGAGATAAATGATAAAAACAATGAAAAGATTAGTCCAGGAAGTGTAACATCTGAATAATAGCCTTTCCAGAAAAAGAAGAGAGAAAATAAAGCGGATGATATCTTCAAAGAAAATAATTCAAGAAATTTTCTTAGAACTGAGAAATATAAATTTCCAGATTGAAAGGGGTCCCAAAGTATCCAATCCAATGGAAATGGATCTATGTGAAGGCACACCATTGTGAAATTTTAGAACTCAGAAAAAAGAGAGGGACTGAAAGGCTTCTAGAGAGAGGAAAAAATGAATTTTATCAAAAAGTTGAAGAGTCAGAATAAATTTGGAGTTCTCAACAGCAACTGGAAGCTAAAAGATAATGGAGAAATGCTTTCAAAATAGTAAGAGTAAATGATTCCCAACTCGGCATCCTATACTCAGAAAAATATATATAAAGTAAATATGAGAAAGTATAAATATATTTGCAACCATGAAGATGCTTTAAAATGGACATTCTATACACCCTTTCTCAAGAAGCTAATAGAGGATGTGCTCCACCAAAACAAGGGAGTAAACCAAGAAAGAGAAAAACATGGAATCTAGGAAACAGGAAATTTAATATCTGAATCTGACCTAAGATTAAAGAAGTAAAGAAACCAACCAAGAGGTAGAGAAGCAACAAGGTCACATTGCAAAGAGGTGTTTGTTCAGGGAGGAATTATTGCAGCCATCTTTGCAAATAATCTACCACAGTAAGAAAGAAAATATAACAGTATACTACATAGCTCAGCTGTGAATATTATTTACATAGTCACAATAATGTGAATGCTTTATACTGATCTAAACTATAATTTTGAGAGAGACAAAGGAGAGAGAATATAGGTGATGGTGGTGAAAGAGAACTAAATACTCATTTTTCATCATAGAAAGTCAATAAAAATGAAAAGATAATACCTAAAACTAAAAAATCATGAAGTAGCAGTATAAGTGTGCCAAAGTTAGAGAGGTAAATACCCAAAGAGATATCCAAAGGAGATGAAGGAGCAAGGGGAGGGGTTTGCCAAAGACTTATATTTGTTCATAAAAAGCCTGTAGAACGATTTCACTGTTTAAATTATATCCATGTATAGTATGACAAAAATAAAAACCAATATTTTAAAAGGAAGGTGTACTACTTCTGATATAACAATTCAATCTCTCATTGACAACCCAAAGCCAATACTAGAAGCTGTGTTCTTCCCCTAGCCAATAAACAAGTAGACTTAAAAGGCAGCCGTTTTATACAAATACATGTAGACAAAATGAAAAGGCCTCAAATAGAAGTAAAGACTCCAAGTGACATAGCCTGGAGGCTGATGAAAGGCCACTGTAATGTTAACCAGCTTGCCTAATAGGTATAAAGCTAATTTATACCCAGAACATTCCCATCCATGTGAGAGAATGACCCTCCATTTTATGACATGTTGTATTAATGTCAATCAATAAAAGTTTGAGGGCTTTATACATTATGGATAATAATGTTGGAGCTTTGCAAACCATTCCTATGGGGGGAGCTACACAAAATTCTTTGGAAGAGAACAGAGCAAAGCAACCAAGGCCTGCAGGCGGAGCTGAACTCTCATTGGGTTGGAGCAGTTCAGCTATGCAAATGAGACCAGAAGCTGGCCCACCTCCAGGCTGGAGACAGGAAATGCCCTGGTGATGGTGAGGCCATTTGAAATGGGAAAGTGGGTCTGGATCTGTTTAGGAAGGAGGCTCAGGGGACAGGGGACTTATTCCTAGACCATGATACTGTGCCATACAGATAGGTTGGGGAACTTTGACCAAGTCACTTAGTTACTTACACCTCAGTGGTTGCTTTTTAAAATGGGACATACTAGTTAATTCAATGGGAGGAATCTTTTCACAATGTTATACGTATAGCAAATTGTCACATTGTACACTTTACATATCTTACAGTCTTATTTGTCAATTATACTTCAATAAAGATGAAAAATAAAATAAAATAGGACATACCTAATCACCTACACTTGGAGTTGTGACATTAGAAAAATCTGTATACTATATATTCACTTTCAAAATTTTCTATTTCCCCTAACTTGACTTTGGACTTGGCCATATAACTTGGTTTGGTCAATGGGATGTAACTGGAAGTAACAGTGTATTGGTTCTGAGCCTATACCTTAAGAGGCCTCACTTGTGTCTGCTTGGAAGAATGTGCCTCCAGATCTCCCACTGGTCTAAGGAATATAAGAAACACGTGGAGCAGATCTGAACCCAATTTGCAGCTAGAGCCCAGCCCAGCTGATCCAGTCTAGATTAACAGAGGCACATCAGCCAACTCTCATATGTGAGAGGGAAAAAACGCCACTGAGATTGTGTGGCTGCTTCTTACACAGCAAATGCTGACTGATACATGTGATCAAGCCAAGAGATTATAAGGACAAGAAGACCAGGAGCTGAAAAGGCAGTGACAATTGGAAAGCACCTAGAGTGATATAATCTGAGAATAAAGAGAGGCTGTGTACTGAGAAACTCAGAGTATCTTAGTAGAATTTTTGAGATAGGGAATTCTTACTCTATAAGCAGATAGTTTTATGGGGTTTTTAATATTTACATTTTAGGATTCCTTTCTTTCCTCAGCTTTTATGGTTGTGTGGCCGCTTTACCAAGGAGGAAAGACAAAGATCTGTATCCACAACAGGCCTGGAGGAAAGGACGCGTGAGCTTCTGGGGTCTGGGTATCATGAAAATGAATGCAAAAACATTGATGGGGGAAAGGCAGAGATTCAAGGAGACAAAATCAGGCAACACAAGTGGCTCTTCTTGCCTGGAGTGGTTCGTCCTCTAAGGTCTTCTTTCATGGAGCGCTCAGCACTGGGTTGGGTTTAAATATGTAATTCATGTATACAGCCAAAATTTACTTGGGTTTGAATTGAAGGCATAATCCAAAGTTGTTCCACCGCACCCTGAACTCGCAGAGCCTCTGCAAGAACATCTTACTCGTCTGTGCATCTCCTGTGGCTTGCACAGTGCCTGGCCCATGTTACATGGATGGATAGATAAATACTCACTTCTTGGAATTTGGCAAAGTATAAACTTATACAGAATTGAGGCATTTTTGCTTGGAGATAATTCTACTGAATAAGGACTTCATCTAAAGTTCTTTATTTTTTTTTCTTAAAAAGTTGGAATCTTATTGTTATTTCTTTGACCATAATCTTTCTTTTCACTGTGTTTGTGTGTGTGTGTGTGTGTGTGTGTGTGTGTGTGTGTATTTAGTTTTTTATTAATTTATTTTTGTTACAGATGTTTCTCCTTTTTCCCCTCACAGACACCGTCCTCCCTATCCCACTCCCCACCAAGCATTTTTGTCTGTGTCCATTGGTTATGCATACATGCATATAAGTTCTTTGGTTCATCTCATCCATCCCCCGCCCCCCTCCTCTGAGGTATGTCAGTCTGACGAACCATACTCCTTTCTATATCTCTGGGTCTGTTTTGTTCATCAGCTTTTTCTGTTCACTATATTCCACAAATAAGTGAGATCATGTGGTATTTGTCTTTCTCTGATTGGCTTATTTCGCTTAGCATAATACTCTCCAGGTCCCTCCATGTCGTCTCAAAGGATACGAGATCTTTCTTTCTTACAGCTGCATAGTACTCCATTGTGCACATGTGCCACAGATTTTTTATCCACTCATCTACTGATGGACACTTGGGCTGCTTCCAGATCTTAGCTATTGTAAATAGTGCTGCTATGAACATAGGAGTACATATATTCTTTCTGATTGGTGTTTCAGGCTTCTTAGGATATATTCCTAGAAGTGGGATCACTGGGTCAAATGGCAGTTCCATTTTTAATTTTTTGAGGAAACACCATATTGTTTTCCATAGTGGCTGCACCAGTCTGCATCTAAAGTTCTTTAAATCACTGTGTACACTGGGTGCTCAAATATCTTTAATATCATTGCTATCATTTAATAACATTTTGGAGCTTCCTCCACTATCTAGTAACTAACAAAATTCATTTAAAACAAGTTCTCTGACATCTAGGACCTTACTGTGTAATGGAATGTTAATACAGTATTTAAACTGCAATAGTATTCATAGCTTTGGTTATATGTCATTTCTCAGTCTCATTAATTTCTGTTTTTTGTAGTCCAAATGCTAAGGTGTCAGCTGGTGCAGGTGTGTTACAACTGAGGGCCACGTGAACCAGATGGCTTCAAAACAGCTTCTCTGCCCTATGATGACAGAGTACACTGGAGCCCCAGCCGGCTCACTCTCAGATTGGAACCACTGGTCACAAAGAGGACATGGTGGCCAGAAAACTCACACATTGAGCACATCGAGTGAAGGTGACGGCCCACAGCATTGCAGATTGGGGGCAGAATATGTTTTCCCAAACACCAGCTGCCTCTGAATATCGCCTATTTCTGCCCCACTTCTTACCTCTCTGATGACCACGACTGCCCTTATCACCACCTGGATCCTGCCGCCAGCCTCTGAACATCCTCACCTGCCTGACGATCCTCCTGTCTTCCACCTGCCCTCCCCTGCCCTCCTTTCCCACCTCCGTCCTTAACATCAGCACCTGCCCCACCGCAGGGTGTCCTCCCTGGCCCAAGACCCCCCACTGGCAGCATCGAGAGTGGAATTTTCAGGAGCTGCTGATGGCAGCAGCATCGTTAATGTGCCTGTGAAGAGTACCTGCAAATGTCGAGGCATTTATTTCTGTTCATTGATTTCAATTTGCTGTGCAGTCATTTCCTAGGCTCCCATTGGCCCGTGTGCTCAGAGCCCGCTTCAAGGTGCGGCTAAGAGCAGCTCGGAGTTCCTGGGGCGGCCAGTCCTCCATCGCCGGGCACAAGCCAGAGCTCCGTGGCGGCCACGTCCATATGTGGGCCAGCGCCGAGTGAATGGGAAAACATTTTGAAGCCGCAGGCTTCTCCTGAATTAAATATTTACTTATTTCATGCCTCTCCCTCTGTCCACAGAGAATCCAGCTCAAACTAAATAACAAAGGAGGTCAGGCTTGTGATCTGCACAAAAATACTTACCCTGCAATTATAGGAATATCGGGCCTTACAATTAATGCCAGGACTGTGGAACTTGGAGCAAGCCCAAAGAAAAGCAACAGAAATGATGCAGGGGCAGAAAGATAAAGCTGGTAGGAAACGCTAGAGAGGTGGGGCTTGTTTTGAATGGAAAAGACCTTGAGGGTGCCTTAATTACAGTCTTCGTTATATTCCCATGCTGGAAAATGACAGTGTGGAGTCTCCTGTTCTGCTGGGGACACACTTAACCTCTACCACCAGGTCAGCCACCCCTTGTGTTCAAATTTTTTATCTCAATTCCATATTAATAAAAACATAGTGAGCACTCAACCCATAATTGGGTTAAAATCATTTCGTTTTCATTTATACCATTGTCCTAATATTATCTTCATGATGAAGCATGCACAAAAACAGGAAATATTAAAGGGTGCAATCAGCACAACTTTAAATGAACATACTAAACTGTTCTTCCCACATCTCAATGGATCACCTTGTCGTCACACCCACTTTGGTGTCCTCAGTCTGGACTGAAAATATGCCCAGCCACAAAAACAAGGCCACCTGGTCACATCTTTCTCGCCCAGAATGGAGACTGTTTTAGAGACCAAGATCCCCAGAAGCGCATCTGAGATGAGGATTCATGTGCAAGTGACTGATTAAGGACAGGCTCCCAGGGGACGTGGGAGAGGGAGTGGGGAAGACAGATAGGGAAGGTGGGTGCCGGAGGAAGATGTGACTTCCAACAAGGTCCCTGCAGAGGGTAACGCAGCCTGCTCCTGCAGGGGCTTTGGAGTGTCACGCCTCAGGATAGTCCTGAAGGCAAAGGAGCTGGGCTTTCACACTCCTCTGCTGCCAATCATTGGTTAATGCAGGTCTCGGGGCTGAGGGAGCAGGGGCGATGCCCACCCCAGGGCTTCTCCCACTCTCGGGACAGGTGGTGTGGCTTCCGTAGCTTGAGGACAACGCTCCACAAAAGAGCCCCCATTGCTGGCTGGAGAAAGCACACTGCAGAAGTGGGGAGATGCAACAACAACAAAAAAAGAGGTAAAACTGTGTGCAAGGAGATCTGGGGAACACTGACATTATGCACTGTGGTAACTCATGTTATATGCTCAGTTAATGTTCACTGACTGATGGACTGAACTGTGCAATGCGTGCTCCCAAGTCAGACTCGTGCTCTCATGCAGGGGTTCTGGAAGCTTTCTTTAGATGAGGTGAGAGGAGTGAGGGGGTTGGATTCCGTGCCCAGCCCTGGATTGAGGAGAGAACTCTTTTTGACCTGTGTGTATGGCAGCCCTCAGGAGATTGAGACCAAGATGTCTTCCTTGTAAAACATCAGTGAAGACAAAATAGCGCCACAGAGGTGGTGGTCTGGCAAGCTGGAGCGGAGCCTGCACTTTCAAAAAGCATTGCTCTAGGTTTGGCCGAGCAGCGGGGACCTGCGGCCCCTGGAAATTTAAGCCAAGGACAAGAATGCCCCATTTGCCAACTCACGCTGCTGCTGTGTGACCTTGGGTAGAGTTGGCTCCTCTGCACTCTCTCCACGTGGACACTTCTGCATCTGTTAAAATGAGGAGGGTGCGCCCTGGCCGGTTTGGCTCAGCGGTTAGAGCGTCGGCCTGCGGTCCAGAGAGACCCGGGTTCGGTTCCCGCTAAGGGCATGTACCTCGGTTGCAGTTTGTCCCCGGCCCTGGTTGGTTGTGCGGGAGGCAGCCACTCGATGTGTCCCTTTCACATCCATGTTTCTCTCTTCCTCTCTCTCCCTCCCACTCTATCTGAACAAAAGGTGGAAAAATGTCCTTGGGTGAGGACAAAAAAAAAAAAAAAAAAAATGAGGAGGGTGCGCTTGCTTCCTGCCTGATCCACATGTAAATATTCTGCTTCTAGAAAACTCGGGAGCGCTCCAAAGAGGAGAAGTGATGAGAACCTGGAGTCAGGGCTTTTTATCATTGTGGCCGGGATGGGCAGGCGGCTGCCCACAGCAGAGCAACTTGTTATATGTTTGGGGCTGCGTTCTGAGGACCCGGAGTGCACCATGCGGCCATGTCACAAACAGCCGTGGCTCCCCACTGTGATGTTATCACCCACTGTTTTCTGGTCCCTATTGCCAACATATCGCCATTAACATTTCACCATTTTTGCAGCATTCTTTAATGAAGATCTCTATTTCATCATCCAAAATGTTATAGAGTTAAAAGTGTATGGACATGGATCCTAAGGCCACTGGATTTCTGACTCACCAGACAATGATCAAATTCATATTTTTTCTGCACCACCCGCCTTTTAGATGGTGTTTATGTTTCATGTTAAATATAATTCTCTTTGGCTTCCCCGGCTGCCTGGGGCCTAGTTCTGCTCTGTCCTGGAGCGGCTCACCCGGGAGCTGCCTCTCCATGTGGCCTCTGGGGTCGATTCATTTTTCTCCCAATGCCTTAATGAGTGATGATTTCTAGAGACAATCAGATCGGCTGTGCGGGAGATTCAGTTCCATCATTACGACAGCCGGAAACATCACAGGCACCATTTTTCAAATCCATGTTTTTCATCACACAGATATGAGTTGATTAAACCTTTGTGATATTACATTGGGGTATTTGAAAATAGCCTTGACTGGCCAGCATGTGGGTCTTGTTTCTGATAAATCTATTACTGCTATGTGTGGTACTTTTACATATGGCATTTGAGAGCAAAGACCGAAGCCAGACTCCCTGGATCCAAATCTCAGCTCTGCCACTTACTGCTGTGTAACTTTGATCAAGTTACTTCAACCTCCCTGCGCCTCAGTTCCCTCCTTGATAAACTAGAAATAATATTAATAATGAGATACTTAACTCATAGGGTTAAAGTAGTTAATATGTGTAACATGCATGCACATAGTAAGAGCTACAGATGTTTGCTATTTTTATTATTTACTCCACTCTACAGTCCCGTGAGGTAGAGCTAATTTGTTGATTAGGAAACTGATATTGGAGAAGGGTTAAGTAACTTGTCCAAAAAGAGACATGACACCAAATTTTATGTTCAGAATTGAA
Organism: Tadarida brasiliensis; assembly: GCA_030848825.1. Taxonomy (NCBI): domain Eukaryota; kingdom Metazoa; phylum Chordata; class Mammalia; order Chiroptera; family Molossidae; genus Tadarida; species Tadarida brasiliensis. Next base: position 104,040,120 of record CM061280.1, on the reverse strand, counting down.
TGTCTGTGGTTACTGCTGTTTTACTTCTCCCTTCAAGGTTGGCCTTTATGTGAAGGTAAATAAAGATGTTGCTGGGGAGGACCCCACCCCCAGCTCCATCAGCAAGCAAAAGGACCAAATGAGACACACACAAGCAGTCACTGATCAAGCCCAGATTAAGCATCCACTATGTGCTAGGCACTGTGCCAGGCCCTTGAGGATCTTGCAGGCTATCTAGAGAGCTGGACAGAGACAAAACTAACCCCATACACCATGTTGAGGGCCAGAAAAGACACCTGTACCAGGAATAATGGGAAAATAGAGATCTGAGGAAAAGGGAGAAGCAGGGAATCTGGTTAATATTGTTGGCTCCCCTGACTCATGCCTTGTATCAGTCAGGTTTCTGGCAATTCTGCTGCATAACAAACAACCCCCAAGTTTCCATGGCTTACAGTAACAATCGTTTATTTATTTTTTTTTAGCTGAGCTTAGCTCTAGGTCTAGATTGGTTTCAGGGCTATACCATAGAACTCTGCCTTCTGAGACCAGCAGCTATCAGCACATATTTCTCAAAGCAACCAGCAGGAGAGCAAGAGGCCAATACAAACCACACAAGCATATTTAAAGCTTCTATTCATATAATTTCTGCTAACTTCCCATTGGCCAAAACAAGTCATATAACCAAGCACCATTAATGGCACAGGGTACTATACTCTGCCTACTCTAACAGGGGAGCCTGCAAAGTCACATCAGTGCGCTCATATAATCCTATTATCAGGATGGAGTAAAGACCTGGGAGCAAGAATGCAATCTACCTTGAGAGTCACGGGCAAAGCCAAGGAAGGAAAATAATGTGAGTTTTACAAGCACTAACAGCTATCCCAGGAAACAGGGTGTGGCTAATATATTTGTTAGGTGAGACAAAGAAACTCAACTCAAATTCCCCTTTGCTACGTAACTGGGAAGTCTGGGATTTCTTGTATTCTAGTTTAACTGTTTCCAAAAGCTCAAATGATGTTGTCTCTCTCCATCGTTCTGATCTGGTTTTTCTGTGTAGTGGGAAGTTGGACTTGTCAGCCTGACGATTTTGTGATCCCAGAGGAAGCTTGAGTCTCCTACAGCACTCACATAACAAATCTCAGGGAAGCTACCAATTGGCCCAGTTGGCCCCATCTGTGCATCTGTGAACCAATTATTGTGACTCTAGAATAGAATGCTCTGTGTGACTGCCTAGGACAGTGGACTGGGGACACAATGATTGTCACTCCCACTGAGACCACTTAGAGTGGAAGAGGGTCAGTTCTCCAAAGAAAATCAGCACGTCTTGGTTGAAGGAAAGGCAAAGTCACTTTGCAAAGGGGTTTGGGGGATGGGAGGATTTGTTGCAGGCATTTTGGTAAACAATCTACCACAGTCCGGTTGGAATGAACTCAGGACTCTTGGTTGTGAAGTCTCCCCACCACCAGGTGATATTGACATGAGTGGTCAGGCACACTTTGAAAATGCATTAGGTTCCTCCCCACTGTGGTGCTCTCCTATCAGACAGCTCCACTCTCCCCCATCCACACTTACCCTTCAAGGCAAACCCTAGCTGCATACCTACTGCAAGAAGCCCTTCTTATCTCTGTGCCCCTCAGTCAACTCCCATAGTCACTGTTCTAGGTGTTTCAAAACAGATACTGTAGTGTCCTTTCTTGCCTCTTTCCATTGTGGCCCTCTGAAGCGAAGTCCTCATCTCCTAGACTACCAGATCTTGGAGGGCAGATGGCACAACTTAAATGGCACCGACCCCTGCCCCATGGCACTGAGGACAGGGCAATGCCCTCATCGACACTTAGCAACTGGTAGGTAAATAGAGTTACCACTCCTTGCGGGACCCTGACCTTCCTCCAGCCCCTCCTAAGACAAAAACCTTGTCCCTGTATTTGGGTGTCATTGTAGCTCCTTAAAAAAAATCCAGAGTTGGGGTGGGTAGAGGAAAGGGGAGAAGAATTAGACTATTAAACTCTCCTGGGTCCAAACTGAGGGAGTATAGCCTAATGCAGTTTAATTTAAAAGGAAAGAAAAGCGCACTGTCCCCATTGCTACAAACAGGCTCCTTGAGCTCTCGCTGCCTTCCCGCCCTGGCTTCACTCCATGCGGCCATGAGAAGCAAACTCCAGACGTCCTCTTGCATTTCTCCTTCATTCAGTTCTTAAGTAGCAGAAAAAGGCATTATATTAGGACTTGCTAGAAGTGAGGGTACCTACCGTTAAGTGTCTCAGCTACCATCTAATTCTCATTAACACAGACAACCTGATATTTGTTATATATTGTTGGATTCGGGTAAGAAAGTAACTTGATTTAGGAAGCAGCAGGGGCTGCCGCTGTGAGGTCTGTAGAGTTTCCCCGCCCCCACTCACCCCCACAGTTTCTAGAATGTGCCCATCGTGAAGGGTAATCCCACAATTTGGGAGAAACACAAGCTCTCCTTCTGTGCCATTCAACAAACACCAGGGAAGTGTCCTGCCCTTTTCCGGGGCTTCTATCTTTGGCCAAGGTTCCAGAAAGCCTTGAGATCCTCCCGACAGGCATCCAGTGCACATCTTATCAAAAGAATAAAAGTGCCTTATTTCCCTTGGCAGAGGTGCTGTGACATAACTCCAGAACAAACGCTCCGCTGGAATGTGGACTGCCTTCCAAACGCTTGCCACGCTTGCTCACAGGGGCTGCACTCTCCTCTGCTCAGATCATTTGCGAGGTTTGAAATGCATCCATATTAAACACGGACCACAGCATTTGCCTTCCCATCAGCATTCCACAGACTTGATATGAGAAGACAATTCGGCCCTTCGTACTGAGCTGAAAAGCTGGCATTCTGACAAGCCATTTCATGAGAAATATCCCTGAGAAGTTGAGAGGTTGGCTGCTGGCGGGTCATCGTGGTGTGATGTGTGCTGAGAAGGTGGACGCAGCCAGACCGCTGGGTTCATCCACTCAGCAAATGTTTATGGATGGTGTGCTGGTGCGCAAGCCCCAGCGAGAGGGAGAACGCGAGCCAAGGAGTGGACTCTGCCTGCAGGAAGTTCACAGTCCGGTGAGGGAGCAAGTTCCTTTCCAACACCCACTAGACAATAATGCACAGGCCAGAAGTGGTAAAGCACTAAGGAGGAGACAGACAAATGACAATCAGTGGCATCAGATCCCTGGACATGGTGTCAACAAAGTCAGATTCAGCCCACACTAGCTACTGGGCAAGACACGGGTTCCTCTGGGTTCATCAAACCGGAGGGCGCTGGAGAGAAGATTTAGAAGTTGTAGAAGACTGAGAAGATGGTGAGATAAGTCAATGGGGCAGAGGGGTTCAGATCAGGTTGAAAACACATTCAGTTTTTTCTCTCTCCATCTGTCTGTCTTTGTGCCCCTATTTGATTTTGCCTTTTTCTATATTTCTTTCTCTCTTCCACCTCCTCCTCCTTCTTTTCCCTTTTTTCCTCCTTCTCCTTCTCTCTGTCTCTATCTGTTTGGCTCCTCCCCTGATCATTGCTCTTTCTCTTTCTGAATTCTTCTTTTAGATTCATTTGTTCTGGGGTTTTTTTCCTTGTCATTCTTTTAACCTATCTTTTCATTCTTCAATGTCTTTTTCCTCTCCTCCTAGCTCTGAGAAAACTAGACAAGGAACTGAAAATACATACTCTCTCTCTCTTTTTTTTTTTTTTTTTTTTTGGCTCATTTGCTTCAAAGCCATTCTGCTTGATTTTTTATTTTAAAAGGCAAAAAGTGAACCAGACTTTAAAGGGAAACAAATAAATAATATTTAAGTTACATGTGGTCTTCATTAGGTATTTGTCTGTGTTCACTGTTATTAAAATAAATAAGGAACTCTGAAAGATTATTTCAAAAAGTAAAACGGGGAAAAGTTAGGTGATATGGGTAACCAATTCATAGAAAGAAAATTTCTAATGATTAACAAAAAGATGAAGAGATAATTAACCCCCATAAGCTATTACAGAAATACTAATTAAAATAGCATCATTTCACACCTGAGGTATTGGCAAAACTTACAAAGTTGAATAAAACCAAATGCTATAGAAGATGTGGGGAAATGGGAATCCTTGTGCACTGCTGGTGGGATTGCAAAGTAACTCTGTTATTCTGGAGGAGTATCTGTCAGTGCTTAGAGAAATGAAGTCTGCACAAACCCTACAACCTAGAAATCCTCCAGGTCTTCACCCCGGAGAAACTCTTGTACAGGCTCATGACAGAGCATGATTGAGGCTGTCCATCATAGCTGCATTTGCAGTGCCAAAGAATGGGAGACAACCTGGGCATCCCTCACAAAGGGAAAGGAGAAGTAAGATGGTGCTAGATATATATGACATAGATACATATGATGGTGGTAGAAACATATGATGGTATTTCTTGTAGAAGTCAGAACCAATGGACCACATTTACATACAGCACATGGACAGATCTTTAAAAACAGTGTTGAGTGAAAAGAGAATAAGATCTATGGCTTTATATTAAATTACTATTCTTCTAAATTAAAAGCACATGTATACCATCTATCATATAAAGCACAAAAAACACCATATATCTTTCAAAGGATAGACATTAGAGTAGGTGCTGGACCTGGGAATACGATGGGGAGAGAAGAATGGAGTGGGGATGGGGGATGTACAGGGAAAATAAGAAGATAAATAAAACAAGAGGGGTCTATGCCTGGATAAATGAGCATGGCAGTGAGACATGTTCTGAGGTATATGATTAACTCAATTGTCTGCATCTGAAGTCCAAAGGAAAAAAAGACAAAAAGAAAGGGAGGACGAAGAGGGAGAGAGAGAGAGCAAAGAAGACAAACAAGGTCATTGTCCTCAAGAAGTTCAAAGCAGGTATAATAGAGCCTTTTTTAAAAAAAAAATTATTGATTTTTAGAGAGAGGGGAGAGAGGAGAGAGAGAGAGAGAGAGAGAAACATCAATTTGTTGTTTCACTTATTTATGCATTCATTGGTTGCTTCCTGTATGTGCCCTGACCGGGGATCAAACCGAAACCTTGGCATATCGGGACGATGCTCTAACCAACTGAGCTACCCAGCCAGGGACTAGGGCCTCTTTTAAAGAGGAGAAAAATGAAGGTCACAATGAAGTCATTGAAGGACTTGCCAAGGTTACATGACAAGGAGAAGCTTGGGCCCAGTTCTTGTCATTTCTAGACAGGCTCTTCTAGCTGCCTGTTTCTTACAATGCAAGGAAGCAGTGTGCTCTCAATGGCCCAAATTCAAGATAACCAAGGTGGTGGCCAAAGGGATGAAAGAAGAAGGAAGGCTGATAAACGGCTTTGGTCAAGTGGGTGGGGACCCTCTCTGATCAGACCAGACATCTGGGCAGTGGCTCAGGGGGGCTGGTAGCCACTACTAAGCAAAGAAGCAAGGAGATCCAAGGCTTGAGTGTATACAGTTCTCATATCCTTGAAGGAACAAGTGAGACATACAGAGAACGTCTTAGGAGGCTTTCTTTTCCACTCTTTCTGCTCTGGGCTGTTCCAGATATTTCCTTTCATCCTAACTCAGTTTCATAGAAACATGTATGCAGCCATAACTTCTTCAATTTTAAAGGACAGAAACCCAATTCAAAAACAGACTAAAAGAAAAGAAAAGAACAAAAACAACACTGGGGTGGGGGTTATCTGCTCATATTACTGGCCAGTTCAAGGAATACAGCCCACTTCAGGCATGGTTCGATCCAGAGTTTCAAGCATCGTTAGAGGACAGCCTGTTTCTCTGTCTGCCTGTGTGTCTTTGTGTGTGTGCGTGTGTGTATGTGTATCTTATTCTCTCCCACCACCCTCATCTTTTTCTACTTTCCTCAGTGTTGACTTCATTCCCAGGCAGGATTTCCCCTCACCCCCAGCAAAGATAGTTGATGTCTGGACCAGACTCATATTCTGCCCACTCTGCAATACCAGACATCAGCAAGTGTCTCTTCTCTCACAGCAGTAACAACAATTGCAGGAAGAGCTTTCATTGATCTCTATTGTATCAGGTGCCCAAGCCTGAACCAATCACCACAGCCAGGGGTCTCCTGAGCTCTAGTTGGTAAGCCTAGATCATACACCTGCTCTCAGTGTGTGTGTGTAGGTGAGTGGGGGTGGGGGATATTAAAGTTAAACTCAATCCTATCCAAACTAAACTGAGAATGGGGATAGTGGTTTCCCCAAAAGGAAATCGGAGTGCTGTGTAGGCACAAATAACAGGTATCTACTACTATATATGTATGTATATATCTATATGTCATTGTATATGTATTTATATGTATTTATGTACAACTTTGTATGTAGTTATTTCTATTTAGTTATTTTTCCACAGCTAATAAATTCACATGGCTCAAAATTCAAAAGGTGTAAATTAGTGGACAATGAAGTCTCCTTGCCATCCTCATCCCAGCCACCAGGTCACCTTTCTGTGGCAGCCAGTCATACCAGGGTCTTGTCTTTCTCCACAGAGAGACTGTGTGGATGGATGAGGCAATCTGTAGATCGTTCTCAGTCCCTCCCCGTCATGTATAAAAACGGATGCATTCTGGGTGACGGGGTTGCCTCTAAATGCATTTTGTGGTACAGGGGGTAAAGCTTGACCCCAGAGGAGACTGACCTCAGCAGCCTCCCCCAACCCCCTCCACCCCATCCCCACCCAAAGGCCAGGAAGGCTGGGCTGGTCTGCAGGGGGGGGGCTGGCCCAGGGCTTTCAGAGTAACTGACTAAGCCCGCAGAGCTCCCTGCCAGCTGTCCTGAGCCTTGGTGAGAAGCCTCCAGCTAACAGGGCAATCCACTCCACACTGGGGACCTGGCCTGTCTCTGACCTGACACTTACTTCCAGGCCAGGCCAGTAGACCAGATGTAGGTCTGGACAGTGAGCCTGCCCCCAAAGGAAGTGCAAGAGGGATTAGCTGAGCAGGATGGAGTTCTGGTGGGAGGAGCAGAGCGAGAAAGGGGAAGGAGGTGAGCGGGCCAAAGGTGGTCACAGCCCAGGCAGCCATGGGAGGGGCTAGGCCTGAGCAGAGGACCAACACAGCCGGGACCTTGGCCTCTCTGGCAAACAAGACCCACCCTCAAGACCTTCATAATTGATGGGCCCACTTGCATCACAGCCACAACTGCTGCTTAAATGCCAACTTTGCATAGAGGCTTTTCTTTTTTGTTGTTGTTCATCCTCACGGAAGGATATTTTTTCAATGATTTTTTTTTAGATAGAGTGGAAGGGAGGAATGGGATGGAGAGACAGAGAAAGACATCGATGTGAGAGAGCCACATCAACTGTTTGCCTCCCGCACAACACCGACTGGGGTCGGAAATCGAACCTGCAACCCGGGTACATGCCCTTGACCAGAATTGAACCCACAACCCTTTCAGTCCACAGGCCAATGCTCCAACCGCTGAGCCAAACCTGCCAGGGCGCATAGAGGTTTTTCCAACATGAGCCCACTCAACCCTCACAACCATCTTACGAGGTTCCCCCTTTTCGGATGAGAATACTGAGCCTCAGCTGGGAGTACTGGGCAAGGCTGCAGACCCATGTCTGGGCTGTACCACCCACCCTCCCTGGGCACCTCCATTCGAAAGCCATCTCCCCACCCAGCTCTTTCCTCTGTCCCTGTTTGGCAAACTTCCAGCAGGCCCACAAAAATCAGAAGCCTGAAAATGGCAAATCAGGAAAAATGCCAGGGATGCTTGGGCTGTGCCTGACGTTTGCTCACCTGTTGATGCTGGAACTCAGGGCAGGTTTTCCAAAAGGAGGGGGCCAGGTCCTCCTTCTCCTCCCTCTGACCTCAGTGGGAGCTGCACGCTTCTAATGGCCAATGGCATGGAGAGGCACGGAGCAGCGCAGGTCACAGCGGCTAAGTGTTGTCATAATTCTCTCCCCTGGAGCAATGAACTCCATCTCCCTCCAGTCTGTGTGGGAGGAATGTAATCCAGTTCTCCTTGAAACTCAGAGCACATAGTGATTCCTTTCTCCTTTTGTGGTCAGGAAATGAGTTTTGCTCTGTTTTTCACTTGGGGGCTTATTATGCAATTGCTTAAAATATGCAACGGGATGCAGATATTTATATGAGGATGTTGAAATGATGACTTTTTTAATGGAAGCAATCTAATTATACCATATCTGCACCCTTTTCATTTTTTTTAAATTATTTTTATAGTGTTTGAAAGAAGTGCTTTTGGTGTGTGCGTCTGGGTTGTGTTTTTGTTTTTGTTTAGGGTATGTGGTTTTATTTAATCTCCCAGACTGTTTAAATGGATTGCAAAGAAAAAAAATCCAAAAAGTATATGGCTGTGATTTAACAAGATAATTAGCAGCTGCACTTTATAACAAAATCTAAGGCAATTATCACTTCAGGAGGACCCGGAGGAATCCCAGCTGCCAACATCCTGCTTCTCTGCCAGAGGGAATGACATCATAGCTGCTCCAGACAAAGGGGAGGTGGTTTCTGGTCACTGTGATGTCACTTGCTCCAGCAGACAGTCCCAGACAGCTGGAAGACAGGTGGCCACTGCCTAGGACATGAGAGAGGAGGATGGGCACCAAAAAGGACGTCAGTTAATTATAGGGCCAAGCCCCCACTCTGCCCCCCCCACTTCCATTGGGCCACCAAGACAGAAACGTGTTTACTTAGGCTTCTTCTCCATCCCCAGCCCTTTCAGTACCTTCTTTCCAAAAGTTGAATTGTTCCTCTTCTGCCTCAGTTCTCTATCTTTATCCCAACTAATTTAAACTTTAGTGGCTTATTGGGTCTTGCCCATGGTCTAGTTTAGCATTTAGCCAAAATGTGTCCCCTCAAAGATGAGAACTTCTAAGTTACATTGGACAACAAGTCAAAGCAAGCTTAGGAAATTTCTATTGTGTTCTTTCACTCTATGGCAAACAGTTTATCAATCTAGGCTCCCAAACACTTGGGGGATCAAAAACAGAGCATTCTAACATAGTATTGTCAAATTCCAGGTAAAAAACAGGTATCTGTCATTGATCGAATTTTAGACGTAAAACTGAGCCATGATTATCTCATTCCTTGATTATAAATTCCAGCAAATGTTTAAATGCATCATGGGATAGTCCAGGATGCACTTACGTATTAAATGCACGGTCAGTCTTTTTATGGGTCCAAAGAATGGAGAAAGTGGGTCTGATGTCCTTGTAAACTGTAGGAGTCACAGACCAGCAAGCTGATTCTGGTTACAGGCAGGCAAATGTGCCCCCACCCCCACCCCTTCATGAAACTATAAAGTGGCAGCTAAGGCCTTGTACATCACAACACTAGATGACATTCTTGGGGCCCAGGTGGGAATTTGTCTTCTGTCCTTTGACAAATAAACCACACACATACACACACACAAATGTGAGCTTGTTCTCACTCTCTCTCAATCTCCCCTCCCCCTGAAAGCGTCCATCCCCCTAAGGCCCAAGTTACAAACTAATGGAGAGTAACAGGGTCAAGACGTCTTTCATTTCTTCTCCCAATGTCAGCTAGAAGGCTTCTGGGCCACATAGGAAATCAAATGAGACTTGAACAGCTCCAAGAAAGCCACCAGCTCCCAGGTCTCACTCAAACACTGATGCTAACCCCGAGGTAACAATGACAGGCCTGCCCAGAATTCAGCCTCCCTCTGGAACCAGGCAGAGTTCTGCAGCTGGGGACTAAATGTGCAGCCCACACAGCAGATCCTTTGGCCCAGTGCCATTCTCAGCCTTCTAGAAAACTTCCTGCTTCCTTTATGGAAAACAGGTGTCCATGTCTTCATGCATTAGGCTAGATGTAGGGCAGGACCCTGGGCTGAGGGGCTGTTCCTATTATCTCTTGCTGTTTAACAAACCACCCAAACTTAGTGGTATAAACAACCATTTTAGTATGCTCCCGGATTCGGTGGGTCAGAAATTCAAACAGGGTACAGCTTTGGTGACTTGACTCTGCTCCATGATGTCTGGGGCTTCAGCTGGGAAGACTTGAATGGCTGAGGAATGACTCAATGACTGGGGGCTGGAGTCATCTGGAGGCTCTTTCACTCACATGTCTGGCACTTGGGCTAAAATGACTTGAAGGCTGGGCTCAGCTGGGACTGTTGATTGGCCCACCCACATATAGCCTCCTCATGTGGACTGGGCTTCCTCATAACATGGTCACCAGTCAGACTGCTCACACAGCAGCTTGGAGCTCCAAGTGTGGGCATGGCAGCAAAGAAGGCAGAAGTTGCATGGCCTTTATGACTTAGTCTTGTAATTCATATAGTATCATTCTTGTAGTATTCTTTATTTTTACCCTCACCCGAGGACATTTTTCCATTTTTTGTTCAGATAGAGTGGGAGGGAGAGAGAGGAAGAGAGAGAGAGAGAGAGAGAGAGAGAGAGAGAGAGAGAGAGAGGAAGAGAGAGAGAAAAACATTGACGTGAAAGGGACACATCGAGTGGCTGCCTCCCGCACAACCAACCAGGGCCGAGGACAAACTGCAACCAAGTCATGTGCCCCTAGCGGGAACCGAACCCGGGTCTCTCTGGACCGCAGGCCGATGCTCTAACCGTTGAGCCAAACCGGCCAGGGCTGTAGTATTCTTTTGATTGAAGTTGTCACAAGCCCACTCAGAATCCAGGGGAAGGGTCATAGAGCCCACCTCTCAATTGGAAGCATAGCAAAGAATTGGCTGCTATGTTTCAAAATCACCACGAGGCTGACTTCTGTACAGTGCCAACTTTCACCTTCAGGCACGTGTTCAGTGTCACTTGAACACTAAGACAACATTTTCCCATCAGGGTCACTGGCATTAGGACAAGGCTTGGCATACAGAGGAGACTGGAGGACTGGGAGGTGAGGTGTAAGGCTTTGGTTTGTCTTTTTGCAATGTCTAATTCTTTTCTCTCATTTCTGAGTCTATAAAGTTCCCTCAGACCCTCTCCTTTGCCATTTTCTTCCAAAGTAGATGGAGAAGGATGAGCCACACAACAGCCACATTCTAAGTGCAGAAAATGTGGCCGCCGTTACACAGAGGGTGGGATTAAGAAGCAGGAGGCCCACCTGGAGAAAGCAGGCTTCTCTGTGGGCCAGGGGTTGGGTGATCTAGGTGGGAGGGGCTCTGGTAAAGTTGGAGGTACAAAGCCATTTCACTTCCTTCCTCCTCTCTTCCCACCCTCAAAGCTTGAATGCAGGCTGAGTTAGCCCATGACTCCATCTCGAGGCATCTGTCCTGAGAAGGGAAGTGTGAAAATAGAAAGCAATCGGGTATCTGAGATTACCACCAGTGTGCTTGGCAAGGCAGGATGCTAGGATATTTGTTTTCCACTCTGTTCCTAAGGATACACCTGGTAGCCTGCCTGAGCCTATAAAAAAAAAAAGCACCCTATATTTATACAGACCTGTCCAGGTATTGAGATAAGTAACAGAAGAGATATCCCAAGTCTGGTTGAAAAGGAGCTTCTAGCCCAGGGAATCCACCCCCATTCTTTTAATGGCTGTGGGAACCAAGGCTCAGAGGGGCTATGACTTGCCCAGGGTCACCAGTGTGTCAGTGCCCTCTACCTGGGGGCATTTTCCACAGCTGACTGACCACCAGGGATGACAGTCAGGGAAAAGCCACCGATCGTCAGTGCTTAGCCAGCTCTGCTGGCTGCCCCGGACCTCTGAGCAGCTCTGGGCCTGCCGGGAGGGTCCTGCCCACCCCCAGCAACCCACAGAGGCCCCCCAGGCTGTCAGGGCCACGTCACTGCAGCCTGCGGTCTGCCGGGCTAATGGCAGCGGCTGCGAAGGGAGCGAAGCCACGGTAATTACAGCATCAAGGAATCACAAATGGATCTGCAAAAATGACATTAGGAGCATTAGACCTGGCACGGCTGCCTCCGGAGAGGTCGCTGGGAGGAGGCCGAGGCGGGGGCCAGGGGACAGGAGACAGACTCGCCTCTGTCTCACCCCACCCCCTTCGTCCCCAGCCGGAGCTGTGATGACAATGCCAGGATTCACGAGCCCCTCGCTGAAACCACGTCGGCCGCCAGTCTCGTGTGTGTCAGCGAAGATAACAGATGTCTTTCACAGGGAAATAATTGCTTGAAACACAACTGGACAACCCCCCAGGAGGTTGCATTAGAAGGAGGGAGCCTTGCTTTGGGGTCTTGGAGGGGTGACCTGGTAGGCAGCCCCCTCCCCAATTCCCATGATCCTTTGACACCCTAATGAGCTGCACTGGCCTCCGTGGAAGATTATTATGTCAGCAATGCCCGCCTGCCCCTCTGGCCAGCCTGGTTGGGGACAATGGCGCTTAGGCGGGGCTTCCTGGGGGAAATTTGTTGCTGAAGGAATTCTCCAGAGACTGGAGGGCTCTGAGAGAGGAGGAATGGAGGGAAGGGCATGGCCCGGTCAGTTACCATCTCCAAAACCTGAGAAATGGGTCCAAAGCGGAAAGGCTGCCATTGGCCAAAGCTGGCACCAGTAGGTGTCACTGTAAGGAAAGGAGGGGCCCCGGGGGCTGTCTGCGGACTGTGCTGGTAAAAATAGAGCTTGCCTGTGTTCCCACTGCCAAGTCACCAAGCCTGGTGATTTATAAGGCTGGGAGCAGACGTGTGTGTAAATGTTTTTGCGTGCGAGATGTGTAGCCAACCGCGGGCTGGCTTTTTCAAACTTACAAGGAGAGAGCGAGGGAGGGAGGGGAGGGGAGAGAGCAAAGGCAGCCAGGGTGGGAAGCACATGGGCCACTTTTATGTAACACTCCTCTGATACACTCCGCAGTGGGGATTTATGCTCTCTTTGAAGTAAATTGCATCCCGGTGCACCATAGCATGAAAGTTAAGATTTACCATGGCTGGGACCTCCGAGACCCTGCTGGAAGCTAGAATAATTAGCACAGCATTTGGCTGCCTCTCCTCCTGCTCTGCGGGCGGTGACAGGAGTGGCACTAATAGATCTTCCAGGCCTGGGCCCCGTGTGTTTGTTATGGGGTCCACGGTGGCTGTGGGCAAAGAGGATTCTGGTCAACTTGGAGACATGGAGGCGGGGGAAGGGGCTGGGACAGACCCCATTACTGGGAACAGCGGGACCTGAGCCTCCTGGGGGTTCCTCTGTCAAAGAAAAGGGCTGGGCTACATGAGTGCTTGAGGAACCCAAGGAACTTATTTATAAACAGATTCCAGTGCCAGACTCCTGGCTCACTGTAGGTGGGCGTCCTGGGGCACCTGGCCAGTTTGGGGATCCCCATATTACATCAGCTCCAGTATTCAATGGTTTTCAGAAGGCAGTTCCTGGCCCCCCACAGCCCTTCTGACTTTTCTCCCCACCCTCCCTGCTGGCACCTTCCCAGGGGCTTTTCCCAGATCCCTCCCCAGGGCCTTGCACTTTCATGCAGGAGAAGCTGAGAAGTGAACTTAATCAACAAATGTGAGTCCCGTAGGGAGAGTTCTAACAGCTGCCTGGTCACCCCAGCTCTGATGCTAACCAGCTGTGTGATCTTGGATAAGTCCCTGTCCCTCTCTGAGCCTCATCTTCCACTTGCGTATGACAATGGGGTTGGATTTTCATCAGATCGTCTTCAAGGGCTTCCTCTAACATTCTGAAGTATAGCTGAACCTCTTTCTCCCCAGAACACTCACATGGAGTTCTAAGGAACTGAAACACAGAAGTACTGTCCAGTTATGGGATTCCAGATTCCCAATAGGATGCCGGTGGGGAGAGAAGGCCAGTCGGCACTGCTCACTGCAAAGACTGCAAGCGCAACTCAGCAAGGGCTTACTTGAGGTTGCAATAGGTCGTATGGTCAGTTATCACTCCACAGAACAGAGCAGCTTCCCAGGATGCCTAGAGACCTCACTTCATAATCATAATAAGAAAGCAACACTGAGTAGCATTTTCCAAAGCCCCTATCAGATTCTCACAAGGTTCATTTAAGAATGATGATAACATTGTTCCCGTTTCACATCTGAGAAAACTGAGGCTTTGGAAAATTGACTGGCCAAACCAAGTCAACGGAGTATTGTAGAAAACAGAGATTTTGAACCGAAATTCATGTGAGTGCAAATCTCAACTCTGCCACACTAGCTGGGTGAACTAGGGTAAATGGGAAACTCTCAAGGCCTCAGTTTTGTCATCTGTAAAATGGGTATTAACTCAATCTTAATGAGGTTTTATAAGGGCTAACTGAGCTAGCACACGTATAAAGGGTACACAGGGCACTTTCCTTGTAGGTGACATCTCAGGAAGAAGTTCCCTGGGCCAGAGTTGCTCAGAGAGTCAGGCCACTGGCTGCAAGCCACTTTTCTCCCAGGCCTCACGTGGTGCCTGGCATGGGTCAGGCCCAGTAAATATTTACTGAACTGAATTACACCAGCTGCCACCGCCGAGGCCTCACTGTCAAGCAGTGTCGGAGAAGTAGCAGATAGAGCTTAAGGGGCCAGTGGTGTGGAGAGAGTTTAGGAAAGAGGGAGAACCAAGTTTTAAAAGCTCATGCCCGCCCTGGCCAGTTTGGCTCAGCGGTAAAGCATCGGCCTGCGGACCAAAGAGTTGCGGGTTCGATTCTGGTCAAGGGCACGTACCTCGGTTGCGGTTCGTCCCCGGCCCTCGTCGGGGTCATGCGGGAGATAACCAGTCGATGTGTCTCTCTCACGTCGCTGTCTCTCTCTCTCTCTCTCTCTCTCTCTCTCTCTCTCTCTCTCCCACTCTGTCTGAAGATAAAAATGGAAAGAAAGTATCCTTGGGTGAGGATTTTTTTCAAATAAAATAAAAGCTCATGCTGCAGGGTCCGGAGGGCCATGGAGGTTGGGACCAGAACCAGAAGGTGGCAGAGGTTCTTGGGCAGATTCTGCAGGACGTATCTTCCAAAACGCCCTGAGCAGGCTTTCAGACCCAGCGTCCAAGACTGGCAGTTTGGGGGAAATTTAATCATTAAAGTGGAACCAGCAGCCACAAAAGCCAAGTGGGATTCCTGAACGAACCATCTTCCGCTCCTATCCCTCCCTCCCCACCCTAAACTCCCCTGTGCCACATAAACATGGGGGTAGGAGGGAGAGATGGAGTGGGGGCTCCCTCCAGTGTAATCCTAGGCCCAGAAGCGTGGGGAGTCTCAGACTCACTCCAGCAAATTGCCAGCCCTCCTCCCCACTTCAGATTCTTTGGCCTCAGGTCTCTCCCTGAGCTAAGTGTCTAGACATCCCAACCCCTAGAATGTTCCATAGGACTGCCTTATGCCCCATGGGGGGAATGCCATAGTGAGGAAAACCTCCCCCCATTGATGAGGCCTGAGTCTCCCCAGTATAATTACCCCTTGCATTCAGAGGCACCTCCCTTCACTGAAGTCACACCCAGGACAGGTGACATAGTAGACAAGCCAGCAGAGCACCCTAGGGTTCTCGATCTCTTTTCAAAGATCAGGGATGGAAGGATGGATGGATGGATGGATGGATGAATGGATGGATGGATGGATGGATGGATGGATGGATGGATGGATGCATGGATGGACCAAGTCCCCCAGCCCCTGCTGGCTTCTTGCTATGGAGCAGGGCTGGGGAACCTTTTTTCTGCCAAGGGCCATTTCAGTATTTATAACATCATTCGCAGGCCATACAAAAGTATCAACGTAAAATTAGCCTGCTATATTTGGTCAGGCTAATTTGGTAAGGCGTGTGATGTTAGCTGCTATTGATTTTGTGGGCCTTATATGGCCCGCGGGCCAGACATTCCCCACCCTTGAGAGCCCAACAGCTGTTACAGTCAGGAGGGGTTTTTTTTCCCAAGTGTCTTGCCTACTTTCTCCCAACTACGGCTTTAAAACACTCCCTTTTCTGATCCTCAGAAGACAACAAACAACCAGGTGACCACCTGTAGGAAACTGTCACATTTACTTAACTACCATTCCACACATGGGACATCATTGAAAGAGGGGGGGCTTGGAGGCTGACAGACCCAGATTTGAAAACCAGACCTAACACCACTGAGCTGTGTGACCTTGGGAAACCTATAAAACCTCTCTGAACCTGTTTCATCATCTGTGAAATGGGAGTCATAATCATGACCTCTCGGGGGTGTTTCAAGAAAAGAGAGCACTCCCAAGAAATGCTTGGCACACAGTAGATATTTTCTTTTCAAGGAAGTGAGCTAACGGTGGTGGAAAAGAGCCTGGACTTCGGCGTCCAAACAGGCCTGGTTGGAACCCGTTCAACCACTGACTGTGTGGCCTTGAGCCAAAGTAATGGAGTCCAAGCCTCAGTCTCCTCATCTATAAAAGGGTTACAAATAATATGTATCTTTCACGGTCACCATGAGGAGTAGACATATTTTATATAAAGCTCCCAGCAAAAAATGATAGCTGTTATTATCCCTTATGAAAGGAGATGGGGAAACTGAGGCACGAAATGACCTGCTTAGCAAAAGAGTGATGAGCCCATGGGCTGTGCTGAGGCACCACTAGGCATGATGTTAACCATGCCTGGTCCCCACCCAGGAAGCCTGTGGAAACAGAACGCTTCAGGCTCCCTGGGAATCAGAATTTGGCCTGACCTCTGACTGTCTGCAGCTCAAATGGTGGGAAAGGACCTGAGAGCTAATTTTGTTCAATTTCCTGGACTCCCAATCCAGGGCTCTCCCCACACCTCCACAAGAAAGCATAGCCAGGTGAAAGAGAACGCCACACGCCACATTGGCTTCCAATCCTGATGCCACCACTTGGGCTGTGTGACCACTGGCCACAGCGTGGCCCCTCTGTGTCTCAGTAATGGAATAACGGTGCCTACCACAAAGAGCTGTTGCAATGGTGAGACAGTGTCTGGCATATGCAAAGTCCCCAATCAATGTTAGCTACGATTATTATTCGCTCTTTGCCACACAGAGCTTTGATCTCTCAAAGACCCATTAATCGCTCAGCCCCTTCTTCAAGAGATTAAAAAAAAAAAAAAAACAGCAAATGAAATTCTACATGAAATCATCGCTGTAATATTTCTGCTGCCAGGACAAATCATTAGGAAGGGAAAAAACCTGGCAGTGATACCACTGGCCTGCTCAGAATGGAGAAGGGACATTAATATAGCAGCTTCCCGTCTAATGGCCGGGGAAGAGGGAGGGGAAGCAGAGGGCTGCAGAAGGAGGGGATACTGGAAAGAAGGGGGCCTGTCAGTCAGGAGCCCCCAGAAGGTGGAGAGGTCTCTGCACCCACCAGAGAAAGGCACGGAGCCAGCATGAGGTTGGGAAGGAGGAAGGCCCCCCTGGGGACCACAGCCCAGCATCCCCTTGGCCACAACCCTCCTACCCAGCAGTGTCCCAACAGTGCAGTCAGTGGCCAGCCGGTCTCTGACTCTGATGCTCCCTCTTTCAGGACGAGGGGCCTTCTCGGACTCAAGGAACCTGAACCTGCCTCCATTCCCCACCAAGTCCTGGACCAAGGAGCTTGCTCTCCGTGAGGCTGGCCCTAAGAGACAGATGACCCAGGTTCGTGTTATCTCTGCATCTCTCTCAACTTCCCAACCCCTTCTGGGCATCAGTTTCCTCAACCAAAGAGTGAGAGGTTTGGTTGAGGTCATGGTCTGGAAAGCTGTGTGGGGGGACACAAGTGTGGACAGGGGGCTGGTGGAGGCCAAGGTGGGAAGCCTGCTTCTTTCAGAGCTGGTCCACTATTAACTGACTTGAGGACTGGGCTAGGGATGAATATGGTTTTGCTTAGCCAAAGGGTTCTGCTACTTCAAACTAAAGAAGGTATAAAGCTTCTGAGTAGAAGGTCTCCAGCCACCCCTCCCCCACCTGGTGTCCCCTGTCATGGGAGGGACCAAGGACAGGCAGGGGAATATGGTTTAGCCCTGACTTGGGGTCCAGAGGCTTCGCTGATTCTCCTTCCCAAGCGGCCACTGGGCGTAGAGCGTCACAGTTTATCCTCCAGCAAGGGCTGGCTGGACACAATGAGTTGGCCCAAGGCCTGCCTGCAGGAGCCAAACCCAACAGTCTCCTTGGCTTCCTGGCTAGTGCCAGCACACTTCTTGGCAGAGGAGGTGACCAGTGAGCAGAAGGAGAGTTGTTCTGCCTGGGCTCAAATGCACCAGAAGGGTGTCCCGTTTGTTCCCATGGGGCGGCTGAGAATCGCATTCTGGCATCAGGCCTAGGGTTTCTCAATGGACAACTCGTCCTGCTGGGGTGGGTGGGCAGCAAAGGGCGCTAAAGGTGTGGGGCCTGCCTGAGGCCATCCAAGGACCTAATTTAGGAAGTGGATGTAAGCAACCAGACCCCATCCAAACTCTGAGCATCCGATTCAAAATCCAATCTTTGGTCTGGCTGGTGTGGTTCAGTGGTTGAGCATTGACCCATGCACCAAGAGGTCATTGGTTCGATTCCCGGTCAGGACACATGCCCAGGTTGTGAGCCAAGTCCCCAGTGGGGGGCATGCAGGAAGCGGCCAGTCGATGTTCTCTCTCATCGATGTCTTTATCTCTCTTTCCCTCTCCCTTCCTCTCTCTCTCTCTAAAATCAATAAAGGAAAAAACATTTTTTTTAAATCAGTGCAAAATTCAATCTTGGAGTCCCTGACCAGGAGGCAGGAGCCCCAGGTGGAGTCAAGAGGGTACGACTCAGATGGTTTCCTAACAGCACACTTTGTTAGGGGCGAGGAAGAACATCAGGGTGTTAGGCACACCAAAGCTAGAAGTACAGGTGGGGTTTCCTTAAAGAAGAAGAAAGAACATCCCGAGGACCCATAGCCTTTTTCATAGTTTTGCCAGGGTGCAGATTTGAGCTCCTTGGTGTAGCAGTCAAGGCTCTGTGAGTTAGGGCCCCTGCCTGCTCTCCCACCCCAGCAGACAGCCTCTCCCTGCCACGTGGCTGTCCTTCCAGCCCCTCTAATCGCAGCAGTTCATGAACAATCAGACCGCTCTCATGACTCTGTGCCTTTGCACACTCTATTCCCCCAGTGCAATGACCATCCCTTCCCCCAGCCTTTCCTCATCCTAATCTACCTAGCAGGCTCCTGTTCACCCTTCAAAGCCCATTTTTTCTTCCTCTGTAAGGCCTTCTCTGATTCCTTCTTGTCCATTCCTCTCTCTCTCTCTTCCCACGATATCTCTCTCTCTCTCTCTCTCTCTCTCTCTCTCTCTCTCTCTCTCTCTCTCACACACACACACACACACATCATTTGTGGCCATTGTTATATTTATTGTAAGAATTTGTCTTTGGCCTACATTACTGAACTCTGAGCACCTTGATATAGACTATAACCTTTTGTATGCACGTATACTTGCATGATTGTATGTAGTTTTGTCTCACCTACCTAAAAAATTATTTGAGATCGCAAGAATGATGATAACCCGCATTCATCAGTGGCCCAGGGTGTGCCAAGTACCCAACGAGTATTCCTCACAACACCCCTGCAGTATGTGTGTGTGTGGGGGGGGGGGTAGTATTACACCATTTCACAAACGAGGAAACTGAGGCTTGAGATGGTTAGGTATCCTGTCCGAGGTTGCACAACAAGTAAACCTAAGTCAGGGCGCAATCATTATTCTTTTAGACGCCAGAGCCCAGTGTTTTCACCGCCTTCTCTCCACACTGCGCTGCAGGCAACAGGTCTTCCCCGTTTCTCTGTCCCCAGTGCCTGCCAGTGGGGGCACCATCCGCGCTTGTGACGTGAATGGAGCAGGTAAGGTACAGACAGTCTAGTCTAACCACAGACAGTCTGACCATGAACAGTCTGACAGTGACCAGCAGAACGGGTGGCTCTTGCTACCCAAAGTGTGGTCCTTGGGCCAGAAGCATCTACATCCTCCAGGAGCTGCTACCGAATTGCAGGTTCCACGGGGAGCTCCCGAGTCAGAATGTGCATTTGTGCAGGATCCGCTGGGGACTGGTGTGCACGGTCACGGCTGTGCTTCAGCCGCTTGTTTCCACGGGGAAGAGCCAGAGGAAGCTGCTGGCAGAGGGAGCCTGCAGAGCAGATGGAACAGATAATTTTTTTAAAAGCACTTCCAAAACTTCTCACTACACTGGTTAAAATCGAAATTTCCCTTTCTTATTGCCACTTTGTTAATTTCTTCCACAACAGTTTATTAGAATGGTATCCAAAAAAAATCTTTAACTCTGTTTTTTTGTCCTTTCTTTGATATGTTCAACCTTAGGAATGAAAAGCTGACGAACTGATATATACCTTTAATTCCACTCCTAGGTGTACACCCGCAGTAGGTGTCACATGTGTCCACGGAGAGACATGCACTGGAATGTCCACGGCAAGGCTAACCCACGCAAAGCCCATCCACAGTGGGATGGGTAAGTAAATGGTGGAGACGTCACACAGTGGAATTCGAACATCAAAACAAGAACAAGCTACATTTAACCAAGTGGATACATTCACCATCATCACGTTGCGCAAAAAAGCCAGACCCAAAAGATGACATACTGTATGATCCATGTATGTAAGGTTCAAGGATAGGCAAAGCTACTATCTATGCAAAGGCAGGATACCTCCCTTGAGGGAAGCAGTGACTGGGAGAGGGCATGATGGGGGGAGGGGCTGGGGGGTGGGGGAGGGTGGCCGCTGATGTTCTGTGTCCTGACCTGGGGGCTCCTACACCGCTGCTTTCAGCTTGTAAGAATTTATCCAGCTGTACACTTAGGATATGTGTACTTCTCTAAATGTAGGTTAGACTTCAATAAAAAGTGTGTGTTTTTTTTTAAAGCTAATGTTGCCTAATGGCCTAAATTCTATGAATATGCAATAAACTTGCAGCATAAGAATTTTGTCCTGCAATTTGCTGCTGACTTCGAGTTCTGGAGGTGTCAGGGTAACAAAGCACCCCAGGGTGAACATTTGACAGGAAGCATTAGCTGCCCCCCAGGAGTCTCAAATACCTGATGGGTTTTCTCCTGCTTAAAATTAAAAACCTGCCTTAAAAGATGCCGAGGAAGGGAGAACGCATCCACAACCCTCATTTTGCAATGTTATTAGCTGTGGGAGTTGAGCGCCGTGGGTAGTGGGACTCATCCACAATTGCTGGCTGGACACCAGGTGCCCAGGCCTGCGGGACGAAGCCAGCAGTTTCCTTACCTTTACACACTACACACATGAGCACATGCATGCGTGCATATACACACAGCCTTACCCACAAAGGCACAAAGATGTCTGTTGCTTAATAACAGTTGCCTATAGACCATAGCACTATGGCACTGGAAAGAGTAATAATAATATCTCACTTTGATTATATACCTGCTGTGTGCCTGGCACATATAAGCACTCTGTACACATGATCTCATTGAATCCTAACAGCCACCCCGTGATGGAAGGGCCATTATTACTCCCATTTTACAGATGAGGCTTGGAGCTTGCCCAAGGCCACGCCTTGACCACTGCAGAGCTGGGATCATACCCAGGGAGGGCGTTGATCCACAGCCAGCTTTGTCTTGAGGTTTCCCTGCCTTGGAGGCCATGCTGTCTAAGCCCTCAATTTTACAAGTGTGGCCACTGGATAGGGTTGCCTGATTTACCAAATAAAACATACGCTGCCCAGTTAAAGCTGAATTTCAGATAAATAATGCATAAATTATAATATAAATATGTCCCATGCAATATTGGGGCATAGTTACACTAACAATTATTCAGTTGTTTATTGGAACTTTCACTTTAACTGGGTGGCCTGTATTTGATCCGGCATCTCTACCGTGGAGCCTGAGGACATATAGTAACACATGAAGTCATACTGGCGGTTTGTCAGAGGCAGGGGTCCCATAGGACCACGGTGTCTGCAGAGTATTGGTGAGACTCAGAAACTTCCAGAACAAAGAGGCCACTGTACAAAGGGGAAATGAAGGCAGATGGAGAGAACTCTTGCAAGAGCCATAGTAATGGCGGCCATTTTAACTCCTGGAGTTAAAGACAAAGTTAGTAATGAACGTGGAAACCCTACTATTGGAAGTTGGCAGGACTGAGTGATAGCCTTTCTAAGATTTTGAAGGAAATGAAGCATTTGAAATGGCATGGATGTAGACAGAGATTGGAAACCTATTCAACAGTGCCTACTCCTGAAGATGAGAAGAATGTCACCTGAATAAGTTCACTTTAGGGGGTTCATCTGGGGGCTGTCTCACTGGCGACCAACCTGCACAGTTTATCTCACTCCTGAGAAAACAAGAGAAATGCTGAAGGGCCAGTTATTGCAAATAGAACACCAGGCTTTCTCAGTCACATCAAGGACAAAAATAAAGGAAATTAATTTATTGATGCCATGTGAAGGCGAAGAATTGGTTTTGAAGAATTGTAGCAAATGGTTGGGAAAATATGAACCAAAAACATTGGAAAGCTCAGTTAATGCTAAACAAATTATTAATCATTAATAATAGGCCTATGCAGGCAGATGGGAGGAAATGGGGTTGAGAAGGCAGTAGAAAGAGGAAACGCTCAACCGTCTTTAAGTATGTGAGAGATTATTAGTTATTTTCTTGTAATTTGGTGATTATTACTGAGGCAGGGTGGGAGGTGGGACTGAATGAAGAGGGAAGGGTGATTATATCAGAATTACCTGGGAAGCTTTTCCAAAATACAGGTGACCTATGCTACCTCTAACTTTAGCAAATCTTTCAGGATGTCTATTTCATGCTCACTTTGGTATCTAACATCTGTTGTCCTACCTTCTTGTCAACAAGTGATATTTACTGCCATTTTCATGTTCTAAGAGTAATTCCCCCTTCTGCTGGCTTCCATGAAAAACAAAGGGCTGGCAGAAAGTTCTTCCATCCCTATGGTCCCTCTGACCAGCACTCAGGCGAGATCGTTGAGCCTCTGAGAACAAGATCAAGACTGCCTCATGTGCCCTGGCCGGTTTGGCTCAGCGGTTAGAGCGTCGGCCTGTGGACCGGAGAGTCCCGGGTTCAGTTCCCCCTAAGGGCACGTACCTTGGTTGCAGTTTGTCCCCAGCCCCGGTTGGGGTCGTGTGGGTAGCAACCACTCGATGTATCTCTCTTGCATCGATGTTTCTCTCTGTCTCTCCCTCCCGCTCTATCTGAAAAACAAACAAACAAAAACTTTAAGACTGCCTCATGCATTCTTGTCTCTCCTGCCCCCTGCACAGTGCCCAGCACACAGTGCCCAGCACATAGTCAGACACATGACTGTTGAATGAATGACACAGACATATCCTCAACCCAACCTGGATGACTACTTTAAGGCATTTCTTCAAAAACAGGTAAATTACTGAAATCATCATGGCCTCTCCCTAGGTGGAAATAGTAAAAGGAGAAATACTCACCCAGGGACAGCAGGATATTGGGCCAATGACCTGTTGGGGAAAGTGTTAGTCCTCTCAGACACAAGAAGCAGCAGCAGCCCTGGCCAGTTTGGCTCAGTGGTTAGAGCGTCGGCCCACAGACCAAAGAGTTGCAGGTTCGATTTCAGCCAAGGGCACGTACCTGGGTTGCAGTTCGTCCCCGGCCCTGGTCGGGGTCGTGCAGGAGGCAACCAATCGATGTGTCTCTCTCACATGGATGTTTTCTCTCTCTCTCTCCCCACCCTCCACTCTACCTAAAGATATATATATGATATATATATGTAAATTATATATATATAATATATATATAATAATATATATATAAAATAATATATATAATATATATAATATATATATATATCCTCAGGTGAGGATTAAAATAAATAAATAAAAAGAAGCAGCAGCAGCAGCAGCAGTGAGCTGGGGCCAGTCTATGCTGTCACGGATTTCCTGTGGGTGCCATGACTCTCTTAGCTTCTGTGGTTGACATGGCAGCTGTGGCTTTCATGGCTGTCGTGGCTGTCATAGCCACCTCAGCTCTCTCAGGATGGGCTGCTGAGGAAGATCCCAACCAGACTGCCCTTGTCCTGGGCCCTGCGTGATTTATGGCCACAATCACACACACACACTCACTCATCCTGTCCACAGACTGAATCTGGGCTAAGGCCCATAAAATAGGCAACAGCTATTGGCAAATTCATTAATTAGGATTCTGTTTGTACTTTTATTGTGAAGGAAAATCATTTGTCAGCTTAAAGTCAGACCCAGTGCCTGATGAGAACTGTTATTCTAAGAAGGTATCGACTGACGACTCTACGTGGCATTCCCTCTCTCTCCCCATCTCTGCCTCTCCACCTCACCCCCACCTCTGTCAGCCAAAGCCTCCTGTCCCTTCCCTTGAGTCAGGGCCCATGTGGTAGATTTTGTGAGTTGTCTTTCCAGTAGGCTTATCCCCTTCTCCCCTGCCAACATAACCCCAATTTTGTTCAGGGTAAGGGCAGTCGATATGTGTTGAAGATGACTAGCTCCTCCCAATTCTAGAGAGTGAAGCTTGATAAGTCAAAGCCAGTCATGGCAAATCCATTTCCTGTCCCAGTGACACAATTCTCACCAATGAGGTGAGAGGAAGTCTGCTGAGACTCTTTTATTTTTTTTTATTTTTTATTATTTTAATCCTCACCCAAGGATATTTTTCTATTTATCTTCAGATAGAGTGGGAGGGAGAGAGAGAGAAACATTGATGTGAGAGAGACACATCAACCGGCCACCTCCCACATGACTCAACCAGGGCCGGGGACAAACCACAACCGAGGTACGTGCCCTTGACTGGAATCGAACCCGTGACTCATTGGTCCTCGGGACAATGCTCTAACTGCTGAGCCAAACCACCAGGGCTGCTGAGGCTCTTTTAAAAGGACTCAAGAGGAAGGGGCATTTTCTTGTCAAGCTTTTGGACTTGTGTTGGAATGTGACACCTGGAGTCAGTGAAGCCCTCTTGTGAACACAGAGAGGCAAGACAAAGGACCAACACCAGCATACTAAGGATGGCAGAGCAAAAAGATGGAAGGGGCCTGGGTCTTTGTTGACATCAATGAGCACTATATTAAGCAACCCAGAAATTGTCCTGCCTCTGGGCTTCTGAGTCATGGGAGATGATAAGCTCCCAATTGTCTTTGGCATTTGGCGTGGGCTTTTTGTTATTAGAACTGAAAGCATTGGCTATAGCTGCAAACATCCTGCTACATTTTAACCCACTAAAACTAAAACTACCTCCAGATAGACGCACCTTCCAATAGATGGCAATGCCTCTGCTCTAGATATTGCACGAGGTTGTCCAATTTCAGACCCACACTAGACTCCAGTTGTCCTGTCTTTGTTGGGAAAGAACTAAAGGCCTACCTATCAACCACTTTCCCATCAGCCATCTGGCTCTCACTGATAAAAACCACCCTCCCCCGACCAAAAAAAAAAAAAAATCAAGAAGCTTTAGGCCAGAGTGTGCAAAGACAATACACACACACACACAATCATCCCATATGTGGGTGTCTTTGTTATGGATTAAATAGTGTCCCCCTGAAAAAAATTCACATGTTGTAGTCATAATCCCTAGTACCTCAAAATGGACTGCATTTGGAAATAGGGTCTTGTAAATGTAATTAATTAGTAAATCATACTGGAGTAAGATGGACCCTAATCCAATATGACTGGCATTCCCAAAAAGGGGGGAAATTTGGACACAGACATGCACACGGGGGAAATGTCGTGTGAAGATTGGAATTTTGCTGCCACAAGCCAAGGAAGTACCAGAAGTTAAGACAGAGATGTGAAACAAATCCTTCCCTAGAACCTTCAGAGGGAGCATGGCCCGGCTGACACCTTGATCTTGGACTTCTAGCCTCCAGAACTGTGAGGTAATATATTTCTGTTATTAAAGCCACTCAGTTTGTCGTACTTTGTTGCAGCAGCCCCAGGAAATCATCCAGTCCCTTAGATGAATATCAGGGTCGGTGTAGTATGCAGAGGCACAGTTCACCTATTGGAGACAATAAAGCCAGGGCCATACCTTTCGGGCAGAACCTAGGTCTTCTCTAAATTGTAAAGTTTCTCCTAGTGTCCTCAGACACCAAGCTAGCTTGGCAGGCCAGCTGGGCAGCTGTCCAGGGCACCAGTCTGTTAGAGGGTCCAAAATACCACTGGAATAAATAGAAATACCCATGCAAGTTGACACAAGTTTCCACAAGCTCCTACCAAAGTAAACAGCAGCCTTATATGGAAATTTAAAAAACACCCCTGGCTGGCACTGACCCCTCTCTTTGGGTATTTTTGTAATACACACATATAGTTGTGATCAGCTGAAATTCTGAAACCAAATAAAGCATGGTATAACTTTCCTACTTACCACAAACAATGATTCCTTTTATTATATAATTTGTAAACCCTTCAATGGGTATCCCCCCAAAGTTTCTGACTTGAGAAATTGCCAAAGAGAACTGATGTGAGTTCAAGAACTACAAAAAAATATAAGACATTTGCCATTTTTTTAGACCATTACTTTTTCTACAGCCAAGTGAGATAAATGTCTGTGCATAAAATGTTTTCATTAAGCCCGGCCGGTGTGGCTCAGTGGATTGAGAGTCATCCCATAGACTGAGAGGTCTCGGTTTGATTCCCGGTCAGGGCACATGCCCGGGTTGGGGGCTCGATCCCCAGTAGGGGGCGTGTAGGAGGCAGCCAATCCATGTTTCTCTCTCACATCAAGGTTTCTACCTCTCTCTTCCTTCTTCTCGAAAACATATTTAGAAATGTTTTAATTAAGAAGTTTGGCAGAGTCTGCTTCCTAACCCACAGTATCCTTTCTCCCCATTTTCTGTGCTAAGAGAATCAACAATTGTAGCTGAGCCCATGGCCACCCCTAGTAAGACTCCATTTCTCAGCATCTCACAGCTAGGAGTGGCCATGTGGATAAGTTCTGGCCAATGAGATACAATTAAAAATACCATGTGACAGTTCTGGGAACCATCTGCTGAGGCTTTTTCTTGATCCTTTCCTCCTCTCTGCTAGTCAGAAAGCAGCTGCATGTTGGACCATGAGGTGGCCTGGGAATGGTCAGCCATGCCTGGCAGAGCCGTGGGAGAGGAGTGTGGGTTCCTAAGGACTTCATAGAGCAGAACTTCCATGTCAGACGTAGACTGCTAGTGAGAGGAATACACCTCTGCCTCATTTTACATTTCTGTGACTTACAGCCAAATGTTATTCTGATAGGCATTCACATTTTTTCCTGTGTGAAGAGTCTCCCAATTATTCCTTCATGCAAAGTGCTGTTGAGTCTTGGTCTGGCTTTGATGAGAGAAAGCATGGCTCTCTCCTGGCTGGCGTCCACAAGAGGCACTGTTGGGTGGTAGGTGGTATAATGGGGACCCTGTGAGAAAGAAACCAGGCATTGGGAAGGGCAAGGTCCCAGGTCCTGCACGAATGGGAGGGAAGCCGTGAGCCACTGTAATGGTTTTCAAACATAGCTGCAAATTCTTTGACCTCCCTTCCATCAAGAGGTGGAGTCCACTCTGGCCGGTTTGGCTCAGTGGTTAGAGCATCGGCCCGCGGACCAGAGAGTCCCGGATTCGGTTCCCGCTAAGGGCACGTACCTCGGTTGCAGTTTGTCCCCAGCCCCGGCTGGGGTCGTGTGGGTGGCAACCACTCGATGTGTCTCTCTCACATCGATGTTTCTCTCTCTCTCTTCCCTCCTCTCTCCCTCTCGCTCTATCTGAAGATAAATGCAAAAAAATGTCCTCGGGTGAGGATAAAAAAAAAAAAAAAGAGGTGAAGTCCAACCCCTCCCCCTTGAATGTGGACCAGCCTTAGTCATGGGCTTCTAACAAACAGAATCTGGTGGAAGTGACACTAGTGACTTCCAAGACCAGGTCATAAAAGGTGTAACAGCTTCCACCTGGCTCTCATTCTTGGGGTGCTCATCCTTGGAACGCAGCTGCCACGTTGTGAGGAGACACTTGGAAAGGCCACGTGTAGGCATTCTGACGTGTCAGCCTGCAGCCAGCATTAACACCAGACATATGAGCATATGAGTGAGCAAGCCTTCAGATAATCCAAACTCCAACTTCAAGCCACCTCAGGTGATACCAAGTGGAGCAGAGATGAGCTATCCCTGCTAAGCCCTGCTCAAACTATGTATCAATGAGCAAAATTAATGTCATTATTTTAAGCTGCTAAGTTTAAGGATGCTTTGTTATACAGCAAGAGATCAATGCAACAGCCACCCACTCTGCCTCACAAGCCTGCATGCCACTGTGTGTGAGTCCTCTGCTGCAATAGAGGCTTCTGGAAATTTGCAACTTTATTTCAGTGGGCTTCTGAAAGGAAAGCAGAGGTCCTGGGCCACATCTGGGCCGGAGAGACCACGAGGGCACAGCTTGGTTGGTCAAGTGTCCAAAGGTGGGGAGATCAGGGCAGAGGGAGCCAGTATACCTCCCTGCCTGGAAGTTCTAATTAGATCATCAGAGAGCATGTGCATGCTCGTGTACCCACACACATGCACACACACACACACACACACACACACACACACAGGAAAGATAAACCTCAGGCCAGAATCCAGTTCTGGGGCCCACGTGCAGCACTCTTTAATCCCCATCTTACCACCTGAAGCTTCTCCTTCTAGGGTCCAGCCAAGAGCGCCTGGGTTTCATTTCATTAAGGTCAGTGGCATTACCAAAGTGGCCCCTGACATTTCTGGGAGGATTTCTTGAAATAAATTTCTGAGCCCCAGCAGCATTAAGAAAGGCATGAGACACCTCCTGAAAGACCTATCCAGTGGGAGAATCTCCACGGCTCTCGGCTGTCAAAGGCTCCTCCCTGCTATGGACTGAATTGTCTCCCCAAAATTCATATGTTGCAGCCCTAACCTCCATATGACTATATTTAGAGATAGGGCCTTTGAGGGTGATTAGATTTATTTTTTTTTATTCATTATATGTTTACTTTATTTTTATTTTATTTTTTTATTTTTTTATTATTTTTTATTAATTTACTTTTGTTACAGATGTTTCTCCTTTTTTCCCCCATTGACACCCTCCTCCCCCTCCCTCCCTGCCCCGTCCCCAGTTTTGTTGTCCATGTCCATTGGTTATGAGTACATGCGTACAAGTTCTGTGTTCATCGCTCCCCTCCCCCACCCCCTCTTCTGGCAAATGTCAGTCTGTACCCTACTTCCACGTCTCTGGGACTAGAGGGTGATTAGATTTAGATGAGGTCATGAGGGTGGGGCCCTGAACCAATAGGATTACAGTAGTATCTTTATAAGAAGGGGCACCAGAAAGCGTGCTTTTCCTGCATGCACACAGAGGAAAGGCCAGGGGAGAACACAGGAAAGAGATGGCATCTACAAGCTACGGAGAGAGCCTCAGAAGAAACCCACCCTACTGGCACATTGATCTGGGACTTTCAGTCTCCAGAAGCATGAGAAAATAAATGTCCGTTGTTTAAGCCACCCAGTCTGCGGTGTTTGATGGCAACCCAAGGAGACAAATACACCCCCTGAGAGGAACAAAGAACAGGGAGTATGGGAGAAACCACACCTCGGCTCATCATGGCTTCCCTGTTGGTGACTCAGGAGACAACTTTGTCCTGGTACATCCTCAGCAGCACAGTCACATGCAGGGACCCCCTGCAGGCAGCACAATTAGGGGGACACTTTCTGGACAGCCCCATCCTTACATCTCTCCCTTGAAATTAGCCCTGGTATTAAACATTGCCTTCTCCTTGTGGTCCTGTGGCCAGACGAAAACTCTCCAAGAGGGGCAGCATGCCCTCTCTCTGTGCGGCAGCTGGGAGAACCCTCCGGCCAAGGCACAGGGACGAGGACAGCTGAAGACAACGGCCTGACTTCCCTGCGTGTTTTCCAGAAGCCGGTAACCCAGTGGCCTCTCTTCAACTCAGAACCAGCCGCCCGGCTCTGTTCCAGCTGCCTGGCTGGCCTGGCAGTTCCTGCTGCTCTGCAGCTGCCAACATCTGTAGGCCTTCCTGCTGGGCTGCCTTTGTGTTTTGGATATGTGTATTTATATCTGATTCCCGATCCCTGACCCTTCACCCCCGATACTATAAGGGAAAGGAAGAGAGGGAAGAAGGGAGGGAGGGAGGGAGGGAGGGAGGAAGGGAGGAAGGAAGGAAGGAAGGAAGGAAGGAAGGAAGGAAGGAAGGAAGGAAGGAAGGAAGGAAGGAAGGAAGGAAACAAGGAAGAAAGGAAGCTCAATGATCCCTCCACCTCTCTCCCCCACCTCCTCATGCCTTCTCGTTGCTTCCTCTAGCTCCCCCTTGCAGGTGCCATGCAAGAGCCCTAAGCTACCCTGCTGCCATCTGCCCTACTTGCACAAGCCCAACAGAGCTGCACTATGGCCAACACAGACAACTTGGCAGAACTCCAAGACTTCCGGGTTAGGACCCCAGCTAGCAATGCGTTACTGAGCAATCCTTCAGCATGCATTCATTCAGCAAATTCTTGATCAATATTCATCCAATGGCTGTGGGCCAGGCCCTGTGCCGAGTGCATGCGCACAGACCTGAGCAAGGTCCGTGGGCTCCTGCTTTCTTGTTCGGGGGATGACAGACAGCAAGCAAACAATGAGCAAATCATACATGGTACTAAGTCCTATGCTAAGAACCAAAACAGAGTGCTATGGTGAAGGGACTGGGGAGCTCCTTTACTTTTTTTTTTTTTTTAATCCTCACCCGAGGACATTTTTTTCATTTTTGTTCAGATAGAGTGGGAGGGAGAGAGAGAGAGAGAGAGAGAGAGAGAGAGAGAGAGAGAGAGAAACATCGATGTGAAAGTGACACATCGAGTGGCTGCCACCCGCACGACCAACCAGGGCTGGGGACAAACTGCAACCGAGGTACATGCCCTTAGCGGGAACCGAACCCGGGTCTCTCTGGACCGCAGGCCGACGCTCTGCCCGCTGAGCCAAACCGGCCAGGGCTGGGGAGCTCCTTTAGATGGGTGGGCAGGGAAGGCCTCCCGCAGGTGACCTGTAAGCCAAGATCTGAAAGACACAAAGAAGCCATGTAGTGACTGAATGGAAGAGCCTTCCAAACAGAGGAAACAGTTAGTACAAAGGCCCTGAGGTGGGAATGAACTTGGTGTATTCTAGAAACAGCAGAAGGCCAGTCAGTGTGCCTAGAATTCCCAGAAAAGTGATAGGAGATGACAGCATGGAGTTCAATAGGGACCAGATCACATAGCACTGGGACATCAAGATAAGGAGATGGGATTTCAACTGGGGTTAGGAAAGGGAGGTGACCTAATCAGCTTTCTAATTTTTAAAAGATTGCTCTCTGCACATAAGATACCTACTAATTACAAAGGGAAAAATAGTAACATGGTAGAGAAACCTGGCAGACACCACCTTAGCCAAATGATCAAAGGGAACATTGCTAGTAATAGATCAAATGGACATCACGTGCCTCCTGATATGATGCACCGAGAAGGACATATATCACCTCAGTGGGGTTCCTGCCAAACATGCAGAACCTGAATCTAGTCACAGGAAACATCAGACAAAGCCATACCAAGGTACAGTCTGCAAAATAACCAGCCTGTACTCTTCAGAAGTGTTCATGTCATAAAAGACAAAGACTAAGGGACCGTGCCAGATTAAAAGAGATTAAAGAGACACGACAACTGAACACCATGGGCAATTCCAGATTGGATCCTGGGCCAGGAAAATTTTTTTTCTCTTGTTATAAAGGACATTAATGGGACACTGATGAGATTTGAATAAGATCTGTCCATCAGGTAATAATATTATAGCCATGTTGATTTCCTTATTTTGATCAACTGTGCTATGGTTATTTTAAAGAGGAAAGCTTTAGTTTGTTTTTGCTTTTTAAAGGAACACACCCTGAAATATTTAGGGGCAAAGAAGCTGCATGTCTGCAACTTGATCTCAAAAGAGTCAGGGGGGAAAAATTGTGTGTGTGTGTGTGTGTGTGTGTGTGTGTGTGTGTGTGTAGAGAGAGAGAGGGTCACAGGCTTGCAAGTTGGTAAAATGTTAATATTCAGGGACTCTAAGTGAAGAGGATACAGGAACTCTTGGCACTATTTTTGCAACTTTTCAAGTCTGAAATTATTTCAAAATCAGTTTATAAAATAAATATGAAAAAGTTCACTCTGGCTGCTGGACAGAGCATAAACATTGGGAGAAGAGGCAGCAGGAGGGAAGCAGAGCCAAGGTTGAAGTCCACTGCTTATGGCCTAGGACATTCTGCTCGGCGGGGTCAAGGGCCAAGGCTTTTAGACCTGATTCAGAAATCAGAGCCTTGGGAAGGTCCCCCACCGTTCTGCTAACAAGGGGCCCAGCCAGCGTCCGCCAAATAGCTCCTGCCACTTTCCTTTGTATCCAGGCTGAAAGGCAAACATGAAAGCCCAGGGAGGCCTGAGCGGGCACTCAGCTCCGAGAGGCCTTCCAGAGAAGGGAGGGACTGGCTGTGGTCCCTGCTGCCTGGTCACCTGTATCTCCAAGTGTCCCCCACTGCCTGTGGGCCCCTTGGCTGGTCTCAGCCCTTCAAGAAACAAGGCTGTCCGAGTCCCAGCAGGCCTTTGTCAGAAATCCTTTTGACCTGAGCCAGGGCAGACCAGGGCTCAGTTCTGAAAGAATAAAGAAACAGCCTTCCTCAGGGGCCTGCCCCTCCTGGCCCGGTGCAGGTGACGCGTGGCACAGCCAGAGAGGCTGTCTAAACAAGCAGAGATTTAGCCGCACACCAGGTGCCACACTCATTAAACAGGGGCCAGCCGCTTGGCTAATCTTCCCGCTGCTTCCAGACACCCGGTTCCCACAGGTGGACAGTGCGCCTGGGTCCCGAGCACGTCTCAAGACGCTGGGTGGTCTGATGATTCTGGACAAATGTGCCGGCGGCTGCCGAGTACAGAAAAACCTGCTTCTCCCGCCCTCCTTTATCATGCACAAAAAGCAAACAGCACTGTGGGCCCAGCCAGGGGAGGCGTGCACACCCCACATTTGCTGGACATCCCTCCCCTGCTTAACAGTTCATAATTTGACACTCACAGCCTGCTCTGCTGGATTAGAGGCATTCAAGGCTTGCAGGAAAAGGAGACCCAAGTGTGGATGTGGTGATAGATTGCTATCAGCAGGCCCCTAGGAGAGCCTGTTCCTTTATTCTTTCAAAGTCTTTCATGGAGCCGTCCAAGGCGTGGTGACTCACTCTCCAGAATTGGAGCAGCCAGGGCCGTGGGTCTGGGTGGTGATGTCGGCCCGGCCCCTGGCGCCCAGCCAACTAGGAGGCTGGGAGGTTGGGAGACTGGAGGTTTGCAGGCTCATAAAAAGAAAGAACTTGTTCCCCTGCCAGACAAGAACGCGCCAGGTTCGGTGGGGAGAGAAGAAGGGCGCTGCTGGTGCCCAGACGTTCACACCCAAGACAGTGTCATCCTGCAGATCAGGAGGCTGGCGAAGACCTGCCGCTTCTTCAGGGCAGTCGGCAGCCATGTCAGGGAAGGACCGTGCCGCTGACCCACTTGTAGGTGACCCAGTTACAGGTGAGGAAACTGGGGCTCTGGGAGATGGAATGACTTAGCCTGAGGCCCCCATTGATACCTGCCCCCTACTTCCCTATGGTAGCGAGGCCTCTGGGAAACTTGGGGAACATAAAACAACCATGACCCACACCTTCCAAGGTAGCCTGACCGCTCAGGCTTAAGTAATCGTGCCAGGCTGGGGCGAGTCTATGATGTTTCCCTGCTTTCCAGAATCTCTCCTCTTGACTTGAAATGGCATCGAGCGGCGTTTCTCAAAGTATCTACAGGCGTAGGAGCAGTCTTACTTGTATTTGTTTGTTTGTTAATTAATTTCAATCCTTCACGGACGGATATTTTGTCAAGTACAATGCAAATGATTTGCTAGAAAAATGAAATGAAAAAGAAACACATGCTATCAAATGCAAGCCCAAACTTTTATATTAGAGTTTCAGACAAACATACTCTGTCACGTTGCTTTCTGTCCTTAGCTTACTGTGGGCAGGTGCCAGGTTGCGGACTGGCACACTTTGGGTTACGGTGGTGAAAAGTCAAGATCAAAGTGTGGGGATTCTAATGCCACCTCTGTCACTAACTGGCTGCACGGCTTCCCCCTCTGAACCACCACTTTCAATTGCACATAGCAGGCTCACAGATCATCTCACAT
Organism: Tadarida brasiliensis; assembly: GCA_030848825.1. NCBI lineage: Eukaryota > Metazoa > Chordata > Mammalia > Chiroptera > Molossidae > Tadarida > Tadarida brasiliensis. Next base: position 104,006,215 of record CM061280.1, on the reverse strand, counting down.
GACCACCAGATGAGCAAAGAAAGATACCAGTTCTTTTCTTTGTCTATAGCTGATCCCTTCTTTCTCAGCGTAGCAGGATGGGATGGGGTGATGAGAATTGTGTTGTAAGGAGCAGACTGAGTACAATGCAATTGTGTACATGGTTCCTTTAGGCGAATGCCCGGGCTCACTCTGATTTCCATCGCTCTACCCCTCTTTTCTACTGCATGGTGTTTGGGCGTATGGGAGAGGAGAACGGAACTTATGCCAGGGCTTCTCACACTTTGCTGTGTGCACAGATCCCCTGGGGAGACTGGTAAAGTGCAGGTGCTGACTCAGCAGGTCTGCAGTGGAGCCTGAGACTCGGCATTGCCGCCAAGCTCCCAGTTAATGCTGAGGCTGCCGGTCGTGAGACCACATTTTGAATAGCTTATAAAGGATGAGGGACTGCCCTGGCCGGTTTGGCTCAGCGGTTAGAGCGTCGGCCTGCGGTCCAGAGAGACCAGGGTTCGGTTCCCGCTAAGGGCATGTACCTCGGTTGCAGTTTGTCCCCGGCCCCAGTTGGGGTCGTGCGGGTGGCAGCCACTCGATGTGTCACTTTCACATCGATGTTTCTCTCTCTCTCTCTTCCTCTCTCTCTCTCCCACTCTATCTGAACAAAAAATGTCCTCGGGTGAGGATAAAAAAAAAAAAAAAAAGGATGAGGGACTTATGGGGCCTCCTGCAGGGAGAGGAATCAGGTCCTAAGACACACCCCTGGAAGCTTTCAGGTCTCCACAGTAGAGCGACTGGTCTTGGCTGCCCCTGGAATGGTGGTTGCCGAGGTGAGGACGGTCCTCCCTCCCTGACTGAAGTCTGAGCCTGGAGAACTCCTGGTCTGACTCTCTGGGTGCAGTCAGAGCCCCAATGCCCCGGCCAACTCTGTCTCCCCTCAGCTTTCATTGGCCCCATGGAAATTTGAAGATTCTTTGACGTTCTCCATCTGGACACTGGCCTAGGCTCACTGGCCCAGAACACGCTACCTTCCTTCCACTGAGAGAATTGCCAGGTCCATTGCTGGTCCCTGGAACCAAGGGCAGCTCTGCTCACCACACGGTGCCACCCTCCGAGTTTTCTTTTTTTTTATTTTTTTTCCTTTATTGATTTGAGAGAAAAAGGAAGTGAGAGGGAGAGAGATAGAAACATCGATGAGAGAGACCATCGATTGGCCGCCTCCTGCATGCCCCCCACTGGAGATTTGGCCCACAACCTGGGCATGTGCCCTGACCAGGAATCGAACTGGTGACCCCTCAGTGAATGGGTCAACGCTCAACCACTGAGCCACACCAGCCAGACGAGTTTTCTTTAATATGGAGTCCACTAGGTAAGCATGGGGTACAGCCTCCAAACTGTCCTCCCAGAGCCAGACATGCCGCTGCCTGAGATATGCCTCTCACTTCTCAGATACCCATCCCTCTGGCCAGATCTGAGAATGAGAGATCAGAACTCCTTCAGCTTTGCTTCCCTCGACTCCAGCCCCATCTTCCCTCTGTCCTCCCGAAGCAGAAGGAACAGCCTCTCCGCATTCCTCTTCCTGTCTGGTTAGGATTTCCCTCGCAACATAAAGTAGGTACTAAAAGAATATAGGAAATCCTTTTCTCTCCAGACAATGCCTGACTTCCACCCAATTTCCTCCCTGATTTCCTCCCTATGGGTTGAAACACAATCTAATTTGACCACAGCTGAGCAATGACTTCCTTGGTGAGCAATAGCTGCTATGCTCCCTGGTGCTCGGCAAACCCTGAGACCTACTGGAAATTCACATGAAAATACTCCCCCAAATGATCCCCGCTCCCTGGGAAATGAAGGCATCTCTCTCAATAGCCCAAGAATCTAAAAAAACGGGGCTATTTTCTTGGCAATGTGGAAATGGAGCACAATTTCTGGGGAGGCCTGTGGCTGGGACCTCCCATGATGCCGCCACACCACATGTAATTAGTGAGCACCTACTAGGTGCCAGGCACCCGTGGGATACTGGGGATATTGGTGGTCAAGGTCCTGCTTTCAAAGCACTCACAAGCTTAGGGTGATGACATAACCACCACCCCCTCGCCTCTGTGAGCATTTTGACATGGTCCCCAGGTCCCCCTTCAAGGATTTCCCTCTTGTCACCCAGGCCTCAACGCCAACCCCTTCGGGGTCTGCCTTGGCTGCTGAGAGCCTCCTGACCAAAGCTGCACCTTCCCAGGGCAGCCCACACCCAATGCCTGATGACTACAATGTGTGGCCTGGAGACCATTGTGATGGGCCATTGAGCTCCCGAGCTCCCTGTGGGTTCAGCCAAGGCTGTTGGTCAGGATCCCAGCTTGCCTCCTCCCTCTGTCCACTCCTCTTTCCTTCCTCTCCTTTCCTCAGATGTGAATCCCAAGGGCTAAATTCCATCTCAGAGTCTGTTTATCAGAGGACCCAACCCTCATCACCCCCAGGGTTTGGGAGATAAGGAGAGGAGGAGTTGAGAAAGAAGCCAATAGCTCGGCTCAGTGCTTGAGCAGCGACCCATGCACCAAGAGGTCGCCAGTTCAATTCCCTGTCAGGGCACATGCCCAGGTTGTGGGCCCGATCCCCAGTGGGGAGCATGCAGGAGGCGGCCAATCGATGTTCTCTCTCATTGATGTTTCTATCTCTCACTCCCTCTCCCTTCTTCTCTCTCTAAAATCAATAAAGAAAAAAAGAGAGAGAGAAAGCATCCAATAGCTCGCCCTGGGCCGATTCTGAGAAAGAGCGGCGCTGGGTGTGGGGCGGACTCCGTCCCTTCCACCACAGCTGCCAGCGGAGTGGAAGCTGCCCCTCCGGGAGGCTGGCCTCTGCTCCCCGCACTTCTCCTCGGGGGAAAGCTGCTGGGCCAGAATCCAGGAGAGCTGCACGGGCGAACCTGCAAGAGAGGCAGGATTCAGCATGGGAGACAGAACTGGAAGCTGGAGTGAGAAGAACAGACTCAGTGGGGAGAGGTGGCTTAGTGCCAGAGGGGGCACTGGCCTGGCCATCGGGAGACTCGAGTTCCCTCCCATCCAGGGTGGGCTGTGTGACACTGAACAGATCCGTCCCCTCTCTGGGCCTGACCCTCACCTGTCAGAGGAGGGGTGTGCATCTGTGGAACAGCTGGCCCAGAGCCTCTCAGATGTGACCCAGAGAGCTGAGAAAGCAAAGCTGAATTCACCGGGGGAGATCGCCCCTCTCCTTTTTAGATAGGTCAGAGGGAGTCTGGTTGTTATGGGCTGAATTGTATCCCCCACACACACACACACACACACACAAATATATTGAAGCCCCAGCCACCCCCAGGACCTCAGAATGTGACTATATTTGAAATAGCGCCTTTACGGAGATGATTCAGGTAAAATGAGGTCATTGGGATGGGCCCTAATCCAATCTGACCAGTGTCCTTATAAGAAGGCGAGATTAAGACAGAGACACGCACAGAGGGAAGATGATGTGAGGACACAGAGAGGCGACGGCCATCTACAAGCCAAAGAGACAGGCCTCAGAAGCCAACCCTGTGACACCTTGATCTTGGACTTCCCGCCTCCAGAACTGTGAGGCAGTACATTCTGTTGTTTAAACCAGTCTGTGGTCCTTGTTATGACAGCCCGAGAAGAGTAATACACTGGTCGATTGAATGTATAAACAGTCCCAAACCTAGTGCTGGAAGGCTTTGTTCCATATGGGGAGGCCCAGGCACTGCCGAGGGGGTCCTGGCTGAGCATCCAAAGCTGGTGCGCTTGGGCTCCAAGCTGGGCAAGACTGCCGCTTCCCACAAGCCAGGGTCTGTGAGGGCTGCACGGGGAGGGAAGCTGCCTGCTGATTGCAGAGCTAAGAGCTGTTGGCTGGGGCCTTGACCGTGGAGCTGACAACTCCACACTGTGTATGCCCAGGCCTGGGTGTTGCTCAGCAAGAAGGGGAGAAGAGAGACTGTTCTGACAGGCTGTGGCCACCGCCGCTGTTTGATTCTGATTCCTTACCTCTGAGGAGTCTTTCCAGTTTTAATATGCATATATACAGTTCGTCACTCACTGTGGAATATAATCAGAGACATAATGAGCTGTTCTCATAGCCCACAGATTTAGGGAGTGTCCACAATCCTACCGTGGCCTGATTTGCTCACTCAAGGCACCCCAGGGTGTCTCAGGAGGAAGGGCCAGGACCACTCCCAATGTCCCAAGAGCTGACTCTGCTTTAGGGAGGCCTTTCTCTAAATATTTTCTCTCCGGGTTTGGGTGGAGACTCTCAGAGCCAGTCAGGGGGCTTGGAGAGCAAAGCAGGCCTGCCCCGAGCCACCTGAGGACCACCTTTGTGAGAAAGACTGACCCCGGGAGCATGGCTGGGCCATTCCCAGGCAGCAAGGGGACAGGCCCACCCTCTCTTTCCTGAGTTCAAGTCAAGGCACCCACTGTGGCTGGGGAATGCTGGGCCCAGGCAAACCCCAAAAAACAGGCCACAGCCTTCCAGTCAGCTGCCATGTGTTTGTTTTCACAGCTGCTCCTTCTGCTCGGCTGTTCCAGTGAGCAAAGGAATCTGTCTGAGAAAAAGAATGTGGCAGAGAGGCAGGAGGCGGCGGCCCCAGGCAGCCCAGGCGGCCTCACAGCTATAGAGCTCGCCAAAACCAGCCAGACACCCAGGAGAGTCACCCAAAGGCCTAGAGGCCAAGGTCACAGACTCAGAGACACCCTTCACCCTCTCCCTCCAGATGGCCCTGCTCCTCCGTGGACCAGAGCTTTGCCCAGAGCCCTCAAGGCCAGTGCCAGGCTGGCAGCCTAAGCACACAGAACAGGAACCCACCCTCCTGAGGTATTTGATTTGCTTCTTTCTCATTTACAGACAAGCCACACACACACACAAACACACACACACACACACACACTGAGAAGGAGGTCAGCCAGCTGTGTGTATGAGGAACAAGCACATAGGACTGAAAGGGAACAAGCCCACAGCCAGGCGTGCAGTGGGCCTGGAAGATGAAGAAAGAGAGGGCAGCAAGAGGTGCCCCAGCCCCAAGGCTAGCTTGGTGCCAGCCCAGCCAAGGGAGGCCATCTGCCACACTAGAGATCCAGCCACAGCCCTCAGACCTGTCAACTTTGTTCTGGAGCATTCTGGGGAGCCCAGCAGGAGCCTAGGCAAGGCCAACCCAAAGTCACCCTCATTTGAGTGGTTTTGGCCACAGGGACACCTGTGATCTCAAAATAGGGGCTCTGTCCCTGCAGGCACTCATGATATTAACAGCCACCATACTCCCTCACCAACCCCCTGGACTGACCAGAAGTTACCTTCAGGGACGGGACAGGGGTAGAGGGAGAAGTAGCTTCCAGCTAATTTTCTAGATTATAGCAGGCTCCTGCCCCTAAGCAGTCAGATTTGAGTTGAAAAATGCCCCATTGTTATTGCAACCTGCCTTGTGTTGAGTTGCTCAGAGGGGTATGAGTAGAATGTAAAATGACTAACCCTCCCCCTCAATCTTGCCTGTTCAGATTAATAATCTAGATGTAATTGAGCTCCTCCCCTGGGTCAGCCTGTTCACCTTTGAAAAGCCCTAAGAGGTTGAGGGACTTGCCCAAGGTCATACAGCAAGAGTGACCAAGTGAAGGTGTCATAAGCTGGGCTCTTCTAGAAGCAGAACCTGACAAGGATTCAGGGCCAAGTGAATGATTTGTGAGTGGGGAAGTGAGGCAGGGAAAGGAAGCATCCTGTAAGGGGGGTGTTATCAAGCCAGTCACCAGAGTGAGACACTTGGGGTCAATCCCCTGGGCCTCTCTGAGAGACCCTGTAAAAGACACTTGAGTGTTATCCCACCTGGGGAGTGGGAAAGCTGGGGTACTTGTCCTCTAGCTCCCATCCATTATTGCCTGAGAGATGTTCCTAGCAGCATTGCTGTGAAGCCCTCAGATGGGGGTGTCATGCCCTCAAAGAATGCTCTGGATTGGTGAATGCTAAGAGAATTGGGGCACCAGGAGCATCTGTTGCAGAAGTTGACCTTGGTTCTATATGAATTCAGTCTTGCTGGATTCTCTGCACTGCCTACCCCTTACCTGGCACCTGAGACTGAAATCTTCAAGACCCTCTAGCTGGTCTGTGATGACATCAGCCTGTCAGGAGCTCGGGGGGCGGGGAGGTTGGGTAGAAATAGCCACCCCAATGCACGCATGCACACACGCACATGCACATACATGCCACTTGAATGGGGTTCGGCTTCTGTGCTGGCTTCAGAATGGGGACGCCCTTGAGAGTCCGCAATGCCACACAGAGTAGGTAGGTGGGGCCTCCCTCCGAAGGGGAGTGAAGACCTGGATCCCATACCCAAATTCACCACTGTGTGACCTTGGGCAGGGGACAGGTTGCTGAATGCCTCGGGTCATGTAAAATGAGGATATTAATACTTGCTTCAATCCCCTAAGGCTTGGTTTAAAAGTTAAAAGTAATAGGGTGGCCTTCCAGCCACAGTACCTGGTCCACAGCAGGGGCGGTTGGCCATATATTTCCTTTATCTAGGTAAGATTCACATAACACCATTTGAAACGTTTTCAAGTTTACAATTCAGTGGCATTAAATATATTTACAGTGTTGTGTAGCCATCACCACTGTCCAATTCTAGAACATTTTACCATCCAGAAAGACACCCTGCACCCATCAATAGTCAGTCTCTATTCTCCCCTCCCCCAAGCCTCTGGCAACCACTGATCTAATGTCTGTCTCTGTAGATGCACCTATTCTAAACATTTTATATAAACGGAATCATACAATATGTGGCCTTTTGTGTCTAGCTTCTTTCATTCAGCAGAATGTTTTCAAGGCTCATCCATGTTCTCGCATGTATCCGTACCTCACCCCTTTCTATGGTGGAATACTCTTCTACTATGTGGATACACCACATTGTGCTTATCCGTTCATCAGATGATGGACATTTGGGTTGTTTCCACTTTGGGGCTACTATAATAGTGTTGCTGTGAACATTTGTGTACAAGTTTTTGTGTGGGCGTATGTTTTCAATTCCCTTAGACATTACCTAAGAATGGAATTGCTAGTCATATGGGAACTCTATGTTTAACTTTTTCAGGAACTACCCAACTCTGTTCCCCAGCCGCTATACCGTTTACAATCCCACAAGCAATGTAGGAGGGGTCCGATTTCTCCACATCTTTACCAACACTTGGTATTTTCCTTTAAAAAAAAAAAAATTATAGCCACCCTATGGTGTGAAGTGGTATCTCACTGTGGTTTTGATTTGTATTTCTCTAACGACTAATGATGTTGAGCATCTTTTCATGTGCTTATTGGCCCATATATTTTTTTAAGATGTCATTCATGCCAGCCATAGTTACCCTGAGATTAAACCAATACACAGGAGTGGACTGAGATCAATAGGAGAGGGGACTCCAGAACGCCCTGAGCCTTTGTCCCCTTGGTCCAGACATCAGAGCCACTAGATGGCTTCAAGGGCTGGAGTGTAAGGACAGCACAGTGGCCAGGATCAGCGGCTTCTGTTGGCAGCCCGCAGGCGAAAGAGGAGGGGCAGATCATATCAGCTAATTTATCTACTTCTTTTTTTTTCTTTTGGACAAATTCCCAGGATTAAGATCACCAGGACAAAGAGGACAGAAGTTATTATTGCTGCACCTTTCTAAACCACCACAAGCTACATATGTGTGCGGTTTTCCCATTCTGACCTCTCAAGCATGGGCTGTCTGAGTATTTTGCTCATTCATTAATATTTTCTTATCAATTCAGATGAGCTCTTTCATAAAATAACTATATCAACCACATTTTTGGCCTCAGCCTGGTTTCTCTATAATTTGATTGGAATGTGGTGTAGGCTTTTGGTCTTTGTGTTAAGCATTTTTTATTATCTGTGCAGTTAACATTTATTTTCTATTTTCTGATTCCTTCCATTACATCCAAAGTTGAAAAGTTATTCCCCGGGCGCAGAACATGATTTTAAGATGAGATTTTTCAGAGGAAAATGTTCCAGCTCCTAAGAAACCTCAAAATCCCTCTGAGAGGTTAGATGACATTGGTTTCCTCAATCCTCAAGGTCCTTGCAGCGAGGGGGGATCGCAGTTCAGAACACGGGCTCTAGAGCCAGGCTGCTGCTGGGTTTGAATCCCAGCTCTGTTACATGGGCAAGTTACTTAATTCTCTGTACCTCAACTTCCTCAGCTGCAAAATGGGGATAATAATGGTACCCACTTCACAGGGTTGTTAAGAAGATTAAATAGTACCCTAAGTATATCTAAGTTTATCTAAGGAAAGTTCTTGGATCTGGCCCGAGGCCTCAGATCTCCCATGGCAAGTGAAATTAAAGATGAGATGCGTACTCTTTCTGGTCCTGCCCAAAGAGAGAGTTACCGACAGGTCCCAGCCTAGTTCACTGGAGAGGACGGCCACTTGGCTCACAGGGCTTCTCTATCCCCTTGTCCCTCTCCTGCCTTCTGTTTGGTGCAATCTGAGGTTGACTGATGACCTGGTCCGCTAACCTGGGGTGTAAGTTCATCCCATCTGCCGGTTTACTTGCCCCAACCCCATCCTCATTGCTGCTGACTTCTCTTTACATCCTGCGCCGGGCTGCTGCTGATGAAAACAGCCCTGCGTGTTCGGTCACTTGGTCTCTGCTGCCAAAGCTGCTGCCTTGTCATCTCCTTCCCCACAAGGCTGCTCAGACCCGAGAATTTTAATTGACCTGGAATTAGAAACTTTGTTAACAAGAGTCACTGGAGAAAGGCCTGAGGTGGATTCAAATGCCTGTGACTTTCAGGTGGGGGTGTCAAGTTCCCAGGAAGCCAGTCAGTCTTGGTGGGAGTGATGACAGGGCCTCAACCAGGCAAGCCCTGGGGAGAGACAAAGGTCAGCCCTGGGAAGAGACACGGCCTCGGCCAAAACCACCTGCCCACTGTGGGAGATTATGATCCCCCTGTTCCTCCAACTGGGCTGGAGTTCAAGTCCCTTGGCTTAAAATGAAATGGCCCCTCATTCCGAACTCTCCCCCACTACATACAAACATCCTACAATGGAATGGCTAATAAGAATAGCTGGTCTGGCTTTGGCTTTGCAAAAGGTCTTCCCATCACTGTGTCAGTCATTCCTCTTGTGAGGTGAGCACCATTGTTCCCATTTTACAGAGGAGCCAACTGAGGCCCAAACGGTCAACATTTAGGTCCAGGTGTGATCCAAGGGTTCTAAGTCTTAGCCAAAATAAATGGTTCTCCAGCTTCAGGGCATCCGAATGCCCTGGAGGCCCCAGGTGCGGCCCCATCCCCAGAGTTTCTCATTTAGTGGGTCTATCCTGGGGCCAAGAATTAGTTTCTTTTTCCATCTTTACTGAGGTATAATTGACAAATAAAACGTGTGTATATTTCAGGTGTTCCACCTGATGTTTTGATATTTGCATACATTGTGAAATAATCGCTGCAATCATCCAAAAGAAACAAATTTGGTGTCTCAAAAAGAATTTGCTTTTCTAACAAGTTTCCAGGTGATGCTGATGCTGTAGGGTGGGTGCTACACTCGGAGAACCACTAGCCTAAAACTTTTGCCACTAAATCATACCTCCTCTTTGTGTTAATAAAGAAACGCTTCCAGCAGCTTTGGATGGACAGATTTGGGTGTTTTCCAACAAATCTGTTAATGGCAGCAGAGCTGAAACATCGGGCAGGAGCAGCAGCCTCCAGCTGCGGGATGTTTCACACATAAGAAAACGAGCTTGGATGACAGAGGCTGGGGTGTCCTGGGTCGGGGGCTTGAGCACAGGGGGTTAATTCTGAGTTCCTTCTGGAGAGTCCACGTGACTGGAGAGGAGGAAGGTGGAATGATTGCTTATGTAGAGAACCATCAAGGTCTTGGCTGTGTAAAACCCAATCATTACTTCCAGGTAGCAATGCGTTTTAGGCAACGTCTTCTGCTTATGCTCAGCAATGCATGAGTCTCAGAGCGGTGGCCAGAGAAATGGCGAGTCGTCGGATATTGAGCGAGTGATAATGGAATCCAGGAGGTGGAAATTACAAGTCGAAAAGTAAAATCGATGCCCTGACTGTGAAATGACTGAATGCCTGGTGAGGAACTGTGTAGAGACTTCCCCCCTCCCTTGCTCAGCACCGACCTTTAAGATGCTCACCAGTTCAGAAGTTCCTTGAGGGCAGGGACCATATTTTAATCATGGGTAATCATATCACGTCAGGGCTGAAATGGGCCTTAGAGAGCTTCCAGCCCTGGAATGGCAAATTGGTTTCATTTTGGTGCCAGCTACTATCGTTTAGTGATGGCTGCCTGAAGCACTGGGCTGAGAAGCTGTCTGCCCGTCTCTGAGCTTTGTGGGGAGCCAGCCACCATCAATTAGCCATGCTTACCATGGGCAGGGGGGCAGGGCGGCAGCACTTTGCTTGGATTAGCCACCCCCGATCTAGTCCTAACTGCCCCGCCGACAGATGAAGAAAAAACTGCTCCATAGCCCTGTCTGTGTCCCCAGCCACACCCCAGTGCACTCCTGTCCCCTAGCAGCAATTCTCTGCTGGGCCAAGGGGTTTGTGCCTATCATTCAAGCATCCATGAACTTGGATGGGAAAAAAAAAAACATCCATCTTCAGTTTTACTAACCTCTAACTGAAATCAAGCACTTCCTTCTATTATGAATGTAGGCAACAAACCATAGTAGCATTAGCAGTCCCTGTGACTGTCACCAGTGGAAACCACAGCTATCTTTACAGCACATCAGAGTTGCTGCAGTTACCTCTGAAGATCGCTTATGCTCCTCACTAGGATGAAATGATAGCGGTTATTAGATCTGCCACTAAATCTTGTTGTTGAATGCATTAATAAAGAAGCACATATATTACTCCATCACAAAGTTGGTTTTAAATATTTGGATAAATGCATTTCAAGAGAATTGGTTTCCTCTGTAATTCTGTTTTATGCATTTTAAATACATTATTCTGAGAATGGGTCCATAAGCTTCACCAGATGCCAAAGGGGTGCATGGTCAAAAAAAAGGTCAAAGCCCCCTGCCAACATTTCCTGATGGCACGTCCTGTGTGCCAGGGCCCCTCCTGGCTTCGGCTTCAGTCAGAGGAGCGGATGTGGGCCACACGGGCCGCCTTTGGTACCTTGTATTCTTTGCTGTGACTTGGCAGCAACTGGCAGCTGAGACAGTGCAAATTGGCTGCTCTCCACTCTGGGGAGACAGCTGACCTCGGGGGCTGCCTGGGCTCAGATGCCCAGACAGTGACAGCTCGGGCCCTGTGCCAGGCCTCCCCGGTTTGGCCTTCCACAGCGATGGTCAGTCTGGGTCACAGACACAGCAGCTCAATGTTTGGCTCCCGCCTTCTTCACTCTCCTATGGCAACACTTCCCTTCTGCTGTGCTGGCCCCCAAGAACCTGAAAGGCAGGCTTCCTTAGATATCTTCCTGCTGCATCTGAATGCCTGTTTCTCAGCCTCAGGCGGGGGAAGAAGGACAATCTGGAGATTTCAATCATGCACAGGCCACATCGCCAGGAAGGGCTCATCTCGCTGTTTTCATTTCACTTTTCAAAATGCACCTCTCCTCCTTCCTTGAGGCATGCAGATGTGGAATTCTAGGCTATTAGCCCCGGAAGGCACCTGAAAAAATTGCCTGTTCCACACATCACCTTCTTTCACTTTACAAACCAAGACACAGGCTAGGAAAGACAGCGTGACCTGCCCGTGTGGCACAGACCACGAACTGCCAGGCCAGCCCTTTCCCCAACGTCGCACAGCCTCATAAATAATGTAAGATTTTGGCATCATAACCATCTGTTTCAGGTCAGTGAAAAGTAAAACTGCAAATTCATGCCTATTCAAGATCACCATTTGATTAAGTGGGGGGGAATCGGCCCACTGCCGCGCCCCACTTCCAGGGGGGGATCTGTTCACGGTAGGTTCTCTGCAACTGGCACAACTGGAGGGTCTGCGCAGAATTCTTATGTTTTTATTTTCAAAGACCCCTTCAGGAATTCTAGAAGTGTGGGGTAAAGAGTGGAGGCCTCCCACTCACCATCAGCATCACAGACAATGCCTTCAAGATACTTCCGGTTCAGAGGTTACTCCATTGCCCAAGGAATCTGCCCCACTGCCTCTCGGGTCAACAGCCATGCCTGAGACACAAGGTCCTTCAGTTAGTCGAGACAGGCAAGGAGCTGTAATGAACATCCCCCAAATCTCCATGGTTCAACAGAATGTGAAAAGGTTTATTTCTTGTTCACATCACATTCTAATCAGGCATTTCAGACACAGCCTTCCACATGGTGATTCGGGATGAAGGATTTCTCCATCTTGTGGGAAATAGCACTACCAACATCAATATGTGGCTTCCAAGGTCAAAGTAGAATGGGAAGAGAAAACGGAGGATGCTGAGTGGGAGATTTTTATAATTCAGGCACATCACTTCTACCTACCTTCCACAGGCTAGAACTCAGGTACATGGCCCCAACCTAATTTCAAGGAAGGCTGGGAAATGTAGTCTAGCTGTGGACCCAGGAAGACAAGGAAACGGGGGTGGTAGGAACAGAGTATTGACATTGCCACAGTCTTTAATGTTATATTATTGTCCTAGTAAAGGTTATTTTGATTGCATATGACAAACCATCTTAAATGGAGTGGGGAAATGTTGGATGAAGATGACCAAAATGATACGGGGTACCTCACAGAATCCAAAAGAAAGTTGACCAAGGAGATTCAGGAAGGACTAGAGAGGGAGTGGAAATCATCAATAGCTTCCCATTCTATGGGACCCCAGACCTGTTTACCCTTTTCCTTTGCTTCATTCATTTATTCATTCATTCAACAAATATTAATGAGCACCAACTAGATGCCAGCACTGGCTTTACGGCAGTGAGGCAAACAGACCACATTCTACTCTCATGGAACTGACGTTATATTCGATTCTCTCTGCAAATCGTCTCCTGTTATTTGTGCCCAATTCCCAAAGATTGCTTTTGTCTTTGTACAGGATGTAATGGTGCCGGCACTGCCAGCTCTCCTCTTTCAGGATTATGGAGGAGCCGTGTTAGCCTGTGGCTCTTCCAACTGCTATTTCTGTCCCTTTCCCCAGCTAGTGTCCCCCACCTTCTACCTATAAAATGTCTGGACAACTGGTTTGTGCAGTTACTTGTAAGGAGGAACTACTCGATGCATGCTTCCTACTTATCATTATCACGCAGATCACACATGTCCTAATTTGAGTTCCCCCAAAAGCAGACCCAGAGGAAAAGGATTTGTGTGTCAGTGGTTTATTTCGGAGGTAAGCCCAGGAAACATCAGTAGGGAAATGAGGCAGTGAGATGGTGAGAGCAGTAAAGGCAAAAAAGGGTAAGTTTATGAGCTGGTTCCCACTTGGGGCAACTAGGGCTCAGCCGCATTGGATACCTCTGAAAGACCATGAGGAACATGCTCTGAATTGGCCCACCAAGGGGCAAGAAAGCTCAGTATTCATCCATCAACTCTTTGATGGTCATTGGTTGAGGGGATTAACTCCCCCACTGCAAGCAGCCAATCACAGAACGCCCTCCAGCAAAAGACTCTGGAAGCTATGGGCGGGACACTAATAGCCACCACTCTACCAGGGTCCAGAGCTCCGAGCCAAGCTTTTCAAAGTATAGTCTGGGACCCTGCTCTCAGGAATCAGTAGTGTGATTTCTTATGCCTTCGCCCAGTTCCACAGACCTTCAGCTTCTGAGTAGCTGAGAAGGGGCTGAAATGGGCACTTTTTACATACTCTCTAGGGAAGTGATGCCCACCAAAGAGTGTGACCTACTACTCAAGAAAATCATCCCAACTCCTCACCATGACCCACCTGATCTAGCCCTGCCTACCAATCAGGCCCCACCTCTCCATCCTTCCACACTTGGCACTCTCTGTTCCAGCCACACTGGCCTATTGATGAACCCTCCAAGCCTGGCCCTGCCTCTGGGCTCTTGTACTTGCTTTTCCCACAACCTGAGTGTTCCTCCCTGTCCCCCATCTGCCTCCCCTTCTCTGGGTCTCTACTCCAAAGCCCTTCCCTGACCATCTAAAACAGTCCCCCACACCTTCTCCTTACCAGACTTGACTCCTTTCCATGTAAGTTTCATGAGACATTCATTCATTTACTTGCTTGGCTGCCTGGCTTCCCATTGGGTAGAAGCATCCTCCAGACAGGGAACTTCACTGCTTTGTTCACCTCTCAACTCCCATGCCCAGAACTGAGCCTGAAACATAGTAGTTACTCAGGAAATACTGGTTAAACGAACAGACCTAGGCACCTCCACCCGCTTCGTGATCTAATTTTAGGAACAGTCACTTTCGCATACAAAGCAGAGGAAATTGGACCTGGGAATTTGTGCAGGGAAGGGGGAAGGCAGAGGGAGAGGGAGAATACCTCTGTACCCCCAGTCTAAAGCACACACAATCAGGAGTCCATAAATTAGAAGGAATCCATTCTAACCCCAGCTGGGCCTTTGTTTCCTCCTCTGTGAAATGGGTACAATACTTACCTGAGGGTATTGGTGTCAGAATTAAGGGAGCTAGTGAAATTTGCATGTAAACACTTAGCAAAGTACTCCACGGTAGTGTTCAACAGATGCTAGCTTGGGATTCTTTTTCCCATTATCAGTACGCATGTGGCAAAGTGCCTGGCACACAGGAAGCCCTGGGAATAGAAAGGTGGTCTTGACCTGGTCCTGGGGTCTCAGGTTTTGAAGACCCGTGACAGTAAAGAAGTTACCACCTAATATGAGCACAGCAATGGAGCTGGGGAGACCTGGCCCCAGAACCCAGAGGAAGGAATCAGGGCTAACTTCACTTAGTGGGGCCTCTGGGAGAATAAACAAGAGTCTGCTGAGCAGCTATTTTGTCTTGTTCGCCTTGCAGTTCCCTCGGAAAGGTTCTTAGACAATTGCTGTCACCCAGTGGGGCTGTTTCTTCCATGTCCTTCACCAAGTCCCCACTTTGGAGTTCGATGAAAATGAAAGACAATTCTCACGACCTCCATCATTTCCATCTCCGACCCTGCTACCTCATACTTACTTATTTTTATGAACATTACTTTTTGACTCTGATCCCTTCCCTCGGGATTTGGGGCCCCGCCATAGCCCAGCTTTGTCTCGTTCTTTTTTGCCCCTTTCCTGGAACCCGCCACCTCTGTCATGGTGGTCAGCTAAAAGCAGGATTTGGGCAAGATCTCACAGGGGAAAGATTAAGAGATTTCAGTTGCTTCTTGTGTTTCAACCTCCTTTCTGATCTGGGAGGGGAGAAGAAGGCAGCCCACGTGGGCGACTCGGAAAACAAGCCGAGATAAGAGCTTCTTGACAGGCCCCGCTAGCAGGCCCCTCATTCACACCGCTTCAAAGACAAACACTTTCCGTTTGTCGATTTGTTTTAGGCCTTGCAGAATCTGCAACTCTGTGGCCTTGACTCTAAAAATAAATCGCCTGCAATAATGACGAGGCTGTTGCAAAGAGGAAAGCGTGCAGGGAAGGAAAGACGGAGGGAGGTGAAGCTGAGAGCAGGGGGAGAGAAACCCAATACCCAAACAGGAAGAAGGGATGTGGGGAAATTGCCTGGCTCCTTCCTCCCCACCTACAGCCAGGCCCACTACAAAAGCCAACAGCACTGGGCAGGACGCTCCTCCTGTCCGCCGCTCATTAGAACCCAACCACGGGGGAGGAAACTGCCCTATCTAGACACTGTGACCCAGATGCTAACTGTGGTCCGGTCACCACCACCAGGGTCAGCATCACCTAAGAACCTTTTAGAAACGTGGATTCCTCCCCTCCCCCCACCCCAGTCCTGCTGAATTCGAACCTGTATTTTAACCAGCACATTAACCAGTTAACACACAACACATTTCACCAGTGTGCACATTAGAGTTTCAGAAGCGGGCAGAGTCCCTGATGTTTCATCAAATGCAATGTAGATGAGACAAACAACTCTTAATTCGTCTCCCTTCCAATAAACCAGAGGTGAGCCCCTTCCTTGTGAGGGGCTTTCTCTGGGAACCTTCCTTTGGAGAGAGGAACCTAGCAGCATCCAGCTAAGTTCCTTGTTGATCACAGATCATCCAATGGAATGTTGCAGTTCCTCACCCACCCAAACCCAAGATAATCAGGTATCTCTTTGACCCTTCCTGTGATCATCCAACATTCGCATGGTTGCAGCACGCAGACCTATTATAAACCCTGTTACTCCCAGGGGTCTCTCTGGGTTTTGTCATTTGGGTCCCTTCCATCCTACCCTCCTTGTTTTGTTTCTCCTTCCCCAGTTCCTGGCCTGAAATGTTTCCCTGTCTCCTCATCTTTATGAAACTCTATTTCACGGCCTCAGTGTGAGATTTTGATACATACTGATACCCCCCTTCATTCTCCTCTCCCCTCCCCTTATGTCTCCCTGACATATTTCAACCCTCCTTACTGTTCTCATCAGTTCTCTGAAGAGACCATCCTCTCCTCCTTCCTGCCTCAACAGTCATAAACTTGGTTATTTAGTGTGGATTCTGGTTCCCCTCGCTCCTGCCCAAGCTGGGCAGCTGACCATTCAGGCTATTGTTTAGATGCTGAGCAGGTGACAAACAGTTATGGTTGCTCTTTGCTGGAATTCTAAATAGTGGCTGTCACTCTTCATTGACTATAAAATGTACAAATGTGAATGATAAGAAAGAACATAACTGTGCCCCATCTTATCAAATTTATTTTAGCTGTGCTTTAAAATCAATTTAATTTGTAAATTATTCATGGCATGTAGCAACTATTACAGACTTGCACTACCAAAACCTATGCTTTAAAGATTGTACTAACTTTTTGGAAACATTTTGTGGATGTTTTTTATCGTTTTTTTATTACAAAGGTAATGCGTATCTATTTTAGAAAATGTGGATACTACAGATAAGCAAAAATAATTATTTTATTATCACCTCTAATCCTATGACCAAGAAATAATCACTGTTAACATTTTAGTATATATCTTTTCAGACTTTTTTTCATTCTATACACACACACACACACATTCTCTCACTCTCTCTCTTTAGGGTCATTGTATACATACTAGCTTGTCTCCAAAGATGGCCGCCATCAAGTCCTTCAACCTTGTTCTGAAGACCACCACCCCCTCACTCATCCCACTCCCCATGTTCTGCAGCCAGCTCATACCAGCTCTACAGAGCCAATTGTGCACATCTCTTTCCAACTCTTCATTCAGTGACAAGACACCACGTTAATAGCTTAAAACCAGCCACGGTCGTAAATGCTACCAATCAGAGCTTTTTTTTTTATCCCAGACATCTGGTTTTTAAACATTTACCAGCATACCGCTGTGTATGTATATGCCCGGGGCCAACTTCACGGGCATGCACTCTGAGTAATCACACAGGGCCCAGTGATCAGAATGGCCATGTGCTTGGTTTAATGCTCTGCTGTTGTCACCTTGAAATGCTTAATAAATTTGTGTCTGGACTTGTGCTTTGTAAGTGAAGTCTGATGGGACAACTGGGCATCTGAGTGACAAGCAGAAAGAAGAGCTTATGACTGACCTTCAAGGTGATGAGAATGAATGCTGCCCCACCTCATCTTCCTCATCTGTAAAATGGTGAGAGTAGTACATACCTCACACAGATTTCATGAGAATTCAATAAGGTAACTCACACAAAGTATCTTGCATAGTGCCTGCCACATAATAGCTCAAGCTTAGCAGCTTAAAACAACATTCATGCTTGCTTTTACATCTCTAGGTCAGCTCATCTCAGCTGGGCTCGACTGCACAGCTCTGCTTCTGGCTGAGTGTGCCTCCTCATTGCAGATTGGGGTGAAGTCCGACTCTGGGTCTTAGGTGGAGGGGCAGCAGCTACCGGGAGAAAGTGCTTCTCATGGCAATGACAGAACTGCAAAAAGGCAAATCCAACCTCGCAATCTTCCATTTCCAGCTGGAAGGACACAAGGAGGAGATGGTAGAATTACAGCCTAGAAGCCAGGGCTACTTGGCAAAAACTGGGACCACAGTCTTTCAGGGGAATGAAGCTGTGGAGGAGACCCAGCTGCCACAGAGATGCCATCCAACACACATAATGGGAAAGAAATACCCATCTTCTTCCCTCTCCTGCCCTAGGACTTCCATCAGTGTCTCCCATTGGCCAAATATGCCCGGAAGTGAGATAATAAGAGAGCAAGGAATTGCAGTTCCCTGTGAGACAGCAGGGTAGAAAAGCCAGGGATGGATCTGGGAGCAAACAGATAAATATGACAGCATTTATTTGGCCTAGACCTGTACACATACCCATTGAACTCATTGGCCAAGCACAGTAGCGGTCACTCCCAGCACCCCACCCAGACACCTTGGCACCAACTGATCCCACACCACAAGTGTCTTACTGGAGACCCCTGCAGCCCTGCATGAGGGCTTATCCGACTCACGGGAGCATGCTTGGGCTGCATGCTGGGTGGGTTTGAAGGGCTGCCGAACTGGCATTCCTGGAAGTGTTCCTCAACCAACAATGGACTAGAGTTGACGGTTACTACCCCAGCTTCCACACCCCGTGAGCAAGCTCGACATCATCTCTGAGAGGTCCTTGGTGGGACTGAGTCCCAGTGGTCCACGGTACTAAACTGCTTGTTACCACATTCAGTGTTGACTTCCTTTCCTTCCCTCTCATAACTACCCCCATTGCAAACTCCTTCAGCCAACCTAGGACAGACACCCCAACACAACAACTCGTAGCCAGCCTTTGTGCCTAATCACCGCAGTGCCTTCGTGTCACAGCAGGAACAAGCCCTGGGAACGGGCGCAGGCCCAGCATTGGACACCCCTGTATCCATCCCTGGGATTTATGAACCACCCACCCCCAGGATCCTATCTGGCTCCTCCCACCTACCAGAGAATAGCTTCCTTTCCATTCCTTCCATGGGAGGAAGAGCAGAGTGAGAGGTTCAGGGAGCTAGCCCCTCCAGGAAAAGTCAGGGGCAGAGTTGGCCGTGGAAAGTTCTCCCAGAATCTCTGTCCTGTTCCCACTCCCAGGCCTCCTCATCTGCCCCCAGCACCCCACGAAGGACCACCCCTCCTCAGAGGGAAGCGAGTTAAGTGTTGCATTACCAAGGAACTGCCACACTAGCCACCAAAGTGACTGCTTGTTATTTGAACACTTTCTTCTGTTTGACTGAATACAGGAAAAATGTCACAAATAGAATATTCATCATCCTCCTCGTGCGCCTTTTCTTCCCTGCTTATCTCCCTGCTGTCATGTACGAATCCCGGCTTCAGGTTCATTTGGTATGTTGAGTGCGTGCCGGGGAAGAGGATGCAGCTGAAAGCCTTGCCCACATGCTCTGTGTCTCGACAGCCCTCCCTCCCCACTGGTGACACCCCACCAGACAAACGCCACTCACACTGACCCCTCGAGAGTAGGACAACGTCTGCCTAATCGGAAGGGCCTTCTGCTCCATGCGGAGGGAACATAAAGGACCCGAGGAGCCTTCACATCCATTTAGTGATTCTCCGCATGTTACTTTTACAGACACCTCAGCTTCCAGAGCTTTTATCCTCAGGTGCTTCTTAGAAGATGCAGGATGGCATCCCCACCCCACTTCAAACACTGTCTGTTTCTAGATCCTCAGAGGGGCTAACGCCGCCTGCCAATTTCTCAGCTACAGTCATCAGCGTGGAGCGTCTCTCTCTCTCTCTCTCTCTCTCTCTCTCTGCCTCTTTTCCATCAGTGCTGGAGACACGGTTTCCCCAGCCCAGTCTTCCTCCAGCCAGGCCCCACCCTACAGATCGCACTGTCAGGCTACAAAGGAACATGTTTCTAGGACTAGAAAATCAAAGGACTTATTGCCCTGACAATTAGGTATTGTGTTCAACTGCAGTAACACGAGCCTAAAAACTGATGGCTTAAACAAGAAAGGGATGTGTTTTTCTCTCCTGTAATAATCAGTACAGAGGCAGGCCATCTAGGGCTGTTACAGCCACTCCGTGAAGCCACCAAGGACTCAGCCCTTTTCTCCTCCATTCTTAGGGATGACCATCACCCCATGCTCTTAAGATGGCCACTGGAACTCCAACCATCAAGTCGGAGTTCCAGGCAAAATAAAGAGGAAGAGCAGAAGAAGTCTCCTGAGCTGATTTGGCCTCTCTTCTAAGGGGCTTTCCAGATATTCCACCCAAGAACTCCAGTTTATATCTCGTTAACCAGTAGCTGCAAGGGAGGCTGGGAAACCCAAGTTTTTAGCAGGGCACATGGCCATCATGCATAAAATTGGAGTTCTATTAGTGTTGTGGGCTTAATTGTGTCTCCTTATAATTCATATGTTAAAGTCCTAATCCCCAGTACTTCAAAATGTGACTGTATTTGGAGATAGAGCCTTTAAAGAGATAATTAAGTTAAAATGGGGTCATTAGGGTGGCTAATTCAATATGCCTGGTGTCCTTATAAGAAGAGGAGATTGGAACACAGATACACACAGAGGAAAGACCATGTGAGGACATGCGGAGAAAGCAGGCCTCTACAAGTCAAGGAGAGAGACCTCAAGAGAAACCAACCCTACACCATCTTGATCTTGGGCTCCTAGCGTCCAGAGCTGTGAGTTGTTTAAGCCACCCAGTCTGTGGTACTTTGTTATGGCAGCCTGAGCAGACTAAGACAGGTAGTAAGGATGAAGAGAAGAATGGTCATGGGTAGGCAATTACTAGTGCCTAGAACATTTGGGGAAACCTTGTCTTTATTACCTGAGCATTTAAAGATACATTTTAAGTATCTTAACATACTTTTTAAAAGATCCTTTTAAAGGTACTTTTCATCAGGTAGTATGCAAAGAACCTATACCATCCCCACCCTTCCCCGGCCAGCTCTCCCCCAACCTCCTTTTCTCTCTTGTCTTAGCATGACTTTCCTCCCTGGAAATACTTATATAAAAACTGTGGCCTCTCTGAAACGATTTGAGAAGTACAGAAATAGCCCTCCTTCCCTTCCACTGGCCATAAATAGCCTGAAACTCCGAAGTTGGTGTTTCATTCCTCTGGTTAATCCATTATCTCCTACGAAAGCACAAATTAAATGGCAAATGCTTTAAATCTGGTCATCCTAGGTTGTGATGCTGGGAGAGCACTGGGCAGGGCCAGGGGGATGGCTGGGAAGGGGGAACCAAAGAGCCAGCGGTCAGAGGAAGGCCCAGAAGATCCAGGAGAGGCTGCTACCCCCAGAGGGGTCTCTCAAACACTGCTGGGCCCATCCTTTTTTGCTAAAAGGGGGTGTGAAAGGGTGCTAGAGTCAAGACCAAAAGTTTTCCCGGGGAATACCCTATACCTCTGCCCCATCTGGACTTCTGATATAACAATACCACCTTCCCGCACATTCACTACCCTGATCTCCCTCCCCTGCCTGCCAGGCTTCTCCGTGGGGAGCAAACAGGCAGGGGAATCAGGATGGTCTGCCTCTCCTGTGCCCTGTCACTGGTTCCCTCACAGGGGATACCACTGACATGAGTCGTTTGTCTCTGTCTTTGCTGAGTCTGACAGTTCTCTGTCTTCCTCTTTCTTCAATCTGTTCACTTGATTGCTCTGACAGAGAACCCTTCCAGGAGTTCTTTCAGAAAGTATCAATTGTCCCAAATCCTTTCCTACCCAAAAATATATTTAATTTGCCCTCACATTTGAATATTTACTTGTCTCGGCACCGTACCTGCCTTTTTTTTTTATTTATTTTTTTAAATTTTTTTTATTAATTTATTTTTGTTACAGATGTTTCTCCTTTTTTCCCCCGTTGATATCCTCCTCCCCATCCCCCCACCCCGTTCCCAACTTTGTTGTCCATGTCCATCAGTTATGCATACATGCGTATAAGTTCTGTGGTTTATCTCTTCCCTCCCCTCCACCCCCTCTTCTGAGGGGTGTCAGTCTATACCCTACTTTCACATCTCTGGGTCTACCCTGTTCCTCAGACTGTTATGTTTATTATATTCCACAAATGAGTGAGATCATGTGATATTTGTCTTTCTCTGCTTGGCTTGTTTCGCTTAGGATAATACTCTCGAGGTCCCTCCATGTCGTCTCAAAGGATAAGAGATCTTTCTTTCTTACAGCTGCATAGTACTCCATTCTGTATATGTACCACAGCTTTTTCATCCATTCATCCACTGATGGACACTTGGGCTGTTTCCAGATCTTAGCTACTGTAAATAGTGCTGCTATGAACATGGGGGTACATGTATTCTTTCTGATTGGTGTTTCAGGATTCTTAGGGTATATTCCTAAGAGTGGGATCACTGGGTCAAATGGTAATTCAATTTTTAATTTTTTGAGGTAACACCATATTGTTTTCCACAGTGGCTGCACCAGTCTTTTTAAACTCAGTTCTATACCACCAGGGCTGCGAGACTGCAGACATTTCCCAGCTGTCTTTCTGGTAGGTCCTGCCAATAGGAGGCACTGGTAGGAGGTGGGAAGACAGGAGGAAGGGAGAACCTTCATGCTCTTGGCTCTAAGGGGATGAAGCTGCTGGGTTCTGTTTTCCTGGTTAAGCCCTGACTGATACAGGTACAGAATTAAAATCTCAAAATAATCTTCCCTCAGAATTTTGAAGACATTGCATGATTGTCTTCCAGCTCTCCAGCTGAGGTGTTTAACGCCAGGTTACTATTTTTTATCTTTCTGGAAGATTTGGATTTTTTTTTTCTAAAATTACCTTTGGAGTTCAAAATTGTGATGCCTTTAGGAACGGGTCTTTTATAATTCATCCTGTTTGGCACTTGGTCTGCTGTCTAAATCTAAAGGCCGGAGTTGTTTTCTCCGGCTCAGGGAAACTGTTTATGCTTGCATTACTTCGATAATTTCCTCTCCTACAAGCTCTCTGTTCTTTGCTTCTGAAATTTCTCATTAGATCGATATTTGAATTTCAGCTCCTGATCCATATCTCTTTATTTTTCTCTTAGGCTTTCTTTAACAATCTCCCTGTCTTTTTGCACTTTTTGAGAGAATCTTTCAGCCTAGTCATCAATTCAGTCTTCAGCCATGACCAGTCGGCCACTCCATCCAATGAACTTATTGTGTCAGCAATTGCACATTTTTCATTCCCAGAATTCTGACATATTCTTTTGATAGCAGTCAGCTTTTTATTTATGGATAGCACTTTTACTTAATTTAAATATGTGTCTATACCCTGGGAGAATTCTGTGGGGATTAGTTCTCTTGTTTGTTTAGTTTGGTGCCTCTTTCACAAGGTTGGTTTTCCTCAAATATGTTTGCTAATTCTGTACTCTCTGTTCCTGTTAGAGATGAAGGTCCAGGCTCATCTCCAGTGGAGGCTGGTTTGCACTTTCTAAACTCCACTGAAAAATGCCTGCTCTCATGACAGTGAAAGCCAGTTCTGGTTATGGAAACCCAAACTCTCATGACTGTTTTGGTGAGGAAGGCCTTGGATCAAGCCTCCTTTCCTTGTTGATGTTCGCTAGCTTGTTCTCCAAGCATAGGGAGTCCCTTTCTCAATGGCCACCGCCTAGGGTCATGCCCCTTTCTCCAGCCACTGCCTGTGAGGATGTGCTGGGTGAGAGCCCCAGATGTTGGAGACTCGTTCTCATGGCTTTAGCCTGGAGGCAAGTATCAGAGGCCAACTGTCTGACAGGTGGGATCAGGGGCAGAGCCCTCAGCTCACAGCCTCACCAATAGGCCCACAGCTCATCTTCCCTCCTCCAGCCCTTGCTGCCTCCGATCTTGGGATTCTTCCAGAGTTTTCCAGAATACCATCTCTGAGAGGGAAAACTGTCTTTTGCCTGTGTAGAATATGGGATCTTCAGCACTGCTGTGAGGATCCTATCTCCCTTACATCTTTCCAAACTTTCTGGCCAACTGATAACAGCTTTCCCAGCTTCCCAGCTAGGCTTTTGGTTTCATGTAACATTTTAGTATGCAAACTTCAAGTATATACAAAAGTAAATAAAATGTTATAATGAAAATTATGCTAAGTGAAATAAGTCAGTCACAAAAAGACAAGTATTGTTTGATTCCACTTATATGGGATATCTAATCAAAACCATAGAGACAGCCCTGGCCGGTTTGGCTCAGCGGTTAGAGCGTCGGCCTGCGGTCCAGAGAGTCCCGGGTTCGGTTCCCGCTAAGGGCACGTACCTCGGTTGCAGTTTGTCCCCGGCCCTGGTTGGTCGTGCGGGTGGCAGCCACTCGATGTGTCTCTCTCACACCGATGTTTCTCTCTCTCTCTTCCTCTCTCTCCCTCCCACTCTATCTGGACAAAAAATGAAAAAATGTCCTCAGGTGAGGATAAAAAAAAAAACCATAGAGACAGAGAATAGAAAGGTGGCAGTTGCCGGGAGCTGGGGGTGGAGATGGAGTTGGTGTTTAATGATTACAGAGTTGCAAGATGAAAAGTTTTCAAGTTTTGCAAAAAAGAGTTCTGGAGACTGGTTGCACAACAGTGTGAATGTACTTAATGCTACTGAGCTGTACACTTAAAGTGGTGCAGATGGTGAATTAAATATTTCAATCAAAAAAATAAATTAAGCCCTGGCCGGTTTGGCTCAGCGGTTAGAGCCTCGGCCTGTGGACCAGAGAGACCCGGGTTTGGTTCCCGCTAAGGGCACGTACCTCGGTTGCAGTTTGTCCCTGGCCCCGGTTGGGGTCGTGTGGGTGGCAACCAGTCAATGTGTCTCTCTCACATCGATGTTTCTCTCTCTGTCTTCCTCCCTCTCTCCCTACTGCTCTATCTGAAGATAAATGCAAAAATGTTCTCAGGTGAGGATTAAAAACAAATAAAAATAAATTAAATTAAATATAATCAACCCGCCATGGACCCATCACCCAGCTTTAACAAGTATCAATTTGTTTATCTGGAGTCACACTTACTCCCCCTCCATGCAACCCCTCCCAACACATTTATGTCTTTAATTTCACTTTTCTATCATTTCCATGGCATTTGAGGAAGGAAGACAAATGATAAACCAGCAAACTTGAAACACGAACTCATTTCTTCGTAAATGTTTGAAGAGATTATTGAAGTTGGGTAATGGATACTTGGGGTTCATTACATTCTTCTCTCTACTTTTGAGTATGTTTGAAAAATTCCATAATTAAACATTATTTTAAGATGAAAATCATAATGAGGTGAGACACCACCAAGGAAGGAAACTATACTTCGGGTGATGAGCACATAACAGAGTACACAAATGTCAAATTATACTCTTGTACACCTGGAAATTATATAATGTTATTAACCAATGTTACCCCAATAAATTTTATTTTTTTAAAGTAAAAATCATAATGAGGTGAGACATCACCAAGGCTTTGAAAATAAGTAAATAAAAGTAAAACTCAATGTTTCGGGAATGAATGCTATTGAATGAAGTATTTTCTCTGAGCTGTTGCCTTGGCAGTTTTCTAGTCTGTGATTCTCAGGTGGCAGGGCAGGGAGAACAGCACCTTCGTCCTCTGGTTTGAAAGAGCCATTGATATCACAGTGGTGTCCGCTGAGTCAATTTTCATAGAGGAGTGCTTAGTCCAGATGAAGAGAGCAGAAGCAGGGATGGAGGGGGAGAACCTCCACTCCAGCCTCCCTCAGCCATGCTCCTTACCTGACAGAAAGCTTACCGGCAGGCAGAGCTGGAAATAACAAATGTTCTTCATCAGTAGGCATTTGGGGCTCTCCCTCTTATACTTTATTTGCTCCAGGGCCTTAAAGGTGATCTTACAATTGGTCATTTAAACCTTGACTAGATATTTGATTGTACTAAGGAATTATTTGTTTTTATCATTAATGTTTAGGTATTTATCACCTAAACTGTTGATTACCTAAATGCTACCATACTGGTGTCCTTTGGTAGAGATATGTAATAAAATAATGGAGGGTGAAATGATATGATGCCTGGGATTGGCTTCAGAATAACAAAGGATGGGTATGCCCACATATGTTCACCCAAAAAGACATGTACTAGAATATTCATAGCAGCTATTCATAGTGGCCTCAAATTGGCACTGCCCAAATACCAAATAAAAAGGAATGGCTATACCACGGCACGTTCATCCAAGGGAGTACTACTCAACAATAAAAAGGAATTAACTACCAATGGACACACAGTCTGGATGAATCTCACCAACATAATATTGAGCACCAGGAGCCAGACTCAAGAATCTATACTGTCTATTTCAGTTTGTATAAAGGTCAGAATAGGCAAAACCCATCTATGACGTTAGAAGGCAGGAGAGTCATCACCTTGGAGGAGGCGGATGGAGCAGGATTGGGGGTTTCCAGGGGCGGGGGCATCAGTCATATTCAGTTTTTTGTCCTTCATGCTGGTTACACAGGTATGTCTAATGTGTGAAGATGTGTTCAACATCTACTTACAATATGTGCACTCTTATGTATATATATTATACTTTGATTAAAAATTAAAAATCATAGTCACACAGGAGAAGTATATGAATAGGGCAAGATTGGCCAATGAGTTAATGGTTACTCAGGCTGGGTGAGGGGTACATGGGAGTTCATTAAAGTGTTTAATCTACTTTAGAAATTCTCCATAATAAAATAACTTTTTTAAATGACCTCATTTTTTAAATACATATTTTCTCCCATGACGGTGGAGGAGGCTTGTGTTTAATTGGAAGGCAGGAAAAAATATCCAAATTAAGTGCCCTGCATTTCTTTCTATTCCAGTAAGGGTTGATTTCCTAGTCATGCCCACTTCTCTGCTCAAAGACCCCTCAATCCTCTCACCTCTTTTCTCAGTTACCCTCCATATCCCCACGAAATGGATCTATATATTCAGGGACAATTGTTTTGACAAGAAGAAAGTTGTCCAGGGCTTCCATTAGCCACTATGCACTTTTATTAATTTATATCTGCCCTGTTCCAAAGATGTCTTTAAGGTTTGCAAAGATGCATACAACAGAACAGCATAAAATAAATTACTAATAAATAAGAACAAATGAGATAGAGGGAAAACAAGGATAGGAAAATAAGATGGAGCCAAGAATGAAGTAATTACACAAGCTACCTGCCACAAAATCCACGAGGCTCACTGGAATTGGAACAGAACTTTGAGGCTGAGTTCCCCAGCAACCCACGTGAAAAAGGAACCCAGGTCACACTGTGATTTACAGAGCTGGTGATATAAAAACAAAGCCGACAGTCAGATGCACAGCTACTCCTAACATGGAGATCAAGGAGGCAAGTTTTCACCTTGGATTATCATAAATATTATATCATGAACAACATTGTCACACTACATACAGCAACAGAACACAAGAGTTTCTTACCCACACGCGTACTATACGGCAATGAGGATGAACAATGTACACCTCTACATAACCGTATGGATTTTTTCATGACTTCCTTCAAAGTAGGCTGATGGAGAACCTCTAGATGCCATTCCAAGAAACTCTGTGGGGACCAAAAGGGGCTCTCACACTAGGGTGGCTTCCCATGTGACAGACTTTGGAATACCCAAAGCAAAGATCCATAGCCTAGAAGCCATGCACCAGGATTCAGGGGGTCGAGCATTCCTTGGCACCATAGGCAAAGTTGTGTGAATATGTGTATGTTTTCCAGAGAGTGGATCCAAATCTTTCATTAGCTTCTCAAAGGTGTCACTGATTGCAAGAAAAGTAAACACCCACCTGGAGGAAACAAGGCAGCACAGACTTCAAAACATTTCCATAAACATTGCTTCTCTCAGGTTCCTGGTGCATAACTTCTTGGGTTGCCAGTGGGGGGTAAAAATGTAGGTTTAACATTGATTGGAACTGAGCGGCGGGACTGGAATTCTTACCCACACGCGTGCTATACGGCAATGAGGACGAACAATGTACACCTCTACATAACCGTATGGATTTTCTCATGACTTCCTGACTAGGCCTGACCAGAAGGACCCCTGACCCTGCTCAGAGACTTGCTGGGGGAGCCCTCAGGGTCAGGGTAACCTTGAGATGACAGAGTAAGCCAGGTGCCAGTGCGGTTAGGTCCATCGAGCAGAGATGCAATAATCTCTGCCAGGAGAATTTGTTTCTAATTTAAAACAAGTATAACTGAACACCAACCTAAATCATTTTTTTAAGTCATTTATCTTTGATCATGTGACTTCTAATGAATCCTCCAAGCTCAGCTAGTGTCAAATATGCTCCAAGGTGACCCAGGTGACTAGTGCCCAGGTTATAAGCCCAGCAGCGGGTACAAACTGGGGAATCCCTACCACAAACCATGGCTTCAGATCCAGGACGATTAAACTCAAGTTCCTTCTGCCAATAATTAAATAGAAGTTGTTTGTGAAAATTATTGCTGGGTGTCATTACTGAGAATAACAATAGCTAACATGTATTAAGCATGTTATATGCCAGGCACTGCATATTCCCATGTGATCCTCGCAACGGCACTCTGACTGGGGCGGGGGGGGGGGGGCGGCCCATCATTCACATTTTACTTGTGGTCAACCCAAAGCTTAAAGAGGTAAAGTAACTTGCACAAAGTCAAAATATAAGCCCAGATATGTCTGGCTGATCTGCCTTTGGCCTCAACGACTAGGCTGTAACATTTATGAATATGAAACATTCAGTTCACCAACAGTGGCATGGAACAGTTAAGGAATGAGTTTCAAAGGCAGGGAGGGGACAGTGGTAGGGGGGAACGAAGTCCTGCATATCCCCCTGAAAATAATTGTCATATCCATTAAGAGACCATTCTCCCTGTTTCAATGATCTATTATTGTGTAGCAAACTGCCCCACAATGTGGTGACATGAAACAACAATTCATGATTGCCTCTCACGTTCTGTGAATGAAGTGGGCTCGGGTGGCTCTTGCTTAGGGGTGGCTCATGCAGTTACAGCCAGGTGCTGTCTGGGGCTGGAGTCTTCTGAAGGTTCAGCCGCACAGGACATCCAAGATGGTGCATGCTTGGGGCTGGAGGTTGAGGCTGGCTGTCATCTGGGAGGTCAGCTGTCAACCAGACTCCCTACATGTGAACTCTCCATGTGACTTGGGCTGTGAAATTTGAATTTCAATTGTTTAATTGTTCAGTTAATTTTTTAATGAAGAATTTTTATTTTAAATATATCCTAAATAGCCCTGGCCGGTTTGGCTCAGCAGTTAGAGCGTCAGCCTGCGGGCCAGAGAGACCCGGGTTCGGTTCCCGCTAAGGGCACGTACCTCGGTTGCAGTTTGTCCCCGGCCCCTGGTTGGGTCGTGCGGGGGGCAGCCACTCAATGTGTCCCTTTCACATCGATGTTTCTCTCTCTCTCTCTCTTTCTCTCTCTCCCTCCCACTCTATCTGAACAAAAAATGGAAAAATGTCCTCAGGTGAGGATAAAAAAAAATATATATATATATATATCCCAAGTATTGCACAGGATATATTTATACTTGAAAAAGTTTATTGTTTATCTGAAATTCAAATTGGCAACATACTCATACTAAAAAATATTAGTCATTGATCTGAAATTCAAATTTAACTGAGTGTCTTGTATTTGTATTTATCTGACAATCCTAGTAGGAGACCAGACCCATTCTCAACTATGTGGTTGCAGGAGTTGGCCTTACCCCCTGTATTAGGGTTTTGTTTTTCTTTGCCATATAACAAATGACCACAAACTTGGCTGCTTAAAACACCACCCATTTATTAACTCACAGTTTCCACAGAAATCCCAGCACAGAGTGGCTCAGCCGGATTCTCTGCTTAGAAGCTCACAAGGCTGAAATCCAGGTGTCGGCAGGGCTACATTCCTTTGTGGGAAAGAATTCACTTCAAGCTCCTTCAGGTTGTTGGCAGGACCTAGTTCCTCCTCACGTTCTTCACACAGCCCCCTCCATCTTCGAGCCAGCCAGGGTACATCAAGTTCTTCTGGTGCTTTGATTCTCCATGATTTTTCCTTCTCTTTTCTCTTCTGCCACCAGCCAGAGAAAGTTCTCTGCTTTTAAGGGCTCGTGTGATTAGATTAGGCCGACCACATCACCTCCCTTTTTTAAGGTCAACTGTGCTATATAACATAACACAATCATAGCAGTGAAATCTCATTACATTTACAGCTTCTGAGTATTAAGAGGCATGGGATCTTAGGGGGCCATTTTTAGAAATTCAACCTACCACACCTCCAGACCCAGGGGCATGCAATGAATGTTTCTGATGTCCAGCTTCAGCCCAGAGTCAGTGAGATGGAGGGAAATGTTTGCCCAGGATTTGAAGAAAGAACTTTTTCAAGATTGTATACTATCTGAGTATAGGTCTGGAGGCACCACCATCTGAAAGCCGTGAGGGGTCGTGGGCTTAGAAGCCAGCAGGGGCAACCACAGAGAGCTGCAGAGGGAGCCTGTCCAAGGGAGCAAAGCCAAGAACTGGGATGGTGATAGCATTGCAGTCCTGAATCACCCCTGGAATCCAGTTCTGCTTGTTGACTTTTTATTCATAGGGATCTAAGAAGTTCCAGTAGGTTTTTCCCATCAATTTCTTTGTTATTGTTATTTGAGATGTAATTGACATACAACATCATCAACTGCAATTGAAACATTCTTCAGTGATGCAGGGGGTTATGTCAATAACCTGGCTAGATAACCAGATAAGACCCTCATTTACAAAATCTGGGTCCTGAATCCATGCTAGGTTACTGCCCACCCAACAGCAGGAAAAATTCTCTCCCTCAAAGCAGGAAAAGAATGAAATAACTCTGAGAGAGCTGCAGGTAGGTCTCCTATAGATTCCAGAAGCCTGCTCCCTGCACTTTCCCAATCCCTTTACGGGTGGCAGAGGGGCGGTCAAGATGACCCAAAGGTTAACATGTAGAAGAAGAGCAATGTGCTTGGTCTGGCTCACTGTCACCTGCTCTTTCTAGAACTTTCTCATGTCTTTCCATCACTTGCCCATTCTCTTTTCCAGAATTATTTCAGGAAGACAGTTCTTGTGGAACTTTAGCCTGGTGCTGCAGCTCTCCAGTCCCTATCAGCACTGAGGAAAACAACACAAAATAACAGATGACTCTTGCGGTGCTATAATCTCATCTCTAAATAAGTAGGCTCCCCATCTACCAGGATATGAATTTGCTCAGTGTAGAGGGAATTCACATTCATTGAGCAACTACTAAGTGTCAGAGGATCTACACAATAGTGTCACTGCAAGCACCCAAAGTGTCAGATACACACAGACCCACGGAGTCCTACCACCCCTGACTGAGGAAGGGATGCTTTTTTACTTCTTTTACAGACAAGGAACTGAATAATCAGAGAGGTGCATTAACTTGCACCAGGACTCAAAGCAAGTGGGGGCCAGAGCCAGGATTCACATGGAAGGCCACCTGTCTCTGAAAGTGGTGAATTCCAGTCCTGCACCCTGGGCTGGCTGAGTGAAAGTGGCTATGGCAAGAATCTCAATTTGTCTAGTTTTATTCCTCCCAATAACTCTGAAAAGTAGATATTATGGACACTGGCCCCATTTTACAGATGAGAAAACCACTTCCAGAGTAACTTGTAATATCAAAAAATGAGTTAAGTGCAGAGTTGGGGTTTGAGCCCAGGGCTGGTACTTTTTTGCACTGAACAATACAGGATGGGGGAGGAGGATCAGAGCCAAGCAAGGCAGGAATTTGAGGTCAGAAATCAATAATACTCTGGTATCATTCATACTCCTATTAATTAGTTTGCTCACTTATACATTCAGGTATTTATTAAACACCTCTGCTCTGTTATGCTATGGGAAAGGTGGATATCACCGGTCTTTGACTTAAAAAAATTTATAATCTATGAGGGGAGATGACTTGTTTGTTTGCCCTAAAGGAGTTGGCATTTGGAAAAGGTCTTACAGGAGAGCTACGAGTTCTGCATGTGAGAATGGTATGTGAGAAACTGAGGACAGAACATTCTAACAGAGCTGGGGCAGGGGAGGAAGGGATGGCAGGAGAAGAATCCAGAGAGGAGGAGCAGAGTTCACTGCAGGGAACAGACCTGCTTTGGGTATTTTAACAGGAAGGGATTCAATATGGGGAACTGGGTGCTAAGAACATCATTGGAAGGGCTATGGAAAAGACAAATGCAGGTCCTCCAGAAATGACCACAGGAC
The DNA here is from genome assembly GCA_030848825.1 of Tadarida brasiliensis. NCBI lineage: Eukaryota > Metazoa > Chordata > Mammalia > Chiroptera > Molossidae > Tadarida > Tadarida brasiliensis. Next base: position 103,974,206 of record CM061280.1, on the reverse strand, counting down.
ATGGCAGGACTGACCCTCTGGGAGAGCAACTCCCTCAGCCACAATTACAAAAGTGGAAATCTAGGACTACTGAGTTCAAGAACATAACCAGAACTTTGATCTAAGAAGATCAAAGACTGGGTAGCAGAATGCTGCCACAGAAAATTCACACAAACTTGCTTGCATACAGAAAACCAGCCAAAGACACAGGGATATGACCACCACCTCACTTCCATCCTCCAAATCTTGAGCAGTCAGAGCTTGCACATCCAATTGGTAGAATCTACTCCATTCACATCCAGAACCCAATTGCAAGGGAGTCTGGGAAAGCTGTTTTTTTAGCTTTCTAGTTTTTTTCTTTAGGAAGGCTCACAGATAGAGGTGGCGATGGATGTTGAGCACCATAGACAATCGTAGCTGGTAAACCACTGTTAAAAAGAAAACCACAGGCCCAAAATGGCGTCACTTGTGCTAAAAGCCCATGATACCAAACCTAGACTTAATAACTGATCTAACTGCAGTTTCAACCTCTCCCAGAAACATAATCTCAATCAACCAGTCTGGAATTGTCTGGTCAAGCACCAGTAAGGTAATTTTTCACATGGGCCCTCTCCATTCCCCATTGAAAGGAGAGGCAATCTCCTTCCAGGTCTCTTCCCCCCAAAAGAAGATATCCTGGCCCAAAAGATGATCCTTTATTTTCTTCTGTTAATAGCTCCTTTCCCTACCCTTCTTCTTATAAAAATCTTCCATTTTGTACAGCCCCTCAGAATGCCCTTCTAGTTACTAGATGGGATGCTGCCCAAATCATGAATCACTTAATAAAGCCAATTAAATCTTCACGTTCACTCAGTTGAATTTTGGTTTTGTTTCTTTTGTTTGTTTGTTTTTTAAATCCTCACCCGAGGACATTTTTTGCATTTATCTTCAGATAGAACAGGAGGGAGAGGGGAGGAAGAGAGAGAGAAACATCGATGTGAGAGAGACACATCGAGTGGTTGCCACCCACACGACCCCAACCAGGGCCGGGGACAAACTGCAACCGAGGTACATGCTCTTAGTGGGAACCGAACCCGGGCCTCTCTGGTCCGCAGGCCGATGCTCTAACCGCTGAGCCAGACCGGCCAGGGCTGAATTTTGTTTTTTAATGCCACCAACCACTAAAAAAAAAGCCCTGATTGGTAAGGTCTGCCAATTTCCATGGTGTAAATACTCTCATGCTGGCTGCTATTAAGCTACAAATGTAATGTCACTGAACTCAGAGTTGGGAAGAGATGTGTACAATTGGCTCTCACAAACTGCTCGATACAGATTGCTCCAGCACACCTCTGCTAACAGATTCTCTCCGATATATGGAAGAGGCAGGGGAGAGAGGGGACGGAGTGAGGGTAAGACTCGGCAGACCATGTTTGCTCCAGAGAAAGCAGGCTCCCCGCCCCTTTCCAATGTCCCCTTGTTATTGGCTTCCTTCCTACCTTACCTACGGACTCTGTTGGCTTATTTCTCAATGCTAAGAATCTGATCTGTGTAGACCGTAGCCCTGAATGAGGAAATTAGAGCTTCCCCACAGATGGGGGACCCTCTCTAATGCTGCACCTCTGTGGCCCTGACAGATTAAGTTTCCTCATTCTCCATTTTGCTCTCAAATGTTCACAAGACAGCAACACGAGGGAAGTGGACAATTCCAAGTGACAGTGCCAATAAGAAGGCCATTTGCTGACCAGTTTGAAGAATCTTGGCCAGAAAGGGCAATCATCTGGGCTTTTTTTTTTTTTTTTTTTTTTTTTTTTTTGGCTTTTGTTTTATATTGCTTTTGGAAAAAATCCTCAAGTTCAACCACTGTGAATTATTGAACCAAAGAAGATAAACTTCAAACGGAGCCCCTTTCAAAAAGGAGCATGAAAGGCACTGACTGGGAAAGAAAAAGATGATAATGAAACAATTAGATCTAACTTTAAATTGGACCTGTGGATATAGGGAAAGAAGGAGGTGACTTTATTTATTTATTTGTTTGTTTTTAATTGAAAACATACACCCTCTGTGGCTGGAAGCAAGAGTTAACACAAGGCTGGACAGGACCTTGCTTGGGCCTCCAGGACCAGCAAAGGAAAGACGGCCTGGCCTCAGGACAGAGTTCTAATTGGCTTAGGCCAGCAGTAGTGTGGGAACACAAATGGGGAGGGGGGTGCCATATATAAAAAGTTACAGGACAGTTCATCTACCTCGAGTGTCTTACAGCGTACACCTCTTGAATTTTAACGACCAGAGTTACGACTGGGCAATTAACCCCATGAGCAATAGCCCTCCACCCAAGACAGCTAGAAACAAAAGGCAGAGATGGCGGTAGGTTCTCTTCGGTCAACAGTCAGGCCTCCATCTCCTCCTCCTGGGCAGAAATAATGGCTTTTCTTTTCACACTAGAATCTCAAAAAAAAAGGAAGCACACATGCAAGAGAACTATTGTATAACCTATTGTTTTGTTGTTTTTTGGTATCCATCCTACTTCATTCAAATGTACTGTAATTTTAAAGGTTTAGAGGACAAGTGGTAAAAATCCCTTTAAAAATCCAAAAGGCTTGAAGCAGGTTTTAAGCTGTTAAGAGTGTTGGCTACTTACCTATAATAATTAGCTATTCAATGCAAAAATGACTTTTCTATCCAGGCCAGCACAACAGTGGGGAAGGAGTTACTGAAAGAAGTTAAGAGTTTAGTTCCCAGGGAAATCCTTCTGCTTGCTAGAAGGCGGCTTTTGGAAAGGTTTATGCAACATCTTGCAAAAGGGTAGCATTTTGCCAATTGTCCCTTAGCCCTACCCCAGCCCCACCCCCTTCTGACCGAAGCAGAATAAAGGGAGTGGAGACGGCCTGCTGCTGACAAAGTGCCTAGGAGCAGAGGGCAGCTGTTGCTCTTTTAAAATACGGGTGACAAGGGTACGAGTGGATAATTAGGATGGAGTTGAAGATGGTCTTATTTCAAATATAGTGGCTCCTGATGCCCAAGCTGCCATGAAAACAGTTTCAGAGAAGGAAGGGATAGGACCACGTGTGCTCCCAATGCTCGAGTGAAAAAAAAAAAAAACAACACATTAAGTTCAGTCATGACCCGCCAACCCCCTCAAGTCATGGGCCACAAGCTCTCTAGTCCTTTTGCAAAGTCCTGCCTGATCTGGTGTCTCTTGGTTATACACTACCAGAGACTGCTATGTGGGGTTTAGTTAAATATTTATGTGATTGTTTTAATGAAAACTTCACTCTCTATAGGAAAATCAATAGAGGCTGCAGTACGTCCTACTTTCGTGCAGGCGTGAGTTGAATCTATTGTCGAGGACCCCCTGCTCGTGATGGGTGTCCAGCTGGCGGGGTTGGCCCTCTGAGCTGGAGGCTAAATGCTGCAGAGAAATAAGCAACCCCTGAGGTTGGGCACGTCTTGCACAACCAACCTTTTGAGCATTAGTCACATCCCCACGCGGGGCCAGTTCCGTGGGCAGGCAACTAATGTAGTCACACAGGGCCTCGAGATCAAAAGCGTCCTGTTGCTTGGGGGTTCGTGCTTGCGGTGGCCACCTTGAAATGCTGAAAAATTTTACCTTTGGATTTGTGTTTTGTAAGTGAAATCTACTAGGACAATAAAGCCTCAATTTCCATACAGTCCCACCTCTTGCTCTCCCACCCAGCAACCACTTTTGTTCTCTTCCCTGCGTGGGAGGGTTAGGGTGGGATGGGTGCTCCTGGATGGCAGGGTGGGGTGTGGTGGAGGCCATGCCCACCCCAGGCTGTAGTACCACAGGGCATCCAGCAGGCCAACTAGGTTGGGGCCAGCCCATCACCTACCCCCATCGGGGTACCAAGCATATCCCAGTAGTGAGGCAGTAATCCCTCAGGGTATTCCTGTGGGAAGGGGAAATTGACTTGCCTGCCCACAGCCAGGGCCCAGCATATAGGTCTGGCTGGAGAAAGGGAGAACCTGGCAGCTGGTGGGCCAAGAGGGCAGATTTGTGAGGCAGAACCCCCAGGTACCTATGAGAGTCCACACTTATCCTTAGGAGTATCCCTGTACCCAAGGGAACATGACATTAAGTAACAAATAAAAATCATGATTGGTTGATGCCCTGGCCTGTTTGGCTCAGCGATTAGAGCGTCGGCCTGCGGTCCAGAGAGACCCGGGTTCGGTTCCCCCTAGGGGCACGTACCTCGGTTGCAGTTTGTCCCCGGCCCTGGTTGGTAGTGCGGGAGGCAGCCACGCGATGTGTCCCTTTCACGTCGATGTTTCTCTCTCTCTCTCTCTTTCTCTCTCTTCCTTTCTCTCCCTCCCACTCTATCTGAACAAAAAAATGGAAAAATGTCCTCGGGTGAGGATAAAAAAAAAAATCATGATTGGCTGAGAGAGACTGGAAAAGAAAGAAAAAGTTTTATATTTAAGTATATTGAATGGCACTTTTTTCTTGCTTTCTGAAGAAAGGGCCCTGAATTTTCATGTTGTACTGGGTCCCCCAAATTATGTAGCTAGCCTTGTCACTGTGTTTTACCAGTACTTGGATCCTAAGGGCTAACAGAGTTCTAGATTGCCCCTCACTGACTTCTATCACTTGTATCGGGCCCTCAGGCCTGGGCAGTGAGTCTTGCTCGGCCTGAGGCCTGACCTTCCCTATCCAAAGCCAGGGCTGGGCGCCCCAAGCAGGGTACCTGCCCAGTGATGACATGCTAATAATTACCAAAGGTTCTCAGGGCCTGATAGCCCCAATTTGTTGCATTTGCCCCTTTCTGTGCTTAAATACTCCCACCATGGGCAATTTCAAGCCACCAACAGGGCGTCTGCTGTGTGTGCAGGTTAGAGCTGGCCCCAGCACACAAGCCTCTGAAGCCTCAAGGCATTAAACCAGGGCCCCAGAAAGATAAGGGAGATAATAGAACAAAAGAGCTTTCTCCTAGACGCAAAGTTTTCCGTCTTGGCTGGCACAGAACCACCTAGTGAGCCTTTAAAATGCATATACCCAGACTATATCCCAGACCAATGACATCAGCTTCCCTGAGGGTGAACCAGGCAGCAGTATTTTTAAATCCCCAGGTGATTTTATTGTGAGGCCATAGTTGTAAACCTGGGTGGATCTGTGGTTTTCAAACCTTGGTGGTCATCAGAATCCCCTGGAGGGCTTGTTAAAACACCCAGTCCTGAGCCCCATCCCCTGAGCTTCTGACTCTGAGGTCTGGGGTGGGGCCCAAGAATGGGCTTTTCTAACAAGTTTCCAGGTGGTGCTGATGCTGCTGGTTCAGGGACCACACTTTGAGATCCACAGTTTTAGAAAAAGCCTGCCTGGCGTCAACCACCTGGGGTTCACCCTGATTAAGAAGGTGCTAGGTATAAAGCTGTTACTTAATTGGAGGCCCCGGAGTTGGGGTTTACAGAAAATCTCCCTCCTGTGAAGAAGCTATTTGTTAAGAGTGAAAGGCAGGAGCCTGGTAGTAAAAGGCGGCTGAGCTGTGACATGCCACCTGCTTAATTAAAAATGCATTCAAGGAGACAGAGGCCAGGTTGATCAGCCCTAGGTGGTCACCTTGAGGGATTTGCTGCCGGCAGGGCTGTCGGAGGAGGAAGCAGAGAGAGGGGAGCTGGGCTGTCTCCTTGTCCCCTTTGCATTGTCAGCAGCCTGTCCCTGGCTTCTCAACTCCCTTTCTAAATTCTTTCCTATCTATCTTCTAATTCACCCTCCTCCACTTCCGCACTGAAGCCCCTTTCTCAGACTGATATAGGGAGCCATGCTTAGCAAACAAACTCTGGTTATTAATAACAATAATATCAACCGCTGCCTTATGTCTGGACAATCATCAGTTTGAGACCTGGAAAGTAACCTCGGGGAAAGCCTTGTTTGCGGAGCCGGTGTCCTACCTGCCGTACTATCTAAGCCTCCTTCTTTCTAGAATACATCTTTTAGAGGTACCTGGAACTAAAATGAAACATGCAAATATTCTGACCCAGGAATTCAACTCCTAGGAATTCCCGGAGCAATGAGCGCATATGCCCGCACACAGACACGTACATGAACGCTTGTGGCAACTGTATTCCTAAAAGCCAAAATCAAAACAACCCAAATAGCCACCAAGAAGAGAATGGATAAGTAAGTTAAGGTGTATTCATATCATGGAATGCTACCTAGCAATAACAAGGGGAAAGCTGCTGATACATGCAACAACGTAGATGACCTCACAAACATTCAGAGTGGAAAATGTCAGGCATGAAAGAGTACCGACGTTCTGATTCAATTTCATGAAGTTTCAGGACAGGCAAAACTAATCAATGAGGATAGAAGTCGGGGTAGTGGTTGAAGAGGTGGGATAGTATTGACTGAAAAGCAACAAGAGGGAACCTTCTGGAATGCTGGAAATAGCTTAGGCCATGTGGCCTCCTTCAGGTGATAGTTTTCGATACCTGGGAACTGGAGTCTGAAAAAGTTTGACAAATGAGCAAAGATTTTTTTTCTTCACCTTGAATCAGCCAAGGGAAAGAAATAATCCTAGCCAACCCAAGACCCCGAGATCCAGCGGACTCGGGTTTGACTGCCAGGCCCACACCAGCATTGTTCTCACCTCACCCCAGCCCTGAAAGGAAAGGCCGATTATTATCTCAATTTCATGGACCAGGAACCTGAGGTTAAGAGAGCTTGGGCAGCCCTGGCCGGTTTGGCTCAGCGGTTAGAGCGTCGGCCTGCGGTCCAGAGAAAGAGAGTTGAGCAACAGCTGAGAAGAGGACCCAGCCCTGTTGTCACCAAGGCTGAATGCTAACCATCCCATCAAACTGAGTCTACAGCAGAAGACATCTGTGTGTTTCATGGAATGCAATCCTTAAGAAGAGCTCGTAATCTTTTATGTGCCATGGACCCCTTTGGCATCCATAGGCTGGTGAACCTATGAACTCCTTCTCAAAATGATGCTTTAAGCCCTGGCCAGTTTGGCTCAGCGGTTAGAGCGTCGGCCTGCGGTCCAGAGAGACCCGGGTTCGGTTCCCACTGGGGGCGCGTACCTCGGTTGCAGTTTGTCCCCAGCCCTGGTTGGTCGTGCGGGAGGCAGCCACTTGATGTGTCCCTTTCACATCGATGTATCTCTCTCTCTCTCTTCCTCTCTCTCCCTCCCACTCTATCTGAACAAAAAATGGAAAAATGTCCTCGGGTGAGGATAAACAAAATAATAATAATAACGCTTTAAATACATACAATAAACTACAATGGAATTGCAAAGCAGGCTGATTCTATTAAAGTAGGTAGGCATCACAATATTTTGTGATCTAGTCATACATATGTTTATTTAATGCATTAAATAATGACATGAAATAACTGCTGTAATTTCAAAATAATGATGAGTATAAACGGTATTTGGCGCTATGTACAATGACCGTAATGTGATATGAAAATATCTGTGATTTCTGTTGGTCACAAAGTTACAGCTACTGCCAATATCGCTGTGGTTTCTTTGCTATGTCCATTAAAGGAAATGCTAGATTTCAGTTAGAGGTTAGCGAAAATAAAGATGTAATTTTTTTTCCCATCCAAGTTCACGGACCTCCTGGAGTCTATCAGTTTAATAATCCCGCCTTCCAGGAAGCAGCCAGAGGCCCTGGAAAGAGAGGGGGCAGCTGGGCTGGATTTGGGGCCTGGCTCTATCAGGAGCTCACTGGGTGGCCTTCCAGAGCTCACTTCCTCCCTCTGGCTCTGGTCCCCTCCTCTGTGGAAGAAAGGAGGTCGCACTTAGGCACTCTTCACAGTCCCTGGCTTTGCCTTGTCCCCAGAAGCTCCACAGCTGGCTGCCTCCAGGGCTGTCTTCAACCAATCAACACATGTTTAATGTGGGCTTACCCTGTGCTAGGAGCCTGCAAACCCCTGAGGGGAGCCCCTCTGCTTCCCAAATGCAATTGGACCTCCCCTCCCGAAGCTAGGAGCCAGCAAAACCCCCAAATGAAGGACTTCCTTCCTGGCCAGCTCCCCTCCAGGAGTTTCATGTGCCTCCAGAGAACTCATCTCCACCTGCCTCGCATTCGATGATCTATGGGTGGCTCTCTCCTCCCCCAGCAGACCTGGGAGGACCAGGAATGACTACCTCATCTCTCCGCCCCCTTCATTCCAAAGCGGGGGCATTTGCAGTTCGAAATTCTTTGTCGCATTGATTCTGTACCCAAAGGAACCGGGGTTAAGTGAGAGGAAAGAGTATATAACCCAGGTTCCAGTCAAAGCAGTAAACATCAGGGAAGATAAATGACAATGCAAGGGTCAGATCAGGCCCAGGAAGGGGTGATTAATGACCAAACACCCGTTTCCAAAATCAAGCGTGCTGTAAGAGGGAGAGCTCGGTGAGATCTGACCCTGTGTCCAGAAGGGTTTTTTGCAACCGGCAGAGCTAGAGATGGGCCTTGAAAGCTGGCAAGATGTGAACTGGCCAAGGCGAGGGGGCCTGATGGCAAAGGTCAGCAGGTCAGGGTCCATCTCCAGACCAGTTCTTCCCGTTTCCCCGGGGCCTCCAACTCGCACTGCAGGATCACCTGGGCATTTGCTAAGCCTGCGCTGCCTGTGTCCCTTCCTCAGAGATTCTGATTTCATTGGTAAGGCGGGGCCCAGGCCCTGGCCGGTTTGGCTCAGCGGTTAGAGCGTCGGCCCGAAGACCAATGAGTCACGGGTTCGATTCCGGTCAAGGGCACGTACCTCGGTTGCAGTTCGTCCCGGCCCCGGTCAGGTTATGCGGGAGGCAGCCGGTCGATGTGGCTCTATCACATCGATGTTTCTCTCTTCTCTCTCTCTCTCTCCCTCCCACTCTATCTGATGATGAATAGAAAGATATCCTCGGGTGAGGAATAAAAAAAAAAAAAATGTAAAAAAAAAAAAAGGTGGGGTCCAGGCTTGGGGATTTTTTTTTCAAGCTTCCCGGACGATGGGAAAGCAGGGCCAGGAATTCGGGGCACCACAGGCAGTGACGTCCCTGCAGCACCCAGCTGAGGAAGCAACTCTCCTCCACCCCTCGGTCCTGGGAGGGGCACTTCCTGGGCAAAATGTTTCCAAAAGAAGAAGCCTGCAGGGAAGGGCAGGGGGAGGATTACGAGAGATGAGAAGCGAGTTCTAGGAACTCTCTGAAGTAAGACTACAGATTTCACTGGTATTGGCCAATGTATTCACCTGTCTTTTTCCCTTTCACTCAACAAAAACATAGCTAAAACATCTGTGAGGCCCAGAGCGTCTGGCCCAGGGGTTTGTGGCGGACATAAAAGGGCCTGCTATGTCTCGCTGTACCTGCCAGTGTGCATAAACAAAATAGCTTTAGCAGCGACAGCAAAATGCCACCGAGTCATCACTCCACCCCTCAGCTGAGCACTAGCCAAAGTTCCCCGGTTATTTCCTGAAACTCCCCTGGGGTAGGGGCAGGGGGAGCCTCCTGGATGCCGGGCATGAGCCCTCTGCTCTGCTTGGGGACCCTCCAGCCACGAACTAGATACTGAAAATACAGCAAGAAACAAAACAGATTGTGTGTTGTTTTTTTTAAATCCTGTCCTTATGGAGGCTGCCTTTCTGGAAACCCTTGGGTGAGAGAGAAAGGCCAGAAACCAGATAACCAACTACATCATATAGTGAGTGGGTCAGATGGTAATGCCAAGGGGTATAAGAAACAGGGAGCGGGCCCTGGCCGGTTTGGCTCAGCGGTTAGAGCGTCAGCCTGCGGTCCAGAGGGACCCGGGTTCGGTTCCCGCTAAGGGCACGTGCCTCGGTTGCAGTTTGTCCCCGGCCCTGGTTGGGTCGTGCGGGAAGCAGCCACTCGATGTGTCCCTTTCACGTCGACGTTTCTCTCTCTCTCTTCCTCTCTCTCCCTCCCACTCTATCTGAACAAAAAATGATAAAATGTCCTCCGGTGAGGATTAAAAAAAAAAAGAAAGAAAGAAACAGGGAGCGGGGCATAAAATGTGCATGGAGGAGGGGGGGAGCCGGGGAGATCCTCACTGAGAAGCTGACCTCTGCATAAAGACCTGAAGGGAGGAAGGATCACGCAGCATTCACTGAGCAGGGGGACGAGGAGTAATCCTGGCAGAGGAGAGGAAGTGCAAAGGCCGTGGGACCAGAATAAGCCAGAGTAGGCCTGCTCTGTCCTGGGCAGTGTGGCTGGACCAGAGGGATCAAGGAAGAGGGAATAGAGGATGAGGTCAGACAGGTGACAGCCTGAGTCCTGTAGGCCTGACAGGACACCACCAAAGGACAATAGATTTGCCATCAGTGCTGCTTTCACTCTGAGTGAGCTGGGAAACTTTGGAGGGTTTTGAACAGAGGAGTGAGGTGATCTGACTGGGGGCACACTGGCTTCTTTCTTTTTTTTTTTATTTGATAGAGTGGGAGGGAGAGAGGGAGGAAGAGAGAGAGAGACAGAAACATCGATGTGAGAGAGACACATCGAGGGGTTGCCACCCACACAACCCCAACTGGGGCCGAGGACAAACTGCAACCGAGGTATGTGCCCTTAGCAGGAACCGAACCCGGGCCTCTCCGGTCCGCGGGCCGACGCTCCAACCGCTGGAGCCAAACCGGCCAGGGCCACACTGGCTTCTTTATTGAAACTCTTGACTGCAGGGGGCAGGGGTGAAGCAGCAAGGCCAGTGAGGAGTCAGCAGAGAGAGAATCAGGGCTCCGCCCAGCCTGGTGGCAGCCACTCATGAAAACAGCCTAGGTGTGTTTTGACAGTGAGGCCAACAGGGTTTACTAACCAAGCAGATGTGGACTAGGAAAGAAAGAAAAGAGGCAACGGGGAGTCCATGGGTTTGGGCCTGCAAAACGGGAGACAGGTGTAGCTGGTTACTGAGATGGCTGGAGGCTGGGGAGCTGTGAATGGAAGAGGAGGTGCTGGGGAGGGGGGTGTCAGGCGATGTTTGAGGAGCCTTTCTGACCTCCCATTGGCCATGTCAAAGAAGTTGAGCAGGCGGTTGATCAGGCTTCCATGCCCTGTTTCTGAGCTCTGGACCCCAACTGCCGCCCCCCATCTGGGTGGGGGCACAGGTAGCCCACACTCCTCCGTCCTTCCTCCACCCAAGAAATACAAAGTCCCCAGGCCCATGAGCTCCTGGAAATACTGGAGACCCTTGTCACCTCAGGTCAGCCAACACAGGGAAAGCCCACGTTGTGAGAAACCCCTTCAAGTAGAGACCAACGTTCCTGAGTGTAGAGCGGGGGGAAAACTTCAGCTGGGACCTGATCTTGAAAATGACACTTGAATCATAATAATGTTATTTTATCTTCAACAAAATGGAGCTTCAAAGTGCAACCGTGCACTAAATTCCCAGGAACTAATTCTTACTTACGGAGTGCTAACAAGTTTGGTTGGGAATTCAGAGCTTTTCTCTCCCCCTTCCCCCACCAAACATCCAGTGATACAGGGGCCTCCTATCCACCCTGGACTTTCACACACCATCATAAAGACGGTCATTTTGGCAAAAAAGAAAAGGTCCACAGTCTTCATCAATTGTCCCAAGAGTCTCTCTTGATTCTCTGTTCCTCAAAAGGTCCTCTTTTGGAAAGTTCCAGCACGCCTCCTGCTTGGGGATGTCTCTCGGGTTCAGAACCAGCTGACTGGGCCAGACCCTGATGAGCAGCCGCTCCTTGTGTGGGGGAAACAATCCCCCAGCATCGTTGTTGTTGACTTCAGGAAATCCAGTGGCTCTTGACTTCACTTTGTCACTGTACTGCACTGTATCAGCCGCGGTCCTCGTCCTGGAGATTCCGGGGCAGAAGGGACACAGCCAGTAAGCAGGGAGGGCTGTCTGGGGAGGGGCAAATTGCAGGTGGTCAGTCCATCGCTAACATGACTCTTCTGCTTTCCTGCTCAACCACATAGCTGCAGTGACCCAGAGATTAAATGTTTGGAGGACAAGGAGCCCCTGAGCACGGCCACGGGCGTTCTCCAATATCTGAATGTGTACGCAGCTCCCACTCTGCTAAGGCACGTCAAGGAGTTACTATCTAAGACCCAGAAAAATGCCTAGAAGTTTCCCATCCGGCAGCTGTGATTCTGCAACCCCGAAGTCTTTCTAAACCACAGGCTGCATTTTCTCCTTTGTTTGCTGGGTTTTTCTTCGAGGCCCTCCTCTGGAAGCAGGGTATTACCCATGCAGGGCCCTGCCCCCACAGAGCCACATTTATGTAATCATTCCAAAACTCACAACTCCTGAAAACTTTGAGGAATGTTATTAGGCCCTGTAGGCCAGAAGGGCCGTTTCCAGGGTAACAACAGCTGCACTCTAAGGAAGCAAGGCCTCTCCTGTCCCGCACGCCTCTTGGAGTGCAGGTCGCTGCAGAGAAACACGCCTGGAGCCTGCACGGCACTTCCCGTGGTCCTTACTCACTGGGCCTCGTACACACAGTGCGAGCACACCACCGGGCCCTGTGCACTGGAGGGCCACACCTCCCGCCTCGAATGCCCCGTCCTGCTGTCTTGCCATAAGTCCACCCGTACTTGTCCATCAGCACATCTCAATTTGTGGTCTGGAAAAGTCGGCTGAGATGTGAGAGGAACTCCTGCACACAGTTTGTTTTTCCTCGGCGTAGCTCAAGGCCAGCTGCCTGGCTTTTGTTTGGAGCAAGGTGGAAATAAAAACTCTGTCTCTAAGGGAGAGAATGTTCTTTCCAGGTGCTTGAGCGGCTCCAGGCCGAGAGAGAACTTGACTGGGTCCCTTTGGTGTTGGTCGGAAGAAAAAACGCCAGTGTCCTTCTTGCCTAAACAAGACACAATTCCCCCATCTGATAAGGAAGTTTGGAGGGAGGCCCGAAGGGGAGCATTCTGAAATTGCTGTCCATGTAAGGCTTTCTCCCCTGTGTTTGTTGACTTTCTATGTTTCCTGATCCAGCCCAGCTCTGGCTGGATGGCTGAAGGGAAGCTGCCTTCAGCGAGCGAGAGACCCCCCCCCCCCCCGCCCCGTGAGACTCATGACATCTTTTTTTTTAATCCTTATCCGAAGACATGCTGAGAGAGAGAGAAATATCGATGTGAGAGGGAAACATCCATGTGAGAGAGAAACATCGATGTTAGAGAGAAACATCAATCGGTTGCCTTTCTTATGTGCCCCAACCAAGGATTGAACCCACAACCCAGGTATGTGCCCTGACTGGGAACCTAACCGGCAACCTTTTGGTGTATGGGATGATGCTCAACCAACTGAGCCACTCCGGCCGGGCGAAACTCATGACATCTTACTGAAGTCCAAGAACAGGGCTATAACTCTCACGAGGCTAAGGCAGGTCACGGCCACCCTTTCATCCTTTCCTGCCCCCACGAACACCAAGCTTGACCTTGGCCTCGCATTTCCTTGGAAGCTTCTTAGTCAGGAAAACTCTGAGCTACGGCTGGAAACACAGATGTTTCTGCCGATGACACTGAACTTCCCTGATTCATATGGAGTCAGACCTTATGATTCCTCCTGGGTATAGAAGACGTGACTAACAGGAACCCCTTGGGATTGTAGGCCTTTACCCTTGAGAAAGGGAGAGCCCAGCAGAGAGGAAAAAAATCAACACGTGTGACAAAGAAGGGGCTGGGGCAAAGCTGAGCGGCGCTATTAAAATTCAATAGCAATTCAGAGGAGGGAGCTTTCAGGGTAGGCCTACTGGAGGGGGTACAGGGGAGGGCCTGGGGGTCTTGACTGAAGTAAAAGATCTCCATAGAAGGGGAGGGACAGGCAGGGGTTGGCAGAGCTAAACCACTGAGGTAGGACGGCCCTGGCCTGCGCGAGCAGAGACAACGATACACTCAACATTTACCAGTCACCTACTGCAGGGTACATGCTGTGGGCTAGGCACCATGTTGGGACTCGCAGGGGATCCGAGGCTGCTTCAGCAGGACCAGGACAGAGCAAAGACAAAGAACTGGAACAAAGTGACGCGTCATCTGAGTTGGGGTCCCCCAGAGGCCAATGCCGAGACAAGGACCTGAGTGCAAGTGGTTTGTCTGGGAGGAGGCGGGGAAGGGAAGGCAGCCAACGAGCAGGTTGCTGCTGTGGGCAAATGAAGCTCAGTGCAGCTGTGGACCTCTGAGAGCTGGCGTGGAACTCACACACCAGAGTGTTCTACCCTGGACGAGGGAGCTTTAGTGTTGATCTACCAGCTCCCAGCAGTCATTGGTTGAGGGCTACTCCCAGGGAGCATTAATCCCCTGGCACTTCCTGCCTGCCTGCCTGCCTGCCCGATGACCAGAGACAGCCCCCAGGCGGTGGGACACAGGTGCTCGAAGCTGTGAAATGGTGAGCGCCAGGGCATGTGGGTGAGGCATCCATGCACCTGCTGCACATGTGGCTGAAATGGGAGAAAGAGGACACGGACCTGTGGCTTCAGTAAAGACGCCAGGACAGAGAGGGGCTCCCAAACAGTCCCTGAAAATCCTCAGGTTCAATCTACTGAGCGAAGGGGCGGGCCATGGTGCATCATTTCACATAGAAGCAGCGAGAACAAAGACAGCCAAGCAAGGGTCGTGTCTGGGGGAGGCTGAAAGGTTTGACTTGGCTGAAGCACAGGGAATGGGAAAGTCACGGGAGGACCTTGACGACCCAGTGGAGAACTCAAATGCCAGGCAACAGCTTTACTCCCCATTCCATAGGTAATGGTGAGTCGCGGAAGGTGTCTGAGCAGGGATGGCACTGAGTTGTGTCTCAGGAACATTAACCCGGCCAAAAAGCAAGGGGATAACTCCGAGGCAGGGAGACTAGGTAAAAAGTCCCAAACGCACCATTTGTTATCCGCAGCGGTGATTATATCGCCAGGGACAGAGATGAAGGAAGCTCCCTGTGGCTCTGGCCCCAAGAGAAAGGGCCTTGAAAAGAACCATGTGGGAGTTGCTAAAAGACGGCCCAGCCCCTCAGCTGCCTGGCCTGATTGTTCCTTCTGGCAGAGATGTGGGCCCACTCATTTCTCTCCTATTTTCTTTCCTCCAAAAACGCTTTTGGCCTCCAGTTTCCGAAAGCTTTGCTCAGTGAGTTTAAACAGCATCTCACAGCATGGCCGAGCAATAACAAATGGTGCCTGGTGGCTCGCCTGCTGGTGGCTTAAAAAACAATTGATGACTTTTAATCAGCTGAATGAGCATGGGACAAATGACAGCATGGCCTGAATGCGGCCCAGACGTCATCCGCTGACATCAGTGGGGAGGAGGGAGGTGCCCTTCTGGTGAGCTTGGGAACAAACAGAAGCAGTTCCTGGCTGCTCCAGGCTCCCCGCCCCAAAGCCACAGCCTTCTTTCTCACCTTTTGGGGAGACCGGGAGAACCAGCTGCAGCAGCCACAAGGGTGAGCCTCCGGGAATTACATACCTGCAGGTCATGCCATGCAATCCACTGGGCACAGCACTGGGGCTCTGGAAGGCCAGGGCTCAGGGCCTCCAGCTGTCCCCGGGACAAGTCAGTTTCCCTCCGGACTTCAGTTTCCCCGTCTGGAAAATGAAGGCAGGAAAGCAAGCTTGCTTCTCCTATTAGGTTGGTGGAATAGCTTTAGGAGGAGGCTGACTCTCTAAAGGACTCAATTTAGAGGTCTCTCTGTGGATTCTGCCCCAGCACGAGCACCAACACCCCCTCCCACCCCATCCCACCTCTGCCACCTTCCCCAACCCACACAGCAATGGAGCGCTTCTGATAAAGGAGTACAAATTCGAGCAAAGGAAGCCAAAACGGCAGGACTGAAAATGAAGGGATCTACTGAGTGCTCGCTAAATGCCAGGCCCCGAGCTAAGTGTTTCTATGCATTATCTCATTCTCTCCATCTGGCAGACGAGGAAACAGGCTCTGAAGGGCTAAGGAGTCTGCCCCTGGTTCCACTTCAACCATGGAGTGGGAGGGATCTGAAGCCCATCCAGTTTCAAGGTCTGCTCTTCCTCACCGTTCCAGCTCAAACTGGGCACAGCAGCAACCTAAGAAAGAGGCCAGGGGGACATGTGGCCCTTTGCAGGAACATGATTTATATTTAGAAGTGCAAGAAGTCTGCTAGGCAGCTACAAGTAATGCCTACAGGCAAATCCTCGGTCAGAACCACAGGAATGCAAGACCTTTATGCCATGAATCCTCCGGGCCACCAAAAATTAGGGACTGAGAATCTGCTTCCCAGGATTCTCTTTTTTTGCTTCGGACTATTTGGACTGCAGACTTTCCTGATCCCTTCTGTGCCCGCAAGCCCCTTCCCAATTTTCCATATGCTCATCCTACCCGCACCCTCCCTTCTCTGAACTTCCTGGTACTTACTGTCACCTCTCTGCCACCAGCCCATGACTAGGTCCATATCTCAGACCTCATCTCCTATGCAGAAGGAAATCTGGACCCTTCAGTGTCACCCCAGCCACTCCTGCCTGCCCACCCTCCATGTTCGATGCACACTGTTTCTCTCCCTGAGAAAGACTGTCCCTTCCCCCTCCCTGGTTTATGGCAGGTTGCCTGGGAGATGGGTCCTGAGATGGAGGCCTGAGTACAGGAGGTTGCCTGGAGGGTATTCTCGGGAACAACACCTGTGAGGGCAGCAGGATGGGGCAAAGGAGAATTTGAACTACTGTGCAGTTGCAACGGAGGCCTCTGCTGACCCCACGGAAAGTTCTAGAGCTGAGATGGCCCTTCAGAGGTATCCTGAATTGAGGCAAAGGGGTGAGCCCTTGTATCCCCCTCCCACAGACTAGTTACTGAATACAAGCTGGTCCCCAGGGAGGGGGCATCACCTTGGATAAGGCAGCTCAGCACCCATCAGCTAAGGGCAATTAATTCTGAGTCACTCCTGAAGGGGGATCTGGGTGGCGCCGAACCACATCCACGACCCTGTCCAACACAACTCCTGCTCATCCTTCCATCAGCAGCTCCGATTCATCCCTTCCAGACCCCTAGCCTCTACCTAAGCACTTCGGACTGGCCATGATTTCAGTATTGATCTGTCAGCTTCACAAATGTTGCATAACTCCTCACCCTCCGGCTCTACACAGCGAGAAGTTGGGATCACCTTTATCACTAGAGCACTGTTCCTGGCACGCAGAAGTCTCTCCCTAAGTGCTGAGTAGATGGATGTTGCATGGGAGGTGCTGGCAGGCTCATGGGAACATTCCAGCTCCCATGATTTCCACTCTTTCAGTGCCTCAAAGTGTCTACGTGGCTTATGCCGCGGACAGGCAGGCACAGAGAAAGCTTGCTTCCACAGCCAACCTGGCAACCTCTCTTGAGCTCAGGCCAAGAAAGTCCTGTCCTTGTTCCTTTCCCTGTCCAGCGTTCTGCTTCAAGTCCATTTCCTAGCTAAGAGGGCCAAGTGCATTTAGAGACCTCCATGCCAGGGAAAGCCCAATGCCACTGCCAACCACGCTACATCACCGTTCCTCTGAAGGAAATTACTATTGATCCCACAGCTCTCCTCCCCATGCTGTTTGCCGGGGACAGCCAAGGATTCCCGTGCCAGCTGGGCTCCCACACGGCTCGACTGTTCCTGCACCAGATGGCCAGACCAACACCCTCTGGCTGCCGCACGCCCCCGGGAGACGGGGCTCTGACGTCTATCCGCCTGGCTTTTTCTGTGCAGAGGACGGTGGGGTCAGAGATTACAGGGCCAACCACATTATAATAAAAAATCTCTGCACAATAAACAGATTTCCAAATCCCAGTCGTTATCAATGTAACCAAAGAGGCAGGGAAACTTTTCCTGTAGTCCTGACTTACACTGCTCATTCAACTGATCTCAGTTGACTGCCTACTTGGCCAGAGGGATGCAGTGGCAAACAAGACAGTCCTACCTTCAAGGAAGTTACAATCTAGCAAAGTGACTAAATCATTTATTGTTCAAGCCAGGGCACTTTTGAGAACATAAAGGGGGTGCGATTAATAGTTAAACCAGGGTAGTAGGCATAAACCAGGACTTGTCCCAGGCAAACCAGGACACTTGGCCACCCCAGATATAGATACTACCTGACCAAAATGGGGGTGTTCAGATAATGGGGGCGTTCAGATAATGGGGGTGTGGTAGTGTTAGGTCGTACCACAAGGTGGCGCAATTGAAATACTCGTAGCTTTTCTTTGTTTTTGTTTTCTATCTTGATGAAAACTAATTTTTCTTTCCAATGCCACAGAGCAAATAGAACCCTTCCTTAGTGTGCTGGAGCCAGACAGTACCAGTTCTTGAGAGCCTATTGTTACATTTTCAGGAGTTTTGTAAGCCAATTGTTAAATACAGCCATTAATGCAAGTTAAATTAAAATCATTACAATTAAATTAAAATTAAAATAATTAAGAACTTAAAATTGAGTAAACTATATTAAAAACAAAGGTAATAAATGCTCTTAACTCCCACCTTCCTGATGACTTGTACAGTGTAGTAAGGTCTATGTTTCTGAGGTTAGCTAATCTGTCGTACCCGCGTGGTGAAAACACTAGTGAACGGTGTGCTATTGCACAGCTCTTCCCAACTCCACAGCCAGAGCTATCGCATGAGTAGCTGGAGACCGGCAGTGCTCGGAATATTTACATCATGGAAATCAACAGATGCTACAAATCAGGGCTTTGGGAGGGGGGGGCACTAGTTGTTAAGCATTTACCAGCACACTGCTGGAACCAGCATTTAAGTTCCATAATGTACGAGGCCAATTTTCATGTCCTTTGGGCAGTTCGATCACATTCCCCCCAAATCACAATGTCCTCTCCCCCTCAAATAAATAAAGTTGGGGGAGGTGGGGGTCATGTTTCTCCCATAACCTCATCTGGACACTCAGGAATGGGGAGCCCCTATAGATAAGCCAGTTTAGTGCTAAATGCCACAGCAGGGGTGAGTCAGGGAGTCCACAGCCAGACTCTAGATGGCTGTGGAAAGCTCACCCCAAGCCATTGATGCCTGACATTTGCATATTCAAATTAACCAATGAGGAACTCAAGGTATCTTGTCTGTGATTGGTGATATGACTTTGGGACCTCCCACAGTATCACTCATGCTGTCAGTGTGAGTCCGGCCCGCAGTAAGGGATGGCACATTCAACAAGAAGGTTAATTGGGAAGAGTTTAGCAAAGGGACTATTTACCACAGGGATAGGGAAGTGCCCTGGGACTAACAACTATGGGAAACTGCTACCACGGCCCTGGGCAAGGGGTTGGGGCTGTTGGCAGGACAGAAGAGAGCTATAGGTGAGGGCTGCTGTGGGCACAGAAATGCAGCCAAAGTGCAGTCCAGCCAGGGAAATCCGTACCCCCACCTCTTGAAAACTTCTGCCAGACAGAATGTCTGTCAGTGTTTGTTTCATTGGCCAAACCCAACCGGAAGCCAGTGGCCAAGGCCACCCAAGTGATCCAATTCAAGAGGATCAACCTTGGGGGGTCCACAGAAAGCACATCTACCCAACCAGTATGGCGCTGCCCTCATCAGTCGGCAGGCCCCAAAGGATGCGCCAGGGACGGCTCCCCTTATGAGGCCTGGCCCAGCAGAACCAACCACAAGCTGGCTGCAGGCCAAGAGGCAGGCGGGCCAAGGCCTGGCAAAGCTACAACAAAGCCATCCAAGCCCTGGCCAGGTGGCTCAGTTGTTTGGAGCATCGTCCAGGGCACTCAAAGGTTGTAGGTTCGATTCCCAGTCAGGGCACATACCCAGGTTGCAGGTTAGGGTTAGGGCCCATTCAGGAGACAACCAACCGATAACGTTTCTCTCTCTCTCTCTCTCTCACCTTCCTCTCTCTCTAAAATCAATTTTTAAAAGAATATACTTGAGCGAGGGTTAAAAAAAAAAACATAGACTTGACACACACTTAACGTATGGATGTGTCTTAGCTATACATATGCCCATAATTAAGCCTCTGCGCAAGTGTGGATTTTACCTTGATGCTAATGAAGCTTAACTTCAAGGGTCCTTCTCTTGCACAGGCCCCTTCCACGGCCCTAGCAGTTACAATTCGAACCTCTGCACTGGTTTTCTTAAAGAAGGCCCCAAAACTTGGATCTGACCCTGCCGCTGTGACGAGAAAGGGATTGGGCTGGTTCCTCTGATTTCTCCCTCCAGGAGTAAGTCCACTCACCGGGTCCAAGAGGTCAGAAATCAGGCAACAGGGCAGGGCTCTATTCTCAGGACCTGTCCTGAGGTTAAAGAGGGGTTTCTGGGCCACTACCTAAAAAAGCAGAACCTAGGAGAGAAAACCTTGTCCCTACCCAGCTTCCCTTCTCTCAGAAGAACATTTCCCAAACACCTCCTCACCCACTCTGGGAGAGGGTTAATAGATATGGGGGTAGGCGGAGGCCTTTTGTAGCCAAACACTGGAAAAGATTGGTGTGCCCCCCACCTACCCAGCTCCGGAAGGTTCACAATGCACATTAGCATAGCAAAGGCTCCAGATAAAGAAAACGTTTGGCTTTGTTTACTGTGGGGGTTGTCCGTACTTCCGGAGCTTAAGCTGAAAGCGAAAGGATGGGTTGGAGTTAGGATGGTTTGAGGCTGAAGGCCTAGAGAAGTCAGGAGGACTGGAGAAGTTGGGTGCAGCTGGAGGGAAGAGTCCGAGGTGGTAGATCCGGGAGGACACCAGGCCTCTGATCCCGAGGGCGCCCGGCCACCATGCGCCGAGTTAGCGCGCTCCTGCCTGAAGAGGCTACCCCAGCAAGCTGGGCTGGCTGCCTCCCTGCACCGTTCCATCTGTAATCGAGGTTTGGGGGTGGGCAGGAGTGGATGCGGACTGCGAGATGAACGTGCCCTCCTGGAGTTTCTCCCCATAACTCTGGATCTCCTTCCCCCAGAACTGGGGAGAACCACAGTGCCCAGTGGCCCCTTGACAGCAGATAACCCCGCTGTCGCCTCTGGGGGGGATGCATACTTCTGGCTGGTTTCCCAGGAACTGAAGAGGGTTTCTAGATACCCCTGACCCCCTTATCACCAAAGGCACTGTCCCCAAAACTCTTGGCTGTGAGGCTGCAGCCTGGCACCACCAAGTGAAGTTTGGCTCTGGAAAAAAAAACAATTAGCCTGCAGGGGTGGCACTGGCTGTCTCTGAAGCTCTGCAGCCCAGGCCACTGAGTGCTGGCCTCAGTCCCCTGAGCCCTCAGAGCTTCCAGTGACGGGAAAAGTGAGAGCTCACAGAGTTACCCTCTTTAGAAAGGTTGGGGGGTGGACAGAGGTGGTGTTGGAACAGCTGGCAGGGCATCATCGCCCCAGGCCACTCTCCTCCTACGAGGGCATGTCCTTTCTCCCCATCGAAGAGTCTTTCTGTGGATTGCATCTCCCAGGCCAGAGTTCGGGGGAGGCTTTGCTTTCCAGCCTCAAGTTACCACCCTCCTTATGTCAAATATGACACATTCTCCAAGCTGATGACCTCTGCCCCCGCCTTAAAAAAACAGCCTTCCACTTCATCTGTCTTTGAGCTGATGACTGCCTTTCCTAGAGCAGGCGGAGACGCCAGCAGTTCCTTTGTTTCCCGATGGTGCTTTTTCTCCTTGCTTCCCCTTCTTTCTATCTAATTTCGGTCCACATCTCTAACAGAGCAGGAATTCCCAGCCTCCTGGCTCACGCTGGCTCCAGGTGTAAGCCAGTCTGGGGAGCCTTTGATTCAATGTACGAATTTGCAGGGTTGGCATTCGGCTCACAGATTCATGCTGCGAGTGGCCATTCGGAAAGAGTTGTGGGTCTCAGAGTGCAGTCTGGCCTTAGGATTGACTTTCCAAGAACAGCCAGGCAAGCTGGGAAGCAAAGCCAGGCTTTTGGGCATCAGGGGCCCTGTTCAGAGATGGGCCTGACCAAACCCAGGAACAACTGGAAGAATAAATACAAGTCACAAGCAGCATGACTGCAGGAGGGTGGCAGCTGGCCACCTGGCCCTAGAGGGGCACAGGAGTGTGTCTGGTGCCTAGAACCTTATGGAACAGTGGCAAAGGAGTGGCGGAGAGCTTCTAGCTGCACCCCTGACTCTCCATGGCCCTGCACTCGTAGGGTCCTACCTAAAATGATGGAGAGCACAGGAGTCTGAGTGTTGGTCCCTGTAACTGTTCAGGTCCTCCCAGAAGCAGACACCAAGATGGAATTAGAAGTTCAAGAGATGTACTGGGGGGGGGGGGGGGTAATTCCTGTAAAGGATCAAGTGAGGAGGAAGCAGGAATAGGCGGAGAGAGCCTTCAGGAGGTGATGCAGGTCTGACCCCTGAGAAAGGAGAGGGAAGGAGGAGGATGGGATAGGAGGAACCGCTGATGCAGCAGAGCTCTGAGAAAGTCTCAGCCAGGTCGATGGGGAACCTAGAGCAATGACTGCCCATCAGCGAAGTCCCACGTCAAGTAGGATGGCTTAGCCCTGGTGCAGCTGCCATGCTGTCATTAGGTAACAGTCTGGGGAGAGTGTGGCCTTGGCAGGAACGCTGCATCAGATCCTGAAGGGAAGTTGCAGCAGCAGCTGGGGAGAGTTTCTTAGTGTGTAGATGAAGAGAATTAACTATCACCTCACCCTTCCCCATAGAGATGGGGATGCTGAACACCCTAGATTCTGGTTATTTTCACCTTTGAGCTCCTCAAGACTGAGGTGCCTCTACCCCTAGAGATAAACACATTCAAGCTGGAAAGTGTCCACAGTCCTCTTCTGTTTGCAAGTACAGAAGGAAACTGGGGCAGGCCCAAGACCACTCAGTGCCCAGCCACTGATTTGATTATTCCACAAAGGTGTATTGAGCGCCTGCTCTATGCAAATAACTACTAAGCTCCAAGGGAGGCCATAAGTCTCCTGAGGACCAGAGGGGTTTGAGCAGAAAGACCCTGCTGCCCATGACCCCCAGCCCCCACCCACCACCCAAAAAAGCTTCTGATTTTCAAAGGAGTGCAGCAACATTCCAGATCAATCCCACTTGGCCCAGAGGTAGAGAGACGAGGGGGTTCCAAACAGAAGTTCCCGAAGAATAAAGAGTAAAATCCCAATGACCCTACATGCACACTCCCCTACACTACCAATTCACTAATACGTGCATACACACACACACACACACACACACACAGCTATCTTTGGCATCATTAATAATTTATCTTTGTAGAACCTTGTACAATTTACAAATATTAAGGCATTATCTCATTGTTTCAATCACAACAACAACTTTGGGGTAGCCTGCTTCTGCCTGATAATGAAGTTGGGCTCAGAGATAAGACCTAGGCAAGGTCAAATAGCTGGTAGATGGTTCTTAACCTTTGGGGTTATCTCAGATCCCTTTAAGAACCCCTCCCCTCTTAGAAAAATGCATACGTACTCAAAATTTTGCTTCCACTTTCAGGGCTTTGAAGCACCCTACTCCAAGCCCTTGCAGGGCTGCCCAGGGGGTAACCCCCTCACACAGGGGTGGGAGTCCAGAGTGAAGTTTTGGCATGGTGGGGCTGAGGTGAACCTGGCAGATCCTGGGTGAAATCAAGGGGGGAAACGGTGTGACCTCACAGCCAGATTAAGAAATCTCGCAAGCCAGGATGGGCACGGAAGGGTTAAGGGGCTGTAGGGTTTTGTTTTTCACCTCTGAGGACTCTGTTATGGGTCATTAAGAACACACAAGGCCGGGAGAGCATTCCATTCGTTGGGCCTGCCTCCAGCGCGCAGCTCTGTTTCCCAACAAGATAAGTCCTGTGCAGGAAGACAACCCTGCTTCGGGGAGAGGCAGATGGGAAATCGCCCCAGATAAGGGCTGTTGCTCCAGTACCGAGTCACACAGGGCCTTTCTGCTGCCAGAATGGCCCAACCGAGAGGCTGCATTTCTCGCCAGCTAAGGAGGCCAGAACACCTCCCCTAACACCTTGCTGTTCTAGGCCTCTCTGGGGGCAGACTCCTCCCCGGGGAGCAGCGGGGTGCCGGGCAAGAGGTGGCCTCAGCGTTTGCGTTCCCGCAGTTTCGGGGCGGGAGTCTCCAGCGATGCCTCAACTGCCTCCAGCAGAGCTCACCAGCCGCCGCCCCAGGGGGTTCACAGGCACCCCCGCCCCCATCCACCACCCAGGTGGTACCTGTGCCCGCGCAGGTGAGGAGAAAGGCCTGTGGAAAACACCATTACTGATAAGTAACAGCCCCTTTCAGGTTTAATGACACGTTGCATCCATCCTAAAGCTCTCAAAAAAAAAAAAAAAAAAAAGGCCCTCTCTAGGGACGGCGCCTCGCGCCCGTAAATAGGAACGACAGGCCGGGGCGCGCGGGGGAGGGCGGCCGGCGCGGCGCGGGTGTGGAAATTAACTAGGGCCAGCAGAGTAAATACATTCCACACGGTATTTATTATGCGTCCGGACCTCGGAGGGGTTCTCCGGCTCCCGGACGTGGCAAATCTTGTCCGGAGCGCCGCAGGCCGCGCTGCCAAGGCTGATGGCGGGCGGGCGGGCGCGGGGGAGGGGCGGGGGGGGCGCGGGGGAGGGCGGCCGGCGAGTCGGGGATGTGGTGGCTTTTCATCCTGCACCCGGGAACCTCCGGCGGCCCCGTACCCGCGGCTGGAGGTGTGAAGGGAAGAACACGGGCGGTGGGGGGTGGACGTGGCCCTGAGCGCCGCCAGGGGGAGGGGGGAGGGGGCGGGAGGGGGAGGGGGAGGGGCGGGGGGAGGGGGGAGGGGGCGGGATGGGAACGGGCGGCGCGCCCGGCCCCTTAGCATTCCGCCGGCGCGCCAGCCATCGCCGCGTGCGCCCCCGCGCCCCGCTGTAATTACCCCGATTACCAAATGAATCTCGCGCTTTTGTGCTCGCCGGGCGGTGGGTGCGGGGAGGCAGTTCTAATAGTTGTCATTAGGGCCGGGGGGTGGGGAGCGCGGGGGCGGGGGAGGCCCGCCGCGCCGGAGCGCTCTCGCCAGCTCGCAGGCGGTCCCGGGCGGCGCGCAGGCCGCTGCTGGCTGCTGAGTAATGATTTTTTTCTAATTGGAGGCGAACAGCGGCCCTAATGGATGGAGCCGCTCTCGGCGCGCTCGCTGCGCCCGCCCCTCGATCAATACTGCTCGCTACGACCGCCAGGCCGAGCTCCCCCGCCCATGGGGGTCGGAGATATTGCGGGGCTGGGGGGGTCCGATCCCCACCCCCACCCCACCCCCACATACACACGCCGCACCTCTCTGGCTGCCTCGGTCCCGCCCGGGGCGGCCCGACCTCCTCGGACAGCCTTCCGCCCCGCCCGGACACTCTTAGCTCCTTTCTGTCCTCTCACCACGCCCAGCAACCTGGTCCTCGTGGCTTTTCAGCCAGGGCAGGTTGTCAGGGGGACACTGGGCTGTAGAGGGCGGAAAGACCGTGGATTTCTCCCCATCCTCCACGACCACGCTTCTGCCCGGCTCCCCAGGTCCGGAGGAGAGCCAGGCACTGGCGGCTGCCTCCAAGGATTTGCGCCGGCTGGTCCGGGAAGGGTTCGCTGAGTCCAATGAAATCTCCACGTTCTTTCCTCCCTGGGCCCTCTCCTACTCCAATCCGCTCCTCCTCGGCCCATTCAGCTTTCTGTAGGACTAAAACCGTGGCGCATAGACACACACCTTCTCCAAGAAGCCCCTGGTCTGTTTAACTGGGAAACTGGACAGAGGGAAGGGTCCTTGGGATAAAGGATCCAACGTGCCCCCTGCTTTGTGGACCCGGTTTCTGCACTGCTACTAACTAGCTGGTGACCTTGAGCAAAGACCCAGCGCCCCGCGGGCCCTTTTTCTTACACCCAAAAGTTTATCCAGACCTAGAAGCTGGGAGCCTGGGATACAGCATTCAAAGGAATGGCCAAACCTTCCCGCTCCTCCCTGCAGTTGACAGACCGTGCCCCCTCCACTCCAGTGAGAAAATCCAGGATCCTGAAAGGCCCAAGCTGGTCCACCGTCTGTCCTGCATTTCTGTGCACTCTGTTGCTGACCATCATTCATGCATAGCATTTAACATCATAAACGTTTGTTTATTGTCAGTCTCCACCACTACCATGCAATCTCCGTAAGGACTGGGATTTTTGTCCATCTTGTATCTCCAGCACCTGAAACAGGGTCTGGAACATAGTAGGTGCTCAATAAATAAATATTAGTTGCATGAAGTAATTAAAGAAATTTAAACTTGGCCCATCTTCATCTCCTCTCCTGGGAGCAGATAGGACCTTGGCTTCTCACTCCTTGGGCTCTGTGGCATGTTGTATTTTCTGAAAATGATCACAGCAATACTTCTGGTGGGTCCCACATGCTCTTCCAGAACCTTGCCACTAGCCCCCGTCAAGAGGAGACTGTTTCCACTCCACTTGAACGAGGCTGGGCCTTTATGACTGCCTCTGTGAATAGGGTGTGGCCACAGTGATGCTGCTGACTTCCTAGTTCAGATCATAAAAGGTGATATGGCTTTCAGCTGACTCTTTCTCCCTTGGGACAGTCACCCTTGGAACCCAGCCACCATGTTGTAAGGAAGCCCAGCCCACATGAAGAGATCAAATGTTCTAGCCAACAGCCCCAGCTAATGTCCCAGCTGACAGCTAGTGCCAGCCACCAGCTAGGTGAAAGTGTGAGCCTTCAAATGATCCCAACCGTTGACCTTTGAGCCACCCTAGTTAATGCCAAGTGATGAGGCCCTTTAAGTTGCCCAGCTGACACTGAGTGGAGCAGAGACAAGCTATCCCTGCCAAGCGCTGCCCAAGTAGCAGATTCATTGCCAACTAAACGTTGATGTTGTGAGTCACTAAATTTTGAAATGGTTTACCACCCACCAATAGATAGCTGGATCTCCCACTCCAGTGACTTCTCTTCAGGCCCCTGCTTCCTGGGCACACCATGGGTCTCCTTGTCACTGTACACAGAGCCACCCCTCACTGAGGCCCTTACCTTCAACCAGCCACTTTTTTGAGGGTCCTCAGTTCCCCTAGCCCATTGCCACAGCTGCCTAGATAAACATCAGGCCACTAAGGAGTCAAGCTGGCCCTTCTCTGGGCCTGATCCCCAGAGGCCCAGCTCAGTGGAGGGAAACCACCCGGCCTTGGTGATGAGCACCACCATACCTGCTAATCCCTCCTGGTCCCACCCTACACACAGCTACTCCTCACATTCTTCCCTCAGCTCCGTATTCGGCCCCACGCCATCCCCTCCCTCCTACCTGACAGAGATGATGGGAGTCGCAGACTAGACACCCCCTCCTAGCGTCTTGCCACCACATGTCTGTCCATACCACCCTGCCCAGCTACCTTTTTATGCCGAGCAAAGAGCATGCCTTCACCCATCTCTCAGCTAATCCTGCTCTTGAGCTCTGGGTCCCAGGAGCTCAAACTCTAGGGTAGCGCTTGCAATAGATCTTTTTGCCATGATGGAACTGTTCTATATCTGCACTTTCCCAGACACATGTGACATTGAGCACTGAAACAGTGGCTAGTACAGCCAAAGAACTGAGTTATTTTAATTCATTGAAGTAGTTGCACTTGGCTAAGTGGCTACTATATTGCAAATCCAGAGACTAGATTCTGTCCCTCCCATGTCCCCAGCCTCACCTTTCTCATCAGCAATTAAACGTGTCTTTCTCTCTCTTATCTCCTTCCAGCTACAGCCCCCACCCCCATCCATCTTTCTCTGGTCCTTTGCAGCCGAACTTCTTGATGGATTTGTCTCCACGGCCTCTTCTCCCACTCACATCTCAGCCCACGATCATCCAGCTCCCACACCTGGACCCTCTTCGTGCCGCAGGTCTACACATGCTGTTGTCCTCCCTGCCCTCCCATCTCCTTCCCATCTAGTGACCTCTGATCCTCTTGGAAGTCTCAACTGAAAAGTCGGAAAGAAAAAAAAAGGCTCTCTTCCAGGAAGCTTTGCCTGACACTCCCATCCCCAAGTAGGTTGAATGTCCCTGCTGTGTACTGTGTTCCCTGGGACTGCACATGTCACCATTTATTGCAATTTCCCATGTAATTGTCAGGCTTCCCTGCAGACTAGTTGCCCCAAGAAGGTAGAGGCCAAGCCCCCTCACTCACCATCACACCCCTGTGCCTGTACCGGGCACAGAATGGGAGCTCAGTCAATATTTGTTAAAGAAATGCCATGGGGGACAAAAAGTCACAACCTAGTGGAGGAGACTACAGCTCAATAAGCAAGTGACAGCCGCTTCAGTGGAGGACCTAGTGGGGGTGGTGGGAGCACTGGGAGGGGGAACTGGAGGTTGGAAAAGGCTTCACAAGAAGGTGACATGTCCAGTGGAACTGAAAAGACAAAATATGTTTACAGGGAGGTAGGGCGGGAGATTATTCCAGGTTGATGAATGTCATGAGCACAAACCCAGACATGAAATGGCAAAAAGCAAAAAGAAATGGAGTGCTAACATGAGGGGTCAGAGAAGGGAGCTGTCAGAAAGGAGGCTGAGGGCCAGAGCTAGGCCTGAAGGGAAGGGTCTTGCTTTGTGCTTCGGGTGTTTTATCCTCAACCAATGAATGACCTGCTCAGCTTTGAGGGTTTTCATTTGCCTGTTTCCAGACCAGACTCTGTGCATGGGGCGATGCTCAGGAGAGGGGACAAGGAGACAGCTAGAAGCGTGAACAAGTGCAGAGCAGCAGAGATGGAGAGTCGGGGACCACTTCTTGAGTTTCCTGCAGTTGCAGTAGCTGGACTTCGGGAGCTGCAGGATGGATGTGGAGGAATAATGAAGCAAGAATTGTCAGCAATGACGGCAAGGTACTGAGCAGCATTGCCTGAGAAGGCAACTCAACAAGGAAGGGAGGTCTAAAGGGGACCGTGGCAGCCATGGAGCTTCCCTGAGAACCTTCCGCAAGAAGTGCCATTCACTGACAGCCTCCAGCTGGGGGTGCCTTCAGCCTCTGCCTTGCCTTTCATGCCAAGGCCATGCATTGCCAGTGGCTGAGCACGGCCATTTCTCTGGGTGATCCTGACACCAGAACTCCCCGTTTGGCTGGCTGAGACTTTCTCAGAGTCACACTTCAGTCTGAGGCTCTTTCCACCCATCCTTCCTTCCCCTTCTCCTTTCTCAAGGATCAGAACTGCAACTCCACACCCTGGCCGATTTGGCTCAGCGGTTAGAGCGTCGGCCCACGGGCCAAAGAGTCGGTGTTCGATTCCAGGTCTAGGGCACGTACCTCGGTTGCGGGTTTGATCCCCAGCCCTGGTCGGGGTCGTGCAGGAGGCAACCAATCTCTTCTCTCTCTCTCTGTCTCTCTCTCTCTGTCTCTCTCTCTCTCCTCTCTCTCTCTCTCTATCTATCTCTCTTTCTCTCTCCCCCCTTCCCTCCCACTCTATCTGAAAAATCAATGGAAAAATATCCTCAGATGAAGATTTAAAAATAAATTTTTTTTTAAAGGAACTGCAATTCTGTCTGAAGGCTCTGCCCTCCTGCTCCTGCTCCCTCCCATTTCATCTCCCATAAGCACTTCCCCAATAAACCTCTTGCATGTCTAATTCCATCTTGGCATTTGCTTCTCAGGGGACCCAGCTGACACAGGGCATGAAAACCTACAGCCCCGTGGTAAGTACTCCCATGCAGCGGCTCGTTATGCTCTCAGCAGTCCGATGAGGTAGGCACGGTTAGCATCTTCACTTTCCAGCTGAGGATCGGGGCTCCGAGAGAAAAATGCCTTGCCCAGGGTCGCCAGGGTCGTCGCCAGGGTCGCACGGCTGGGGATTCATGGAGTCCACAATCAGGCCTGGGTGTGCCTGACTCCAAAACTTGGGCTCTCATCTCCTGCACTGATGACTCTTTGTGGGCTGGTTGGGTTGAAGTTGTCCTGAAGACAATGGCCAAGCAGAGGAGGACTGGGTGGCTGACCTTGAGGGCCCTCTAGGCCTTACTTTTTCCATCTCTGTGGCTTTGGGGACACACACACGCATGCCCATATTTGCATGCACATGGGTACACACACACACACACACACACACACACACACACACACACTGGTGCCAGGATTTACCCGAGCCAAGGAAGCTGCTACCACAGTGTGGCCCAGCGGCAGTGTGTCAGGAGTAAAGAGATTAGGATTCCAGCTAGGGGCAAGTGACCTCAGGCAAATGACTTGTTTTTCCCAGGAACCTTAGTTTCTCCAGCAACTGTGATAATCTGATTCCCCTGATGATCTGGCACCCCGATGTTAGATGCCCCCCTCTGCCACAGCCAGACTTCCTGTCCCAGGACTGCCTGTCCAAGGTGCCCAAGGAAAAAAGGTGGTTGGGGGTTTTTTCTGGTTTTCCAGGTAATCTCTGCCTTGGCTCAAGAGGCTGAAAGATGATGTTTGTTTGCAGCCAGGGGGTAGGAATACCTGAGAACCACTTAGGTAAATAGTCAAGCCAGGCTGCCTCTGGAAAAGGCTTCTGATGTCAGCAGAGGAGGGGGAGAGAGGAGCCCACTTTAAGGCCTGCTTGAGCCTGCGCCTGGGCCTGATATGTTCACGATGAAGGAAGGCCCCCTTGAGGAGAGGGTGCTGTCGTTGACAGTGCCCCTCTCAGCTACCCGCTGTGGGGATCTAACCAGTCGTTCGCTGGTGAATATTTAACAGCTGGCTCTGAGGTGGAGGGCATCTTATTTTCTTGCGTTTGCCAATTTCCATAGAGTAAATCCTCTTACCATAGCCAATTCCAAGCTCCCGGACTTGTCATCACTGAACATAGAGGTAGGAAGAGATGCACACAGTTGACTCAGCGCTTGTGAGCGGAGCCTGCTCCAACACACCACAGGTTTGAGCCTCATGGCTGAATGAGTAACAGCTCCCCACTATGGCCAGGGACTCCTAAGTGCAAGGGACCAGGTTGGGGAACAGAGGAATCAACAGAAAGGGGCAGGAGTTAGGGGCTTCAATTGACTGGGCTGAGGGCCTGCGAGGGGCCATGGCACCAGATGCCAGATTACAGTCCAGGGTGGCACTGGATGGTCTGGCCCAGCGTTTGTTTTTGCATTTGTCGTCTCTTTCTGGTGACTCTCTAAAACTCAAGCCTTACATGGGGCAGATGCTCACTGCATTTCTAATTGAGAAGCACGGGAAAGCTTAGATCTGGGCTTTTGTCTTGGCGGCGGGGGGGTCCGGGGAGAGCAGTTTGAAGGCTGCACCCCAGGCTTGGCTGCTCTGGACGGTTTGGGGGCTGCAGGGTCAGACCCACAGGGAGAAGAGAGTTGCTCAGGGAAAACAAGACTCCCGTTGAGTTGGATGAGAGACTTCTGGACCAAGAGCCACTATAGGGCCCCGTTTCTACACAGAGACCCCTCAGAGCAGGCCTAAGGCCCAGGAAGCTAAAGGCCATTTCCCAGCCGCTTACCCTCAGACCACTTTCCCCCACTCCCGTCGCCTCCTGCCTCTGCCCAGGTGACACAAGATCCTTTTTTTTCTCCTTCCTCTCCTTTCTACAACAAGGGAAGGGCACGTCCTGTCCAGCCCTGCTACTCTCCAGGAATTGCTGAGAATTAGACTGAATGACGCCACACACGCAGCAGAGGACAGGCTGCTTCCCGAAGCCCTGTGTGGGCATCTCTGATAACCACCTTGGTGGCTGTCTTCATGCCCGCGGCTCATTAGGGTTTCTGGGGCCAGGCCAAGAAATTGCTAAGGACAAGACAGGCGGCGTCTGCCTGGAAACTCCGCGGAACCCACTCCCCTCAGAGGCCCTTCCTTCAGTGTGAGCGAGGGGGTGAGTTCCGCTGAGCTAGAGCCGCGCCTGACAAGTGACACTTTGACGAGAGACGTGATGACGAGTCCCTGAGGAGGCTGTGGAGTCTGGTTCCTGCAGACAGTGTCTCCCCTGAGGCAGTCTCCGTGCTTGAGTGCTGAGTGTGTGTGTGTGTGTGTGTGTGTGTGTGTGTGTGTGCGCGCACGCTCGCGCTTCTCTGAGAAAGATTCTCCGAGCTCCAAAGTGAGCTTGACAGAGGCCCTCCTGAATACTCGTGGGGCCCACAGACACAGAACAGACGTGGCAAACCAGCCACTGGCTGCTGGGTTCAGGACATCCCTCCCAGGGTTGCCCTGTCCTCACCTCCTTGCTCATAGCCGGTCTCCTTCTGAGCTGCAGATGCCACCCCAGTGTGGCAAGGGAGGGAAGATCCAGCCTCCAGACGTGTGCATTGCCTGACAGTCCAAACCCCTGGATCGAGCCTGGGCCATCAGCCCTGGACTAAGCACCGGGCAGCTAGAGAAATCAACAAAACAGGGTCCCTCTCTTTAGACAGCTTGCTTGCAATGTAGGCACTATAGAAGATGGTAAGGGTCACACGTTCCAAAGAAGCCCAGGTCACATTGAAAGCTTTCTGAAAGGAGTGGCATGTGGACTTTGAAAAACGCCTCAGCCAATAGAAGCCCCCGGAGATGAAACAGGAAGGAGGGCTGGTTCTGTCTTCCAGGGGTTTGTGGTGGGTCGTCAGAGTTCCTTTTGGGGGAGGTGGAGCAAAGAATTGCAGACGCTCCAGGTGAGACAGTGTGCCAGCCATCTGGTCCCCCAGGTCCCCTTCCAGACACTGGTTTTCCTCCGTGCCCTGCAGGGAGTGCACCAAGGTCACACGTAGTCCCCTTAATCAGATGGCTCTGAATGCTTCAGAATCCCCCCTATACTGAGCCACAAGGTGAGTCTCACTTGCTATTCTCCCTGGGGCCTGCCAGGGCAAATCCCACTCCTTCAAAAATCGGAAACAGCACTGTTTTAGTTTTCTACTGCTGCCTAAGAGGCACCCCAAAACCTAATGGCTTAAAACAACAATTGACTTTTCCTCATGATTCGTGGGTCAGCTCTGCTCAGCAGGTGGTTCTTCTGTTCCACGTGACGTCAGCTGGAGTTGCACAAGCAACTGCAGTCAGCTGGGAATTTGACTGGGTCTGGGACATCCCAGATGGCCTCATTCATTCACGTCTTTGGCAGTTGGCTAGCTGTTGGCTGAGCTGCCTCCGTTGTCCTCCACTCAGCCTCTCTCTCCAGCAGGATGGCCCGGACTTCTCACCTGGCAGTTCTATTCAAGGGAGCAAAAACAGGAGCTGCCAGACTTCTTACGGCCTGGCTCAGATGCCACATGGCAACACTTCTACTGCCTTCTATTGGCCCAAGCAAGTCACCAGGCCAGCCCAGGTTCAAGGGGAGGGGAAATGGACTCACTCGCCCTGGCTGGTTTGGCTCAGCGGTTGGAGCGTCAGCCCGAGGACCAGAGAGTCCCGGGTTCGGTTCCCGCTAAGGGCACGTACCTCGGTTGCAGTTTGTCCCCGGCCCCGATTGGGATCGTGTGGGTGGCAGCCACTCGATGTATCTCTTTCACATCGATGTTTCTCTCTCTCTCTTCCCCCCTCTCTCCCTCCTGCTCTGCCTCAAGATAAATGCAAAAATGTCCTCAGTGAGGATTAAAAAAAAGAAAGAAAGAAAGAAATGGACTCACTCTTTCTTCTTTTTCGATGGGAGGAATTGCTGGTGGCCGGTTTTGTAGACAGTCTGCCGGATGCCATCACAGCTCCCGCATCTGGAGTCCTCCAGGCGGCACAGGCCACATCGCTTCGGAAGTTCCTGACAGGACAAAAGTGCTTTCTTCAAAGCCATCCCTCCACCTCTGAACTCACTCTGACTTGGGTACATCCCTTTTCGGCCTGTCCTAGAACTTCCTTCAGAGGGGTCAACTGAGCAGCATGGGCTATTGAGGGCTATCCGAGGAGATCTGGGGAGATGCGCTGAGGTCAGAGCAGGCTCTAACCTCTAAAGCAGCCCCCAAATTGACTAGGGCCAGAAGAAGGGGTGAAGGGAAGGGGCTTCCTGATTGAGGACATGTAGAGGCCCCCTTGTCTGAAAGGCCCTTAGGAAAGAAAGCTTCCTGGCTGGTAAAGACTCCGGAAAACCTGTCACACAGCAGAACAAAGCGTTCTTTAAAAACCTTAAAGACTCTCCATGTCCCAGCTGGTCACTGGAGCAAACACTGCTGGTTAGGAAACCCATAGTGCCTAGTTGGCAATTAATCACTTAAAGCTCTGTGACGTCCCACATATTATCCTGGGTTGTTATTTAACTCTGACAGTGTTTATGCTGCCAGGCACTGGGTGGAGCCTCTAAGACAGACTACAGACTGGCCCAGGACACTTCTTTCTGGTGACAGTCTTTCCTTTCAATCTCCCCACCCCCTCTTTCTTCCTCTCTCCATGATAATTTTTATTTTCTTCTTTATATTTTTGCATGTAAATATAGAGAAGAACTTTCTGTATTCTTCCATTTTTCTATAGCAAGTATATCACACTTTCATAACAGGAAAAAATATTATAAACCAATTCAAGGAGCTCCTGACAAAGATGTTCATTGCAGTATTATCTAAATTAAGAAAAACTTAAGAACAGTGTCAGGGTCCAGCAACAACAAAATCACTAGATAAATTATAATGACTCCATGCGGTGCAAAATTCTGAAGCCATTAAAAATGATGCTCTATAGAAGTGTTTAATGATACAGGAAAATGTTCATAGTAAAACATTACGCAAGAAAACAAGCAGCATTCAAAAGGTTTAAGGGTTAAGGGTTTGATCTAAGCTGTGGCACATGGAAATATGCTGATAAGAGTTAGCATCTTTTAAGCACTTACTATGTGGCAACACTTACAGGATCATGTCATTAGATCCTGGCAACATCCCTATAAGGTAAGTACTATTCATATCCCCATTTTAGAGATGAGAAGGCTGAGCACAGAGAAGTTAAATAACTTATCTAAAATGATACAGCTAACGTTGCAGGGCACAGACTTTTACCCAGAGAGCAAGACTCTCCCCCACACTCTTACCCACTACACTGTGTACACATTCACAACGGGCTGGAAGATGTGTTAAAATGTTAACAGGAGTGCTGTCTAGCTAGAGATTATAGGTAGTTTTTATCATCTTTGTTACACTTTTCTGTAAGTTCCAAAATTTCCACAATAGGCCATGATTGACTTGACCACTGGGAAGAAATATAATTTAAAATAAGAATAAAAACAAATGGGATCCCTCACCTGCAAAACTCTACCCACTGGACTTACGGCTTGTAGCCTTCCTTTGATACTCTGATGGGCTGTCCTGGCTCCGGCTGGATCCCCTCTTGGCGCTCCTTCTTGGAAAGCAGAGAGATAAGGACCCTGCTTCGTTCTTGGCAGCTCTTCATCAATATCTGACCGGACCTTGCAGTTCCTAAATGACTGTGGAGAAGCAGCTGCTTCCCCCCCACAGAGCCGTCCCCATCCTCCCACCACTACCCCCCTGCCTGTACATGCGCGCGCGCACACACACGTTTCGCCGTCCCAGCATCTGGCAGACACGTGTGTCTATCCCCAGTCCCCCCGCACGGATCGTGCCTTACACACATCCTGCCATCCTGCCATCACCCACAGCCTCTGGCGTCTTGACATAGGTAACTGCCTCTGAAAACATCTACCCACTGGCTGCCTGACACAGAGAAGCCCAGAAACACTTGGGCAGTGCAGACAGCTCAGGAGGTTATGGTGAGAGGGAGCATCATGTCAGACCCAGACAGCCTAGCCAGGTGAGGTGAATTGAGGGAAAACTACATCTCAGAGGAAGCCAGCAATGGACCAGTTAGTGGCGGACGTAGGAGAGAAATGCAAGAAGCATGACAAACTCCATTCCTGCGATAGAACTCGGAGGTGGGGTCTTGCCATTACTCAGGGCAAGGAGGTCATCCTCAGACTCATTGGCATTCAGTTCAAGCCTCAGTGGGATTCGCTTTGTCCCTGTGAATGTCAGCCTGTATTTATCAGTCAGTCAACAAATATTTATTGAGCCCAAGGCAGCAAGTTACAAGGTACTTGGGTTAGGGCAGGGGTTCATGAAGGGTGGGGAGGGACAGTGGGCCCCTCATCTTCCACACCATGTGCACACACACAAGCACACATGCACACACACACACACACACACACACACATTCTGGAACCACTGACATAGGGACCTAGAAGATTGGTTCTGGTAGATTTCATATAGTTTTAATGGGCGGTTTATAGGCTGTTGGATAAAGTGGTAGATGGATCATTGTTTCCTGATTCTTCTCCCCTGCCTGCATCAGAATTATCCACCCACAACCCTTGACATGTGATTTTGCAGTTTTCCTCACTAGAAGTGGAGTATATTTCCCTGTTGGAGTATTTAAAGCTATTGACTTTGGCTGGGACCTGTGACTTGCTCTGGGCGATCGGGTGTTGGTAGAGGTGACAGAAGCAGAGATTTGCAACATGCTTGCAAAGTGGGGTTAGCCCGCAGACGTTTGGTAATATGAATGGGGCCCAGCAGGTCCCAGGAGCTGACCCAGACTTCCCTCCGCCTCTGCCTGGATCTCGAACGGCCATGGCTGAGGCACCAGGCTGAGCACTTGACCATCCACCGTCTCACTCAGTCCTCTCAACAGCTCAATGAGGTAGGGCCCATTTTACAGATGAGGAACCTCTGGCACAGTGAATTCACCTGACCAACGTCACACAGCTAGGGAGCAGCAACTGAGGATTTGAACGCAGCACTCCAGCTCCAGAACCTTCCAGGTGAGCCACCATGCCGAACTGCTCCTCTCACTCTCTCCTGACCCCCTGGGAACCTCAACAGCCAGTAGATTCTGGGCTCCTGGGTCAAGGCCAGGCCAAAGGGAACATTCCTCACCTGTGGTGACCCAGTAGCTGTGTTTCATCTCAACCCCTGGCTGATAGAGACTCTGAAACATTCCTGCTCACTACCACCACCACCACACACCTGCTTCAGGGACCCAAGACACCTGACCTCCAGCCCTGGGCCACCAAAACCAGCCTGTGGCACTGAGCATGCCTCTGACACCATGACGCCTGGGAGGTACTGAGGATTGACCTCCCAGGGGGCCCCACTCCCTCCCCCACCGGAATTGGAAACCTCAGGCAAATAATAAGATGACCACTTCTTCCAACCTGCTTCCAGGGCCATGGGCTCCCTGGGTTACAACTACCACGGGCAGGCCCTGGTTCCTTATCTCCAAACCCCCAGGCCCATCACAGGACTCTCAGAATAAAGTTCCCACAGCCTGAAAGCTGTAAGCACAGTGTCCTGGGCTTAAACTAGAAGGAGAAGTCCCTCTGCAGTCTGTATCTCCTGAAATGTCCCTGTGATTTTCTGACACATGTACTTAATGTCCTCCCTTAACGTCATCGATAAGTTCTGCGACTAAGTGAAATGATGGATAACGAAAGCAATTTTACCATAGGCTAATTGATATAAACCAAAGTTACGTTCCCATGGCATCTCATCAACATTATCATAAAAGGGTGTTATTCAAGGACCTGCTGCATGTGTATACAGCTAATATGTATACAGATATCATCTTAATTTTGGCCTTAAGGTCTTGAAGGGCAGTGCAGGGCGGTGGAAATACTGTCCATTACTGTTACAAAGCGAGATTTATTTTAGCCAAACCTTAATTCACTCTAAGTCCAGAGAATGGCTAAACAATCTTTCACTTTCCTCAAGGGCCTCAAAGTCCATACAGAGCAGGTCTCTGCGAATTAGCACAGGGTTTGGCTCTGAGCAACAAAGACCAAAAATACGAGTGCCTGAAATGAGGCAAATGTGTACTTCTCACTCAAATTCCAAGCTAGGTGTTTGGGGGTTGGTATGGCAGTTCTGCTCCCTGAACACTCAGGGACTGTGGCAAGTGGTATTTTCCAGAACTGCCCACAACAGTATCTCTCATCCCTCATGCGCTTGTGCAATGTGACCCTGATGTTTTTCCCATCAAGAGGGGGGTGTCTAATTCCCCTCCCCTGATTCTGAGCAGGCTTGTGACTGTTCTGGCCAATAGAGTTGGCAGAAGTGATGCTGAGAGACTTTTGAGGGTAAATCCCTAAAGGCCATGCAGTTTCCTCCTTGCTTGGGGCTCATGGAGGACATCCAACTGCCCTGAGGCCTCCATGCTGTGAGCATGCCAAGCCACATGGAGAGGCCATGCGTAGGTGCTCTGGTTGGCAGTCCTCATCTTTAGTCATTCATTCCAGGCTGCAGACATGCGAGTGAAGCTGTATTGGGTCTTCCAGACCAGCCCTTCAGCCAGCTGAGTACCACTGAGTGACCTCAGTCAAAACCACCAACAGCGAAAGAACTGCCTCGCCAAGCCCTGCCCAAATTCCTGATCCACATAATCTATGAGAACAATACAATGGCTGTTTTAAGCCATTAACTCTGTAGTGGTTTGTTAAACACCATAAGTAACTGGAACAGGGACTCGGATTCCATCCAGCTCTTTGCTCTGCCATACCTGGGTGGCGGACTGGTCCTCATTGTTCCAAATGGTGTCTAGAGCTCCAACCATCACATCTACGTTCCAGGCGGTCGAAATTGGGAGTGATGAAGAATAAGGGCAAAGGGCATGACCCAACTTCTGTTAAGGAAGTTCCTGGAAGATATCTCCTTCATTCCTTAGACCTGGGGACCCAAGCCCATCTCTGCACTCTGGCAGCGGGGCTGTAGCTCAGGGCCAGTCGAGAAAACTTGCACACTCCCACCCACCCCACCAAATGGTTGTCCTGGTGTGGATGGGGCAAAGGTGGGCATGGACAGAACAGGGAGTAAGTACAGGGTCCCTGTGCCCAGAAAAGCCCCAAGGCTATGCACCTGCCCAAATTACTGTCCAGCTGCAAAACCAGGAGAGTAGGTCACCCTTGGGTCTGTGGGCCTCATGCCCCAGCCTTCCCCAAGTCTCCTCTGGTCACCTAGCCGTACCTAGCAATAAGAGAGTGTGTGAAACATTGTCTTTATTCTAGACGACTATGTGCCGAACTAAAAATCAGTTCTATTACCTAAAATGAAGAAAATGAATATTATAGCTGTCTGCCACAACTTCCAAAAATTCCTTTGCTCACTCCCGCCTCCTCTATCCCTCCCTTATTTATTTCAACACTCTCAGCCCACCCCAGGGTCCTGACCTGAACGTCAAGGCTGACGAAAACTATAGATCTTCAGAGTGAAAATCCAAAAGACAAATGAGGCTTCTCCAGCTAGTACTGAAGACACCTCTCAAGGCATAATTTCTGATTCTAACAAAGTCCCACGAAGGATGAGGGAAGATGGTAGGTCGGGCGGGGGAGGGAGGACCCGGCCTGCTATGTACATTAAGTAAGCATCTGTTAGCATGTCCAGCATTGGCTCATCTAACCCTCGCCCTAAGACGTGCACTACCATTATCTTATTTTAACAGATGAAAACACCGAAGCTCAGAAAGCTTAAGTGACTCATTCAAAGTAGCACAGCTAGGAAGGAAGTGGCAAGGAGAGCAGGGCTGCCGCAGCAGCTGTCACAGCTCATCGGAGCACAAGGTTAGGTGCCCGGCCCCGGGTGGTGGGTCAGTAAACAACGTCCAAGTGTGTCCCGCGCCTGAGCTCATCAGAGGCGCTGCCTGCTTCGCTGTGCCTCTGTCCTCCCTGAGGACTCCTCGCTCCTGCAAGATCACTGGTGAGTGTGCCTGAGGGCAGGAGGCTAGTGTTGTGTTTAATCCGACACCTCTGGCAGGAGCAGCTCCACAGTGGAACTGAAGGGAGAGCTGGCGTGGGGTGGGGGTGGCTACAGCTGAGACACCAGAAGGGTATTCTCTTTCAGCTCGGGTTGGATCGCACTCCAGAGCCCAATGCCCCAGCCTGAGCCTTCCCCCTGGCTCCCCTCAGAGGCAGGCTCATCACTTCAAGACAGGCAGGGAGTTGGGGGCAACCCCTGCAGCTTGTAAATCAGTGAGCTTTGCTATGTAAAGAACCATTGCAAATCATGAAAAAGTTCTGGAGATTGATGGCAGTGATGGTCGCACAACAATGTGAGTATACTTAATGCCACTAAACTGTACACTTAAAAACGGTTAAAATGGCAAATGTTATGTAACATATTTTACAACTGTTTATCAGCTTATGGGTCTACAGCTTGGGCTGGGCTAGCCTGGGCGGTTTTGCTGGACTCACCTGGGCTCACTTATGCAGCTGTGGACAGCTGGCAGGTCACCTGGTAGTGATTCGTTTAAGAGGACCTCACTCTTGTCTGGCGATCGGTGGTGGTTATCAGCTGGTGGCAGTGGTGACGGGGCCACATACCTCCATCCACCTAACCTGGGCACATTCGCATGTTGTAACCCAGGCATATTCACATGTTGGCAGTTGTAGGGGGTCCCAAGAACGCCAAGAGAGAGCAAGTTCCAATGCACAAGCACTTTTCAAACCTCTGCTAATCATGTCTGATAGTGTCCTGTTGGCCAAAGCAAGTCACACTGCGAAGCCCAGAGTCAGTGTGGGAGGAGACAACAAGAGGGGGTGTATGCAAGGACATGTGAGCAAAATGCGGGCCACCACTGCCACACAGCTTGTCCATGAATTCCTGTCGCAACTACAATGCAAGTGTGTGACCGCACAGGCACATGAATTTTCAAAACAGAAAACAAAGCTGGTTGCCCAAACCAGCAGCTATTTTACTCATTGAAGACACAAGATGCCCCCAGGCAAGAGTGGCGTTTCCAAAACTGAAGACCAGAGAGAGGGAACATTCTAGCATGAAATCTTCCCACGGAGATCCCAAACAGAGCCCACTTCCTCAGCTCTCGGGGATTTCTGCAATGTCTTGGGGAGTAAGCAGAGTGCACCCAGCTCTTCCCCAGACTGGTCTGTGGAAGTGCCAGCCTCTCCCCACCCATCCACCCTTATGAGCAAATCCTGATTCCTGGACCCTGCACCCATCAACATCGATATGCTGAAAACTGGGGTTTTAAGGAGGAGGGATGGGTGGTGAAAAGCAGGCAAAATGACTCCCATACTTTTCCTTTCTGTCCTGACCCAGGAAAGGGCAGCCACAGCTGACTTTTCTCTTTCACAGGTGACTGACCTCTCTTCTGGGAGGAGGGGGCGGGCAGAGTCCTTCCCTGGTTGCCTATGGAGGACCAGCTAGCACAGCTAACTGGATGACAAGAAAAGCAGCCACACCCACAGCACAAGTCTGCATAGGGTAGTGGACAGCCAGGGTCAGCCCCACCAACCACTGCAAAGTTACCTTGGCAAGTTAGCCTCACGCAGTTTCCTCATATAAGTAACTCAAGGACTAGATTAAGCCCTCCCGCAGCATCCTATGCCCTAATTCTTGCATACGACTGTCCATAGCACATGGAAGATCCTTAACAACTACGGCTTGTCTTTCAAAACGGCTGTCTCCCAAGCCACAAGACAAGGAAGCTTCTGAGAGCCAGACCAGGGCGACAGGGTACCGAGGTTGCTTTTAAACCCATAGCTGGGCAGCACATCTGACAGCCCTCTCTTCATCCACAGGGTCATGATGGCGGTGGCGCTCCCAGCCCTCTAGGCCTCATTTCAGACAGCCTCCCTCTCCTCTGCCCAGGGACCACCCCTAGTCTCCACCTCACATTGCCTAAGGATGTCCCAACCATCCCTCATCACCCTGTGTCCCATGAGCTATGGTGGGGTCAGGGAGGTGGCCTGACAAGAAGAAAGTATCACCGTGGCTTGGGATGGGAGGGGGCAGAAGCAGGGTGATCCCTGCAGGTTCTAGGAAACAGGCCAAATTGTATCTCCATACACCACTTCTCCAAAGTGTGGGAGCCACGCTGTGGAAAGAATTTGATTTTCCTCTTCCCTGGACCACCCCCCTTCCCCAATGCCAACCAGAGGGAAGTAAGGACAAGAGAGCATTTGTAATGACTTCATGCGTTTGCAGCTGTCCTCCAGGATGGAGCATCCTTCGGGGAAAAAAATAATTAGGATTCTCATAGTCTGGAGAAAGAATATGAGGCCAGGAGATGATGTTCTCTCATTCCTATTCCATGAGGCAGATCACCCCCAACTGCCGCACCTCCCCCATTTCACATCCCCGTGGGTCTGTCAGCCTGATTTCACCACTCAGCATGTGCACTTGACCTGCGGCATACCCTGGATTACCCAGGTGCTAGAACCCAGGCTCGCTTTGCATATGTACTCTGCAAACGCTGCCCCCACCCGGTGCAGTTGGTTTATTGCAAGTTCATTAGTCTCTGGGCGCCCCCAACTCCATCACATTCCAATTCTTATTTCTATAGGTCGGTAGCGTAATGTTTGCCCCATCTTGAATGAGGTAACAGAAGACGTCTCTGCCTCCCATTTTTTACTTAGGACTGGAGGGAGGGAGACAAGCGATGGCCCAGGAGTCTGCATGTCACAGGGGACATTTGGAGGCTCCCTCACTTGAGGTTTCCCACAGAGGCTGGAAAGGATGAACTGCCACCTTTTCCTTACAGGTCAAGCTGGAAATCCCGCAGGCCTCCTGCTGTCCTGTGGGCCCCCTGCCTCCTCATGGCTAGGGGACTCTGGTTATTGTTAATTGGGGAGGGGGCACATACCTAGGGAGGGAGCTTCTAGAGGACCCTGATAAATCCGTCCTGGCTTTGAAGCTCCAAATAGGAGCTCCCTCCTTTCTCCAGGTTCAAAAACCTGGACAAATAGCTCCCCGCCTCCCAGGGCCAATGCCCAGCTCCGGATGGAGGGGGAGGAGAGAGCGGGCTGCGGGAGGGAGGGGGCAGTGCTGCCACCGCTGCTGCTGCCGCCCCCTGTGTATAAAACTCCCTTTGTATGCAGGTCGCCGGCTGCTCCCCATGCCAGGTGCAGCTGCCAGGATTCTCAATGCGGTTTGAACACAATTTGCCAGTGTTGGTTCAGCTCCGCTGGCTTCCAGTTGGGGGGCCATATGCTGCCTTTAATCTGCCTGTGCGATTCTCACCGATGTCAATAGGCGCGGGCGGGTGGGTGGCTCAAATGGCCCCAGAGCTTGGGCTGGGGTGGTGCTCCCACTGCTGCCAGGCAGCCCGGCTCTCCACACCAAGGACCACTGGCGGGTCCTTGCAGGAGGCCTCAGCGCTGGACCGCGGGTACAGGCGGGGCCTGACCGCTGGCAGCTGCCCCTGTGTTTGGCTATGGCGCGTGGGAGCCTCTCCGGTCGGCCATCCCCATAGCCCATAGCCGTCACTGGGCCTTCCCCTCCGCAGAGATCCCTGCCAAGAAAGTCGGCCGGGGAGGTGCCAGCACTCCGTCCAGACTTCACATTTCCCTCATTCTTTCTTTAATTGGATTTTTGGTCCTGCTGGGCAAAATAAGCTTTCCACTGGCAAAGCACTCTTGCCTCTTCTGAACGCGCGCTGGTGCCTGGCGGCTCTAGGCAGAGTGTCGCCTCCCTCCCCCGCCAAAGCATTCATCTCTTCTCTCCAGGGATGCACGAGTGCTGCGCGCACACACACATGCGTGCGCATGCACACATACCACACACCACGCACGCACACACATCACCACCACCATGTGCGCACATACTACACACACCACCACCACCACCATATGCACACACACCACGTGCATGTACACACACCACACGCCACATGCACACACACACCATGATCACTATATGCACACACACCACACCACACCACACACATACCACATGCACACACACTGCTGCCATATGCACACATACCACATACACCACATGCACACAGATACATACCCCCACCATATGCACATACATACATACCACATACACACATACACACACACACACACACCACTCTGCCAGGTCCAGGCAAACAACCTCCCTCTGAAAACAATTTTGAGGCCTTCTTTGCAAACAGTGACTCTCACTAACCAGGTGAAGATCCCTGCTCAGAATGGCCAGCATCTGGCCCTGAGTCGGAGCTGGGCCCAGGGGCCGGCTGCACCCTCAGCAGCTGGGCTGCCTCCTTCCCCATGGTTAGACCCTCCTTCCCTGAAGCCCTGCACATCTCAGGTTTGTGACTCGGCCACAGATTAAAGCACCAAGAAGCCACCTTCAGTCCTTCCTCGACAATCAGGAAAGCAAGCTTAGCTTCATGAGTGTTTGGGGGTGTTGGGGGAGGGAGTGGCTGAGTGAGAAGCAGCAGGCAAGCTGGAGTCTGACTGAGAAGTGGCATTTTACTAGCAACACGCAACAGAAGACATTTGGATACTCTGAGACTTGGACTGAGCATTAGGAAAGAAAGGGAGGGGAGGAGGAGAAAGAAGGGGGAGGAGGGGAGAAGAGGAGAAAGGGAGGAAGGGAGAGGAGAATGGGAAGAGGGGAGGTAAGGGGGAAAGAAGAGAAGGGGGAGGAGAGGAGAAAGGGAGGGGAGGAAAAGGAGGTGGGGGAGGGGAACAAGAGAGGGAGGGGGAAAAGAGGGGTGGAGAGGGGGAGGCGGAGGAGAAGAAGAGGGGGTGTGAGGAAGGGGAAGGGGAGGAGGAAGGAGGAGGGTCAGAAAGAGGGGAGAAGGGGTGGGGGAAGGGAAAAGGGGAAGAGGGGAGGACGGGGGAAGAGGAGGAGGAAGAACGAGGGGGAGGAAGAAGAGGAAACAAAAAAGAAGAAAAGGGAAGGGAGGGGGGAGGAAGAAGGGAAGAGGAAGGGAGGGGGAAAGCCATGCCCCCACCCCCGCCCCCACCCCCACCCGTTTTAAACGAGGCGCGTTTTAAATAGAGGCAGCTCCAAGGGCCGGCAGAGTTAAACCTTAACCTCTTCTGGGTTCAGACGGACGCGTGAAGGAAATGCTGCCTGGGACAGCCTCACTCCCACACCCTCCCGGATCTGTCCCTGGGAGAGCGTGCCCAGCAGTCCTCCAGCCTGGCTCCTGAGCTCCGGAGAGTCCGCATTTCCCAGCGGCTGGGCCCCTCCGCCCAGGGCCAGCGAGTGTTAGAGACCTCCAAGGACCACCTTAAGCAGCCCTCCCCCGGGCTTGTGAGCGCACCTATTAAAATACCCCGGGATCAGCCCCAACGGCGGGCCGGAAAGCTGCCGATGGTCACATACATCACAATATTTCAGAGTCCCTGTTAACAAGCACCCATTAAAATTTGACAACCAGGTAGTAGCGCTGAAAGCGCTCATT
Source organism: Tadarida brasiliensis (assembly GCA_030848825.1). Taxonomy (NCBI): domain Eukaryota; kingdom Metazoa; phylum Chordata; class Mammalia; order Chiroptera; family Molossidae; genus Tadarida; species Tadarida brasiliensis. The sequence continues at coordinate 103,929,518 of CM061280.1, read as the reverse complement.
TTGAAAAAACTTGAGCGCTTTCTGCTGGTTCAGCAAGACAAAGCCGGTTTACCTGTCCCTTGCATTTTAAGCCCAGAGCAGGGCGGCCTCAGCTCCTGGGTGCAGCCTGCTTAATGGAATGTGGGGTGTTTATTTGCGAGGCCACATCTGAACCCGGCTTGTTAATGAGCCTGCCGTTGTAAGCTCACTGTCAGTCAGCCTGCCTTTTTTTTAATCAAAAGATAAAACAGTCGGTTATCAAGGATTAATGACTCTTACAGCATCCATATGAGGCTCGTATTTATCTTTTAAAAGAAAAGGGAAGGAAGAAAAATGACCAGATTTTGTTTCAGTAAGCAGTTTAAATCTGCTCTGGTAAGTTGAATTCATTCATTCATTAATTCAGTCATGTGTCTGGGAGAAGCCAGCAGGAGCCCCTTCCATCATAAGAACTTCTGACTGTGAAATAAACCCCGAGTAACCAGATTAACTATGAAGTATGTCTCCGTCAGGTTTTAGGCATTAGTTCAAGTGTAGTTTCTGGGCGTTCCGGCTTATTGTAGCAAGTTGCCGATTCTAGTATTGCAGGCAGCACTTCAGGAGAGTCTGTTTCCCCTCTCCAGCTTCAAAATAGAGCTCGCGTGTGCAATGACATTATTGTGCAGTGTTGATTTAACTGAGAATATCAATATTTTAAATACATTCCCCTGTGATTCATATATTTTTGCATAGCACAAAGTGTGTAAATATCTTTCCACATCTGAACACACAGAGGCATATGTGCACGCACAGGCACGCACATGCACACAGGAACCTGTATCCCATATACATGTATGGGACCATGCAGAGACTGTGGCCATCAAATACTCATTTAAACTGTGTGGGGGGGAGGGGGAGGTTGTTTATAACAGATAATATGATACTGAGATATTTTATTTAGCAATCCAAGATAGAGTTTGGACAAAAACAACAAACAAGCAAACAAACAAACAAAAAAACAACCTATCGACCTTGCTCTCATCCAAAGAGGGCCCTGTTGTTTTCTAAGTTGGCTGTCTTCAATTGGCCTCTTTCTTTGTATTCCCCGTCCTCTTTCTGAGTGTCTGTGTGCTCTGGGGGATGAAAGCTATAACTATTACATGAGGATACTTGAAATCACAGCCAGAAATGTCAAGGTGCTCCTTCCCACATCATCAGCAATGAGACACACTCAGGTTACAATGCCAGCCATTTTGGAAATTAAATGATGTTTACAGAGCTACAGCACAGCATTCTATGGCTCAAAGAAGAAGAAAAAAAAATACTGATTTTAGAGTAGGTTGGGGATCACAGACAAATTCAGAAAAGCCCAATGAGGTCTGTTTAGTGTGGTTTAACCCCTCAGGGTCTCAGGCTCCTTGTCTGTAATGTGGTGCTATTGACACGTGATCTACCAGCCCGCTGGGGAGCCAGAGAATTAGAGAGAATAGAATTTAAAGGAAATGTTTAAAGGGGATTATTTCGGGGTGGTGTAACTAACAGTTCAGTTCCTGTGGGAAGGGTGTCACCTGGAGGACCTGGAACCCCTGTTGTTTTGCAGATTGATGTTCTGATCTCTGAGTTAGGAAGAAGGGGTGGGAGTGTGAAGAAGGAATCCTGGTGAGAGGTTCCAGAAGCCCTGTCCTCAGTAATAAAACTGTGAAGTCCTGGAAAAGCTTCTGGTCAATCTCATCTAGATGGAGTTGGAAATGCAAGTGAGGGGCCATGCCACCTGTACCGTGCCAGCCATTCCTTCTGGTGACCAAAACCCGCAAAAAAATAAAGGGCTTTGCCCACAAGATATCTATTAAATATAAAAGAGAGAGTAATCATTGTGCATTGAAGAAACCTGGCAGACACCCCTTAACCAAATGATAATGTTAACAAACCAACATCAAGTACCTCCTGATAAGAAGACCTGAGAAGGATATAGTATGGCTTCTATGATATTCTTGTCAAACAAGCAGAACTTGAATCGAACCATGAAGAAACATCAGACAAACCCAAGCTGAAGGACAATTTGCAAAATAACTTGTGTGTGTGCTTTAAAAATGTCAAGGTCAAGAAATTCAACTAAAGACTGAGGAACTGTTCTAGATTGAGAGAGACTAAAGAGCTATGACAATGAAATGCAATATGTGATTCTCAATTGGATCTTGGAACAGAAAATTTTTTTCTTTTGCTATAAAGAACAGCAGTGGGACAATTGAAGAAATGTGAATGTCTGTAGATTAGATAACGGTATTATAGCAATGTTAATTTCCTGAGTTTGATAATTGTATTGTGTATTGAGAATATCCTTGTTTCTTAAGAAATCTATACCAGAGTATCAGAGGTAAAGGGTCATCGTGTCTGCAACTTATTCTCAAATAGTTCAGAAATATCTATATCCATAGCTATCTACCTATCTGTCTATATATAGAGAAAGAGAATAAAGGAAATTGGTAAAATGGGAACCTTTGGAGAATTTGGGTGAAGGGGATATCAGAATTCTTTATACTATTTCTGCAACTTTTCTGTGAGTCTGAAAACATTTTAGGCTGAGAATTAATAAATATATAAAGGACTTTGGGTTCCTCTTTGGAGCAGCAAGGACTGAGCAATCTAGGGAGTGGGCTGGAGCCAGACCTGGTAAGCTTGAGGGCCCCAAGGGTCAGTGGACAGAGTGGCCATGGCCCAGCAGAGAGGAAACGGGTGCTGAACTTACCAAAAGTTGCTTCTGGATATACAGAATATATACGCCGCAGCAGGCTGGGAAAGTGTTTGATATCATTGTGCCTAGCACCAGGCTCATCGCCTTAATAGGTAGTCAGTTGGTTTTGTTGCTGAATGAATGAATGAATATGCCTCTCCCTCTGCATCACACGTCTGACCAGAGCATTGCACCTCTGTTTACCGGCCCCGGTTGGATCAGAAGGCTTGAGCAGTAGTGGGAGTCAGGGCTCCCTGCATTCATCCGAAGGCTTATTCCAGATTCATTATTTAAGCGACAGCACATCCCCCAAATAAACACGTGCGTCTTTGCAGCCTGCAGCCCTGGAGCACTATTAAACACATAGCGGGGAAAGGCCCAGGCCCTCACTGCTGCGTGCAATTTCCAGCCGGCTGGCTATTCTTTTGTCACCGCCTTTTTATTGGTTTTCTCAAAGTGGTTACAATGCTGTTATTGTAAAACCCTCACAGCAGAAGAGCGAGAGGAGGCAGTGACGGAGAATGGAGCAATTTCTGCCAGGAGAGCCTGCACACCCGGTGGGGGAGGTTACCTAGCGAAAGGGGGTGGGGGGAAACGGAGCCTTTTCTTCACACAGGTCCACTTGACCCACTTGTAAATCCACTGGGAGCCAGGGAATTCCCTGGAGGGTAAATGGTCTTGGCGCTTTCTGTCCCTGGGGAGGCCCCTCTGAAGAATCTCAGCAGCCCCTCCCCCTTCGCAGTCCAGCCCAGCTTCTAGATGCATGGGCAGGCCTGGCCCCAGGTGGGGGACATCCTGGAGGACAGTAGCGGGGCTGTGACTTCACCAGAGTTCCCACTCTTCCCCTGCAGGAAAGACTTTTTTCCATCCCACTGGGCTATATGCATGGAGGTATAATTTACATGCAATAAAATGTGCATATTTTAAGTGTCCCTAAACCTTTTACACCACCTAGCTCAAGAAATAGAGCATCGCTGTCTAATACAACTTTCTACAAAGTTGAAAATGTTCTGTATCTGTCACATGTGGCTATGGAGCACTTGAAATGCGGCTAGTGCAACTAAGGAACCGAATTTTTTATTGTATTTCATTTAATTTACATAGCCACATGTGGCAAGCAGCTACTATATTAGCACAGATATAGAACATTTCCATCATCCGGGAAAGTTCCCTTGTGTCCCTTCTAGTCAGCACTTCCCAAGAGGTAACCACTTTTCTGATTTCTATCACCATAGACCAGGGTTATTCCAACTCTGCATGATTGACACGTGGGGCCAGATAATTGTGGGGCCGAGCTGTGCGCTGTAGGATGTTTAGCAAACCTCTGGCCTCAACCCACTAGATGCTCAGTAGTGCCCGCCCCCAGTGTGACAACCGAAAATGCCTCCAGACATAGCCAAATGTCCCCCCAATGAGGGGTAGCAGGGCAATTCATCCCTGGTTTTGAACCACTGCCCTAAATTAGTTTTGCCTGTTCTTAAACTTCCAATGTGTCAACCAATGGTCTTTTTTTGTTGTTGTTCAGATAGAGTGGGAGGGAGAGAGAGGAAGAGAGAGAGAGAGAAACATCGACGTGAAAGGGACACATCAAGTGGCTGCCACTCGCACGACCAACCAGGGCCGGGGACAAATCGCAACCGAGGTACGTGCCCTTAGCGGGAACCGAACCCGGGTCTCTCTGGACCGCAGGCCGACGCTCTAACCGCTGAGCCAAACCAGCCAGGGCAGGCTCTGCTTTTTTATTTGAGTCCAGTTAGCCACCAGGAGACCTTCTTAGTACTCAGGTTTTACTAATGGAATCATACAGTACATACTGCGTGCAGTTTCTTTTTTTTTTTTTTTTTTTTTTTTTTTTTATAAGCAGCAGAAATGTATTGCTCACAGTTCTGAAGGCTGGAAGTCTATCAGAGGCCAGCATGGTGGGGCAAGGGCCCTCTTCCAGGTGGAAGAGTTCTCTCCTGTCCTCACTTGGAAGAAGTGTGCAACTTCTCACTTGTGTGCAGCTTTTTTGGTTCACCAGAATGTCTGTGAGATTCAGCCAGGTTGTTTCGAGTATCAGCAGCACCTTCCTTTGTGATGCTGAGTAGTATTCCATTGCATGGATGTACCACAGTTGGTTTATCCATCAGTCTGCTGACAGACATCTGGGTTGTTTCTGGTTTGGGGCTATCATGCACAAAGTGGCTATGGACATTCATGTACAGAACTTTGTGTAGACATAGGCTGTCATTTCTCTTGGGTAAATGCCCAAGAGTAGAATTGCTGAGTCACGGGTGGGTATGTGTTTAACTTTATCAGAAACTCTTTTCCATTCTACACTGTGCCATTCTACACTCCCACCAGCAATAGATGAGAATACCAGCTCCTCCATGCCCTCGCCATGTGGCATCATGTGTCTTCTTTTTTTTTTTTTTTTAATCCTCACTCGAGGATATTTTTCCATTTATCTTCAGATAGAATGGGAGGGAGAGAGAGAGAGAAAGAAACATCAATGTGAGAGAGACACATCGACTGGTTGCCTCCCTCACAACCCCGACCAGGACCGGGGACCGAACCGCAACTGAGGTACATGCACTTGACCGGAATCGAACCCGAGACTCTTTGGTCCTCGGGCAGACACTCTAACCGCTGAGCCAAACCGGCCAGGGCCATGTGTCTTTTTTATGTTAGCCATGCTAGTGGGTAGGAGGGCAGCTCCTAAAGGCCATGAACCCACCCAGAGCAGTCAGATTAAAAGTGCAGCTACAATAACAAAAGCATAAGAATTGGGAGGGGCCTTGAAGCCCCCTGGCCTTAATGAGCTCTGAGTCTAGGGGATTGAGTGGGCCTTGGAGTCCCTATAGCGGGGTTGTGGCAGGTTGCTTCCCCACAAGGCTCTTTCTGTTCCGCAGCTTGGAAGAGGGGAGAGGCTACAGGTTGTGCCATAGGGGAGGGAAGACAGACCAGAAGACAGTTCCTGGAAAACAGTTTGCATCACAAAGGGAAATAGCAGGTAAATATGTTCTATAGGAAACACTCAACCCCTTCCCCTTTCTCATCCCCACCCTATCTCTCTCTCTCTCTCTCTCTCACACACACACACACACACACACACACATATCCCTCCACTAGTGACACAGGACAGCAATTTGTTGTTTGGAAGGAGAAGGGTGATGTTGATGAGGGGGAGACAAGAAGGAGGCAGGAAAAGTTGGTTATCTGCTACGTAGGGAGTTCAAAATGGTTGGGTTGGAGTTCAAAATGGGTTGGCTAAGGAGTTGCCCACTTTTGGAGGGCATGCCCTGAGAATATTGTAAATTAGACACTAGAAGATGGGGAATACATCAAAGAATAAATCCCAACCCCCACCTGGTCTAATTTTCTATGGAAAATAAACAGTTCAACTCAGAAGTTGGAGATAATATAATGGCACCTGGACCTGGACACAGAAAGCTGCTGGCGTTGAGACTGACAGGGTGACAGGTTAATCCAGAGGGGCTTACCAGAGGAAGTCAGAAATCTAAAGGAGAGGAGCGCCCGGAACCAACCACGAGACAGAAGAAGCACCCCACCATCCAAATAAAAATATGTGATTTAACATGCTCTTGTGTTTAGTGTTGTTCATGAGGGCCTCGTTAACCACAATGGTCCCCTAAATCTTTATATTGGGGAAATGTTATTCCTCAACTCCCCCCTAAAATTAATCTATTTTCAGAATCATAAGGAAACACCAGGTAATGAAGCAATCTGCGCCTGCTGCTACAGTGTCGGGCTGTTGTGGGCCACCCAGGAAAGTCTCTGACATTATTCTGTAGAGGTCAGGCAGGACAGGGGTAAGGGATGAGAGTTCCCCAGAGATGCCATCACCTGTTCTGCCATCAGCTCAGGAAAGAAACGGTTGGAACTGGGAGGTGGTGTTTGAAAGGTCGACCTTAGTCAACCTAGATGGGGACTTGGATCTGGTTGTCTTGAGCCTAGATGTCTGGGGGCTGGACCATTCTTAAGGACTCCCACCAGGGGTAAGGCTCAAAGTTGGCATCTTCTTGGGAAAAAGAGATGTCAGCCAGGCAGGAAGTCATAATGGGAGGGACATGAAGCTAAAGATTGCAAGCCAGATGCTCCAGGTTCCTGTTTCTCTGTATTTTCTCTATGCCCACTTCCAAAATCTTTACCAAGATGTGAGCTCCATGAGGGTAGGAGCTCTGTGGGCCCTGTGAACAGGACAGCATCATCTGTCCTGTTCACAGCCGCATGAGTAGCTGGAGATGTGCCTGACACATGGCTCACCAAATACTTGTTGAACAACTGAATAGCAAAGCCCTAATTGAACGTTCAGGCCTTGATTGAGCTGTGCTGTTCAATCGCCTGGGAAGGCATGGTATTAGGGAGCAAAGAAGGCCCACTGAGGGTGCAGTGTGAGACAGTCTCAGCGGTGACCAGAGCAAGGAGCCCAAGGGAAAGGCAACCTCTCTGAAGTTTCAAGGTCCAGCCACGTTCACAGCCTCAGTGCTGATTCATCCTCGATTGCCAGTCTCTGGGGGCATTGGGCCTCATTGTACTCAACGGTGCCCTTATGTAGCCTCCTTCTTTATACAAGTAAGTTTCCAGGAAGGAAAAGCTCCAGGCAGACAGAGGAGGCCAGACTCCCAAAATTCCCCCCAGAAATGTCCCTTTCTCCTGCAGTTGGCGCCTAGAATCCCTGGGCTGCCCCCAGGAAAGACGCCCTTTATGACTGGTCCCAGGGAGGACAGAGTCCTTTTCTTTGTTTCACTTTAGCAGAACTGAAACAGACAGACATTTTAAAAATTAGCTTTATTATTTTTGAAGGAGGAACAGAAATATAAGCAGCATAAAATCACACTCGTTTCTTAAGTCCAGACGCTAGGAGATAGGTATGCCTGGACACATAGGAGCACCCTTGGTTCCAAACCTGCGTTCTGGAGTCAGATAAGGAAGCTTCCGTGCCAGCCAGCGGCCCTGGCTTTGCCCAAGTCCCCCTAACTGCCAGCCTGAAACAAGCCAAGGCCATCTTCCTGCAAGAGGCAGACACTATCTCTGTTCCAGGGCCTGTGGGGGTCGTTTCCCCGTCCTTCTGCCTCGGTAATGGCACGCCCCAGCTCCCCTTGGTCTCCTCTCCGTAGTGTGAGGGTGCAGCTAGCCCCTGGTTGATTTGCAGGACAGCCGTGGTTGACAGTCAGCAAATAATAGAGCTCTCTGGGTCTATGTTATCTAATCCACCTACCTCTGGAGCTTCCCTTGGCAACTCGCTCAGGAAGCGCCCCTCCCCCCACACCATCTGGAAGTGGTTTTTGAAAAATCTACTCATTATTGTTAAAAAGCAACACATAGGCTTTTGCAAGACACAGAGGCAACAGCAGCTCCTAAACTGTAAGTTCCTGGAAGGTAGGGATGTTTACTTTGGGCCCTTCTGCATAACCACCACCTGGCACATTGTAGGAGCTTAATAAATGATGATGGAATGAATGAGAAATTAATAAACTTACAACAAGGGTGTCCCAGTGATTTCTGCATAACAAATTATTCTAAAATTTAGCAGCTTAACAGCCATTTTATTACACTTGTGGTCTCCATGGGTTAGGAATTTGGACAGGACACAGCAGTGATGCTCTGTCTCTCTGCTTCACGATGTCTGGGTCTCAGTTGAAAAGACGTGAAAGTTTGGGGGCCGGAATCATCTGGAGGCTCCTTCACTCACATGTCTGGTGCTTGGGCTGAAATGACTCAAAGTCTGGGCTCAGCCACAACTGTAGATCTGAGCACCCACACGTGGTCACTTTATGTAGATTGGGCTTCCTCACAGCATGGGTAAACTAACTCAGGGTAATCATAGCTTTCACATGACAGACACTCAGGGCTCAAGACAGAAGCTGCCTGGGCTTTTATGACCCGGCCCTGTCATACTTTTTTTTTTTAAATATGTTTTTATTGATTTTAAAGAAAGAGGAAGAGAGAGGGAGAGAGAGAAACATCGATCGGTTGCCTCCCGTACACACCCCGACCGGGGACCGAAACCATAACCTGGGCGTGTGCCCTGACCGGGAATCAAACTGGTGACATTTTGGTACACAGGATGACACTCAACCAACTGAGCCAAACTGGCTAGGGCTCTGTCATACTCTTGGTTGAAGCTATCATCAGCACATCCAGATTCAAGGGGAGGAGAAACAGACCCCACCTCTCATTAGGAGTGTCAGAAAACTTTGGGGTCATGTTTTAAAACCACCACTAAGGGTGAAAGCTCTGCTCTGGCTGGTTTGGCTCAGCAGTTAGAGCATCGGCCCTTAAACCAAAGAGGTGTGGGTTCGATCCCCAGCTCAGCCTTAGTCAGGGTCTTGCAGGAGGCAGCCAATCGATGTGTCTCTCTCACATAGATGTTTCTCTCTCTCTCTCTCCCTCCCTCCCACTCTATCTAAAAAAAATCGATTGAAAAATATCCTCTGGTGAGGATTTTTTTTTTTTTAACTTTTTTAAGGGCGAAAGCCCTGTCTCCCTTAAGGATTTTGCATTCATTCCTGCGACAGAATTTATCTTGTGCATCTACCACGTGTCGGGGTGAACAACATCGACATGATCTCTGCCCTCACGTAGCCTGCATTCTACTAGAGAAGACAGACCTTAAACAAACAAACATGCAAACAAATGCATAGTTACAGATCTGATAAGCGCCATTAAGGGGAGAAAGTGCCCTAAGAAAGCACAAGGACATTTAACTTAGATGGGAAGTGCCTTGCTCCTCTAGAAGCAAAATCTGATGCAAGATTTTGAGTATAAGCAGTTTCTTTTTTTTTTTAATTCTCACTCGAGGACATTTTTTCATTTTTTGTTCAGATAGAGTGGGAGGGAGAGAGAGGAAGAGAGAGAGAGAGAAACATCGATGTGAAAGGGACACATCGAGTGGCCGCCACCCGCACGACCAACCAGGGCCGGGGACAAACTGCAACCAAAGTACGTGCCCTTAGCGGGAACCGAACCCGGGTCTCTCTGGACCGCAGGCCAACGCTCTAACCGCTGAGCCAAACCGGCCAGGGCACAAGCAGTTTCTTTAGAGATGATTCCTGGAAGCATCTGCAGGGGAGTGAGGGGCTGAGAGAGAGCTAGGAAGGAAGCCAGAGGATGCATTAATAAGTAGGTGCGGCCCGGCCGGTGTGGCTCAGTGGTTGAGCGTCGACCCATGCACCAAGAGGTCGCCGGTTCGATTCCCAGTCAGGGCACATGCCCAGGTTGTGGGCCCGATCCCCAGTGGGGGGCATGCAGGAGGTAGCCAGTCGATGTTCTCTCTCATCGATGTTTCTGTCTCTCTCTCCCTCTCTCTCTCTCTCTAATATCAATAAAGAAAAAAAATTTTTTTTTAAAAATAAGTAGGTGCGGGTGAATGGCGCTCAGTGCCATGGAACACTTTTGGTTGACAGTGTGGAACACACCTCCGATTGTCCCACCCAAAGGAGGAAGGTGGGGCATCTAGTCACCAAATCCTAAAATTCATAGTTGGGGGCACTGGTGCAGGCTGCCCTCCCTGTGGGCACTGCCTTGGCAAAAGGCCCAAGTGCTGGTGGAAGGAGCCCTCTCTTGGCACCAGAGCCAACCCCTGTGGAGGGACACCAAGGTGCCTGCCCCAGGGGTCAGGGTGTCCCTCCTTGAGCAAGCCATCTTCTCAAAGAAGGAGTTCACGGGGCAAGAACATAGGATTTGTAGATGGTCTGTGTATTTTCGTGGTGTGTGCAGTTCCACCAAACACCACCCCTGTGCCCGCACTGAGCACGGGGCCTTAGACAGCAATGCATTTTTAGTTTCCTCCTAATGCCTGTCTGTGGGTTTGCAATGACTGTCCACACTGATCACCCTGCCCTTCCCCGCCCCTCCCCTGTGTGAATAATAGAAAACATTGGCAGCCCTGGCCGGTTTGGCTCAGCGGTTAGAGCATTGGCCCACGGACTGGAGAGTCCTGGGTTCGGTTCCCGCTAAGGCCACGTACCTCGGTTGCGGTTTGTCCCCGGCCCCGGTTGGTCGTGCGGGAGGCAGCCACTCGATGTGTCTCTCTCACACCGATGTTTCTCTCTCTCTCTTCCTCCCTCTCTCCCTCCCGCTCTATCTGAAGATAAATGCAGAAATGTCCTTGGGTGAGGATAAAAAGAAAGAAAAAAGAAAACATTGGCAAAATTGCCCACAGGCAGGCAAGATGGGACTGTTTGTGCCCCGGACAGTGTTTCCCCCTTGTGTGAGGTTAACTGCCAGGAGTTGTGAGAGCCAGACCCCACAACCGTGGCCTCAACTGAGCTCAGCGGCAGAGAGACTGGCCCACCTTAAGTTGCCAGGAAGCAGTTTATGGGGGCTCATTCATAGTTAGTCAGTTCCCCAGGAGGCACCCTTGTCAAGGGGTAGTCACATTAGCCAGAGACCATGCTCTTGACAGGTGCGTGGTTCGCTGTCAAAGCTGGCAGGTGGCTCCCCGGCTCTGGACCCCTTAGTGAGATTCTAGGAGCACCACTGAATCGCAGCGCTGCTGAGAACCGGGGTGATGCTACAAAACCATCACTTAATAAGCAAGAGCAACTGGAGGAAACATAAGTGAGCAACGGAAAGAAAAAGTATTTTTACTAAGACAGTATAATACTCTTTGTTTTCAAAGAGCATTTGTCTTAATGACTCTTTAAAAGCATTCGTTTTCCATCCAATTGTTACTGAATATCAAGTATACACCACGCCCTGCGTTAAACAATTTTTTTTAGGTTAAAAATCATAATGACTGCGGGGGTAGTGAAGGTGCTTGGCAGGGTGGGGAACTGAAGTCAGGAACCAGCCCTCAGCCACTTGTCAACACGTCTCCTTGCTGGGAGCTGCCTTTGCCTGCTGCTCGCCTGTGGACCTCTGAGTGTTCTCCCATGAAGCAGCCCATCCCCGTGTCTCGCCTGGGTCACTGCCATCCTGAGGATAGCCAAACTGTGTGTGTGTGTGTGTGTGTGTGTGTGTGTGAGAGAGAGAGAGAGAGAGAGAGAGAGAGAGAGAGAGAGAGAGGTGAAACAGGGGAGAGAAAGCAGAAAGAGAGGAAGGGGAAAAGGGAGAGAAACACGAAATGAAAGAGGGGAGGGAGAGGGTGGAGGGAGGGTAGGACAGAGGAGAAGGGGTAGGAGAAAGAAAATGGAAGAGGGGAGAAGAGAAGGAGAAAGGGAGCAGAAGGATGAGGAGGAGAAGGGAAAAGGGAGGGAGATGGGAAGGGAGAAGGGGAGGGGAGCAGAAAGGATTCTGCTGGGATGGAAAAGCCAAGAAGTCAAATTCCTGACCCAGTGATAAATAGAATCCCAGCTGCACCGAGAACAGAGCAGTGGTAAAACCATTCACACTTGGAATTCCTCACAGCGGAAAATAAACTCATCATTCCTGGTGAATGGAAAGTTAGGGGAGATGATGTCCGGGACCCAGACCCCACATCTCCTGTCCCTGGTATAGGGCACAGAGCCTTGGTGGGTGGAGAAAGGGGGTTGAGGGTTTGCACCATGATGCAACCCTAGAAGCCTTCAGGCCAACTTGCTAAAATCCAGAGAGGTGGAGAAAAGAAGGCGGAAGGATGTAGAAGCTGGAAGTCAAAGGATGGGAAAAAGCAAGGCGGCCTGGGTCAGGGAGGGGTGAGGAGCTGAGACAGACCCAAAGCAATCTGGTGGGTGGAGTGACCTACAGAAGAGACCCTGAGCCCAGCCAGTGTGGCTAGTGGTTGAGCGTCGACCCATGCACCAGGACATCGCCGGTTCGATTCCCAGTCAGGGCACATGCCCAGGCTGTGGGCCCGATCCCCAGTGGGGGGCATGCAGGAGGTGGCCAATCGATGTTCTCTCTCGTCAATGTTTCCATCTCTCTCTCCCTCTCCCTTCCTCTCTCTCTAAAATCAATAAAGAAAAAAAAATTTTTTTAAAGAAGAGACCCTAAAAGTCGGGGATGCGGAGGTGAAAAGAACAAAGAAGGCTGCTGGGTTAAGGGGACCAAAAATAAAACTCCAGGCATGGATTTTGAACCATTTTCAGCAGCAAGTCTCAGAAGCCTTGCCTGTGTGGTGGACAAATACTTAGTTAGCATTGCTGGAATCCGGGGTCTGAGCCTCCTGCTTCCTGTGCCCAGAGTCTGGGCGCCCCCAGAGGTTGGGCTTGGCCCGCTTGGCCCGAAGTAGCTCAGGCTTCTGAATCCTCCTCATCCAGTGATTCCCCACCCCCACCCCCTAGTGTGCAGGGAAGGCCTTCCCCTTCCCAGACACCAGTCCCATCCAGGCAAGGGTGCTGGCCACTGATGGGAGGGGAAGGACAGACCCTTCAGGTCCCCTCCCCCTGCTCTGACAGCCTGCACCCCCTCTCCACCCGCTGGAGCTACCGAAGCAGCTCACCCTCAGAAAGCTAAAAGGGACTGGAAGTTTCCTGCCCCACTTCACTCAGGTAAGGGGTATGACAGCTCAGCTCTCTTGCCTGGAGTCAGGACAGACTGTGAGGTGTGACTTACCCTCCAGAGCCACCCTCCCTTGGGGTCAGGCTGAAGCTACCCTCTGCAGCGGGACTTTGTCTGAAATTGGCTTCCTCCTCTTCAGGGCCCCCCTTCCCCCATACCCTGACACTGCTGTAGGAAAACACTTCCACACAAATCCTTGTCTCAGGCTCTGCTTCGGGGGAAAGGGAAGTCATAGGGCCCACGGGCTGGGCCATAAGAACAGTCAGTGACTGTGGGTAGACACACCACAGACGGCCCCTCATCTAGTGTTCAGAAATGAGACAGCCGCGTCGGTCTGAGCGCACTGCACAGAGGAGGAGCGGAAGTGCAGCGATCAGAAGGGACTTGCCCAGGATGGTGAGCAGAGCAGCCTAGATTAAACCCAGCTGCTGCTTGCTCCGAAGCCAGCCTTTAGTCCTTGACATCCCACTGAAATGAGATGGGGGCTACAGGCTCTCCTGTGGGGAGCTAACATCTCTGGGGCCGGCAGCCAGGGGCAATCTGGGGCCAGCCAGGCGCTTAGGTGGGATGACCAAACAGAGAGCAAAAGCGCTTTTCCAGCCCTCAGTTTAGCAACAGCCGCCTCCGCGTTCACCGGCTCCCCCAGAGCCAGTTCCCCAAAGCCCTTCTGGATTTGCCAGGCACCCAGAGGCCTTCAGCTAGGGGCCCACTGATTAATCAAATTCCCCAATCTTCATAAGCTTTTTTTTTTAAGACAACTCCCAAAGCCAGCACTTACTAGGAGGAGCCAGAAGCTATCAAAAACACCCTGTGAATAAATGTTCAGGGTTCCATCCAGAGACACCCACAGTGACTGATGAGTCATCAGATGACCAGCTGTCACCACAGAGCACTATATATAGAAGGGGAAGGCCAGAGGGGTGCCTGGAACCTAAGAGAGGGGGGAGGAGCATGTACCTAGGAGGCGAGGCCCGGCTGAGGGGCTGACCTAGAGTACCTGGAAACTGCACCCTCAGCTCCCCGAAATAACAGAATCTGAGTGTGCGAAGCCCCAGCGCAGAGTGCTGCTGTTTGAACTGGAAACAGGCAGCAACAGAGCATAGCACAACACTATGCCAGCGCCGTGATGACAGTTACTGCTAATGATGGTAATGGGGGAATAATGGCTGAGAACTTCCCGCACATCACTTCATATTCTTCTCATCCTGGGTACACAAGGACCACTTCCTAACATCACTGGCATTTAGGCAGCCCCAACTGCGGCGCCGGACCCCAGGCTTGGTTAGGCCAGGCCTGCACTGTCCAATACGGTGGGCACTGGCCACGTGTGGCTATTGAGTACTTGAAATGCGGCCAGGCCAGCCTGGGCCAGTTTGGCTCAGCAGTTAGAGCGTCAGCCCCCGGACCACAGAGACCCGGGTTCGGTTCTGCTAAGGGCACATATCTCGGTTGCAGTTTGTCCCTGGCCCCGGCCCCGGTTGAGGTCAGTTGGGGTCGTGCAGGTGACAACCAGTCGATGTGTCTCTCTCACATCAATGTTTCTCTCTCTCTCTCTTCCTCCCTCTCTTTCTCCCACTCTATCTGAAGATAAGTGCAAAAATGTCCTCGGGTGAGGATAAAAAAGAAATGTAGCCAGTCCAAAATTCAGATGTGCTGTATGCATAAAATAGAAACTGGATTTTGAACACTTAGTTCCAAAAAGAGAATGTAAAATATCTCATTAATAATTTTTTTCTCGATTACCTATTGAAATGATATTTTGAGTAAACTGGGTTAAATATGATATATTTTTTAAATTAATTTCAGATGTTTTCGTTTTGGTTTTTTTTACCTTTTTAATGTGGCTACTAGAACATTTCAAATGACATATGTGGCTCACATTTGTGGCTTGCATTATATTTCTATTGGACAGCACTGGGTTATAGGCTAGAGGCCAGAACCTTCAGGAAATCCTGGCTATGCCCTCTCCTGATAAATAAAGGCTACTTCCTGGTTCAAGGCTGAGAGACGCCAAGGTTGATTTCCAGACAATGCCAATGGCCAGCCTCAGCTCCACATACCGATCACAGAAGGCCCAGGTGACACACAAAAGCCCCTGCGTGTCTGTGCACCTCAAACTTGCCCCTCATACATTCTGGAAATTCACAGCCTTCTTGGGAAGGATGATGACTTCTCTCTGGCCCTGTTTTCTCCCTTCTCCACTTAACCCCCATGAGAGTTACATGCTGTGTGTTGCAAAAATGGTAAAATAAGGCCACTTCACGAATAAAGCAGCCTTTCCCTCGCATATGCAAACAGCAGAGTCAGTCAAAGGAAAGAAGGGAAATGAGAAACAGAGAGAGAAATGCAGGTAAGAATTGTCTCCAGACAATTCACACTAAGAGGGAGCAACTGTATCCTGGAGACAGATACACAAATGTCACACACTCTGCCCACGGAGACCTGGGAGGAGGGTGAGAAGGGGGCGGTACATCAGTGTGCACGCGTTGAGCATGAGAGAGTACTAGAGAGAGGTTCAAGATCAAGTTCAAGAAAGAGGCAGACAGACGGAAACAGAACAGGGAAGAAAGAAGCACAGGAGACAAAACCAAATGGAGGTGCGGGAGCTGGGTGTGTGTGTGTGTGTGTGTGTGTGTGTGTGTGTGCACGCGCGTGTGCGCGCATGGTGGGGGGAGAGTTGACAGCCTCCCTCTGTGGCAAGGGCTGCCCTTTCCTTCTGTGCCAGTTTAAATTATTCACATCAGGACAATGGAAAGAATATAGCAAAATAAAAAATGCATCGGGGCCAGGCAGGCCCTGGATTCATGTGCGGTGGAAACAGCCCTGGGAGGAAGGGCTGCCTGGCCTGCTCCCAGGAGTGGGCTGGGCTTCAGGTGGTTTCAGTAGGGGGCGCTTTTCTGCTGGTTAGGTACCTGCAGCGTTCCTAGAGCCAGGGCTGAACTACACCCCCCAGGGGCTAGACCAGGAGGTTTAGGAAGCTGCGTGAGGAACCAGGGTCTCCAGTCACGCAAGGCCTGGTGATCATCCACTGAGCACAACCCCTCTGGGGCCGGGCAGGGGTAATCCTGTGGCCTGCCACCTCCTCTCACCCCTCAACTGTCTGACACTGCACCAGGCTCCTGCCTACCCTGAGCTGACCCTTTACTGGAGAATCCAGAGTCCCTAGGTGACCCCTCAAATCCAATGAAAGCAGCCCCATATGCTGTCAGGCCAGGCTGGGGGACAAAGGCTGTCCCCACCCCAGGGCTCCCACCCCTCCTGGGTAATTACACTCGGAGAGGCCTTCAGGGGGCCTGTGCCTACCTTGGTGACCTCACCGGAAGAGGACTTCCCTAAAGGGGATACAGGACAAATGTGTTTGTCTGCTCAGGCTGTCATAACAATACACCACGGGATATTTAAGACGGGGTGGCTTTAAAGAACAAAGATTTATTTCTCACAGTTCCGAAGGTTGGAAGTCCAAGATCAAGCTGTCCACAGGGTTGGTTTCTCCTGAGGCCTCTCTCCTAGGCTTGCAGATGGCCACCTTCTCGCTGTGTCCTCACATGGTCTTTCTTCTGTGTCCTGCATGCTCCTGGTGTCGCCTTGTGTGTTCAAATGTCCTCCTCTTACAGGGACAGCAGTCAGATCGGATTAGAGTCCACCCTAATGGCGTCGTTTTAATTTACTCGTCTCTTTAAAGGTCCTATCTCTAAATTCAGTTACATTCTGTGGTACTGGGTGTTGAGACTTTCACCATAGGAATTTGGGGGACATCGTTCAGCCCATAATAACAAAGAACAAAGAAAGACAAGGCCAAACCTTCACAAGGACTGGGGCAGGGGTGAGC
The DNA here is from genome assembly GCA_030848825.1 of Tadarida brasiliensis. Taxonomy (NCBI): domain Eukaryota; kingdom Metazoa; phylum Chordata; class Mammalia; order Chiroptera; family Molossidae; genus Tadarida; species Tadarida brasiliensis. Next base: position 103,912,575 of record CM061280.1, on the reverse strand, counting down.
CAGTTCAAGGTGGACCCCTCTGTATCCCTGCCTGAGCTTAGGGCTACCTCCGTGTACATTTGTAAGAACTGAAGGCAACAATTCTTTGGAACAAGGGTTTTAGGGGAGTCTTCTCATGGCTGATAGTTGCTGTCTTCTCTGGGACCAGGAATTGTGTATCTCCAGCTTCAGTTCAGCACCTGGGTCCCGGCAGGGAAACTATGATGGTGGCAGAACAGAGGCTATTAGGCAAGGCTCTGGGTCCCTACTCATTTAGCATCTTGTCACCAATGGAAGGGACTCCAGAGTGAATTTGGGCTGAAATTACAGAGGCCCTTTCAAGGTATAATAACAGTAATGATAATAATAATAATGATAATAATCATAGAAGAAAAAGCACTGTGACAGATTGCATTTTCCGAGATGGCCACAGCAAGATCTCCCGTGCCACATGCCCATCTTACAATCTGATGTCACTCTTCCCATCAAGAGTTAAGGTCTCTAGTCCCTTCCCTTGAATCTGGGTGGATTTGTGACAATGGCAGATGTTGACACATCTAAGTGATTTCCAAGGCTTTCTCTCTCAAGATACTTACTCTTAGAAACTGGCCGCCATGCTGTGGGGAAGCCCAGACTCCACAGAGAGGCCTCAGGGAGATGTTCCAGCTGACAGACCCAGCTGAGATCCCAGCTAAGAGTCAGCATCGATAGCCAGGCATGTGAGTGAGGAAGGAAGCCTTCCATGTGACTGCAGCCTCAGGCATTGCCTAATGGCAATGAGAGAGAGAGAGAGAGAGAGAGAGGGAGAGAGAGACTGCTTAGCTGAAGGCCGTCAACCCCCAGAACAGCAGGAGATAATAATAAATGACAGTTGCCCTGGCCAGGTGGCTCAGTTGGTTGGAGCGTCATCCCATACATCAAAAGGTTGTTGGTTTGATTCCTGGTCAGGGCACATACTTAGGTTGCAGGTTCGATCCTTGGTCAGGGCGCATACGGGAGGCAGCCAATTGATGTTTCTCTCTCACATCGATGTGTTCTCTCTCTCTCTCTCCCTTCCGCTCTCTCTAAAAATAGTAATTTTTTTGCCCTGGCCTGTTTGGCTCAGCGGTTAGAGCGTCGGCCTGCGGTCCAGAGAGACTCGGGTTCGGTTCCCGCTAAGGGCATGTACTTCGGTTGCAGTTTGTCCCCGGCCCTGGTTGGTCGTGCGGGTGGCAGCCACTCGATATGTCCCTTTCACGTCGATGTTTCTCTCTCTCTCTCTCTTCCTCTCTCTCCCTCCCACTCTATCTGAACAAAAAATGAAAAAATGTTCTCGGGTGAGGATAAAAAAAAAATAATAAAAAAAATAAAAATAAAAATAGTAATTTTTAAAGAGATACTGTTTTATTTTTTAAGTCATGAAGTTTTAGAATGATTTCATTATACGGCAGTAGTTAACCAGAACATAGGCCAAAACACACACACACACACACACACACACACACACACACACACACACAGAGCGCACAAAAGTCCATCTTCACAAGGCCTGTTTAGAGACTCCTGGCAGTAGGCCTCGGTGCTCACTACTTAAGCTCTGGGGCCAGGCTGCTGGGATAAAATCCCTTTTCCACTACTGCTTAGCTGTACAACCTTGGATGAGTAAATTAATACCTCTGCCTCAGTTTCCTCCTCTCTGAACAGGGAATCCTAGCCAAGCCTCCAGGTGGGATGGTGGTGAGGATGAAATGCGATAACCCACATCAAGCGCTCAGAACCGTGCCAGGCACGCAGTGCACGCTCAGTAACTTCTGGCTGCGATGATCTTAGTCAACATCTCCCTTTCCGCTTCCTAACAGGTGGGCTGAGAAACATGCCATTTCTGGCAGACACTCTGCTGACCGTCTTTTTCCATCACACTGAGGTCACCAGCTCTGCCCCACACTTATTTGTTTTGTAAAAATGTCAGCAGCTGAGCCCCAGTCCCTTCCCCCAGGCCTTGTGGAAAGTCAGTTCCCCTCCCCCAGCGCTATTTGAGTTCTGTTCCCTGCCACTGTCATCTGGCTCCTTTGCCTTGCAAACCATTGATTAGCAGAAGACAAAACACCGGCTAAGAGCTGACCTCAATACCTGTTTTTAAAGTCCCTTGGCCTGGCCCAACCACAGACCTGTGGGACACAACATGGGCAGGCAGTGGAGGACAGCGATTGGCTGGGTTTGAAAGAGCCTCTTCTCATTGAGTGGGGTGACTGAATGTTGCAGCCCTGGGGTGCCTGTTTCCTCCTACACGCTGCTGGAGCATGGCACCTACCTCCCAGAGGTGGCTCTTATAGCCTACAGCAGACCAGGCCATGCCAGGGTGCTTCTGGCTGTAGCAAGTCCTTCTCACTACTCGGGCCCCCTCTAGGTACCAGCAGAGACAGAGGCCAGGCCCCTCCCTTTCAGAAGTGCAGAAGCGGTGGGGGCAGGGGGTGCAGAGCAGAATCAAGTCAGTAGCAGGGGACCCTCTCTGTCCAGCTAAGTCCTGCCTGGCCTCCAGAAGGGCCCCTCTGCTTTGATCTCAGGGGCAACCCTTGATGCTGTTCCACCCTAAATCTCCTGTCTGGGTCACCCATGCTTCTCTGACTTTCCAGCTGTCTCACTCTGGAAGGCCCAACCTCGTAGTGAACCACCCACGGATCTTTCTCCTTCGCCATTGGAGTAACTGACTTCCCAGCCAGTGTCGTCACCCTCCCCGCATCGCACCTCCCTCCAAGTGGCCGCAGCTGGTCCTCAGTGGGTCCTCAGGCATCTCCTCCCCCAGCCTCCTGGGGCCACAGGCTGCGCAGGCAGGCGAGCTTTCAGTGAGTTCACCAGCTCTCTCACCCCGAATAGGCCCTGCCCCAATCCCTTGGGTCACCTTGAAATATGATCCGCAGTCCCTAATGAACCAATGAGTTCTTTAGAAAGGAGACCTGGAACTTTCTTTCCAGCTACTGACTTTGGCACTATTGTTATCTGGGCCTGAAGAAGTAAGTGTCCTTGGCCCCCTGCCTACTAAATGCCAGGAGCACCCCTGTGACAACTAAAAATGCACCCCCATTTCCAAATCCTTCCAAAGTGGTGGAACTGGGGGTGAGCAGGAAAGCATCGTTCATCTCCAGATACGATTCTTTCTACTCCACGACAGTCACCAAGCGCAGCTCCCGCACGATCAGTTATGCACATCTGAGCAGCACAATCCCCTCACGTTATTCAAGCGGAACCCCCGCTGCAGCACAGCCCCTCACTTCTCCCCTGTCTGCACTCACAGGCGCGCTGTGATCAGGGGCCCCAAACCCAGCAGCACAGGAACTCAGTCCCTCACTAACTGTAGTGCCCGATTAAGGCTCAGGTGTGGGTTGCCCCTGACAGACCATCCGCCACAAAGCGTTTACTGAGAAGTCATTTGTATAATTCCACACCTCCCCTCCCATCTCTGGCACCACTTGAAAGAATAAAAATAAGAGAGCAATCATGATTGGAAGAGCTCCATTGGAGTTCTTTGTTTTTCAAGATCTACTGAGTCAAAATGTCCAGTTTAACCCTGAATGCTCCTTTCCTCTGCCTCTACTGTGAGATTAGTGTTCGTACCTTAAAAAGGGAATGAAATATGCCCCGGCCGGTTTGGCTCAGCGGTTAGAGCGTCGGCCTGCGGTCCAGAGAGACCTGGGTTCGGTTCCCGCTAAGGGCATGTACTTCGGTTGCGGTTTGTCCCCGGCCCTGGTTGGTCGTGCGGGTGGCAGCCACTCGATGTGTCACTTTCACATCGATGTTTCTCTCTCTCTCTGTCTCTTCCTCTCTCTCCCTCCCACTCTATCTGAACAAAAGATGAAAAAATGTCCTCGGGTGAGGATAAAAAAAAAAAAAGGGAATGAAATAGCATCTTCTAAAGAAAGAAAAACAGACCCCGCCGGTGTGGCTCAGTGGCTGAGCGTCGACCCTGCACCAAGAGGTCGCCGGTTCGATTCCCGGTCAGGGCACATGCCCAGGTTGTGGGCCCGATCCCCAGTGGGGGGCATGCAGGAAGCGGCCAGTTGATGTTCTCTCTCATCAATGTTTCTGTCTCTCTCTCCCTCTCCCTTCCTCTCTCTAAAATCAATAAAGAAAAGAAAAAAGAAAGAAAAACAGGAATAAGTCATCCTCCCTCTACAGTACCTACTGGATGCGTCCCATTTTCAATATAACATGGGAGTGCTACCACCTTCCACCTTCCTCCAGCTACCTTTTTACCAAAACCCATTGCCAGCCTGGCATGAGGTGGCCACACCTAGATCTGCCGGGAGATAAAATATTTGTCCTGACAGGGGCACAGCTTTGACACACCTGCCGACAGTGCTGAATGTCTGTGGGTTTAGCTAAAGTAGGTCAAGATACCTTGGACAGTTTTCCCTCTTGGAACAACAGTTCTTAACACTGGAAGCTTCTTACGGATGTCTTAGAATCCCAATCTCATAACGATGGTCTAGGCCTGAAAGTTCAGGGGGTTGGTTTCAGTTTTGGGGGGTCCACTTTGGCAGAGCTGATAAAACCTATGGCCTCCCTTCCCAGAAGAAGACATGCACGCGTACGTGGGGTGTGCCCGCCCACACATCAACACCCACTCACACAAAATTTCACACACAACCGTGATGCATCTTGAAGCCTGTCCACAGGCCGTGGATTGAGAGCCCAGCTCAGGTTTGCCCCAACAGGGAATCTGATGTAAAAGCAGTTCTGGCCCGGCTGGTGTGGCTCAGTGGTTGAGCGTCACCCCATGCACCAAGAGGTCGCCAGTTCGATTCCCGGTCAGGGCACATGCCCAGGTTGTGGGCCCGATCCCCAGTGGGGGGCATGCAGGAGGCAGCCAATCGATATTCTCTCTCATCGATGTTTCCATCTCTCTCTCCCTTCCTCTCTCTCTAAAATAAAGAAAAAAAAGAAAAGAAAAAGCAGTTCTGGTACATAACACATGCTTCACTTCCAGCGAGTGAGGAGACAGTTCTCTAGCAAGAGCCTTGTAAAGATGATGGCTACTGGTTTGCAAATACAGCTAGAGATAATGAGAGAAAGTTTCCAGAGCCCACTGTCGCTCCTGAACAAACCAAATTTATGTGGATTGCTAAGGAGAGAGGCCGTAAAACAAAATGACCTTGACAAACTCAAAACCCATTGCCCAAAAAGTGAAACAATTCGTGCTGATGGCAGTTCCTGCAGCTAATAACGCTGTGCTGCCTTACGCTTGTATGATGTTCTGCACGGCTCACGTGCTTTCACCGGCATTACTCCATCCGTCTCAACTGCTCCATGGGAAGGCAGGGCTGTATTATTGCCTCCATTTAGGGGTTACAACAAAAAAGGAAGGCTCAAGGAGCTGAAGTGATGCCCGAAAGGACATGTTGGTTGCTAGTGGTAAGGCTAGAAGGAGAACTTGGAGGTCAACTGACCCCTAAGTCCAACATTCATAGGAATTGGGAGGGGGATTACACCATCATGGTGTAATTGACTAACACCAGGTGTATAAACTGTGACCGGATTTCGTAACCCAGACTCCTAAAGTTCTGCCCCAATGCTCCAGCAGCCCAACTGGGTCATGAAAGGGAACAGCTCTAAAGGTTCTTTTCTGGGGTTTAAACGTGTGCCCCTACCTCCAAATCTTTCCCCTCTCTACCCTCTTTCAAACTGGAGATACAAGGGGTTGGAGTTAGAACAGCCACACAAAAAAAAGGGAAAGAAAAGGAAGAAAAGAAAAAGGAAAACTGTATAAAAGAGAAGACTTGTGCCGATGCTTGGTAAGAAAGTGATGAAATCTGTGAGCAGAAGGCAGTAGGGTGAGGGGGAGAAGGTATGTGGACGGGAAAGGTCGTGGTGGCAATGCTGTGTGCCCCCTTGGCAAACAGTGACACCAGCAAGTCTCAGTTCCAGTTTCATCAAATGTTTAGCCACTGGTCTTTCCATCCAATTTGCCATCTACCACCCAACCTTCAGCCAGAACTGTATAGTTTAGGTTTTTGTTATAGCTGAACCCCACTTCTGATACCAATTTCTGTATAAGCTAGGTTCTCCTGAGGTAACAAGCAATCCCCAAAATCTCACTCCCCGTTATTCTTTCCATGTGGTCTTTTCATCTCAAGGAGGCTAGACTGGGCTTCTTTGCCTGATGAGAACAGCAGGTGAAGTAGGCAGACCTCCATGCTCAAGCACTTACCGTATCATGCTTGCATCATGTTTGCTGATGTCCCGCTGGCCGAAGCAAGTCATGTGACTAAACCCAACATCCATGTGAGAGAGGACTACCTATGTCTGTGGACACTGGGAGGTATGATTCATTGGAGGCCATATTTGTAACAATGCAGCATACACATGAGCAAAATATCTCCCCATCCACGTGATGCCTGAAATGCCATCATTAAGCATTGCCCTTTCGGCTTGCTCTTTTAAAAATCAAGCATGGCTTTACCCCATATCCTATGACCCAACAATTTCACTTCAAGGTGTATAACCAAGAGAAATGAGTGTTTATGTTCATGAAGAGCCATACACACAAATACACATAGCAGTTTTATTCATAATAGCCCCAAACTGGAAACAACACAAATGCTCATTAAGACAACAGATAAACTGCCCTGGCCGGTTTGGCTCAGCGGTTAGAGCGGCGGCCTATGGTCCAGAGAGACCCGGGTTCGGTTCCCACTAAGGTTGCAGTTTGTCCCCGGCCCTGGTTGGGGTTGTGTGGGTGGCAACCAGTCGATGTGTCTCTCACATCGATGTTTCTCTCTCTCTCTTCCTCCCTCTCTCCCTCCGGCTCTATCTGAAGATAAATGCAAAAATGTCTTCGGGTGATGATTAAAAAAAAAAAAAAAGACAACAGATAAACTGACCATGATATAGTCATACACAGGGACACTACATAGCATTGGAAAAAAACACACAAATGACCGCTCCGTGCAACAACGTGGATGAATGTCCTGGGTAATGTTGAGTGAAAGGAGCCACACACACAAGATTATATATTTTATGATTCTATTTATTGAAGGTGCAAGAATAGACAAAAACAAGTCTATATTGTTGGAAGTCAAGAAATGGTTACCTTTGAGTAACTATCAACTGGGAGGGGCAGAAAGATCTCCTGGGGCCAGTGCTGGAGATATCTTGTGTCTTGCTCTGGGTGATCATGGATCTATACCTATGTAAAAAGCCATAGACCTATATACACTGAAGATTGGTGGACTTTATGTATGTGCGTTAAATCTTAATTGTTTTCGAAGTACAAAATTAGAAATAAGAATAGTTTGCCCTGGCCGGTTTGGCTCAGCGGTTAGAACGTCGGCCCATGGACCAAAGAGTTGCGGGTTCGATTCCAGCCAAGGACATGCACCTCGGTTACGGTTCGTTCCCGGCCCTGGTCGGGGTTGTGCGGGAGGCACCCAATCGATGTGTCTCTCTCACATCGATGTTTCTCTCTCTCTCTCTCTCTCTCCCACCCCTCCCACTCTATCTAAAGATAAATGGAAAAAATATCCTCAGGTGAAGATTAACAAAAAAGAAGAAGATGCCCGGCCAGTGTGGCTCAGTTGTTGAGCGTTGACCCATGCACCAAGAGGTCGCTGGTTCGATTCCCAGTCAGGGTACATGCCCAGGTTGTGGGCCCGATTCCCAGTTTCTATCTCTCTGCCTCTCTCTTCCTCTCTCTCTAAAATCAATAAAGGAAAAATTTTTATAAAAAAAAGAAGAAGAAGAAGAAATAAGAATAGTTTTCCTAGTTTGACTGCTCTGGACAGGGTGGCAGCCAGAGGAGGGAGCCTGAGAAGGGTAGTGGAAGCCCCTGCCCAAGGCCTTCTCCATCTCTGAAGCCAGCAGGAACAAGACCTTCCTCCGCCAGAGTGGGGGTACCTAAGGCTGGGGCCCCGTGGTGGTGGTCCTTCAGGCTCCTCCATGGGGAGGAAAATGCTTTGAAGAGCCTTTGTTCTGGGAGTTGATCAAGGAAACAAGCTGGTAATGAACAGCAGAAACAATAATTAATAACGGGCAGAATAAAAATGGATTTCAAATCCTGCAGCTAATTTGCCCGGAGACTTACTCCTGCGGCAGGCAGTGGCTCTCGCCTCATCAGACTGCTGTCAGACTGCTGAGTAAACCAGCTGTGTGCGCGCGTGTGTGCGTGTATGTGTGTGCGTGTGTGTGTGCATGTGCGTGTGTGTGTGTGTATATGTGTGTGTGTGTGTGTGTGTTGGGGGAGTAGAGAGGGTGGGGAGGGGCAAGGAATACAATCACCCCGGGGAGCGGGAGTGAACAAGGACTTGTCTGGTTACTGGGCTCAGGCGTGGGCTCTGCACCCTGCTAGGAAGGCTAAAAGACCCCAATCTCAAGGATGCCTCCCAGAGGCCCTGCAGTCTCCCCCGCCCCCAAGATGGCTGTCAAGCCCAGGGAACCACCCTCAGTGTGGCCCTTCAGACTCTTGGACCTTTGGCACATATCCCCCACCAATACTGACTCCCTCCCAGGAGCTGAGGTTGCGGGGAGGAGGGCAAGACCACACAACAATGGAAGGAAAACCCTTGTCAAAGAAGGAAGATTCTAACTGGAGTCCTAAATGCTCCAGAAAAATTATATTTCCAGTTCCGGTTGCACAGAAAGCAACTAACAATCACCCGGCCCATAAACCCTCACTGCCCTTTTCCTTTCCTTCCACCCCCCAGCCCAGCCCAGCCCACTCCAAACAAACTGACTTGTATAGCTTTTATCACTCCATTAAAAAATGAGCGCTCAGGGATCCGTCCAGCTTCCTCCAGGATGAGGGCAAAAGGGTGCCTGCGCCTCCTGTGTTGGTTTTTCATGTGAGATCTTGGGGAAAGGGTTTGTATGTCAGGGTCAAGTCTATCAAGACCTGCTCACACCAGTGTCTTCAGATGTCTTTGTCCGTGACCAATGAGAAAAATGCTTCCCTTCCCATCATGCCCTTCCCTGCGTGTCCCCAGTCCCCTCTGGCTGTCCTTTGCTTCTCAGGGCTTCTCCCCTGCCCCTCCCACAAAGGCCCAGGCTCCAAGCCCACTGTGCTGAGACCATGCACCCCCTCCGCCCCGTACTCCACTCTGTTCCAGGATGTGCTCATCAGGTGTAAGGGAAGCCCCAGCCTGCGTGTACATTCTGCCTTTGCCCATGAATCTGTTAGAGGCTCAGTGTTTTAACCTCAAGGCTGGTGGACAAGCACGGGGGAAACTCCTCAATTCCCACTACTTGAGTGCCTGCCTTCACTGACAAATGCATCTCTCTCTCTTTTCAACTTTAGCAAAGTGGATTCTTCTTGCTAAAGGCTAAGTACTCGCTGAGTTGCAAGTTTTAGAAAATGAGGCCATTGTGGGGCTATTTCTGAGGGAAAGAAAGGCCGGCGGAGCCAGTGCCAGCCCCATCCACCTCCCACAAGAATTGGGCACCATTATTTTTACATCGGGGAAAATTCCATCTGCTATTTCAAAAACAGCTGAATCTGGCTTCATCTTCTGCAAAAGTATACACTGCAGGGAGAGGGAGAGGGTTTAACTCTTCAAGACAGTTCGGAGCAGGTGACCAAAAGGAAGTTCAGGATGAAAATACCTTGGCAGCATCGAGGATGGCTTGGTGGGTAAAGCTCCTGCAGTTAGGGTATCAGCTTTGGTGTAAGGAAGGTAGGAGGGAGGCCTTGGGATGGCACTGTGCTGAGAGCACAGCCAGGCTCCAGGCAGGGAAGCCAGTCCCCCGGGAGGGGGCAACCCGGGAGGGTGGCATTCCTGGTCATTTTTTAAAGCAGTTGCATGCGTCAGCTCAGCTGCCATAACACCGAGCCACAGAGTTTTGTTACCTCACAGTTCTGGAGGCTGGAATCCAAGATGAAGGTGTCAGCGGGGGTGGTTTCTTCTGAGGCCTCTCTCCTTGGCTTGTAGATGGCCACTTTCTCCCTGTGTCCTCACATGTCTTTCCTGTGTGTGTGTCTGCGTCGTAATTGTCTCTTCTTATTAGGGAGATTGGATTTGGGCCCATCCATGTGACCGCATGTTAACTTAATTACCTTTTTAAAGACCCTAGCCTCAAATACAGCCACAGTCTAAGGTACTGGGAATTAGGGCTTCAACATACGACTTTTCAGGGAGACACAAGTCACCCATGATACCAACACAAGGTCTCTCTTTTGCTTCTGTAATTACAACCTGTTAAAACTGCAGTCAACATAGTTTCCGGGCTGGGAGAAGCTACAGGACTATAAGTCATACATCAGAAGGTCCTTCTCTGCCCTTCCCCCAAGGCTCCTGCCCTTGCAAATTCTCCTCAGTGTACAAGTCCCCACCTCTTCCAAGAAGCCCTCCCTGATTGCTGAGCTCACGAAGCTTCCCCTTTGTCGAATTCCAGTGCACTATAGGAAGGATCCTCAGGGTCCAGCTCTCTGTGTCCTCAGTATAAATCTGCTTTCTGAGTAAGATCTTTGAGGCTAGATACTCCCCGCCCCCTACACACACACCACCAGTATCCATTTCTTCCCTTTCCCAGCCAGGCAGTTTGGGGAGTTGGAGTTGGCTGCACCCTCAGTGCCAGGGATCAGCCTGATTGGCTTAATCAGAGGGCACACATGAGCGAATTGTTCCAGTCAACTGAACATCGGGACTTTTGCTGGGAATGCTGGGACACAGTCTCTTTTCTGGGCTGGGTTTGGTTGTGGGAGAATGCAAGGCTTAAGGTACAATGGCTACAACTAAGGTGAGAGGGAGGCGGTGGCAGGGTAATAGAAGTTCCAGAGATTTGGAAGAGGGGGTGCAGGGAACAGCCTCTGTGTGCGGCCTCTGAAGCCCATCCAGAGGAAACAAAGCAAATAATGGGTGATGGTGTCATATTTAGGTCCTAGATCAAGGCATACCTGAAGTAGGTTACCCCTGGACCATTCAGTAACATAAACCAATAAATTTGCCCTTTTGTTAACATTGGTTTGGGTTGGGTTTACAATGGAAAGATCACTAACGGACACAATTTCTTTCAGATCCTCCAAATAGCCTAGGACACTCAATAAACATTACAGAATCACAAAGTCAGAACCTGTGAAGCTTTGAAGACGAGGAAACTGGGACCAGGGATAAAGGGATGGGCCAAGTCTTGTGGCCAATTAGTAGTCAAGCCTGAATGACAGCCCAGCTCTCCAGTCTCGTGCCTTTCCCACTGCACCATAAGGGATGAAGGCCACTGTTCCTCCTGCCCTGCTCCCCAAACCTTGTCCCTGGGGGACAGGGAGGGGCGAGAGAAAGCCAGTGCGAAGCCGCAGCGCCCTCAGCCCCCCAAACAGGAAGAGTTGGTTGCAAGCCAGGAGGCCAGAGGGGAGGGGAGGCAGGAAATTGAGAGACTCCGTGTCAACCACATGTACCAAGTCACCTGGGGGCTGTGAACAAGAAGCTAGAGCAGGGATGGGGAGCAGCTGCCAACGCAGGCAGCGGGCATGTCAGTGTCCCCAAAACCCCATCACATGCTCCCAAGAGCCCTCTGTCCTCAGAAAGGCTGTCCCCAAGTGGAACAGTGGGCTCAGCTGGCTCTAGTAGGAGTAGAAATATGTGGTCCCTGGAACAGAACAGTCAGACATTCGTCTAGACAAGTGGGTACGGCCATCTGCATAGCAATCAGATGCTGGGGGTTTTCCAGGCCAGTCAGCACTTCAGTCAACGAACTTCAAGCTCCAGAGGCCATCTTGGGCCATGAAGTGACTTTGGGAACAAGAATTGAATCAGTTATTTACTGCTGCCTAACAAACTTAACGGCTTAAAACAACATCACGTGAAGGTTGCTGTTGTGTTCTCGTTGTCCTGGGAGTTGGCTGGGTTCAGCTCAACAATCCTTGCTCTTTCCTGTGTTTGTGGCTGGGGCTGGAATCATCTAAAGGCTTTCTTAGTCTTGAATGTCTGATGCCTGGGCTGAGAAGACTCCAACATCTGGGGGTGAAAGCCCAGAACGCCTGAGACACCTCAGGCATCTCCGACACGTGGCTTCGGGACAGTGGAACTTCTTACATGGCAGGTCAAGGCTACAAAGACCTGGGGCGGGGGAGGGGGAGCGAGAGAGAGAACCACTTACTTTTTTTTTTTCTTTATTGATTTTTAGAGAGAGAGGAAGGGAGAGGGAAAGAGAGATAGAAACATCCATGAGAGAGAACATCAATTGGCCGCCTCCTGCATGCCCCCCACTGGGGATTGGGCCCACAGCCTGGGCATGTGCCCTGACCGGGAATCGAACTGGTGACCTCTTGGTACACAGGTTGACGCTCAACCACTGAGCCACACCGGCCGGGCGAGAGAGAACCATTTAAAAGCCATATCGCCTTTTGTGACCGATCCTCAGTGGTCACTCAGCATCACCTCTGCCTCATTCAGTTCATTAGAAGACAGAGCGAGGCCCATATTCAAGGAAAGGGGACTTCGACTCCACCTGGTTGGAAGGACTGTCAAAGAATATTCGGACATGATTCTAAATTACCGTAGCAGCCACATTTAGCAGAACAACAAGGTCAAGGAACCCAGGGGTTCGACCCTGTGCAATGCCAGAGCTGCCCGAGACTGCCTAAATCTGGCCTTCCTAAACACGAGAGAGAAATAGAATTCTACTGTGGACACACCGCTGTCATTTGGGATTTTTAGATTACTCTTGGCTCAGCCTAATCCTAATAAATACCGAGAGCACAAACTGACATGTCTTGTTCCTCTCAAACCAAGAGGGGATGGGCTGAGGGAGGGAGGGACGTAAGGGGGTATGTGGCAGGGATTGGCTGGACATCAGAGCTTAAATATGCTAGTCCATTGTCCCATAAGTTTACTTATATTTGTTAGGCTGTGTCCCAATATCTATTTGTTAAAAATGAGAAAGCATGCAAAGGAAACCTAAGGAAGTAGAACGCAAACAGTAAGTGCCTATCAATGAAATCAATGAATGCATAACTACAGGGCATAAAAGGTCCCCAAAGCAAAAGCTCTCAGAAGTGGCCAAAGTGCCCCAGCTGGCTCTAGGCTATGTTATAAAAAACTCCTTTGTTTTAGGACTGGTCTCTTTTCCTCTCCTCTTCCCCTCTTCCCCTCTTCCCCCCTCCTCTTCCTTTTCCTCCTCCTTCATTTTCTCTTCCTTCTTTTCCTTCTCTTCCCTCATCCTCTCTTCTCCCTTCCCTCCCCACACTCCCCCCATTCTGTCCCCCCTCCTCCCCTCTTTGCCCAGCACATATTCTTAATATCCTCTCCCCAAGGAATCCAGGAATCTTCTGATGCCCTGGACAGAGTAAACAGAAAATCACTTCCTCCAATGATCCCAATTCCTTGGCAGATATGGTCCCAGCACTCCGTCCACCCTTCTCTCCCTCACCACGTCCACCCATGCTCCTGTCACCTCTCCCTGCCTTTGCACAGGCTGTCCCCTCTGCAGAGATGCCGTCTCCCCTCCCTGTTCTGGCCAACTCCTACTTGTCACTCAGCACCCAGTTCCAGTGTCACCTCCTCTAGAAAATGCCCGGATCCAAGCCTATACAGCAAGCTCCGGTGGGGAAAGTATCCTTTCCTCATGCTCCCAGAAGCCCATGCTCACCTTTGTCAGAACACTCATCCCACCAGGTTGGAACAGTCTGTCCCATTCTCCACCATGAGACACAGGGTTGCAGGGATGGTGTGCTGTCACTGCAGAACTTCTGAGAAGACCTTCCAGAACGTCTGCGATAGCGCTCTAATGGCTTAGTCTGCCCCAGATTGCAGCAAAGCCTAACCCAGAAGAGGATGTCTCTTGTGTTCCGGTACCTGGGGTGAGTGACTTCCTGGCATCTCTTGGATCAAGGTAGGTGGGCAGTCCCTATACTGTGTCTGGGCCAAAGGGAGCCCTGAGTGTTCCTTGGGCTGGTTCCCTGGAATTTGAGTTTTGAGCATGTCTGAGCAATGTCTTTTCCACGCTCTCCCTGGACACTTCTGTTATGACAGACTACATTTTTCAAATATGGCCACAGCAACATTTCCTGTCCCATATGCTCTTCCAGAATCTCGCCAGTCCCAACAAGAGGTGGTGTCTTTTTCCTCTCCCCTTGAACCTGGGTGGCTTAGTGACTTTTCCAACCAATACAACATGGTGGAACTGATGCTATGTGACTTTCAGTGCTGGTCATAAAATGCAAGCAGCTTCCACCTAACTCTGTCCTTCTCTCTCTTTGGGGACACTCACCCTTGGAACCTAGCCGCCATGCTGTGAGGAAGCCTAAGCCACGTGGAGAGGTCATGTGTAGGTGGTTGGCCAACAGCCCCAGCTAAGGACTCAGCTGACAGCCAGCATCAACTACCAGACATATGAGCGAGCAAGCCTCCTACCAGGATGCGCATGCCTGCCTGACCAGCAGGCTCCCCCATGTCTGCAGCAGCAGAGAAGCCCCGGGCAGAATAGGAAAGGTACAGACGCATGATTCACGCCTTGAGTGAGACGCTGTTAGTGTAAGTTGAGCCGAAGTCTTCATGGAACTGTCTACCACATCTGCAGCTGGAAGTGGAGGTCAGGCCGCAGGGAAGTCAGTCGAGGTATCAAAGGAAAATGATCCTTTAACCCCTCTGTCTTAGTTTCCTCATATGCAAAATGGAAATCCTAACAGGGCAGTTGTGAGGATTAAGGGCGATAACCCATGCAGAGTGCAGGACACTTAGGAAGTGGGCAATAAGTGTTAGTCTACTGGGAATGAAAAAGCTTCCGAGGTCCCACAAAGACTTCGGTAAATCTACAGCACATTGACTGTTCCTGAGAGCCGTGGGTCCGAATGCAAGCATCGGGTGCCTGAGACACGCAGGGTGTTTCGGAACTCTGAAAACTTGGCTTTCTGATGCCTTGAACCTGGAACGTTGATTCTACACCATGATCTATAGAATAGGGAGGAATGAGAGCAGTTTTCCTGCCACAGGAAAGGGAATAAAGGTTCCACCAGTTTGAGAGGTTGGCTGACCAGTAGAAAGGTCTCCATGCTAACTGAGGCCTGGGACAGGCCTGAGGCTCTTACGGTACAGGGACAGGAGAGGCACAGAATCCTCAGAGAGGGCATGGAGAGAAGAGAGAGGCTGCAGCTAGCTGGGGAAATCTTCATGCTCTAAGGACCACATTTCGCGTGGAGCTGCAGAGATAAAGGGGCCGTGGCTAAATGAGGGGCCTTGGCTGAAGGAGTGGCCTTCACTGTAGGTAGCAAGGGTGGCCCCGAGCCTGCACACCCCAGCACAGTGGAGAGAGCAGCCAAGAGCACCCAAGCCCCCACAGCACCCAGAAGGAGCCCACTAAGAACATGTAGGGGAACAGCAGGCAGGTCACTTCCAGTGTGACCTCTGGTCCCAAGGCCACAGCCGCCGGGGACATCAGGGTCCATGTTCCAGTTCAGGAGGGACAAGCACAACTGGTCCAAGGCCAGAGAGCCCAGGGGGTGGGGCCAGTAAACAGGGCAGCATGTGGACACATGTCCCTCGGTCGATGGCAGGATGCCACAGGACGCACTCCTGCCCTGCTCCACTCAGGGCCACAGCTCACGCCAGGGCAGAAAGGGCAAGAGAGAATCCTGAAGAGATCGCATCAGCCTCAAAGTGACCATGATTTCAACCTGAAGTGACTGTTACCTCGACTTGGCAAGTTCAAGTTGTCTAATATCAGCAGAAATAGGGGCTCAAGAGCCCAGTTAAGACTGCAGTTTGGGAGAAATAAAGAAAAGCTACATCTTAACACACCTGAGTGTCAGGAGACCAGAACTTCAACCCGCTACGCAAGGCTGTACTCAAGGCTCGGGAATAACAGGAGAGAATGAGGTCAGAATGCAGTTTGCACATAAATAATCCAGCTGACAAGCTTCGACTTGCTCTCTGGGGTCCACATCCCCGCGGGAGGCACACCCACGGGAGGGCCCAGCTGAGGAGGAGGGGCAGGATGTCAGGAGTCTGTCCAAAAGAAGACAAAACGTGCTAGTCTCCTTTTGGATCCTGCTGGCTCTCTCAACAACTCTTAATTACCAGCAATCAGCTCTTAATTACCTACAACAAGAGAGACCAGGGGAAACACAGATAAATGAAATCCATAGATAATCTCCAAACCCCAATTTGGTCGATAACGCCATCCAGCTTCCACGAGTAACCTCTTGCTAGGACTCCTGATCGGACAAGTGGCAGAAAAAATGATCCCCAATTCCTCCTCTTCCTCTGTCCTTGCCCTTGACACCTCTTGTCGATGCAGGGGGAGAAGCCGGATGCAGGGGGAGAAGCTGGATGCCGGGGGAGAAGCCAGTGGGCCCTAAATAATGCCCAAATGGATAGTCTTTCCTCCCATCCCTGAGAGGCGGCTGCCAGGTCCCCTGGCCGGCTGCCAGGCTCCAAGCCTCCTGGCGCTGGACTGTTTTCACTGTCTGTTTACCCAACAAACAGGAGTGCTGGCTGCCAATTCAAGCCACCTTGGAGGACAAGAAGGGAGGACAACAGGTTCCAGGGCAATGCCCTCTGGAACCACAGCTGTCCAGGGGCTGCTGTGGGCCACCACGTGTCCAGCAGACCCAGGGGCCTCTTTGTCCATAGCTGAGGCAGGAGGCCACCCAGAGCAGGGGACAGAACTAAGGCAGGTTAGAGCCTGGAGCGACAGCAGGAATGGAGGAAAGATGGGACATGGGGGGGGGGGGGGGGCGGGGGGCGCTCCTCGCTTCTCGATTTTTTCCGTGGGCAATGATTCCTAAATGTTCTCTTTCCTGAGTGGGCAGGCAGAGCATATACCTCAGGCCCTATGCCTGGGCCAGCAAAACCTATTCTGCTGAAAAGGAATGTCGTGTGGTCATCGCTTTGGGGAACATGTCCAGTTGTGACCCAAGGGCACCAAAAATTGTGCCCAGTATTAATTAGAAAGGAAACATAGAGGGCAGGGGATCCACAGAAGTAACAACAACCAGCGCCTTCAATGCCCCCCGACTCCCCTCCCCCCAGCCCCCTCCCCAGCGATGGCCAAGGCAGTTGTCAGCGGGGGTCGTTCCAAGTCCAGAGGAGTAGTGAAAGCTGAACCCAAATCTGAACGCTGCTCTCCCTTTTCTGACTTTTCTTTCTTCCTACAGTCCAGTTAACACAGTGGACAAGCCAATCCTCACTCCCGCAGGCCTCGTTAATGAACCTGCAGTAGCAAATGTGCCTCGTTATTGCTGGAAACCTGGAAGCAGCACGATCCCCACCAACGTGCAAATACCACACAGAAAGGTTCCTCTCCCCTCCCCCTCCACTCGCGCTGGGTCCTCAGCCTCCCCCAGGGTTGTGTGCACAGCTACCGCCCGCAGCTGAAGCTATCAGTGCTGGAGTCCTGCTGGGCAGCCTGTCCAGAAAGTACCACCCCCAACATCTCCCGGCCCAGCCTTTACCCATCCCCCTCCCAGATTTCTCCCAAAGGACTGGATGAAAAGCTAGCACTCAGCTGGCCCACATACCTGCCTCAAGGCCTGAAAATCCGGGCCAGACAGTCCACTGGAGAGGGACCACTGGGCCTAGGTTGAAGAAGAGGCTAAGGAATGTTAAGGGCAATGAAGCCACAGTGTGGGGAGGGCCCTGCTGTGGCCTCACCCCCTCCCCAACTCCCCACCTCCGGCCCTGACCGGGTCACAGCCCCTTCTGCACTCTAAGTGGGCATTAATGAGGCCAGCGCTAATTCGATTTTATCACAGGGAGACAGGAACCATTTTTCTCCAGTCCCTTGCTTCCGTCTATCTCCTCTGATAGGGACGGTTGCTTCTGCCTCATGAGGTCAGATTTGCAGGCTTTTCGGCCTTTTCTTACTTGCTTAATGACAACTTGAGTAAGGGAGAGGCCAAGAGGGAGAGATGGAGAAAAACGCAGGCTACAGGTACAGAGCAGTTTCCTACAATCCAAAGCCAACCTGTTTCCGGGGGGTCATTATGCATCTCTCCTGTCACTTGGTGACCCAGAATGCCAGAGGGCCACATGGCACAGCAGGCAAGATACGCCAACAGCCCTTTTCACCAAATGATGCAGGGACGTTTTCAGAAGGAAAAAGAAGAAAGAGAGTGAGAAAGACAACATTCGATTTCCCCCGCTGAGGAGGCTGACATCACTCTCTGCCAAGCAGAAATTGCCTGCCTTTCTCCAAGCCAGCATTCTGGAGCTGTTTTCTGATTATTTCAATCAGCCTAATAACGTGTACGTTTGAGACAGCTGCCTTGGCGGTTTGGAGAGTTTGGCTTTTCTCCTGGCTCCTGCAGAAGCATAATTTTTGCTCCCTGAAGTTCACGTGCAGCTAGGGGGAAAAAAAAAGGCTTGGATGGATTTCCCAACCCCAAATGTAACTGCCCGGGAATGTGGTTCTAGGTCCAGGAGTCTTTCACCTTGACTGGCTGGATCAGAGGCCCCGCCGCTGTGTCAAGTTTGGCGTGTTCAGATTCTCAGCAGGTTTTCTCCCGGACACTGGGAACTGGCTGAATTGGGGTTCTGTTCATTCCTGTTTGCAGCCCGCAGGCCTTGGGGCCCTATGGGGTGCCCTGGGTGTGATGGTTCCCCTCGAGGCTTGTTACTTCAAGCAGAGGGGTTGCCAACAGGCCATAAACCTCTGCAAGAAGACAGAGAGAGCAGAGTACAGCGCTGTCCGTCCTGTGCAACGGAGCCCAGAGAAATGGGTGCAATCCACTGGGCCGTGCTTAACTCAAGGTGGCTCCTGGGGTGTCCAGGATTAGAATAAGGCTCCTATCAGGCCAAAAAAAAAAAAAAAAAGAAAGAAAGAAAAGAAAAGAAAGATAGATAAATTCAGAATGGCATCAGAGAAAGTTAACCAATGTGTTCTATAGAACTACATTTATTAGAATAATAAGTCTCCCATTCTGACTGCCTGCTAGGAGCGGGAGCAGTGCCAGGTGTTTTTGCATACATTACCTCATTTAATCCTCACAACAAGCAATGCAGATATTGCAATCACCGTTTCCATTTCAGAAATCTGGAAAACCCTCCTGTGAGTTCATTTTTTCTGCAATGGCAAATGTTCCCTTCTCTGGGCCTACGTGTTTCTAAAACACATGCAACCCTAAACAAACCTTGAAAGGTCATGATCTTTGGAGGCAAATGCAGGCAACAGTCCATCTGCCTGGATGCAGTAACTGATGGGAAGGTATGGGTGAGATGGAAGGGCAACCTCTGGCTGTAGACGCAGCTGGCCTCAGGCAAAGAGCAGCCTCCAAGGGCTTCTCACAGCTGTCTGCACCCACCTCTTCACTGTTTGGGGAACCACCCTTCTTTCTTCTTCTTCTTTTTTTTTTTTTTTTTTTTTTTTGGCTATTTTGTCCCTGATTGGAGGTTTCTTTCTGACACCACTACACACATACACAAGTTGGTTAATATCTTTCTTCTTGGTTGCAAAACATTATCAGTAGTCTAACTGTCCTGAATATTTCCTGATACTTGTCATCCTGCAGGTTTTCAGAAAATAGGAAGGAGGTCTCACCGACCCTAGAGAAGCTCATGTCCACTGTCCACCGCAGGGAGCAGAACATCAATCAAACGTTTCTGTGTTCAGCTCCCCAGAGATCACAAAACCCACCGCCAATCAGGCAGCAGCGTCCTGCCCTCACTGAGCAGAGCGGAGCCTGCACCCAGAGCACGTGCACCCAGAGGTGTCTCCCTCACCACTGACACCTTACAAGGCCACAAACTTATTTCAGTGATGCACTCACCACTCAAAACCTCAAGAAATTTGACTTTCAGATCCACCACCAGAGGTAGTTAACAAACCACATGAGAAACGTAGTTTTTGCCCTGGCCGGTGTCGCTCAGTGAGCGTCAGCCCGAGGACCTGAGGGTCACGGATTCGATATCCAGTCAAGGGCACGTACCTGGGTTGCAGGTTTGATGCCCAGCCCCTGTCAGGGTCATGTGGGAGGCAATTAGTCAGTGTGTATCTCTCGCATCGATGTTTCTCTCTCTCTCTCTCTCTCTCTCCCTCCCTTCCTCACTTCCACTCTATCTCTATCTAAAAAAAAAATCAATGGAAAAATATCCTCAGGTGAGGATTAACAACAACAAAAATTTTCGTTTCATTGCATTAAGCTGAGTCTCATGTTTGCCTCCTCCCCTGAAGTATTGGTCCTGGAGTACACGTAATCTATTCAGGAGGTGATCCCAGGAAATACAATTGCAAGTGTAGAGAAAATGAGATAAGAAAGGGGGAAAAAAACAAAAAGAGTGCATTAATAAGCAGATTTCCACTGTGGGCAAATAACCCACTTGGGACCCTCTTGGAGACCGTGTAGAACACACTCAGAATTGTCCCACTGAGTTATGATGAAACAAAGATACCGATCCATTATCTCCCCTGCCTCACTGGTTGAGAATCTCCCCAAGGGTGTTCACGCCCCAGCACTAGCAGGGCTGTCATCCCACCTGCCAGCCACTGGGAAGTGCCTTCATCCCTTCCAAGGCCAGACACCCCTTCTGGCAGAGACTGGCAGGAAGCCATCTGCAGGTACAAGAACTGTCAGCAGGGGCCTCTGGGGTGGGCGGAGGGCACATGGGCACCAACAGCACCTGCTACAGATCTGGATGACTTCTGAATCGTCAGCAAGAAATCAAATCCACCTTCAGGAGGTAAAGGTTGCTATCAGCACAGATCTTGAGAGGAGTAATAATAATAGCTGAAGTTTATTGAGTGCTTATTGTGTGCCAGCTGCTGTTCTAAGCACTTTATATGCACTAACCCTTTTAGGCCCCACACATCTGTATAAAATAGGCACCATTATTATATCCTTTTGACAGAGAAGAAAATGGATGTGCCACAGACTCCAAGGCAATTCCACAGACATCTTTGAGCAGTGAACCCATCATTGGAATAAACAAACAGTCATCCAGGTGATAGTTTTAAGGACATAAGGTAGACTCGTGTATACATAACTGTATGTATATGCAAATGCATTTGGGTATGTTTGTTAAAAGCAAAAATGGTCTCATTATTTATACATGAACCAATGAATAACCAATTGAATTTTGACCACCTTAAAGGCCCTAGGAGTTTAGAAGTAGGAAAAGCATGTGCTAAGGAAAAACATGCGCTACTAAGGAAGGTTTTATGGAAAAGATGGGCCTGGAACTGTAGTCGAAAGGTGAGGAAGCAGCCTGAAATAAGTCCTAGAGGCAGGATGGGGCAGTCAGCGAGGGGCTAGTTCACCGGGCACATTAGTCAAGATGTCAATAGTACCGTTCACGAAGTATTTCCAGCTCTCTGCTTTCCTGGCATATGGTAATATTATATTTTCTTGCCCTCCTTTGAAGTTAGATATGGCCATTTGACTTGAGTTGGCCAACAAATTGTTAGCAGAAGTTATTTGTGTCCAGTTGGTGTACACTGATCGTGCCCACCACAGCTGGCTCCAGAATGCTGGCAAGAGAGGGCAGTTGGAAGTATGGAGAGCAAGAGCACAGGTGAGGAAGGCCTTTGAGAGCCAGAATATGACCCATGAGGTATCAGAGAGTCATTGTAAGTATATGAGCAGGGAAGGGACATGAGAAAGACTGACTTAAGTATCACTGGACTAGCAGTGCAATGCTGAACACACGGGCATGCAAGGGACCAATGGAGGTTGGGTGGGGATTACATGCCTATCTTCAAGGAGGTTTGTTGGGAAGCTACTGTATTAATCTAGGCCTGTGGTGATGAGAGCTTGGCACCCACTGTTGCCAGAGGAAGGGAGATGAGGAGTGAATCCTGTGACATATTAAGGAAAAGGAAAGTATAGTGTATTCAGAAGCCGGGCTTTGACATCAGACAGACAAGGCTTAAAGTCCCACCTCTGATATCCACTAGCTTTTTTGATTTTGGACAAAATACAGAACCTCTCAGAGCCTCAGTGTTCTTATCTGCAAAATGGGGATAATAATATTACTTACCCTGTACAGCTACTGTGAGGGTTGGGAGACCAGTGATTACGTTTGTCTGTTGACAGTGGAAGTGGTGATGATGGTGGAGATGGTGGAGGTAGGAGTAGTGTTAATGAATCATAAAAGGACTGAAATTAAAGCTTTGGGGACTAAAATGTCTAGGGGGCAAGACAAAGGAGAGGTTCCCACTTTATAAAGTGTAAAGGTCATAATCAGAAGATAGGAAGGAAACGATAAATTCCAGAATCGTAGAAGCCAAAAGAAAAAAGAGTTTTAGTAAGAAGGCTTAAGCTCAAAGTGGACACAGAAGAGATGAACAACAGCCATTCATTAGGTTTTATAAGAATAAAGTGACTATGACTTGGTGAAAGAGCAAGTTAGTGACAGGGATTAAGAGGAACTAGGCATCTGAGAGGTGCGGCCCAGCTGGTACAGACTTCCCTCGTAAGGAGTGTGGCAGTGGAAGGAGGGAAGATAAAAAGACCTGTATCAGTCAGAAATGCTTTTGGCTGCAAGTAACAGGATTTTTTTTTAACTCAATGAAGTAAGAAAAGAAGTCCGTGGAGAAACAGAGAAATAAATATTTGTAAAAATGTTTTGTATTCACAGAGTTGAAAGGATCAGCCATAGAGAGGCCAAAACAACAACAACAAATCAGCAGCTAAAATTTAAAATAAGGCTCTATTTAACTTACAGCTCCTTCCTTTTCCTAACAGATCTTTACAGCGCATTTACATTAAAGACCTCAATATTTGGATAAGATTAAGCCATTTTTCATAGCCTTTGCAAGCTGTCCCCCAATACTTCCTCTCTCCTGGCCACCCAGGAGAAAGACTACATTTCCCATCCAGGTGTGGTCATGTGACTAAGTTCTGGCCAATGAGACATAAATGGAAGCATGATGTGTCAGCTTCCAGGAATCTTCCTTAAAAGAGCTGATCTGTGCCTTTTCATCCTTTTGTTTGTTTGTTAATCCTCACCCGAGGATATTTTTCCATTGATTTTTTAGAGAGAGTGGAAGGGAGGGAGAGAGGGGGAGAGAGAAAGAGAGAAATATTGATATGAGAGAGGCACATCGATTATTGCCTCCCAAATGCGCCCCGACTGACCAGAGCCAGGGATCAAACCTGCAACCCAATTACATGCCCTTGACTGGGAATCAAACCCATGACCCTTTGGTGTTCAGACCGACACTCTAACCACTAAGCCACACTGGCCAGGGCTTTTTTTTTTAATCACTTCCTCCGTCCTGTTGCCTTAAATGTGAGTATCATGGCTGCCATTTTGGACCATGGGGCTAAAGGCCCCATTCTTCAAAGGGTAGAGCACCGGGCTTGGAGGATCCTAGATCCGTGAGGGTTTCATAGAGCAGAGCAGTCATTCCAGCTCTGAACTGCAGCCAAAGCCCAATTTCCCAGACACGGTTCCCAGAGAGGGGACAACTGGCCTGGATACCCACCAGGGTGGTCTCTGAGATTCACCCAGAGAGCAGCCCTCTCTCTGGGGGTAGCAATTTCACAGAGGGTTGTCCCCAGTCCTCCTAGGCACTATTTGTAGGAGGGGAAGTGAGGTCCACATTGCCCTCTGCCTCCTCCTCAGGCTGGAGAAATCTTAGAAGGAAGGTGCCCGAGCAGCCCTTCGGGGCAGCTTGTGAGACACTCGGCCCCAGCGCTGGCTGGCTGGCTGGCTGGCTGGCTGGCTGGCTGGCTGGCTGGCTGGCAGGAAGACAGATTCTAACAGGCGGTGACTTCACATTGGCGAGGCGAGCTGATTTGAGTGCTTTCAAGGACAAAATGTGTCCTGCTATCTGGAGGTGAAAATCAGAACCAAGTAGCACCGTCTCGCTATTTCTAGAGGCAAAGGAAAAAGCTTTTAGAGGCTGGTTCCATCCTGTTCTGAAATGAAGGCCTCTCAGCCACACCAGCCCCGCACCCCACTGTCGGCATCATTTCCCCGTATGATTCATCCAGCATGTCTCACCTACTGCCAGGTTCTGTGGTCATCTTTCGGGTAGGTTTCCCCCCTTCCCCACCCCTCCCATGCCCCTCTTAAGAACTCCGGGGGAGCGGGGACCCTGACTTACCTTTGTAACCTTCTTACACAGCGCCACTCTGGCATGCAGCAGAGGCTCAAAAACGGTTTCGGATTAATCATTACTGCATATAATTTGGGGATCTTTGCTTGGGAATGAGAGGAAAGGGGTCCGCAGAAGTCATTTGTGCCCATCTCCTAATGCCGGTCCAACCTAACCGACATCAAGTTCATTTCGAAGCCCTGCCCCTCGTAACCCGCAAAGTTTCAGAGGCAACTTCCACCAGCCTCCTTAGATAAAGATAGTGATATAGGTTTTCCAATGACTAGCCAAAATTTCTTCTGTCACAGTTTATAACCACTCCATCTGCTCTTAACGTCAGTGTGACAGCCCAGCTGCTCACTGCCACCTACAACCTGGGCTGACATTCAGCTGAAATGTGCTGGTTGTTAAAACATTGAAATGCTTCCATACCGTATAGTAAATAGCCACTGCCCCAGGCCCCCTGAGTGTCCCCACCTGCCACCCTGACCACCCTTGGCCACTCCCCTGGGGCCCCCCAGACTCCCCTTCACTCCACAGCACAGAGGGCTGCCAGAAGTCCAGATCTCACAGTCAGGAATGGTCGGTGCCCACATCTGAATCTCACCCAGCCATGGCACCCTCATTCTTCTCTTCCCCAAGCTGCAGAACAGCGAGTCCAGCAGCCTGTCCCCTCCCCCTCAGGCATCCATGTCCAATGACAGCAGCCCCTAGCAGATGTGTAGGTCCTGTGCCAACCACAGATTGAGGATGGGTGCTTTGAACTGTCCACAATGAGAGAAGAGATGAAGTCACTCACCAGGGACAGTTGGGGACCAGATGCCCAGAGAGGGAACAGGAAGCCAAAGCCTGGTCTGTGACGCCACTGAAAGCCAGGATGGGGCCGGGATGGATTCAGCTGGAGCCAGACCTAAGCAGGATGCCTGAAAGACACCAGGTTCCAGGGTAAGTGTGAGGTCAAAGCCAGCCAGACAAGAAGCAGACTTACCTGGGCTACCAGCTCCCTCTCCCAAGCCTGAAAATGCCCAACCAATGAGAGAGTCACATATCTTCCAGAAAAAAAGGCAACCAAAAACCCATGAGAAAGCCCAGGGGAGGCTGAAGGCGGCCTTGAAGTGGTGTCTGTAGAGATGGTGGGTGGCTGGAAGCAGAAATGAAAGAATAGATAACAGGGAAGCTTTTGAAATGTGGCTCTTGCATCCTCTCATCCGCTTGAGGCCTTGGGACTGTCATTTCTTGTCCCTTCATGTCAGAAATCGGTGGCAGCATCCCACGTTGCCAATGCCAGGATCATGGGGTGCTATCAGGCCACACAAGGCCACTGGGGCAAGACCTGATAAAAAGACGTGCTGGGCAGTGCAGTAGCGCTGGGCACCCCCCTTCTCCTTTCCCTCCAGGCCCCAGGGGTGATGAACACAGCCAGGCTGCCCCCTCCTCTCCTGTGGGAGTCTGAGAGTTGAAAGGAAACTCTCCATCCATAGGATCTGCATGGCGACACAGCCACAAACTGGTGTGACCAACACTGGTTCTATGGAGTCAAGGACTCTCCTTAAACTCCCCGGGAATACCACACCCCGGGGCCTGGCATCAGCCCTACCCCATAGCACATGACCTCACAGGACCAGACAATGAGGGCCCTGAGGAGACCACCAAGTGCAAAAGCCAGCCAGGGACTGGACGTCAGAACCCGCTGCAGTGGATGTACGTGACTGAGACAGAGGCCCAAGCATTTAAAATAAGAGTGAGGAATAAGAGTGAGGAGAGAACAGAAGATGGAATGACCTGCCCTGGCTGGTGTGGCTCAGCAGTTAGAACGACAGCCCGCAGACCAAAGGGTCTCAGGTTCGATTCCCGGTCAAGGGCACGTACCTGGGTTGCAGGTTCAATCCCTGGCCCCAGAATGGATCGTGTGGGAGGCAACCAATCGATGTGTCTCTCTTACATCAATGTTTCTCTCTCTCCCTCCCTCCCTCCCTCCCTTCTACTCTATCTAAAAATCAATGGGAAAATATCCTAGGGTGAGGATTAACAACGACAAAAAAGATGGAACGAACTGAAACAAGAACACAGGACCATAGAAAAATCCCAAGTAGAAATCAGAAGAAAGAAAAGAAGAAATGAAACAAAGAATACCCTTGTGGGATAAATACTACCATGAGTACACTTAGAGACCAGATTGGTGAGCCTGTTCTTCTCTTCTGACATTGTCCATGTACCATCCATATCCCTCGGGTCCCTTCACCATTTCTG
Source organism: Tadarida brasiliensis (assembly GCA_030848825.1). Lineage (NCBI taxonomy): Eukaryota > Metazoa > Chordata > Mammalia > Chiroptera > Molossidae > Tadarida > Tadarida brasiliensis. Next base: position 103,886,409 of record CM061280.1, on the reverse strand, counting down.
TACACACCCAGCAGCCAATACCAGTGTCCCTTAGGCTAGAGAATTGTCCTAAGGCTGCTGGATTCGCTTTGCCCATGCACACAGCAAGCTAGAAGTACCTGGTAATTTGAATTCAGCCCTTAAACAATAATTGGAGGGAGAGGTATTAAACATTCCAGCCCCCTTGTCCCAGACCAGGACCAACACTGTCGTGTGACCTGCCTTGGTTCCCAGAGGTCCCCTGTGACACTGAGCTCAAGTACCCTCCATGGGATTTTGTATGGTAGCACACCCTGGCGGCCCCCCTTCCCCTTTCATCCCAGTTCCCTACTCCCTTATTTATTTTCCCTGAAAGCAGTTCCTAACAAATCACTTTCACATACATCCTTGACTCAAGGTCTTACTTCTGGGGTATCCAACCTAAGACACAGGGCAACACTTCTCAGTGAACGACACCATCATCTCTCCCACTGCCCAAGCCAAAACCCTTGAGAGCAACCTGGACTCCTTCTCTCCCTCACCCCCACATTCAGTCCACCAAATTCTCATGGCTGTAGCTCCTCCGTGTCTCTGGAATCCTCTCTCACATAGTTACATCCTGCATAGACTATGAAATAGCTGCTCACGGGGCCCATCCCTTCCTGTCTTGACCCCTCCAGTTCTTTCTCTAGGACAGCCTGAGTGGTCCCACTGCAATGGGTCTCAGAGGCGCTCCCTGTTGCCCTCAAGCTAAAATCCAGTTTTACACACATCTGCAGGACCCGTCCTGCCCCAGCCCCTCACCCCCTCCAGCCTTGTCTCTCACCACCCACCACCCCCAAGCCCCACTGAACTCAACATCTCCAGGTCTTCACACATGCTCTTCCCTCTGCCTCCAACAGTTGTCCTCTCTGTCTAAATGCCGCAGCTCTGGAGAATTTCTCTCTCTCTCTTCTCTCTCTCCAGACCAGGTCAGCTGCCCTTCACATGGCCCCTACCACTCTGGAATGAACCATTTGGGTGTTATCTGCCCCTTTTCCACAGGTGGCCCCTCTCCGCATCCACATGGTTTCCAGAGGCAGCATCATATCAGTAATTCGTAACCCTGCTCCTTCACTGAAGTTGATTGGTCCATAGCTGGACATCTGATCAAGCAGAGCCAATGAAACCCTTCCCCGGAATTTTTGGACCTGGAATGGAGAAAGGTGAGTGAATCTCTGACTGGGTGGCTGAAGCCATGAGATATAATGCCCCAAAGCATCAGACATTATATTTTCTGTCGCATGAAGAAAACTAGTCCAGCCCGGCCGGTGTGGCTCAGTGGTTGAGCGTCAACCCATGCACCAAGAGGTCGCTGGTTCGATTCCCGGTCAGGACACATGCCCAGGTTGTGGGCCCAATCCCCAGTGGGGGGCATGCAGGAGGCGGCCAATCAATGTTCTCTCTCATTGATGTTTCTGTCTCTCCCTCTCTCTCTAAAATCAATAAAAAAAAAAATTTATAAAAAAGAAAACTAGTCTGCATGAGAGAGAGGAGAGATACTAATGAGCAGAGAGAAGATGTAGAGGAAAGGTTTCTGGGTTCCTAGTGTCCTGAGCACGGACACATTGTTGTCTTGAATTCTATGAGATGACCATTTCCCTATATATGATGGCGGAACTTTAACTTCTTTTTCCTTTAAGCTAACTTGAATCTTGTTCCTTGCAACAAGAGACACTTAGCTATTAAGCAAATGTCAGACTTTATTGTAAGCAACTGTTTAGCTGGCCCTCTTCAAGTTGGCAAGTTCCTCTCCCTGTCTTGTTCCCTGTGGAATCGGGGCACCAGGCACAGTGCTCGGCACGTGGTAGGTGCTCAGCACACGTGTGGGCAATGGCAGCGGCAGTGGCAGTGGCATCAGGCGTGGTGGCTGCTCATTGCTATGCACAGGCATAGATGGGTCATTTTCTCTCCTCAGGAGCCCAATCCAGCAGCTCCTGGCTCCCTTCTTGTGTACTGCTGGTGGGCAGAAGGGAAGGGGGAGGCCCGGGCACTGTGACTCAGTCCAGTTCAATGCTTTAGGAGTCCAAAGGGGTCATCAGACAGCTTGAGCGACACTTTTAAGTAGATTTGGGCCTGGAGCAGGGGCACCTTGGGTTACGCCCCTGCAAGGGTCTGGCTGACCCCCCACCATCGGCTCAGCAGTGGGTCTGCTGTTATTCAAGGGCTCTTTCATTTCCAGAGCCTGATGACAAGGACTTATCACACGAACACCCATTACCACGTGGCTCTAGGCACTTCCCGAGAAACAGGATCTTATTCCCACAGACCAGGACACTGACATTTGAAGAGCCAAGGAATACATTCCAGCTCAGATCAACCCACAAATGTGTCTGGAAAATGCACATGGCGTCCTTTAGAAATGTCAGTCCCTGGCCATAAGCAAGGGTGGGGCATGTCCTGTCACTCTTCAGGGACAGCACAGCCCAGGAAGGGAAACACCAGCCCTTCTGCCTTTGGAGAGTGGGTGTCTCCCAAGATGGATCCACAAAGGGCAAAGCAGGTTGGGTACCAAGGTTTAAATTAGGCATAATTACTCAGCTTCACAGTAGCAGACCTTTCTTTTTTTTTAAATCTACAAAGGCGCCCTGGCCAGTTTGGCTCAGTGGTTGGAGCATCGGCCTGTGGACCAGGGAGGCCCGGGTTCAATTCCGGCCCAGTTGATGTGTCTCTCTCTCACATCGATGCTTCTCTCTCTCTCTCTCTCTCTCTCTCTCTCTCTCTCTCTCTCTCTCTCCCACTCTCTCTCTCCCACTCTATCTGAAGATAAATGTAAAAATATCCTCAGGTGAGGATTAAAAATAAAATAAAATAAATAAAATCCACAAAGGCTTCTGTCTAGGCTTCTGGAAGCCAATCAGGCCAGTGACTTTCTCTTTCTTTATTTTCCTCTCATTTTTTTATTGCACATGTGAGGATATTTTATGGTAATTTTTGAACATGTGTTATCATTATCAGCAAGGACTTCTTTTTATTTATACGGGGCAGAGTCTCCACCCATCTCAGTCCCTCCCCCCACGTCTACGCAGTGCTCCCCCACCCCCATATCATTCGTTTCTTGTTTCTCTTTCCAGAGTTAATTGATGCAGATATAAGCAAATACAAATACATATATTCTTATTTCTCTCCCTTTTTGACATGAAAGGTGACACACTATACACACTGTCCTGCACCTGGCCTTTTTCATTTAATCTACCTTCAGGATTTTTCCAATCACGCACGGGGGAGTCCCTCATCCTTTGTTCAGCTACAGATTATTCCAGCATGTGGAAGCCAGAGTTTATGTAGCCTGTCCCCTACTGATGGCCATTTTGGCTTTTTTCTATCACAAGCAATGTTGCATAAAGTAACCATACACAAATGTCATTGCACACACGTGGAGGACTGATTGCATTGATGGCCCCAAGCCTTTACCTCTTCCTGTATCCCTGCCCTTTGACCCTTTTCTTTGCAGCTTCTCTCACTCAAGAGGCACAGTGGATTTCCTTGACCCGTAAGCCTGGACTTCGCCATGGAACTTGCTTAGCAGACCTAATGCAAGCAGAAACGTTAAAAAGCACTTGAGGCTTCCATTTCCTCTTTTGTTTCCCTGCAATTGTCATGAAACAGGCCCAGGCCAGCCTGAGAATAAGCACAGGCTAGCCTGCTGGGGGATGAGAGCATGCATGGATCAGGGCCGAGTGGCCCAGCTGAGGCTGTCCTAGACAAGCCAGCCCCTAGCCAATCTGCCAGCTGACCACAGATACATGAGTGAATGTAGCCAGAATTAGCTGAGTCTAACTCAACTCAGCAGAACCACCCAACCAACCAACTAGTGAGAAATAATAAACAGTTGTGGTTTTAAGGTTCTAAAATTTGGGATAGTTTGTTATGCAGCAATAGCTAACTGATACAGCATACACTATATGTGCAAGTAAGAGAAATCTCAAGAAGTGGAATTACTAGATTAAAGGGTGTGTGCACTTGAAATGTTGATAGTGCCACTTTCTCTGCATAAAAATTGGACTAATTTATTCATTCTCAAGCAATGTATGGGAGTTCTTGTTTGTAGACAGCCTCACTATCATAAATATGTTATCAGCTTTTCCGATTTTTCTCAATCTGCTAGGTGAAAAAGATTATCTGTGTACTTTTATTTGGATTTTCTTATTATGAGTAAGCAACACTTCATATGTTTAAAACCCATTTGTACCTACTTTTCAGTAAACTGCGTGTTCATACCTTTTGCATATTTTTCCTTTTGGATCACTGATGTTTTTCTTATTAATTTCTAGGAACTCTTTATATATTAGTGAGATTAGCCTTTTGCCTGTGATCACCCTTCCTTGAAACTGTACACTCCAGATGAGAAGCCTAATCACAGGCAAAGGGGGAAAACACTGATAGAAGAGTTTTAGCAGAAGGTAACTTCACCTCAAATAATCTGCAACTATGTATTGCGCACTCTCTTGGCCAGGGCTCTGGGTTAGGCATCCCAGCATATTCCAAAAAAATATGACATGGTACTCAAGGAATGTTCTAGAGATGACTATGGTTAAATGCCCATATATCTACCCACAGTCCCTATCTAAGGGGTGGGGTAGGGGACCATATATATTCCTCATGGCCCAGCCTTTCTGGCCACTGCTAATTGGCCAGGGCAATATGCCTGGTTTAGGGCAAAACCAATCCATAACCTGGACTAAACGAGTTAGATTTTCTTTTGAGATTTTGAACTCAAGAGACATAAAATCAGTCAGAGAATGACGGGCCCTGGAGCCGTCAGACCACTTTGCCGAGTTGGCACTGCCATTTTGGGTGACCCTACGGAACCATGTGCAATGGGACAAATGAACCAAGGAAGAGCCAGAGTGCAGAGCCAGAGACAGACCGACTGCAGCCCCGTTTCACTTCTCCAGGGCTCAGCTCCTGTCCCCAGGCCCCCAACAGTTTCCCTGTAGTTGAGTTCTATGAAAGACCTTGGTATCCTGTTCCTAAACCTCCTATTTCCTTGAACTAATTTAAGTAGTGTTCTTATTCTTGGTATCAAGAGTATTCTAAGACAAAGAATGTTCATATCAGCTAAAAAAAAAAAAAAAAAAAGCATTTTTATCTCATATGGCATATTGTTGCTTTAAAGCGTTTCGTGGTTGCCATCACTTCTCGTTTTATAGCTGGAGAAAGTAAAACTGGGGAACCTGGGGGCTTGGCCAAGGTCACCTTGACCAAGCCCCGCCCTGGGCAGAAGGCGGCTGGCTGCCAAGTGGGCTTTCCCCCCAACCCCACCTTGCCGCCTCCAGGCCTAAGCAGGATGTAAGTGTGTGCTTAATCACGGAGCTGAGGCTCTAAGTGCCGAACACTTCCCAGGAGAGGGCGATCAATAAGGGCTAGCACAGCCAGGGAGGCTGGCCAGGCCCCAGATGACCTCTCTGGCTTCCACCCACACCCCCACCCTCGGGGACACTTCCCATGGTCACCCATGCTTATTTATGTGTGTGGATGCTACCCTTCCTGGGAAGAGGACTGGTTCACTAAAGGAAAATCCGAGTACTGGTCCCCCAAAGAGAAAGGCTTGTCCTGCAGGGTTACTCGTGTGGCCTCTACAGAGGACCTCTTCCACGCAGAGACCCCTCTTCCCACCTACCCATCATCCCTGACTGTATTTCACATCAGAAGTAGGGAAAGGGGTACGTTGAGCCAAGCAGCCATCAGTCCCCTCTCCCCCATGCAATCAGCAGATGGGACCGAGGCTTCAGGTTTCCTTCCCAGGTAGGATTCAGAAATTCAGGTGGGGTGGGAGGGGAGAGGCCACAGGGAGGCTGGGACAGCATCCTGCATTCCGCTCACTCTCCCCACCCCTTCCACCCCCAAGGAACTTGCAGACTTCCCCTCTGGGGGCAAATGAGTCCCCTGAAAGGAATCCACTTTATCCCTTCTGTCCACAGCCACATCAAAGAAAAGAATTAGCTCGCCCAATCTTTCCTAAGCACCCACTATGTACGAGACATCCTGCAGGGCACTGGTATTGGTTCTGGAGGCTTCTGGGTGCATTCTCTAAAGAGAAGGGACAGGGCTGGGGTCTGGGGGGAGGGGGAGCAGGAAATTAACCTCCTGCCAAGTAGGACGGAAATTGAATTTCTTCCCCTCCCCCTTCTCCTGCCTCCCTCACCACCCTCCCTGACAACTCACTTTTTATCTCTCTCCAATTACAGTTTTAGGCATTTAGGATGTTGCTGTTTTAGTTTTAAAATTTGTTAGGCTCAATTTATGCCACTTAGTAAAACCTCTTTTCTAAATGAAGCCAAATTAGAACTAAAACACTGCAAGCAATAAAATGTGGGCATTTCATTTGGGTTGGGTTGGCTTTTTGATTGTTTGTGTAAATGAAGCCGAGAGGAGACTTCAGGAGCCTGTGTCAGGCCTGGGTAAGGGGGCGATTCCATTGGGGCTCCTGGAGGTCTGTCGCTGGTTCCGGCCAGCCTGCTCCTCGCCCTGAGGTCGGCCAGAGGAAGTTCTTGTGCAGCTGGGTGCCTTAAAACAGGCCACTCTATCCCTTGGCAATGCCCTCCCCTCCCTGACTCCTCAGCGGATGGTAGGAACCACTTCCTGCTGGTCAACCACACCCTGGCAGGCCCTGCGAGAGCCAATGGCAGTGACCCACTGCAGGGTGTACGATAAATAGATGACGAATTGAACTCAACTGGCTGTAACCAGGGGGCACAGTCTGAAAACATCTCCTCCCACATCCTTGCCATTCAATGCCTGAAAATGTGGCCCCTAATTTCAATGACCATCCCATCAGGGTGAAGGTAGGGCCCGAAGAAATGGAGAGGAGGGGGCGAGTGGAGAGGGGAAGGGGGGGAGGAGGGGGGAAGAGGAGGAGATCTCGAGCTACTAATTAGGCATCGGGTGCTAGGGGAGGTGGCTGCAAAACAGGTCAGAGAAGTTCCTGGCTGATGAGCCAAGGATCTGAGCCATGAGCTGGGCCTCCCTGGGGCCCTCAGGAGGTGACATTTGGGGTTCCCAGGCTGGCCCCAGCTGTACCAGGGGAAAAGGGCAGCTATTACCGCGAGGACTGAGAGCCCAAGAAGGGAGACTGAGACAGTAGTGATGGCCACAGTGATGAGACAGTGACTAAGGGCCAGCATGCAGCTTGCCAAGCGATTTGGCTTGTCCCCACGCCAACAATAAAGGCCCGGTGTCTGGCAGGAGATGGGGTTTTCGTGTGCAGAGGGACACCTTACGGCTGACCCTGGCGGAGAGCCACAATCATCAGGAATGAGCTCAAGAAGAGAGCAGACACGAGGGGCAGAGGAGTTCGTAACAGGAGCAGAGGCTGGAGTCTGGGTTGGGGCAGTCTGGGGAGGAAGAGCCGGATGAAATGGATCAGAATAACTGATGCTGAGGGCCAGGGTTGGGGGGTGCCCTAATCAAGAAGTCTATTACATCTGAGATCAATCTCTAAAAGCAAGTGGAAATAAAGTACAATCGGTGGAGGAAACTTCTGGAACAATTTAAAGGGAACTGGACAAAACCCCCAGAGACTATAATAAAATGGTGTCTGGAGTCCTGCTGGTCGCTGGGATGGAGTCCATAACCCAAAGGCGTACCCTCTGTCGCAGGCTGGTTCCCTGGAAGATGCTAAGATGGTGTTGCGGGGGGCAAGATATTTGGGAGGGATCAATCCTTCTGAAAGGAAGGAGGGGAAAGCAGGACTGGATAAAGGTGGGAGTCCCTTTTTACATGCAAGCCTGACAGAGTCTCGACTAACCTGGAGGAGAAAGCTGTGGAGTGAGGGGTGCCCAGTACGGTATCCTGGCCTGCGGTCAAAATGCTCAGGCCTTCAGAGCAGCCCCCACTCCAGCTCGGCCACCAGACAGGGGCTGCGCAGGAGAGCACAGCCTTGGATGCGGTGCTCAGCAGCTGAGGCCCACCCTGAAGGGGCTGACAGCTGGAGGCTATCTGTGGCCTGCGCAGCCCACAGCTGGATAGCAAGTCCTGCCTCGAAGGCTGATCTGGGCAGCACTCCTCCATGTCTGCCACGTCCTCTCCCTTCCCGTCATTTCTAAGCTCCTGGCACACCTGGACAGATAAATCTTTCTTTTCCTCCGGGCTCAGCTGCCCCCTCTGTTCCTCCAGAGGGTGATGCGTGTCTGGAACCCGGGCCGACCAAGCCCAGCCCAGTGGTTTTGATTGGCTCACTTCTCCCAGGCCCCGGATGAGAATTCCGCTCTCATTTCTCCATCATGATTTCCTCCCACACTCAGGCACTGCGTCCTGGTAACCAGCAGCCATCACAGCTTGCGACTGCAGGAGGCCTAATGCTTATGGCTTGTTTGGGGTTTAGCATCCGTTCTGCAGCGCTGGTCATTAGGCTCCATTGTGCCGCGCTCCAGGGCACTGGCTGGGCCAGGACAAGCCTCAGATGAATTCCACCTCGGTTAAATAGGACAAACTAATCAGGACCATCAGCTGAGGCCAACGTGGTCCTCACCAGCCTCCAGCTCAGCCCCCCTTCTTCCACGGTTTGCCAGTAACCAGCTGTCACTCGGCCATGTAGCTTCACCTCTAAAGATTCGGAAGCTCCAGCTCCACTTTTGAGCCTAGTTATTGGAATAACTGGCACATTCTCCAGATACCCAGCAGCTTCCTGATTTGCCTAGGCTGTTCAGAAGCACGATTTCTCTCTCTGGACTAATTTTAAGGGTCCTGAAGAGGAACACGCAGGTCTGGGGACACATGAGGATAGAGCAAAATATTCTGGGCAAATCCCAGCCCTGATTTCCCTTGCTGATTTCCGTCCTAACCTCACGATTTCGCAGCCGCTAAAGCCCAGCCAGGGTGGCACAAATTATGGCACAAAATGTGCAGTATCGGGGACTGACAAGTGAAGCAGGGAGCAGCTTCTGGCTTACCGTGGCGGTGAGAAAGGCATGCCTGGAGCGCTGCTCTAATACGAACTCGGGAGAAAGGGGGAGGGTGCGGCACACACAAGCATATGTGAGCGCATAAGCGGAACCAGCTAACCCCGTGTATAACAGTCTGCCGGTTTTGCTGGGCTTATCCTGTGGTCCCATGCTCCTGCCAGGAGGGCAGTCTTGGTTGGAGGTACCCAACCAGCTCTTGCTTGTAACTTGGGTCAGCAAGAAGCTATGGGCTTCTGGGGATGGCACCCGAGATGAGGCCTTCTACACACATACTTAACCCCCATTACATTGGTTCCCTAATATACTTTTCACCTTCAGCAAAGAGTGCAAATTTGAATTTTTACTCACTGATCAAATATTTACCCTGTGAGCTGCCAGTCTGGCTGAGCTTAGACTTCTCCGATTCTCCACGTTTGTATTAGATGAATTAGCATTTTATCGCTGGCCTGCTGGTTTAGGACACAGAAGTGAGATATGGCAGACCAGAGGTAGCAGCCCAAGAGATTCTCCAGGAAGAATCTCTTCAGTTTAGCTGTGTGTCTTAGTGTAAGTGACAGGTCTGCCAAACAACTCAATAGATTTGAAAACATTGTCTTGGAAAATACAGAAGATAATTGCTTCTAAAGAACAACAACTTTCTGTACTTCTCATCTGCGCTACATATATCTGCAAAATCTGTTATCCAGGAAAGTGGGTTAAAGGTTCATCTCATTGTTTATTTGCCATATAAACTTGGGCAAATCAGGTCATCTCTCTGAGCCTCCGTTTTCTTATTAGCATAGTGGGTACAATAACATTACCCGGTCAGAAGGTTGTTGCAAAAGTCAAAAGAAATATTGGAGGTGACAACACGGTTAAATGTAAGGCGCTAAATGAAGAGTTGCATTCATTTACTAACTGGGGCTGTTTTTAAATATAGCCCCCAAATTCTCTGATACTCCTCCCATCGAGAATTGGGGTTTATGTCCCTTCCCACTGAATGTGAGTGGGCTTGTGACTGCTGCAATCGATAGTATCACACATGTGACACTGTGTGACTTCCGAGGCTGGGTCAGAAAAGGTCATGTAGCTTCCATCTGGGTCTCTTGGGACAGTTACTGTGGGGGAAGCCAGTCACCGTGTAAGAAGTCCAACCACCCCCAAAACTGCCCTGCTGGGGAGGCCTGTACAAATGCTCCAGGGGACAGACAGCTCATGGCCACCAAGGCACCAGACATGTGAGAGAAGCATCCAGATCCAGCCCACCCATCACTGGATGGTCTCAGTAGATGCCATGAGGAGCACAAGAATCGCCCAGTTGCCCTGGCCGGTTTTGCTCAGAGGTTAGAGCGTCGGCCTGCGGACCAGAGAGTCCCGGGTTCGGTTCCCGCTAAGGGCACGTACCTCGGTTGCAGTTTGTCCCTGGCCCTGGTTGGGGTCGTGTGGGTGGCAGCCAGTCAATGTGTCTCTCTCACATCAGTGTTTCTCTCTCTCTTCCTCCCTTTCTCCCTCCCACTCTATCTGAAGATAAATACAAAAATGTCCTCAGGTGAGGATAAAAAAAAAAGAATCGCCCAGTTGAGCTCTGCCCACAGATCTGTGGTATAATAAAATACTTGTTATTTTACATCACTAAGTTTGGGGTCACTTGTTACACAGCAGTAGTAACTAGAACAAAACCTATTCATTCATTAAGTTCTGCTATCTGCCAAGAGATCAAATCCCCCGTCTCTTGTTTTGTTTCCTCAGGTGGAATTTCTTAAGACCCACCGTGGCGATGTGCAACCACACCATGCCCAAGGGTCCCTGGAACAATGGAAGGCTGGAAGCCAGGCGTCCTGCTGCCCAGAGCACTGCTTCTCCCGCCGGACAGAGCTGTCAGAACCTCAGAGGGAAAGGCTATTCTCATGGGTTCTGACCTCATGTAAAAGAATTACTAGGAAACTCCTAATTACCAAGCAATCAAGTAAATGGGTGCCACAGAAAACCACAAACAGCCCATCATCCACAATTAATTTCTTCTTGATTTGGGAATGCTGGGAGTTTTGTCATTTGAAGCAGGTTGTCCTTCTACTAAAATGCAAAAAAAAAAGAAAGAAAGAAAGAAAAAGAAAAAAAAAAAAGGCTAGCCTTCCCAGAACCTACACTGCCTGGAAGGAGCTTGGTGTGGCCCAGAAGGGCGTGATAAAGCGTGCCGACCGTGGCCTGCCAGGGATCTTAAAAATACCCTGCTTCAGAGAATCCGGAAAGTGAGCAACCCGCACCTGGAAAACAGGTTGCTGGCTACACAGAGGTTTCCAAGTCTGGATCCCGTTTACACTTGCCGAAGCGCAGCCTTCTAATTCCAGCCGCTCATGAAAAGGCACGTAGGTCTTCTGTGACGTCAAATCGCTCTTTCAACTGAGCATAATTTCTTTCAATGATGGGCTTGGAGGGGTTTCAGCGACAGTGGGGTTTTTTTAATGAATCATAAACATGCAGATCAGATTTAGTGTTATGACTGTGGTGCACAGAGCGTCTCTGTTAATTCTTGCTAAGCGCTGACAGCAGGATCAACCCCCAAACAGCACAGGCAAATACACCATCCCAGCCCTGGGGGCTTAGAGACTGCATAATTACAGACGACGCACAGTAGTCATTATCATCACCAGAACATTTCAGCGCAGGCAGGCACCTCGATCTGGAGAGCCCCTTGGTGCGGGGCAAGAAGTTCACTCCCCATCTCTAGACCAGGACGAGGGTAGAGGCCACCAAAAGTGGGGAGGGGTGGGCAAAGCTGGAGTGCTCACTCCCCGTCCTGAGTCCTGAAGGTTGCAGTCCATGGCAGCCAAAGCTCGATCGGAAGTGCCGCTGAGCCTGAGCTGGAAGGGAAGGGGTGCGGGGCTGTGCAGAACGCATGCCAGATTTTGCTAAATGCCGAACAGCTGAACAAGTCCCCAGGGCTGAGGAAAGAGTGTTCTCTTTCCCTGCGAGCCACTCACTCGCTTGCTTGGTGTCTCTTATCAAAGGCTGGGGGTGGGGGCTGGAAGTCAGAGCGCCTGGCTGGGGTGCCCTGTCACTGTGTGTGCCTGGGATGCCCCCCCCCCCGGGTCGGGAGGAGGCAGCGGGAGTCACCACCACTCAGCTGTTTTCACAGCACTCAGTAAAGGCATCATAAAACCCGCATCTGGAGTTTCTACTCCATCTTTCCTCCAAAAGGTTTAAAGGGAAAATCAAACTCCTGGGGTCTGCTGAACTCTGCTGGGTTCTCCTTGCTCCCGCTCTGTCAACCTGCAAATATTTAATGAGCCTCAGCCACGTGCGAGTATGGAGCCGGATAGAAAATGCGCAACCTCAAGTCCCGCAGGATGGGAAGGTGATTTTAGATCTTTCAATTCAATGTTCTGGCACAGGCATGCCAGTAATCACCTGTTATTACCCGTAGTTCCAGGATGCCTGCTCTGTGCGCTGCACTTCACACACAGGGTCTCACTAGGTCCTCTAGGACACCACGAGATGGGTGTTACCACCGCGCACTCAACAGATGAGGAGACTAAGACTCAGCTTTGACAGTCTGCTCCAAGGCACACAGCTGATGAGGCTCTGGAGTGTCGTTCTCTCTGAGTCTGAAGCCAGACCCTGTGGATCAGTGGTCCTCGCCCTGGGGCACACACACGATCACTGAAGAGCTTTCAGAAATCCCAGACTTATGCCACACTCAGACCACGTGAGTCTGAATTGCAGGGGCTGGGATGGAGGCATCCAGTACCTTTTAAAGCCCCCAAGGTGATTCCAACATGCAGTCAAGGTTGAGAACTGGTGCTTTGTACCACTGTAGTCATCTTACTTTCCCTTTCTTTCTTTCCTTCCTTCCTCCCAACAAATATACACGAGTGCCTATTAAATGCCAAGCAGGGCACTAGATGTTCGATAAATGAGCTTCCTTTCCCTAAAGCAGTGGTTCTCATGTATGTGTGTGTGTGTGTGTGTGTGTGTGTGTGTGTGTGCGCGCGTGTGCGTGCGTGTGTGTGTGCATGTGCGTGTGTGTGTGTGTGTGTTGTCCCAGATGATCACCCACAGTGACAAGAGGGAACCCTAACAAGAGTGGTAAGAGTGGCCAGAGTGGAGGCAGAAATTGGGGTGCAGTCTGGGGAGCCCAAAGGTCCCTGATCAGCAGTCCTCTAGCTCTGCTTAGAGATTCCAGGAAAGGGTGGGGTGTGGTGCTGACCACTTGAGGCTCAGAAATTTTCTTTCTAAGGGGCTTCCATCTCTCCAAGAGGAGAAAGATGCACACCAATGAAGGCCTAAGCTCAGCCCCAGGCCATTGGTATGGGCTCTTCCAGACCAAACGGACCCCTTCTCCACTGTCAGGAACAGAGGGAGAGTGGGAGCACCCTGCTTCCTATTGTAGGACCCTCGCTCTGGAAGCCAGAGAACAAAACTGCAAATCAATTGTTTTCTAACTAAAAGATGCTCTGATGGGCATGCTTCTTGCATTTTACATTCAAAAGAATGCCAAGCTTCTATGTCAAGCGAGATATAGCGAACTTTCTTGGGGGAAAGCCAGCAGAAATTGTTTTATCTTTGAGACATAAGGTGGAGAGAAAATACTAACCCCTCACGTAACCAGCATCGGGGAAGAAAGAAATGAATTTGCAGGCTAAGGAAAGCTCACCCCCTGTAAACTCCAAAACTTAAAAACAAAAGTGCACTTATTTTGAAATAAACCATGTCTAAACTGCATGACACATTCCCGTTTCCTTTGAAAACACTGACACAGTTAAAGTGGTCTTGGTGGCCCACTCACTCGGAACATGGACAACTGTGTCATTCTGAAAGACAAGGATGCCTTCTGCGTCAATTTGCTCCTTCACCAAATGGCCCCACCCTGCTATTCTCCTGAGCTCTTGTTTCCAGTTTGTTCCCCACCTTCTTGTGCTCAGATGTGGACAATAACCCCCTCCTGTTGCTTTCAGTATCCCAGAGGCCTCTCAGGCTATGCCCACACCAGAACTCATGAGCTTTCCTTCCAGCTGGCTCGTCCTTCTCTCGTATTCTTGACCCCCAGCTAATGGCGCCGGTGTTCACCCAGTCATCGAAGTCAAAACAAAAACAAAAACGGAAGCAGGAGCTGGAAGGAATCTGAGAGTCATCTGGTTTGTTAGAATAGCTTGTAAAGTAAGAGTAAAGAGGCTCTGATGAAAAGAATCTGAATATTTCTATGGTGAACAGTTAAGGGACTTGAGAGCAGGGAATTCCTGACATATTTTGGCTCTTCTAGATTGTTCCAGATACTTGAGGTTGCCAAGTCAAGTGACTCCTGGATAAGCAAGGTGTCATGGTTCATAGTGTTTTGTTTCCTTTTGGGTTAAGGCATCACTTTGGTATTATTCCAGGAAAAAGCTACAATTCAGGGGCTTGATGAGAGCTTTCAACTTCCGTCCTCTTCTCAATTCCCCCATTACACAATTCTCCAAAGTGCAGAGACTCCAAGTCAGACAGGGGCAGCTGCCAGACCAGGGCCAATGTGAAATAGAAGCTAAGCCTCCTCCTTCCATTTCTCCTCTTTTCCTCCTCTCTAAGAGCGCACCCCCAGCCCCACCCACCCACAGCCCCCACTGCCTTGTGCACCAGCCGAAAACGAAGGTAGGGAGAGCACTGCCCTGGAATAAGGACTGGCCTAGCAAACAAGGCTTGCTGGAGTCACAGAGGAAAGTGAAGCTCTCAGGCCGGGGCAGACCACCGCAGCCAGGAGCTGGCTCAGAAACAGGATTTGGCCAGTGCACCGGCAGCAGACCAGGGCGGCCAGGCCTGACTTACAGTCGCCAAACTCAAAAGATCGATGTGTAAGTTGGACACCAACCCAGCCATTGGCAACGGGCATATTCCTTTTCCGGGGCAAGAAAATCCATGCTTACCTATGAACCATCCTCTTTGAGGCTCCGGGAAAACTGAGTCAGTGCTGCGGGTGCATCATGGAAAAGAGAAGCACAAGTCACAGTCATCTCTCTGCCCAGGTGGCACTGGATAAATCCAATGATGGTCGCTTTATACCTCCCGTCTCCATGCTGACCACTCCCTGCCTGTTAACACAATCTACCCAACTGGTCCCAATATGATAGGCTAAGCCAGAGCTTTCCCTGACAGCCCAAGATGGTAGCCCTACATTGTGGGTGGGCCACACTGTCCCAGCTGTCCCCAGCCCACCCCCAGATGAGTACAAAGGGGAGAGGGTTGGGGAGAGTGAGGAGGGTGGACTGACCAGCAGAGGGATTCTCATTTTCCCAACCCTCTAAACTGGCTCCAAGTGCCACTTGTAAAATCAGTCCCTCTGGCTTTCCATACCAGCTTCCAGGAGCCCGGTGGGCAATCATCAAACTGATTTAAGATTCTGGATTCTCAGAAAAAGCCTGAAAGAAGACAGGAGCAGAGACGCTGGGGTGTTCTCCACTGGACACCCACCCCGCTCCTCCTGGGCACCAGGTCTGCCCCGCTGCTCAGGGCCGCCCAGGTACGCGCGGCCCAGGTACACGCGGCCCGGGTACGCGCTGCCCGGGTACGCGCTGCCCGGGTACGCGCTGCCTGGCCGCGGCACTCACCATGGGAGCCGCCGGGAGACCAGCCTGGAAGAACAGCTCTCCCACAGCCTCCTCGCCGACCTCCCGGGCAGCTTTTCCGAGCTGTCTCTTTGGCTAACACAGGAGCTTTGGAATGAGACAGGGAGAGAAAGCCATGAGTGGTGGGGGTGGGGGACCTCTCTCCAAGCCTATTAAAAATCTTTTGTGTGCCATAGAATAAGTCCAGTCTTGTCCGTCCTGCTCCCCCAGCACTTAACTTTTTCAGGCCTGATGAGCATAAACGCTTCAGTTAGTCCATGAAACCAAAGACCCTCCTTGGCCTTCGACTGTGTCTGGCTTTCCTTTATGTGACCATCATAATTAGGCAGTGGCCCGACCCCATGGCCCGAGGTGCCTGCTCCGGCTCTCCGCGCCCTGCGCTGCCTCTGCGGACCCACACGCTGTGCCAGGCTGGCAGAACAGCCTGGAAGGAAAGCCCGTTGTCAAACAAATCATCGTTCTGGGAACACAAAGCCGCGGGGACTCTGGGGGTGCTGCTGACACTGGGGCCGGCAGCATCAGAGAAGCCCGTCTCCTGTGTGGTGCTGAAACCCCAAGTTTGGAGACAGAAAGCTGGCTCGTGGCCAGCAGCAGAGGCGGCGGCAGCCACCTTATCTAAATAAAGGGAGAGGGCGAAGAGCGCAGTGTTATCACAGGCGCACAACAGGCTCCGCGAGGGGAAGGGGGTGGGTGGACGCTGCGTGGGTGGTTTCGTGTTGCGATTTTTTTTTCTCTTTTGTGGCTGTTGTTTTCTTTTTTATCTATTCACTTGTGTAGTAGTCAACAGCCCGGCGCTTGGCAAAACCTGGCAGCGATACCCTCCCGGCCCTTTCCAGTCCAAACGGTTCCTGTCAACTTTTACAACCCTGCGCTAAAGCTCCAGGCACGTCTCTTATTGCCAGCGCCAGGTTATTTATTTGCCCTGCCTGTCTGGCCTCACATTTTTCACGTGTGTGTTACCCCTGCAGTTGCTTCAACTTCCCTCCGGCCCTTAAAATGCCAGGAAACGCCCAGTCCAATGCAGAGCTGGGAGGTGTTCTAGCATTTCATGTTTTTAAGATCCTGCACTGGTTAATGTAATTTTCATCTCCATTCAGCTTTTGACCTGAAGGAAGAGGAAGGCTTCTCCATTGTGAAAACTGCTCCCTTTCACTGGAGACCATTGTTACTAATAATAACCTCACCAGGCGTACCTTCAAAGGGCCCGCTGTATGCCCCCTGCCCACAGAGGTTAGGCACACACACGACTCAGAGGGGACACGGCTGGCCCAGGTCTGTGGATGAGAGCCACTCCTGCAGCCCCATTCAGGTTCTGGAACCCTGGTCATGTTCTGGAACCGGGCCTTTCATTCTTTTGTAATCCTTTACACAAACAGTGTGTGTGTGTGTGTGTGTGTGTGTGTGTGTGTGGCTTTGAAATCATCCCCAAAAATAAATAAATAAAAAGGGTTTTCATGGTTGAGCCTGACCTGGTGCAATGCAGAATACATTATTTCTTTCAGAGTGTGGATAGCAGATCTGCACGTGAAACACAGATCAAACACGGCCCACAAAAACAATGGTAGGAAGCATAACCAGAGTGAATTGATTCCTTGATCTTGCTGTACCAAAAAATTAAAGAGAAGCACTCCTGGGGTTTTTAACCCAGATACGGCTTCAGCCACAGCCGTGTTTCCCGTGTTCCGGCATCTCTTGTTCTGGCTCCCTTTTTCCGTGTATGAAATGTGGGATGGAGTAAGCAGTGTTGAGCCCTGCAGGTCCATCTGGGTTTTAAAAAGAATTAAATAGCTCCATTCCTTCATCGGCAACACACGCACAGGTATGTGCGCCCGCGTGTGTGCACGCACGCGCACACACACACACACACACACACACACATACATACAGGCTTGTTTTACCTTTTCCCCAGATCTAGACACTAAACAGGACAGACTGCCACTTCCCCCAACAGGACACCAAGAAGAAGAAGGCAGAAAGGGCCCTGTCAGGCATCAGAAAAAAAAATTCTTGAAGTAAAGAAGGCTGTAATTCCTAGCCTGAGGCCTGTCCTGCCTCTCCATCCCCAAGTGATGACATGGCCCTTTCGCTCTCAAAGATCTGTTTAAATATGTAGGTGGTCTAGCTCAAGTCAGCTGAGGTTTATGTCGGCATTGACCCCGGGCTGAACCCAGCCCTGAAGATCCCGGATTGCCCTGATGGCTGAGTGCTGGAGGGTAGAGTTTGCAGCCCACCACCAGCCTTCTGAAGGGCCACCAAGGCCACCCTGTAGAGCTGGTCAGCTGCAGCCAGCGTCCTCTCCTGACCTCTGCTCTAATCCCGAGGACGCCCTTTATTTAGACAGCACAGTCCAGCCTGATCCTCAAGTCCCAAATTCACTCGTTGGAGACAAGCCGGGGACAGCCACAGGCTGGCTCCAGAGGGCTCCCCAAAAGAGACCTTAGGAGGGCAGATCCGGCTCAGACAGCCTCTGGCTGAGATAGAACCGAGATCCCAGATTTGAGTCTCCAAGGCCTGAGTTCTAATTCCAGTTCTTTCACTGGCTGTACCCATGGGCTACTCTCTCACCTCCCTGATCCTGATGTCTGCATCAGTCAACTGGAAGAGGAAAGGCCATGTGAGGACAGAGCCGAGAGAGACTGGAAGATGCTGGTCTTGAGGTTTGGAGCAATGTGGCCACAAGCCAAGGAAAGCCTGCAGCCACCAGAAGCTGAAGAAGCAAGGAAGCAATTCTCCCCTGGATTCTCCAGAGGGAGCGAGGCCCTGATGACACCTTGGTTCTAGCCCAGTGAGATGGATTTCAGACTTCTGGCCTCCAGAACTGTGAAAGAACAAACTTCAGTTGTTCTAAGCCACTGAGTTTGTGATCATTTGTTACAGCAGCAATAGGAGACTAATTCAGGTTTTACTGAGGGCCACTGACAGGCCTCCATTAAATGATGCTAGATACTGTGACCTGGCTGTCTTATCTGAATGGACCTTCACAACAAGCTTGTAAAGTCGTGGACAAGGCAGACATTATCCCTTTTACTGAGTAGGAATTGGAGGCTCCCAGAAATTTAAGTGTCTGTTCAAGGTCACATGCTGTTTGGTGGCAGAGCTGGGACTAGAACAGAGGTCAACCAGACTGTGGTGCCTCCCCCCTCTCCAGCACCCACCATGCCCTACGTGCACCATCTCCTATATGGACAATTCTAAGCAAGTGCAAAGGAGGGATCAGCCCCCAGTGGGAGCTGGGCAAGGCCTCCGAGGGCCTGGAGGACCAGGGGACCACCCTCCACCCCTCCTTGGCCCTGGTGTTTGCATTTGGACACGTGCTGCAGCGGAGGCGTGTGGGGGGTGGAAATCCCATCCCGAGTTGCATCTCTCCTCCCAGAGGAGAGGGAATCTGGGGATGTGAATTCTCCCTCAGTGACTCACCTCCCAGCCCTGTCAGGCCTCCCAGGCCTCAGATTCCTCTGCGGTGACATGGAAATACTAACAGGGCCGCCCCCTCCTCGAGGAGCTGTGGGATTAGCGAATGCACGCCTGTGCAGAGATGCCGGGTGAGTTGGTTACCCGCCTGCTCTGTGATCGGGACACTCAGAACAGGAGGGCCTCGGGGAAGCTTGCCAGGGGCACCTCACAGAGGGCCCTTCTCAGTCCCAGGGAAGGGCCAGGGACAGCCAGGCACCCTCAGGACTAGACTTCATTCTCTCTCTCTCTCTCTCTCTCTCTCTCTCTCTCCTGTCTGTTCTTTCACACTCCTTCACTCTCACTCTTGCGTGCCTTCTTTCCTTTCTCGCTCTCGAACTTCCTTACTCTCCAGCTCTCTGGTGCACCTGAGCTCCCCGTTGAGATCTGGCTGAGGCCAGACTCCCCCTGAAATGACCTCCTTGCCTAACCTCCTCCTCTGCCTCTCCTGCTTCTCTCACTCCCTCACGGGTTTTGCCTGAGAGCACACTCTCCATAAATCATGTGCACATAATTCTCCAGCTCAGGCTCTGCTTCTCGAGAATTCTTATCTGAGATCCACATTAGTTTCAAGGGAAGCAAAACCAGTCAAGATGTGCCCCTGCCCTCCAGAAGCTCCTGGCCTGGTGGGAGAAGCGGCATGGCAGAGAGCCCAGCGCTCTAGGTGCTGTGATACTGGTCTGCTCAGCCCACCACAGAGCACGGGGGACGTGTGGAGTGTGTGGGGGGTAATCAGGGAAGGCTTCATAGAGGAGGAGGCCCAGGGTAATGGGGAAGCTGGAGATTAAAAAAAAAAGGGAGTAGGAGCAAAGAGAGAGGTGAAAAGGGAGCAGAGAAAAGACAGGGCCGCAGTCTAATCCACCAGGGTGCTGCCAGCTGCTGCGTGTGGGGTGACCAGGGTGGTGGCACAGGGTGGTAAGGCTGGAGAAGTTGCAGGGTCTCATCACAGCAGGCCTCTAGGGGCTCAACTAAGAAGTTCCAACTTTCTCCTGAGGGCAATAGGGAGCCATCAAAGGCTTTAGAGAGAATCAGGCTTGTTTCTGAGAGCTTTCCTTGGCAGCAGAGTGGCAGGATTTGAGTGAGGCAGATGAAGACAGGGATTTGGACAAGATCGCCTCTCAGGTGACTTTCAACCTGGAAGTTCTAAAGTCTCCAGGGAAGACACGGAGAGCTGTGGGACATGGAGAAGAAAGTAGGGCAAGGGCTGGCCAGTCAACTCCCCTTGACAGCAACTATCAGGAGAGATGGCGAACAGAGCAAGCATCAGGCAGAGGGCCTGCCTACGTGCTGGGCTTGGTCACACACTGCCAGCCCTGACCCAGAACCATTCCCACTTGGGCCCATCACGTGGCCAGGCCCTGAGGCATCCAGGGCTAACGCACAGGGCAAGAGGACAGACCGGGACAGCAGAGACAGCAGGGCAATGATGAACTGGGGAGAAGCTGCAGGAGGCCCCGGGATGGAGCCAGGTGGGTGCAGGACCCCTTTACTCCTCTGAGAGGTATGTCTACTTGGGTCCCTCTCCACTTCTGCCCACAACTCAGCCCTGCACTCCTCCCCTCTCCCCTGGTTGGGCCAGCTGGGGAGAGGGGTGCTCTGGACACCCAGGCAGGGCTCAGATCACCCCTCAGAGGGAGGCTCGGCCTGTGGCCTCTCTGGAAGCCTGGTGATCTGGGATAGCAGACAGCAAATGGCTGGGGTGAGGAGGGGGCACGGCCAGGGGACACTGCTCATTAGAATGCGGTGCACTTCCGCCAGCCTCTCTCCAGTGCCCCCGCCACTCTTGCCAAGAGCTGGGTGCAGAGCTGCGGGGAACAGGGCAGGACAAGGCGCCCAGAACCAGGAGTCCCGGGAAGACAAGGAGATGCTTGTCAGAGTTCTGGGAACCGGCGGAGGTGGCAGGGCCCAGGGCGGGCCCAGGCTGCCTGCAGAGGCGGGGCGTGAGGCAGCACCAGGTCCCTCAGCACCCCGTGCACTGTCTTTTCTGCCTGGCTCCCTCTTCCTTGGCTTTCTAAGACCCTGTGGCAGAAGGAGCCGCCTTTATTTCTTTCTATGTCATTCTGAAAACACAGAGAACTCCTCCTGAAGGGGTGGAGTGGGAGGGTGGGGGCGGGGCGGGCCAAGTGAGGCAGGCAGAGTGGGGGTCTCCACTGTGCAGCTGTAAGCTCTCCTCGCCCCTGCCCTCCAGGTCTTCCCAGTCTGATCGGGGGAGACAGAGACGGTCACGAGCACCCTTGGTGCAATCAGATATGGAGATGAATGGCATCTATACTTAGTAACCCGGGAGAAGTGATAGGGGGGAAATAGTCACATAGCACTCACCACGTCTCAGGCACTACCCTGAGCAGTAGACATACTTTAACTCGTTTCCTCCTCGCCACGCTCTGAGGCAGGTGCTAGTGCTTGCCCCATTGTACAGACGAGGCAGCCGAGGCACAGAGATGTTGAGTAACTTGCTCAAGGTCACACAGGTAGAGTGGGATTTGTCCCAAGTGGCCTGGCTCCATCCAGAGTGTGCCTCAAACGCGAAGCCAGACAAAAGGAGTAATGACCTCTCTTTGGTCTTTGCTGCGGCATTGGTGCATGGTGGAGAGCACCGGGCCTTGAGTCAGGTAGACCTGTGTGACTCTAAGTGGCCCTGGGCAAACCCTTTGACCTCTTTAAGCCTCAGTTTCTTCACCAGGAAAATGTGGGTAGCAACAATCCAGCAGCTTCCTGAAGGCTAGGAGTAAATGAGTGGAGAGGTGTGGGGCTCTTAGCACAGAGACCACCAGCAGACAGCTTGATTTGTGTGGGCCTTTAAGAGCCTCAAGGCCCTTTCACATGAACTCATTGGACTTGACCTTGACTGAGGCGGAGCCAGGTGGGGTCTGGGAGGGCCTGGCGCCAGGACCCCTGGAATGATGAGGGCTTCAGGAATGAATGAGGGTAGTTCTTCCTTCTCCCCAGTAACAGAGCCAGGTCCCCAGCGCGATTCCCCCAAGCCACCTACTCTAGTGTCATCTCACCCCCACAGACTTCTGACGGATCACACAAAGCATGGGTCACCCCGTCATGAAGGGTAGGCCAAGCCTCTGCAGCCCCAGCATCCAAGACCAGAAGCCCCAAATCAGCCACCATCCAGATGACAGACCTGAATCTGAAGCCAAGGGCAAGGAAGGACAGGCTCTAGAAGGGAGGGAGGGGAGCCATGCCAAACCCTCCCGCACCCATTGAGGAGCCGCAGAGCCAGCCTGGGATTAGCTCCCCACAAGAAAGCTGCCCTCGGGCCCCACCCCCACATGGGGATTTACAGATGGCTCCCTGATGCGGATCTGGGCCCTCCCTGGCTGGCTTCCACCAGCCTCAGGTGCAATTAGGGGGAAATAATATGCAGACAAGAGCTGGGACCCGTGCTGCTGTGGGCGGGCATAAGCCTCTCTCTCGTGGGCTTCAGCCCTAGGCTGCTACCCGCCCCTGTGACCTGGCAGCTCCGTGACTTTGCATTGGCCCTTCCTTCCCTACCCCATTTTGTCTGCCTGGAAATATCCATTTCCAGTGCCCATCTCCTTCAGGGCAGTTTGTCTACTGAAATCTCACACACACACACATATACACACACACACAAGTTAATCTTCCTTTCCTTATAACCAGGTAGTGGCACGTATAAACCTTTGTTGAAGAGAATACCACACGGTGGTACTTTTTTTCCTTCGACCTGGCTACCCCCCAGTTCCAGTTATCTATTGCTTCATAACAAATTACCCACACCTTAATGGTTCAAAAAACAGCAACATTTATTTTGCTCACCAATCTGCCATTTCAGACAGCTCGTCTCTGTTCCTCTTTGCATCAGCTGGGGCAGCTAGAAGGTAGGGCTGGCTCATCGGAAGGTCCCTCTCATGTCTGGGGGTTCACACTGGCCACTGGCTGGGATCTCAGCTGGGGTGGGGGCCAGTGTCCCTCCACGTGGTTTTCACGCGTGGCCGTTGGGCTCTGTCCCAACTTGGCAGCAGGTTCCTAATGGAGCGCCCCAAGACGAGGCGGACGCTCTAGTCCCCTTTATGGCTTCACCTCACATGCCACATAGCATTTCTTCTGCTGCAGTCACAGGCCCTCCAGTTCCCAGGGAGGGGATGCAGTCCCCACGTTTCAGTAGAGCAGTGTCATCAGCCAATTGGAAGACAAGCATGTGAGATGGCGTGTACTGCTGCAGCCATCATTAGAAAGTACAATGCACATTCCCTTACGAGACTGCGTGATCCATGAGGACAGGTGGCATTAGATGGTGCTCAAAAAAAAAATCCTTGCAGAGCCCTGGCCGGTTTGGCTCAGCGGTTGGAACGTCGGCCTGCGGACCAGAGAGTCCCGGGTTCGGTTCCCACTAGGGGCACGTACCAAAAAAAAAAAAAATGTTTGCAGAAGGAAGGAAAGGATTGAGGGAGCGAAGAAGAGAGAGAGGAAGGGAGGGGTTTTATAACAAAAGTGCAAAAACTCTTTAGTGATGGGAGTTACTGAGGGGATCACCTAGTCTAATTCTCCCATTTTACAGATGAGAGCACTGAGATTCAGAGGTGTACACGCCCTGTCCAAGGGCACAGAGCCAGCTCAGTAAGATCTAGTCTCTGAGTCCCCCTTCTCCCCCTGGTGGGAGAGGGAGGGCCCCTTGACACCTACATGAGGTCTTGGGCCTGCCCAGTCCCCAGAGCCAGTGCCATCTTGGCATTTGGGGAGCATGAGTCCTGTCCTTGGGCTCGGTCTCTCCAGACTTTGTTTCCCAGGCCAGGTCCTCACCATGCCCGTGCCTCAGTGCCTGCTTGCCTCCCCATGTGTGGACTGGACTGGCGCCAGTGGCCAGGGCCCACCTCCCCCTGCCCTGGACCTGCCTGAGGCTGTCAGCCTGCCTGGGCTCCTACCTGTCAGCCCATCCAAGGCCACTTGACCATCAGATCCCCCGAACCTTCTTCCCTACCCTGCCCCAGACAGCATGGGGTCAAAGAGAGAGTCCTGGCTCGGGGGTCTGACGGGTATCAGTCCAAACACAGGCTCAGATGGGTGTGACCCAGGACATGAGGCCTCCTGGCAGGCGAGCGGGGTGGATGAAATAGGATCCATCCCTGAAGGACTCACCAGGTCATTGGAGGGTTCAGAAATAGCGGTTCCTCTTCTCAGCCTTTCCCTGATCCTCTGTGGCCTCGGGAGTGGCAGCAACGCCCAGCTCAGGGCTTTCCTAGGTTCCAGAAGATGGAGCTGGGGAGAGAAGAGGATGCCTGTCCTCTCAGCTCTGGCCAGAGAAGGTAGCAGAATTCAGCCTGTTCAACTACTGTCCTCTGTAGAGGGGACAGTGACCCACCAGCTCTTCTCCCTCAGTCTGACCAGAACATCGCTCAACATCATGCAACTCCCACGACACCATTTCTATAAACCCCAAATTGTCCAGTTATCTCTTGCTGTGCAACGAATGACCCCAAAACTTAGTGGCTTAAAACAACCATTTTATTATCTCTCATAGCGTCACGGTCAGGAATCCAGGCAGGGCTCAGCTGGGCAATTCTTCAGCAACCTCGGACACTGACCAGGGTCTCTTGGTGGCATTCCTCCAGGGGCTATGCTGTCGGGAGGATCCAAGGCGGCTTCAGTCCCGCGCCTGGTGCCTTGACAGAAGAACCCAGGAGGCTGGCTCAGCTGGGCCTCTCTCCCTGGCCATGGGGTATCATGACCTCTCCACAGGGTCTCGCCAGCCGCATGATCCAACTTCTGACACAGTGGCTCAGGGCCCCAAGAGACCAAGGCAGGAGCTTCCAGTCCTCATAAAGGCTAAGCCTGACCCTGGCACAGCCTCACCCTGCCATCTTCCATTAGTCAAAGCAGCTGGTCCCAGCTCAGCCTCAGGGAAGGGGTTACAGACCCCAGCTCTCAATGGGAGAAGCATCAAAGCATCCATGGTCCTGTTTGATCCGCCAGAACCAAATGACCTTTGGACCTGGGGCCTGGGCTCCTGGGTTGGTCTGTCTGCCAGCCAGGCAGCTGTGTACCCAGGGTCACTCCCATGACTCACGCCATACTGAGCTTGTTATGGGCTGAACTGTGCCCCCACCCCACCCACACTCATAAGTTGAAGCTCTAAAGCCCAGGACCTCGGAATGTGACTGCGTTCGGAGATACGGCCTGTAAAGAGGGAAGTTAAAATGAGGCTCGTAGGTGGCTCAATCCAATCTGACTGGCGTCCTAATAAGAAGAAGAAATGTGGACACACAGAGAGATACCAGGGATGTTGGCACAGAGAAAAGGCCATGTGAGGGAGGACACAGTGAGAAGGTGGCCATCTGCAAGCCAAGGAGAGAGGCCTCCGGAGGAACCACCCCTGTGACACCTTGTTCTTGGACTTCTGGCCTCGAGCACCGTGAGAAAATGAATGTCTGTTTAACCCATCCAGTCTGTGGTACTTTGTTATGGCAGCCCGATACAAAACTCCTCCGGGTAATTAATACATTGGCATGCTGGTATGTATCACTCTCTAGTGAATTTGGTGAAGAGTCTATTACTCAACTGCTTTGAGAATTTGATTAACACGACTGAGGTTCACAGAATGGACCGTGGAACAGGGAATCCAGTTCTGATCTTGCAAAGGTGAGGCCTGAGCCAGGTCCCCTGGGGAACCCAGCCAGGTGCAGTCAAGGCGTATGGCGGCCCAGGGCAGGCAGCCGGTCAGCGCGCACCTGTCCCCACCTCGCCCACCATTCCGGGGTCTGGGGAGGAGAAGTCGGTCTCAGGGGGGCCTTGACCAAGACCCCATGACCCTGTTGGAGAGAGGCTGACGGGACAGATAAAGGACGGGGGTCTGACGTTCAGCATTCAGAGTGTCTAGACATCAGCAGGGATGACAGAGATTTGTCACGTGTACCATAGAAAGCTCTTCTACGTCTTCTGTCCCCTTGGCACTTCGCACGGCCTCCTGCACAGCTCTGTGCTGCAGTTTCTTCCCACTCCGCGTGGGATGGTGCTGTTTGACCCCAAGAGAAAATGATAGCCTCCAAGATGGGGTGTCCACAGAGAGCTTGAGTTCCAGGAAGCAGGAGATGACTGCAGGGGCAGCGACCATGGTTACTGCTGTGGTTTCCAGCAGCGGCACCTCTCCAGAGTGACGCAGCTACGCTCACCCGAGGCCCAGCTCATCTGCCCCACCCCTGCCTAGGCTGAATCCCAGTCAGTGTGTCCCACTGTCGCCCATGGGGTTGAGTCACTTGGTTAAGGTTTGATGTGTTCGGAAAAACAAGCAGAGCACCAAGAAGAAGGTGACAGCCCTGCTGGGAGCCCTGCCTCTGAGGGACAGGACACCAGCCCCTGAGTCACCAGCTTGGGCCTTGTGCTTCCAGCAGAAGCCACCTACGCAGCCACTGGCTAGGGGAGGAGGGGCCATTCAGGGGCCGTGTCACACAGAGCAATCGCTTCCTGTGGCTGGGGGAGGGGGACTTGGCCAGATGGACACCCAGCAGAAGAGGTTTCAGCTCGCCCTTTCCAGAAGCGTGACTGAGCTGCAGTGGCGAGAAACAGAGGAGGGACAACCGCGAGGACTCACAGCGGAGGCCCAGGTTCGGGAGCTCTGGCAGGGAGCTCAGCCCTGCCGAGGGCCTTGCAGGCAGACGCTGCTTCCCGCCTCGCAGCAACTTCCATAGAGGATGCTTTGTTGCTTTCGTTTCACTGGATAAAGGCAAACTGAAGCTCAGAGAGGGGAGGTGATAGATTCAAGGTCACACAGCTGGTAAGGGGCAGCGCTCAGATTCAAAGTCAAGACTGTCTGATGCAGTTTCTGTGCCCTTCAGTTCTACTCTGCTATGCCGCCAGGGTAAGGAGGCGCAGTAGAGGGGTGTGTGTGTGTGTGTGTGAGAGAGAGAGAGAGAGAGAGAGAGAGAGAGAGAGAGAGAGAGAGTGTTTTGGAATCATTCACTCCAGAAATAGATTTTGGAACAATACAAATAATAACTTAAATGACACTTCACTATTTTAAAAATTCATCAGCAGTTCCTGGCATGAGGGAATTTCTCAGTGGCCCTGATTCACGGCCATGTTCACGAGCTTCTCTCTTTTGATCCCTCTTCCCTCCCTGCCCCTTTCCTTCCCCACTTGCAGGCCAGCCCCTGGAAAATTCTTTCTAATTTATTAGGCAAAGCAATCCAATCTTTACTTACCCTCACCCACCCACTCAGACCAACAAGGCTCATCAGAGTAGAGTATACAGATATTGAATTAATGTTGTACACCTGAAATGTATATAATGTTATCAACCAAGGTTACCTCAATAAACTTAAATTTTTTTAAAAATGTTGCAGCCCTGGCTGGTTTGGCTCAGCGGTTAGAGCATCGGCCCGCGGACCAGAGAGTCCCCTGGGTTCGGTTCCCGCTAAGGGCACGTACCTCGGTTGCAGTTTGTCCCCGGCCCCGGTTGGGGTCATGTGGGTGGCAACCAGTCGATGTGTCTCTCTCTCACATCGATGTTTCTCTCTCTCTCTTCCTCCCTCTCTCCCTCCCCCTCTATCTGAAGATAAATGCAAAAATGTACTCAGGTGAGGATAACAAAAATAAAAATGTGGCAGCCCGGCCCGTGTGGCTCAGTGGTTGAGCATGGACCCATGTACTAAGAGGTCGCTGGTTTGATTCCTGGCCAGGGCATGTGCCCAGGTTCCAGGCTTGAACCCCCATAGGGGATGTGCGGGGGGCAGCTGATAGATGTTTCTCTCTCACATCAATGTCTCTATCTCTCTCTCCCTCTCCCTTCCTCTCTCTCTAAAAATAAATTAAAAATTTATATATATATATTTTAAATGTTGCAATCATTTGACGCCAGCCAGAGAAAAATGCTCTGGTCTCTGCCCACCCCACCCTCTGCTGCCTTTCTTACTCTCCACAGTTTGAGATTCTTTAAATTGGAAAAAGGCCAGCATCAGCTGTCTGGCTTTACAGATGAGGACGCTGAGGCCCAGATTGGCGACATGGCTTGTCCAGTGCCAAGGAGCACATTTCTGGAGATGTGGGGCTAGAACCCAGGCACAGAAATGCCTGGATGTTATTTAGCCCAGTACTTAATATTCTGCGGGTTGAATCTGCAGGATTGACTTTGACTGTTGCAGTGACAGGAAGCTGTATTCATTATCTATTGCTTGGTAACAAATTGCTCCAAAACTTAGCAACTTAAAACAGTAAAGGTTTATTATCTCACACAGTTTCTGAGGGTCAGGAATCCGGGAGCAGCCTGGCTGGCCAGCTCTTGCTCGGGCTGCTGTCAAGCTGTTGTCTGGGGCTGCGGTCTCTTAAGACCACACTCAGGCAGGAGGACGCGCTTCTGAGCTCACTCACGTGGCTGTTCGTAGGAGGCCTCCGTTCCATGCTCCATGGGCCTCTGCATAGTGCTACTCATGACATAGCTATCCCTGCCTTCCAGGGAGCCTCAGAATTCCTCTTCCCTTCCCAAAGAACAGGCACCTCTTGAAGCTACTCAGCTCACACTGGAAGGGACCAAAATGTGAAATGAAAAGGGCCTTTTTCCCGGACTTGAGTGACAAAATGACAGTTGCATGTCCAGTTATCTTGGAACTCCCGTCTTCCTTCCCCTTTTGTAGGGGCACCCCCCCCAACACACACACACACACACACACACACACACACACACACACACACACACAATCTAGAAGCCTTGCTCTGCTCCCTCTCCTTGTCCCTCTGACTCTCTAGACTCGATAGTACTAATCCCAGAGCAGCTCCATTTCACTGAGCACCTACTATGTGCCAGGCTCTGTATCAGTTAGCTAGAGTTCCCGGGTTGCAAACAACAGACACAGATTCTCATGAACTCGGGCAAAAGGGAATTCCCTGGAAGCTGACTGGAGATTGGCGCAATAGATTGGAAGTCTGGAGAAGAAAGCTTGGTGTGGCAGGGCCAAGGCTGACCCAGAGACAAACAATGTCTGCCCTTCAGCCCAAGATTCAAATGCCAGGCAAGAGTATAAAATGGCGGAGCCACTTTGGATAATAGTCTGGCAGCTTCTCACAAGGTTAAACACAACTACCCTACAACCCAACAATTCCACTTCTGGGTATTTGCCCAAGAGAAATGAGTATATGTTCAGAAAAATATTTGCACAAGAATGTTCATAGAAACTATTTGTAATGGCTCCAAACTGGAGTCAACTCAAATATCCAATCAACTGGTGAAGGGATGAAGAAATTGTGGTATAACCTTAGAATGGAATACTAGCCAGCAACAGAAAGGAATGTGCTTCACAGTGCTCCCAGCAATGTGAATGAGTCTCACAGATGCTATGTTGAGCCCAAGAAGCTGAACACATGCTATATAATTCATTTTTCTAAAATCCAAGAAGGCACAGAACTAACCTACGGTGGCAGAAATCAGAACAGGGGCTGCCTCTGGTGACCAATAGGACTGACCGGGGAGGGGACAAGAGAACTTTGGGGGGGTGATAGAAATGTCCTATATCTTGACTGTGGTGATAGTTCCACAGATGCATATATTTGCCAAAACCCATCAAACTGTACACCTTCTGCGCATTTCAATGTATGCAAATTAGGCTTTAATTAAAAAATTAAATTAAAAAGAATCGCAGGCAGGGCTTGTGCCAGAAGCTGGAGATATGATAGTGAACAGGGCACTGTCCAGAGGGAGCTTCCGTCTGGCCCCAGCGCTAATAAATGACAGAGCTGGGGGCAAACTGAGATTCTCCTGCCTCCCAAGTCACTCCCAGCTTTCCTCTGTGTCGCCCTGACAGCACACCCCAAAGCAGAGTGGGAGCTCCGGGGAGGTGGCAGGCAGCTGCCCCAGAGGCCAGAGGCCAGAGGCCCTTCCTCCAAGGGGCTGCAGGCTGCCCAGTGCAGGCTGGCCCCTCCAGGCTCAGAGCCTGCCCTTGCTACCCCGCAGGGACTGCCAGGCCTTCCTCTCCTCTCCCGAAGATTTCCGGCCCCCAGACCTCACACCGAAGGGAAATTTCAATTCTGTAGTCTTTCTGAACAGAGGAAATAGAAAATACTCAGGACCAGAAACAAGAACATTATTCTGAAAGTACCAAACTATTCAAGGATTTTCTTACTAGCCATTCTGGCTAGTTCAGAGACAGGCAGAGAGAGGTCTAACTAAATAAGAGGCAGGGAGCCCTGGCCAGTTTGGCTCAGCGGTTAGAGCGTCGGCCCGCGGACCAGAGAGTCCCGGGTTCGGTTCCCGCTAAGGGCACGTACCTCGGTTGCAGTTTGTCCCCGGCCCCGGTTGGGGTCGTGTGGGTGGCGGATTAAAAATAAATAAATAAATAAATAAATAAGAGTCAGGGAGCCCCGTGAAGACTGGAGAGATAGGAAAGGCCAGGCATTGTCTTTGAAAGGGTGTGGCTCGCTGGTCACGATCTGCTGTCTGTTTGATGAAGTCCTCAGAGCATCACCAGACAGCAGTCAGCTCCTTCATGACTGTTCGGGCTTTTCCTCTCTGACCCTTCAGCTCCTAGAGGCTAGAGTGGCCAGAATAGCCCACCACAATAGACACGGTTACCCACAAAAGGCCCAAGTCCCCCAATCCTAGCCAGATAGCAGCATACCAGGGAGTGTTCTCAAGACCACCAATGTAATTCCTTCCATCGTGTAGCATTTTGCAGCGTATGTCATTCAACTAGCCCTACCTTTGTGAGGTCGGTATTACTTCCCCTAATTGACAGATGGGGAAACTGATTCTTTGAGAGACTGTTGTTTTTGCCCTGAGAGACACAGTCAGGAAATAACAGAGTCAGGGTAAGACAGTTGACACTCTTTTTTCCATCTTTTTTTGGAATGTTGGAAATTTCCTCAGCCCCAAGAACCTCCTAGAATGGTGTGGTTGACCAAGGACCCGACCCCTACAGCAGGCAGCTTCTAGGATGACCCCCAGCAATCCTCACCTCCTGGTCTTCACACCCTCTGAGTATGGGCTGGAATGAGGGACTAGCTTCTAACACATGAAATAGAGCAGAAGTGATAGGATATCCCTTCTGAGATTAGGTTACAAAAAGACACTGACTCCCATCTGTGGTTTTCTCTGGCTCACTCACTCTCTCTCCCTCAGTTCAACAACCGACATGTCAGGACATTCTGACAGCCTATGAAAAGTCCCATGTGATGAGGGACCAAGGCCTGCCAACAAGCACGTGAGTGACCATCGTGGAAGTGGCCCTTCCGGCCTCAGTCAGGCCTGGGATGACTGCAATCCTGGCTGACACTGTGACTGCATTTCCCGACAGACCTCGAGCCATAGCCACCCAGCTAAGCCTCTCTGGGCCCTAAGAAACTGCGTGAGATAATCAATGTTTGTTGTTCTAAGCTGCTAAGTTTTGGAGTAATTTGTTATGCAGCAACAGATAATTAACACAGCTCATAACTAAAGCCCTAATCGTACGGCACCGATAACTAATACCCCTCACCCCCAAGTCATCTCAGGCCAGAGCATGTCACCCTGGCTTTGCTGGCCTGATACACACACACACACACACACACACACATTCTCACACATGCACACACACACATCTCCTCCTCTGATATCTTGGCATATTTGACTTCATTTCCTTTTCTCATTTTTCTCTCTTCCCCTTTCCCTAAAAAGCCCGTCAATGTTGGTCCTCCCACGTGGAGAACATTCAGAATTGCAGTTGCGCTGTCCCAGGAGAAGGCGAGCCTTGAGGGTCCCTACGCTGCACCAGCTACCTTGGCTGCCCGGAATACATCCCCCGTGCCTTTGGCGTGACTGCCTTTGTTTCAAGCACACCCTAAATTGCCGCTGTGCCAAATGCTGAATGTGACCAGAAATGACACAGGATGAATAATGTGACATATAATTATCACCACATTTCAGATGAGGGCAATATGCATTTTTCTCAGAACCAAAGGGATGCAATTTTATTTTGTAACACAAAATGCTCCATTTGGGGGTCAGGTTTCGAGCAGCCCTTCATTCTGAAGCAATTTCACGTGAATGAAAGCATTTGTATTCATGCGCTGTGTAATGTGTATTATCCCAGCCCCAACTCCTGGGGTAGACTTCTCCGTGTGAGTCCAGCTCTTTCCAGTGAACCAGCCCCAAATCTGAACATGAGAAGGTGACTACGAAGATGTTTTTCACTTATTCCAGGTCTCTGATCTTTGTCTTTTTCTCTGCCTGGTGGGGATGTAGCAGCTTCTCTACAGACTGCTCCCAGACTCCAATGTGGAGACTGGTTCTGTAATGCCCAGAATAAGACCATACAGACCATAGTGTAGCATTGACCTTCTATCCCTGCATGACAATATCTCAAATCCACCACCACCACCAAAGAAACACTCTAAGCCAAAGACACCAGTGAGATTAGATGAAGGCCCACCCTAACAGCCTCATTTTAACTTAATCACCTCTTCACAGGCCCTATTTCCAAATGCAGACACACTCTGAGGTCCTGGGGGTTAGGGCTTCAACATATGAATTTGTGGGGGTCATAATTCTGCCCATAACAGGAGGTGACCCCAGAAGCATGGTGAGAGGCGGGAAAGTGAAACTGGGGAGGGAGGATGGCCATACAGGATGCACTGGTGAGCAGAATTTTCTTGTGGACAACTGGGCCGTGGGCCCTCAGGGGACCTCTGGGAGAATGCACAGAGCACACTACAGAACTGTCCCACTAAAGGGCAAGGAAGCTGGGACACCAATGCCAATGGATCCCATGTTGGTTAAGAGTTCATGTCCGGCCGGTGTGGCTCAGTGGCTGAGCGTCGACTCATTGCACCAAGAGGCCACCAGTTCGATTCCTGGTCAGGACACATGCCCAGGTTGTGGGCCCAATCCCCAGTGGGGGGCATGCAGGAGGCAGCCAATCAAAGTTCTCTCTCATCGATG
Organism: Tadarida brasiliensis; assembly: GCA_030848825.1. NCBI lineage: Eukaryota > Metazoa > Chordata > Mammalia > Chiroptera > Molossidae > Tadarida > Tadarida brasiliensis. The sequence goes on along the minus strand of CM061280.1, from coordinate 103,853,611 downwards.
TTTCTATCTCTCTCTCCCACTCACTTCCTCTCTCTCTAAAATCAATAAAGGGAAAAAAAAATTTTTTTAAATAAATAAATAAGAGTTCACTCCTGGCCCTGGCTGGTGGCTCAGTGGTTAGAGTGTCGACCTGCAGACCAATGATTCTCGGGTTTGATTCCGGTCAAGGGCACGTACCTCGGTTGCGATTCATCCCTGGCCCTGGTCGGGTCATGCGGGAGGCAGCCACTCGATGTGTCCCTTTCACATCGATGTTTCTCTTTCTCTCTCTGTTCCTGTCTCCCTCCCACTCTATCTGAACAAAAATGGAAAAATGTCCTCGGGTGAGAATTTTTAAAAAAAGAGTTTTCTCCCTGGCATTCCCAGGCCGAGTGCTCTCCCACGACGAAAGAGCACCCCTAGGTTGAGATGGGGGAGGCCTTGGGTGTATACAGGAATGGGCTGCAGGGGAGACTCCCCAGCAATTTGGAATAACGGGCAACCACCTTGAAAAGAGAAAAGAACATCGACAGTTTTCCCCCAGGTTTAAAACGATTCTCATTGAAAAGTCACAAGGATAAAATGACACCAACTCAGAACAGGACCATCGACTTCAAGCTCCTTGCTCCACAAACAGGCAGCTATGGTCCAGCAAGGTTACCCGACAGGCCCCAAGTTGACAAAAAGGAGGAGAGAAATGAGAAGGAGACCCCTAAGCTCAGACTCCAGGCCAGCGCTCTCCTCACGCCAACAAGCTGCTTCCTCGTGTTACTTTCTTTCTCACTGAGCAAGAGCAGGCTTGGATTTAATAGTCCCTTTGCTGGCTAATAAACTCTCAGCTCGCCAGAAAATGCAAATGAACAACACAGAAAATCTAAGAAAGGTCAGCGGTCATTCCCTTCCCGACACACACGGTTTCCGCCTCCAGAGCAGCCAGATGGAGACTCCAGGAGCCCTGCGGAAAAGCGAGGCCACCCTCCAGTCACAGAAGAGCCACGCCGGAGCCCCAAATGCGTGCAGAGGAGGCTTTGCGAGCTGCACGATCTTGCTAGAAATACGCCAAATTCTTCTAGGGCCCCATAAAGTTCCCCCAGCCTACAGAGTAGCAGACTCTGCCTAGGGAGTCTGCCCCACCAGGAACAATAAAACCAGACACTTTTATAGATCTCCCAAATTTATGTTGCTCATTTATTCCTCACACGACGACCGCGTGAGGTCGAGATCACCGGCCCCATTTTATGGATGAGCAAACTGAGCACCCTGGCTAGTGAATTTCATCTAGAACCATACAAAGTAAGCACTTGATCTTGACATTGGAATGCTCACTCAGTCAGGCTAATTTCCTCCAAGGCAGCCTGTAAGGGCTGATGGGAAATCAAAGCTCTCTCATTCTCATCTCTAAGGGACACCAAGGGCTGCTGGCACCAACAATGCAGTTAAAGCTCATGCGTCTCTTAGCGGGGCCCATGAGCTTTCTAGAACGTTCCAAGAGCAACAGCCCAGCAGTCAGTCCTGCAGAACCACTGCTGGTTATGAGCTACAGCAGAGCAAATAGAAAGCTACCAGTGCTCACTTTCAGCCTGAGAAAAAGGAAGATGGTCGCTCTCCTGGCCACCCCAGAAACATCTGAGGTCGGCTGAGGAGGAAGACGTTGAATTCCAGGACTGATAACCACCGAGTTTGTGGAATCTGTTCACTCCTAGGCCTAGGAAGGATGAGCAAGGCTCCTGCCAGGGGCCAATCAGCATCCTTGGTCTTCAGATGTTGCCTGTAAGACGCAGGTCAATAGAACATTTATCTAACTGCCACTTCATCGGTCCATTCATTTATCTTTCATTCAACAAATATTAAATGCCTACTTTGTGCCAGGCATTGTTCTGGGCACAAAGGACATAGCAGTGAACCAAACAAACGAAATCTCTGTTCTGACAGGGGAGGAATGGGTAATAATCAAGATCAATAAGAAAGATGCATAATATAATCTCTTAGGTGGTAAGAGCTAAGGAGGAAAATAAAGCAAGAAGAGGGACGGGAGAGCTGGGGAGAGGGAATTCAGTTCTCAATAAGACAGTGGGGCCCTGGCCAGTTTGGCTCAACGGTTAGAGCGTCAGCCTGCGGTCCAGAGAGACCGGGTTTGGTTCCCGCTAAGGGCACGTACTTCAGTTGCAGTTTGTCCTGGGCCGTGTGGGAGGCAGCCACTCGATGTGTCCCTTTCGCATCGATTCCTCTCTCTCCCTCCCACCCTATCTGAATAAGGCAGTGGGAGAAGGTGTTACTAATCAGATGTGAAGCAAGGGAGGGAGGTAACCCTGTGGATGACTAGGGCAAGAGCATTCCAGGCAGAGGGAAGAGTGAGTGCAAAAGGCCTGAGGTTGGATGTGTCCAGAGAATGGGAAGGATGGCAAGGAAACCAGTCGACTACTGTGGAGTGAGTGAGGAGTGACAAGTCAGAGAGGTGACAGGGCGCATTATTTAGATAGTCATAGGAGAAGAGGAGAATGTGAGGCCACATTGAGCACAATGCAAAGCCACCAGAGAGTACTGAGCACAGAATGCCATGATCTGACCTGGGTTTTAACAAGATCAACTGGCTGTTGTGCTGAGAGTAGAATGAAGAAGCACTGAAAGGAGAAGCGGGGAGAACAAGGCAGGGCCCCTGCAATAATCCAGGAGAGAGAAAGTGGAGGCTGCACCAGAGTGGGAGCAGTGGGGGCATGCTGAGATTCTAGATCAATTCCGAAGGTGCAATCTACAGATGTGTTGAAGGATTAGACGTGGGTGTGAGGGCGAGGACTCCAGGATGATGCGAGGCTTTGGGACTGCACAGTGGAAAACACAGCTGGGGCTGGAGCGGGCTGCAGCAAGAGCAGGTGGGGGGGTTGCTAGGTTTCTGATGTCTGCTAGACATCTACATGGAGAGGCTAGGGGGGCAGTTGAATAAATGAGTCAGGGGTTCATGGGGGATGCCCAAGCTGATGTTATACATTGGGCGTCTTTAGTTTATAGGGGCATTTAGAGCCATGAGACTGAGATAGCATGAAAGCACAGAATGGGAAAGATGATGATGGGGGAGGGGAGGGGGAAGGAGAGAAGGGAAGAGATCCAAAGACCTGAGAAAGGCCTCCTGCAAGCCACACCGCAACAGGTGACAACAGGCTTCGAGAAAGTCCCAATTTGGCATCTCTTGGCCTCACTCAAGGAACCACGGACCCCAAGAGTAGACAGACCTCAAGGTCTAGGAGTTCAAGGCTAAAGGAAAAGACAACAGGTCAGAGATCAGCCTCTACCCACAGGGCACTTCTGGGAAACAAGGCCCAGCCCTCACTCGTAGCAGACAAGACACCTTAGCTGGCGGGGATGGGGCTGTGGTGCAAGGAAGCCGTTGGTGTGCAAAGAGCAGGGTGGTGATCCCCCTGGCGCAAAGGACCCCTTTCTGGTTTTGCAGTTGGCTGGCTTAGGGCAAGGCATGAGTGCTGAGACAGGCTGTTCAAGGCTGGTCCACAATGATCATTGCCAGTTACATGGGTCTCTGATTGACTAAAAAACAATAAAATGGATGAATGCATGGCTTAACAATTTATAGACAGACTCACGCGGTGACACCCGAGCTGCCTCTGGACCGTAGAACAGCGGTGATCTGAGAGGGGCTGGAAAGAATCATTCCGGAAAGAAAGAAATCAGAGTCCCAAGGGCCACAGCACAGTGCATGCTGGGCACACAGTGGCTTGGGGCTGTGGAGACGCAGAGGGCAAGGATAATTGAGACTGGAGTGGTGGGTTGGAGAGGGGGTGATAAACCACCAAAAGAAACTTGGCCTTCGTCTCCAGGCACTGGAAACCCCACAAAGGGTTTTCAGGAGGGAATAACAGAGTCCAATATGCCTTTTAAAGAGATCATCTAGGTCCGGCTGGTGTGGCTCAGTGGTTGAGCATCGACCCATGCACCAAGAGGTTGCCAGTTCGATTCCCGGTCAGGACACATACCCAGGTTGTGAGCCAAAAACCAGTGAGGGGCATGCAGAAGGCGGTCAATCGATGTTCTCTCTCATTGATGTTTCTATCTCTCTCTCCCTCTCACTTTCTCTCTCTCTAAAATCAATAAAGGAAAAAAAAATTTTTTTAATAAAAACTAAAAAAAAAGGGATCATCCAGGCAGATTGGAAAAGGATGGGCCAGGCAGTAGAGAGGCCTGAGGGTAGGGGGGCGTGAATCAGTGACTTCCCCTCTCAACACCCCTCCAATGGAATCCAATAGGTCAGAAATCTGGGGCCTTCCCCACATAGCCACTGTCAACCTGGGGGCCCCAGGAGAGACATCGTAAAAGAGGACCTGAGGAAGAAAGGATAGGGACCTACTACAGGGGAAACCTCATCCATCAGCCTTCTGGCAGCTGCTGACAGTGGGCCCTTGGGAACGCTGGTGACAAGGGATCCCAGGCCCGGCGGGAGGCTGGAAGGTGAGGCGGGAAGGTGCCCTGGTTCTCAATTCTGCCTCTGGCCAGCCCAAGAACAATCATGGAAGCCATTGCGGGGGGAGGGTTAGTTAATGGCAAGAGTGGGTCTCTGGGGAGGGACAGGGCACCCTGATTCCACACAGAAACATTGATCCCCAGAGGGGAGGACTGTCCAGAGCCCTCTGGGTATGCACCCCTTCCTCCATCCCACCTGTGTGCTGGGAAGATGGATAATACGTGCCCAAATCAACATATTAGCACCTACTGAGTAAGAGAAAGCAAAGCAGGGAAACTGAGGCCTAGTCACCTCAGCTGAGCTCCATGCTGAGAATTTCCATCTAGACCCTGGCGCAGCCCTGGCCGGTTTGGCTCAGCGGTTAGAGCATCGGCCTGCGGTCCAGAGAGACCCGGGTTCGGTTCCCGCTAAGGGCATGTACCTCAGTTGCAATTTGTCCCCGGCCCTGGTTGGTCGTGCGGGTGGCAGCCACTCGATGTGTCCCTTTCACGTCAATGTTTCTCTCTCTCTCTCTCTCTTCCTCTCTCTCCCTCCCACTCTATCTGAACATAAAATGAAAAAATGTCCTCGGGTGAGGATAAAAAATAATAATAATAATAATAGACCCTGGCGCAGAGTGAAAGCACCTCCTCCCACCAGCACAGCCCCTCCCCAGAGCTCCATCACTCCTTTCTCGCTATTATTCTTTGTTTCGCACTAGGATCCCTGTCCTGGTTCTGCCGAGGCCCTCGTGCTGGTGTTAGCTCTGGTCTACACTGCAGGCCTGGGAGATTAAATCCCTTCCTCAAATCCCCCAGCAAATCAGAAGAGCACTACGGTAGCCACGATCCCCGAGCAGGGAGCAGAGAGCAAATCCCCGCCCAGGCACCAAGGAGCCCTGTCTCTGGTCTCACAAGGCCTCCGAAAGCCACTCGGGCCAGCCCAAGATTTCATTAAAACCGTTCGGTGGCCTGCATTTGCTGCAAACCCATTAAACAGTCTCCATAATCCATTCATACATAAAAATAAGGGAAGGGGAAGGAACGCGGTCCCACAGGATGTGTGTCTGGGAGAAACAGTTTCCATAAAAATCCAAACAGAAACGAAGTTCACGCGGAGGTTTTGGCTGCAGTCACTTTTTGGCTTCTGGAAATTCTAGCCAGGGAAAGATTCCCTTTGTGGCCCGTTTAGAAGTTCCCCGAGTCAGAGTCACAGAAATGAGGGGAGGGAGAGGGGCTCCCGAGTCTGTTTGCTGACCACCCTGAGACTAGACTGAGGAGAGAGAGCAAATGACAGGTTAACACAGGCTACCTCAGCCACCCCAAAGCCAGGCCACTGGGCTGAGTGTCCACAACAGCTGCGGCCATGGAGACACTCCCAGAGCTTTGGAAAAGGGAGGACGACTCTAAGATTTAAATAACCCAGGCAGCAGGATCCCTGTTGCTTCCCATGGGAAACTGGTCCACAGGCCAAGAAACCCCACCAAAGGGAACCCTTTCCACAGGGCTGGGGCCAACAGGCCCGCCATCGTACGCACACACGCACACACCCACGTGGTCTTGCAGAAGAGAAGGTCAGGAGTCGTTACATTATTGTTTTAATAAGCTGGTAAACCAGTATTTTTGTTCCCTGTCATCTTTAAAAGAAAAAAAAAAAAACACACAGAAGAATGCAGCTAGTTTCTTAAATTAGAGATCTGTTGTGTAATTAGTCCATTTTATCTTCTGCGAGTTGTCGCTGTTTTCCCTCTGTGGTTTCCAGAAATGTCATTGGCTAGGCTTAAAAGTAGGGTTTTTTTTTTTTTTTCCCTTCCAGAGAAAAATTCTATAAATATTTTCTCCCTTTTAGCATGTTTTAAATTTGAACGACATATTGTAAAGATAGCAAGAGTTATGAAAGTCTCTCTTGGCCGCCAGTGAAATGTGGTGGGAAAACTTATTAGAAAGGGAACTTCTGTCCACAGAGAACACCACTGGGCCACTCCCCCCGGGGGTCCAGGAGCCAGGGCACCCCAGCTGCCTTTGCTCACTGGCACTCGGGCTTCAGAGCTGGAAAGAGGGGAGGGCCACTCTCAGAATGAGCAGGCACACTCTAATTAGGGAAAGGGTGTCCCTTGCTGATGGTCACAATTCTATCCTTCGTGATTCATTTCTTTGGGTGAGATTTTAGGCCTGGATTTTGCATAGTTAAGCATGCCTTAATGGTGTTTCATGTTAAAGTACATACCCTCTTCCCTAGCAAAGGTATGATATACCACATGTGAGTAAAAACTTATGTAAAGGGATATTCATAGCTAGGTTATTTGTAGCTATAAAGGACCAGAAACAACCTGAATGAATATCCATTCATAGGAGACTGGTTAAATAAAGTCTGGCACCTCCTCATAATAGAATGTTATGCTGCCATTAAAAAGAACACGATAGAGCTACAGGTATTGATGCGGCGTGCTCTGTGAGACAGCGTTAAGCGAAAAACAGGATGCACAGAACTGTATCGTCTGTTAATAGGATGCCATTATTTGTCTTTTTAAAAAGGATATATATGTGCAACCTTGTATTAGAAGCTGGCAGCAGGGGTGGCCTTCAGGAAGGGAAACAGTCAGGAGGGCGACTGGCTTTTATATGTACATCATGCTGTTTGTTTATACTGTGCTATCATTTGCAGTTTTTGAAAAGGGTATATTTACATACAATCATATACATACATCTTCTTCTATGCCTCGACTATCTCTGGAAGGATACATAAGAAGGGGGGAGCATCTCTTGATTCCAATGTAGGCCCTGGAAGTAATTTGACATTTTAAAGAGGCTGTTCTATCTGGCTGGGGTGGGCTGATCCTGGGCAGGTGGTCTGGGCCCTGAGAAGGTGGGAGAATAAAATTTATGCTGTTCTGTGCAGCTTCAGATCCGCACAAGGAAGCACCAACATGGGCGAATGCACCCAACGCTACGCTCCCAAATGTCCCCAGGTGTTCCTCCTCTGGGACCCACAATACCCCGTGCCTACTGCCTTTACTACATGTTGGTGATAACGTATTTGCCCGTCTCCACCCCTGGACAGGGTGCTCCTTGCAACTGAAGATGCATTTTACTGCTCTTTACAGCCCCAGGGCCTGTCACAGTGCCTGAGCCAGTTAAGCCTGGACATGCTATGGGGCCTTGGGCAAGTGACTTAACTCCTCAGACCTGTTTCTTCATCTGTAAAATGGGAATGATACTAATCTCTTCTTCATAGTGCTGGTACACAGATGGAGTTAGATAACAAATGTGCCTGTCCAGTATAGTGTAGGCTAGCTAGTATTTCAATAAATGTTTATTGAGTGAATAAATTCATCCCACAAAGCTGAGATGGGTTAAAACGCAAATACTTCCGATGCTAACGTTCCGGCCCAGTCGCCAGGTAGGAATGGGTTTATCAGATAACTTCTCAAGTCCCCTTTGATTGCCTGGGAATACCGAGTATCCAAAGAAAGACAACGGGCCCCGAGGAAAGAGGGTGCTTGCCGAGGACAAGGAGACACGTACTGATGAACAATAGCAGCTACATCACTGAGCACTTGCTGTGAGGCAGGCACTGCGCCCAGCTCTTACAAGTCTTATCTGATTGAACTCTCTCAGTGACCCCAGGAGGAATCTGTGATTGTCCCCAATTTACAGACCAGGACACTAGGTCTCAGGGAAAGGAAGGGAAATAACTTACTTGAGTTCCCATCACGGAGTCAGCATTTGAACCCAGTTCTATCTGACTCCCAGACTCAGTGCTGTTGATCAGCCTCCCGGCCTGCCTGCTGGTGGGCCTCCAGGTGGCTCTGCGTAGCCCCTGGCTCGTGAATGCCAGCTGTCTCCATCTGTCACACCCCAGAGCGCCGGTTCACCAAGCACCAAAGAAATCTTCATGCCAAAGGGGCCTGAAAAGCTCTTGGTCACAGACGAAAACCAAATGTCTGCCTGGGCCTGTGCGGTTGGTGGTGGCCGAGCCCTGAGGGGCACGGCCCCTCGAGCCGTCACCTGGAGGCCGCTGACCATTCGGAAATCACTGAGTTCTGAGAAGAAATCGATCTCGGCGATGGGGAGTGTGCGGGGTGGGAGGAAGGGAATCCAGGCTGTGTTTTCTTTCTCACTCTAGCCCTGCTTAAGAACATTCCAGAAGTCCTGGAAGAAAACTCACAACTCCCCAGGGAGGAATAGACTAAACTGCAGGGTGTCTGGCAACTTGTTCTCAGCCAGGCGCTCCCAAGAAGGACCTGTAGCTGTGTCCCTCAACCCCCACCCCCAGGCCACCTTGCCAAGGTTTCACTGCATGTGGACCCGGGGTGCAGAGAGCAGCGGGTGAATGGGAACAAGGAGACACCCAGTGCCTGCATCTACACACACACACACACACACACACACACACACACACGGGACGTGGCTGGGTCCCCGGGAATTGTGAGGGGCCCACACGGCAGGGGAATAGCCTCCTCGGGTGGCCAGCAGCCTGCCGGGTCTCCCGCCTGCTAGGAGCCGGTGGTCCAGCCCTGGCAGGAGACTCTCTTGACCTGCCCCAGCGAGACCACAGGGGAAGGTTCAAGCTGCTAAAATGGCACAGCAGAAGGGAAGTAAAGGGCATCGGAATGCTAGACAATATTTCAATTTTGACTGGTTTTGTGTTTCCCTCAAGCTAAAGTAGTGCCGTTTCCAGCACCTGAGCTCCTACGGGAAAGAGAAACGTTTCTGTTCACCAGCCCCCTTCGGAAGGGAGGACAGAACACACAGGAGTCAACTGGGGGAGCTGGCGGTGAACTGGCCACCCGTGGCCAGGAGAACCATCTGCCTGTTCACTCGTAGCCCAACAAATGGCCAAACAAAGATGAGCTTCCTAGTGACCCCGACAGCTGAGAGCAGCCAAGGCCAAAGTCCATGGTGGGAAGCCAGAATGTTGACACCCTCTAGCTTACAGGTCAACGTTGTTCTCTCTCTCTCTCTGCAGTCAGCAACAGCACTGGAAGCCAACAAGCAGATGGAGTTAGTCCAGAAGTCAAACTTTCAGAGAGCAAAACTTCTCCGTCTTCAAGGTGCACATACAGATTGCCTAACAGCGAAAGATCCGGAGGCCACAGTGGACCTCAGACCTCACAGACTTTAGGAACAGTCTGCTGTTAGAAAGTGGTCTAGGTTCGCTCTGGGGAGCTTCTGGGAGCCTGGATCCTGTGTCCTCTTTGGAGTAGCCCAGGGCTTGCCCTTCAGCCAACTCAACCCTTAAACATTGAAGTAGGCTAGGGTTCCTTGGTTCTGAAGATAGACTGGAATCCCAGTTCTTCCATCTACTAGCTGTGGTCTTTGGTTTTTTTTCTTGGGTTTTTTTTTTTTTTTTTTTTTTTTAATCTTTATTGATTTTAGACAGAGAGGAAGGGAGAGAGAGGGAGAAACATCAATGAGAGAGAACATTGATAGGCTGCCTCCTGCATGCCCCTCACTGGGAATCAGGCCCACAACCTGGGCATGTGCCCCGACTGGGAATCGAACCGGCGACCTCATGGTTCATGGGTCAATGCTCAACCACTGAGCCACACCAGCCCAGCCTACCTGTGGTCTTTGGGTAAGTTATTTGAGCTCTCTGAGTTTCACTTTCCTCTCTGCAAAATGAAGCTAATAATACTACTGATGTCAGGGCGGCATCGTGAAGTTTAAAGAACGTAAATGAAATGTTCTCAATGTAGCCCAGTGCCTGGCACACACTAGGCCCTCAAGAAATGCTAGTACCTCTGGCTCCCCAGAATCCTGGTGTGGGATAGCCCAGGGCAGGCTTGCTAACGCTCAAAGCAGCAAGACAGCTGCCGACATGAATTCTAGTCACTGGCTGACTTTCCAAAAGGCCAAAGTGAATTCTACTCACTGCTGAATTTTCCAAAAGGCCCTCTGAGTCTACACATCCCAGGCTCTGTCCCAAAGAGGAAGCCAGACCCTCCTGCTCATCAATTCATCCCCACACCTTCCTTATCACAGCCCATTCCAGGTCTTGATGGCACACCTTCTCACTGCCCTTCAGATTGGGGGACAGGGATGGGGGCTCTCCCTGGGCCCCCAGCAAAGAAGGTACCCATCAGCGGGGCATAGAGGAGCTGGGTTCCTGAGCCCAAATAGGCCGCGGTCACAACCGCAGCACACACAGGTAATGCTCCAAGGGGCCTGAGCTCAGACACAACTTGAGGGGAAACTGCAAAGACTGAGCCATTGTGCTTATTGGCACCATAAATCACCAACTACTGGGTCCTGCTGCACCTCCCTGCCCCCGCTCGCTTCCAACCAAGCTGTCCCCAGCCCCTCCCCCTGCCATCCGCCCTGTGAGACTCCCCTATTCAGGGGCCACAGATAACCGCTCACTTACAAGCGAGATGAGTTCAGCTGAGTTTATTTTTTCTCCTTCTTTTTCACAAATCTGAACTGCCTTTGTTCCTGAACAATGAGGAGTGTGCAGCTGTGGAAGGTGGAAGGGGACGCAGGCCAAGGGTGGGGTGGGTCGGGTGGGGTGAGGAGAAGGGCTTGCTTGCTTGCTGTGCGCGCCTTGGACCACCGCTCTGCTGAACACTGACTCCTGGCCAGCTCTCCTCGAAGCTGGCGTCTGTATCCAGACCGTGTTCTCTATTACACTGTCCACAGCACTTGCTAAAAATCGGTTACAGGGTTTGATTCAGCCAAACCGGATGCAGGCCTGGTTCCTGCGTGCATTTGGGAAGCTGGGGTAGAGTCTCTGGCCACATCACCCACTGACCCCCACACCTGTCAACCTGCTTCCTCCCCACGTGCAGAGCAAGCGTCACCTCTGAGGATCTTCTCTCTCCAAGGATGCTGCCACCAGGCAGTCTTCCTGGTTTCCGCTGCTTCAGCAGAAAAGACCAGGCATGCAGAGGCCTTCTCTTTCACTAGAGAGTCTTTGGTTTCATGACCTGGGCAGAGGAGACGCTCCAGATGTGTCCTGAAAAGCCCCCCAAAAGTACAGAAAAAGTCCCAAATCAGGGCCAAAGCAAGGAAGAGGGAAAAGGATGGAGGAAACTGTCAGGGCACAAGACTCCATCACAGATCTAGAATTTGAAGGCCCTCCCATGTGCACGGGCACACACACACACACACACACACACACACACACACACACACGCAACACGGGGCATATCTAAGATCTTCATAGTTATCATCTCTAGGTAAAATGGGGTTATAGGGGACTTTGATTTACCTCCGGATCCCAGCTCCCCTGGACTACCTGTGTGTTTTAGGGGAAGTTATCTAGTCTCTCAATGCTCAGTTTTCTCATCTGTAAAAGGGGTCACAGTAGTACATACATATCTCAGTGTGTTGTTGTGAAAAGTCAATGAGATTACCCGTATCAAGATTTTAGAGCAGGGTCAGGCATATATAGTCACAGAATCAATAAATATAACAATTATAACTCTTTCCCCTATATCCTTAGCCTAATACAAAAGGTATGCATGGATTTTTAAATTTTATAAAAAAATGTTTTGTTTGAATTCAAAAAGTGATGATGTGCTTAAAGAAATTCAAACAATTTTTAGGGGAAGAGGTGCGACCGTCTCACCTCGTTCCTGTTACTGCTGTTCTCCATAGAAGGGCCTGTCACCTCCTGGCTATAGAGCTCAAACCCCTCTCCAATACCCTTATTTACACTTTGCTTATAAGTGACATATAAGCATCTTCTCATATGTTGTTGGTTATTTGTGGGGGTGCCTTCCTACCCCACCATTCTCAAATAGTCCACTATGAGATTTCACCTCAGGTTTTTATCGTTTTTGGTAATGTTTTCATTTTCATCTAGCTGGTATTTATTTTTCTGTAGGGTGTGAGATTGGATCCTCCTTTTATGCTAGTATTGCTCACAACTAATTTCTTAAGAAGCTATTTAAAAAGAAAGGCCCTACCCATACACACACACACACACACACACACACACACACACACACACCAGTTATGTGTGTGAAGCAAACAACCAGCTTAGTCAATATCTGGAGAGCAAAGTGCAGGGGCCCCTGAGTGGGATGTCCAGGCTAAGAAGCCCTCGAGTCCGAGCTGGGCCCGCGAGGCTCCTGCAGACTGGGGCAGCCCCAGCAAGCGGATGTCAGCTGGTGAAGGGGCTCAGGCCATTTTTCAGACGCAGGCTTCCACCTTCTACCCTGCAGGGCAGGACAGGTTTTCTGACCCACCGGATTCAGGAAATTGTGGATGTACTCCTGGCTCCTCACCTGCCCCCAGAGTGTTGCCAGGAGACCCCACAGCTTGGGCTTGGCGGGAGGACTTGTCCACGGACCCGCATTCCAGGGCACAGACAGAGAGAGAAGGTAAACCCAGACACCAGGAATGCAGCCCGCCCCTGCAAAATAATGCTGCTAGCAGCCCAGATCCCCATCATAAAAGCTTAATATAATTATGCAGGAACGAGGAACTTCCGGTGGGAGTCAGGATAAAGGCATTCTAATAAGGCGAGGCTCCCCCGCCAGGCAAGGCAGCCCAACCGGAGGAACAACTTGGCCCCCAGACCCCCACCCTGACCCTTATCTAGCCCACCCAGAGCCTACAGGAGGCTCAGGGCTGAATTTCCAAAACAAAGATCCCATCCACCCCAGAGCATGAGAGGGGCATGGGCAGCCTGAGAGCCACCAGGCACTGTGACCTGCCACCCACCATTTATGGGGCCCCATGGGCCTGAGCCTTGTCTTCTAAAAACCCCCAGGCTGCCCCAGGATGGGGGAGGGGTATTCAAAGGCCTGGAAGTGAGAAGTACAAAAAATGGAGGGCTTAGGAGCCCAGAGGCTAGAGTGAGACTACCTGAGTTCAAATCTTAGCTCAGTCACTTCCTAGCTGTGTGACCTTGCACAAGTTACACACCCTCTCTGTGTCTCCATTTCTCATTTATAAAATGAAGTTAATAGTACTTACTTCATAGGTTTATATGAAAATTAAATGTACTTGGAACAGTGGTAAATGATGCATAAGTGTTTGCTGCTATTATCATTACTAACCCTTGTGAACTCTGAGGACTAAGAAGGGCTCCTGGTGGCTACCTGGGCTCAAATTTTTTAAAAAAAAAATTTTTTTAAGGAGTGCCTAGCAGCCATTTCTGCATAGGGTCCTCTCACGCAAATTGCACTTCGTGGAGAAGCCTCTGAGCTAAACTGCCTCCCGCACTGTCTCTGCCATCTGCGCTAACCCTTATAAAGGAGTTCCTGGAGTTCCATTACAACCAATAGGACTGAGGCTTTCCCCATCCGATCAGAGTGACTCTAGTCTGACCAATCAGAGACCAGGGGCGGGGACTTTTGTCTATATAAGTGGGGTCCACTTTGGCTCAGACAGCACACTGAAGACTAGCCTAAGCTTGGAGTGAAACAGACCAGCACAGCCCGGCTGGTGTGTTCAGTGGTTGAGCGTCGACCCATACACCAAGAGGTTGCTGGTTCGATTCCCGGTCAGGGCACATGCCCAGGTTGTGGGCCCGATCCCCAGTGGGGGGCATGCAGGAGGTGGCCAATCGATGTTCTCTCTCATCCGTGTTTCTATCTCTCTCTCCCTCTCCCTTCCTCTCTCTCTAAAATCAATAAAAAGAAAAAGAAAAAGAAACAGACCAGCACAGAGCTGCCTAGCTGAAGAGGGGCCTGGCCTCCGGGGCATTTTCATGGCCGTGCTATAGCGTTATCCAGCTGTAGCACTATACGCATGAGTATATTATCATCAAGCTGTTGGCACTAACAGTTTCCTTCCTCACTGCACCCCAAATTGGGAACTCCTGCTAGCGCAAAGCCATTATTATCCTTCCCTTTCCTCCTTACTAGCTGGAATGCAGTCATGATGGCTGGAGCTGGAGCAGGCATTTTGGTCCATGAAGTGACCTTGGGAACCAAGGCTATACATAGTGGGCTGGGCTACCAGGAACCTCCCTGAGTTGGTGGAACAGAAAGGAGTGTCACCTAAGATCTATAGGCTAAAAGGAGCAGAGAGAATTAGGTCACAATAGCTTTCACAACCCTAGCTCAGAGTCCCAGCTGCTCAAAAAGGGAGGCAGCATCTGCCTGAGAGTAGTGGTAGAATAGGAAGGGAGAGTCAGCTGGTTCATTCTGTGGAGCTTCTTAATTAAATGTCAGGAGAGCAGTGCTGACTTGAGTAGGCAGTGGGGAGCCACTGAAGGTTTGTGAGCAGAGGAGTAGCAGGATAAAAGTGGGCCCTAGGAGCTTGGCTGCCAACAGTGAGCTGATGAATGGGAGGAAGTGAGACTTTGCATGGGACCCCGGTCAGGGGCCATCACACAAATCCAGGAAGGAGAGGAAAGGGCTGCCCTGTGCTGGAAGTCACCAGACCTGCAGCGATGTTTCTCTTTGCCAAATGTATGTTTGCAAATTGAAACATTATTTCTGAGCCCCACCCCACGTCTTGGGCTGCTCCGGGTTCCTCTTGCATCACAGAGTCAGTGAAGTTTCCAACCTGAGGTTCCTGAGCCAGCAGCCTGGAATAAACAGCAAACCTGATGCCTGAGGCTGCATTGGCCCTTTGGCAGAATCCGCAGGTCCTAGTTGGGAGCAAAGGTGCCCACAGGGAATGCCACCTCCCAGACTGTGGATGGGGACAAAACTGGGTCTGAAAACTGCTGGCTTTACACCCCTGCAGAGTGAGGCATCTAAAACAAAACAACAACAACAAAAACAACGGAAGGAAAATCATGCTTCACGCAGCAGGGCTCAGGCTATAAACATGATGTTGGGCGAAAGAAGCCAGACACAGAAGGGGACCATGCTGGATGATTCCATTTTACAGTTAAAAAGCAGGCAATCAATCTCTGGTGATAAAGGCCAGGAGAGTGGTTGGCTCTGTGGTTGGGGGGTACTAACTGGGAAGGGCATGACAGAACCTTTGGGATGATGGGGAAGTTCTATATCTTCATCTGGATGGTGGTGGCATGGTGTAGACATGTAAAAATCCATCAAGGTGCACACTTAGTACACTGGACACGCTTTATCTATTTTATACCTTTACGAAAAAATAAAACTACCAAAAGGAGAGGGATCTGCCTGGAGGGGAAGGGGGTGTTGGTACCCAAAACTAACCTTTTTATTTCTCTTCTTATCAAAGTCCGATGCAGAAGCGGCAGCTCCTTTGCCCAGCTCTGCCAGGCCTTTCCTGAGGTCTCTCTATTAGCGTGGCTCTCCAAGGCTGAAATGCAATTAGGGGAAAACAATGTCTGTGGCCCAGATGCCACTGCGGAAGTGACCAGGAAGAACAGCGGGGAGCGAGCAGGCCCCCTGGGAGGGGAAAGAGAAAGCAGACGCAAGGCAGGGCTGCTCCAGCCAAATATTCCAACGTCCACAGACGCATCTTTTTCCTGGAGCCCGGGGAACACTGTCATGGAGCTGAGGAGCCAGAGACCTCGCAGGGGAAGAAGAGGTGGAATCCAAGCCATCATCAAGTCTCCAGCCACTCAGCTGAGGCAGCGACACAGGACGTGTTTAAACATAAATAAACGGGAGCAGGGAAAGGGAAGAGAGAGAGAACAAAGGCAGAGGGAAAAGGCAAACAAAACCAACGGCTGGAAACCAAGCCCATCTCTCTCTGATCTGAAGTGCTCCTGGATCCTGTCTGTCCAAAGACATTTCTGGACCCTGGGCTCCGGGGAGAATTCAGAGACCCCTCAAAGTGCCAAATTGAGGCCTCCCGAATTGCCCCAATGCTCTAATCTAATTTGTCCCATCAACTTCCATTTCAAAATGGCTGCTACAATTTCATGGCATCTTGGACTTCTGTCATTCCTGCCTGCTGTCTTAGCCCACTTGCCCAGTCTTCATGTCCAATGTGGGGAATATTTAATTCACAAAATTGCTAAGGCTGGGAGCCTTGCAATTTCAGTCTTTCCAATTATGGTAAGTATTTCCAGATCTGATCCGTGCACTCCAGATTTAGATTTCTTTTCCCCCAACGCAGACCCTGAAATAAGGATCTGGGTACAGGTAGTTTATCTGAGAGGTGAGCCCAGCACTCATGAGTGAGACAGTGGGCAAAGAGACAGGGCAGGGAGGAAAGCCAATGAAGGCTGCTTTGCTGAGCAGGTTTCCACTGTGGACGACTGTGGCTCAGTTTTGCTGGGGACCCTCAGAGAGACTGTGTAGAAGACATCTCTAGACTGTCCTCTCAAGGGGTAAGGGAGCTGGGGTATGTATCTATCCATCTCTATCCCTCACTGGAAGAGGGTCACTCCTGAGCCATTAATTCTTGGGCATTTTAGAACTGCCTCCCCCGCCCCACCCATGAGTGTGCATGCGCACATGCGCGCACACACGCACGCAAGCCATGGTCTTAAAGCCAGAGAACACCTCAGGCAGGAGATGCAGGAAGCCACTGGCCTGTAAGGAAACAGTCTGCTGTGACCTCCAGCACGAGCCAGCAGGGCACCGTGAGCACCTGCTACATCTAGTCACCATATAGAGGAGCTATGCTCTACTGCTCTGAGATGCTAGAAACAACTCCCAGGTTTGCCCACTGCAATGCAAGCAACACAAGCCCTAGTCAAATTAGCTGACAAAAATGGGAATTTACTGACTCTCTTAACTGGGGAGTATGGGGGAAAGAATGGCTTCAGGCATAGCTGGATCCAGGGGCTGAAGTGAATCCAGAGCTCTACCTCCCCTTCAGGGCTTAGCTCAGCCTGACTGTAGACTCTCAGTCTCAGCAGCACCAGATTCACGGCCTCCTGGTTTAGCAACCCCAGCAAAAGGAAGAGGCGCCCTCCCCAGGGGCTCTGGCAGAGTTGCCCTCAGGAAGATTTCAATTGGCCTGGCTAGAATCACGTGCCCATTCCTTAACTAATCGCTGTGGTCAGGGGACTCGGACACTCTGATTGGCCAGGCCAGGGACACTTGCTCCATTCCTGTTGCCACAGAAGAGTGGGCCACCATGATTGACAGCACCTCGTGCTACAAGGAATCAGACATAGACCACTTCACAAAGAAAAATCACCCCCACAGAGGATTGACTTGCCAAAGGTGATGTAATTCACCAGAAGCAAGGCCAGGACCTTGACCTAGCTGCTTGATTTCCAAGCAGAAGCAGCTCATTATTAAAGAAGAAACACAGATTTGGTGCCCCAACAACCAAGCTTGTTGTGCAATCTTGAACAAAGGTCTTAGCCTTTCTGAGCCTCAGTATTCCCATCTATAAAATGGGACTAATAATACTTTCCCACAGGATCTTTGAGGTGATTCCATGACATAACCAATGGAAAACACTCAGCATGTATGCCTACTGCATTACTGCCCTTCTCCAAAACCACACATACTCTTTTTTTTCTTATTTATTTTTTAATAAATTTATTGGGGTGACATGGGTTAATAATATTATATAGGTTTCATGTGTACAGTTCTATAATACATCATCTATCACACATCTTTTTCCAGCTTCCAACATCCTCACAAAACAGGGGCGGGGGGAAGAAAAGTATCCATGAAGTCTTGAAACCTTTCCAAAGACATTTTGAAGGACAAGGAGAGGTGTCTATAGAAGGTTATCTATTGCTACATAACGAATTACCCCAAAATTTCGTGGCTTCAAACATGTTTATTATCTCAGAATTTCTGTGGGTCAGGAATTTGGGAGCAGCTAGACTCGGTGGTTCTGACTCTGGGTCTCTTGTGAGGTTTGAGTCGAGGTGTTGGCCTGGGCTGCAGTCATCCAAAGGCTCAACCCATGCTGGAAGGTCCGCTTCCAAGACAGCGCACTCACATGGCAGGAGGCCTCGGTCCTCACCACATGGGGCTTGCCATAAGTTAGCTGAGTGTCCTCACCGCATGGCAGCTGGCCTCCCTCCTGGGGGGAAGAGTGTCAAAGAATGTGTGGACATATCTTTCAAAGCACCACAGTGTCCAATGCAGGACAGAGATTCTACCAGCTGTTTCCTGCCTCCTCCCTTACGCCTGTCCAGCTGGGCTCCTGACCCCTCTCTCACTGTGCATGGGTCACGTGATCCATGAAAGCAAAGTGCAGAAGCAGTCAGGGCTTGTCTCAGGAATGGCCATATAGGTCACGCAGAAGAATTGGGAAGAGCAGAGTGCCGCGGGCTATGGGTGGTGGCCTGGGGTGAGGAGCCTGAGGCGTTGGTACTACTGTGCCTCAGATGTCTGATAACCCTGGGCACGTTGTGGCTGTATTTTTGCACTGCACATCTGGGCATCCTCCACGCTTTCAGCACCCACGGTTGTGCTGTCACAGGACTAAGGCTGTTAAACTGCCTGGTGGCTACAGAGGGCCCTGCCAGGGGCGGGGCTCAGACCGAAGGACTTGTATGTCAAGCAGCCCCCAGGGGCATGTCAGCTCAGAGTTGGGGCACATGAGTCCCAGTGTTTCCCAAGAGTAGGCAGGCCTGGTCCTAGAAGGAAGAAGCTGGTATCAGTCTCATTTTACAGAGGAAGAAGCTGAGGCTCAGAGAGGTTGAGCAACTCGCCGGAAATCACACAGCTAGTAAATAGCAGAGCCAGGCCTTGAAGCCCAGCCGCGTCCCTTGCACTAAACCATTTCTACATTGCGTTTAGCATATCATTTAGGGTAGGGCAACTTAAACTTTGTCACCAAAGGACTCTAACAGCCTCCTGAGGGTCTCAAGTTAAAGTTCAAAGTGGCACCTCAGCAAGCTGGGCATTTCTTCGGCAGCCCATGTTCGGCTATGACATTGATACCTATTGGCATTCTATTCCATCAGACAGCCCTGTGCTTGTTTTAATATAAACACAACATTGACAGTCACTCAAAATCAAATACAATTAATCCTCAGGAAGTACTGTCACCTTGACCCTGTGGTTTCAAGTACCCAGGCACCCGTGCAGAAACCGGAGTGCAGGGACCACGGCCAAAAATCAACAGACGAAAGCCCCAAGGGGTGGCTGCTCCTTCTGCCCCCGTGGCCTGAGTCCCACCCAGTGCTATCACAGCTTCCTCCTCTACTGTCACCCCATCCCTGGGAGATGCGCAGCGGCTCTGAACTGAGGCAGGAAGGGGGAGGAGAGGATTGGGGTGGGGGCTTCTCCCACCTCACTGTTTCACTCACTTCCCTCCTCCTCTTCTCTCCCCCAGCCCCAAAACAGAACTTTGCACACTCTGGAACTGAGCGGTTGCAGCTGCCACCGACACCTGAAAGGAAGGGGTTAAAAACATCTTTCATCTCTCAGCAGCGCCTTTATATAGTCTACGTGTGACTCTGAATGGTTATGGCTTTATATAGAGCGTGCTCTGTGCGGAGGGAGAAACCGCTGTAGTTAAGGGAACAAAGACGGTTCTAGTCTAACGACCTGCTTTTATTTGTAGGGACAGAGTCTCCAAAGGGCGGCCTTCAGGTGACATCTGCCATGTTGAGTGTGCGCCTGAAGAATTACACCGACAAACCCTGGAGATGCAAATACAAGAGGGGTAAGAACGGGCACAAATAAATGAAAGCCACTCCTGTTTATTGTTTCTGGAAAAAAAGGAGAAATCACACGTTTCCTTTCGGATGTTTTCACACGTAGCCGAACCTTCAAATGTCAACTTCTGCAGGGTGTTTGACCTAAAAATAGTATAATTTCTGTGTCGTTTGAAAAGCTGTTTAAAAGGACAGACTTAAGCCTGATTTTTCAAACACACATCTAGGATGAGAAACCGAAGTTGCATTATTTGAGGCACAGTCTCTGAAAGAAGCCTTCATTTTACTAAAATGGGCCTGTTCCTGTGGTTTCTCTAGGTAAAATCTGCTTGGGTATTTTTGCCACCAGGTCTCTTCTTTGTCCCTTGGTGATTAAGAGAAACTGGGGGAAAAGAAAGAAAGGAACAGCTTGGGGGAGGTGGAGGGAGCTGGGGCCCCACACACCTTTGCATTTCGGTAGAGCCAGCCTCTGCTCACTCTGGAGAACCAACGGGCGGAGACCTGCATTCATGCTGCTGAGCTCTGGAAACGAGCAAAGCCAGGAGTTCCAACTGGGCCCACTTCTCCAGAGGACATCACACGCACCCTGACAGGCAGGCCGCCAGGAGCTCCGGGTTTGTTTAGACAGCGCAGGTCATTCCTGTCCACACCCCAAGCTGACGCGGCTTTATAAACACAGAGCGTGGAATGCAGTCTGTGAAGTAACCGGGTCAGAGATCCATGCCACGCACAGGGCGGGGTGCTGGGGACAGGTTCAAGTGTGAGGGGTCTGACCAGTTCTGCTCAGAGAGGGTCATTTCTACACCTGCTGGAAAGACCCCCACCACCACCACCACCGACTTGATGCAAAGCGTACCAGGCAAAGCTGTCCCTCCCAGTGCCACAGTCAGCTGGGAGAGGTAGACACCGTGCTGGAGAACAGCTCTACATGCGACCCTGAACCCTGATGTCCACAGGGCTGGAACATCTCTGAGGGCTGGGGCAAGCTGGACGCCTTCCGGCAGCCCCCACAAACCCTGGGAGCACAGGACGGTAATGCAGGAGGCCAAAGTTCAAATCTTACACTGCTGGTAACCGGCTGTGTAACTTTGAGCAAGTCACTTAACCTTCCTGAACTTTGGTTTTCCAAATAGGGGTTTAAACTAGCTCCAGCTCCAAAATCTGATCATTCTGGTGGATCCTCAATTCACACTCATTAAATGTATGAATGAACAAATGAATTCATGAGTAAACAGCCTAATAGGGGCTCCCCAGCCCAAGTCCCTCTGCCCTGCGCCCCGCTTCAAACCGGCATCTCTTCTCTCGTCTGCAACTCCCTGAGGGCCTCTCATCCTGGAAAAGGTAACCACTTGAAAAATGCTTCCTACGAACATGAATTCACAGACACATTTTCAATGCTTCAGTGCCCAAGCCTCCCCCCTACACACACACACACACACCTGGATTTGCCCAAGGCTGTGTTCCCACCACATTGTCCCACTCGGGCAGTTCGCCCTGGGCTTCTGGAGCCCCAGGGAGCCCCAGGGAGCCCGGGAGAGCCCCATCCCACCGAGCGGCTGCACAGAACCCTGCTGAAGAAACAAACCCGCCGCCCTCCCCCTCCTCCCTGCACTTCACCAGTGGGTTCGTTTCAAAGCCTGTGGGTGTATTTCAATGAGAACAACATGAAAACATGGGCGGATTCTTTTCTCTCTAAAAGAAAAAACCTGGAACAATAGTTGAAGTAATAACAAGGCAAAATGTGGACATCTGCTCTCCGCCCTGAACGGCTCCCCAGCTCGCTTCTCCCTGGCCTTGTCATATCCCCCTCCCCCAAGGCATGGGTTGCTGAAAAGTCCAAATTAATTCACCTGCCTTGACTAGGCATTGCTACCTGCTGGTGTGTTGCTTGCTATTTATTTGTTCATTCATTAAACTAAAATGCAATGCACCCTTCCTAGGTGCAGGTGCTGTGTATTGGGGGCTTTGGAGGCTTCATTTTGAATGAGACTTTAAGGAAGCCTGCAGTCTAATGGGGGAGCTGAGACAAGCCCATTAAGAACTATGATACAGGAAGAAACGAGGCGAGGCATAAACGCAGGAAGTGTTGGGGAAGAAAAAAAGAACATTTATTTGTGTGTGTTTGGGGCTGGAAGTGATGGGCAGGAAGGCTTCATGGAGGAGGTGGCAGTTCACCTGGGCATTAAAGTCTGGGTGAGGTTGCGCAAGCATTGCTAGAAGGGAAAGACTTCTGGGCAGAAGACACTGAGTGAAGGAGGGTGCAGAGGTGGCAGATGCTAGCAGCAGGGGTCCCAACACCATCCACATTCAGGGTGAGTGTACAGGGGCAATGACAGATAAGGCCAGCACAGGGGACAGAAGAGGACCCAAAGCATGTAGAAAGACTGAGTTTGGAGTTTATTCCATGGGAAGAGGGGAAGTACAGAAGTCTTCTTTGCCAGGGACTGTGTATATTCATTTGTCTGTCTCCTCTCAGATCCATTCCCTGCCCTTGCTCTGCTCAGCATAGCAGGGAACTACATCTCCCAGGCTGCTTTGCAGCTGGCCTCTCTCTGTCTTAGGTTCAGCCAATGGAAGATACCGGTGGGAGATTGGAGGGCAGGAAGAGGGAGAAACCAGGGTATTTCCTTGCACTCTCTTTGCCTTGGGCAGTATCTCCAGCATCAGTTGCTTCTCCTTCATCTTCTCTGTGGATCCAGCTCCTGTTGGCTGACTACAGCTCCCAGGTTCCTGTAATACTCCCTCTCTCTTTGTCCCTCCCGGCCTAGGGATGCTAGCAGCTCCCTGCTGTTACTAATCTCTGGGTCTCTAACCTCTGCATTATCTCACTGTGCCCTGTTTGGCTTTTGGGTTCCTCCTGCCTCTGTGAAGCCGGTTTCCTGGATTAAATTCCCTATGTTTAAATACCTAGAGTGGTTTCTATTTTCTTGGCCAGACCCTCACTAATCCAGGGTAATTGGATCCAATGTGGCTTCAGAAGGCTCACGTTGACTGCAGAGAGCCCTGTGTGACAGTTTGTGCAATCTCCTAGGACCTAGGAGAAGGGTGAGGAAGGCCTAAAGCAAGGCAGTGGCGTGAGAATCAACAAGGAAAGACGTTCAAAGAGCCCCAAAAGAGGTAATGCAGCAGGACCTCACCGGGACACGGGATAGAGGCACCAAAGATGAGGCTGATCTTCAGCTGGGGCACCCAGGGGAATGGCTGGGCCACCAACAGAGATGGGAGGAGCAAGAGAAGCTGACATGGAAAGGAGCTGATAAGCTGGACTTTTCTTTATTACTTTTCTCCTTTTTATTGCTTTTTTCCCTTTAATCCAAGCACTTGGCTGTTGGGCTTTTCCTCATTGATTTTGGATTGAGGAGATTGATGGAGAGGACCTCTAAAGGGAGAGAGCACCCAGAGACAAGATTAGGAGTTAGAAGACACCTTCTGGCCAGTAGGAGGGCTGAGCCATAGTAGGGGGAATGAAGGGAAGTGGGGAGGGGACACACAGGAGCGTGGAGAAGAGCCACAGGAGTCGAGGGCCTGAGCACCGGGCAGCAGCCAAGGAGGTGAAGTGAGAAGAGCAGCGGAACTGGACACCAGGGCTGTCGGGCCTGCAGGAAGCAGCATCAAGAGCGCAATAGAGGTCCCAATATGGGGACAGAGATCACAGAGAGGTCTGGCAGAGAAAGACAGAAGAGAGAAGGGAGGAGAAGACTTGATCAGGGACAAGGTAGATTTGAACCTATGGGAAGGGGCCCAATGAAGAGCAAGGGCCCAAAGGTGCCAGAGTGAGTGCGTTCATTCATTTATTCATTCATTCATTCAACAGGTATTTGCCGTGTGCCTCTATGTGCCAGGCATTCTTTTGAGCTCTGGGGATGGAGCAGTGAATTTGAAAAGTCCCTACCTGCTTAGACCTTGTAGTTAAATGAGAGAAGATAGACAATAAACAAAAACACATCGACTGTGTTACACTACAGATGATGGTAATGGCTGTGGAGGGGGAAGTTCAGGAAACAGGAATGGGGGAGGGGTGTTGCGATTTCAGTAGGGTGGTTGGGAAAGGCCTCCCTGGGAAGGAGACTAAGGAGGTGAGGAAGCAAGTCCCAAGGATATCTGGAGGAAGAGCCTGCCAGGCAGAGGGAACAGTCAGTGCAAAGGCCCTGAGGTAGAAGTGTGCCTGAGGTGTTCCAGGAATGACACTCAGGCCAGTGTGGCTGGAAGGGGGTGGAGGAGGGGCATGGGTAGTAGAACATGAAGTCAAGGAGGTGAGGAGGCCTTGTCAGTCAGAGCAAGGACTTGAGCTTTTATCTGAGGGAAATGGGGAGCCACGGGCTTTGAGCTTTGGTGGGATGCGATCCCACTCAGGGTAGAGACTGAGGGAGGGAGGTGAGTAATCTGAAGACTGGGAAGCAGTAGCGGTGAGTGCCTTCCTGTGGGAACTCCCGTTGCTAAGATTCAGGTGGGGGCATCCGTTCCGAGAAAGGGATGGCTTCCCTGAGAGCAGGCCGAGCTGGGACAGGACCTAGGAGTGCAAAGTATTTACAAGCCCCATAAGCTTCTAGCCCTCTAGCCGCCTCTGCTCCCAGAAGCCCCTGCACTGAGGCCTGCCCTCACACCCGCCCCTAGGATCTCCAGGCTCCCCACTGGCCTGTCAGAGAGGCAGCCTGCAGACCAGGGCAGCCTTGCTGCACTACCCACAACCCGGCCCAGACTCATTCTCTCCCCCTCCACCCCTCACCAGTGTTTGTGAGCCTCAATAAAAAGACCTGTCATGCCCTGTCCAGTTTGGCTCAGCGGTAGAGCGTCGGCCCGCGGACAATGAGTCTCGGGTTCGATTCCGGTCAAGGCCACGTACCTCGGTTGCAGTTCATCCCCGGCCCTGGTCGGGGTTGTGCAGGAGGCAACCAGTCGATATGTCTTTCTCATGTCGATGTTTCTCCCTCTCTCTACCTGAAGATAAATAAAAAAAATAGCCTCAGGTGAGGATTAAAAATAATAATAATGAAAAGACCTGTCACTCTTCACTCCTCAGATGCCGTGGGTGCAGCTTCTCCAGACCTCTGACCGGCGATGGAACCCACTGAGCCATGCCAGGCAACCTGGTGGCCTTGGCTGGCTGCATTTGATTCTAGAGCTTCAGCCTAACCTCTTCCCCCCAGTCTCTGGGCATCCACGAGGGTATATATCTCTGTGCCCATGTGCACACGCCTGCTGGACCACTCCTTTGCAAGAGTGACTCCTCACCGCCTGAGACAGCAAGTTCCCTTCAGAACTCCGAGTGCGACAGCAGTGCGCGTTGGTTCTGAGCAGCACTCAGTGTTGGAAAGGGAGCACCCTCAAAACAGGCTTTGAGACCTCACCACTGCACCTGGAGCTCTCTGTGGGCATGCTGCTGCCCCTCTCTGTCCTCGCAACCCGAGGTCTCTGTCTCAGGGAGCCCAGGTGTACTCAGCTGAGTGTAAAAGGCGACTTTGGGGTGTTTCTTTTCTTTTAAAAAAAATTTTTTTTCCTTTATTGATTTTTGAGAGAGGAAGGGAGAGGGAGAGAGAGAGAGAAACATCGATGAGAGAGAACATCGATTGGCCGCCTCCTGCATGCCCCCCACTGGGGATCTGGCCCACAACCTGGGCATGTGCCCTGACCGGGAATCGAACCGGCAACCTCTTGGTGTATGGGTCGACGCTCAACCACTGAGCCACACCGGCCGGGCATCTTTACAGTGTTTCTAAATCCTCCAAAAAAAATAAAGCTTAGTCCCCCTGCTTGCCTTAGGAAAGTCAACACTTTTGTACTTCCATAACGTACATAAAGTTGAATGTTAAAAATAATAGCTTTTGTGTTGAGGTATACAGTTTCAATATTCATTTTCCACACTTCAGGATAAAATATGTGACCATTAAGTCACCACAATAAGTTGAAAAACAAGATTACTGCTTTTACGTCCTGTGTGAGTTGCTAATAATCTTGCTGTTATCCTGATATTATAGTCAAAAGATATTGCTTTTAAAAAGTTATTGGGACAGAATGTGCCCAACATTTCCCTTTCTTGAAAGGAAAGAGAAGGGGAGACTATGATGTTATTGAGGTGGGTGTGATGTCTTTTTAAACTTTTTGTTATGGAGAATTTCAAACATATGCAAAACTCTTGAGAATCCTATTAGGAACAGCTGGGGCCAATCACCAGCTTCAACAACCTGCAGCCCAGGGCCAGTCCTGCCCGACTCTCACCCCAACCCCAGGATGCTTTGAAGCAAGTCCCAGACACCAAAGACCTCACTGCACATACTGGGTTTTGTGGATAATGCAGAGGGCTACTGTCAAGGTGACACCTCTGGCCGTAGCCTTCCCTCTCTACTTCCGTGAATCGGAGAGATGAACTTCAGCTCGGCCAGTCCCCGGGAGGCCAGGGACGTGAGTTTCCAGACCTGGACTGCCTGGACCTTGGCTGCAGGAACAGCAGGCGTGTCTGCAACTTAACAAGGGCCCGAGAGGGGGCCGGGGATGAAGGGCTGCATGCAAGGCCTTGCTTCAAGTGCCCCCCCTGGATCCCTGCCGCCGGTGGGAAAAACACTCCATCTGTAAGAAATGACCTTTCGGAAAAAGCCCATCTGATCGTGTCATTTAATATCAGCTTAAAATTATTCCTGGGGCTTTCCACAGCCCTCAGGAGCGAGCTCAGACTTGTCTTGTGTGCTCCAGCTCTGACGGTCTGCCTCACACACCACCCGTCCATGTTCATCTCTCCCCAGTGCCCAAACACACACACACACACACACACGCGCGCGCACACACGCACGCATATGCATGCACACACACACGCGCGCACACGCATGCACGCACACACACACACTGAACAGGTCATTCTAGGCACCAACAGGAGGCGCCTTGGCTGGGTCCAATGTCCCTTCACACCCTCTGAGCCCTCCAGTCTGGAATACACAAACCCCTTCTCACTGACTGTACACCTGGTCCTTCAAAGCTCAGCTTTTGTCACCTCCTCCAGGGAGCCCTTCCTGGACTCCCAGAAGAGCCACCCTCTGGGCTCACCGAGTGCCCATATTGCTTATCACTGAGTCATTTTTTTTTTTCCAACAAATATTTACTGGGCTCTGACTATCTTTCAGGTACTGTTCTAGCCACTAATGATATAAAAGTGTAAAGGAAAAAAAACATAAATAAGTATGTGCCCTCCAGAACTTCTGTTCCAGTGGGGGAAGAGAGAAAATAAGCTTCTAATAAATTCCATGAGATCACTTTAGGTTCTGGTAAGTGCTACAAAGGACATAAAATGGAGTGACGTGGCAAAGATGGAATGGAGGCTCCTGATTTAGGGAGCATGGCCAGGGAAGGACATTTAACTTGTGTGGTGGTTTTTTAAAAATGGCTGCAGCCCTGGCCGGTTTGGCTCAGCGGTTAGAGCATCAGCCCGCGGACCAGAGAGACCCGGGTTCGGTTCCCGCTAAGGGCACGTACCTCGGTTGCAGTTTGTCCCCGGCCCCCGTTGGGGTCGTGTGGGTGGCAACCACTCGATGTGTCTCTCTCGCATCGATGTCTCTCTCTCTCTCTTCCTTCCTCTCTCCCTCCGTTCTATCTGAAGATAAATGCAAAAAAATGTCCTCGGGTGAGGATAAAAAAAAAATTAAAAATGCCTGCAGAATTCTTGTTTTTGTTTTTTTTTGTCCTCACCTGAGGACTTTTTTTTTTTTTCATTTTTTGTTCAGATAGAGTGGGAGGGAGAGAGAGGAAGAGAGAGAGAGAAACATCGATGTGAAAGGGACACATCGAGTGGCTGCCACCCGCACGACCAACCAGGGCCAGGGACAAACTGTAACTGAGGTACGTGCCCCTAGCGGGAACCGAACCCGCGTCTCTCTGGACCGCAGGCCCACGCTCTAACTGCTGAGCCAAACCGGCCAGGGCGGCTGCAGAATTCTTTAACGTTCTTCCCTTGAATTGAGAACTGGGGTCTATGTCCCTTCCCCTGGAAGCTGGCATGTTTGTGATGACTTCAACCAATAGAGCATGGCAGAAGTGACACCAAGAGAATTCCCAACTCGGTGACAAAAGACTATAGGGCTTCTGCTTGGTTCCCAAGAACACTCACACTGGAGCCCTGAGCTGCCATGTGAGAAGTCGCATTAGGCTGAGGCTGCCATACTGTAAGGAAGCCCAAGCAACGAGCGAGGCCACCTGTAGGTGCTCTGGACAGCTGACCAGAGGAACTGAGGGTCTGTGCTTTCCCAGCCCAGGTGCCAGGAGCCTCCAGGTAAGTCCAGTGCCCAGCTGCCTTCATGTCTTCTCAGCTGAGACTGCAGTCCTGGTGGAGCAGAAGCAAGCCATCTGCCATATCCTGTCTGAACTCCTGACTCCCAGAACCCGTGAGCATAATAAAATTCTTGTTTTATGCCCCTGAGTTTTGGAGTGATTTGTTGTGCAGCAACAGTAACCGAAACACAGAGTCTTGAATGATGACAAAAGGCAGACATGCAGAGAGCTGGGTGTGAAGATCACGAGTGCAAATGGCCTGAGGCAGGACCAAGCTTGGCCTCGAGAAATATGTAGGGCCTTCAAAGCCATGTAAAGAGTTAAATACTTAGGATGTAAAGTACAGCATAGGAAATATAGTCAATAATATTCTAATAACTATGTATGGTGCCAAGTCGGTACTGGAAATAGCAGGGGGAACACTTCGTAAAGTATATGATTGTCTAACCACTATGCTGTACACCTGAAACTAATACAAAATAATATTGAATGTAAACTGTAATTGAAAAAAAATGTTTTAATTGTAAAAAGAGTTAGTTATTTTATTCTAAGTATTACAGGAAGCCAATGGAAGGTTTTGAGCAAGGCAGAAACATCACCTGATTTATGCTTTAAAAAGATCCTTCAGCCTGGCCGGTGTGGCTCAGTGGTTGAGCATCGACCCATGCACCAAGAGGTCACCAGTTCGATTCCCGGTCAAGGTACATGCCCAGGTTGTGGGCCCAATCCCCAGTGGGGGACATGCAGGAGGTGGCCAATCGATGTTCTCTCTCATCAATGTTTCTGTCTCTCTCTCTCTTTCCCTTCCTCTCTCTAAAATCAGTAAAGAAAAAATATTTTAAAAAAATGAAAAGATCCTTCAACCATACCAAGTATTAACAGAATATGGAGCAAGTGGCACTTTCATCCACTGGTGACGGAGGTTGAATATTCTCTAAGGAAGAAATGCAATTCTGAGTCAGGTACATTGTCCAGTGTCATCTCTCTCACAAGGTCCCCAGAAGACAGCTTCTCCCTCAGCTCCTTCTAAGTGCTCCTGGGGCCCCTCCCACTGCCCTGGGAACCTGTGAACACCCCCACCAGCCCCTCAGGGGGGTTAAGCAGCCTGCCCTTTCCTCGCTTCCTGCCTTCTCTCACACCTTCTCCCCTTTCTCTTTTCTCATCTGCAGCCCAGGTGAGCAGCTTCTGCCTTCACCTTACTGCGTTGTTGCTCCGCTGGACTATGGCCTCAGCCTCCTCACAAGCCTGCTTGCCTCTCCCCTTACCCCACAGCATTCTCCATACAGCAGGCGCAGGGATTGCTGTAAATAAACTTGCACTTGCAGCAAAATACACACGAACAGTGCACATGTCATAAGTGTACAGCCTGGTGACATTTCACAAAATAGACTTATACCCATGTCACCAGCATCCAGATCAAGAAGCCATGGAGCATGACCAACACTCCAGAAGCCCCGGAGGCCCTTTCCCATGACTACCCTGTGTCCCCAAGGCTAACCATTGTCCCGGCTTCCAACAGCATAAATTAGTTCTGCCTGGTTTTGAACTTTGTGTCAGTGAAATCTACAATGTGTGTTCTTTTGTCTCTGGCTTCTCTTGCTCAACACTAGGCTTCTGAAAATTCCGTGTTGTTGCACAGAGTTTGCGCATCTTCATTGCTGGCTACTCTTTCTGTGATGTGAATATGCCACCATTTATTGATCCATTCTACTGCTGATAGCCACTGGTGTCATTTTCAAGTTATTTTGTTTGTTTGTTTGTTTTACAAGTAGTGTTGTAATCATCTATTGATCCCGAGGGAAGCTTTCTTGAGGAGCAAAGTAACACGAAGAGCAAAAAAGAACCAAGAGATTGGCAGATAAATGGGATTGGAGCTCTGATCACACCACACCTGAAGCTCATCCAACCGCTGGAGGTTTCAGTTACTTAAGCCACTACATCCAGGTCAAGCTGGATTTTCTGTCACATGCAGTTGACAGCATTCTAATTGGTACAGAAGGCTGGGAAGGAAAGGACCTTGAGGAGGTAGGAGGAATGCCACAAAAGCATATATAGGATGAGAAGAAGTGAGAAGGCTTGGGTTAAGGCAAATAGGAAAGATAACATGTGGGTTCATTCCAAGACCAGGGCACCTCTAAGGGAGATCATTTGAGCTATAATTTAGTAAATATTCCCCCCCTTCTCTCTCCCTCTATGGGTCAGAGTATACTGCTGCCCCCTCTCACCCTACCCCACCCCCGCACGGATGTTGTGCCAGACCATGTGACCTAGCTTGGTCAACCAGGTGTTAGCAGATTCTAATGCAAGCAAAGGCTTAGCATGTGCTGGTGTGGCTGAGCTTGGCCCCTCGTGCTTCTGCCATCACCATGAGAAAAAAATACCCCAGCCCTGGCCGGTTTGGCTCAGCGGTTGGAGCTCAGCCTGCGGACCAGAGAGTCCCAGTTTCGGTTCCCGCTAGGGGCACATACCAAAAATAAAAAATAAAAATAAATAAAAAAATAATAAAAAAAGGAAAAAAAAAAAGAAAAAAGAAAAAAATACCCCAGGTGGCCTGATGGTCTAGTGAGGATGTAAGACGCGTGGAGCAGACCTGAACCCAACCGGCAGCCCAGAGCCAAACCCAGCTGACCAGCAGATGCATGAGTATGAATAAATGCTTGTGGCTACATGCTGTGGATTCTGGGAGTTGCTTGTTACACAGCATGATTACAGTAGCTGACACACAAGGCAAGAGGGAGGATCAATAAGAACAAGAGAAATTCACCTAGGATGACAGATTAGTTTCCTTGGGCTGCCGTAACAAAGTACTGCAGACTCAGTGACTTAAACAATAGAAATTTATTGTCTCCCAGTCTGAAGACTTGGAAGGAAGTCCCAGATCAAGGTGTCAGCAGGGATGGTTCTTTTTCAGGGCTGTGAGGGAGGATCTGTCCAGGCCTCTCTCCTTGGCTTACAGGTGGCCTTCTTCTCCCTGTGTCTCTTTATATCATCTTCCTTCTATGAGGGTCTGTGTCCAAATGTCCCCTTCTTATAAGGACACCAGTTGAATTGGATTGGGCCCCACCCTAATGACCTCACTTGAACTTGATTATCTTTATAAAGACCCCATTTCCAAATAAGGTCACATTCTGAGATACTGGAGGTTAGGACTGCAACATATGAATTGGGAGGGGGGCACAATTCAACCCAAAACAGAGAACATGTTTGTGATCATAGCAAAAACACCAATCACAATAGCAGGGAAATTTTTCACTGCTACTCATTAGCCTCATACCAAACATCTGTGTCCCACTCCACACCCTAGGTGGGTTTCCAGCACTGAGGCGATGTGAGGGGTTCTTTACTGAGTGGAAGGAGGCTGTATAGAAAGGCTTCGGGCCCTGGCTGGTTTGGCTCAGCGGTTAGAGCATCGGCCTGTGGACCACAGAGTCCCGGGTTCGGTTCCCGCTAAGGACACGTACCTCGGTTGCAGTTTGTCCCCGGCCCTGTTTGGGGTCGTGTGGGTGGCAACCAGTCGATGTGTCTCTCTCACATCGATGTTTCTCTCTCTCTCTCTTCCTCCCTCTCTCCCTCCCGCTCTATCTGAAGATAAATGCAAAAAATGTCCTCAAGGGAGGATAAAAAAAAAAAAAGAAAGGCTTCGGAGTCGGACAGTTCTGCATTCAGACTAACTCTGCAAGTAGTTGTCTGACCTTAATTATTTGAAACCTCTGAGCCTCAGTTTCCTCATCTGTAAAATGCAAGTCAGTTCTATCCCACTGAGTTATTCTGAGGATAAAATCATGTGTCATTTAAATTCACATTTGGCCCTGGCCGGTTTGGCTCAGCAGTTAGAGCATCAGCCCAAGGACCAATGAGTCTCGGGTTCGATTCAGGTCAAGGGCACGTACCTCGGTTGCAGTTCATCCCTGGCCCTGGTCGGGTAGTGCAGGAGGCAGCCAGTCGATGTGGCTCTATCACATCGATGTTTCTCTCTGTCTCTCTCTCCCTCCCACTCTATCTGATGATAAATAGAAAAGTATCCTCAGGTAAGGAATAAAAAAATTAGTTAATTAATTAATTAATTAAATTCACATTTGGTAAGTTACAGAAAATCCAAGAAGCCATGACTTAAATAAGTAAGGGATTTGTTTGCTTAATACAAAAAGAAATGGCCCTGGCCGGTTTGGCTCAGCGGTTAGAGCGTCGGCCTGCGGTCCGGAGAGACCCAGGTTCGGTTCCCGCTAAGGGCATGTACCTCGGTTGCAGTTTGTCCCCGGCCCTGGTTGGTCGTGCGGGTGGCAGCCACTCGATGTGGCCCTTTCACGTCGATGTTTCTCTCTCTCTCTCTTCCTCTCTCTCCCTCCTACTCTGAACAAAAAATGAAAAGATGTCCTCGGGTGAGGATAAAAAAAAAAAAAAAAACAAAAAAAAAACAAAAAGAAATGAAGAAGATGGCTATTTAGGACTAGTATGGCGGCCCAACAATATCTCTGAACACCAGGTTTCTTCTGCCTTCTTCTCTAGCATCCTCAGCATGGGGCTTTTGTCCTTAAAATCACAATGGAGCTGCTGTACCTCCAGGCGTCAGGTCTGCATTACAGCTGGGAGGGTGGGGGAGGGGAAGGACAAAGAACTAAAGGGGCATGTGCCAGCTGAGATGGCCCTTGATCAAAAGCTTCTTCTTACATCCTTGCCCGGGCCGGTGTGGCTCAGTGGTTGAGCGTCGACCCATGCACCAAGAGGTCGCCAATTCAATTCCTGGTCAAGGCACGTGCCCAGGTTGTGGGCCCAGTCCCCAGTGGGGGACATGCAGGAGGCAGCCAATCGATGTTCTCTCTCATCGATGTTTCTATCCCTCTCTCCCTCTCCCTTCCTCTCTCTCTAAAATAATAAAGAAAAAAATAATGATAATTTTTAAAAAGCTTCTTCTTACATCCAATAGGCCAGATCTGGGTCACATGACCACCACCAGCTGCAAGGGAGCCTGGGAGACCACCTGTTTTTGCTTTCTAGCCTCTGTAATAGAGGAAAGTAAGGCAGAGGCAGTGTGTATAGACAGTCCACAGGGTCTGCCATGTCAGAGAAGCCAACATCGAGCATAGCACCAGTACCGACAGGAATTTGATCAATGTTCACCCAAGTTCATTTTGTGGAAGAAAATATTCTAGATGAAGCATGGGATGTCACATGTCTCCTCACCTACTTGAGTCACTGTGATTATGCTAAACCCTACACCAGAATTTCCCCACCACCGGTTAGATTGGAAAGCGGGAGAGGCAAGTGCAAGCATCCTCGAATCTGATGCTACCCCTCCTCTCCATCAAGCCCGGGCTCACCAGCGGAGATTCTGGATCCCACGGGGACATTGTGAAACCTGTCCCAGTGCCCTGGGACAGCATCCAAAATCTGCAAATGTCAGCCAAGAGCTGGGGACATTTGAAGGTGCTGGGCTGTGGCAGAAGTGGCCCCAGTCACAGAGAACCAGCTGGCATCTCTGAACACCCTCCTAGACCATAGCTGTCGGCTACCCTGACACGCAGGCCCACAGAAATATCACTGTCCCCAACCCAAAGGGGTCAGCTCTCAGAACACTGCTTCCCAACCTGCTCATACGCCAGGCCCATTTCCCATAAGGTCCAAAAAGTTCTCCTCCTTGCGGGATTTTTACATCTGTTAAAACAACACATAATGACATAAAGCAACTGGGAATTCTGTAAGGCTTGGTAATACCGTATTTCACTGTAGACATTTGGAAAATAGTCATATTCGTACATGCAAAACAGAATGTTTATTCAGCCTACATGCATGCAGACTGCCTGGCCCAGATATGGATCGGAGGACCCCTTGCTCTAACCAGACAGCCTGAGCATTGAGTAACAATGTCAGACGCTGCAGAATCCCAGGAGCAGAAGGAGAGAGAAGACTCAGAGGCAACGCTGAGAAAGACAAACTGGCTCTCAGAGAGAAGCCAATGTGTGTCGGCAGGAGGCTGCAGCAAGGGGTCACATCGGAGAAAATGTCCTATGAAAGCCTTCTCCGGGGAGGTGTGAGATTGTACTTAATATGTCAAAAAAGGTCAGAAGCCAAATGAGCCTGTGGCATACTGCTTTTTGTAGCCTCTTAATGAATAATCATCCCCTTCTGTAGTCACCCCACCCCCACCGCTGTGCCTTTAACTTTTCCAGATCTTTGGGGCGGCTGGGGCAAGTTAACACTTTCTTTCTTTTTTTTCTTTCTTTATTGATTTTTAGAGAGAACAGAAGGGAGAGGGAGGGAGAGATAGAAACATCGATGAGAGAGAACATTGACTGGCCGCCTCCTGCATGCCCCCCACTGGAGATCGGGCCCACAACCTGGGCATGTGCCCTGACCGGGAATCAAACCGGTGACCTCTTGGTGCATGGGTCAATGCTCAACCACTGAGCCACACTGGCCGGGCAAGTTAACACTTTCCACTGTGTAGTTTGAAGATTCGACTCTGGGAAGGACAGCCACTCACCTCATCTCTTTGTGCTTTGCAAAACAAGCTGTCTTGGCTTCCCTCCTCTCTAGATTTGGTCATTCTTGGTGCCTATGGCTCAGACAAGCTTCATGCTACAGGTCTGCTCAGATCAGCTGAGGCCGAGTTGGACCTGGCCATTGAGTCAGCAAGAGAGAACCAGGTAACCACGCAGACTGCAAGAAACCCTGGGCACACACCCACCAGCCACTCAGAAGCCCCTTCGCTTGTTACAATGCAGCTGGCTCTCTAGACTCCAGCACTTCCCTCTGTCTCACCTCCCCACCTTGGTCCAGGCCTCCTGGGCCTCCTAACAGTTCTCTCTGCTTTCTGTCTTCCTTTTCCCAACTGTTTTCCTGCAGTGACTTTTAAATGTACAATTGATCACCCTACCTCTTTCCTTAAAAACTTTTTGGTTGCATCCCAGTGATAAAGCCATAAACTGAAAAGGGCCCTAAGACCCCCTTTTATTTCTCCAGGCCTCTCTCCATCCTGCCTCAGGGCCTTTGCACCAGCCCTCCAGCCCGGAAATCCCTTTGCATAATGCTCATCTAGTTAACCCCATCTTCCTCTTCCCATTTCAACTCAAATGTGGCTTCTGCGGGACAGACTTCTCAGAGGCCTCAGACCAAATCAGGGTCCTTATGCCCTCTCAGATGCCCCAATGTCCTGGCCACATGGCAGATGGCACACCTGGTGACTGTGTCTCCCTTTAGGCTGTCAGTTCTGAGAGCCCAGGCACTGGGTCTATTTGCTTTTTTTTTTCCTGTGCAGCCCCAGTGCCAATCACTGTCTCTTACCTGGTAGATGCCCAATACATATTTATTGAGGAATTAAAGGTAGAAATAAAAATACATCCATTTTCAATTACTTATTCCTAATTTTAAAAAATAATAAATTCTTTAGAAAATGTAAAAAAGAAAATTAAATCAACCATATTTCTAGACATAAGCACTGATAATAATTTATGTCTTTCCTTTGCATCTTTTATACTTTTTGTTTTACTAAACTGAGAATCTATTGAATATACAGTACAAAGCATTACAGAACAATTATCTCTCAAAAAACGCGAATGTACCATTCCTCTATTCTTTTCTCTGTCACTTTTTTTTCTGATTTAACAATACCTTATAGCCACTGTAGAAAAATTGGAAATTACCAAAAAAGAATAAAAAAGAAATGTAAATTACCTATAATTGAAAGCTAAGGATTTTCCCCTGGTAATATAGCCCTGTGTTTCCTTTCAGTGTTTTTTATGCATAAATTTCTCTGCGTTTATTTCTGATAAAATCACAACACATTTCCAAGTGCTTTCCACCTAGAGAGGGAAAAGGAGTGAGATTTTACCTGGGCCCCTGCCCTTCAAAGCTGCTTCAAATCCAGGGTGTCCTGGGGTGGGAGGCCCTGGTAGGGCCTCATTGGAGGTGGCTTGCTTGGCCTCAGCCCCACCCCCACCCCAACTCACCCCAGGCCCCAGGGCTTTCTGTGTGCCCCAGGCCTCGGGTGAAGCCATGGAGGCATGGTGTGCTTTTGTAACCTGATCACCTTCATCCCTCCCCACCCCCCATCCCTGCAGGTTTCCTTAACAAGGCCAAATTTATGTGCCCTAAAGGGAGCCTGACTGCCAGCCTCCCCTGCCTGGAGCCCACCCACCACCACCCCCAAAGCCACAGGGCGTTTACAAGGGGGTCGGGTGGGCTTTGATGAAACTGAAGCAGTCCCCCATGTCACGTCGGAAACTCCACCTCAGTTCTGGGGACACAAGACAGGGAGTCATAAACAGGAAGCATTTCCACTGCGCCTAGTGGAAGGCAGGCGGGGCCGCTGGATGGATTGGAGTCCGAAAAATAAAGAGGCGCTGGGGGAGTGCTCAGGGCCACCTCAGCCACGGCACTCTCGCCCTGCCAGGGTTCCGGTGGTCATTACTACATGGATTTGGCAGGCGGATGAAGTCGGGGCCTTAATGATGCTCAGCTCAGCTGGAGGGCAGAGGGGGCAGGCAGACAGCCCCCCCCAATCTGGGAGGTAGGTGCGCAGCACAGGCATCCACATATGTTGGGAACGAGAGTAACCTCAACCCCCAAAGCCCTATCTTCAATGGCAGGAACTTGGCCCTCAGCCTAGAGCTCAGGGAAAGGCCGAAGGCACCGTGCCCAGGCCAAGGGAGGCTGTCACACACTCCAGCCTCCGGAAAATGCCTTCCTGGAGTAACAGAACACAGGAAAAATGACTTTCCGGACCCGGCCATACTGTTCCTAGAACTACGCCTCTTCGGGAAGTTGTGCTTCCGGAAGGGTTCTGCCCACCCCCAGCAACAGTCGGACAAAAGACTGGTGGTGAGAAGAGGTGGGGGGTGAAGAAGAGGTGCAGCATGGGAACAGCTGGTAGGGAACTTCTCTGGAGGGGACTTCCCAATCGAGTGTGGTATGTAAGTACCTGCCTCTAGTCACGCCTTCTGCCACCTCTGGTCAAATCCCATCCCATCTGCTTGATCCAGATTTGCTATCAACTCCTTCCTGAAGCCATTCGGGGTACAGAATCAGAGTACCAGAACTTCAAAAGACTTTAAGCATTGCTTAGCTATTGTTTCCCAAAGTCTATGTTGTGAGAGCCAGTTGGATGCACAAGGAGTTCCTTAGTCAGGTGACTTTGGGAAACACTGTCTGGTAGAGTACCTTGGTGACCCCAATTCTTGGTGGCCCTCCAGTAATCCACTTCCTTTGCCATGGAATTCTGCAGTGCCCTCTCAAGGCGGAGTGACTTGTCTGCCCCGCGGCCAATTGGCCGATAAGATACTAGCAGACCTGAGGGAAGCAGAGGCTTGCAGTGGCTGGGACTTTGGCACTTGCTCTCTTGAGCCTCTGCGATTGCCATGAAAACATGCCCAGGTAGCCTGCTGGAGGATGAGATACAGGTGGGACAGAGCAAACCTGTCGTCATCATTCCAGCTTAAATTGACTTCAAGCCAGCCGTGGTCAGACATGTGAGCATGCCCAGCCAACCCCCAGGTGACTCTAGACACAGGAGCAATAAATCTGTAATGCCGTAGGCTCTTAAAGTTTTGCAGTATTGTTGAAACAAAAGACAACTGATACGACACTGCATACTAGAACTCTCCAGAGGAGAGTCACAATGCACATTAGCACATTAAAGGACCTGGGAAGTTCTACAGTAGAAATACCTTTTTAACTTTGCTGAACCGAACATTTCCCAAACTCATTGCTTACAGAACCTTGGTCTCTCAAGTAACACCTTAGGAAAGTAATATTCAGAGGAATGCACAGCAGGAAACACTAATGAAGTCCCACCCCTCATTTTATAATGAGGAAACCAGATCCAGAAAAGGGGGTCTCCTGGCTCTGCATCATTAATTTCTTGCCATTTGCTCTAGCCTTTACTGAATTCAGGTCTGAGCCACACTATTTCTCATTTGACTGTTTACCATGTGTTTTCTAATCCAACAAGAAAATTATATTGAGTACCTACTATGTACAAAGAACTGCACCAAGAAAAGACACAGTCCTTACCTGCAAGCAGTTCATAGTCTAGTGGAGGAGAAAGGCAGAGAAAAAGATGGTGACCGACGTGAGGCCAATCCAGTGTGAGAAGTGCTATGAAGGGATGCATTGAGTGCTATGAGGCACAAAGGACGGGGAGGTGACATACATATCAGGGAAACCTTCATGGAGGTGACATCTGAACTGAGTTCTGAGGAATGAGTAGGAGTTACCTATATAAGAAAGATGAGATGGGATGGCATGGAGTGGGGTGGAGGCATGGGGGAGAAACGAGGCAGTGGGAGTGGAAGCATGAGCGAGCAGAGCTGTATTGGTCGGGGTCAGTTACAGAGCGGACAATTCACTTCAGCTAGTTTAAATAAAAAGGAATTCCTTGTAGGGTATTAAGAGGCTAATAGGATTATTTGGAGGGCTGAAGACCCACTCAATGCTGAGCTTCCAGGAGAGTCCCCCAAGACCACACCACAGAATGAAGCTGTCATGATCAGGGAGCCAATACATAATTGGAAGCCACCACTGACAGCTTGAGAACCATGAGGCCTCAGTCATGATCCAGATCAGCAAAATGCATGCCTCTCTCCCTCTTTAACTGAGATCCAACGTCAAGTTCCACACAAGAATGTCTCATTGGCTGCATCTCATCATACCTGGAAAACTAGCTGCAAGGGAGTCTGAGGAATGTACTATTTAGCTGTCTAACAGAGGTTAAATGGATGCTGAATGTCAATCCACTATATCTTTCTCAAAAAATGCACTTAAGGAAAGCAAGTTCAGCATGTATTTAGGGCTTATCGTCCTATAAATATTTTCAGCTCTATGGCTTCTTTTTTATGTCTCCCTCATGGCACCTCCCCCCACTTATGGGCATACTATAGGTGCTCATTAAAGACCTCCAAAATGCCTGAGCTTATTAGTCAGCCTCCTCACTGCTTGATACCTGGGGTGGGCAGGCATCAAGATGAATAAAGGCAACCTTTTTTTTCCTTTGGTCCTGGAATAAATTGCTACTTTCTTGAACACACAGAAGAATATATTATTATGAACATGTTCTGTATTATTACTGAGAACAATTATTCAGAAGCCAGAAGCCTGGAGCTGACGAGGCTATATTCTCTGAGGAGAAATTCCAGAAACCATTACTCATTAACTTTTTTGCTTATGAAAATAACCTTTTCCTTCTCCTGACTGGCTTTCCACCCAAGGAAGGACTCAACCATCCATGTTTGCACTGAAAAGGCAGTAGTCTCCATTCTGATGCCAAAGCCAGTGGGTGGTCACACTGGATGGGGCCTAGTTGTACCACTTCACAGAGGAGGACTCTGGGAATGAAGCTTCAGCTTGGGAATACTGAACAAGTGTGTCTCCCTAGAAATCCCACGATCTCACCTAATGAGTGAATCCCCATCTGCCCAGCCTTCCCTGACAGGTGGGATGGTGCTTTCCTCACTGTCCAACTGAACCCCTCCCACTCTGCTCTGATATAAGGAAGACAGGGCCTCTGGAATCAGACATCTGTCCAAACCTCACAGGAGGCGTGGGAGGCCTAATTAATTAATGTCTGTGGAGCACCTGTACAGCCTCAAATGAGAGGTGTGAGGCGACCACAAGCCCAATTAATTACCACCATTGATGGAGCCTTCCGGCCCCACCTTCTCTTTTATTTCAGCTGCCGTGGCCTATCTCAGGGCAAAGTCAGACAAGTGCTAATGGGGCTACTGAGAGGGAAGAAGAGGCAGCAAAGGAGAGATACTGGCCAGGATCTGAAGGCCCTGAGCTCTTCGAGTCATGGGAGGTTTTCCAGATATGACCCTCTTCCTCCGAGAAAATAGCTGTATCCCTCAGAGTGTATAGATTCTGACAACCTATCTAGTTCTCTGCTCTTGTCTTCTATTTTTCTCCTCCACTCTCTACCATCATCCCTTGGGGGGAGGGCAGGAGGGAAAGGAGAAAATGTACATACAGGAGGACGTGGTTCGATCAAAGCAAAGAGAACGCACGACCATCCATAAATGGAGTGTGGAAAATGAGGGGCTATTTCACATTTGAGTCCTTGTACATTTTATTGCACAAGAGATCACTGGGTGTTTAATTTTCCAGCTCCAAACACAGGCTTCAGCCAGCCCAGCTGCCTGGACATAAGTTCAAGGCTGCCTCGGCGTTCCTTTGTCCACAAGTCACCAGAGCTAAGCAGACCTGGCAGCTGAGACACTGGCGCCTGCGAGGAAGCTGGGGGTGGCCCTGCAAGGTGAGGGTCAGTGAGGTCAGGGCCTGTGTGGCCCAGGCCTATATGACACAGACACTGCCACCCCCTTAACCAGTCCAAGGACTCCTGACCCAGAAGAGGGAGACGCTGCTCAGCCTATAACAAAGCTAGAAGGCGGCCAGAGTCCAGGCCACACTGGGGAAGTGTTGGGCTGTGTCTGAGCACTCTCGGGGAGACACATCCACCTAGCCACCTGGGAGGACCCGCAGCCCCCTTTCTCTTTAGGCCAGAAGCCTCCCCCACGCACCCCACCACCTCTGACAGGAGGCAGTTTCTCTTCCCCAGCACGCGCGGGCCGTTCCACCCCCGCACCCACCTCCTGCTTTCCCTTCCGCCAGCGGGGCTTTCCTCTCTCAAGGGAGGAGGATGAGCCCAGAGCCGTGCACAGTGGCCCAGGGAGCCAATCCTGCCTCTGGGTGACAACCAGGCTTGTTTTTCTTACCTCCCCTGACCTCCGAGAGCAGGGGGCCCTGGCCACATGGCTCAGGCAGGGGAAGGGCCCCGGCCTGCTGGCTTCGCAGGCTTCGTCAGAAACACGGCGAAAGGAACTGTCAGCCTTCATTATTAATACCCAGTGTTAATATTTAATGTCAGAAAACTGCAGCTCCCCTCTCTGCGCCGTCACCGGACCTGTGTGGGTCATGCCAGCCCGAGCTCTGCACTCCATCTGCACTTCCATCTCAGCACTCCCGTAGCCGTGTGCCAAGACCCGCAGAGCAGGTTAGGTTTACCTGAAACACTGGGCGTAAAATGAATGCAGAAAAAAAAGAAAATGGAAATTAAAGACGACTAAGAAATGATTTCATTGCTTTCCAAATCAACCCTGCTCTTTAAACGTCTCTAATACTCCGTTCAAACGCCAGGAAGTTTAGGAATGAGGCAAAGCGTAGTGTGACCTTTAGGATGGGGAAGACTGTTGTGTGTTGTTGCTATTCCAGGCGTCTTTCTTCAGCAGCACTAGCAGTTGGTGTGGGATTCGACCAACAAACTCTGAAGGATCTGATGAACACCCCAAGGTGAATTCAAGGTATTGAAAGAACATGAAGATCTACCACTTAAGCAATCAACTAATTCTTACGTGTCAAAACCAACTTGTTTCTCAACCTGGGATACAATGGTAGCATTTGGGGAGGGACAGTCCTTCATTGCACAGGGCTGTCGCACACGCTGTCCTGCCTACTCACCCCAGATGGCCCTCTGACATCGTAACCATCAACAACATGCCGACTCATCTCCAAACACCCCTGGGTAATGGGGAGCACAGCCCCAGGCTGGGGAACCCCTGATCCAGGTGCACTGGGCCACCAGAGTGGGTTTTGGCAGGCACAGAGGTTTAAAGGCTGATTCAGAAATGACCAGGCCAGGCCGGCAGAACCCAGCCATCCTCAAACTGAGGCCTTCGGGAAGGCAACAGAATCTGGGGTTTGCCTCTGCAAGGTAAGCAGAGGGGGGATCCTGTCCCCATACCCACCCCACCCACACCCCACCTCCACCCCAGGGCAGTGGCATCCACCCTCCTTGCTGAGAGTGGGCTGCCATCCCGATCTACGATGGGAGTGGCCACGGCTTGCAAAGCTTTCATCTCTGCGACTTCAAAGAACAGCCTGGCAAAAAAGCTCAGGGCACAATTTTCCAGGATCCAGGAACCTGGATGACTCACCTGTTCTGGCACCAGCCCGGGGTCCTGGCTTGCCTCCCTCCACTTGAAGTGCGCCTCCCAGGCCCAAACCTCACCTGCCACCAGCAACTCCTAGGCATTCTTAAAGGGCCCATCACCCGAGCTGGGTCCCTGACTTGGTTGGAAAAGCCATTGGAGGGATGTAAATAACAGATGATTTCATTTCAAAGGAATCTTCTCCCTATAAAGTGTTTTATAGTATTTTATTGAGAAATAATTTACATCTAGTAAAATGCAGAAATCTTAAGTGTACCACTTGATGAATTAAAAAAAGAAATTTTAATTAAAACACACACGAGCTGGAATAACTAACATGACAAAGAATGATAACACCCAATGTTGGCCAGGAGGTAGAGCAGCGGAAACTCCCATACATCTCTCATAGGAGCGGGAAATGGTACCACCACTTTGAAAAATGGTTTGGCAGTTTCTTATAAAGTTAAACAGATACCTACCATATGACCTAGCCATATTCACTCCTGGGTATTTACCCAAGAAAAAAAGAAAGTATACGCGAACGTTCATAGCAGCTTTATTTGTGAGAGCCCCAAACTGGAAACAACCCAAACATCCACCAACAGATGACTGGATAAACAAATTGTAGTGTATCGTACAATGAAATACTAAGCAATAAAGGGAACAAATCCCTGATACACCCACCATGGATGAATCTCGAAATAATCATGCTGAGTGAAAGAAGCCAGGGAGTGCATACTGCATGATTCCATTTATATGAAACTCTCGAAAATGCAAACTATTCTCCAGTGACAGGAAACAGATCAGTGGTTGCCTGGGGATGGGGGGCAGGGAGAGGCAGGCAACAGGGATTACAAGGGCACACGAGGAAACCTTGGGGGGCAACGGATATATTCACTATCTTGATTACGGTGATGGTTTCACGGGTGGATGCATGTGTCCAAACAGATCAAATTGTAGAATTTAAATATGTGCAGTTTATTGTATGTTAATTATAACTCAATAAAGCTGGTTCTTTTTTTTTTTTATCCTCACCAGAGGACATTTTTCCATGTTTTGTTCAGATAGAGTGGGAGGGAGAGAGAGGAAGAGAGAAAGAGAGAGAGAAACATCGACGTGAAAGGGACACATGGAGTGGCTGCCTCCCGCACGACCAACCAGGGCCGGGGACAAACTGCAACCGAGGTACGTGCCCCTAACGGGAACCGAACCCAGGTCTCTCTGGACCGCAGGCCGACGCTCTAACCGCTGAGCCAAACCGGCCAGGGCAAAGCGGGTTCTTAAAACATCTCTTTCACTGTATGAAAATTACACTTCATATTTTTTAATGCTGGAATTCTCCACTATTCTCTCCTCTGAACAAAAAAACATGTACAACAAATCAGGGATCTGGAATTCCGTATACCCTCCTGTCTTTGGGATCAAGCAAGAGAAATCCTCCTTTAAGCCCAAGGCAGTGTGACATGAGGACGGCCAACACACTGCAGCAGCGGCAAAAAGGCAAGTCAACGGGACCGAGCCCAGACCTGCCTTCACGTGGTGCCAGCTCTTGTTTGCACGGTGAAACCAGGCCATTATTCCCAAGGTGAACCACACATAATGCACACGTTGCCACCTTTTCCTCTCTCCATTTCTTCCTGTTCCTCTTCCTTCTCAGGTGACTATTCATGGCTGGAGCACGGCAGGAACTCCACACCAGCCACCAAAATACTGCACCGTGACAACTTCATCTCTTAATTACAGTAAACATTTACATAATGCTCGGCCCAGCCAGCGCAGAAAGATTCGTTAATGCAGAAACATGCCCTTTAACCATCCCGTTTTATTACACAAACCCCCCGGGGACCTGAGCAGCCCAAGATTTGCAAAAGATGATGGAGAAATTGGCTGAGATATTAAGCCCCTTTCCAGGTGCAATTAAAAGTGGGATGGAGAACCTCCTGCTCGCACAGATAATTTTTTTTTCATTCTGAATTCGCGCTGTAAGGATTCCAGGTATCTCGCTGCCGTCAGAATTCTACCGTTTGCTTGAAACTGGGTTTTGATTTTACTCTCCGCTTCTGAGTTGACAAACCTGCGGGTTTTGCTGGGAGGTCTAATATTTCCACGCCGCCCAAGCACAAGGCCAGTTGGAAATAAACCCAGCTGCGAAGACCCCCTGAACACTAGGAACATTCTTGCTTCAAGCCTTTGATTCTTTAAAACAGACTCTCTCTGGAGAGACCAACTTTAATCACATTTCCTCCAGCAAAACCCAGCTGGCCTGGAGAGGGACAGCCCGGGCCAGGCTTACGGCGGGTGAGGAAGGTACTGGAGTGCCACCTTGGGCTTCCCACTTTCCAGGGGATTCGGACCAGTGGACAAGGATGGTCGCTGTCCACCGAGGGGAGGGAGAGGAAAGACAGGGGGGTTGGGAAATAAACCTGAACGTCTTCGTAGCCTCTTCCTGGTTGTGTCATCTTTAAAAAAAAATTTTTTTTTCCCTT
Organism: Tadarida brasiliensis; assembly: GCA_030848825.1. NCBI lineage: Eukaryota > Metazoa > Chordata > Mammalia > Chiroptera > Molossidae > Tadarida > Tadarida brasiliensis. The sequence continues at coordinate 103,809,113 of CM061280.1, read as the reverse complement.
TATTGATTGTAGAGAGAGAGGAAGAGAGAGATGGAAACATCAATGAGAGAGAACATCGACTGGCCGCCCCCCACTGGGGATCGGGCCCACAACCTGGGCATGTGCTCTGACCGGGAATCGAACCGGCGACCTCTTGGTGCATGGGTCGATGCCCAACCACTGAGCCACGCTGGCTGGACTGGTTGTGTCATCTTTAAAGCAGGGTGATGGTCCCCACTTTGTCAGGATGTTGTGTGGTTTTGGTGAAGGAAGTCTGTACAGGTCAGCGCCACACATGCTACGCTCGGTGGCTACTCAGAGGTACTATTATCATTTTCTTACTATGGCTAATATTACCACCATACTTCTCAAACCTTAACCAGCCGGAGGACTGAAAACATGAGGCCTACACCAAATCAGCTTGTGCAAGCCACTTCCAGGGTTCCCACCCAAAGGCAGGACAGGCACCTGTGCTGAGGCTGGGGGTGCAAGGGGCAGCTCTGAGCAGTGAACAGCCAGGGAGTGGGCGTGGCTACCAGATAGGAGAGCGGCTGGATGGGAGGGGGTGAGGTAAGCAGGCTGGACAAGGCCAGCCGGGAACCTAGAGAGAAGTTCAAGATCCAGGAACAGAGGGACCCCAAGGCTAACCCTGGGGAGAGGTAGGAGCCCTGGTGTGGGCTCCGCTTCACACACAGACACATGCCATAGCAATTCTTGTGCCCGATGACAACTTTCAGTTACATCATTTGTTCCACAGACATTTATAAAACACTTTGGCTGTGCCAGGCACTATTCTAGCACTTTACAAACATTACTTCATGTAATCCTTATAACCACTCTATGAGACAGACACATTTTTGTTTGTTTTTTGTTTTGGTATGTGCCCCTAGCGGGAACCGAACCCGGGACTCTCTGGTCTGCAGGCCGACGTTCCAACCGCTGAGCCAAACCAGCCAGGGCTGAGACAGATACTGTTATAATCCCCATTTTATAGATGAGACAACTGAGGCTCAGAGAGGGTCATTGGCTTGTCTAAGGTCACACAGCTAGTAGATGGCAGAGTCGAAATTCAAATCCAGAGAGTGGGGATGCACAGCCCACACTCTTAAGCACTGCAGGTAATACATGCTGTGGGGTTCACAGAAGGCAAGGACCCAGTCAGGCTTGAGCTAGGACCTGAAGGATTGCACAGGGCAGGTGAGGAGAGGGGAGAGAGGCAAGGGCTTTGCAGGTAGGGGGCAAGAATGTGCAAGAAGACTTAAAGCAGAAATGAGGGCCACGGGGCTGGTTGGGAAGAACAGGAAAAAAAGACTTTGTGTCACCAAGTTGCAAACGGAATGAGGGTGCCATGGATACTTTTTGTTGTTGTCCTCGTTAATCCTCACCCCACCCGAGGATATTTTTTCCATTGATTTTTAGAAAGAGTGGAAGAGAGGGAGGGGAAGAGAGAGAGAAACATTGATGATAGAGATACATTGATTGGTTGCCTCCTGCACACACCTGGAGAGGGGCTGGGGAGCAAACTTGCAAACTTGCAACCTAGTTACCAGCCCTTGACTGGGAAATGAACCTTCGTATGGCTGATGCTCTAACCACTGAACCACACAAGCTAGGGCTGCCATGGATACTTTTAACTACAAGTTGCAGAAAACCTCAACTCAAACTGGCTTCAACCAGTGGCTTTAGAACTCTTGAACCATGAGCCCTGGCCGGTTTGGCTCAGTGGTTAGAGCATCGGCCCGCAGACCAATGAGTCTCCGGTTCAATTCTGGTCAAGGGCACGTAGCTCATTTGCGGTTCATCCCGGCCCTGGTAGGGGTCGTGCGGGAGGCAAACCGGTGGATGTGTCCCTCTCACATCGATGTTTCTCTCTCTCTCCCTCCCTCCAACTCTATCTGAAGATTAATGGAGAAATATTCTCGGGTGAGGATTTTAAAAAAGAGAACTCTTGGACCATGATCCACAGTAAGAAATGTTCTTTCCATTTTGGCTCTGTACACACATGCCCATGTCACCCTGACCAGTCCACAGAGGCTGGCTCTCCAGGGCAGCCTGGAGGGCTAAGGACAATGTACAGGTCACGGGAGGGGGGCAAGGGCATAGAATCCCAGTCCTACCTCAGGGCAAAACCTGCAGGGGACCCCAGTTGAGGCAATAGAGCCAGATGTCAAGACGTGGGCTGCTGAGGGCAGGAGCACTGTCCAGAGGGGCCAGGCCTGGAAAAGCACATGTTAAGAACCAGACTGAGTTTGAAGTGGGGCTCAGTCTGCAAGAAGGAACATAGAAGATGATGTGAGTGGCTCCCCCAGAGACAGACTTTAAGACGAGGATTCCAGGGCCGGTAGTTCATGTGTCTTTCTCTTATCTATTGCCACTCCCATACTTGGTGGCTTAAAATAAATAACAATCATTGATTTGCTCACAATTTTACAATATGAGCATCAGCTGGGGCAGCTCCACTGGCGCTCAAAGACCCATTTCCTAAAGAGACAGCAAGTTGATGCAAGCTCTTGTCTGCCAGCTCAGAAATTCATTCTTTCACAGGTCTGGAGGCCAAAAGTCCGAAATCGACATGGGGGCAGGGTTGGGTCCTTCCTCAGGGCTCAGAGGGAGAATGTGATCCAGGCCTCTCTCTCAGCTTCTGGGGGTTGCTGGCAATCCTTGGCGTTCCTTGGCCTCTGCTGCATCACCCCGATCTCTGCCTCTGCTGTGACATGGCATATTTGTGCGTCTATCTCTGTGTTTTTATCTTCTTTTCTTAAAAGGACACCTGTCGTCCGGCCGGTGTGGCTCAGCGGTTGAGCGTCGACCCATGCACCAAGAGGTCGCCGGTTCGATTCCCGGTCAGGGCACATGCCCAGGTTGTGGGCCTGATCCCCAGTGGGGGGCATGCAGGAGGCGGCCAGTCGACGACGTTCTCTCTCATCGATGCTTCTATCTCTCTCTCCCTATCCCTTCCTCTCTCTCTAAGATCAATAAAGAAAAAAAAAATTTTTTTTTAATTAAAAGGACACCTGTCGTCCGGCTGGTGTGGCTCAGCCGTTGAGCGTCGACCCATGCACCAAGAGGTCGCCGGTTCGATTCCCGGTCAGGGCACATGCCCAGGTTGTGGGCCTGATCCCCAGTGGGGGGCATGCAGGAGGCGGCCAGTTGACGTCCTCTCTCATGGATGTTTCTATCTCTCTCTCCCTCTCCCTTCCTCTCTCTCTAAAATCAATAAAGGAAAATAAATTTTTTTAAGAAAAGGACACCTGTCATCGGATTTAGGACCCATCTAATCCAGTATGACCTCATCTTAACTTGATTACATCTGCAACCACCCTACTTCCACACAAGGTTACATTCAAAGGTGCTTGGGGCCCTGGCCGGTTTGGCTCAGCGGTTGGAGCTCAGCCTGCGGACCAGGGAGTCCGGGGTTCGGTTCCCGCTAGGGGCACATACCAAAAAAACAAACAAAGGTACCTGGGGTAGGGACTTCAACATATCCTGTCGGGGGCACAATTCAATCCATAACAATACCCCACCTCTGGGTTAGGGAAATGACAAAGAATCTGCAGCCATCTGTAATCCACCACAATCTCGGTGGTGATAACAGGAAGGGAAATGAGGAAGTGAGCAGGGAAGGGAAAGTAGTTATCAAAGCAGTTGTTACTGTGGGCAACTGGGTAGGACTCAGTCCCACTGGGGACCTCTGGAGGACAGTGTACATCATGCCTCAGTTTCCCCAACCGAGGGATGAGATGCTGAAATATTTATCTGTTGATCGCCGCCTTGCTGGTGCCACCCTTCCAGCCTGCCCTGTGCCCTGCCGCAGGAAAAGTGAGCCAGCAGAAAGCGCCCTGGGACAGGCCTGGGTGTCTACAGTAAGCAGTCCTAGGCTAGCGCTACAGACAGGTGGGCGGAGCATCCCGGGTCTGGTACAAAAGGCAGGTCAGGCCCTGACCGGTTTGGCTCAGCGGTTAGAGCATTGGCCCGTGGACCAGAGAGTCCTGGGTTCAGTTCCCACTAAGGGCACGTACCTCGGTTGCAGTTTGTCCCCGGCCCTGGTTGGGGCCCTGTGGGTGACAACCACTCGATGTGTCTCTCTCACATCAATGTTTCTCTCTCTCTCTTCCTCCCTCTCTCCCTCCCACTCTATCTGAAGATAAATGCAAAAGTGTCCTCGGGTGAGGATTTAAAAAAAAAGGCAGGTCAAGGCCAGCCAGCCAGCAGCAGGAGGAGCAGAGCTGCCCCCTGGCAAAATTCCAAGCCCACCCTAAATGTTTAGCCACTAGTAAAGGGCTGAAGGGTACACGGGACTATACAGATGAACCCCAAGGGCCACCCCTAATATTTGAATCAGACCCAGGGAGCCAGCAAGGGCAACTGGAAGCCAGGTTGGGGACAGATCTAACCCTGCCACTGGGCAGAGGAGGGGTCCAGGCTGTGGTCTCAGGCAGGAGCTGGGGAGGCCTGAGGCTCCAGGCTGAGCCTTGGGGGAGCAGCTTCAGAACCTGGGAAGCAGAGGAGACGGTGGGGAGAGGACCCGCCACAACCACTCGAGCTGCTGAGACGCCTGACGTGCGGCACGCTTCGGCTGTAAGCGTGGTCACCCGAGCAGCTCTCCCTGACCAGAACAGCGGCCCTCTGATCCAGGCCTCAGAACAACGGGGAGGAGAGAGGCGACGGGAACGTGGGCAGAATGCTTTTCCCCTCTCTGCTTTTTTACCCCCGCTACCAGGTGCTCCTGGCCTGCAAAGCCGTCTGCAGAAAACACAGCCATGAGTTTCTCATGACTGATTTTAAATGATTCCCTTTCTGTCCGCGGGGGGAAATCACGTATTGAAAATCCAGCAAAAGCATAGCCAACTGAGGGCTGCTCCGGATGGCTGCGGAAGAGCAGACAGCGAGGCCACTGGCGTTCAAACTGCGAGGGGTCCTGGGAGACGAACAGGCTCCCCAGGCCAAGGCAGGCATGAGCCCGAGGCGATACCCTCTGAAAATCAGGCCACTCTGGGCCTCGCATGCAGGGTCCCATTTAATCCTTCCATCCGTCATTCACTCGCTCATTCGTTAGTTATGCAATGAATAATCACTAAGTACTTGCTATATGTCACTCGCTCTTCTAGGCCCTGGGAAACTGTTGTGAACAAAACATTTTTATAAATCCTGTAGTCATGGAGCTTACATTCTTGTGGGAGAGAAAGGTAGAAAACAAATAAGCAAAATATGCAGTGTGTTTTATGGTGGGAAGAGGGGAGGAGAAAAACAAGGCAGGGAAGGGAACAGGAAACATAGAGCCAGGGGTAGGGGGAAGGTTGTAGGTTTCAAAAGAGTGATCTGGATGTATTTGCAGAGAAGTTGACACTTTGTAACAAAGACTCTGAGGAGACAAGGGAGGGAGCCCTGTGCATGATGGAGAAAGAACAGGTCAGGGAACAGCCAGTGCAAAGGCCCCAAGGTGGGAATGGCCCAGTGTATTCCAAGAACTACAAAGAGGCCAGGGAGGCTGGAGTGGAGGAGGGGGAGGTAATAGGCCGTGAGCTCAGAGAAATGAGGAAGGAGGGCACCAGATCTGGCAGGGCCTTCCTAATGTCCTCAGCTTTCCCTCGCATGACATAGGAAGGCTCTGGAAGATTCTGTGCCAAAAGGGACAGGATCTGACTCGGGTTTTAGGAGACCTCTCTGGCTGTTGTTTTCAGAGAGAACTGTAGAGGGGTGAGAGCAGAAGGGGGTCACCAGTGAAGAGACTCCACAACCAGTGACTGTCCATATACAGATGTTGAGAACCACAAGTTAGTAAATATAATTTTAGTAGGAATTGTTTTTAACGTCATTACCAGCATTCTGCAAAAACCACCTTTTAACTTTTTTAATTGATTTTTTTGTAGAGAGAGAGATAGAAACATCAACGTGAGAGATAAACATGGATCAGCTGCCTCCTGCACGCCCCACACCAGGGATCGAGCCCTCAACCTGGGCATGTGCCGTGACCAGGAATCGAACCCGGACCTCTCAGTTCATGAGATGATGCTCAGTCCACTGAGCCACACCGGCCGGGCTAAACCCACCTTTTTATTATTATTATTATTCCTACTTCAAAGATAAAGAAACAGAGAAGGTAAGTAACTTACTCAAGTTACCCAGTTGGTAAACAGTTTGACCAGGAAAAATCGGATCTAGATTTCCCATAAGACCTAGCCATATTAAAACCCAAATTTACCTAACCCCTTCTTTCTGCTGTTCCCTCCTTCCTTTGAGTAAAACAAAAGTGGACAAAAAGCCCTGTTTTGTCCACCGGTCTTTGGGTTGATGCCCGACTCCTTCTGGGACTTCTCACGCTTCTGGTCTTTTCCTCGGGAGGCAAAGTGGCCTGAGCTGGGGCCGAGGAGCGGGCTGGGCTGGGCTGAGTCTGGGCTCTGACACCCACCCATGGCAGGGAAGTTTCCAGAAGCACAGATCTGGGCTTTACCTCCTCCTGCTCTGGGTTCCTTTCCCCTCCGTGGCCCAGACAGTAGCCAGGCCTCGGCGTCCCCAGCCTTTGGACTCTGTGGGCAGGGCCACAGCTGAAGTTGCCAGGCACCCAGGAGCCAACCCCCTCCCAGGCTTTTGTTTTCAACTGAAGGCAAAGCGGTGAAAGGATTATATGGGATCAGCCGTTCCCAGAGCCTGTTTTGTATACCGCTGGAGGTACACAGACCCGTATTTTTCAATAATTGTTATGTATTTTGATGTGCTAGGAAAAAGAGAACTGACACAGCCAACCCACGACTTCACGAATATTATGGCTCAGGAGGAAGCTAAAGTATTTAGCGTTTTGTGTTTTTTGTTGTTTTAAGAAAAAGAGATGATTTAAATAAAAAATATTAACGTTAATAATAACATAGGTGGTACAAACAGCAAATATCATGGAGCGGGTATAGAATAATGCTGTGGTGGGTTGGCTCAGGTGGGGAGAAAATGAAGGGGAGGTCTTTCCCCCCAGTAATCTGAAAGGTGTTTTTTTTTTAAATACCTTTTTAATATAACAGAACAGGCACACAGTAGAACATTAGAAAATACAGACCACCAAAAATGTTAAAATAAAAGTCTCACCTCCCAGATATCACCACCATTAACACCTAAATGCACACCTGTCTTCGTTTTCTACTGCTGTGTAGCAAATTACCACAAATTTAGCAGCTTAAAACACCACCCATTTATGACCCGGCTGGACTTGGTTCTCTGCTCTGAGTCTACAAAGTCAAAGTCACGGTCTCAGCCAAGCTGGGCTTTTATATGGAGGGGTAGGGAGAGCATCCACGCAAGCTCATTCAGGTTATTGCCAGAATTCAGGTCCTTGTGGCTGTAGGACCGAGGTCCCCATTCCCTGGCTGGCCTTTCTCTGGGTTGTGCGCATCGTCAAGCCAGGAACAGCACACTTAACCTTGTCATGCTTTGATTCTCTCTGACTTCTCCTTCTGCCTTCCTATTTTACCAGCAACCAGAGAAAACTCTGCTATTAAAGGGCTCGTGTGATTAAATTAGGCCCACCGGAATAATCTCCCTACTTGGTGCCATATCACGTGACACAATCACAAGAGTGAAATCTCATCACATTCGCAAGTTCCAGGATGAGGGTGTGGAATCCTGAGAGGCCGTGTGTTTAGAATTCTGCCTACCACGATATTTTTCTGGACTTATTTATTTATTTATAAACACACATTTGTATTGTAGGTATAATAACCAACTTGCTTTTTCCAGGCAAGGATCTCCACCTTTCCATTTCAGTAAATATTCATCTCATCAAATACCCAGAACATATGCAAATTTCCTCAATGAACCCAGTAATGTCTTTACAAACCAGTTTGCATCTGGTTATGTCACTTAAGTATTTCTGACTAATCGAGCCCTTTTTTTATTTTTAGTTTTTTTTCTTCATTGATTTTAGAGAGAGAAGGGAGAGGGAGAGAGAGATAGAAACATCGATGAGAGAGAACATCGACTGGCTGCCTCCTGCATGACCCCCACTGGGGATCAGGCCCACAACCTGGGCATGTGTCCTGACCAGGAATCCAACTGGTGACCTCTTGGTGCATGGGTCGACGCTCAACCACTGAGCCACACCAGCCAGACTCAAGCTCTTTTTTTTTAATGATCCCAATGTATTAAAGAGAGCAAGATAGTTTTTCTGCAGATTGTCCCATTCTAGATTTATCAGGTGCTTCCTTGTGATGCCATTTAGCTTGTTTCCCTAGCTCCCATATTTCCTCTACATTGGAAGTTATACACTGGTGTGGGACCAAATGTTTAACACCTGGCTCTCCAGGGGAACAAGCCCTGATCTGGGGCATTGGCCAATTTCTGTGGTGTAAATACTCTCACCCTGGCCGATTTCAAGCTACCAGTGTAATATCCCTGAATTCTGAGTTGGAAAGAGATGCATACCATCTGCCAACTCAAACCAGGACAAACTAGTTCCAGCACACGCTGCCTAACGGATGGGATGAGGCTTTGCGAGGGGAGGAAGTGGGGAAGGCTATAAGGAAAAAGACTTGAAGAGTCTTCCCACTTTCACCCCCAAAATACTGGGGAGGAAACAGGATGGTATGTGCCCCAGGAGTGGAAGTGACTAGCACCCTCTCACCTCCAAGAGGAATATCCAGGGTGAAGTGAGCCATGCAAGCTGTGGTCTCAGGAGCCGTGGCAAAGATTCCCATCGAAGCAAGCATGGTAGCTAAATCTGTCAGTGCCATAGCACCTTGGGTGGTTCGTCCCACTGACTCCCAGAGGTCCCCAGCAGGACTGAGCCTCAGCTGTCCACAGTAATAACTTGCTTGATAACCATTCCTTCATTGGTTTCCTTTCCTTCCCTGCCCTGGCTCATCTCTGCACCCCTCTACTGGGGCTGCCTGGGGCCACCTCCCAAATAAAGGACTGGCCCTCCAATCCTTGTGTCAGGCCTGCTTCCGAGACCCAAGCTGAGACAGAAGGCCACAGGGGATTGGAATCGGTGTGAGGTTGTTTCAAGGTTTTACATATTTTACAAAGGGATATATTCATTTATTATTAATGTAATTAAAAAGCAATTTTAAATAATAAATTTTTAAGAGGAAAAAGGAACTATGGCTAGAAGACCCAGAAGAGTCACTGAGAGAGACCACAGCCTACCTGCCTATCTCCTTGCCCTGAGAAGCCACTGTCCCCTGCCCCCCACACCTCTCTCCACACACCCCAAGACATGACAATGGCAGGTGATAATTTTAAGAGGAGCTGACATTTGTTGAGCAGATACTGTGCAGAATGCGTGTAGATTATCTGTTTTACATACTCAGAGCACACGTACTTATCTCCCCTTCCTCCCAAGCTCCCTTTAATATGATCGTGAAGGAACAAAAAAGGTATAAACCCACAATAAGGAAGGAGGAGGGAGGGTGTGAGCAGATGAGGGATTTCAACACATTTCTGGAAGACAGAGAGCAGAAGGAAGGGTGGTGACAGGTGACGCAGAGCAGAGTGAGCGGCAGCTGGAATCTTCCCTGGAGGGGAGGTGCAAGAAAGAGGTTCCAGGCTGAGGCTGGGGCTGGGGGTGGGGAGGTCCCTGAGGGTGGGAGTGGGAAATGTGGCTAGAAACGGGTTTGACTGAAGGTCTGCAGCCCAACCTGCTGCCCTCCCAACACACACCATCCCACCACTGGCGGTAGGAGAGTCAGGAGCAAACTTCTTGGTTTCTTAGGGTTGACACTGGAGTTTCTGCCCGCACTTCCCGACAACCATAATAGCAAAAGCAGAGAAGACCCATTTCTGAAGAAATGGAACACATTTCTGAGAACTGGAGCAGCTTGTGTGTACATTAGTGCCCTGGAAGAAAGCCCCCCTTCATCCATCATTTGGGAGACCCCAACTTCCCACCTGTTCCCTTTCAATGGAGCTCGTCCACCACTAATCCCCACCCATGCACACAGCGCTTGTGATCCGTGTTCCGCGGCTACGTGGGAAGAGCGTGCGCTCTGTGGCTGTTCATAAAGAAAGCCTGCAACATCCAAGAGAAAGACAAAGAACAACAGGAAAATTGATCCTGGAGGAAACAGATAATTTAGTAAACAGAGGAGAACTTTAAAAAGAAGGAGGGTGGGGAGGAGGAGGATAAAGCTTTACATGGTTCCCTCAGAGAGATGTGAGAAGCTATTGCATCCATAAAGCAAGAAGGCGGTACTAACAATTAGAGAAAATAAGAGCACTTGGAAATTAAAAATATGGGGACAGAATCAAAGACATCGATTGAAGGCCTGAAAGAAAAAAAATCAAGAGACTCTTCCAGAACACGGAGCATGACAAAAGAGACAGAAAACGTAAGAGAAAAAGAGACTTGGAGAATCGGTCCAGGAGGTCCAACAGGTGAGGAATAACAGGACTTTCGGAAAGGAAGACTAGAGAGGGCAGAGGGAAGGAGCCTGCAAAGCATGCCAACACGTGTGGCCTGGGACCGTGCTGGAGGAGGCAGGCTCTGTGACCCTGCACTCTGCAAGCCAGGCTGCTTACGTTTTGTGTATTCTGTGTCAATTTCCCTTCAGTTTTTAGCATCTCTGCAGAGCCAAGAGGAGCTAAATGGGAGAAGAGCATGTCCCTGCAGGGGACCCAAGGGTAAAATGGAGAAGGGGCGACACTGAGGACCAGTGTGGTGGTATCAGTGGACCTCAAATGATGGCCTTCCAAAGTAAGGGGACTCTGGGAGGCACAAGGTCAGAGGTGCCCACTTCTCAGGCCACTAAGAGATTATCTCTCCAGCCCTGGCAGGTTTGGCTCAGCGGTTAGAGCGTCGGCCTGCGGACTAGAGAGTCCTGGGTTCGGTTCCCGCTAAGGGCACGTACTTCGGTTGCAGTTTGTCCCCAGTCCCGGTTGGGGTCATGTGGTTGGCAACCAGTCGATGTGTCTCTCTCACATGGATGTTTCTCTCTCTCTCTTCCCCCCTCTCTCCCTCCCGCTCTATCTGAAGATAAATGCAAAAATGTCCTCGGGTGAGGATAAAAAATAAAAAAAAGAGATTGTCTCTCCAGAGCTAGATCCTAGAGGCACTAGGTTTTGTTTGAAAAAGGCATGAGGGGTCCTGGCTGGTTTGGCTCAGCGGTTAGAGTGTCGGCCCTTGGACCAAAGAGTCGTGGGTTTGATTCCAGCCAAAGACTGTACCTGGGTTGCAGTTCGTCCCCGGCCCTGGTCGGGGTCATGCAGGACGCAACCAATCGATGTGTCTCTCTCACATCGATGTTTCTCTCTCTCTCTCTCTCTCTCTTCCTCCCTCCTTCCCTCACTCCCACTCTGTCTGAAGATAAATGGAAAAATATCCTCAAGTGAGGATAAAAAAAAAATCAGAAAAAGGCATGAGGTTTTTCTCTTACAGTTTATTGGTGGATGAGGAAGTCAACTTGTCTCAGATGTCTTCTATCCAGAGGTCAGAAGATGAGCCTGGTGGGAGCTGGGGCGAAAGTTATAAAAGACCTGTCAATATATGTTTTTGATACTGAAATGGGATGCCTGGCAAAGGAGCGAACCCTCTGTCACCTGAGGTATTTAAGCAGAATCCAGACAAATATGTGTCAGAAAAACTGTAAAAGGAATTGGAACCCTACAACAGGTAAATTCATAGAGACAGAAAGTAGAATAATGGTTACCAGGGGAGAGGGTAACGAGGAGTTAGTGTTTAATGGGTACAGAGTTTCTGTTTGGAAAGATGAAAAATGTCAGGAGCCCGGCCGGTGTGGCTCAGTGATTGAGCATGGACCCATGCACCAAGAGGTCGCCGGTTTGATTCCTGGTCAGGGCACATGCCTGGGTTTCGGGCTCTATCCCCAGCATGGGGTGTGCAGGAGGAATGATCAATGTTGATGTTGCTCTCTCATCGATGTTTCTATCTCTCCCTCTCCCTTCTTCTCTCTCTAAAATCAATAAAAAACATATTTTAAAAAAATGTCTGGAAATACATAGTGGTGATGGTTACACAATATTGTCCGTGTACTTAGTGCCACTGAACTGTATGCTTAAAAATGGTTAAAATGGTCAATTTTGTTATGTGTATTTTACCACAAATTACAAAATTAAAAAAAAAAAAAAAGGGAATTGGAACCCATATAAACTGCTAGTGGGATATAAAATGGTGCAACCACTGTGGAAAACAGTCTGGCAGTCTCTCAATCAAGATAAACATAGAGTTATCATATGACCCAGCGACTCCACTCCCAGGTATATATCCAAGAGAAATGAAAGCATGTGTCCAAGAATGTTCATTGCAGCATAATTCATAGTAGCCGAAAGGTTGAAACAACCCAAATGTCCACCAACAGATGAATGGATAAACAAAATGTGTAGTATCCATACAGTGGAATACTATTTAGCAATAAAAGGAAATGAGTACTGACACATGCTACAACATAAATCAACTCTGAAAACATTATACTAAGTGAAAGAAGCCAAACACAAAAGGCTACATATCACATGATTGCATTTATATGAAATATCCACAATAGGCAAATCTATAGAATCAGAAAGTAGACTAGTGGTTGCCTAAAGCTGGGGGTGATTAGAGGGAAATAGGGAGTGATTGCTAATGGGTATGGGTTTCTTTTGGGGATGATATAAAGTGGCGATGGTTGCATTTCCCTGTGAATGTACTAAAAACCACTGAATTGACCCGGCCGGTGTGGCTCAGTGGTTGAGCATCGACCCATGCACCAAGAGGTTGCCGGTTTGATTCCCAGTCAGGGCACATGCCCAGGTTGTGGGCCTGATCCCCAGTGGGGGGCATGCAGGAGGCAGCCAATCGATGTTCTCTCTCATCGGTGTTTCTATCTCTCCCTCTCCCTTCCTCTCTCTCTAAAATCAATAAAGAAAATAAAATTAAAAAAAAAATTTATGGTATGTGAATTATATCTCAATAAAACCATATGTGTGTGTGTGTGTGTGTGTGTGTATATATATATATGTCCCAAAAATGTATATACAACGTTGAATAATTATAAAGCCAGTGTTTATTAAAATACGTTTCATTTTCAAAATGTAATAGAATCTACAGACACCCTGTATACATCTTTTGGGGATACCCTGTTGTGGACATTTCATACATATATATATATATAAATAAAAGGAACAGAGGCTTCCCACCTAGATGGGAGCTGGGGCCAGATGACCTCGTCCCATCCCAAGGCTTTGAGACCCTCCAATGCCTTGTCCTCAAGGTTAAGCCCCAGAGGGCTTTCTCAGCAGCCCACACACATGCTCCCCCATCGTGGTGCCTGCTCCTGGCTGAGTCAGAAGCTTCGGGCAGCGCGGAGAAGGCACCCCCCTGCATCACACTGTCAGCCTAGCCCCCTGGGTTGGTTTGTTTTTCCAGGGCATAAACGTATTTTATGGAGAAATAAAATGCACAATAATAAAAAGGGGGAGGGGAGTGTTTCCACAGGCTCACATTTTATCCAAAGGGGCGGTGATTTGGCATCCCCGGCTCGAATCTGAAATTATTACACAAGAATTGACTCTCGGTGTCGCCGATGCTCCCTGGGATGATTGCTTCTATAACTTATGGAGACAGCTGAGCGTTTGTATTCAAGTGATCACATAAATTAATATCCATATGTGGAAATGGTGTGCTGGGAGCAGGCCTGGTTTAAGAATGCATTCCTTGTAATGATCCTTGCACCTGAAGAAAAATGCCCACCGTGGGCTCCGAGTGCAGGTCTGGAATGCTCTGGTCATGGTTCATAAGGGTTTGAAGTAAAATACGGCACGCAGAATGTTCCCCCTTTAAAGTGGCGAAGAGCTGTGTGCTCTGTTCAGCCGTGATGTCATCAGAGGAAATGAAGGGAACTGCTTTTCTGAAAAAAAGAATTTTAAATAAATAAATCAAAAAGCATGTGCCTTAAAATGTAATGTTTTGCTCCTTGGGGATGGGTTTAGCCCAAAGTTCTAATTATACGTGTGGCAGTAAAGGCCTCCCAGGCTTCATGCTTGCCAAAAGCTTTTATTTTGCTACGTGACAGGAGACAAAATTATTCCTTTCTCCTTACGAGATTGCCAACACCATGCCAAAGGCTCAACGGGGGTGGCGGCAGCACCAGCAGGAATTAATGATGGGCTTTGTGTGGGCAGACAACTCAGACCCTGCCTTCAGATCTCGGATCACGGATCACGTAGCTGAGGCCACAAGTCACAACGGGGCAGGGCTGCCTCCGTGGGGCCCTGGGAGTCATGGGGAGTCGGTGCCCTGCATAAGGTGGGTGCTCAAAAAACATTTGCTGAATGAAAATACAGAGGAAAAGGAACAGAGGCACACAAAACTACTTCCACCTTCACTGACTCGCTGACTCATTCGTGCATTCATTCATACATTCATTCATTCGGTAAATGTTCCTGAGGTCTCACTGTGTGTTGGCCAAGCCCTAAACATCTGAGAAATGCCGAGGAGTGAGCCCGCAGAACCCTCTCATGTGGCGCACATTTAATTCCATTCAATTCATTCTGGGGCTTTTCAACACTGGGTAGATTTATAACCTTTTCAGGTGATGGATGACAAACGTGTGCTCAATAGAAAAGGATAGATATGGGCGGCCCCTGCAGATTCGGCCACTTCTTCCCATCCTTCCCATCACAGGCCTTCCCTACCGGAGCACAAGCCGATCAGCGTCATGCAGGACTTGCTAAATTTAAAAATAAAATGTTTGCGGGCTTTTTTGTATATTAAAAGCTACACAAACACGGGATAGTACAATTCCTACACACACACACACACTCACACTCACACCCCTTGGTTCTCCTGTACCCCCCACTCCCATCTCACAAACTCATTTTGCCTTTACAAGGATGAGAACAGACTTCTGAGAAACCTCAAGAAAGACTCTTCTATGGCTTCAATGGCACAGACTTGTCCCTTAGCAGTAATGATGGGCTGGTAACTGTTTAAGAACTGACTCTGAGGGGAGGAGAGGAATACCTGTTTGCAGCGTTTGCCAATTTCTGTGGTGTAAATTCTCCCACCGTGGCCGATTTCAAGCTACCAACTTGACATCACCGACTGCAGAGGTGGGGAAGAAATGTGTGTCATCGGTTTTCACCTACTTGTAAGCACCAGCTCCCGTAGCCACCTTCAGAAGCAAGCCTGGAACGAAGGCATGGGCAAACGCCAAGGGGATGTGAGAGTTTCTCCATCAGCTGCCAGAGGGGCCAGTCTCTTTCTCTTGCACCACACTGACTCTGAGATATGGGAACACACTGGGCCTCCTCGCTCCCCCCTAGAATCTGTTCCCATGAGAAGCAGCGAGGAAAACCTGGAAACAGTCCAGCAAAACCTCAGCTATCCCCCCTAACCTAGAGAAGCTTCCCGGCTTCTCTCTCTCTTCTGGCTTGTCAAGGGCTCAAACCATAGACACGCGAGAGAAAAGATTCCACACTCCAGAGCTTAATTGTGATTCCTTTTAAAAGGTAATGCCTTCCCACAGTCCAATATTTCATAGTAAGAAAATGGGAATCAAAATTCTTCCCCACTAAGGATGAACAGTGGAATGAGAGATGGAGAAATCACTGAAGGGGAAAAAGTGATTTGCAATATCCACAGCAGAGTCCGTGTCCTTACCTGCACCTGGATACGTCCTCCACTTCTGCCAGAGATTGGATTTTTTTCAGAGCAGTGTGAAGTTTTACTATGCAAGCCATAAAGGACACACGGCAGGTTGTGATACCAGTGTCCGGCTTCTCACTGAGGACCCAAGAATAGCTCCTACCTAGTACTGCTTCCTTCTAGATCTTTTGGGGTGGTCCCAAGCAGGTCAGTTCCACCACTCTGGCTTCAGGCCTTGTAGCTGGGCCCTCAGTCTCTGCTTATGCATTGTACCCACTATATGCACTGCGGTGGACGGTATCATTGCTCAGCAAATATTCACTCCCCCATCCTCACTCCAGCCCCTCCATGGAGGGGTACATCCAGCCCCACTGAAGTTGGCTTCAGCCATATGACTCGTTTTGCTCCATGGAATATCAGCAACATGATACAGAGGTTTTATTTTATTTTTTTTTCTTTTATCCTCACCCGAGGACATTTTTTCATTTTTTGTTCAGATAGAGTGGGAGGGAGAGAGGGGAAGAGAGAGAGAGAGAGAAACATCGACGTGAAAGGGACACATCGAGTGGCTGCCACCCACACAACCAACCAGGGCCGGGGACAAACTGCAACCGAGGCACATGCCCTTAGCGGGAACCGAACCCGGGTCTCTCTGGACCGCAGTCCGACGCTCTAACCGCTGAGCCAAACCGGCCAGGGCTAAAATGTTAACCTTTTTAGGTTTGTGCTTTCCCAAGGGTAACCGTGCCTTGTTGATTATGCCCAGGTACCTGACACACAGTGTCTGGTATGCAGTAGTTCATTTGCAAAAGATTCATTGTTGGAGAAAAATAATAAAGCCAACTCCATCCCTAATTTAGGAAGTCATATGTGTGTGGAATCACAGGTGGCCAACCGCACACCTGCATCCTTCTGGTACCACAACACTAGGAAGCTGACTTGCAAGAAGGTCCCTAACATCCTATTGGTGGGAAGCCAAGTCTTCTGTAGAAACAAATTGATAAAGGCTCTCCATTGAAACATGACCTGGAGTGGATGTAATAACTATCGCTGTAACCCAGCTGCATAACAAACAGCCCCAAATCCCTCTCTCTCTCTTCCTCTTCCTCTCTCTTCCTCTCTCCCTCCCACTCTATCTGAAGATAAATGCAAAAATGTCCTTGGGTAAGGATAAAAAAAATAAAATAAAAAGGTTAACATTTTAAAGCCCCGGTGAATAACAACGGATAGACTGCAGGGAATTCAAGAGGGAAAGAATGATCACTTTGAGGACTGGAGTGAGGAGCAGTGGGAACCAAGAAAGGTTTCACAAAAAATGAAGAAACTGGGATCAATCTTAATGGAAGAGTTGATCTGGCATGCAGGCTGGGACTCAACCTTCCAGGCAGACAACCATGAGTTTAAGTGTGCTCATAGAAGGTGTGAGGGACAGTACCCAGAACAGGCCAGTTAGAGGGGACAGTACACTCAGTCAGCTCACAGATGCTTTCAAGGTCAAAAGACAGGATTGTCACTCTACCTGATGTGAAGGCTTATATAGTGACAGAAATCAAGACAGTGTGGTCCAGATGGAAGGACAGACACATACATCAATGTTGGAAAGAATACAGAACCCAAAAATACACCCACACTGTCACTGTGTGAAAGTTGTCTGCATTCTTTTTTTTTTTTTTTTAATCCTCACCCGAGGATATTTTTCCATTTATCTTCAGATAGAGTGGGAGGGAGGGAGAGACATCGATGTGAGACACATGGTTGCCTCCTGCATGACTCCAACTAGGGCAGGGACCGAACTGCAACTGAGGTACGTGCCCTTGGCCACAATCGAACCCGCGACTCTTCAATCCGCTGGCCGACGCTCTAACCACTGAGCAAACTGGCCAGGGCGAAAGTTGTCTATATTCTTATGTCAAAACACCGAATGTTGTCCTGGTCATTTTCCATGAAGTCCACCTTACCCTCATGTAGATGTTATAAATACGCTTCGATTTACTTCTAGCTTGTTGTTGTTTATATTTTGGCTTTGTTTCTATATTTAAGTCTAACCCTTCCAGAATTTCTTTTCTGGCAGGGTCTGGTGTGAGATACAAATCCAAAGGAGTTCTTCTCTTTATCAATAAATTGTACTAATGGCATTTATTAAATAATTATTCCTTAAGCTGTTATTTGGTTATTTTGGTTTGTCATGGAATAAGTTCTCACAGTGTTTTATTTATTTATTTATTTATTTTTATTTATTATTTTTTTTTATCCTCACCTGAGGACATTTTTCCATTTTTTGTTCAGACCGAGTGGGAGGGGGAGAGAGGAAGAGAGAGAGAGAAACATCGACGTGAAAGGGACACATCGAGTGGCTGCCACCCGCACGACCAACCAGGGCCGGGGACAAACCGCAACCGAGATACGTGCCCTTAGCGGGAACCGAACCCGGGACTCTCTGTACCGCAGGCCGACGCTCTAACCGCTGAGCCAAACCGGCCAGGGCTCTCATAGTGTTTTAAATCTCTTTCCAGACTCTTTTCCATTGAGTTGATCAGTTCTTTAGAGACGATTACACGGGATCTTGGTTATCAGAGCAGTATATTCACCTCTTGACATTTGTAGCAAATAAAAATAAAAAAAAAAGACAGGATTCTATTTTGTACGTAAGAACCACTAAAATTTTCAAGTATAACAAAGCAGTCTTCTTATCTATATTTTGGGTTAATCCAGGGGTAATATATGACATTCAGAAGGTGGAGCAGACCTGGAAGTCAGGAGACTAGGTGGCAGTCTGAAATGATAAGGCCTACACAGAGGTACAGACAACAGAAAAAGATACAAAGCCACATTTATAAAATCAGGGTGTTAGTTATAAAAATCTTCTTTTTTTTTTTTTAATCCTCACCCGAGGATACTTATCTATTTATCTTCAGGTAGAGAGAGGGAGAGAAAGGGAGAGAGAGAGAAACATCAACGTGAGAGGGACACACCGACTGGTTGCCTCCTGCAATGACCCCGACCAGGGCTGGGGACAAACCACAACCGAGGTACGTGCCCTTGGCCGGAATCGAACCCGCGACTCATTGGTCCGCAGGCCAACGCTCTACCGCTGAGCCAAACCATCCGGGGCTAAAAATCTTCTATAGCATGTATTCATAAATATTCATCCTATGAGTGAGGAAACAGGCCCAGAGAGGTAAAGTCACTTTCTCAGGACCACCCAGAAATCCTGACAGAACAGTGGCTTGAGTAAGGGGTTTGTTTTTCTCTTGTACCCAGAAGTCCAGAGGGAATCCAGGCCTTGTGCATTTGCTCAAGTTATCAAGGATAACTGTTCAGTGCATGTGGGTTTCATCCTCATGGTACCAAGATAGCTGCTGCACCTCCAGACACAGCAGCCATGTTCTAGGCAGGAAGGAGACAGGATTAAAAGTCTTCTCCATTCAATATCTTGTCCTATTTGAGAGTCACATGGCCACTGCTAGCTCTAAAGGAGCCTGGCAATTAGGGAATTTCACTATCTAGCCTCTATGGTAGAGAATGAGAAGTGGAGGGAGTTAGAATGGTTGTAAGACTAACTAGAGTATTTGCCTGACACCGGGTCCCTTATCTCCTGCTCCAGAGCTCTTGGTATTTTACACTGTGACAGGGCTGGCTGCTTGTGGGGTAGGGAGGAGAGAGGGCCACACACATTTATCTAGGTCAGAGCCAGGGAAGATGGCCACCTCTTTCTCAAATATTGATAAGGTTTGTGAAAGACTTGGAGCTAAGAACAGTTCTAAAGAAGGGAGACAAAGTATCAATGTCTGGTAGACAAGGGGAAGGAAGCAATGTACTTCATAGAACAACAAACTAACAATTACCAGGTACTTACCACTGTCTGCTAAGCACTGTTTCCAGACCCAAGCCTGGGAAGCGTCTTTAAAGTACACTATAGAAAATCAGATTAAGGGAATGGATGGGAGTCAAGAAAATGTCCTTGGAATGAGGGCAAGAAAATAAAACAGAAAACCAAAAGAAAAGAAGTTAATCTTGGGAGGACAGCTTAGGAGAGGGTTTGAGGGCAAAGTGTAAAATCCTAGAGAGGCTCCACCAGAAATAAAAGCAAACATTCTCCCCTGGCACCAACCAGGATGAAGATGCCCCAGCACATTAGGTTCACTTCTAGGTGGGTCCATCAGAAAGATGTAAAGAGACCAGAAAAAGCCCTGGCTGGTTTGGCTCAGCGGTTAGAGCGTTGGCCTGCAGTCTAGAGAGACCCGGGTTCGGTTCCCGCTAAGGGCATGTACCTCGGTTGCGGTTTGTCCCCGGCCCTGGTTGGTCGTGCGGGTGGCAGCCACTCGATGTGGCCCTTTCACATCGATGTTTCTCTCTCTCTCTCTCCCTCCCACTCTATCTGAACAAAAAATGAAAAAATGTCCTCGGGTGAGGATAAAAAAAAAAAAAAATTTTTTTAAACAATATAATAAAAAATAAAAAGAGACCAGAAAAAGAAAACTAAAACGATGACAAAGCTCCTTGGGCCAAGCACCATGGTAGGACAGATTTGGGTTCCCATCCTGGTTCCATACCTCCTGGATTTAACTTCTCTCAACCTGTCTGGGATAGTGACTGCTATGTTAGTAAATCGAGACTCTCTCAACTGCAAGTGACAGAAAACCCAGGTCAAAGGGATTTAAGCAAAGAAAGGAAATTATTGGCACACATAACTGAAATATCCTGGGGCAGGGATAGCTTCAGGTTCAATGGGATCCAGGAGCTCAAACAATGGAGACTCTGTCACCTGGCTCTGCTCTGTCTTTGTTGGCTCCATTCTCAGGCTGCCAGCCAGCCCAGGCTTGAAGCCTATCTTTTTGGTAACCCCAGTAGAAAGCACGATTCTCTTTCCCACTAGAAACAGCAAGTTCTCAAATTGTCTCTCTGGAACCCACTTTGGTCACATACCCATCTCTGAACCAATCCCCATGGCCAAAGTGGGGTGAGGGGCAGGTTCAAAGGTTCCACTCATCCCCCTTCTGCAGCCAGGAGATCAAGTCAGTCCCCTGTCAGGTTTTGTATGTGGCCCCTCTTCATACACACACACACACACACACACACACACACACACACACACACACACACGGTTCTCTCCTTGGACGAAACCTAAACCGTGATCCCAGAAAGCACCCAGACTGAGCATCAGGGAGGAGTGGTTCCCCCAAACAAAGTGTGGATTCTGAATCTAGAAGTGGGAGCAAATGTTGAATAGGCAAAGCCAAAACTGTCTACTATAGTGTTCTGAGGAGGTGCCAAAAAGCCATAAACACCAAAACCATCCCAATCGATCAAAAACTGCCTTTTCCTTATAATCCAGTCTTGAGGATTAGAACCCTAGCTTCTTCCAGCCTTGTTAAAGAAATTGCCAGGCCCTGGCTGGTTTGGCTCAGCGGTTGGAGCGTCGGCCTGCGGACCAGAGTCCCGGGCTCGGTTCTCGCTAAGGGCACGTACCTCGGTTGCAGTTTGTCCCCGGCCCCGGTTGGGATCATGTGGGTGGCAACCACTCGATGTGTCTCTCTCACATCAATGTTTCTCTCTCTCTCTCTTCCTCCCTCTCTCCCTCCCACTCTATCTGAAGATAAATGCAAAAATGTCCTCGGGTGAGGATAAAAAAAATTAATTAATTAAAGAAATTGCCAGAATGTCTGTGCCAAAAAGGCCCTGTGAAACCATCTCCCCCCACACCAGGGTGCAGAGAGGGGAGGAGACCTGCCTAAGCTTGTAGGGCTAGATCAGCTACAGAACAGAACGAGAAAACACCTACAAAACTTCAGCCCAGCATTCTTTCACTTCCTCCCGCAGCCTCTCTGGGACTGGTGGATAAAGGACTAAGTGAACCCTGGAGAATGTCACTAGAAATGGGAACAGGTCTGGCCAGCTTACTGTGATAGTTCAGTGAAGAATTTCTTGGGGGGGGGGGAGGGAAATCCTCCTGGGCTGAAGGAAGCCAGGCTACGTAGAGGGCTAGGACGTCTGCGGCCCTCAGGCCCAGGTCAGGGACAATGTGGCTAGGGACAGAGGTGGTAGCAGGGCACTTTTCCAAGACAGGCTGATTTGGGCAGCAGCGATCCACGGCTGAAGAACCCCTTAGGGAAATCACGTAACAGACACCAATAAAAAAAAAAAATGTCTGGAGGAGTTCCAAGAAACCACACACCTTCTTTCTGCTTCCAATAGCCAGGTGTCTTATCAGCAGAACCTCAAAGGCCTACCACTCTGACCTGCTACCCACAGTGAGATATGCTTCCCCCTGGCTTCCCAAGGAGGGCAGGTGTCCCCTTCATGTTTTCACCAAAAGGGAAAATATGGCCCCCTCACCTGGCTTCCCTTTGATCTTTCTCTTCCCTGTCAACACGCAGGCCTGGCGGTACCATTTCTCAGAAACTTGGGGACACACTTAGTAAGTTTATCTGGGCCATATAGCCAGGTCGGTCAGGGAGGAAAGTTTTCAGAGGGATATGTTGCAATGCTCTTTATGATAGGTTGCCTTTTTCTCTCCTTATCTTTTTTTTTACAGGACTCAAGTGGGAACACCAAATGGCCTCAGACCCTAAAGAATTTGAAAGGATTATCGTGATTACTTACGCAAGGGTTTTCTGAAACTCCCAGCCAAGAGGGAGAGAGAGAGAAACTTCTAAAGTTATACCCTTTCAGGGACTGGTTAGATAAGTGTGGGGCCTGAGCAAACAGACAAACTGGGAACAACATTTCTCCCATTAACTCTTTCAAGGCCTAGGTAACACACACTGGAGGGCTCCTGATGTCCCCCCTGGGCCCTGGTACTATATAACTTACCAAGACAAGCCCTCATTCCTTAAATTAAAGTTCACAAGGAACCAATCCTTTCTTCATCTGCTTTTACTCCTCCCACATCCCCTGAAGCACTACAGCTCCAGCTGCACCAGGTCATCTCATTTTTCCAGGTAGAAAGCAGCCCCTTAGGGGAGAAAGCCCCCCATTTCCTGAGGGGTTAGCAGGAAGCTCGGCATTGGGTCCCAGGAGCACCCGGCCTTGCCTTGCTCCTTTGTCAGCTGCCGCAGGGCTAGGCAGAGACTGTCCAAGAGGCCTCACATCTGGCGGCCATGAGAGGCCTCCCACCTGCCAGTCACCCTGGGGGCAAAACCAGATGGAAGGCTGGGCCTGGCCTGTTCTCCACAGCCTCCCTCCCAAGACCCATCACATGCCCTGCCTGGGTCTGAGGAGCACCTGAGAGGGAGCCTCAAGCCACATACATCATCAGGGCTTTTGCTGGAAAAAGAAAACTGCAGGAGGCAAATCTCCCCAGCTCTGCAGACATCAGCAGGGACCAGCAGTACTGAGGTGGCTGCTGGCCTGTACCCAGGTATGCTGACGCAGAGCAGGGAGCCCCAATGTCAGAGCATAAAGGCAGGGAGTCTCTGCTTTCAATTTCCCCTAGAATCTGCAAAAAGGAAAAGAAAAAAAATCCCGCAAAAAGTGAGCTGAATCTGTGTAAACCAGACGGTTCAGAATGCAGAGTCCAGGCCTGCCTGGGTCTCGGGGGCCCTGGCTGCTTCACGGGATGGATCTTATGTCAATGAGGACAGAGCCAACACTCGAAGCTTGGGCAAGTGAAGGGAAATGGGTAATATAAATTACTTTTAAAAATGAAACGGGCTTCACTGAATTCTGGAAACAACCCCTACAACTCAGGAGTACAGCAGGACAGGAGGGAGCAGTAAGTTTCCCAGAAATTGGCAAACCCTGTGGGCCTTGCCAATCTTGGCCCCTGAAAGGGGGAGGGGGCTTAATCAGCCTCTCTGCAGGCTTCCTGTGAATGCAGGCACCCAGAGTTGTCCCTCAGCTGCCACAGACTGCCGCAGGCCTCAAGTCCCACCGCCCAAAGGCCCCAGGGCACGCACCCCCCGCCATTTCCAATCCTCCGGGCAAGAGGGGGGGGGTCAATGTCGTTCGAGTAATTTCTCTGCGAACACAAGATGGCAGCCTTAAATAAATGCAACCCTGCGCAGCTTTTAATCTTACACATCATTAAATTCCTAATTTACACATTATGTTTTCGTGGGCCAACCCATAACTCATTAGTGTTGAACTCACGAGGTATAAAGACCAACGCACGACGGGCGCCGCGGCGCCGTCACCTGCCTGGGTTAACAGTTCCCGCCGCAGGGGCAGCGAGGACGGCGCTGGCGGGGCCGGGACGGCGCGGGGCCGAGGCCGGGGCGCAGGCGAGCCCCGGAGCCAGGCCGGGAGCCGCACCACGCGCTCGCAGCGCGGCCGCGGGGGCAGTGCCGAGCCGGCTCCCTCCTTCCTGCCCCGGGCCGCGCGCGCGCGCGCGCGCACAAACCGCACACTCACAAACGCGGGTGGCCGCGCGGGGCTCGGAGCCGCTCAGGCCTCCTTGGCAGACATCTTCCTGTGGGAGGATTTCAAACGAGCCGTGAAAGCCAGAAACTACACGGGTTACAAACTCCGGAATCCCTGGCCGGCCCAGGCCCCATTCCCCACCTCAGATCCTGCCCCCTGTGCTCGGCGTGGGGCCAGGAATCCACCCAAAGACAAAGCACCCCCGCCGACGGCGCGGGGAGATCGGGGGGAGCGGATCCCGTCCGAAGTTCCGTCTCCCTTCTGACCCGGGAACCCTTGCCGAGCTGGGGTGGCTCGGGACAACCCGAACCCGAAGCGCGCGGGCCGAGGGTGGCGTGCAGGGTCTCACAGGCCACCCGCCACCCGAGGCTGGCAGCTCTCCAAGGAAGGACGTCACAAGGGCGCAGCTGACTGCCCCAGGCCACGGCCAGGGCACACCCTGAGGAAGAGGGGAAGCTGGTATCTGAAAGGGCCTGGGAGCCAAAGGAAATGGTCTGCACGCAGGGGAAGGCCCCAGGCGGCGAGGGCTTGGACTGGCCTCGCCCTGCGCTCAGCCGGCCAGGCCCTCGAGGTGCTCCGCACCTTCCCAGCCAAAACCAGCTCCGCGCCGGCGGCGGAGTGGGAGGGAGGAGGCCGGGCGCGCGCCCCGCCCTCGCCGCCCGCGGTCACAGGGGCAATTACACTCCTCGCTGCAGACGGTTACCAGCTCGCCCGCGCATCCCTCTCCCCGCTCCCCTCTCTTCCCCTCCCCTCCCTTCCTCCGCCGAACTGCTGGCTCCATCTTATCGAGCGCTCCCGGGAATCGCGGCTGAGGCCAACTGCCTCTGGGGACCTCCCGAGGTTTCTCGCACGCTGCGCGCCCCCCGCCCGGTCGCCGGGGCGAGCCCTCCGCACCCTGCAACGCATCCCACGCGCGCCACAGCTCGGGAAGAAGCTGTCATGGTCCCAAAGGTTTAAAAACAGGAAGGACCCTTCTCCATGCGCTGCAAGACCCCCGCAGCTGCTCTTTGCTTCTCAACCCTGCCCCCAGACAATGCAAACACCCTAGCACCCCAAATTCCAGGAACGCCTCTGTTTCCAAGGTCTCCCCCGGGTCCCGCCAGTGTGCTTTCCAACTCCCAACTCGATGCCTAAATCACTGACCTGAAACCTCCGAGGCCTTTGCGCTGCCAGGCGTTCTCTGCTGCACGCAAATTGCTCCCCTCCAGCCCCCTACGGTTTATGCTATCCTGGAAAATGTTTTTGAAACTGTAGATGAAAACTCAGGTTTGGGGTTAAGGGCTTCGTTTGCAACTAACTGCATGATTTGAGCCAAGTTTCTTAACCTCAGTTTCCTTATCTGCAAAATGGGAGAAATGAGGCCCATATAAAAGCGTGGCTGCAAGGTTTAAAGAAGATCCATGTATATGTAAACTGCTTGGCACCAGTCCTGGCGGTTAGCATCACTATTACCATATGGCCAGAACTGTGGCGGCATTGAAAGTGAGGTGGCCTTTTTCCGAGCAGCTCACGCGAAGCCCAGGGCCACATTTCACAAATCGAGGTGAGCCCAAGCCACGGGCTAGGCCTGAAGGGAGGACAGAGAAGTCGAGGGACAGCCAGGCGAGCGAATCACTCACTCAGCCTTCCGCCTTTGCAAATGAATAGGGCTCTGTCTCGGGCTTCCGCCATTCCTGCGCCAGGTCTGCAACGCCTAAGGCTGAAACCTGGCGCGGCGGTAAATTTAGCCTGAAGGCAGCGCCTCCTAAGGGGCGGGAATGTCTCTTTGGAAGAAGGAAAGGGAACTGGATAAGAAAATGGAGTTGCCTCTAGGAAGAGGCATCAGGGAGAGGAAAAATTCAGGGCCGCTGGTGGACCACTGACAAAAAGAAATCGGACGCAAAAAAAGGCTCCCCAGAAATTGGGCCACCGTGGGAGCGGCGAGACAGACTTCCCATCTGGGAAGGGCTGCCTACGGGTAATTGGGTTTGCTCGAGTTGCCTCTATAATTAATAAGTGATTTGACTTGGAGATTGGAAATAGTCGTTGAAAGGAAGCCGCAGGCGTAGGGGTGCGAAGCCCGCGAGCCTCCCTCTGAAATCCAATGACCGCGGAGGAGGACGGTTTAAGGAACACGAGGAATGTGATAATATTGGCATCTAACCTTCTAGTGTTTGAGTAATTCGTTGCTTAGCTACTTTGGATAGGCCATTATTTTGCAAACTGGAAACATTTGCAAGTGGTGATATTTTGCTCCTGCCTGACGCAGGGGCTGCAAACCTACCCCGGCTCTGCTGAACTCTTCGAAATATATATGCATAAATTGTTCCTAATGAGACCATCTGTTTTTTATGGCCCCTCTGGAAGCAGGAGGAACCCGAAGACTGCTCTGTCTTGCAGAAATCTGTGGCCAGGCAGGCCCAGGAAATAAATAGGGAAGATTAGAAGGGTGTGCGTGATTTAACAATACGCCGACAAGGGGGTTTGATGGTCGAGATATGGGCTTGGGTTCCTAGGGATGCGGGTTATTTAGGCTGGCTCTGGGCTGCTTGGGGCAGGAAGGTTCCAGCCACTGGGCCTCCTAGGGACTGTGCAGGTTTCACAACACACACGAACCTCACTTTTCCATGCCTGGAACATAGCCAGAGCCACCACGCAAAACCTCGAGTCTGCCGCTGCTCCCAGGTATCAGGACATGTACCTGGCGGTGGGTGGCCCCCGGCGTCGCCCTTGAGCCAAGGTCTCCCCTGATGAGGAGGTGAAAGGAGCCGGGCCTGGGGCACAGAGCCTGAGAACGCGCCTCACTCTACCCCACCCCCGAGCCGGAGCGCGGCGCTCACCCGGGGCCTGTTCCAAAGGCTGAGCTTTCCGCCCGACGCGCGTCTGGCAGGCCCAGTGGCGCGGCCTGAGCCCGCACCGAGGGTGGCAGGGCAAGCACTTTTCACATTACCCGGTGGCTGTTAATTGGGGCAGTGCAAAAGACGCGGAGCCTACCCCTTTGTGGCGGGGGGGTCAGGAGTGGGCAGTGGGGGCTGCTTAATAATAGAGGGGCTGCCCTGGGGAGCCTCAGATATCGGTAACCCCCATGATTAATTCATAACTCTCCACTGCGCCTGGCACCGTCTCGGGTCTTTAATCGGTTCTGAATGTCAGCGAGGCTTCCCCGACAGGCTGAGCGCAGCCTTTTGAATGTGTTGAAAGTCGCTGCGCGCACACCAGGAGACAAAGTTGCCATCTGCTCCGGGGACCACGGCAACTGGGCGCTGGGAGGGGCCTTCCTCCCTCGACTCTGGCTGCCCCGGGCGGCCTCCTCTTCTCGGCCATCCCAATGTTGCTCAAAGCCAATAGTGTCCCCCCCACGGCCTCCCTGCGCCCCCCCCCCCCTAGAGTGCAAGCCTCCTGGAACCTCAGGCTAGCTTGAAGCTGAGCGCAGCGCCGGGGCGTGCGGGGAGCCTGGCGGTCACCCAGACCCAGGCCTATGCTAATGAGATTATGAACCCGGATTGTTTGTGTGCTCGGACGGGGGGGGGGGCAGATAAAGTGTGGGGATGGGGATGACTTAGAGGTGGGAGGGGTAAGCCCCGGGAGAACAAAGCTCCTGGCCAAAGACCTCCAGAGACTCAGAAGTGACTGCCACCCGCTAGTGCACAGGCGGAAGTGGGGTGGGGGTGGGGGCAGGGGGAGAGGCCAGACCTAAAGCGCTCTCGCGGCTTCACAGAACGCAGACAGGGCGCAAGGGGTAGCGAAAGGCTGAACCTGTAGCTCTGTTTGGTCCTTAGGCTAATTTTAAGAAACTGGCTCTCAGGAAGGGGCGGGGGTGCATCACACCCCAGAGAGGTAGGCAGAAGCTCTGTTCCCATATTTCCCCTCCCCTCCCCCGCAACCAGCAGAGGGTGTGCGGTGACCGATCTTCCCTCGTCAGACTGGGAGGGGGACAGAGCCGCAGGGGGCCGACGTTTAGTGGGAGCTGATCGGGTGTCTTGCCGCAGCGGGCCTGTGCTTCCACGCTCCCCGGCTCTGCGCGTCACCTCTCGCCGCAGCACCTCGCCTCCCAACTGTAATTCCACCCTCTCGCGGGCGCTGGGGCTGCGAAACCGTTTGAGGGAGTTGGAACGGCATCAGATGAGCACACCGGGAGGTGAGATCGGGGTAGGAAATAGCCAAAGCTTTGAGTGGTGCGCCGGCGCACCCCCACACACAGAATTTCCCCTCCCCCTCCCCAGCCGCCACCTCCCCCATCCTCTCGATTCTTCCAGGTTTGCAGCCCAGTCTGTCATATGGTTTTGTTTCCGTGCTGCTGCTGCTTTTTTTCAGACACAAAAATTGGACACGTGGAGAATTAGCCCGGCTGGAGAAGCGCAGGGTGCAGACTCAAACAATGGTTTCCAGCAGCGAATCTCAGGCAGCACCTTCCCCACCTCACCCCCAAATGACAGCAGCACACCCCATTACTGCCCACCCCTCCCCCAGAGCCTGGTAAATCACCAGCGTGGGCTGCGCTTTCCACATTCCACAGCCTCCTCCGGAGACACACACCCCTAGGTGGGCCTGGACTGCTGGCTCATAGAAGATCATTGTGCCTGACTGAGGTCTTTGAAGACTTTCGCAGGCCCTTTACTACTGTTTTTTCCCTGGGAAGATGCTGTCTCAAAGATGCCACCCCAAGTATTAATGTTTAAAACCCGACCTAGGCTCTAAGCTCTCCATCCTTTAGCAATTATACCCATGCTGCCTTCCTAGGCTGTACTTTCCTAAGCTGCTTGCAGCCCTCTCCCCCCCCCCCCCCCCCCCCCACACACACATCTGATAAGCCAGTCTTCAGGCGACTGGGCCTCTTAAAAGCATCCTTTAGCGATTGTCTTCTCAGGAGGCCCCATCCTTTGGGACAGTTCCAACCTTAGCCCCCAGCCTCTGTGACTCCCCCCTGCCCCCCCAGAGTACACTACACTGGCAGCAACCGTGGACCCCATAGGCAGTTCCTATCATGCTGAGGTGCTTTTGCATCCCACCATACACACACTACACAGAAGCTCTCTGCTTCCCAGAGCTGGTTTCCTCTTACAGGCTCCTGTCAGTGCTCCTGGGGCTGTGGCAATGCCTGGGGCTCCCTGTGTAGCCCTGGGTCTCCCTGCAGCGCTGAGCTGTGAATTGGCCTTCTCTTCCCTTCCTACAAAGGTCAAGCCAGCTCCCTCTCTCGAATGGCCACAGTTCCTTTCTGGTCTGCAGAGCTCCTACACTGCAGCTTGGATATGGGGATGGGGTGGGCATCCATGCAGGGGAGAAGTCACCCCCAGGCCAGGGACTAAAGGGTTTGGGATTCAGGAAGGCAAACACTGCAGACAAACCCCAGAAAGCAGTTCAGAATTTGCAGCCAGATACTCAAGGGAGGGAAAGAAAACCAGGCAATGGCTGTCAGGCCTTGACTCCAGCGGAGAAAACCTTTCCCCGCAGAGGCTGCCCCCAGGGAAAGGCCAGAAAGGGCCCCAGTGTCTGCACCGTGTCCTGAGTAGTTCCTAGGGCTGGAGCACCTCTGATGAGGCTGCACTTCACTCCAAACTGGAGTCAGAAGCAAGCAAATGGGCTAAGACTTATCAGTGGCCACCAGAGATCAAGTCAGCTGCCACTCTTGAAAGAGGGACCCTGGAGAGGCCTTTCTGCCACCCCAAACCCAAAGAGGCTGCTGAGCTCTGCAAGCAGCACTGGGTACGACTGCAATTTCTTGAGGTGGAGAAAAATGAGAGGAAAGGCCATTAAACTTGCTTCCTCTAAAGAGCGAGCGCTACCTTGAGTTTTCTCTGAACTGTACCTAAAAAGTTAAGAGAGAGAACTCGTTAACTTGTGTTTGGTTTAACATTGCCAGCTTCAAGTCAACCAGAGGCCCCCCGAAGGTTTTGTAAAATATTTAATCTAGCTCAGACAATTTCCTGCAGTCCCTAACCGGACCACCCCACTTACTGAGCCGCTGCCAAAAAGCAGGCTTGACTGCAGGCTGGCCACCAGCGGCCTTCCAGCCGCCTGGTCGGCCTGTACCCTACACTCAGGAGTCAGGACAAGGCTCTTCACAGAATCCAGAGAGACCAGGACCTAGGTCACCCCAGGAGCTCCAAACTGGTAAGGAAGAAGCCCAGGAAATGGAGTTAAAGATGCTTTTCTCACTAAGCTGGTTTTGTCTGTATGACCCGCAGCTCTGGCTCTCCGTTAAGTCTGTAAAATGGGCATGTAGAAGTCTCACCTTTCTCGTGGTGCCATGCATTTTGAAGAGCACACACTGCGGGAGTGGTGACCCGTGTACCGCCCCCAGCACCCTCCACGTCCATCCGTTCACTGTTTCCTTCCATATCATCTCACTAGGGAACATAGCAACTGGGAGTGGGATCCTTCGACTGCGCTGAGCCTCAGCCCCCTCCAAACGTGAGGCTCACAGGGAGAACTCCTGCTCTGCCCAGTTTCCATTCCCGCCTCCAGAATAACGAGCCGAAAACATGTGTACTGTAAATAAAGCCTGTCTAAATAAAGCACTCGGGTAAAGGCTGCCGAGAAAACACTCAGCAGCGCTCGGCGCTCAGAGCGTGAGTCAGCTTCCCAGCTCCCGGGGAACAATGGGGACCTTGCCAAGGGTCCCCTTCAGTCGACCCCTGACGGCACTCAGGCCCGTTTAAATGGTGGAGGCGCCTGCCAATTGGGACCTTCGGCCTCCAGGTTCGAAGGGATAGGGTGATGGGGGTCCAGCCCCAGGATTCGCGAGGCCAGGAATCCCTCTATCCGCGGCTGCCGCGGAGGGGTTGAGGGTTAAACAAACACCCGGCAAAGGAGTGAGCCTGGGGCGCAGTGGGGCTGCGGCCAGAGCAGCGCCAGGGAGGGAGGGAAGGGGACACTGGGAGCGCTTGCTATGGAGCCTCCCGGAGGGAAGAATCTTCCTTCCCGTTCCCAAGCCAGGCTCTTGCCCACTCGGTGGCCGCCTCTCCGCCGCGGCCTCCCTAGTTTCAGCGGAAACGAACGTAGTTGCTGCCACAGTCACCCCACTAGCCTCCCCTCCCCCCAACACAGGCACACACACACACACACACACACACACGTGTACTGGAGACGCCAGGAGGCCCGGCCCCAGCGCTCACTGTGTGGGCGCCAAGGCCGAGTGAACCGGCGCTCCTTTGATGGAGGACAGTGTTGGGACTCGTGGTGGCCTCAGTGCTACGTCTTGTTGGGTCCTCTGGGCTTCCTTGAGGAGCTGTGCACCCCCCCCCCCCCGAGTAGGGTTCCAAGTGGAGCTGTGGCCTCTGCTCTGGCGTGGGCCGGTGGTTTCCCCGCGCCCGGTGACCTTGAAGGTCAGTGATCCACCCCGAAGGCCCGTGGTTTCCGGAGTCGCGCGGCCAGCCCCTCCTCTCCGCTTCTGCAGCCAAGGCCGCCCCCGGCCGCCTCGCTCAGGTCGTTCTCGGGGTGGGGGCGCCGAGGTGAAAGCACCGAGGGCTTCACCCACACCGCGAGGACACGCGCCCTGCCGGGGCCGGTGTTGGCGCCCCAGCAGCCTGAAATTGCCAAATCGTCGCTGGGCAGGGTTGGGGGCGAGGCCTTGGGAACCGGGTTTGAGCTGGAGAAGGCGAGGAAAACAAGTGAAACGGCAGGGGCGGGGTAGGGTGACGGCTCATAAATCACCCAGCCCCACCCTCGGGCCTCACCGCCGAGGCGCCCCAGCCCCGCGGGCGATGGAGGGTCACTCGGCCACTCCTGGCCGACCTCTGAGCTCTCCTGGAGCCAGCGCCCCACCCTCGGCTCAGGCCTCGCTAGGACCAGCTCCGGCCCGGATCGTAAACCACCCGCCCGTTTCGGCGGGAAGCCGCCCTTGGACGCAGCGCGCATCCGCCCAAGGGGAAGTTTATTTATAGCTTGTAAACGTAAAGGAAACCAGACCGCGCTGGCTCGGCGCGCTCGGGCTCCTACGCTCCCCACCTGCCCACCAGGGAGGGCGCGGCGGGAGGCGAGAGGCCGCCTGGGTCTTTCCCAACCCCCCACCCCCGCTCTGCTCCCGGGAATGAACAAAGTAGGGTCCTAAGAGACTGGCAAGCCTTAAATTCCTATCTAGTGCCGTGAAAGCCGGAGAGGGTGGAGGACAGGGCCGGACGGCCAGGGTACCGGCGTTGTGAGGGTGGGGCAGCTGAGCTGTCCCACTTGGCACGCACCGCCAGGCAGGCCGGCAGTGAGGCGCGGGATTCCGCAGCTCCCGCTCCGGACCCAGAGAAGTCCTGGAGAACCCGGGATCGGGGCGCTCCGGGAGCCTCTCCTTAGAAGGCGGGATGCTTCCCCGTTCCTCCCGAGCACGTGTCCTTAGCAGAGAAGGCAAGAGCTGCGCGCCTGGGGCTGCGATCCGCGGGTGACAGCGGCTGGGAGCGCTCTCGCCCCAACCCCCACCCCCGCTGTCGCCGCCTCTCCCGGGGAGCTCCAGGCTCCGGGGTGCGCTCGGGGCAGGCCCGAGGAACCGGAGAAAAGGAAAAGAGCCGGGGAGGAGATTAGGGAGAGAAGACATGAAAAAGCCCAGCCCTGAATAGACAAACAGCCGTGTTTAAAGACGCCTGCGAGCCCCCCACACCCCTCCCCCGCCCCAGCGGCCTCTCCCAGTCCCGGTGGAGCGCACCCACCCCCGGCCTCGGCCCGGGCGAATTCCTGTGTGTCTCTGTGTGTGTATGTCTGTGTGTGTGTGTGCGTGTGCGCGCGCGCGCGCGCCGGGCGGGCAGTTGCGAAACGGGCTCTTGGCTGCAGCGCGGCATAATGGAGGTGGCTGGAACAATGCGCGCTTTGTGCGCGCGGGGAGTTGTTTTCCACCCGCCTCGCCCCCCTCGCTCGGGCCGTATGGCACTTTAATCCCCGCCACGGCTCGACACAAATGCACTTGTGTCCTGCGGGTCACCGGGGGCCGGGCGGCTGGAGCCGACCCCCTACACCCACGGACCCCACCACCGGCCTCCCCAGCTTCTTTCCTGCGCACCCCACCACCACCTCGATTCCCGGCCTAGGCCAGTGAGCCGGTTTGGAAGCTTCCGGACCCGCGGGCCACTTTTATTTTCCGTGGAGACGATGCACCCCCCCTCCTTCGCGAGCTCACACAAACACACACTCGGGCCGACCGCAGGCCCCACACTCACCGCCCTCCCTCTCCTCGCCCCGGCCCGCCCGCCCCCGCCCCGTGCTCCGGACTCCTGCGAACAATAGTAAATGTCAACAGATTCCGCGCGGCGAGTGTCTGACTCGGCCGAGATAAGGGTGCGCGGTTGGCCCCGCGCTCCGCGCCGCTGCGGGGGGAGCCCGCCTTGACCCCAGCAGGACAGAACCGGCTGTGACGAAAGCCGTGCCGGAGTGGGGTGGATCGGAGGAGGCCACTAGTCCCAGCCTGGTGTGGGAGCCTCTCCGGGAGACCAGGCCCCGCCCCCACCCCATTAACCCGGTGTTGATAGGAGGCCGCTGGGCACAGTGAAAGCGGCCGGGTAGACCTGGCGCTCAGGCCTGCTTTCAGCTCACGATTCCAGTGCCCTGCGGACGCCAGAAAAACGCTGATCCGGGCCAGGACGCGACCTACTGGGAGCTGGCCCCCGAAAGACGCGAAGGTTTCCAGTGCTTGTCTCCAGAAACTCATTAAAATATATTTTAAAGCATGCACACACTCTCCCAAGTCCTCCTCCTCAGTCGTCCGCAACCCACCACCCAACCGAGTTAAAATTCGCAAATTGATTCTCACGCGTTGGTATTAATGGGTTGTTCCTCTTAAATTGTTGCCAACTTTGCTAATGGATTATTATTTAAATGATTTCTTTTTTATAAAGTACGTGTTGTTTTATAGATGCGTATTTACTTAAAGAAATCAACTGCATCTATTAACATATTAAAGAGAGAATAAAGCATCGAGGCCGGTGTAATGTACTGTTCAGCCTTACTTTGGGTGCTCGCGAAGATAGGAAAATCTTATTTGTTTAATAATAAGTCACTCATGAATATGCAAATGACCTCAGTGCAGTACCTCACTTCTGTCACTATTAATGAGTTGCAAATTAATGTGACAACAAAAGGAAAATCTATTTAGTGGAGGAACTCAGGTTTCTACCTGGGGAGATCCCAAACCAGCCTGGAACCTGGGTCTCCAGGAAGGAGAGGAGTGGGGATGGATATTTCTTTCCTCATCCCGTCTTTTTCTGGAATCTCCACTATTGTTTGGTCTCAGGGACTTGCTTTGTCAGAAGCCCTTAAAATTCTTGCTCCAGGCCGGAGGAAGAAAGGCTGCTCTAGGGTAATTAGGGCCAAGTGTGATAAATGGATATCAGCCCACAGTTTGAAGTAAGCAGTTAGTGAAGCAGATTTGGGGGGGTGGGATCTGCCCCGCCCAACTTAAAGATTCCCCAAAGCCCTTTTGGCCTCAGTGGCTTTGGGCAGTTAGGATTGTAAGTACCAAATCAGGCCTCAGAGGCTTGACCACAGGTATTAAGACAGCACCCTATGCACTTGCGTTTTACGAGGTGACTCTGCTGATGGGAGGTTTAAGAGCAGATCAGCTCATTTTCCTGCCGACCTACTTCCCAGAGGTTACACACTGAAATCT
This sequence comes from Tadarida brasiliensis, assembly GCA_030848825.1. Classification (NCBI taxonomy): domain Eukaryota; kingdom Metazoa; phylum Chordata; class Mammalia; order Chiroptera; family Molossidae; genus Tadarida; species Tadarida brasiliensis. The sequence continues at coordinate 103,774,650 of CM061280.1, read as the reverse complement.
GGTTGTCTTCCACTTGAGCCTTCACTTCTTTCTGGCCCACACATCACAGCCTGTTTTTATTTCATCGATGGATGCTGGAGAGAATGTTTCTAATCCAGTTAAGTTTGGAAACGTCTCTGAGAAAAAAATAAATGCTGAGTTATCCAGAGCTGAGTTGTCTCAAGATGCTGTTCTAGGGAGGCTTCTGGGGAGATGCAAATATTCTATATCTAACCTGAGTGATGGCTACACAGTTATATACAAAATGTAAAAATTCATCAGGCTGTACACATAAGGTTTGCATGCTTTGCTATGTGTAAGTTATATCTTGTTTTGGTTATCTAGTACTGTGTAAAACCACCTCAAAGCATAGTGGTGTAAACAACAGTAATTGTCTATTTTGCTCAAGAATCTGCAATCTGGGCAGGGCTTGGCAGAGACAACTCAGCTCCACTCCACGCTGTGTCAGCTGGGACAGCTCAACCGGGACTCCAGGATCCATCTTCAAGATGGCTCACACACACGGTTGGCAAGTTGATGCTGTCGCTGGTTCTTCTCCATGTGAGCCTCTCCACAGGATCGCTTGGGCTTCCTCACAGCATGGTGGCTGCGTGCCAAGAGTGAGCACCCAAAAGAGAGAGGAAAGGGAAGCTGCCATTTACTTAAGACCTGAGCATGGCTACTAACAGTGTCAGTCCCACCATATTCTATTGGTCAAGCAGTCACAGCGCCCCAATTCAAAGGAAGAGAATATAGACCTCTTCCTCTTATCTCTCAATGGGAGGTATGTCAAAGAATCTTGGGGCTATGTTTTAAAACTGCCACATATCTATTTTAAAAGAAAACAGAAGCCCAGCCGGTGTGGCTCAGTGGTTGAGCGTTATCCCATGCACCAAGAGGTTGCTGGTTCGATTCCTGGCCAGGGCACATGCCCAGGTTGTGGGCCCAATCCCCAGTCAGGGGCATGCAGGGGGCGGCCAATCTATGTTCTCTCTCATCAATGTTTCTATCTCTCTCTCCCTTCCTCTCTCTCTAAAAATGAATAAAGAAAAAAAAATTGTTTAAAAAGAAGACTATGTGACTTCATTTTTTGTTTTATATTCCACCCCATCTTTACCTCTTTCCACATCTCTTTCCTCCCAACCATCAATAGGAATTATTTGATATCCCAGTAAATTTGTGTGGATATGTATAGGAAAGACCATTTACATTGGGGTTTTAAATTACTCTTAATTTGTTAGTTCCAGATTTTAAAATCTAGACTTTCACAAGTCTTTAACTTTTGTTTATTAAACTTGTTATTTTTATATAAAATTAGAGCAATCATTCTTAGAGAGGGCTTTGATTGAGGCTCAATCAAGACAAGTTGAATAGACTAAATCAGCGGTTCTCAACCTGTGGGTCGCGACCCCTTTGGGGGTCGAACGACCCTTTCACAGGGGTCGCCTAAGACATAACAGTAGCAAAATTACAGTTATGAAGTAGCAACAAAAATAATTTTATGGTTGGGGGTCACCACAACATGAGGAACTGTATTAAAGGGTTGCGGCATTAGGAAGGTTGAGAACCATTGGACTAAATGCTCTTAAACTGTCCCACCCATTTATAAACTTAGCTAAATTTTCCTAAATATTTTAGACTGCAATATGTATATTGAATTTGTTTTATTTTCTTTTTAACCATTTAAATGCCTGAATGGACAAAATCATGACCCTAATAAGCAAAACCTAATAAGCAAATGTTTAAGTCCAAGAACTTAAACATTTGTAAGTCAAATAAATTAAATTTGTGAGTACCCTGTTGTCTTAAACATTGCAACTCTGCTTTCCAAATCAAATTTTAATTCCTTTTATCTTAAAATTGAAAGTCTCAAGTCTATTATACAATTTTAAGTTGGAATCGTAAGGCTCCGCTGTCTGATTCTTTACTACTATCAAGTTTTCATAAACACTACAAAATAAATTACATTCATAGATTATTCCTGAACTTAACACCAAAATATCACCACAGTATATTTGATTGATTTCATCTTCTCCATATTCAATTCTCAACCTTCCCAAGGTTAAAAGGACACCTTCCGAGGAATGTGTTTTGCTATCTCAAGGGAGTTGAGGTTACTTGAGGTAAGGAAAAATTTAAGGCTTTGGAACAAGCAAAAGCAATTATTGGTTCTTCTTGCAACGGAATGGTGGATCCTGAGGGGAGGTGGATTGTCTGAACCTATAACAATCTGAACCATTATCTGCGCTTAGGCTCTAAAGCTCCATATGGTGCAGATATCTAATAGCAATGTGAATACTTCTTGCCTATAGATAAGGAAATAATTTCTATCTGGGGAAAGAACCATCCCCGTCCCCACCCCAAAAGCCAGTTTTGCTTCCATTTGCAAATTTATTTCAACTTTCCTAGTCTATAAATATTTCTGTTCTTGGGATTCTCCTTTAAACTGGTTATAATATCTCACCCATTCCTTCACTTAATTAGTGAGTTAAATAAAACCTTTGTAATGCGTTCATTTTATGTTTGTATGAGAGTCATGATTTTGCCTTCTTTTGAGAATTAGCCTTTAGCACTGGTCAATGGTTCACCACACTATATAGATTATACTTGTGGCCAGCTAGAAATTGGAGGCCAGGATGCAGGATATGGGCCCTACAAATCTCCAGGGAGAATTTGCTTACACCCCAGACAGACCCACAGAGCCCTCTTTAATCCCATTTATAGTTGCTATGACAACTGAAGATCCAAGGCCATACTCTTCCGGTGGAATTTTTTTTCTCAACCTCAGATTCCAAATTCAAGGTAAATCCTACCCTGATTCTTTTCTAACCTCTTATCTCTCTCCACTCTGTCATCTGAGTGGAGGAGAGGGAATTATGTAACCACCACCCACATTGCCCCAACACTTGATTGGATTCCATTAACCTATTTACTACCTGTGGTGGTTTTTAAATATGTCCACAAATTCTTTGATTCTCCGCCCTTCAAAAGGTGGAGCCTGATTTTCCTTCCCTTAGTTGTGGGCGATGTTTAATGACTCAGTTGTAATGAACAGAATGTGACAGAAGTGACTGTCTCTGACATCCATGATTAGGATATAAAAGGCATTGTGGCTTTCGTCGCTATCTGGGGGAAGCCAGCTGCCATGTCATGGGGACATTCAAGGAGCCCTATGGAATGAGCCATGTGTCGAAGAACTGAGGCCTCCTGCCAACAGCCATGTGAGTAAGCCATCTTGGAAGCAGATCCTGCGGCCCCAATGGAACCTTCAGATGACTACGGCCCCAGCCAACATCTTGACTGCAACCTCATGAGAGTCCCTGAGCCACAACCATTTAGCTAAATGGCTCCTGAATTCCTGACCCACAGCAGCTCTGAGATAGTAAATGTCTGTTGTTTTAAGCCACTAAATTGTGGGGTGACTGGTTATGCAGCCATAAATAACTAATACATGAGTCAATCTTGCATTTGGACATAGCTCTAAACCATTCTAATAACACTAAACACATTTCTGTTTTGCCTAGATGAGTGGATGTGCCTCTGTCAACCCCCAAAGGAAGACACCCATTCATTTTTCTCAACCTTGAGAACCTTGAGAACCCATGAGGAATAACTTAAATCACATTGCTGGGAGTAAAAGAGTGAACTAAATATATATGGCAAAATAATGTTTCAGGCAATAACAGTGATGATAAAGTAGCAGGAGCAGTAAAACAGTTTTAAATAGTTCTTTTGATCACTTTGCAGTTGAAAGTCAGATCTTTGTAAGAATTCATTACCGGTTAACTTACTTGAGAGGGACCATTCTAGGAGATAGAGTCAAAACGAAACAAAATGCACATTCATACCCTGCAAGAAGCCACCAAAAGTGTGAAAAGCAAAATTGGAATGATTAAGTTCTAGAGGAGTGAATCTCCTATAGGTATGCCCCGAAGTGCTACTTAAAGATAGATTAACTTCCTTTCTATCTTTGTCTTTTTTTTTCAACAACTGAAATGATAAAATTTTGGAGTATGACCTAGATGACTCAAGTTGCTTCCTGTCCCAGGAACAGGGACTTGGTAGTGTAGTTAAGACTCTCCTCAAAAAGAGTAGGCAATGCCCGGCTCAGTGTTTGAGCGTCGACCCATGCACCAAGAGGTCGCGGGTTCGATTCCCAGTCAGGGCACATGCCCAGGTTGTGGGCCAAATCCCCAGTGGGGGCATGCAGGAGGTGGTCAATCGATGATTCTCTCTCTCTCTCTCTCTCTCTCTCCTTCTCCCTTCCTCTCTCTCTAAAATCAATAAAGAAAAAATATTTAAAAAATTAAAAAATTAAAAATCAATAAAGAAAAAAAAAAAAAGAGTAGGCAAATCATCACATATTCAAATTACTTAGTCCCACTGCTTTCTGTGACCTTAGATGGGAAAAGGGACATCGTGTGTGTGTGTGTGTGTGTGTGTGTGTGTGTGTGTGTGACATTCTTCTACAAAGGATTTGTGCAAATTTATAATAAAAATGTAACAAACTAATAGAAAAGTATAAATAGTAAATAACCAGAATCTAGGAGAAGCTAACTAAGAACAGAAGGATGAGACAATATGAAGGCCATAGGAGGAATATTTACTTCTAGCAGTTTGTTAGTATTCATTCACTTGAACAATATTTATTGAACAGCTACTATCAGCTAAATGGTGATGGCACAGCCCACTGTTAAAGATGCTCCCAGTCTAGGAGAGGTAGACAGGGACATAAATTATAGTGATGTGCAATAAAGTGTTGTAGTTGTTTCAAGAAGTCTTTGTAGGTTACTAGGTGTATATGCAACCAGAATTGTATACCCATGTTCGCCAAAAGGCAGGGTTCACTGGCAGTACTTTTGGTAATGGGCCCAAAGCGGAAACTACTCAAATGCCCATCAACAGCAGAATGGGGAAACTATGGTGTCTTCACCCAGTCAAATACAGTACAGCAGTGAAAAACAATATATAATCTCATGTAACAATACGGACGAATCTCACAAAGATGATATTGAGCAGGAGAAGCCAGATATCAAAAGGCACATACTGTCTGATTCCAGGCCAAACTAGTCTTTGCAGTTAGCAGTTAGGACAACAGTTCCCCTCTGGGGGGAGGGGTATAGGGACTGGGTGGAGGCACAGAGGAACCTATCAGAGACCAGGAAAGTTCTGTTCCTTATTCTGGGTGCTGCTTATACACAAATGCAATAATTCCCTTCAGTTTATGAAAATCCATTGAGCCCTGGCCGGTTTGGCTCAGCGGTTAGAGTGTCGGCCCGTGGACCAGAGAGTCCCGGGTTCGGTTCCCGCTAAGGGCATGTACCTTGGTTGCAGTTTGTTCCCGGCCCAGGTTGGGGTCGTGTGGGTGGCAGCCACTCAATGTTTCTCTCTCTCTTCCTCCTTCTCTATCTGAAGATAAATGCAAAAAAAAGTCCTCAAGTGAGGATAAAAAGAAATCCATTGAGTGATACACTCATAATACATGTACTTTTCTGTACGCGTGTGTAAGGAAAAAATCCACCCTTCCTTAGAGTGGGTGGGCCAATGCGGAAGGGGTGGTTAGTTAAGCTTAGGTTGGGGAGCTTAGGAAAAGCTTCCTGGAGGAGCTGATGCGGGCCTTTTCTTCACTTAAGTTTATCTTAGCTTTGGGGATGAATGCATGAAGGTGTTCAGAGAGGGTGGAAGTGAAAAAGCAAACCTAGAGAGGCTGGAAGTGTCACAAAATCACAGTGGCCAGGAGAGATGGGCCTGCTCCTGGAATGTCTTCATCACAGAAGCTTCTCTCCCTCTTGCTCACGGTGTGGACTGGGAGCTGGAGCTAGAGAACAAGATGACATTTATGTTCTAGGAAGCTCCCTCAGGCCCGCGGGGCAGCGGGCGGGTGGGGCCTGACCTGCTAGGTTCTGGGACAAAGAGGAGCAGAGAACACGGCGACAGCAAAAGCTGCTGTGGAAGAAAAATGAGAACATGAGAGAGCTAGGAGAAGAATGAAAAGAAGGGTATTTTTAAAGCTTCTGGTAAAACACATTTAAAAATACAGTCTGTTCAGCTGCCTATAAAAGTGGCTTCACTGAATTCTTAAGAAGGACAAAATCAGTCATCAGAGGGATGCCCCGATTTCTTTCTAAAATAGGGCTTCTTAACTCGGGATGGAATTTGTGGGACTTGTGAACTGGATGGGAAATCTTTTTACTTTTCTTTCCATTAAACTTTAACTGAAATTTAGCGTGTCCTTCAGTCACGCACATAGGCAACAATTGCAATTGTGTCAGCAGCACCTATGACTTGGTCGCTGATTAAAATCACAGATATAGCCCTGGCTGGTTTGGCTCAGCGGTTAGAGCATCAGCCTGCGGTCCAGAGAGACCCGGGTTCAGTTCCCGCTAAGGGCATGTACTTCGGTTGCAGTTTGTCCCCGGCCCTGGTTGGTCGTGCGGGTGGCAGCCACTCGATGTGTCACTTCCACGTTGATGTTTCTCTCTCTCTCTCTCTCTCTCCCACTCTATCTGAACAAAAAATGAAAAAATGTCCTCGGGTGAGGATAAAAAAATAAAAAAAAATTCACAGATATTTTCATGTCATATTACAGTTGATGCCGATCTCTCGATATTGATTACATCACTAATTTGAAATTATGATATTTGTTAGATTGGCTGCTAAATCTTATTTAATTCGTAATTTAGAGGCACACCCATTAGTGTTCTGGTTATCTATGCTATGTAACAAATTGCCTGAAAATGTAGTGGCTGAGCCTTGGCTGGTTTGGCTCAGCGGTTAGAGGGTCCGCCCGCAGAACAAAGGGTCGAGGGTTCAATTCTCAGTCAAGGGCACATACCTGGGTTGCAGGTTCCATCCCCGGCCCTGGTCAGGGTCATGTGGGAGGCAACCAATCGGTGTCTCTGTTTCTCTCTCTCTCTCTCTCTCTCTCTCTCTCTCTCTCTCCTTCCCTTTCACTCTATCTAAAAATCAACAGAAAAATATCCTCGGGGGTGAGGATTAACAACAACAAAAAATTTAGTGACTGAAAACAATAGTTTCTTTTGCTCTTGAACCTGCAATTTGGGCAGGGCTTGGCAAGCTGCCGCCTCTCAGCTCCAGGCAATGTCAGAGGCCTCAGATGGGATGATCCAAATGATTGGGAGATCCTTAAGCGTTTCGGTCTCCGCCACTCCAGGCAGTCTCCTAGCTGCTCCATGTTGTCTGTTCAAGTGAGTTTCCCATCATGGTGGCCTCTGCATAGTGGGACTTCTTACCTGGTGGCTCACAGCTCCAAAGTGCTCAGAGAATAAGAAGGAAGCTGCCAGGCTTCTTCTGACCTAGCTAGCCGTAGAAGTGCTAGAGCCCTGGCCAGTTTGGCTCAGCGGTTGAAGCGTTGGCCTGTGGACCAGAGAGTCCCGGGTTCGGTTCCCGCTAGGGGCACGTACCAAAAAAAAAAAAAATTAGGAGTGCTAAAATGTTGCTTGTGCCATGTTCTATTGGTCAAACAAATCTCCTAAGGTCAGTCTAGATACAAGGGGTGGGGACATAGACCCCACCTCTCAAGGAAGAAAGTGCCAAATAATTTGTGGACACAGTGACTATATCAGAGATTTCTGGGCCTTTGGTATTTTGATAATATATTTCAATATAATTTGGTTTCCTTTGTAATCCTATTTTATTATACACCTTGTAAAACACTATTCTGAGAAGGGGTTCATAAGCTTTATCTGACTGACACAAGGGTTCATAATGAAGAACCTCTGCTCCAACATGTCCTTCTGATTCTGAGCATCCTCCTCTGTCCACAGCCTTGACCTGGCCCAGGCTCCCACCCTCTCTTGCTGGACCACAGTAATAACATCCTTATTGGCTTCTGCCAATGGGCTCTTCTGTCTCAAATCCTTCTTCCAAAGGCTATCCTTTCTTTCTTTCTTTTTTTTTAAATAATTTTTCTTTATTGATTTTAGAGAGAGCGGAAGGGAGAGGAAGAGAGATAGAAACATCAACGAGAGAGAACATTGATTGGCCACCTCCTGCATGCCCCCCACTGGGGATCGGGCCCAGAACCTGGGCATGTGCCCTGACAGGGAATCAAACCAGTGACCTCTTGGTGCATGGGTCAACACTCAACCACTGAGCCACACCAGCTGGGCAAAGCTATCCTTTCTTAAGTCCAGATTCATCCATTCACTCATCCATCCATCCATCCATCCATCCATCCATCCAATGAATGAAATGTCCTATATGACCAAATGTAAAATGATCCTAAAGTTTTCTAAGGAGAAGGCCCCCAAATACCTTTTATATCTACCTTTTACTTTTAGACTTAAAATATTAGATGTGAGCCAGGGCTCCAGGGCTGAAGGGGTTGGAGAATCACACAGTTGTTGGAAGGCCTCATTACCTCTCTGGCAGTGACCAGAGGCCTCCCTCACTCACTCAATTACTACATGGGGGCTCTCCACGGTAGTGAGTTTACCCCAGACAGAATGATCCAAGAGAAAGCAAGGGACCGTCTGGCCGGTGTGGCTCAGTGGTTGAGCATCGACCCATGCACCAAGAGGTCGTCGGTTCAATTCCCGGTCAGGGCACATGCCCAGGCTGTGGGCCCGATCCACAGTGGGGGGCATGCAGGAGGCGGCCAATCAATGTTCTCTCTCATCGATGTTTCTTTCTATCTCTCCCTCTCACTTCCTCTCTCTCTAAAATCAATAAAGGAAAAAAAAGTTTTTTTTTAAGAGAAAGCCAGGGACCGAGCAACCAGATGTCCACAGTGCCATGGGACCTAGCTTCCACAGTCACACATCATCATGTCCCCTTTATTCTATTAATTTTAGAAGCCGACTACCAGGTTCAGCCCACAGACAAAGGAAAGAGAATTTGTCTCCACCTCTTTAAGGGAAGAGTGTTAACGACTATGTAAACATATTTTTTAAAACCATCACAGTTACCTATATGTATTTAAAAGCACATCAAATTAAAATAACCTATTAGTTGAGATTATGTTACCTTTTCCACTGTCAGAGCCCAAAGCTATTTCAGTCAAGCGTCCCACAAATCTTTGACATCAGTGATTTCTTCGGCACTATACTGCATCCGTCACCTGATGAGGCTTTCCAGAGCACGTCCCCTGCCCCGCTCACGGAGTAGTTTGAGAGCTTACACTTTCTGTGTGGAAGTTTTATCCAAACCTACAAGTACTCATTGCCCAGCCACTAGGCTCTCTCTTTCTTTCATGCCTTCTTTCTGTGTGATGTGCGTTTGTCATCTCCACAACAGAACCAATGACTTGTTTTTGAAAGCAAGCATTAAAGAGCTTATTCACAACAACATTCAATATTTGTGTCGGAACCAGAAAAGACTAAATCTTAGTTAACTTGCTTTGTCTCTGCAATGGACTTAATGTCCCCCCCCCCCCGCCCCCCCCCCAGCCAATTCATGTGCTGAAATCTTAATCCCCTATATGATTGTATATGGAGGTGGGGCCTTTGGGAGGTGATTAGGTCATGAGGGTGGAACCTTCATGAATTGAATTAGTGCCCTAAAAGAGACCCCAGAGAGCTCTCAGGTGACTTCTGCCATGTGAGAACACAGGGGAAAAAAAAAAGATGATTATTTATGAAACAGGAAGTGGGTTCTCTCACCAGACACCAAATCTGTCATTGCCTTGATCTTGGACTTCCCAGCCTCCAGGACTATGAGAAAGAAATGTATTTATAAGCCACCCACTCTATGGTGTTCCGTGATAGCTGCTTAGCCGGACCAAGACAGCATGCTTTCTTTTCTTCTTCTTTCCTTCCTTTTTCTTTATTTTCCTTTTCCTTTTTCCCTTTTGTAAAGCAATTCTATTAGGTGACCTCTCTAAGCATTACAAGCCAGCATTAATTGAGGCCATTTCCAGTTAACGGGTCTTCCCCAAACACTGCTTTGTTGTTCAAAATCAAGACATTGAGAGTGTCTTCCAAAGCAAGAGATTTTGTTGAGACTCAAATAATACAAGGCAACTGCCACCAGTCAAATGAATCAATATGAAATACTACATAGCGATGAGAGTGACGAACTACAACCATGCATAACCACACGGGTGAATCTCACAAATTAAATGTCCAGCAAAAGGAGCCAAATACAAAAAGATATGCCCAATAGGATTCCACTTATATGAACTATAAAACCCAGTCCAACTAATTTATAGTGTTAGAAGACAAAGCTAGGCATTACCCTTGGTGGGGAGGCGACTGGAAGGGGACCTTCTTGGTGCTAATTATGTTCTGATTCATCTGAGTGCTGGTTACATGGGTGTGTTCAGTTTGTGACACTTCATGTATTCATTAATATATATATTTATGATTTGTGTACTTTTTTGTACGTCACATTTCACCGAAACCGTTTCTATGAAAAAACTCCAAGGTAACTTTCTCTTTGACCAGTGTACTAGAGTGAGCCTTGATGGGGGGACCACTGTGTGCAGACAGCTGAGGACTCGCCATACTCAGGTGGGCTGCTGTCTTCAAGACATTCGATACCCCAGGGCAGAAATATAGAATGCTTCTCCTTTTCCAGGGACCAGAAAAGAAATGAGGCCCTGCTGGGTCTCCAGAAGTTTCATTTGAAGCACGGATTTTGAGTGGTGACTTACATTTGACTTTATTTTGTTTTATTTCTTTTTAGAAGTGTGATGTCGGGGGAGGTTTCTAACAGAGCTAAAGGAGGGAGCAGGTGTGAAGGTGAAGCCACACCTCTGTGAGGAGGGAAGAGTTGGAAAGGTTGGTGCAGAAGGGCAGGTGGTGGTGATCTGACAGAGGAACTGGGAACGAGGAGCCCTGGAGGCTGTGGAGGGAAAGATCCTGTGTGGAGGGCAGGTGCATATATTTGAAGCCACCCAGCCTTCTGGGCACTGAATGGCCTGGGTTCTGGCCTTTGGCCTGGGGGAATAAGAGGAGAGGACTTCTGAGGGACACTGCAGCCAAACATGGGTTGATTTGGGGGACAACCTAGAGGTCCTCAGAGAAGGAAGAGCTATGCAGCGCTATTTACAATAGCTAAGATCTGGAAACAGCCCAAGTGTCCATCAGTAGATGAGTGGATAAAAAAGCTGTGGTGCATTTACACAATGGAATACTATGCAGCTGTAAGAAAAGAGAGATCTCTTACCCTTTGAGACGACATGGAGGCACCCGGAGAGTATTATGCTAAGCGAAATGAGCCAGTCAGAGAAAGACAAGTACCACATGATCTCACTTATTTGCGGAACATATGAACAAAATAAGCTGTCGATCAAAAGAGATCCAGAGACATGGAAGTAGGGAACAGACTGACAAACCTCAGAGGGATGGGGGGTGGAAGGGGTGGGAAGAGATAAACCAAAGAACTTATATGCATATACGCACAACCAATCAATATGGACAGTAGGTTGGGGAAGGCAAGAGGGGGGTGGGAGTGGGAAGGAGGGGGATCAATGGAGAAAAAAGGGGGACATCTGTAATACTTTCAACAATAAAAAAAGAAGGAAGAGCTATGAACGGGAGCTGACAAGTGGCCAAGGGTGGGGGGGTAGGGAGCTGTGTAGGGGCCAGGTGTCTGACTGGGGGTCTCATCTAGCAGAGAGGGCGGGTTGAGCTCCCCAGCTCAAAACATCGCATGGGCCTCAGCCAGGGAGAGCTTGGAGTTGGAAATGGGAAAGTGGGATGACACCCGGCCTAGTATGTGGAAAATGGTGCTCCTCCAGTCTCCAGAGAGTTCCTCGAAGTGAGACTAAGTGCCTGCCTCGCCTAAGTGCTCCTGGGCAGCCAGTCTGCTCGGAACAGCTGCCTCCTCCTTAGTGAGCCAGGACACGAAAGCGGCGCGTGGAGACAGGCAGAGCCCGGAGACGCGTGCAGACCTCGGCATCTCCCCGATGTGAGTGCGACTTCGGCTTCTGTCTTCTTTAAGCCACTGTTAGTTTATCATGTATGGTTGTTCACTTCTTTGTTTTTGGCCCTCAAGTCCAAAGCTCTTCCTGATAGGTACAACAGGGCATTCATTAAATAAATCCTAGCACAGTAAATGACCATGTTCGCCCTCAAAAATAGTAACAGAGCCCTGGCCGGTTTGGCTCAGCGGTTAGAGCGTCGGACTGCGGTCCAGAGAGACCCGGGTTCGGTTCCCGCTAAGGGCATGTACTTCGGTTGCAGTTTGTCCCCGGCCCTGGTTGGTCGTGCGGGTGGCGGCCACTCGATGTGTCCCTTTCACGTCGATGTTTCTCTCTCTCTCTCTCTCTCTTCCTCTCTCTCCCTCCCACTCTATCTGAACAAAAAATGAAAAAATGTCCTCGGGTGAGGATTAAAAAAAAAAAAAATAGTAACAGAGAAGTATACTCATGAACGTGGAACCATGTTCACGATATATTATGTATAAAAGTCTACTTATAGCCCTGGCCGGTTGGACTCAGCGGTTAGAGCGTCGGCCCGTGGACCAAAGAGTCCCGGGTTCGATTCCAGCCAAGGGCACGTACCTTGGTTGCGGTTCGTCCCCGGCCCTGGTTGGGGTCGTGTGGGTGGCAGCCACTCGATGTGTCTCTCTCACATCGATGTTTCTCTCTCTCTCCCTTTCTCTCCCTCTCTCTCCTTCCCACTCTATTGTGAAGATAAATAGAAAAATATCCTCGGGTGAGGATTAAAAAAAAAAGTCTACTTATAAAACACCTGTATAATATGAGAAAACAAGACAAAACAGATACATATATGCACAGAAGAAGAAAGTTGAACGATGCTCACCAATAGCCGACCTCCCCCACTCCCAAGGGCTTGCAGTTCATTTGTGTAATAAAAAATTTAAAAATTTTAAATTAAAAGAATTTTTTAAGTTCATGCTCTACACTGGCTTCACTTATTTAGTTACAAGAAAATTAACCAGGACCCCAAGCTCAGTGGTCTCACTGCCCCGTTTCTCTGGGGAGCGTTTGTGGCTGAGACTCTTGATATGGTCTCTTTGCCCCTACAGCGGGGGTGAGTCATCAGGCCCGAGGGGGAGCACAGTTCTGTTTTTTTTTGTTTTTTTGTTTTTTTTTTATCCTCACCCGAGGACATTTTTTCATTTTTTGTTCAGATAGAGTGGGAGGGAGAGAGAGGAAGAGAGAGAGAGAGAAACATCGACGTGAAAGGGACACATCGAGTGGCTGCCACCCGCACGACCAACCAGGGCCGGGGACAAACTGCAACCGAGGTACGTGCCCTTAGCGGGAACCGAACCCGGGTCTCTCTGGACCGCAGTCCGACGCTCTAACCGCTGAGCCAAACCGGCCAGGGCGGGAGCACAGTTCTGGAAACTTAAAAAAATTTTTTTTCTTTATTGATTCTTAGAGAGAGAGAGAGGGAGAGAGAAACAGAAACATCGATGACAGAGAACAGCGCCCAGCCACCTCCTGCACGCCACCCACCGGGGATTGGGCCCACAACCTGGGCATGTGCCCTGACGGGGAACCGAACCAGCGACCTCCTGCTGCATGGGTCGACACTCAACCACTGAGCCACACTGGCTGGGCGAGTTCTGGAAACTTTTATTCCATCTTTCTGTGTGAGTGAAAACAATCTTCACGAATTTACACCAGAGTTTGCAAACTGGTGGGCCCAGGCCTAACCAGACTGGTTTTGTTTGGCCAATACAATGTTTTATCAACGTCGTGAAAGACTGTGAGAGTTCACATACGAATCCAGATTACTGACTTCTCTTCTGAAAAATCAGGAGAGCTGGCAACCCGGAGTCCTAGTGCAGCAGCGGCTCCTTTAAACAGGGCACTGTTGGGTGGGCACAGCCCCTGCCGCCCCCAGGGGTAACCCCAAGACAGGTGCATGTGAGCATCTGGCCAAGCTGCTCTTTCATTGCCCTGTGGTCTCCCCGGGCAGTGCAGTGTGGTCCCTTGGTTTCCACTCACGGAATGCTTTCCTGTCTGTAAAGATCTGGAGCATGTGTGGGGCAAAGGGAGTGTTATGACTTGAAAGTAGGCCTCCAGCCCAGCTGGTGTGGCTCAGTGGTTGAGCGTCGACCCACGCACGAAAAGGTCGCCAGTTCGATTCCCGGTCAGGGCACATGCCCAGGTTGTGGGCCTGATCCCCAGTGAGGGGTATGCAGGAGGCGGCCAATCGATGTTCTCTCTCATCGATGTTTCTATTTCTCTCTCCTTCTCCCTTCCTCTCTCTCTAAAATCAATAAAGAAAAAAAAATTTTTTTTTTTATCCTCACCCGAGGACATTTTTGCATTTATCCTCAGACAGAGCAGGAGGGAGAGAGGGAGGAAGAGAGAGAGAGAAACATCCATGTGAGAGAGTCACATTGAGTGGCTGCCACCTACATGACCCCAACCGGGGCCGGGGACAAACTGCAACTGAGGTACGTGCCCCCAGAGGGAACCGAACCCGGGACTCTCTGGTCTGTGGGCCAATGTTCTTTATTTTTTTAATAAAAAAATAAAGTAGGCCTCTAGCGCTGGCCGGTTTGGCTCAGTGGTTAGAGCCTCAGCCTGCAGACCGAAGAGTCAGGGGTTCGATTCTGGTCAAGGGCACGTACTTCGGTTGCAGTTTGGTCCCCAGCCCTGGTCGGGGTCGTGTGGAAGGCAATCAGTCAATGTGTCTCTCTCACATCGATGTTTCTCTCTCTCTCTCTCCCCCTCCCTCCCTCTCACTCTATCTGAAGATAAGTGGAAAAAAGTATCACCGGGTGAGTATTAAAAAAAAATAATAATAAAAAAATAAAGTAGGCCTCCAAATTCTTTGACCCTCTTCCCGCAGAAAGCGGATCCAACTGGTCTCTTCTTGAACACGGGCTGGCCTCAGTTACTGGCTTCCAACACACAGAATGTGGTAAGAGTGACAACGTGTGATTTTCAGAGGTAGGTCATAAAAGGAAAGACAACTTCTGCGTGGTCCCCTCTCTTTTAGGGATGCTTGCCCATGGAACCCAGCCATCATGTAGGGAAGCGTCCCAGGCCACATGCAGAGTGTAGGTGTTCCAGCTGACAGCCCCGGCTGGAGTCCCAGCCAACAGCCAGCATCAGCCGCCAAAGCAGACATGTGAGTGAGGGAGGCTCCTGAGGGTTCCAGACCCAGCCTTTGAGCCACTCCAGCTGACGCCAAGTGGAACATAGGTGAGCTGTCCCAAAGGAAGCCCGCTCAAGTTACAGATTCATGAGCAAAATAAATGTTGTTTTCAAGCAAGAAGTTTCTTTTGGACATCTTTACTGAAATATATATAATTCGCATACTATAAAATTCACTCATTTAAACTATATAATTCACTGGTTTCAGTATATTCAGAGTTGTACAATCATCACCACAAAACACTCCATACTTCCCTCCTCCACCCTGCCCCCCGGCCCCTGGCAACTGCTAATCCACTTTCTGTCTCTGTGGATTTGCGTGTTCTGGACACTTCACACAGGTGGAATCATATGCTCTGTGGTCCCGTGTGTCTGGCTTCTTTACGCAGCAGAATGTTTTCAAGGTTCATCCAGGTTGTAGCATGTGTCAGCACTTCCTTCCTTTTTATTACTAAGTAATATTCCATTGTATGGATAGACCACATTTTTACATTTATCCATTCCTCAGTTGATAGATATTTGGTTCCTATCCACTTTTTGGCTTTTATAAATAATGCTGCTATGAATATTTGTGAACACGTTTTTCTGTGGACACATGTTTTCATATCTGTTGAGTATACACCCAGGAGTGGAGTTGCTGGGGCATTTGGAAAAGTCTCTATTTAACATTTTAAAGTACTGCCAAACCGTTTTCCAAAGTTGCTGCATCATTTGAAGTCGTCTCTCATTGTGGTTTTGATTTGCATTTCCCTGATGGCTAATGATGTCGAACATATTTTCTTGTACTTATTGGCCATTTGCATACCTTTTTTTGGAGAAATGTCTATTCAAATCCTTTCCCCATTTTTTGTTGTTGTTAATCCTCACCCGAGGATAGAGTGGAAAGGAGGGAGGGGGGTAGAGAGAGAGAGAAACATTGAAGTAAGAAACACATGGATTGGTTGCCTCCCTCATGACCCCCACCAGGACCAGGGATTGAACCTGCAACCCAGGTAGGTGCCCTTGACTGGGAGACCCTTCAGCTCTCGGGCCGACACTCTAACTGCTGAGCTAAACCGGCCAGGGCTCTTTTCCCATTTTTTAAAATGGCTAATTTAAGTTGTCTTTTTATTATTGAGTTGTAAGAGTTCTTTATATATTCTTTATATATCCTCTATCAAATATATGATTTGCAAATATTTTGTCCCAGTTTATGGGTTGTTTTTTCACTTTCTTTTTTTTTGAAGTAGTTTTTATTGATTTTTTTAGAGCGAGAGGAAGGGAGAGAGAGATAGAAACATCAATGTGAGAGAGACACAGCGATTGGCTGCCTCCTGCACACCCCCCACTGGGGATTGAGCCCATAACCCAGGCATGTGCCCTGACCAGGAATCGAACCGGGACCTCTCAGTCCATGGGACGACACTCAATCCACTAAGCCACACCGGCTGGGCTCTTTTCACTTTCTTAATGGTAATTATTTGCAGCACAAAGGTTTTTAATTTTGAGAAAGTCCAATTTATTTTTTCTTTGGTTGCTCATGCTTTTGGTGTCATCTCTAAAAAACAATTGCCTAACCAAAATTTGCTCTTGTGTTTTCTCCTAAGAGTTTTACAGATTTAGTTCTTACATTTAGGTCATTGCTCTGTTCTGAGTTAATTTTTTGGTATCATGTGAGGTAGGGGTCCAGTTTCATTCTGCGCATGTGGAGGCAGAGTTTTCCCAGCACCATTTGTTAAAGACTGTCCCTTCCCTATTGAATAAGCTTGACAATCTTGTTGTAAGTCAAATGACCATCTATGTGAGGGTTTCTTTCTGGGCTCTCTGTTCTACTCTATTCCATTGGTCTGTATGTCTGTCCCTATGTCGGCATAAGTCATAAAGTTTGGGGGTGACTTTTTTTTCTCTCTTTATTGATTTTATAGAGAGAGGAAGGGAGAGGGAGAGAGAGATAGAAACATCGATGAGAGAGAACATCAACTGGCCGCCTCCTGCATGCCCCCCACGGGGGATCGGGCCCACAACCTGGGCATGTGCCCTGACCGGGAATTGAACTGGCGACCTCTTGGTGCATGGGTCGACGCTCAACCACTGAGCCACACCGGCTGGACAGGGGGGTGACTTTTATGCAGCCATCATAATTAGAACAGGGAGGCAGCAGGAAGAGCGTAGATGGAAGGGATTAGATGAAAGGCTGAGGAGAAAGGCTGAAGGAAGGAGAGAGCTTCCTTGTTCCTTTTTGAGTCTTCTTAAGCCTATTCTTGGCTTAAACGTGTATACCCTAAAAATGCCAGCCTTCGACATGTAAGAGCAGCTATCTTCTGACCCCAGGGAACGGGCCACGAGGGCTGCTCATTTCTGGAGAAGTGAAATCTAGCGGCATAACAGAACAACTGGGCCAACTTTGAAAGCTTTCAGATTTGTCCTTCTTGGTCCCACCCTTTTAGCCTGAAGCCTTTGGTTGGGGACAGTGTTAGAATTTGTATGGACCTAGCACATCTCTCAGAGTTGGGGGTGGGGGTGGCAGAGGCAGAAATTAAGCCTTGGACCAATCAGCCAGCCTCACAGTCGCCTCCAAAATGTGTTCAGGGTCATGGTCCCACCCACTAGCAAGATTCATCTATAGAGGAAAGCCAGGAGGATAGGGAATTATTGCAAACTTATAATTTTCCTTCTACGGTTATACAGAGGATGTGCCTAAAGACCAGAAACTGTTTACTTCTGTGAAATTTTAAGCACCTCCCAGGCTTCAGTCAAAAGAAACTTCTGCTTCCAAAGTTTGTATCCTTGGCATTGTGTGTGTCTCTCTCTCTCACCTTCCATCCTTCCCTCCTTCCCTCCCTCCCTCCCTCCCTCCCTCCCTCCCTTCCTCCTTCCCTCCTTCCTTCCTTCCTTCCTTCCTTCCTTCCTTCCTTCCTTCCTTCCTTCCTTCCTTCCTTCCTTCCTTCCTTCCTTCCTTCCTTCCTTCTTTCTTTCCTTCCTTCCTTCCTTCCTTCCTTCCTTCCTTCCTTCCTTCCTTCCTTCCCTCCCTCCCTCCCTCCCTCCTTCCCTCCCTCCCTCCCCTCCCTCCCTCTCTCCTTCCTTCCTTCCTTCCTTCCTTCCTTCCTTCCTTCCTTCCTTCCTTCCTTCCTTCCTTCCTTCCATAACCATTTCCCTCTCTCCATGGCCCATTGTCCCCCCCCCAGGTAACAACGATCCCGAATTAGATATGTGTCACTCCTGTTCTTGTTTTTATACCTTTACTATCAGAGAACCATTTAGAATATAACATAACATTTGCCTATTTGTAAATGTTATATAAATAAGTCACACTACACACATTCTTTTGTAATTTGCCTTCTATTTCAGTCAGTATTGTTTGTGACATGCATCTGTCTTGGTTGGTGTAGCTGGGATCTAGTATTTCATTGGTTGACTATGAGCCCGTTTATTTGTCCACTTGCCAGCTCAAACGCCACCTCCCCAGACAGGCCTTCTCTGACCTGACCACTCATATAATGTAACCGGTTTCCTTCTCTCCCTCCTCCTTCTCCTTCTCTCTCCCTCCTCCTCCTCTTCTTCTTCCTCCCTTTAATATAAATACACGGAGGGAAAACACCAGCTTTCAGAAACAAATCTGGCTTCTGCTCATTCTGGCCCTCAGCTCACTGTTACAGTACTGTGACAGAGGGAAAGTGTGTGTCTTTGGGTCAGCCAAGAAGCAGATGCCAAGATGGGATTAGACAAAAAAAGTGAGTCATTGGAGGAGAAAGCAGGAAAAGATAAGGAGAGCCCTCAGACCTTGATCGGGTCTGACACTTGTGGAAGAAGCGAGGAAGGAGCCTTGGCCGGTTTGGCTCAGCGGTTAGAGCGTTGGCCTGCGGACCAGAGAGTCCCGGGTTCGGTTCCCGCTAGGGGCACGTACCAAAAAAAAAAAAAGAGCGTCGGCCTGCGGACCAGAGTCCCGGTTTCGGTTCCCGCTAAGGGCACGTACCTCGGTTGCAGTTTGTCCCCGGCCCTGGCTGGGGTCGTGTGGGTGGCAGCCATTCGATGTGTCTCTCTCACGTCGATGTTTCTCTCTCTCTCTTCCTCCCTCTCTCCCTCCCGTCTTGCAAGATAAATGCAAAAAAAATATCTTCAGGTGAGGATTAAAAAAAGAAGAGAGGAAGAGCACCATGTAGTTCCAAGACAGGTTCAACCAGGCCATGAGCAGCCTTGAGCCCAAGTTTCCCATCGGAGGAGGCCCACGTCTCAGAGTGAGCCAGTCTCAGCACTGCTGCTGTGCTCAGTCACCGGCTGGGAACAGCCCATGGACAGTGTGACCTTAGCCTGAACGTGGTGGTGGACCCAGAGGAGGAAGGCAGCTGGGGCTTCCCGTGAACAGACTTCCCAAGGCAGGTCTGAGGAGTATGTTCTCATGGCCGGCACAGCAACTCTCGCCCGCCCCTTGGTTCTGTCTGCCTGCCTGCAGGTTTTTTTTTGTTTTTTTTTATCCTCACCGGAGGACATTTTTCCATTTTTTGTTCAGATAGAGTGGGAGGGAGAGAGGGGAAGAGAGAGAGAGAGAAACATCGACGTGAAAGGGACACATCGAGTGGCCGCCACCCGCACGACCAACCAGGGCTGGGGACAAACTGCAACCAAGGCACATGCCTCTAGCGGGAACCGAACCCGGGTCTCTCTGGACCGCAGTCCGACGCTCCAACCGCTGAGCCAAACCGGCCAGGGCCTGCCTGCAGGTTTAATGAGGACCGACCTGCTCAGGTGGAGACCTGACTGGCTGACCCGTTCTTCCATTTGTCCAAACCAGAGGGCTCTGGGAAGGAAGGTGTTATGGACTGAAAGTTTGTGTGTCCCCCCCCCCAAATTTCATATGTTAAAATCTTAAGCCCCAATTATTTGTTAAGAAGTGAGGTCTTGCCCTGGCCGGTTTGGCTCAGCAGTTGGAGCGTCGGCCCGCGGACCAAAGAGTCCCGGGTTCGATTCCGGCCAAGGGCACGTACCTCGGTTGCAGTTTGTCCCCGGCCCCGGTTGGGGTCATGCGGGAGGCAACCAGTCAATGTGTCTCTCTCACATCGATGTTTCTCTCTCTCTCTTCCTCCCTCTCTCCCTCCCACTCTATCTGAAGATAGATGGCAAAAGTGTCCTCGGGTGAGGATTTAAAAAAAAAAGAAGTGATTGGGAGGTGATTAGGCCATAAGAGTAGAGCCCTCATGAATGGGATGAGCGCCCCTGTAAGCAGAGGCCAGAGCTAGCTCCTTTTCCATCATGTGAGGACAAGAAGTCATCAGTCTTTAACCCAGAAGAGGGTTCTCACCAGAACTCAACCATGTTAGCATCCTGTTCTCGGGCTTCCAACCCCCAGAACTGTGAGAAATAAATTTCTTTTTTTTTTGTTTGTTTGTTTTTTAAATCCTCACCCAGGACATTTTTGCATGTATCTTCAGATAGAGCGGAAGGGAGAGAGGGAGGAAGAGAGAGAGAGAAACATCGACAGGAGAGAGATACATCGACTGGTTGCCACCCGCACGACCCCAGCTGAGGCAGGGGACAAACTGCAACCAAGGTACGTGCCCTTAGCGGGAACCGAACCCAGGACTCTCTGGTCCGCGGGCCGACGCTCTAACCACTGAGTCAAACCAGCCAGGGCAAATTTCTGCTGTTCATCTGTGGTCCTTTGTTATAGCGGCCCCAACGGACTAAGACACGGAGTGACTTCAGTGAGAAGAGGAGAGACATCCCCCTCCCCCAGACCAGACCTAAATCCAAATCCCAAACTCTGAACCTGGGCTTTCGGAGGGGCCTTGGTGGGGAGGGGCTGCCAAACCTCTTGGGCCTTCTGTTTTTGACAGAATCCTAATACCTTTCGGAAAAGAAGAGTGACAAGGTAATAAATGTTTTAACCTGTCTTTGTTTCATCTTTCTCTGAGGAAGCAGTTATAAGAGGCATTGAAAAAAATCGGAGATGAAAATTACATTTTTGCCCCTCAACTTATTATTTTGAAAAATTTCAAACCTATAGAAAAGTTGAAAGAACAGTCTAATATACCCTTTACCTAGATCCACCAGTTATTAATATTTTGCCATGCTCTTATCTCTGTGTGTATACTCTTTTCACTGAACCATTTGAAAGTAAATTACAGACATCATGATAATTCACCCCTAAATACCCTAGCATACATCTCCCAAGAATAAGAACATTTTCCTACATAACCACAATGCCATTATTACTCCTTAGAAAATTTACATTTATTCAATAATACCCTCTAATTTATAGTTTTTATTTCAATTTCCCCATTGACTCTATAATGATAGAAACCACATCAGTGGTTGCCTGGGGTGAGGGCGCTGTTGAAAGCAAAGAAACACAAGGGAAATTTTTGGGGTGATGTGGAAATGTTAAATTCTTGATTGGGGGTGGTGGTTACCTGGGTGTAAAATTGTCAAAACTCATAGAACTGTATATTTAAAATGGATGTCTTTTATTGTATATAAATTATACTTCAATAAAATTGATTTTAAAAAATGTCCCCAGTAGTCCCCAAAGCGTTTTATAGTTCCCTAATCTAGGATTCTATCAAAGTTCATGCACTGTGTTTGGTTACCTTGTTTCTTCAATCTTGTCTAATCTAGAACATTCCCTCCTGCTTTAGTTTTTCAGGCCATTGATTTAAAAACAAAAACAAAAATAAAAATAAAAGGGCAGGCCAGCCCGGCTGAAGTGGCTCAGTCGGTTGAGCGTCATCCCGCGCACCAAAAGGTCGCCGGTTTGATTCCCGGTCAGGGCACATGCCTGGGTTGTGGGTTCAACCCCCAGTTCGGGCACATACGGAAGGCAACCGATTGATGTTTCTCTCCCACATCAATGTTTCTCTCTCTCTCTCTCTCTCCCTCTAAGTATGTCCTCCAGTGAAGATGAAACAAACAAACAAAAACAAGAATGAATAAGTGGAACAACAAATCACTATCTCTCCCTTCCTCTCTTTCCCTCAAATCAATAAATTTAAAAAGGTGGGGGGCAGGCCAATTGTCCTGCAGGGTGTCCCACATTCTGGATTTATCGGTCTCCTCCTGGCTGGATCCTGGTTACACATTTTTGACAAGAGCACTGCAGAGGCGATGCTGTGCCCTTATTCATCATATTGGGAGGTACATGGTGCCAGTCTGTCCCTCTGCTGACGAGGCTCACCTTGTATGTTCCCTGCTACAGACGCAGAGCCGAGCATTTCTCCAAGTAGCCCCTAGTTCTTGACAGTGTGGAATGGTGTTTAGAAACCAAGAATGTGGTGTTAGATGTGCTCATTGCTATGGGGGTGTCAATGTTTCTTAGGCCCTTTTAGGGGGCAGAGCTTGGAAATCCACATTGTATTTTTTTGGTTAAATCTTAAGTTGGCGATTCAAACCCCACGCGAGGTTCTTTCTCCCTTCCCCACATTCTATATTTGTATCTCCCTTCTTACATAGTGGTTTCCGACATTACCAATATACTTACCATTTGCTCTATCTTACAATGCATAGAAAATGCTTTCAGAATTACAATACAAATACCACTACAAGACATTTGCTAAGTAAAGTTCAAGATATCTTCACAGTTATTTTGTTCTAGGATATATTCCACTAAGGATGTACACTCTGTGTACTACTGTCAAAATTTACTTAGGCTAATTCTTTTCTCTGTGTGGTAATGTCAATGTAATACAAAGTTTCATTTGTTCTTGTTTAAATTCAAATTCAGCATTTTTATTTTTGGTTTTTGGATATTTAAACCATTAAAAACTATGTAATTGGCATACACAGAGAAGTCTTGCCCATCTCTGACCCCTCTAGCCTTTGCTATTAAGAGCTAACATTTGGCCCTGGCCGGTTTGGCTCAGCGGTTAGAGCGTCAGCCTGCGGTCCAGAGAGACCCGGGTTCGATTCCTGCTAAGGGCGCATACCTCGGTTGCGGTTTGTCCCTGGCCCTGGTTGGGTCATGCGGGAGGCAGCCACTCGATGTGTCCCTTTCACATCGATGTTTCTCTCTCTCTCTCCCTCCCTCTCACTCTATCTGAACAACAACAAAAAAGAGCTAACATTTGCCATGTTTTCTCTCTCTTCCAGTTTTCCCAGTGAACATGTAGAGATAAGAAAAACACAAATCTAGTTCAAAGGAACTTGCAAATTTGGTGGAGGAGACAGGCTCATTTCAGGGTCTATTTTTTTTTTTTTTTATCCTCACCGGAGGACATTTTTGCAAGAGAGACACATCGACTGCTTGCCACCCACATGACCCCAACCG
This sequence comes from Tadarida brasiliensis, assembly GCA_030848825.1. Classification (NCBI taxonomy): domain Eukaryota; kingdom Metazoa; phylum Chordata; class Mammalia; order Chiroptera; family Molossidae; genus Tadarida; species Tadarida brasiliensis. Next base: position 103,751,386 of record CM061280.1, on the reverse strand, counting down.
GGACCGGGGACAAGCCGCAACCGAGGTACGTGCCCTTAGCGGGAACCGAACCCGGGACTCTCTGATCCACGAGCCGATGCTCTAACCGCTGAGCCAAACCGGCCAGGACTCAGGGTCTATTTTTTTTTTAAAGGAATAGCCTACACATTTACCTAGTGCGTAATACCTGTTGGGCGTTGTGCTTGGTGCTCTACATGCATTATCTTCTTTAATCTTCACAACTCTGTAAAAGATTGGTGTTGATGCTCATTGAAAAAAAATGTTCATTGTGGAAAATTGCAAATGTACTCAAAAGTAGAGAGAACAGTAATAGTGCAAATAATCCTCCACATACCGATCACCTGCCTCAATATCCACCAACTGATCTGGCTTGTTTAATCTAGACTTCTTCCTGGATAATTTTGATGCAAATCCCAGATATCCTATCATTTCATCCATAAAGATTTCAGCATATAAAAGATAAGGACTCTACCAAAAAAAATGTGGTGTTCTTATTTCTCCGTTTTTCACAAATATTTTTTAGTTTGCTCAAATCAGACTCAAAGATCCATAGCTTGCAATTCTTGGATTTCTAAGTCTTTTAGTCTATAGGCTCCCCCTCCATTTGTTTTTTTACCCCTTACAATTTATTTGAAGAAATCAAGTCATGTGCCTTATAAAGCCTCACAGTCTAGCCCTGGCCGGTTTGGCTCAGCGGTTGGAGTGTCGGCCCACGGACCAGAGTCGCAGGTTCGGTTCTGGTCAGGGGCACTTACCACAGCTGCGGTTCGTTCCTGGCGCTGGTTGGTCTCTCTCACATCGATGTTTCTCTCTTCCTCCCTCTCTATCTGAAGATAAATGCAAAAAAAAAAAATGTCCTCAGATGAGGATTAAAAAAAAAAAAAGTCTCACAGTCTGGCTTTTGCTGAATGTATACCCATAGTATCCTAACATGTTCACCTGTCCCCTGTGTCTCCTATAAACTGTAAACAGGTCTAGACCTGCAGTGTCCAGTACGGTAGCCATTTGCCACATGTGGCTATTGAGCACCCGAAATGTGGCCAGTCCAAATTGAAAAGTGCTGTAAGTGCAAAATATGCATTGGATTGTTTCGAAGTCTCAGTACCAAAAAAAGTTAAATCTCTCAATAATTTCCATAGAATGCTTGTTGAAATGGTAATACTTTGGATATATTGGGTTAAAATAAAATATGAAAATTCATTTCACCTGTTTCTTTTCATTTTTTAAAGTATAGCTTCTAGAAATTCTAAATTACATACATGGCTCACATTCTATTCCTGTTGGGCGGCGCTGCTGTAGAGGCTTGATCAGTTTCAGGATCAATTTTTTCTTTTGGCGTGACTACTTCATAGTAGGTGTTTTCCCATCAGAAGGCTCATAATGCCTTGATGTTCCTTTTTTAACTTTCTATTTTTGGTAAGGTTGTCACTCACGATCATTGCCTAGATCCACTACTTCATTAAGGGTTGTAAAATGATAACATTCTATCATTTCTTCGTATACTGGCTGGAATACTTTTGTAAAGCATAACCTTTCCTTTGATATAGGAAGGGCAGGGAAAATGCTTGATTCTTTTCCTTCATTTGTCAGCTTTCAAATGATGTGGTTTTCGCCAACATTCCTCCAAAAGTGATCAATTTTTGTGTACTTTTATAAACTCGGATTTGAACGTATTTTGTGTTTGTATTTGTATTTATATTCGTTGCAGTCATCCTCACTGATGCTCAAAGCAGCCCATATTTATCCAACTGGGACTTCTCCAAGTTGGCTGCCCAGTCTTGACACAGTTCCACCAGCTTGTGTACATCCATACTCCCCTCAAATTATCTCCCTCTTCAAGCTGGAATCAATGATTTCTTTCTCAAAGGAACCTCCATTCTTTTTAGTGGGAAAAGGTATTTAGAAACCACAGTCTGAGAGCTAGTGGTGCTCATTTCCATCCGTCATTGTCTCTAAGCCTTTTCAGGGGAAGTACTAGGAAACATTTAAGATAAAATTCATCGTTAAGTTCACAGTAATACTTTTAACTCACTAGATCACCGGCTTATTATAAAAGGATATCGCTCCGGAACAACCAGATGGAAGAGATGCACAGGACAAGGTACAGGAGGAAAGTGAGGAGCTCCCATGCCCTCTCCAGGCATACCTCTTTCCCTGAATCTCATGTTCACCAACCCGGAAACTCCCCTACTTCTAATTCAAGTTCAGCACATAATTTTTATCCAATCTCAGCAATGTTACATTTGCATCTCCTTTCTCCTATGCTGAATATCCCAGTTCTCAACACCACCAAACATTTTTTGCTTTATCTCACAACACAAAAAGGACAGTCTCAGCATAACAAGGATGAGATTACTGAAAACCATTTAAAATGTTTTTGCATTTTTCTGTCCTTAGGGTAAATCCACAAGGGATTATATAATCAATTTATTGTGTTTAAAGTCACTAGAAATAGTCCTTTCTGTATGGTTGTGCTACCAACCGAATACAGAGTGAGGTTTGTTTCATTTTGCCTTTTGATTTGTATGCATTGCTTTTGGTTTATAATCATATGAACTCTAAAGTCAAATCTTTAAGGACGTTCAGAGAAGTGCATTTTCATCCCTTTCCCTTGCAGCCTGTTCTTCCTCCAGAGGTAACCATTTTATAAGAGGTGTTTATTCTTTCATTTTTTAAGCAGATATACGTATATGGTTAACTACCCATTCCCTGCTTAAATAGTAGGAAACCACACATACTTTTCTTCATCTTGTTTTTTGTTTAATGATATACTCTGAAGAACATGCTAAAGCAATTTAGAGAGCTACTCCTCAACTCCCTGAACAGCACATTCCAAATTTCATTTGGTACTCCAAGTCTTGCCCCAAAAGGGACTCCCCCCCTCTCATTCACATACTGCTTATCTGACAGCGCTGGATTTTCCTGTTCCCAACCATGCCTGGCTTTTCCACACCGGCCAGGCCAGTTTGCTGACCCCTCCCCTCCCCATACTTCAAGACCCTCTTCAAGTATATCATCTCCACAGCCTCTTCCCTGATCCCAGAACCCCCTTCCATCCACTCTGCCTTGACGTTCTCAGGGTTCAGTGCAGGTCTGGAAAGCATTCTGAACACAAATGGATTTGATACAGTAATCAGATGCTTATCAAATCTTTGGGAGAGCCAGAGGAATGTGAGTCAGGGAAAACAGTGGGTTCAAGAGCGATAGGCTGAAGTTGTCATCCAGACATCAGAATGCTGTCGTCACTACCCCTACTGCTTCTCATCACCTACAAAGCCGAAGACCCAATGTTAGAAGGTTGGTCTAGTCACTCCAAGAGGCCAGCATGTCTCCCTGACCTTTTTTTCTTTTTCTCACCTGAGCATATTTCCCCATTTATCTTCAGTTAGAGTGAGAGGGAGGGAGAGAGAAGCATCGATGTGAGAGACACATCGACTGGCCACCTCCCACACGACCCTGACCAAGGCCGCAACCAAGATACGTGCTCTTGACTGGAATCGAACCCGCGACTCTTTGGTCTGTGGGCCAACACTCTAACCGCTAAGCCAAACTGACCAGGGTTCCCTGACCTTTCTTACTAGCAGCCACTAGAGCAGGAAGATACCTCTACCTCTGCCTTCCAAACCAAACAGATTCCTAGCTGCAAGGGAGTCTAGTAGTTTTCAGTTTTCTAGCCTCTGCAATTAAGGAGGGACGTAAAAGGAAGTGGGACAGAAATGGAGGACCAACTGACAGTACCCAATATGGATACTGCTGGAAAAAGTAAGAGCAGTGGAGGAGAAGAGTAGTCAAAGTTACAGGCCTTGACTATCAGGCCATGCCAGTTTGGACTTGACTTAGAAAGTGACTGAAAAACATGAGGTCTAGAGGGACAAGTGACACAACAAAAGCCCAGTTTCTGGAAAAGCACTCCTAAAGATCAAGGGTTGGCCATGACAGAACTACTGTAGTGTGTCAAGGCCAAAGGCAACAGAAAACCGGACAAGGCCTCAAAGAAGATGGGGAAGGGAAGGATTTGAGAGACATCAAAATATATGTCCACAAATTGGGCTTTCAGGATAGGACTCCAAATCATATTCTGAACATAACTCCTCTGAAATCCTCCAGTCTGCTTTGGTTCAGAAACTATAAATTGCCCTAAAGTCATCTATAGGCAATTGACCATCAATACTACTTTTAAAAAATCTGTAATGTTTTAGGAATACATAGGACACAACATACTTCAATGGTCTCCTTTCTTCAAGAGGTTTATTGCCTTTTAAGAAAATTTTTGTAAAATATAAATACAAAGGCAGAGAATTTACTTACAAAGTTAAAACACAGATTTCAAACATAAACACACAATTCAGAAAATTTTAGTTTTATGTACATTTTCAAGCAACCTCAACATATTATGTTAGTTTTCAATATTTTACAGGGTACAGAAAAAAATAGCTCAAAGTCTTCTTTAAATAAGAGCATAAAATGTTTAAACATATAAACAATCCGGTTTGATGCGTGAAAACTAATTTCACAGCTTTTAAATTAGGATATAAAAGTTTCATACAATTAGTTGTTGTGTGTGGATATGGTTTGAATTTATATTACACGCTACTGGATTACATCCAATAGCATTTACCTGGCCTGAGCAGGTACTCTGTAAACAAAACATAAAGTTACAACATCACCAAGTGCCTTCACCAAATTCACTCCCCCAAACCAACCACACAGTTCCGACCACACTCTAAACGGTTACGGCCTCTGCCATCCATCGGAGCTTTGTATGAAATTAAGTCAAAGTGTGGCGCTCCCTTTCCTCATTTTTTTCCTTAAAAAAGAAAAGAAAAACAAATCTTCCAAGTAAAAACAAACATATCCCAAAGCATGTGTGCATTGAAAAGTAAAGAAACATTATAACAACTTCATAAAAACTGACTTAAAAGTTTAAAAAGAAAAAGAAACATGTTTCTAAGTCCTTCCGACTGGAGTCATTTCTCTTATATAAAGAAGAGATATTTTCATATGTAATAGTGTCCTTTCTTTACAGAAATAGTCGTATTATGACACATATGCACAAGGATTAACACTATAACACACTGTACACGGCGGGCCTGGTGAGCTCACCAGTAGTCGTCTGAGACCATGTCGCTGGGGTGTAGCCACTCCATGCTCGAGCCCAGCAGAGTCTGAAGCTCGCTAGTGAACTCAACCAGATCCAAGAGCTCCTTGCTTTCAGGGTTAAAGGCTTCCAGGTCTTTGGAGCAAGAGAACAAGAGACTTGCTGAAACTTGCCGGTAAAACTCTGCCTCTGCGATGGTGACAATTTCCACATTGGGGAAATTGCAGCGGAATATACGGGAGGACATTTTCAATTTCTTAAGCACGTCCGAAAGCAACAGCCAGTTTCGAGGCCTACAAGAGAAAGGCAAGTGGTTCGAGTTTCTGGCAAGATTCAAAGTATCAAACGCCATCCGGACGAGCTCGGTCCTTAGCTGGAGCAGGGCCCCTTACTTCTGCTTTGACACCACTCCCCCCACCATACCGAGAAAAGAGCATCCACTTCTAGTGGTGGGAACTCTGGACGCGTCTCGATTTATTAAGGGGCCACCTAGGAGGACCCGCCAACTTAGCCAGAAGCTGGGGCAGCACGTCTGACGGGGCCACCTCGCAAACCGCAGGCTGCTGGGGCCGACGGAACCCAACAGGTAGAGACTCGCTCGTTCAGCTCTGGCACAACTCGGGTCATCACTCTCCAAGTGAGTGCCCTGCTCCAGTCACCGGAGGAGGTCAGTCACAAACGCCTCTTTGATTTCTCCTGTCCTCTACCCCTCACGAATAGAGCCTTATAAACCCAGAAGGCGGGCTGGCTCCCCTTCCCCCCCCCCCAAGTCCCCAATGCTTTTGAGAAGGTGTGTTACATTCCTTACATACACCCTTGCCACACTTTACGATTTCTATTACTAATAAAATGTCACTGTGATGACATACATGTTTATTGCCTCCGAGCCTGAGGAGGATGTTACTCATTAAGCACCATGTCACCACACACAGGACAGTCTCCTGACAGGTACACCACAAGGCCTTGGTCACAGGGGCAGTGGCCCAACCACAGGAGCCAGGCTGGATCTAACCGAATCTGATGACACACAAGATCCCAGGTGCCACACAGTACTTATCCTAATCTTATACGAGAAGGGGTCATATCGCTAGTATAGTCCAGTAGACCTCACATGCCTTGGAAGGCTCCCGTGGTGGCCCGGTGCAGGGGCTCCTAAGGATTGCTTCTCAGAGAGTTTAGTGACTAAAGGATCCGAGTCGTGTAAAATTCCAGTCACTGACTTCAATGTCCTTTGAACTTTAGGAGTGTGTTCTGATGAGGGCAGTTATCACATGCTGTGCCCCCTTCCCCCCATACACTTCTTCTGCAAAAGATCTACTGCATTTTTTTTTTTAATTTCTTTCTTTATTGATTTTAGAGACAGAGGAAGGGAGAGCGAGAGATAGAAACATTGATGGGCCGCCTCCTGCATGCCCCCCACTGGGGATCAGGCCCACAACCTGGGCATGTGCCCTGACCGGGAATCGAACCGGCGACCTCTTGGTGCATGGGTCGACGCTCAACCACTGAGCCACACCAGCCGGGCTCTACTGCATTTTGTGAGGTTCATGGACACTTAGGAATTCACTCACCCACCCATCCTCATCTGTTTCAAGGGATTTCTAACTCCTGCCACCCCAAGAGCAGCTGAGCCACTTCTCAACCACACGAGAGCCATGCTCACCCCTGAGCGACGGACACTTGGATGTTGTAACATGGTAAGAGGGGGCTTTCTGAAAATTCAAATTCAAACACATCACTGTAGGCCTCGTCGTCATCATTCTGGTCCTCCGGCCCTGGGGGGTTTGCTAAAACATCATATCCACTTTCATCATCTGGCTCTAATGGAAGGCAAACAAGAAAGAGAGAACTGGAATCAATCACAGCAAGACTTCAGCTATTGTCAAAAAAAAAAAGGACTCTTTAAAGATTCTTTCCCAACCGAGACCTGCTTGCAGCACCCACCACCCCTCACCCACACCAGAGAGAAATGTTCTGTAACTCATTCACTTCCCACTGAACTAAAAAGCGGTGCTACTCACCACACACAGAGCTTCCATAAAACTCCCAAAAGCTGTTGGAGTCCTCCTCACCGCGACCCTGCAGGTCTTTTAAATAGTCTGGAGAGAGAAAAACGACAAAACCTGCTGGTGAGAATCGAATGCTGGCAGAGTTAGGGGGCATCTCACTTCCTTTCCACCCCGTGCCACGCCCTTGGCGCACTTTCCAACGCCGTTCTCTGCTGTTCCTGACCTAAACCCACACACCCCTTCACCTGCCCCCCCAAGGGATGGACCACCCTTGCCCTTACCGGCCCCTAGAGTCCAGCAAAACAAAAGCCAGACTGGCAAGCTAAGGATCTCTTCCAGCCCTCACAGGCAAAAATAGAGCATTCATCTCTTCTTTGAATTCTGGACCTGTTCTTTCACAAACTAACTTCACACTGCTTTTCCCAGTAAGTAAACTTAAGGTAAACAAGGGTGGACCCGGTGAGTGAGTAGAAGGGTGTGAAGTCACCATCTAGATGTTTGAATAAGACCATTTCTGGAACTTTGTCGTACCTGTTAAGAACTTTTCCATAAGTTCGCTGTGTGTCATTTTCATAATGGTTCTACCTGAGTACGTAGCCAAAGTAGGGTCAGCACCATAGGAGAGGAGCAAGCGGACAATTTCCAAATGATCGTTCTCGACAGCATCGTGGAGAGGCCTAGGAGAGACGGGAGGAGGATTCAACTTGTGCACACAATGCTTGCCTCTAACAACAGGCAAACTTAGGCACGTGCGTGCCAAGCGTCCTAGGAGCAATGTTGCACCGAGGAGTGTCATGTCACTGCCATTCCAGCTAGGGAAACTGAGGCAGTGACTCGCCCAAGGTCAAGCAACATCTCTATTTCAGGCCTATTTCTTAAATGAATGTATCTTAATCTACGGCCCAAGGAGGAACACAAGGCAAAATGAAACCATTTTCAATGAACTTAAGTAGTTAAGATAACTTACAGGGGGAAAAAACTCCACCATTATGGAAGCCAATAAAAAAAGCAGTTCTTATGCCATTATTTAAAAAGCCTACCCCGATTTTATTATTATTATTTTTAACTTTTTTTAAAAATTGATTTTAGAGAGAGGTAGAGAGAGATAGAAACATCGATCGGCTGCCTCCCATATGCCCCTCACTGGGGACTGAACCCGAAACCCGGGCATGTGCCTTGACTGGGAATCAACCGGGAACCTCTTGGTGCATGGGTCGACGCTCAAACCAACTGAGCCACACTGGCTGGGCCTACTACATTTTTAAAAGAAACTAGGTGCAAAGTGAAGCCACTCCTGAAAGTTGGAACCCCCAGAGCCTAGAGATTAATGATCAACCTTGTGGCCCAGAACCAGAGTCACCAGGACAGGTTCTCAGGAAGGTACAGGGCTCTCCCACCGGTGTCCACTGGGGCACGAAACACTGCCCACAGTTCCATCCTTGATTTGGAAACCACAGAACACCAAATACATTTCACTTTTGCTGATGTTATGACATGTCAGGGAAGGCCTAGCGCCCCACCTCCCGGTAGCACCCCACGCACACAACCAGGAAAACGTGTGAGCTGACTCAGACTCAGCCTCTGACCCATGAACCCAGGTCAAGGACGGTGTGTGGGCTCCGGATGTGGGTGGGCAGGGCAGGTCCTACACCAAGCCAGTGGCAGTTGGCCCTGGCCCTGTTTGGATTCCTGGGACTGTCACCTCCGGTATATTTTAAATACTGTGATTTAATAGATGCCGATGAAGAGTCCGGGGTCTTAAAAGGCCACACGTCCAATTATTCAGGCAGGCTTGACAATTCTGGGGACTTCTGTCCATGGGAACATTGCCAACTTTGACAGTTCTATCTAAATTTGCCAGAAAGGTCTGCTTGATTCCAATCTAGAGGACTCTTCCATCAATGTGCTTCCATGTCACTCTCCATCTTTCCTTCTGGGGTTTCCCGCGGACCCTGAAAACCACTGCCTATGCCCCAGCAGGGCCAGGCTGACCGCAAGACCCACAACTGACCTGGTTCCATCCTGGGCACTGCAGTTGACGTCAGCGCCGTATTCAAGAAGGTGCCGCACAATGTTCAGCCACCCCCTAGCACAAGCTTCGTGCAGGGCACAGTATCCGGCGTTGTCTCGGTGGTTCACGTCACAAATCTTATTCTCCAAGCAGTACAAGACTACCTCCTGTAGGGAGGGAAGGGGGGAATGCCATCAGACCACCGTACCACGACATGAACCTTGTAAGGGTGACCTCTCCATAGCTTGGCAGTGCCCGCTTTCAAAGGCACACATCCTTGGGTCCAAGAGCCGACTGCAGCATACGCACGTGGGGGACATCTCGGCAAGGGGCAAGAGCACGTGTGAAGGGCTTGGTGATGGAGACAGTGTCATCTGGGCTCTGCAGACTGGTGACTGTATGTGAAACCTGGCTCTGCTGCCCCGGCAGCCTGGCCCTGGACAAATTACCCTTGAGCTTCTCTAAGTGTCCATTTCTTTCTCTGTGAGACAGGACAGTGAGAGGCTCTAGGGTGGCGGGGAGGACACAATCAGATAGCTGAGAAAGCCCTCAGGCCAGGGCTTGGCACGGCCAGCACAGAGGTGTCTGGCTTCTAATATCTTAGATGACACATTGACAAGTACAGAGCATTCTCAAGAAACAGAGCCTGCGGTGCAAATGCTCCTGTTTGTATGTGAGTGAAAGAGAGGCGCGCTCTGGGCATCACATACATCATCAAGAAATGACACAAAATGCTCCGAAGTCCACCCCCCTCCACTCTGCCTCACCCGCCACCCCACTTGGGGCTGAATCAATATAACATTTTCATATTTGCTTTACGGCAGGGATCTGATGGACCATATACTGCAGCCTACACCTTTCAAGAACTAAAGAAAATAAGTCCACCCTTGCCCTTTCTCAGAAGGTGTTCTGTGTCAACAGTTTGCATTAGAATCACTGTATTATTTTACTTCTTTGGCATGTTAAAATAGTAATATGAACCGCTCCTAGTAAGCAGAGCAGTAATTTATTCAATGTTTTATTACCTCGACTAAGAAAGTTTTCAAACACATAAAACAGCATTTGCCACCAGAAAACACGTTTTCCTCTTTTCCTACAAGTCACGCCCGGCAGAGCTGCCGGTTCTGAGAGCCGGGACAGGCAAACCCTGCAGATGGCCCAACACATGCTCGACTTGGTCAGGGGAGCCGGATGGGTCACAGCTGGCCTCTCTGTGACAACTCTTATATACCCTTTCGAGGACATGTCAATCAAAGGTGACCCGTCACCTGGGAGCTAACTAGAAGGGTCCATATGTGAACCTGATGCTGCCTGCTGGAAAAGCGGGCCGTGGGTGCCCGGCTGCTTCAGGTCGGTGCAGCAGCTCCCTTCCAAAACAAGAGGAGGAAGGGAGAAGGCATGCCCACAAATGCGTTCTCCGTTCAGATCCTAACCTGCCAGAAAGCCCACAATCCTCTGGGCTCCCAGGCCACCTGCCCTGAGCCCCGGTATCCAGGATACCGCATGAAGCTGCTGCTCTTTTAGCAGGCCCTCACTAGCCAGACTTGAGCGGACGGCTGCAAGCTAATGAGTTGTGTGCCCCAGCCAGGGAGAGGCCCTGTCACGTGGCTCTGGGATCAGGTCTGAGCACCACCAACTGCTGTGCACAGATCAATTTACCCTGGGTCCGGCGGCCTGTCTGGTGTCCTGTCAACCTAGGGTTTATTTGCTCTGACAATTATGGCCTTCACCTGGAAACCTTCATCGCTACCATGGCTGATACGAGGGAACCTAGAAATGAAAGGACGGCAGAGCTGATGGGTAAGTCAACTCTTCCCCTGGAGGATGGCGGCAGAGGCAGCAGTAACCTACAGCCGGGTCGGCCGTCTTGCCATGGGCTGTCCTAACTCAGCCAGGTGGCTGTCGCTATTTACACAGCACTTCTCATTTCCCTGAATGAGTATGTCTTCTGTTGTCCCACAGTAACCCCTGAGATCAGGAAAGGACGGTGGTCCTGTTCTCACTCAACACTTGGGGACACCAAGGCCCAGAGAAGTTAAACCCCAATTAACGTGAAGTACTAGACCTAGAACTCAGGTCTTTTGGTACCTGGGCAGCTCGGAGGATTCAAAAGGCCCCCGAGGGCCCCAGCGAGAAGGATGCAAGCCAGCCATGACAAGCATCCCACAGGCTGTCTCTGTTAGTGTCAACTGGGCTAACTACCTTCTCCTAGCTGGGAGGGCGATGGCAACCGCTGTCACCAGCAGTTGAAGAGAATGGTTAAGAGGCCGGCCAAGCCTGTCTACCCAATACATTTCTGGGTTTATTTTCTAACCTAGAAATGGGAGTGCTTGACGGGCAGCCCACCCATTCCCAAACAAAATCAAACTGTTTTTCTTGGACAGTTCTCTGTTAAGCGGCTATAAGCCGAATGCCATTAACCACAAAATGTAACCATAAAGGCCATAAACCCGACATTGTTAATTAATTAAATGCCTCATTAACTTTTTTAAAAACATGATTTATTCAATTCATAGAAAATTTAACCATCACCACTAAACGCACAAGCATGTGGTTGCACATTGGCCTTTTAGCCTGAGAAACAGAAGCCTTTTCACTGGGAGGGAAAGGTTCGAGTGTCTCTGGCCATGCAAGTCGTCTGTTTAACACAGAGGGTGTTTCCAAACCTCAAGAACCAGATTAACAGGACATAAAGCTCGGACAGCCTTTTTACTGCACATGGTACCTTTAGCTGAGCAGAAAATAACAATGAGAAAGACCGACGCCAGGAGAGCCCTCCCGGACCTGTGCGTTCAAACTACACCTTTACCCTCGACTGGGTTAAACAAATTGTCCTTCAACTTTAAAAGGTTTCAACTGCCACATCTCCCGACTGGCCGTCATCCTGACAAAAATCCTGCCTAAAGAAATCCTAGAAAGTTGGGCGCAAAGTTGGACTCTTTCATCTAGTAGTTGAACGTTCAACATCAAAACTAGTGAGTGACCTGTGCAATTTTCACAGCGAAGGGAAAAAAATACAAAGCAGTTGTCCTGACATAAACATTCCCAAGGCTTCATCTGTGTGCCTCCCAAGGCCTAGCATGGATAGAGTGCTCCTCGGTCCGGGCCTCAGACCCACCGGCTCTACAAAAACCCAAACGGAAACTTCCCGAAGTGGGCCAACAAGGGCCTCTTGAGGTCTCTGGTCCCTAAGGGAGACAGGTGGAAAGGATGCTAAAATCAAGGGCAAGGCCAGGAACAGGTGTCCACACAGGTGCAGCAGGCCATCCCCCTGCTCCCCCCTCCCCCCACCTCCAGTGTCTGCTAGAAACACCAGTCTATTTTTTCAACCACGACTAGTCAAGAGGGAACACTTGGCCTGAGGGGGTCGAGCTCAGTGCCACGTGCAGTATCTACCCCCTCCTCCTAGGTTGCTACTCTGTGCTCTGAGGTCATGGCAAACCAACCAGCTGCCCCTGGGCTTTCATGAGATAACTACCCAATATTTCCAGAGGGTTCTCTCCAGGTAATCCAGAGATCTCCAGAAGAGACACGCTGAAACAAACAACAGCACACACAACCGACAACCAAAACCATCCCCCGAACTAAGAAAGTGCCAGTGGTTCCAATGGGGTCAAGGCCGCCACACTAGGGAGGGCTCACAGCACAGTGGACGCGGGTCCCAGAACTCCAGACCGATCCTGCGAGCCCTCCGCCAGAGCACAGGCCAGCGCGGGTCCTGCTACCCCGGAGCTTATGCACACCTCCACTCTCGGCTTGCTGAGCTGCATTTTATTTTCACCATTCAACTCCCAGAGGGCTGATGCCAGCATAAAAAAATGCCTTTGCCCTGTGGGCTATTACATCACAATTTCAACTGACAAGCATGGTGGGGGAGCTACTCGGGGCAGAGGGAGTAATCTATCTCACAGAGGTTTGGAACTGTACAAAGGGCAATTCCAATGCAAGCCAATCTGAGAGAGGAGCAGGGTGGGGGAGGGGTGGAAGGGTGGGGGAGGGGCTGGGCTTTGGAGCCAGACTGCTGGATTACTACCTGTACAAGTTGTCATTTAACCCCTCTGGTTTCCTCATCTGAAAGCGGGATAATACTAATGATTACCACACTAAGATGTGGAAAGGGTGAAATGGGTTACTTTGGACCATATGGGCTTAGAAACGTATCTCTTTCTTTCTATATCGCTATAGCAATGTGGGCCATGCCAGGTGGGGCTATGCGGCAAGGGCAGTGAGTTTGGGGCAAAGCCTGAGCTGCCCCTCATCCTCAGCCCCCGGGCTCTCTTTCCCTCTCAGAAAGAGGACTCGGGTCTCCCTCCATCCCCTACCTGCACAGACATTTCCTGCCCGCAACCCAAAATAGAGCTAACAACTTCTCCCCCTTGCTAATCAGAATCCAAAAGGGCTCATTAAAATTCCCCCAGTCGCCAAGCCCTGGGTTATGTCAGATTTTATATCAGAGATAAGTGAGAGAGATGGGAGGGTGCCAAGCAGCCTACCTGCCTGAACACGAACTGAACATCAGAGAGGCCTTTCTTTTTCACAGTGCGATTGAACAGGCCACCAAAGAGCTGGCAGTGGAGTGGGGCTAACACAAACATCCTGTGGGACACCCGGCCCAGTGCCCCCCCTCACCCCCCCAAAACCAAGGGTCAGCAGCCTGTGGTTTCCGAATCCAGGGCGCCACCAATGACACTCACCTCGTAGCCAAGCCGGGCGGCGCGCTGCAGGAGGGTCTCACCAGCGTTCTTATTGACAATAAGTCTCCGTGCCTCCGGGGGCATCGGGCGCGACTGGGTGGTCTCTGGAGGGGAGCTTGAGCGAGGCAGCTGCGAGGACTGGTCAAAGGGCTTCTGGTCCTGCTTAGCTGGTGACAGATCATAGTCGGAACTGGACTCAGGCCGCTTTCGGAATCGTCTGACGGTCACCTGTCACAAAACCAGGCAGCGCACACGTTTAAGGCAACCTTCCACAGCTGCCTCTTCCTTGAGTTATAAAAACCCAAGTGGAGGCAGGCACTTTTCCCGCTTTCGTTTGGGGGCAGGGGTTTCATTCTTACTAGTGTGAAACTTCACTACGTCCCAAGACACATGCCCCCTACGATGGGGGAGCGACACTGGGGAAAGGAGTCCAGGAAAAGGAAAGCTTTGTCCCCAGAAGCAGAGCAGCAGGCCGGTGGGATGTGCTCACCCAGGCCCAAGGGAGGGTGAGGGGCCAGAGGTACCTTGCCATCAGCATTCTCCACGTAGTAGTCCCCAGTCAGCGACAAGCTCCGCCTGGGCTCCTGGGGGATCAAATGCTTGGTTTTGCACAGTCTCTTCCCGGATGGTTTCTCGCCGCTGTCGGTGTATTTCTGCAGCAGGGAGGCAGCCTGGCAATCCTCTTCTTCGTCTGTGCACAGCACATCTGTCTTCTGGCTTTCTTTAATTTTCTGATGTTTGGCAGGCGGCCTCGAGGCTGGCGTGCAGCTTGGCTGAGTCTGCTTTTTGCCGTTTGCATTGGTGGATGAAAGGCTCTTCATGGGCGGAGAGCCTGAGAACACAGGCAAACCTAAATCCGGAGGGGGTGGCGGGAGGGAGAGAGGGGGAGAAAGAAGCAGGCGTTACATAGTTGTAGCCGGTGTGGAGAGAAAAGCCCATTGTTAGCACTGATCACTAGAGCGGCTTCAGTTTTTAAAGATATACCAATTATGTTTTCAAAGCGTTAATATTTTAATTATCCCACATTCAAACGGCAAATAGGTTAGCCCACAAAATGCCAAGTGGCAAGTTTCTTCAAAGGCCCAGGGACAAGAGTGCAGAAGCCAGCCCTTGGGGCTCTCTTGCTCCCACCCCACTGGGCCTGGGAACTTAGGACCTTCGCATGGAAGGCCAGTCTGGGTGCTCAGGACCTAGCAACCAGACAACAGCCTGAGGCTGAAGTGAGTGCACTGGCAAGCCCTGGGGTCACCCAGACCCCCATTCCTGCTCCTCACTGGCTCGGTAAGGAGCAGCCCTGAAGTCCAGCTGCCTCCTCTCAGCTGTGCTCATTATACATTCCAGAAAGACGCACGGAGGCTGGAAGGACATCATGAAAGAACTCTCCACCTGCCACCACCTAGTCATTCAACTTCTATGTCGCTCAGGTCCCCTCGAGGGCCCTTTCCCACAGAGGGTGGGTGACCCACCCTCCAGGAGCGGGGCGCGCAGTCACAGGGTGGCCTCTGTGTACCTTGTTCATTGTCACTGGATTTGAGGGACTCTTCTGACCAGCTTCTGTTGCCTTTGGTCTCTGCCCTTTTCCTGCCAGGTTTCTCTTCGCAGATGTTATTGCCCTGGGCAGTGGCCTCAGGCTGAGTGGCCTGGGTCACTTCCTTCCTGCCCTGCCGGCCAGGTTTGCTCTCTGCTGCCGACACCTGCTGCTCCCACCGTTCTCTAAGGTGCAGCAAGTGGCGTTGTTTTTTAGGATGGAGCCCTGTTAATTCAATGCACACCTTCAGGTTGGTCAGCTCATTATAATGTGGGTCTTCTAAGTGGTTAGAGGAATTGTTTGTCATTTCCCTCTCAGGCCAGTCATCTAATGGAGAAATAACTACAAATTAATCAAAAAGCCCCCTGGGAGGGGGGAACAAACTGTCTTACCCAGCACTAATGGGGGAGGGGGAGGGGGAGGGGGTGGTCACTGTCTCTGCTGGAGCTTCTCACAAACTCTTGGGCCACAAGATCTTTCCTGCCTCTGGCTTTGGGGGAGGAAGGTATGAGTGGGTTCCCCAGGGCTCTAGAGCAGGACTGGAAGCATCCACTGCACCACCCAGTGACTTCCCCAGGGTGCCCTGTGGCGAGGGTGGGCACACACACCTCTCCACCCTTGGCCACTAAGCAGGCAGCCGAAGTCGACCAAGCTCACCTTTGGAGACCCGTCTCCGCTTGGCTTTCAGCAGAGGGTCCTCTGGCAGCTCTTCTACAGTGGTCTCAGTGTGGGTACTGTCACCTGAGACTTTGCGCTTTCTGTCCAGCTGGAGGGTGGGGCTGCTCGGCATATCCACAGCCGCCTGCTCGGGGGCTGGCTCGCTTACAGGCTGCCTGTCCACAAAGTACTTCTCCATAGGCAGGTCTTTGCTCTCCAGGGGTTCAAAGGGGTCGTGTTTGTTTCCAACACTATATTCACCTGGGGGAGGGGGGACAGTAACACAGAAATGAAGGTCCAAAGGTCACCACGAGAAGGCAGGATTTGGGGAGCAGGCAGACTCTGTGGAGACTGGGGGCCTCATACACTGGAAGCGTAAACCTGTCGGAAACAGAAGGTCCCGCAGGAAGGGCGGCTGCAGACAATCAGCTGGTGAAAGCAGACAGTGCTGTGTGTATCACTCACAGCTTTTTTATAAAGCACATGATGCGAGCACTTCCACCTGCTATATCCCAGGTGGTCACCTTCAGTGGTGCTCAGCCACCCCAGCCCTTTCCCACAGAGGATGGGTGACCCCAAAGCAAGAGCCAGCCAAGCCACGGGTGACCCTCTCTGGCAACACTGGCTGAGATCATGTTCGCTTGGGCCACAGGGGAGATGATGAAGGAAGAGAGTCGAGAGTGTTGGGAGGCAGGGAAGCTGGGAGGCCAAGGGCATTGGGAAGAGGAGTCTTGCAGGCGCACAGGGTCAGGGCCAACGTCAAGGAACTCAACCTGATCACCCTACATCCCTGTTCTCTTTCTCACACCCTTGGGGGGAAAAGAGTATCACTGCAACCAAGGAGCTGCTCCCACTTCCTGTCCAGACAGAAATCCCAAGGCCCTGGCACCTCAGTGACACCGTGCACACCCACAAGGATGGAGTCACCCCACCTGGCACTCCTTCATGCCTTCCTTCACATGCAAGCATCTGAGGACATTCCTAAGGCAGGTACCACCCCTTTCTCCATCAGGTGTCTTTTCCCTGCGAGGCCAGCACTTGCTAAACTGCTCGTTCCAACACCGCCTGTGCCGTTTCTGCTCTGTCTGCTCAATCTGGCGTCGACTTGGGGCCTTTTCCTTAAATCACCGCAGCCCAACCTCTCTCCCTACATTTTGCTCTAGCCTAAGAAACAGCTCATCGGCTGCTTTGCTGCTCGTGTTTTTTTCTAATACACAAATAATTCCAAAACCATTACAGTGATGTTCAGGTGTACCCCCCAAATGACCCTGCACATCACCCGGGGAAGGGATGTAGCACTTCGGTAACACTGAGCTAAGAAGCAAGCCACCCGTGTCCATTTCCAGATGAAATCATAAACACATTCCTCACACGCTGATCCCTTTCCCCAGCCCACTTCAGATATCACCTCCATTCTGACCAGCCCTGCTGGTTCCCTGGTCAGCCTTCTCTCGGGGGCATTCGCAGGGCTGAGTGGCAGTCAGTTGTGGGGACAAGTGTCACTCAGGCCTTGGCTAGCCTGTGCTCTTCGTGGTGGAAGGAGCCCCTTCAATTCCTCTCCAAGGGCACCGTAGGTGGGACAGAGGGAGCCACATCTCTCGCAAAGGACTGGTGGAGTTGCCCCAACCGTGTGGGTTTCCCGTCATGGCAGCGTCCCAACACAAAGCTGGCAGCAGCAGGAGGAAACCCGCAGCTTGCCCAAATCTCTGGCCCATGCAGAGAGCGGCTGCGACTCTCGCTCTGGCTGCTGTGACCCTCTTAACCGCTCTGGCAGTAACAGCGCCACTTTACAACTTGGCCCCCTTCAGTTGTAAAGTGGGAATATTACTGCGAGCCGCCTCCCGGGTGGGCTTCATAAACAGGCCCAGCCGGCAGAGGGGAAGTCGGGAGAAATCGCATTAACAAAAGGACATCAAGACTCTCAAAGCAGCTGGAATCGTAGCCCCCATATGTATGAAATCTCAGGGTGTGAGCCCTGCTAGTTACACTATTTGACTTCTCTGGTCCATTCAGCCATCCCCAAAATGCCCCGTGGGAGGGCCTGGGGACCAGTGAAACTGTAAGGGCTACCTTGAAATTAATTTTAAAGTGTACTCTCCCACTTTCAGGTAGGAAAGACGGTTCAAACCAGGTGGTTTGAAAGCAGAGGTGACTGGGCAATGACATGTGCCTTCTAGGGTCACAATCAGGCAGCAGCTTGGCCAGAGTGGGGTCCTGCCCAGATGGGGCTGCTCTGTCCTGTTACCTCTGCCCACACCTGAGATGGCCCGAGCAGATTAAGAGCCGCTTCCACGTTTTCCGTTTTCGCTCCAGGTCTCCGAGTCACCCGAGTCTAACAGTCCCAGCCCTGCCTAAAGAGGCACCTTTCTCAGGGAGCCAGTTTTCCTCTTAAGTTTTCACCCTCACGGCAAACTTCCTTCCTAATAGGGCCATTAGTCTGTATCTCCCTGACCTGACCTTTTGCCACAGGGCCGGCCGGGCCCACCATAGGAAACCACTTATGGGGCTTAGTAGGATGACTTATTTTGCAGGTGTTGGCACAGGCCGTGACCGGGGACCCTGTCTCCCTGCTCTTCGCTGAACAAGAGCACCCCTACAAGGCAAGCCTTTCCAGTCTCCTCTCGGCTTCCCATCTGGTAAAGCTATCTGGGAGGGTGCCCCTCATCTCCCAGGACGGGGAGCTAGACACACACACAAGTGCCAGCCTGCTTAGCCACGGATGGCACTTCCAGGCAGTCGACTTCTGCCCTGTCCCCAGGGACACTGCAGTGTGATGTCTGTGGTTCCTCATCTTGAACCATTATCAGAAAACCACCATTACTAAAGTCAGGGTTCATTGAAATTACCCCCCCCCCCACACACACACACACTTTAGTTGCTTTCTTCCCATTTCGTACAAGGATCTTTTCCCAAACTAGGCGCATCCGCCCTTCTCCAACCTCCCAGCTTCTCAGGGCAAAGATCCCAATTCCTCTCAGTGACTCCAAGACCTTAGTCAGGCCGTAATAATCCGGAAGGACACCTTGACTGCCCAAGATACACATGGCCACCAGCAACGGGGCAGACACTACAGGTCACATTCCTGCACACCGGACTTGAGTCTATCCCAACCACAACCCACAGGATTACCCTTGAGGGCAAAGGAGATAGACAGAGAGATACACAGGGCTCTAACCACCACGTTCCTCCATCGCTACTACTTTTGGCTCTTCTAAAAGCGGGAAGCCGTGTGCTCTCGGTCACTTGGTGTAGGCAGATGTGACTGTGGCTGTGTTGTTTGTGGTTTAACACTTCATCCCTGCAGTCTGGTCATATGACTCAGCACATACATCCCACAATTTATCATTGTTATGCCATAGCATTATTTCATAAAAGCATTGCCATGGCAACATTTACAAGTCACCATGGCAACAAAGCACCCTCACCACTAGTGAGCCATGCCCACCCAGTGAGCCCTACACAAGGTGGAAGGGTTACCCATGATTGAACGTCCCTCCTCTACAGGTAACTATAGTACCCCCAGCAGCAGCCAACCTTGTTCCAACTCACGCCCTCTACAGAAGAGACACGGGCGAGCTCTGTTTCAAACTCAAAGTAGTTTACAAAACACGCAGGTGCTCAGCCAGAAGACAAGTTTCCCGAGCTAAGAAGTTTTGTGAAGCCCTTTGCCTCAGGCTTCCTCCAGTTCCTGCCCAGGCATTGTCGGTGAGCAGGTCCTGGGTCTGCCCCAGCCGAAGAACTGGCCAACTAGACGGCCACCCTACATTCGAGAACAAACGGACCCATCCGTGCTTCCTGTCCCTCCCCATCCTCAAAATGCCACTGATGGTTCCTATTAATAAACTCCCAAGTTTGCGCAGTCACCTGAGTCATTTGTTGAACTTCTAAAATAAAAATTGCACGCAGCCACCCCTACTGTCACGAAGAGTAAGTGACAATTCTGGCCATTGTGTTTTTCAAGTTCATTCAGCTTTCCTAAGTGAGCCCCTCCCAACCAGATGCACCCACCATCTTAGAAGCTCCTGGTGCCTCTGGGAGTGGAGGCCTGCCTCAAGGGGCAAGGCATCTGGAAGGCGCCTTGTACCCTCTCTGTGACCCCTGCCTACCCCCAGCTCCCACATGCTCAGAGCTCAGCTCTCAGCCACACTGACACTCATAAGGGAACCTTGTGGAGCAGGGCCCAAACCCACATGGGCTCAAAACACAAGGGCCAAAAGGATAAGACAGCCCACTCATCTGCAGCTGAATGAATCCAGCCCCTGCTGTCCCCTAGATGAGAGGGAGCAGCAAGGACCCCAGCTCCTCTAGATTATTCCTCTTAACCAACCACAAGCCATAAGTCCCCAGAAAACTGGGGATGGTGACTCACTCCCCCTTCATTGCCCCGATCTTTAAAACCGAGCCTCTCACCTTCCCCAACCCTTCCCCTATCCTCAGTGGCCATTTATGGCTTGCTGGGCCATGTCCTGGGTGCTCCGGAACAGACCCTATTGGTCTGAGCCTGGAGTAGCTTCGGGAAGACCTTTCCAAATCATCTAGGGCTTGGGCCCTGCTCCCCACTGGCCACACCAAGTTCTCATTTCTAGCCCTGGCCGGTTTGGCTCAGCAGTTAGAGCGTCGGCCTGTGGTCCAGAGAGACTGGGTTCGGTTCCCGCTAAGGGCATGTACCTCGGTTGCAGTTTGTCCCTGGCCCTGGTTGGGTCGTGCGGGAGGCAGCCACTCGATGTGTCCCTTTCGCATCAATGTTTCTCTCTCTCTCTTCCTCTCTCTCCCTCCCACTCTACCTGAACAGAAAATGGAAAAATGTCCTCGGGTGAGGATAAAAAAAAAAAAAAGGGGGAAGTAAACCAAGTTCTCATTTCTAGGTTCACCAGAAAAGATGGGGGAGGACACACACCTCTCTGGGAGAAAGGCTGGGGTGAGGACACAGAGATGTGAAGGACATGGGCCACCTGGGTCTGGCCATGTTACTGGAAAACCAGAGAAAGGGCAACACTTGAGGCTGGCTAACTTCCTGCCCCCTGCCTCCAGTCTCCCTCGCGAGCAGTTCTCCTTCTTCAGAGAAGCACCTACCACATAAACTGGCCTGCTCACTTCTACCAGATTTCCCCAAGAAACTTCCCCAAGAGCTGGCACTCCGAGGCACCTCGGACGGGAAGGGCTACATGCCTGCTGTGGGCACCAGCAAGGAAAGCTTTCTTTGCTGCTGTACTCAGGAGCAGCTTGGACCCTCCATTTCCCCGTAGCAATCCCGGGAGGTAAAGGAATAAGGATGCCTTCACTTCAGGCACCCTGAGAATCCCTGCCACTTGGGTGAGGCTGCCAGTGACTAGCAACAGAAAGTCCCTTCTCCTGGACTAATGTAGAACAAACTGGTCCTGGTGTGGCCTACTCAGAACTCTGCCCATAGGCTGCTGTCTGACCCCAAGGATGAACCGGGGGAGGGGAGGAGGCTGTGTTCTAGGCAGTGAGAGGCGAGCTCTCCTGGACCACAAATTCTCCCAAACTCCATCAGGCGCCGATGAACTAAGTGCGCGTGGGAATGGCAAACTGATGACATCCAATGGCACAGAGCTAGCACCCGCACCCACCACCCCGGATCATCCTGTCTCGGGAGGATTTTGCACCCACTCTCTCAATGTTCACCCAGATGTCCTAATTCACCATCACCAACAAGGTTTCGGAGGGCTGCAGTGGGCTTCAAGCATGCACATTTAAGAAATGAAGAGAAAGACCTCTCCACTTGCTGCCAACACATTAGGTAGGAGTCTCATGAGCAAACCCCGAAGTCCGCCACAGCAGGGGACCAGTTATTGGGACTGAAGAGTGACGAGGAAAGCACGAGGTTTCTCTCCACACTGTGCCTCCAAAACATAATACACCCTCTGTCTGCCAAGAAGAACCCCTTCATTTATAACAGCACCCTTGGATGGTGTTGTCGACTCCCAATGATGACAATCAAACCCGCCACAGAAATTAACTATGTTCATCTTTAGGGTGCCTTTATCATCCCTCATTCCGCTTCAACAAAACCTCTGCCTGTGGAGGGAGAATACAAGTACTCTCCATTCCAGACCAGACTGTCACTGTGGGGGATGGGAACCACCTCTGGCTGGAAGTGTCATTCCACTGCTACAAAAAGGCAAAAGCAAACAACCATGTCTGTACCTGCTACAAAATAGAACATAGATGTGCCACACTGTACACTTCAAGTCTCCCGCCGTTCCTCTGCTTTTTTGGATTACACAGTTACTAATGACAGGAACAGTGTTTCTCTGGAAAAGGAGATGTATCCCAGGGAAGAATCTTTCATAGGTGCCTCATCCCTGGATGCCACAATGTTCAAAAGAACAATCTCCCTTCCCTCCATGGATGGCAACAGTGGCCCTGTTCCTCTGAGAAGCCGCCAACAGGACATCAGGCCACAGTCAGCTCTGGTAACCGCTGCCCCGTTTTCACCTACGTGGAACCACACACCAGCCGCTTGGGTTTACTTACATCTCTCATTGTCATTCTGGTCGGCAATGGCCTCCTCCAGGGTGACCGACTTTGGCTTTTTGTCCTGATTTCCTTTCAAGCTTTCCCACTCTGCAGGGCTGAATTTGCACACCTCGGAGTCTTTGGTTGTTGGGTGGCCACCTTCTCTCTCTTTCATCTCCAACTCTGAGAAGCGCATCATTGCACGCTAGAAAGAGAACGAAGATGGAAAAAAAAACAACACCTTACCATAAAAGCTATTTCATTTGTCTTACCTTAAAGGAAAGTATTTTCAAAGAAAAGTTTGCCCAAAACCAACCACAATTTATGATACGACTGAGATATTTTAAAATTTAACAGATAAAAATTTAAGAGTATCTATATGTAAGTGTCACACATTCTTTATTCATAAAGCCATATGTATAGATATATATGCGGTGTGTATGTATATCCATACATACACTATTGCATAGAGACAGACATTCTCTCTTGAAGGTAAATAAAACAGAACAAAAACACAACGCAAAGAAAACAAAACAAAAACACAACAGAAAAGAAAACAAAGTGCACAATGAATAAAGACGACCATGGCCCACAAACTTCCCTTTGTATATTTGGAAATGAAATTTAACTCAAAAGGTTTATGTAAGATTCTAGTAATAAAAATTTGAAGAACTGACCTCACAGTAAGCAGCGGGTAGACATAAAATACTGTCCTCTTGTAATCCTTCCATCTATGTAATTAAAATGGGCACTCAATGGATCATTTAGATAACTTCATCCATTTTTATAAGCATAAACTAAATTTTTTTTCTTAACATTGCAAAACAATTTGGCTTTATTTATCTTTTAATTAAAAGTAAAATATCTTAAGGAAATTCCTATACAACATCTATCATTCACTAGCAAGTTAAATACATACTCTATCCCTTTAAGCGAGCTTTTATTTTTTTGGTGAAAAAAATTGCACGAATCCCACAGACATGCGGCTGCTACACACCTCCACCAAGTATCATGTAAGGCATTCTAAGCAGCACTTCTAGGTATATTTGTTAACGTACAGTAACGGCAGAGAAATTAAAGCAATTGATAGGTAAACGTCATGCAGTCTTTAGATAGCCTTCACAATTATTAAAACTTCCTTTATCAGCATTTGGGTGGAGTTCTCTTAAAATCTACAGAATAACTTAAAATAACCAGACACATGAACCTCCTAAGTGCTACCACTCATGTCCCCTTACTGGCCACATTTCATACATTTAAATTACCATAAGCTTCATTAACCAAATCTGCCCAGTGTCCTGCCCTACCATACTCCCCCAGTCCTCTTTACACATTAAAAAAACTGACAACTGGTAAAATTACTGAAATTTGGGTGTGGGGCTCACCTGCAATGCCCGCTGCTCCCGGCTGAGCTGACTGGAATCTGCGTACAGTTCAGTAGTGACACACTTGAATCTGTCACCCACGTAACCGGCGGAGTTGGCGATTCTCTTTGCCAGCTTAGATGGCTTCGGTTTCAGCACTTTGCCATCATTTGATTCTGCCTCATCAGCTCCATCTTTGGTATAGGTGGGGGTGACGTCCACACTTGGTGGGGCACCGCCCACACAAAATGGTTTGGGATCCTCTTGAGTTTTACCAAAAGTTACAGCAGGGCCATCGCTCCCTAGTGTTGACTCCAGGAACGGAGTGGAGACTGGCATCCCCAGGTTCTCCTTGTTGGTTCCTGCTGGAACGCTCTCCTTGCTTAAGCTGAAGACCGACTGGCCCGGAGCCTGCTTGAAAGCATAGGCTTCGTGGAAGTCACCGATCCGCCCCAACTCCTCTCTCATGGCGATGAAATCACGGTGCGGCTGCAGGGCCTGGTCAGCCGGGGCCTTGGTGGGCTCAGGGGTCTGGCCAATACTCTCGGCTGCAAAGCCGGGTTTGGACACATTTGTGTCAGTTTTAGCATCTGCCTCTTCCCGCAGAAGGTCTACATACACAAGCTTGTCGCTTTTGACGACAGTTTTCCCTTGATTCCAGCCGGGGCTGGGCTTCAGGTTCTTGTCGGTGGGAACGTCTGGATGTAGCTTGGTGCTGCTAGCTTCCAACATCTCGGAAAAGCGGTTCCGGAGGGTTGGATCCTCGTAGCGGACTCTCTCGTGGGACCGGGACCTCCTTTCCGGTTTCTCCTCTTTCGTGATCTCTATGGGCGTGTGAGGTATCAACATGGGGTGCACCATGCCCAATCCCAGCGCGTCTTGGTAGGTCACGAACTCTGGCCGGCCAGTGGGCAGCCCGTAGGGCAGTCCAGGCTTGGGGGCCAGGTGCCCAGGAAAGAGACTGCCGTTGGGCAACAAAACTGGGTGAGGGTAGACAGGTCCCTTGCCATGTAAGGAGAGGGGACTTATAGCAATGCCCTCGGGTGCTGGGTAAGGGAGGTAACTCCTGGGGTAGGGAACTGGTGGGGACCTGAACGCCTCATTTGGAGAGAGAAATATTGAGCTTGGCGGGAGGCCATTCTCACTTGCTTTGAAGCTCGGTTCTGGGTTGCTGGCTTTGGCACCCTTGCTGCTGGTGCCACCGCTGTGCTTGGCAGGCGTGGTCGGAGGCTGGCCCACGTGCTGAATGACGGATGGCGTGGTGTCCACGGAGCTCCTGCTAGTCTTGCTGCCATCTGCATTGGCATTTGGGGCTGGGGACGCAGAGGCTGGGCGGCCGGCACTGGACACTGCCCCCGAAACGTTAGTGACCACAGCGTCGGTGCCACCCATGCGAGGACATGAAGAACTCCGCTGCTGTGGTATCGCCCAGTCCAAAGCCTTGTTTTTCAGCGGCATGCCCTTGCCATTGTTCTCTTCGTTGGGACTTGGCCCGGGCACCACCCAGGACGAGGGAGCTGTGCTAATGATTTCAGATCTATAGATAGCACAGCCGTTTCCTGGAGGAGATAAGGTTTCTTTTGGAATCTCACTTCCGGAGAGCACTAAGCCGCTTCCAGCTCTGCTGTGCACCAGGACGGTGGGAGCCATCTTCTTCATGTGCTCCGCTTTGGAAGCATCCACGTCCACCACTTTAGAAGACAAGTCCAGTGGCTTATCGGTGACGTCTTTGGTAATCGTCTGCTTCTCCAAGAGAGGAGGGGACCCGCCGTCTTTCCGGTCTTGACCCGCTGGTTTCCGAGGGTGCCCGGGCACTGGCTGGGCACCTTCAGCCCCTTCTGGAGCCTTGGGGTACTTGCTGTTGGAGAGCCTGGCCACGGGGAACTCGCTGCTGACTGTCATGTATGGCTTCGACAGTGTGACGGAGGGCGAGGTGGAGATCCTGGCATAATGCTTGTGGAATTCAGAGTAGGTGTCCGCGGTGGGCTGGGAGGGAAGGTGGACTCGGGGTGAAGGCCGAGGCGAAGGCGGCAACAGGAGAGCCGCATCCCCTGGCAGGCCACTGGTGACGGGCTTGGCAGAGGGCACTCTAGGCTGTTTACTGTTCTGGATGTGGGGATAGGCGTGGGAATCCACAGGGTTCCCAGGACTGACGCCCATCTTCCAGGGCAGGCTTTTGTCTGCGCAGTGGACCAGAGGTGGGATGGCTGGGGAGGCCGAAGGCGTGGAGAGCCTCATGGGTGAGGCCAGGGACGACGGGATGTGGGGACTGACGTAGTGAGGTGGCGGCAGGTAGAGAAAGCGCTCCCCATTGGTGCAGACCGGAGAATACAGCGGCTGGGCCAGGCTGTAGGACTGCTGAGGTAGCAAGGCCTTGTACATGTTCAGAGAATACTTATTTGGCGAGTCAAGGAAAGGGTAGATGGCTGGCGTGGCACCCTCCATGTAAGGATTGACCCAGGGCAGCCGCAGGTAACTAGCACCATTGATGTTGAGAGGGCTCTGTTTGTCGCTGGCAGGCCTGTCCAAGCCCAGGGTTTCTGCTGTGGGCACAGCACTTTTTTGTATTCCAGGTGGAGTTTTGTATATAGCACTGAAGCCATTTGGAGGTTTTCCAGAGACAGCGGAGGCCTCCACTGTCTCAGGTGTATTCGGTTTGAACTGCACCTCTGGGTTTCTTTCAGAAGAAAACCCAAGACCACCTAGAGTGCTTGTGGCAGCCTCCCGACCTTTCTCTGAGCCCAGTCCACATAAGCTAGAATACACGATGTTGCCTGGGACACGCAGCCCTTCCCGAATCAGGCCAGTGCGGTCCATGGTCAGCGCTGTCAGGCCATCGATCCGATGGGCTGTGGTTGCATCCACCTTTGCAGAAGAACATGGGTGTTACTTAGAAGTGACATTCCTTCAAAACAGCCCAGCCCGTCCCAAAGAGAAACTGCACACTAGCTCAATAATAACATCAGATGCCTCAACATTTGAGCAGAAAGGGTTAGAAAGGAAAGGATTCACAGGGTCTCTGGCCCCCTACCCCCCATCAAAAACCCTTTGCTGCCAGTTCAACTTATATCCTGAAATCCCAGAAAATGTTGATCCCTTTAGACTTGAGGCCCATACATTAATTCAGTCATCTATTAACTCTGGAAAATATACCTTCTCCGCAAAAAACAAACAAACAAACAGCTTTGCTGCAACTGAGTCACACTAACTACTACTCTCAGTACCTTCATAGGGTCCAGAACTCACACTAACCAACCCTCCCTGGGCCTGTTGGGTTGGGGGCGGGGGCCGTGTTCACAGGGTTGTTCCTGGATGTTATTTAACATAACAAGAAACAATTTCAGTGGGACAGGAAGAACCGAGGACTTTAGATTTCTCATTTCTAAATCAATAAAGAGGCCACGGGTCAAACTGTGGTTGCATCTTTTGACTTCTTCTCCCTGGTGTCTGAAGAAGGTTATGTGTTTCATATTTTACTGGAAAGGTAAACCCAAAGGATCTACTTGGAGTCTGGGAATTTATCCAACTGGGAGCATTGATGTGGCATGTAGCTTAGCGTAGAAAAGGCAGCCCATATCCCCCCAGTCACTAGGGGACGTGGACATAAATGGCAAGCATGTTGAAAGGCGTGCTTGGCCAAGGACCTGAGGTGGGAAGAGCTTAGAGAGGCCCTAGTCCTGCAGCAGACAGAGGCTTTCTACTCAGCCCCGCCCCTGAATCACCCGGCTCCGCCCCCAGTCCTTTAATAGTATGCAAATTAATGCATGATTGATTACAGATCACTGAGACTCAGATAGCACATCAACAGAAGCCATTCATCTCTTACCACGTTGTGGTTCAAGGGATTTTCTTCCCTTAGTTCCAGTCTGGCCTTTGAAGCATCACCATCATTTACAGGAATTTTCCTATTTAAAAGGACACACCAACTTCATGAAAGCATTCCTCACTTAATACATCTTTCCTAGATCACCCCCAGAAAAGACCAGTTTCTAATAACTCCATTTTTTCAACTGCCCTTAAAAAAATTCCTCCCCAATTGCCCATATTGAAAGTTGTCCCCAAAAGGTGATTTAACTGGACTGGGAAAAACAAAGGAAGGCCAACAGGGACATGAGATCACAAATATGTCCCTGAGGTGAGTAAACCAGAAATTAAGCACAACCATTCCTCCAGCACAATCTTTTCTCCAGAGATGCCAGGTAGGCCAATCTGGGCTCTGTTGTCCTAGAAGACCCTTAAAAGCTCTATAAGTAATACAATGGTCAAAGACCAAAGCAGGGGACAAAAGGCTGGAGTGTACCGGCAGGCCGGCCGTGTCAACCACTTCTGTGTTACCCACAAGGGCAGGTTTTCAAAACTTTTCCCCTAAGTTAGGTACCATGTCCTCCCCAAACCGGTTTCCATGGTGATAATGAAGCCATATTTGACTGCCTTTATCAAAATGATGAGGGATAAACACTAATATCATACAAATGTCAGCTGCTCCAGGCTCCAGAGGAAGCCGCACATCTGTGCCAGGCTGCTGCGGCTGCCCTGGGACTTGTTATCAGAGAGCATCGATAAAGAAAGCGCCTGGTGCCAACTTCCAAATCCCCAGGATAAAATCGCTGACAAGCAGCAGAGGAAAGTTTCATCATTACCCTGAAAACCAGCTTCAATCATTTACTGCTTAGATGCCTCTACCCCACACCCCAAAATTACTGATTAGGAAGCATAACAGAGCTGTCAGGTGACTGGAACCAGGACCAATGGTCTCGCAGACTGGGCTTAAATGAAGTAAAAGGGTGGCTATCTCCCCAGTTATTACTAAGCAAACTATTTGTTTTAAAAGCACATCGAATGCTGATCCACCTGGGCCCGCACTCCTGACATTTAGAGTTAAAGCAGCATATAGACTGGGATTAATTCTCCTTCATAAATATGAAATAATAAATTAAGGACGAAAGTGCACTGAAAGGCCGCTTTAGGGGCTAATCTTTTAAAGGGCGGCAATGCTTCGCTGAGCTGGGTTGCCTGTTAAAACTGTAAATCAAGGGCTGCCAGCGAGGCAGATCTTTCTCCCCCACCCCTTTTGGGCCCACTCTGGCTGTGAGAAAGTGAGGAGACCCTCGCGCTTTCCCGGGGCCTCCACCAGACAGGCGCACTCACCTGTCTTCGTTGATCCCACACATGCGGACCCTTTCGCTGTTCATCCAGCTGTGAACGTTCCCATACAGGGGGGTTGCTGAAAGCATGTCGTCTTCTTGGATGGCAGCTTTTCTTCAAGCGTCTAGTCTGTTTAAAAAAAACAAAACAAAACAAAACAAAATCCCAGGAGGTTGAATAAAGAGCCAAACAGGAAACGAGACAAGCCCTCTTTCTAGGCAATTCGTACAGAACGCAGACTCAGGAAGGCAGACCGCGCTCGATGTTCTGCAGATGCCCAGGTGTGGAGGCACACACCTGACCCGAAGGTCTGAGGAAGGGAGAGGGTTAAAGCAGCGCTACCTCCACACCATCCAAGGTATAGCTCCTACCCCTGCCAGCTGGCAGGCCTCCTTTCCCCCTTTCCCAGCCTTCGGAGAACACATTTGCAAGGAACTGTGCCGAAGCCCAGGGAGCCTCCCACTGATTCTTCTGGGGGCTGAAAAGATCAGGGCAGGTAGGAAGCACAACAGTCAGGTGTGGCCCACGCCACCATTCGTTTCCTGGGCTGTGGTGTGTGCAACTTAGAGCTCCAGGGTTAAAAAGAGTCAGTGGGCTGGCGATCCACTCCACCCCAACCTTAGATTAGATTAAACACCAAACCTGGGTGGTTTGGCCTGGGAGCTGCAGAGGGAGTCAGCTGAGTAATTCAGAGATGCGTGCTTGATGGGGACAGAAATCATTAGGGAGCGCAGAAGTCTTAGCAGCCCAGGCTGCTGGGCTGCAAGCCGCTGGCACACTGGGAGCCACCAAAAGCCACCCATTTTCCACCTACTGGGTGGGAGGGGGAGGCTACCAGACAGAGGAGGGGAGAGCCCCTCCCCCCACCCCTACTTCCTTACCTTCTCTGCCCACCACCCCCACCTACGTCACATTCTAGTTTGCTGCATGAGTGAAGGGTCAGGACAAGCTGCATTTTATTAACAGGATTATCACGGCGCGTGATTTATCCTCGTGCAGGATTTTAATTGCTCTTTGGAGGTTGAGCCGTTTCTTTTGACTGCGCTTCAGCCCATATCCTGCTGTTAAATGCTGGGTTAATAAGTAGGGGAGCCTTTAATGCCTGGGACCGATGGCCCTGGGCAATTCCCTGATCACAATCACATCACCAGCCCCCTTGTCCGGACTGGCCACAGCATCTTTACCCACGACCCAAACCCGAGTGTGAAATCACTGACGTGCAGATTATCAGGGGAACTTTTCTTTCTCCTCCCTCACACACACCCACCCACACAGTTTCCGAAAGCCCAAATGTTCCCTAAGTCGACACATTTCCTTTGTTAGCAGGAAAAAATATGCAAATGATCGTTTTTTTACACTTTAGCATGGAGCCCGGCGGGTCGCCTGGGATGGAGGCACCAGGTCTGGGGATCTTTTTCAGAGTCGGAGAGGGTGGGGGTGGGGAGCACCTGGGAGACCTGAATCCAAAAGCCAGGCTGTCCTTGGGCATTTCTTTGTCCTAACTAGGCCTTTTGTCCACCAGCATCCCCCATCGGCCCCTAGACATAGAACACCGTCTGTTAATCAAGAGCCACAGGCACAGACACACCGCGCACAGTCAGAGCTTAACAATGAAGCTAGAGAAGGAAAGAGGCCGACATCTGCAGAATGCGGTAGGCCTGGCGGGATTCTGAAGGAGATATTTCTCTAGAAAGCATCTTTCTTCAGACAGACTGGGGTGTTTCCAAAGCTTGAGCCACAGCACCCCCCCCCCCCAAAGATGGACTCAGATGTTGAGGAAGGTTCTGGAGGCTCACTCATGGGCTTTTTATCCATCTTCCAAATATATAAATCAAGTTGGGGGGGAAGGCCACCACTTGTGCTGGGACGACCGCAAGGCACATTCAAGGGAGTGTCCCCCTCCCTAACTCCTTTGGCTCCTTCTAACAAAAGAAAGACATTCTAAGTGGCCAAATGTAGAAGGCGGAGCAACATTCCTTGGTGCAAGTGTCCTTGGTCATTGGCTGGAGCACTGGGGTCCATACCATGCCAGCCCCTCACTGTGTGCCATGATGAAATTCAGAAATTACATACGAAGCAAGAGGGTCACTGAATCCAACCCCTAAGGATGAGGGAAGAAGAAAGTGTGTGCCTGTGAAACCTCAATCTTCTGGTGTCCCAGTCTTCAAAATTGGCCTTCCCTTAACCAAGCCACTTCCTACACACCTCCGTTAGTAGCCACTTGGTGACAAGGACCTCCCAACACCTGAATGAAGAAAGAGGAAGGAACGGTGCTGCCTCAATCATCCCACCGAGTTCCCTGCCTGTGGAAGGGCTTTTCGTTACAAAGGACAGCCTGGACTCAGTGGAAAGGTGAATGTAGCTCAGAGACATCTGGAAGCACTGGGTGCTTTCAAAGCGTCTCCCCCTTTCCAGGGCTTGTCCTGTGAGGTTTTCAATATTAATGCTGCACAGATAAATGACACCGGGCGTCAGAATGAAGTGCTCTCACATGCACAGGGTCAGATGGAGTGTTGAGGCCCAGAGCACGCACGACTCAGTGTCGTGTGTGTGTGTGTGTGTGTGTGTGTGTGTGTGTGTGTGTGTTTAGGGGTGGGGGTGGCAGAGGGATGGGCATGAAGCAGCAAAAAGGTGGGTACATTGTTGGATCCTGCTGATTACACACACACACACACACACACACACACACACACACATAATCTTTAGCTGCCCCATGAACTTTTTGTGAACTGTTTAAAAGTGGAGGTCTGTTGAACAAACAGCGGCGCCACTGCCAGCCATAATTTCATTGCAACAAGCTAAAGACTTAACTCTTCAGGTTCCTGGCCAAAGATGGAGCTGAGTGGAAAGGGCCAATGAGCAATGGCCCTGCCTGGCACAAGGCCCTTCTCCAAAGTGACAAACAAGAGCAGCCCAACTCCCCAGCAGGAACATCCTCGGCAAAGGCCACACCGTGTACACGCCACCAATACCGAAGAATGGGAACTCCCCTCCCCCATCTCTCTGGGATGTATTACCAAGGGGACAGTGTGGGTAAGAAACCAAAAGAGACTGAGAG
Organism: Tadarida brasiliensis; assembly: GCA_030848825.1. NCBI lineage: Eukaryota > Metazoa > Chordata > Mammalia > Chiroptera > Molossidae > Tadarida > Tadarida brasiliensis. The sequence goes on along the minus strand of CM061280.1, from coordinate 103,719,342 downwards.
GCAGAGACCCAGCAACTTACCCACTCCACTTCTAGAAGCGGCTGTTGAAATAGTTGGGACCTCTTTTTTTTTTACCTCTAAAGGAAAGTGCTTGAAAACTGGCTTCGGTGACCCTTGGCCGTGGGACAGTGGAGAGGACAATGTGATCTGGATGACAAACAGGGCAGGCACTTTTTGCTGCTATATATAAGAGGTTCATTTGCCCTTATTTCTCAAACCCCCCCCCCTTCTTCCACAGGCAGGCTATGCTTCTAGAAGTGCCAAAATGTGTGAAGTCACTCATGAAAAGCACTTTACAAGCACCAACCTGTTTGCAGTGTGAGCTGCCGAGCTACACCCAGGCTCTGGGGTTTAACCCTTTTTTCCAGTAGTGGAGAGAAGGGGGCAAGGATGCAGGACAGGGATGAAGAGGGAAGATGGCCGAAAGAAGAGGTCAGACGGGGAGACTGAGGAGTGTCTGGTTTCTAAAGAACAGATGGGAATTATAGTGACTGCCTGCTGGAACACCAGTTCCGGGGAGAGACTCGGCTCACAAAATGCAGACACACACCAAGGGGTCTCCAACTCATAGTTTCGCAGTAACTGAAAGCACAGGAGAGCTTGGGTCTCCCTCAACAGACTTGGGCAGTCATCTGCTCTGGAAGTCAAGAGCTATGATTAGTATCTGAGCTTGGCCTGGACACGGGAGAAGGGCTTGATTGGCAGAAAGAGATCAGAGGGACCAAGATTAGGAGCTGTCACCCCTGAGAAGGTATACTTCCGCCCTCTGTAAAAAGACATAAGGGGGCACATGGGCCCGATTCAGCACCCATCACCACCATTTCACTTATTCCTGCCATGAGGACACCATTATGGACTGAGGAAAAGGAGAGAACATTTCTTTTTTCTTTAAAGGCGAGTTGCCCTCACAGAAAACAAAGAACAGGTTGAAAAAGAAGGAGCAGTGGCCCTGAGAGGCTGGGATGAGTGAAGGGAGGGGAGGTAGCACGAGGCCACTATTGGCACCTGTCCTTTCTCTCCACCCCAGCTCCTCGTGGCACCAAGCCACCTTCCACGGCCTCCACCCTTGAGGTGCCAATCAGTTCAAGTCTGCATATCACGCTTGTCAAGTGGCACCGACAAAAATGGGAAGCATTGCCACCAAACCTTCCCAACTCCCCCACTTCACACAAGCACTAAGGGTGCCCCTTCCTAGGGTCTCCCTCACTAGGCACTCCTTGCCCGGATCAGGCAGTTATCTAGTTAGTAACCAAGAAGACCAGGACGGGTTTGTGGGAGCTTCTGGCTCAGAAGGCTGAGCAGGGACCCCAGCCAGTGTGCAGTGGGACCTCTTTGGGGAAGGGGTCTCCCTCACTGCATGGCTGCTTCTCTGGAGAACGTGTTCACCACACCCTCCCAAGCACACTGTGTCTCTGAGCAGGTGGCTGAACCTCTTCAACCTTGGTCCCCTCATCTGTAAATATTTGGCACCATGTTTTCCAGAGGATTAACCTGCACTATGGACTTGAGCTTTGCCTGGCAATAGCTGCTACAGGCCACGTTTAACCCTATTAAACAGCATCTAACTCCACTAAACATACTGTGTAACAACCCCAGAATCTCGGCATAGTTACTTCGTGGCACTGGGAAGGCTGAGGAAGGGACACAGAGGGGGCCAGGCCAAGGAGGGGGTGACCTTCAGCAGAGTTGTGAGGATTTCATCGAAGCTGAAGCTAACCACGAGGGAGCCCTTCCTGGGGCAGTTCCAAGTGCAGACTGAGTCACACAAAGAGGCACTTCTCCACTGGTGTCAAAGAAGGGGGGGGGGTGAAGAAGTTCCTATTTTAGGATGGGGGGGCTTCGTGGGGGGTGGGAGATGAGAAGAAAAAGCTTTCCCGGATGTGCAGTGTTGCAGCGGGTTCTCCCCGGCTGCTTTCCTGGGTGTGCATAGCAGCAGGGAGTTGGGGACTCCAAGGCTGCCCCCAAGGTCCAGCCTCAGGCTTCGAGGGCAGTGGCTGAGGGAGGTCGGCCCTTCCGCCCTCCATGAGTGTTGGGTGGGGTGGGGGCGAGGAGTGATCCAGCCTGCCCAGGCGCTGACTCCTGGCACACTCCAAGCCGTGGCAATTGCCTCCAGGGGGCCTTCCCACCCACGCCCCAAGTTTTGCATTAGTAATAGACTATGCTGCGGAGCAACGGATAGGGGGAGGAGAGGAGGACGGGGAACTCGTGCAGCCCTGACCTTTCGAGCAAACAGAACCTTCCCTGCCTCCTCCCAGGGCCAGTGGGCCAGAGGAGAGAGCCACTTGGGTCGGTCCGGAGTGAACTTGGCCCTCCGCAGCCCAGCCGCAGGGGTGGCTGTGAGAGCAGGAGGGGCCCCCCCTCCCCCGACTTAGCCCCGAGCGCGATCAGTCGGCAACAAAGGGATTTTCACACACACCCAAGCGAGCGGCTCCGGGCTAACCCGCGCGCCCCTCCCTCCCCGCGGCTCCAAGGTCCCGCACACTCACTACCCCCGTACACCCAGCTCCCGCGATGCGACCCCGCCTGCTCGTTCAGAAACCCCCAAATCCCCTGCCTTGGGTTAACCTAACCCCTCAGCCCCGCACACTCTGTGCTCCTCCTTTCCGAGCCCCCACCGCACCTCCTTTCCCCGACACTGAATCTGACAAAAAGCAACTTTCAGTGGGCTCACGGAGAAGCCAGCGGGTGCTGCTGGCCGAGCCCCCCCGGGGAACGGGCACTGCAATCCCCTCCCGGCCATCATCCCGGGCTCCCTTCTGACCAGACTGGAGTGTTGCCTCCGTGGACCCCTCGCCCCAAGATGCAAGCCAAGTGCAGCCAACTGTAAAGGGGGAGGGGGTGGGTGAGCACCAGCAGGATGACCAGGAGAGCTGCTGCCCAACTGGGGCTGGCAGCCAAGCTTTTCGCACCCCCCTCCCCCAGTCATGGCCCAGGGCAGCTCAAGGGACCAACGTTGGACACTTCCCCCTCCCCCTGCTGCCTGCCCAGGCCACTGTCAGGTTTTTTGTTCCTTTAACTTTCTTTCATGGTTGTGCCACACACAACCACGCGTGTATGCAAGCCAGGGTCCCGTTTGGAAGCTGGTGTCCCTCCCCAACAGGAGGAGGCCCAAGACAGGAAACCTAGGTTGAATACAATTAATCACCCTTACTCCCCGCACCCCCTTCTGTCTAGTCTCTACAGAGCTGGGTTCCCACTTGGCATTTATACAACCTAGGGGCAAATCCAGAATGAACGATTCACACAACTCCACAGGGGGTGTCAATGCACTGTAGTCTCCACCAGGGCTTTGTGGAAATAATGCCCCCCACCCCAAGGAACAAGCTATAGCATAAGGCTATTAACAACGGCTATCAGTACACACAGAAAGCACAAAGGAAGTTTTTACAAATAAAAGATGCATAAAACACAGGGTCCTGTAGTCTGCACCCGCGTTCCTTGATGATTGTGTGCCGCCTGGGGGTCCTGGGAAGGCTGGGAATGAGGGTCAGAGGAGGAGAGGGGCGCCCACTTTCTTTACAAGGAACAATGGGAACCCCACGTCTGCTACTCAATCTTGGAACTCGGAACATCCCAAACAAAGCTGTGGAACAAGTGTGGCATAGATGGGGGCCCGTGAATTTTTGTAGCTGTTCAGAGCTTAATTACTCCTCCTTGATCCGTGGGACTAGACACGACACCGCCAAGGTTAAAATGCCCCGAACAGCGCCGAGCAGATGTGAGCGAGCTGGCAGACGCGCAAATGAGGCCTGCCTCGGAGCACGATAACAAGTGACTAATACATTGCATATCGTTGAAAGAAAATTATTTTTCTCTAATTTGCATTTGCTTGGGGAAAAAAAAAAAAAGCCAACCAGAGTCCCTCCTCACAAGCACGCAGTCTAATCCTGGAAATACAGCCCGGCTGCTTTAAGAGAGCTGGAAGGAGGGAAAGACTGCCAGTGTTTTGGCGTTGCAAGCTTGTTTATCTTTCCGCCTTTCCTCCAAGGCGAAACTCGTTTTGCAAGCAACATTCCTACAGAAAATGGCACACGTCATAAAAAGAGACCAATTTATAGAACTGGCACCGAAGTTCATGTATCACTCCAGAAGCATCTCCCAGCTCCCCACTAGGGAACCCAACTAAATGTGAGAAGTCCACATTAAAACTCAGAGAAGGGAGACCTGGCAGGGTGGGGGTGGGGTGAATTCGATTTGCAGACATCCTGTAGGCTGTACACCCAGGGACCAAGCAAAGTCACACGGAAAAGGGCACAATGTAGAGTTAAGGCAGCTCTAAAAGATCCTCCTCCAAACCCTAGGGGCCAGGGCTGAGAAGGCTTCAACCTTGGAATGGGCAGGGGGGCGACTTCTACACTCAGCTTGCCCCAGGACAGCCCAGAGGCAGACTCACCTTCCTGGCCATCCATGAATTCCCAGGACTGGCCAGAGTTGGTGATTGCTGACACCAACTACTCTTCCTCCCACCCTGGCGCCTCTCTGCAGTGCCTGGCAGGGGACCAGGAACTTGGAAGGTCTGTGGCTGTGGGCCTCTAGTAGATTAAGTCAGAGTGGGTGGCGCTGTGGGCAGACCTCGGGACTGCACACCTCTGCGTCCTGCAGCTGAAGGCAAATGCGATCTTCAAAAGGGGCAGGCTTAGGAGGGAAGGTTAAGGGATGTGGGTAATCAGAACCCAAGCTGCACCCCCTTTCCACTCAAATACACTTCCCCTCTTTGGGTCCCGAAACTACACACTTGGGTTTCCAATCCGGGACGCAGCGCCTAGTGCAGAGAGCACACAGCACTGGCCTGTCTCTCTAATTTGTCTGAATAACGGAGCCATTTCAGAAGGGGGAACAACGGCCCGCAGAGCCTTGCAGTTTCCAGAAAGCCTTCAGTTAATAATACATTCTTTCCAATAAGCTTGCTTAGGGCTGAAAGTTAGTTCCCCAAATCCTAAAAATCCTATCATAAGTGGCTGAGGACCCAGGTCTACAGATCCTGGCCAAACCCCTCCAGACAGGGACACTCATGACCCTGGGGACTTTATCCCGCCACCTCTTTCTAACAAGTTCCCTAAACCACAACACACAAACCATTCTGCACCTCCACCATCCCAATCCTGGGAGCCAGAGAGGTGTGTGTTAGGGGCGGGTGTTGCTGCTGAGCTTTCTCTCATCTGAGGACACTGTGGCCAGAAAGTGGCGGCCACCTCTGCGGGCCTGCATAGTGTGCGCTTTGTGTAAGTGCCGAGGAGGCACAGCGCTGCTCGTGCACCAACAGCTGTCACATTATTTGCACTCGCTGTAAACAGCCTTCACATTCCCCCCTTACCACATAGTTAAAGCCAGACTAACAATCCACAGTTCGAGATCAAACCAACAACAGCAGCATTGTGTCTGCCTCCACGGCCTTCGCACCAAGCCCAGCAGCTGGCAGGTTTCTCCGGAACAAGGGACCCCCCCCCTCCCCCCAACCCTCCAGGCTCCAGCCAAGGCTAGCCAAGGCAGCATGCGTTTGTCGCTGCCAGATTGTCAAAGCAAAAGAGCACAGCCATTTCGCCAAGGTTTCAGTGTGGTTTATCAGGCTGCTCCTAGAGTTTTCTCCTCCTGGTGACTTGGTGAACCATCCCTCCCTCCAGTTCCTCATCTGGGAATAAAGGTTGTTCAGGTTCCCAGGGTTGGTTTCCATGCTCAGCAAAGCGTGGGCTAGCCTTGCCTGGGCCACGCTTGGGGTCTGGGCAGGGAGGCCTACAGTTCTACCGCCTGTCACGGGCCAGGTAGCTTTGCGCTTCTGCAGCCCCTTGTGTTTTAGAAATTGTCCAACTCCCTGAATACTTACTGGTCGCCCCACTGATCAAAATGTCTCCTTTATGATTTTTGGTTAAGTCGAACATTTCCATAATCGTCATTATTAGCGCAAATTACACGCCTAATCGGTCCTTAAATAGATTTTAATTAAATAATCATACAAGGCTCATTTTATGACTTAAGAAAGGCATTACTTTTCGTTATAAACTTTCCACCAGGATATAGAGTAACGATAGCAGACAAATACCTATTCCTTGAAAATCACCAATAATCGATGGGCAAAGTATGATGAAACGAACTCAGTTTCGCCTTCTGGAATAGAAGCGGAGACCAGACATACCACATCCGCACAACTGTCCTCCTGAGAAGGAAGGGGGGATGGTCCTCCTCCAAAGCGTTACTTTGTCTTCTCTTTGGAGCCAGCAGAATCCAACCCCAAATGATACTTTTCCTTCCTGAAGAGCTCTCTCCAGCTAGAAGTCTCTCCTAGAGACCACTCCTCCCCACCCCCAGCAGTTTTCCACCCCTTCGTCTGCTGAGAGTGCAAAGCAGGCAGGCTGTGCTTGTTAAATGCTGTGTAAAATGCTGTTAATAAAATAATAAATACAAAGGGTGGAGGCTGCTTGTTCCACGGGTGTTTTGACTGGCAATGCCTTGGCACTTGTCATGTGTTTATGGGAGGGCAGACGAGGATTTACATAGTTTGAACATTTCTATACTTCATTTATTCTTTCCTAAATGACCTAGGCCTAGAGCTATTTCAAGTCTGCATTTGTACAGAACTGTTAAATGCCTACGAGTTTCTCCAATTAAAGCAAGTTTTACACCCAAAGCTGGAACATGCATACTCTCTGATTAGCCCCACACAGACCCTCAACAACAACCCCCTGCCGCCCTGCTCTCCCCACCTTCACCCCCCTCTGGGGGTACCTAGGGCAAAGGTTAAGGTGTCTTCAGATGACAGGGAAAGCCCTGGCTACCCACTGTGGAGATCGTGGCTGTTAGGTGCATCCTGGCCATACTCTACCTCTAGAATAGTGAGCTAAGATGGGGGCAAAACTGCTGGCCTGGTAAAACCCACTGTTCACGAAACAATGTCAGCAAAGGCTGGAAGGCATTCTTTAGAGAGGGACCAGGGATTCATGCCTACTGAAGCTCTTTCAGCACAAAGGCTTTTAGGGGAAGAAGGGAAAAAGAGGGAGGAGGAGGGGGAGGAGGAGAGAAAGGGAGGGCTCCTGTTTCAGAGCAGGCATCCCCTGAGAGTCAAGAACCAAGTGTAGCTTCAATCAAACGCTGACTTCCCCTCTGGGAGTCGAGTAGGAAACCTGATCACAGTAGCATACTACCGGCCTGGATCCATACAGGTCTGGTTTTCTTCTCATGCTAGTAATTTTTTTAAATACATATCGATATAAAAGAAGCAATCCCTGGCAGACTTTATTGAAAACCACACTGAGCCCTCATAACATCCGGACTTAATCCCTATCAAACAAACCACAGCACCTCTGGCTTCTGCAGCAGGCCACCCCCTCTCACCTCTTCCAACCAGGTCTCTCCCCTCCAGCCACTGCAGTTCCCTCCCCCAAAAGAATGAAGGGAAGACCTCGCCAAAGAGCACCCAGATACCTACCGGTTCTGGTTTCAATTCCTAACCATATAATGATACCACTTGGGGGGGAGGGCACAATTCAAGTCCTTTCATATGGAACCCTTTAAAATGCAGAATGCAAAGAACTGTAACAAAGGGCGAGAGGAACCCACGGAGGTGTACTAGGGAGAAATATCCTTGGGGAAACCCTGGGAGGGGAACTTAACCTGCTGTTGGTCCCCAGACTGGCCTCAGGAGGTCTCAGGGGGAGCGGGGACTGGAGGAACAACCGATAGGAACATGACCAGTCATTCAAAGCAGTCACTAATCCTCGGGGCCTACTATGTGCCAAGTATTCTTTGATCCTAAGGTGGATAATTATTCCCAGTCTTACAAATGAAGAAACTTACCAAGGCTCAGAGGCCATAAATAACTTGCCCCCAAGGTCACACAGCTAGTAAAAATGGGCCACGGTCAAACTCAGTCCTGGAGTTGCGGAGAGGAGCCAATTACTGGTCTAATTGTGCCATTCGAAATCCCCAAGAAGTTCAGAAGGCTTCCACAGGCCTCGTTACTTAAGTCCAAGGTAAAAAGATAGCCTTTAACACCTACGTTACTTAGTCCACAAGGAGCCTGGAACCCAGTTGCTCCTACATCCAGTAATCTCTTGGTCCACTTGAAGTCTTTCACAATTTCCCCCACATCCTCTACATCTCCCTACACTGGAATAACTTGGTGTGAGGCCAGGGCTCCAACAAGTCTCCACTTTCTCCTCCATCCAGGATCCCAGAATAGGCAGGGGATAGTTGGTCAGTTGCTACCCTCAGGTCTCTGCAGAAAGTGCTGATTCCTGGCACCAGAACTAGGCTTGCCACCCTAGTTTTACCACTTAAAGCAATAAATCAAATTATCTAGATAGAGCTAAACTAAAGCCCTTTGGGAAGAGTTCCTACACCTACCATTCCTAGGGTTTTAAGGACAAACCCCAGGGACGCAAGTGTGGTGGGGGAGGGAATAAAGATGGAAGTGGCTTGCAAGATACTGTGAGCCCTACTGGACCCCTGGGGGTCCCAACAAAAAACCATTCCTTCCCCCAACTTCTCCTCCCAGAAACGCGGGGTCAGCGCCCAACATCTCCCTACCCCATCCTCAATTTCTAGGTCTACCCCAGGCTTTCAGATGCTCCTGAAACTACCCACACCCGACAGCTCAGCTCGGTGGGGGCAGGCACGGCAGGGGCACCGAACCAGTTGCTCCTTCATAAGTCGAGGCTCCGGATGTACGAAATGGCTCCAAGAGCCACTGGGCAGGCAAGGGCCTGGGCTACGAGAGGAAGAGATCAGAGGCAGAGATCGAGGCGATGGCGGGCCCGGTCCTCACCCTGCTAGCCAGCCGAACACGCCTCCGTGGCCCGGCCTCCCCTGACTCCCCGCCAGTGGCTTGCTCTAATTTTTAAACTTTCCGGCGCTGGCGATCGGGGCAGTGTTTCCAGCTCCCCACCTCCACCCTCCCCGCCCCCCAGCTCGGTGCAGAACCTTCCAACCTCAGCGGAGGTGACCCCCGCCCCCGGCACCGCGAGACCGTGGCCCCAGCAGACGGCCCCCTCCCCTACTTGGGCCACCTGGAGCAGGCGGCTTCTCCAAGCGATCGGCGTCTGGCTGAGACAGGGACTTAGTCAGAGGAAGAACTCCGAAGCCTTCGATGGTTCCAGCCTGCCCGCGACGCTGTGCAGCGCTCCCCACACTCACGCGCTCCCCGAAGGACCTAACACTCGGGGAGGGAGGAAGGGGAGGGAGTGTATCAGAAAGGGTTATTTGGCTGCTTTAAAAATTTTTTTTAAACTCTTCAGATGGAGAGTTCTGGGTGTCCCTGACACGATTGCGAGCGCTTGCTCGGGTAGAACAATAGAAATGGGGGGAGTGCCGGAAATGGTGCTGGAAGACCCTTATAACGATATAAACCTCTCCTCCCCCTCGCAGTTACCAATGGCATTAAAAGACTCCAGTGCCTTCAATGCAATAGTGCCTGTTTATAACTTTTTCCTGCTGGGTCCCCACACCCTAAACAAGTCCCCTCCTCACATTATGAAATCACAAAGGCAAACATCGCTCCCAAATTTGTGACCTGAAACTCGGGGGTCTCTCACCTGCTCTGCCCCTGGCACCCTGACCAGACTCACCCCCCCCCCCCTTCCCCAGTAGTTCCTCTGGTTTGCACCTAGACAATAAATTTAGTTTAATTTAGCTTCCGGTCTTTAATTTTAGCAGGTCTCCTTTTTGCATGCAAATCAATATGGCAATTACCATCTAAAAGCTCGCCCAGCCCCGGGTCAATGTAAATTGATCATTGTCCGCCTTCCACAAAATAACACCGGGAGTCTGTGGTGCATAATGAGATTATACTGGAAACTGTCTCTTAGATCACAAATTATATTTTATGCTGTCAGGATCTTCTGCTAGCGGACTTCCCCACTAGTCTAACCACGGGGAGCTGAGCCATGGGTGCTAAGGGGTGCTGTTGGCCGGGGAGACATGGCTCTAAAAATTAACCAAGTGGGGATCCCCATTTCTGAGACCCTCCAATGGGGGCAGGTGGAGATGAGCTTGCACTGGAAAAGGGGGCCTTTTACAGAAATGTCGAGGAAAAGCACGTTCACTAATTTCCATCCAACACCAAATCTGATCTCCCTTCAAAAGGAACACACTGGGGACAACCACAGAAAGCCGTCAGGCAGGTCTGGAGGTCGGTGGATGTCCCAGGCCAAGTGCTGGCAATAAGGCGGCCTGGCTACTCTGGGGTTGAAGGCGGGGGTGCGTCCTGAAGAGGCCATCCACTCCTGCCCAGGCTGCTTCTCAGGCCGCTGACACCCAGGACTCAGCAGCGCAGCCAGCTTCGCACATAGACAGATTCTTGCCGGCCCTGCACATTGGCAAAGCAGCTGGGGCGGGCCTAGTCCTCCCCTCCCAAGGCTGGGCGATGTCTCACCAGGCTCGAACATTGTGATCGGGCAACGAAGTCTCCAAGCAAGAAGGTCCTTTCTCGCCCAGAGCACCGATCTCCCGCCCCTCTGCGGCCCCCAGGGCACGGGTGTGACCCTGGGGCCTAACAAAGGGCCATCTGAGCTCCTTTCAGCCTCGGGCTGGCGGGGGAGGGGTGGGGCGCGGCGGCCGAAGTGGACGCGCGCGGTTCCCCACCGGGCCAGGCCGGCGCCCTAGAGGAAACCACCAAGGTGGCATTGTCAGGGCACTCCTGAGGACCGTCCTGGCTGTCTTGGGGTTCGGGCGGCACTGCAGCCCTCAGGCGTCCCGCCCAGCCCGCGGCCCACCCCTGCCCCGCCCGACCCGGCACGGGCTCCACCCGAGAGTGCGGTCTTCCCAATAAAAGCAGGAATTCCCGGCTGGGCTCAGACAAAGAGGGACCGCGGCAAATCGACGCCGCGGGCAAACCAAACCCTAGCCTAGTTTACGTGCGCGTCTGGGGTCACAGAGACGCCTGCTAATCCACCCTACGCAGGCCGTCCTCACATGGTCTACTCCGGGTGGGGGTGGGGGGAAGCATACCAAAATGAAAGCATACCTCCCCTTTATTTCTCCCAGAGGCCAAACTTCGCACTTCTTTCAGTTCTGTCTTTATCAGACCACTGGGCCCTGCGCCACCTTAAACAGTTGAGCAGTGCAACATCCTGACCCAAAGTGTAAAACTACTCCTCTTTTTCCTCCACCCTCCATCCACTTAAGGTCAAGAACTCAAAAATCTCTTAGATATCCTCCTACCTGCTTAACACATACCGTTCTCTTCCACTCTAGATGGGAAGAAACTATATAACCAGAAAGAATCTTGGTAATTGAGGGCCATTCACCCTTAGCTAGGCCGCTTTGCCTTCAGTTCCCTTCTAGCCATAGACACATTACTTCCCTGTGAACCGGGGTGCGAAAGTGGGGGTGTGGCCCACACTTCCTGTCCATCACCGTCTCACTCTGCAGGAAAGTCTACATCAGACACTGAGTTTTTGTCTTTCGACTGTGTATCTAAGCATGGATGTATGCATATGAATGCTTTCTGTGTTTCCAAGTGACCCTTTTCACACCTTTAAATGGGCTTTTGTCTCTGGACTGAAGTTACAGAAATTCTGCCCCAGTTTCCGGCTCAACAAAGTCTGGGATTTTTCTTAGAATATCGTTATAGTTCTCTGTATTTGCAAATCCATGTTTACATTCCTCTTGGCCAATTCTTTATCTCTTATGTATCTCTTGTTCCTTGTGGGCATGGGAGCCCAAGTGTCTTGATTTGTCTCAACACATGTCATCCAGGCACACATCTTAATCTGAGCACTCCTGTCTAACATGTACACCTCCCTCCTACTTACATTCTTGCCTTGACTATAATGTGTGGCTCATTTTCAGAGCAGACTAATATGGGTTTAAATGGAATTAGAACATCCCCTAGAAGGCAAACCCTAAAAGGGACAGGAGGGGAAAGGAGACAGGGGTGTTACTAATGATTTATTTATATATTGGGTCACCCATCAACCAAGTTCAACCTCTGGAAAGAACTAGACCAATGCCTGCAGAGTTGTATGAAAATTTTAGATCAATTCAATATCGGCCACATGTATGTGTATACAAATGATCGATCTTTTACACATCACTGTCCAACTCCTGTTTGGAGGCACTCTTCCACACATATCTGATACTAACTCCCCACAAATGCAGGTGAAGTGTGTCTATTTATACAGACAACTCAAGGACCTGTTTGTTCTCTCCAATGCATACCTGTACACAGTGGCCTGGCATGTCAGGCTCAGGTCTTCCATCTGCAGCAGTCTTGGTCACAGGCCCAAACTGACTACAGCTCTGAGCAGACCTTCCTATACTGGATCACCCACAAGAGTTCTCTTCTGGAAACACTGAGGTCTACATCTGCATCTCTCAAACTCAGTTCCTTAAGTGAGGGTGCTCACTGTGTTCAGACCTTCCCCCATTGAGAAGTGCAGGGTCAAACTAGATCATCTAGCAGCTGCGTTTGGTTTGTGGAAGAATCGAGCCCAATGCACCAGCAGGATATGCGCGTGCAAACATTAGAGAAAGAAAAACCCTAGGCCCAGACTCCGGCCCCTCCCTGCGGGGGCTACTCTGTCTCCAGGAATTTCTGCTAGGCTTCTAGCCCCCCCCCCCTACACTCTCCCAAACCCCTTTAAAGGGTTAAGAGAAACCCTCGCAGCCTTTCCTCCACCCAGCTCGCTGGGCCCGAAGGCTGGCTCGCTCACTCGCTGCTCACGGGAGTCTGCCGCCGCCTCCGCGGCCCGCCCCCCCCTTCCCGTCCTTCTGCCGGGAGGGAGCCTGCATGCCTGTCTAGACCGATCTATCACAGGCACACCAACAACACCCGCGAGAGCGCGGAGACCCTGTCCAGGTCCCCCTGCCCGCACGGTTCCCAACGGACAGAACCTGGGGAGCGTGACGGCGACTGCGGGGTGGAGGGGAAGCCTACCGGCGCGGGCCGCCCCGAGCGCACCGCGGGTCCTCCCCGGCCCCGGCCCTCGAGCTCCCGCCAGCCCGGCTGCCGGGGCACAGTCACAGCTCTGCGCGCTGGGCAGTCCTATTTTTATCTTGTCTAATCCCAAACTGGGCGGGGAGCACAGGCGTCGTGCTTAGAGAACAAGAGATAGGCGAGGGAGGCGGGGAGGAGCAGCTAGGCAGCGACGCGAGCGGGAGCGAGTTAAAGACACAGTCGAGGCGACCGAGGGCAGGAAGAAAGAGCGGGCTGCGCTGGCCTCGCGGCGCCACACGCAACACGCCGCCCGGCGAAGTTACACTCGCCTCCTCACCGCCCCTCGATACCCGGCCCTCCCCACTTCCCAGCGGCGCTCTCCGCAGCCCGGGCCGCGGGGCTCGGCCTGTGTGGGAGGCAGAGACCGGCCGGCCGGCCCTGCAAAGGGCTGGAGAGAATCGCTAATGAGCTGTGCGGCCCATTGATCCGGAGAACACTTCCTAATTAACTCTCAGTCACCTACTGGTGACAGCGCCTCAAAGGACAGCGCTGGGGCTGTCCGAGCCCCAGCCCCAATCTGCCTGCCGGGCGCCCGAAACCCGCGCATTCCCCTAACTACCCCAGGCGATCCAGGTTAGCAGTGGCGTATACTCGCACACCGAAGGCCAGTCTCGGATTAAACCTGGACGGCATATTAATCAACATCTCCCCTACTTCCTCCACGCGGTGAAAGCATGCCCAAAATAAACACGAGAACCAACACTGCAAAGCCCAGACCAGATAACAGGTCGGGGGTGGAGTGGGAAGGGTCGAGAAGCAAACGTATTCTCCAAGTGTCCACGTACAGGAGTCTCCGAGGCTGACAATTAAAACGTCTTCCACACAAGCAATTCTGTTGGCAAAACCGAATCCAACACCTCGTAAGGATTGATTTCGACCCGCGGTGTCCGTTTCCAGTGCCACAGGAAGTGTCAGATGGCTAGAAATACCCAAGTCTGTCTGGGTTCACCACCCACCACCTTCTGGGGTGGGCCATTTCCTCTCCATTTTTTACTCCCAGGCCATTTTAAGGCTCTTTCTCCAAAAGGCTAGTCCTAGAACATAATACCATTACCTCTCCCCTAGCCTTCTCTCAAAAAAAAAAAAAAAAAAGGAAAAGAAAGAAAAGCTGAAAAGCTAAAACCCTGAGCTGTCTAGTCTAGACACAGCGGAGCTGTGCGAATACCTATTTGAAGCGCGCTGGTTTCTTTTTAAGGTTTGTTTTTAAATACACATACCCCCCCCCTCCGCTCTTCCATTCCCCCAACCCCCACCCTTCAGACGCCGGCGGTGCGCGCCCTCGCGCGCGGGCACTCACAGTCTCTAGCCTCTAGCTGGAGATCTTGGACTTTCTGGAAAAGATTCATTAACAGAAAATTAAGCCTCGCCCGGCTTCGGCCTACACGCGGCCAGACTCCGCCGTCTCGGGAACCAGGGGACATACCCACTCGAGAGGACGAGCAGCGGGAAGCCCGGGGGGACCACGCGTGCCTCGAGCCGCCCCACTCCGCACACAGCGCCTCAGGGCTTGCTTCGTAAACAGCAGGCGCACGTCGCCGCCGCCTCCCGGAGCCCCGGAGTTGGCGGAGGCTCTGCAGCGCCGACCCCCACCAGCTCCAAGCACTGGCCCCGCAGCGCGGCGGCGCCTGGCCCTCCCCGCCGCAGCTGAGGATCCCGCCTGGGTGCGCAAGTTCCTCTTCACCTTCCACCTCAACACCGCACACCCTCGGAGTGGGACCAACTTCCTCCGGCCGCAGACTTGCACACGCCCAACAGGGCTTCCCAAGAGACTCCCCACTGCCCAGCGGAGGGCCCAGGTCTTACCACCCCCGCCCTCCCCTCCCACTGCCGCCCCCGCACATTCTACCCCCACCTCCAGGGGCTCAGAACTTGAAACATACCCAACAGCATCCGGAGCAGGGTGGGGATGAGTGGGGGTCGCAGATTGCAATTTTACAAGAACATTTACAAAACAAAAGCGTCTGACCTGACGGACTGGCTCAGTCGGAACCTCTCGCTCCAGTCGATTTCCTAGTAGTTTTGTTTTGTTTTGTTTTTTTAATCCACGTGATTCGAGCTTTGGGGCAAGCCAAGAAAAAACCCGGGACTCCCCTCCCGAGTTGCGCGGCGGCGGCGGCGGCAGCAGGTCGAGCTCGGCTCGGCCGGGGCGCCTGCCACACACCCTGGCGCAAGCACACGCCAAGTTCCACTAGGAGGAACGAGCGGCCCCCGGAGAGGCGAGACGAGGCGGCGGCGGCTGGGGTTTTTTACAGTTCTTTCCCGAGTCGAAAAAGAAAGCAGACGGGAACCCGCCGCCCTCCCCTTCCTGCTCGCGAGCTAACGCCGAGCCGAGCTTCCCAGCTTCCAG
This sequence comes from Tadarida brasiliensis, assembly GCA_030848825.1. NCBI lineage: Eukaryota > Metazoa > Chordata > Mammalia > Chiroptera > Molossidae > Tadarida > Tadarida brasiliensis. Next base: position 103,704,067 of record CM061280.1, on the reverse strand, counting down.
CCCAGCTCCCCCCCCCTCCCGCGCACGACTCGCGGCGCTCAGCTGCGACCGCGCTCCCGCGCACGCAGACACACAGGCTGCAAACTTCCAGTCGGCGAACTCCCGATCTCCTCCTGGCCTTCCGGGAGGCGGTAGGACCCCCGCGGCGCCGGGCTGCTTAGGTTGGCTGCATTTTTAATAACTTAGAGCTAAGAAATAAAAACGAAAGCGATCACAGCCAAGGGAAGCGCGAGGCGAAAGCTTCGCGGGGTACACAAGAGTCAGAGGAGCAGCCCGAAGCAGGCGGGGGCCCCAGGGAGGGGGCCGACTGCAGCCTGCGGCGCGCCCGCCCGCCCGCCCGCGCGGCCTCCCCGGGGAAAGGTGTTTAGGGCACTGACCTGAAATCCCCGGCCGGGGAGTAAGCAGGGAGCCTGCGATCTGGAGCTTTGAAGTTCCCCCTCCCCCCCAGCAGAGTCCAGGCGACGAAGAGCCAGGGGCGGCTGGGTGTGGAGAGGTGTGCGGGGTAGGAGGAAAGTGGGGTGGCAACGGTGGCGATCTGAGATGAAGCCGGGCCGGGGAAGCGCGGCAAGCAGCAAAGTTTGCCGTCCCCGGCAACCCGCAACCCGCTCGCGGCACCGCGCTCGCTCGCCTTCCTCGCCGTCTGCTGCCAGCCGGCTGCCCTCGGGGTCGGCCCCGCTGAGGGGTGGGCTCTGGACCGGGTGGGGGCGGGGCAGGGCGGGCTCAAAGCCTCCAGGCAGGTGGCGATAGCCCCGAGCGGTCCTCCGGGCTCCCGCGACTGGGCCGGGCTCGGTGGGGCTCAGCAGCTCCCGCGCCGCCGCTGCTGCCGCCCGCGCTCGGGCAGGAGCCCCAGCGCCATGTTGACGGATCGCCGCGAGCGCCCGCTCGGGCTGGGTGTGTGTGTGTGTGTGTGTGTGTGTGTGTGTGTGTGTGTGTTGGCCAAGTCGTCCCTGCGCGGCGACAGCGCGGCTTGGGCTCCCCGCCTGGCGGCTCGCGGGCTCCCCCTCCGCCGCCGCCGCTCGCTTCGCTCCCGCTCTCGGTCGCGGTCTGGGCTCCGGCGCGTCTCCCCCACAGCCGCCGAGCTCCGCCGGCGTTCAGCGAGGAGCGTAGCTCAGCCTCACCTTGCCGCTGGGAGCCCGGGCTCCGTCTGCCGCCGCACGCCGCGATCCCAACGCGTCCCCCCTCCCCGGTTCCCTCCTCTTCCTCCTCCCCCTCCCTCCACCCGCCCTTTCTCCCTCCCTTCCTCCCAGCAGCCGCCTCCCCTCCCCCCGCAGGCGCAGCGTTCGGGCGACAGCCGCCCGCCCGCCGCCGCCTCCAGCTCTTGCAAGTTTGAGCTCCCCTAGCCTCCGCTCACCCTCTGCTGCGGCGCCTCGGGGGTGGGCTTTTGGAGGAAAGGTTCGCCCGAGTTGCCCCAGCCATCACCGATTCTCCGCCGTGCGCGTTTCGTCTCTCGGGGTCCGAACCCCGGACCACTTGGGTGGCGCCCCCCTCGCCCCCAGCCCTCCCCTCCCCCGCTCGGACCGAGTTGGCTGCACACACCCGGTCTGGGCGCGCCCCAGACCGACTCAGGCGGCGGCGGCGGCGGCGGCGAGGGCGGCCCGCAGATCCTGAGCCCAGGGGATGGGGGGCGGCAGGGGCGGCTCTCCCAGCCGCGCGCGGAGACTCCCCTCGCTACCCAGAAGGCCAGTGGAGGACCGCAATTACCATAAAGCGCCTCGCACTCCGCTCAGCCAAAGCTGTCAAACCCCAGCGGCAGCCACTGCTGCCTCCTCTTGCCACCAGCGCTGCGCTCTCCCGGTCGCCCGTCCCCTCTGAGACCAAGCAGAGCCTGGCGAGTGGCCCGTCGGCGCCCACCCCTGCCTGGGGTGCCCCTTCCTCCCGGAGGAGCCCTTTCCCATTTTGCTGTCAAGAGCTACCTGAGAACAAGGCTCCGGGCACCGGTGGCCGTTCCGCCCCGAACTCCGCGCCCGAGTTCCCCGGACGTTTCAATTGTGTGGGAATTGTTTGGAGAGGCGGGGGGTGGAGGAGGCAGCCCTTAGGGCACGAGGAGGAGGGGATGGGGCAGTGGGGACAGTAGGGGAGCGGAGATCTGCCAGAATGTCTCCCAGTTCGCGGGCATTTCACAGTCTGCAGCTCAGATGGCTGAAGGGTCTGTCCCAGCCCCTCACCCTCACCTCGGGAGATTATCTCCCGCGTTTTATTTTCGTTGGCAGAGAGCAACTTTTGGCTTACACCATTCGCCCCATAAATTTCCACTCGGTAACGTTGTGCTGATCGTACAGTCCGCGCCCGCAGCAGTTAATTCAATTGACACGTATTGAGCTTCTCCAGCGCACCCGGCGCGGCGCTGGGCGCGGGGGGGAGGGGGGAGGGCGGGGGCAGGCAGACGGGAGGGGGAAGCGGAGAGACGAGGTTCCGGCCTCCCCGGAGCGCAGAGCCTCTGGGGAGAGCCGAGAAGCCCCAGTTCGTGAAGCTAGCGGAAAGGGATGGGAGTGGGGGAGGGGTGTTCCGGCCTTACCGCACCCAGATCGCCCCGCCGGGACTACGCCGCAAAAGGTGACCCCACTCCGCTGCTCGCTAGGGTCTTTTTATGCTGGAGGTGGGGAGTCTCTTTCTGCTTAAGGACAAGATGGTGCAGGCTCGATGAGAACATCAATCCGAAATGGAGGTGGCTTGTAAATCCACACGGAAAGTTTTAAAATATCCTGGAGTGTCTTCATGCCAAGAATAATCAAAAGCATCTCAAGTTGATTACTAAGTCAAGGTCAAGGCCAAAATCAGCTCTAGCTAGAAGATCCCTTTTAAAATTTAGACTTAATACTGACTGCGGGACTGGTGTTAGGTGCGATTTTATTTATTCTGTTTTAGTTCTCAGCAGTTATAAAAACAGCCCTTTCCAAAGCAGAAGTGAAACATCTCTACCGTTTGAAACCCGAAACTTTGGGCAGAATTAAATCTTCATGTTTCAGAGCTGCTTATAACAAGTGATGCAAAAGACAGGCAGGCAAGTGCCCCAGCGAGCAGTGCCCAGCCCTGCTGGGCCGCCACTACTTCCAGGACCTGCGCCTGCAAGATGGAATGCACGCCTTTTTCTTCCCGTCTTTCTGGAGGTGGATGTCTCTGAAAGCTAACCCACACATTTTTTTAATCTCCGGTAACAAGCAGAAAGACACCTGGACTATTATGCTGTAAAGCTATTTTTTATAAAGACATTTTAGGGCCAGACATTAAAAGTTATTGGACTGAACGCATGCGAGTTACAGACGCAGCTGGAGAAAGGCCTCTGGTTGTGTGTTGTAGCAACATTTCTTTTTGAAGCGATTCCTTTTATTCAAAACAAATCTAAAATAACTGAGAAGGCTGAAGTTGGGTACTTGTGGGGAAACTCTCTGAACGTGGTTCCAGGCAAGGAGGCCGCTGTGCCACCGTGGGCCGCTCGGGAGACCTGGCCTGGGCAGTGGGGATCCTTGCCAGGCTCTTCCGGCTTGGTTAGGCCGCCGCAGAGACGCTGGCCACGTGCCCAACCCCCTTCTCTCCCCTTCCCATGCCTCCCCAACTCTCCCCCCTGGCACAGGCTTTTCCTGGAGTTAAGAATTGCGACTAACCATCCAGAATTTTTGGAAAATCCCAGAACCAAGCGAGGATATGGAGCCTGCCGCCTCTGGAGTCTTGTGGCCTCCCAGGGCTGCTGACAAAGGGGCCTGTTTGTCTAACTTTAAAAGTCCTAGGGTTAAAATGAATTGGGGGGGGGGGCTGTAAATGTGAAGGGGCCTCCAAGAGGGCTGACTGTGGGAGAAATTTGATGCTGGAGACAAACAGGCCAGTAAACTCACCTTTGACGGAATTTGCAGGATTTCATACCCCCCTTTTTTAAGGAGTCTCACCTCCAAGATACCCTCGTTTGAGCTGGTGGGATTAAAGGGTTTCTCTTCCATCTCTAAGGGGCACATTTTCCAACTCTGTGGGGTTTTAAAAATAACTTATTAAGGGAGTCCTATGTGGTGTGTGTGTGTGTGTGTGGGGGGGGGTGTTCATGACTCACTGAGAATTAAAATGTGAGATTTTCCCGAGGTGCTCCAAGGCAGGAGGGGGGGGGGTGTCTATACCTATTGGCATGGTTAGTTGGAATTGTTCCAGGGAGGAGAAGTAGAAAGCTGAAGAAGGGCAGTCTCATCTTGGGTTCCCACTCAGGAAAGGGCTCCTGAAGCCTGCAGCATGTGTGTGGGCAACCAGGGCCTTCAGTCCTGCTCCCTCCTCCAGGGCCCTCCCAGGAGCCCCTAGGGAGCTGACATGGGGGTCAGGCTACTATACCAGGCTCTCAGTAAGGGGAGGATTTCAATGAAAGCAGAGTAGGCGGAGAGAGCAAGTGAGTGAGTGCAAGGGAGGGGAGGCCCTGCAGGCAGTGGAGAAATAGGAGAGGTGCTTCTAATTGAGCTGTGGAGGGCCACCCCTCCCCTATCAGCCTCTTGTCCCCTAGGAAGAGTCTCCTGGTTATAACATATGCCTGGACCTCAGGCTCCCAGGCATTCTCCTGCTACAGGTTCTATCCAGGGTCTGCAACTGGCCAAGGAGGTTGGGGCTTCTGGGAGCAGGCCTGGAGCCTGGCCACCCTTTTCAGGCCAGGCTGACTGTGCAGAGTCCGCCAGGGCCTCTTCCACACCTTCAACCATGGCCCAGGCCCAGGGAAAAGGCCATGCATCCCGTGGTAAGGTTCTTACTTGGTATTTGGGGGACCCTGGAATCCCAACATTGTGTGTGGAGGTCGTTTGTAACATGTGTAGGATCTAAATAAATAAAGCTCTGTAGGCTCTCCTCAGAGGCTGTTCTCAAGTCTGTAACACTGGTTATTGGAATAGATGGGAATTGGGTGATTTCAGAGAGTGTATTTTTTACATTACATAGTGTGAGCCAGCCTGTGAATGGTAACTATTTTAAAAAACACACAAACACTCTGGTCACTTTGTAAAAGAACTCAAGGATTACCTAGTGGCCTTTAAAAGAGCCACTGGCCCACCCTCCCAAGCACAGGGCACCCCTGTCCCAGGAATTTCAGTTATACAGAAATTAAAGGTAGCTGCCTTCCATGGCAGGAGACTGCTAAACTTAGGGGTGGCCAGACTGAAGATAGCTGCTCTTGCTGCCTAGCCTTTGAAGGGTTATTGGGCCATTCGGGTAGGAGGGTCCAAAAGGCAAGCCCAAAGCGGTAGCAGCAAGCAACTGCCTCTTGGAATTTCTGGTCTGGGCTGGATTAGTGGCAGGCTCTGAGATCCCCCAAACCCAGGGACAGTGGGTGAACTGCCATTTACACTGGGGAGCCCCGCTGGGTAGATAGATGGGTGTCAGCCAAATAAGCATAAATGCAGACGGCTTCGGGGAGGTCCTGTCTTGCACTCCACCTGGTCCCAGCTTACCAGCCCTCGAAACCTCCGCGTTGGGCCGGATGCTCCTGCAGATAAACCCAGCCGCCACGTCCCGCCCTGGCTACTTATTTAGCAAGGCGCCTCCAGCTCCTATTTTACCCGGCTGGGGGTAGTGCGTGGGAACCGCAGGGATAGGGAGAGGAGAACCACCAACTATTGGTCCGCGGACCTAGGACGCCTGGCCTTCTGCTCCAGCCATTTTGGATCAAACCTTCCTCCTTCACTCCCACAGGACCCCTGCGGAGACGCACCACCCCGGGGACTGGAGGGATCTGGAAGGAAGAGACTAAGGCCCAACACTTGGAAACGCAGTGCTGATCTGTCTCAAAATACCTCTGAGGCCCCCACCAAGTCGGGCGCAGGAGTGAGTGGCATGGGATGGTAGCCTCGGGAAGGTCGCAGCCAGGAGCAAAGCTGGGGGTTGGCGCAGAGCTGGAGAGTCCAAACCGCCTAATCCGCGGTACTTTTACCCGATCCCATTGCCCCTCCGGACCCACTCTGCTCTGCCTTCGCCCGAGATGACATCCCCCCCCCACCCCTGTGTCTCCAGCGCTTTAGCAGCCGCGCAGCCCACAGCCACGATTGCGGGGGTGGGGTGGGGGGCGCAGGGTGTTTTGTGTTGCGAGGCCTGACAGAACCTTCTGTGTGCGGCAGAGGGAGGAGGCTAATGCATAATGCACAGCGCCTGGAAGCCCGGCCATTAGCGGCCTGTCGGTGACACAGACAAACGACTGAGAGGGAGGAGATCCAGCTCGCTCTGGAGTTTAAATATACCAGCGTGGAGGGGAAACGCCATGATTTAAAAGTGTGTTTGCAGACACTGGCATATATTTTAATGATTTCCAGCAGGCCATGCGTCCCAGCCTTGCATCCCCCTCCCCAAAAGAGGGACGTGTAGTGGTGGGGGGGGGGGGGCGGGATGAAAGCAGAGTGAGAGGCCTCAATCGGAGACCCACGCAAGCTTTTGCCAGATGAAGGGGAAGAGAGATTGGGAAACGCAGCGCGAGAAAACTAGGCCTAGAGAAGCCACACGACCCAAGGCCATCCTCAGAATTACCCCCCCGCCCCAAATCTGGCCATCGAACCTTCCACCCGTACTGGCCCTTCTACATTGTACTAGGAAGGCCTGGGGAAAAGGATAAATCCTGCCAACCTTGCTTTCCCCAGGCGCCCACATTTTTGAATCTTCCTTTTCCACTGACGATCCGGAGACCTCCTTCCTCCCGGTTTTAACACACCAGTGTTTTTTAGCAATTAAGGCGAGAAGGGGGTGGGGATGAAGATAAGCCAATTTTTTTTCCGCCATGCAAGTGTGAAAGATAAGATAACGTTAAGCTGGGGCAAAGCGGCTGCTTACAACCTCCCCTCAGCGATTTTGATCGGTCACTTCTTATCTCACCAAAATGCTCCTTTCGAAAACTGCATCAAAAAAAAAAAAAAAAAAAAAGAAAAGAAAAGAAAGAAAGAAAAGAAAGAATAGAGAAAGGCTAAAGGGAAGCATTTTCATTTGGAAGTGACATTTAAAAACCCACCTCTTCTAGGCCAGCAACCCCTTCCCCATTAGTGGGGCTCCCCAGGAAAAGTCACACCTCAACTCCAGGGTTCCAGGCTTTCTTGGGGGGAGGGGGGCAGGATTACTAATATAATTAGGCTGAATAAAACGAGGGATGATGAGGATTTATCCTGCATCCAACCCCAAGCTCGCAACCGGGTTTTCCTTCTCTTAGTTACTGATGGGTGTTTGTGTTTCACCATCTCACTGGTGTGTTGAAACTATGGTTGTATTTGGGAGGGTCGTATAACTATGTCAACACGAAGTGGTTGTTAATGCGAAATAATAAGAAACTGCTGATTTTTACAGTCCCCTGGAAAGGAAAGAGAAGGCATCACATGCCTCCGAACCTACGAACTCTCAGCCGAACTGGACTCTCGGGGAGTTTCATAAAAATCCTTTTTTCCACACAAAAATCGCACGAAGGGGTTTCCGGAAGGCTTTGCATTGAGGGCGGTTTCGGTATTGACCTCCAGGACCGAAGGGCGGCCTGTAAATTCCCCCCCAGCCCAGAGGCTGGCCCCAGACTGCAAACATCAAGGCGGGCGCCCCAGGCCCAGTTGACAAGCCTCTGCGCCCACCTCCGGCTCAGAGCTCCGAGGCTCCCACCTTCTCATCGCTCCCGGGTTCGCACCTCGGTGCCGGGGCACACCGGGTCTGCCCCCTCGGGGCCGGGCTGCCGGGCCGCACGACCTCAAGCCCGGGGCCAGCCGCGGCTGGCCGGATTGTCCCCGGGGAGCCGAAACCGCGGAGCGGGGAAACCCCTCCTCTCGCCCTTCCCCGAAGAGCCTGACCGCGGCGTAGGCGCCGAGTGAGCGGGCATCCGCTGACAGCCGGGCCTCACGTAAGGCCCACAAGCGACCCATTAGTCAGCCTGAGTTCCCCTCGGGCCAGCCGTCTGGCGCGGCCCCAAGGCCGGGCGAGGAGGGGGGTGCGGGGCTGCAGCGAGCCGGGAGCGGGGCGGGGGCGCGGGCTCTGCGGGGTCCGGCTGGGCTCGGTTCCGCGTTCCTGGGCCCGCCGGTAAGCTGAGCCGGCGGGGCAGGCCGCTCCCTGGCTGGCGCCGAGGCGCCGAGCTGCGCTTCACGTGCCCGCCATATCAGCGGCGAGGGGAGGGGGCAGGGAGGCGCGCCGCAGCTCCCGCGGGGTCTCCGGCCCCCGCCTCCCCTCCCCCTCCCCGCCGGGGGCTGGGCCGGGACCACCCCGCAGCCCCCGGCCCCGCGCGAGCCCCGCGCGGCGCTGCCAGACGCCTAGAGGTTCCTAGGGCACCGTTCGGAAAGCTGCGCGGCGGCGGCGGCGGCAGCCGGGGGAGGGTGCTCCTCGCGGCCGCCCCGGGAACTTCCCAGCCGCCCCGCCGCCGCAGTCACCGGGACCGGAAGCCCTCGCGCCGCCCAAGCGGCCTCCGCTGGCCCCCAAGGCTGTTCCAGACGAGAGTTGGCCGCGCGTCATCCTCGATTCCTGTTGGCCCCAGCGGCCGTCCTCGCCCTGGGGTGTCCCCATTGAAGTCCACAGGACCCTTCTCGCGCTCCAGTGAGATTTCCCACTACACCGCCATAAGCGCCCCCCTTCCACCCCCAGCCCCGCAGCTGGGACGGGAGGGGCGGGGAGCCACCACTCGGGCCGGGCAGGAACACCTGCTCCCGGGCCCTGCAGCTGGGCGCGTGGTGCCGGGAGAGGCTGCCTACTGTTGTGTGCAGAGATCGCGGAGGAGAAAATGGGGCTCCGAAGCTCGGGGCGAGACGCAGCCGTGCCTCGGTGGCCCTCATCTCTCATCCCTTCTGTGCGATCAAGCCCGAATCACGGGACTCGGGTGTTCTGAGGGTCAAAGGGCCGCCTCCCTTGGGATGGGGCTTCTGCCTTAAGTGGTCGTCCACAAGACAAATGGGGCAAAACCTGTTCTGGGAGCCTTCCCGGTGTTCGCCCCCGCTCTCCAAACCAGACAAACTAATTTCCCCCCGGCCCCCACTCTAGCCTTAGGAGGACGAGAGTAGGTCACGGAGGCACCGGCAACAACCCCCCCGCCCCGCACGAAGGGTCTGGTACTAGGCACCGACCCAACGTGGGGAGGGCCAATGGACCCTCCTCATCTCCCTGCCCCGCGGATATCGGGCGGCCGACGTGACCTGCACTGCTGGCTCTGCCTCACCACCCCCTTCCCCGTCCCGCCCTCCCTAGCAGTCCTGGCCCAGGGCCCGGCCGGGGAAGGCGTTGTTTTGCCAGCGGGAGCCGAGCGAGTGCGCAGAGAAAAGCCTCCCTGCTCTAATGAGAGTGCACACAGCGCGGCAGCGAGGAGGATGATTACCCCGCGGGCGGGGGGGGCGCGGGCCCGGGCCGCGGGCAGCGTGTGCGGCGGCCCCGCGGGCCCGGAGTCCCCGCCTGTCTGGCTGCTAATCGCACGCTTTCTGCTGTTACGGAGGCAGGCAGGAGCCAGCGGCCGAGCCCAGCGCCGGCGACTCGGCGGGTGACACGGAAACATGGCGCAGCGCCCCTCCCCCGCCCGCCCTCCCCGCGCTCCCGCCTCGCACTTCCTCCCGCCCGCGCGGCTTTTGCAGTTCTTATGCTCTGCTGTCGGCCCGGCACCATTACGCTCGCAGCAGCTCCTAGGCGGCCCCGCGCGTCTCTTTTCCCCTTTGTTTTCGGGGTCTATAGAAAACGTTTGCTTTTGTCCCAAGCTCTCGTTAAACCAAACTTGTGGTGGCAACGCAAGGCGGTGCGGGTGGGGAGGGGCCCGGGGATTTTGGCAGCAGCCGACCAGAGCGTGGTGGAAACTTCTCTCTGGGTTCCCCGCCACCCCGCCCCCCCTTCACACACACACACACATACACACACACACACACACACGCCAGCAGGCCTACCGACGCTTCCCCCTTCTCCCCCGAGAGGCCTCAGCGCTCCAGGAAGGCGGTCTGGGCCAGAAGGACTGTGTCCAGGGGTGAAGAGCCTAGGGTGCGTGTCTGTGAGCCCTGAGTTTGAGGCACTCAGTGACCTGGCTCCTGGCAGCCCTGACTTGCCTCTCCCTCCCCTTGGTTGTTGGGGCTTTGTATCAGCCGGTGGAAAAGGAAGGGGAGGGAAGAGAAGAAAGTGGTTCGTATGTGTGGTTTTTATATTCAGTTTGTTGGAATCTCTCACCCCCACCTCCTTTATAGGATCTAGGGCGAGAAAAGGGACCGTGGGCTCCACGGGGAAAGGGTCAGAATCTTAGGCCTGGGAGCTGGGCCATATTCCACTGGCTGGCTCAGCCACACTCCTGCAGAAGGGGGGACAGGTGGGGCCAGGTCCCTCGATCCAGGAGACGCCAAACCTCCCTCCCTGGAGCAGGAGCGCTGGTCCCCCCTGGCGCGCTCCCCAGCCCAGCGCTCACGCCCGCCCGTGGTTCTCCGCACTGGAGCTGCTCAGGCGGCAATTTTTTAAGCCTGCAATTAAGCGAGGCGTCGCCGTGTCCTCTGCTAGTGTCGATCCTGTCAGTCGCACATGGCCTTGGTGCTCCGGTCCGAGGCCCCGCGATTAGTCACAGGCTCGCTTCGCTCCTTCCCTAATCCGCCTCTGCAGGCAGCCTGGGGACGCGGCCGACTTGGCGGCGTTGGCAGGGAGCCACAGCGCGCGGGGCGGGCCGCCTGGCCAGTACCAGCTCCGCTGCGCCTGAGCCGGCGCGGGCCCCGGGGTGCGGGCTTAGGACTCCCTCCCCTCTCGCAGCCCCCAGGCTGGGGCGGCGGCGCCCCTCCTTCTTTCGCCCCACTCCCGGGCCTTCGAGATCTATTTGTGTGGTGTCATTTGCATAAAAATAGGACAAGTGTTTCAGTGCGTTCGAACGCGGGAGGCGAAATCCTTATTGATGTGTCTGTGTGGAGCCCTCGGTTGTCGGAGCGGTTTGATTTAGGGTGTTTGTGTTGCCTTCTGCGAGAAATGAGAGGAAATCCTGCGCAACGCCTTCGGCGGTCCAGGCCCCCCAGAGCATCCCCCTTTGCGCAGCGCGGAACTGTCCACCGCCTGGACCTCGGCGCGCCGAGGAGTTTACAACGAGCAGGTTGAGGGCCAGGCGGGCGGCCCATTATGACTCATAAAACCGGGCGGCCTAATCACCAGCTGCCAACCCGCTTACGTGTGGCGCTTCCCAATGCTCCCTTCGCCCAGCCCGGGCCTCCAGCGGGTTCGCCCCGCTCCGTGGGGGCTAATCAAGTGGCCGCTCGTTCCCGTGGGCAGCGTGGCTTCCCTTCCCAGGAGACCCCCTCTCTCCTGGCCTTTACGCTGCTCGCCAGAAACTCCTCAGCTTGGACAAATAGCTTGGAGGGCGCCGGCCGCGCGGAGCCAGTAAATCAATCATTAACTCCCCAGCGAAACCTGGCCAGGGGAGGGAGTGGCGGCCAGAGGCGAGGCCGTGGGGCGAGCGCCAGGCCCCCTCTCCGGGTTGGGAGCCGTCCACGCGCCAGCGGACAAGGTGCGTGAAGGCCAGTCCCCCTGGGGCCTCTCGATCCCCTATGGAAGCCTCCGCCTGCCGTGCCTTTCAAGCCCGCACCTCGCCTCGCCTGGCAGGTCGGGTTACTGCGCGGCCCCGGGGAGGGCTTGAACATTAACGAGCCGCCCCGGGCCTCGAGGCCTGCTCTCCCCCGTAGAGCCTGCCGCGCTTGGGCAAGCTCCTCGGATCCGGTCGGGCTCCTCCAGGCTCCGGCTTGTCAAACTAAACTGATCGCCCCCATGTCGACCAGTCTTGCTGCGGCGCCCTCTCCACGGAGCCCACCGTGGGGCAGCACGCAGGGGGTTAAAATCTCCGGTTCGCCCTGGCTCCTCGGCGGCGCAGAGGAAGCGCCGATCAAAGTGCTTATGGGGAAGGAAGCACACACGCATACTGGGGCCTGGGTAAAAGAAAGCCGACTGGAGATACGGCACGGAGCCGCCCGCCTCGACCCGCTTCCCACACTCCCGGGAACGTGGTGGCGGCGCTGGCCCGCGCGATTCTCTCGGCTGAGCCTGGCGCTGCGGGGCTAGGAGTACGGCGGGGAGGAGGAGGGACTAGGGGCGGGAGGCGAACCCGGGCTGCGCGCCAAGAGGCCCAAAGCCGCAGATTAGTCACCGCTCGGCTCGGCGCTCACGGGTGCGCCCGAGAACCGGGAGGGCAGGCGTCGGCCCCGCTCGGCCGGGCTCCCGGGGCCTGGGAGCCACGGCGCGGGTGCCCCCGCCCCCATCCCCGCGCGCGCTCGGCGCGCCTGGATGGGCTCTCGGGGACCCGCACTGCCGAGATCCACTTGTCAGTTCAAGGGCAGGACAGAAACTCTGCAAGCGGAGTCTTGCGAACAGGAAATTTCTCATTGACAAGGTGCTGCCCCTCCCCCACGCCGGCTTCAAAACAAAACAGAAACCCAGCGCCAGCAGCCAACACGCCCAGCCGGGGCCCGCCGCCGCCAGCACCCCTCCAGCGCCTCGGCGACCCCCGCGTCACGACCCCGGCCCGGAGAGTGGAGAGTTCGCCAGGTCTCGGGCCGCGAGCGCCGGTGGCGGCAAACAAACAGGCCTGGTAGGCAGGTTTGGCTCCGGCCCCGCCGAGGGCGCCCAGCTGCCACCCGCCGGGGCCTGGGCAGGGGCGGGCGGGGGCGCTGAAGGCGGGAGGCCCCGCGCCCTCGCCGGTGATGAATCTGGCCGAGCGGCTTTGCGGAGCTGCAGGAGTCCGCCAGGTCAGCGGCTCCGGGGACCTGGGCGGGGGGGTCGGATTACGCGGAGGCCGTGCGGCGCCGCCGATTTGGCGAATCCCGCTGCGGGGACTCGGGAGGGCTTCGAGCTCGGCCTGGCAAAGTTCCCGTGGAAACTCCATGTTTAGAAACTCCAGCCGCGTTGCGGGAGGAGGGGGGAGGAGAACGCGCGGGGCGCGCGGGGGCTGCCCGCACCCGCCTGTCACTCCCCTGGAGGGGGGTCAGCAACCCCCGCCCAGCCTAATGGGAAGTCAAGAGGGCGGGGATGGCCGGTCCACCCGCCTGTTCTTTTGTGTATGTCCCTCTCTTTCTTCACACTCTAAAGGAAATTTCTAAACCGTTTTATTTACTGAATTCAGCCAGGGGAGAAAGCTGTCTTTTTAGGGACCCTGATATTCTGGGTAATTTCGTATTTGACACATGTAAATACTTAGTACTCTCAGGTAAGGTCAAATTATTTATCATCTTAATTTATATTTCAATAGGCCTACAATTTAGAGGCGCGAAATGCCTCCTTATGAATCATTATGGTCTATTAGGGGAAGTAATGTATAAACAGCACTATTTTGGAGGGAATCACTTATGTTGACATTTAAATGGCTCTTCAATAGTTAAAAAAAAAAGACATTCGAGTGCCTTTGATTAAATATACAATTTACAAGACCATCAGCAAAGCCATCAGGAATATAAATTCTTCTTGGGATTTTTATTTATTTATTTCCTTTTTTTTTTTAAAGCCTTCCAGGGCATGCATGTCATTTAATCCCTTTGGGAAAATCTACAAATTTCAGGCAAAATGTCATTCTCCTGTCCCCCAGCTAATGTCGAATCAGGAACCCAGGGAACCACTGGGAATGTGAGTAAACTCCACCAGCAGGCACCCCGGGGGGAGTGTGTAGATCTTTGTACCTCACTAACAGAATCAGCCACTTTCTAACAATATTGCCACTGATTTGTGAAACATCATAGCTTCCCTGCTGGAGCAGAACCTTCCTGAAGGCCTGTGTCCATCCATCCATCCTGGTGTTCCCACAGCACCCAGCACAGGGCCTCAAACCGTTTTCAGTCTTTCTTCTACACTTGCTAAAACAGGACTCAGAGACTCATCCTGGATGTCCCCTCCCCCAACCACATGCACTCTTGATTGAATTACTCTGTATATTCATTCCCTTGAAGCATCTCCCATCTTTAGAATGCCCTTCCTTTACCCCCACATCTCCTTCCCTGGCTCCCTATTTATCTGCTCCCTTGCATAGCTGTACTTCTCAAAAGAGGTGGCATCCATGTGGCATCTCCATTTCCTTACCTGGTGTGCACTCTAAAGGTCAGCTAGTGTTGAAGTTATTCTAGGCCTGGTCAGTGTGGCTCAGTGGATAGAGCGTAGGGTCTCAGTTTCGAGTCCCAGTCAAGGGCATGTACCTGGGTTGCAGGTTCGATCCCCAGCCCGGTCAGGTGCGTGCAAGAGGCAACCAATTGATGTGTCTCTCACATCGATGTTTCTCTCTTTCTCTCTCTCTCTCTCCCCTTCCCTCCCTTCCTTTCACTCTCTCTAAAAATCAATGGAAAAAATATCCTTGGGTGAGAATTAACAACAACAACAACAAAAAGAATGAAGTTATTCTAAGATACTGGTATAAATGCAGCTTTGTAACAGCATAAGATTAGAAGTAACCTAAATATCCAGCAATGACATTGATACTACATGCACAAAAAGGAATATACAGTAGCAAAGGAATACTCTGTAGCGGTTTAAAAAATAAAGATCTGCTCTGTAGTGATATGGAATGACCCCTAAGATCTATTCTTAAGGGAAGGTCATAGGTGCAGAAATGAATAGGTATGTATAGTATGTTACAATTTGGGTATGTTACAGTTTGTGTCAAAACAACGTAGGGAGGCCCTGGCTGGTTTGACTCAGTGGTTAGAGCGTCCATCTATGGCAGGTTCAATTCCTGGTTAAAGGCATATACCTGGGTTGCAGGTTCATATACCTGGGTTGCAGGTTCGATCCCCGGCCCCTGTTGGGGTCGTGTAGGAGGCAACCAATAGATCTTTCTCTCTTTCTCTCTCTCCCTCCTTTCCTCTCCCTCTCTTCTCTCTCTAAAAATTACTGGGAAAATATCCTCGGGTGAGGATTAACAACAACAACAAAAAAGTAGGGGGGAATGTAGACACATTTATTTGTATGTACATTAAACATCCTTAACACTGCTGGGGAGCACCCACCACCACCACTTTCTTCGTACAAATGCATGTCCTTAGTTTTATTTTCAGAAACCGGAACACACTGCACAAGCTGTTCTGTACCTCACCTATGAAACACACCTCTACATCTTACAGATCACTGTCTATCAGCACATAGAGATGAGCCTTGTTTGTATAGATACATCATTTATTACACTCTTCAACCCACACCTCCAACCTCGATGGCCATTCTGCAGAAAGTGCTCAAGATCACCAGTTACTTCTTGTTGCCAGGAAGTAGGGGGTGTTTTTTCAGTCTTTCTTTTGGCCTAGGAAGCACCCAACACCCCTGAGCACAACCCCATTGAGCTGCTCTTGGCTTCCAGATGCCACACACATGTGGTTTTCATCCTACCTATGAGCCCCGTTCTGGGCTCTTCTCTATGTTCTACCAGTTGCCTTCTGCCTGGATCCTCCCTTCCCCCCACTCTCATCCAGGCCCATGGCTTTAAATACCACCTACTTGCTGATGACTCAATTTTTTTCCGGATCCCCATATCACACTGTTTACCTGACCTCTCAACTAGGCAACCTATGTCCAGCTTAATAATAATAATTTGCATAGTGCTGGCAGCCCTATTCTAAGCACTCTATATAAATTAACTATTAATCCTTACAATAACTCTATAAGGTTGGTAAAATTATTACCACATTTTACAGGTGAGAAAACTGAGACAGCGAGGTTACGGAACATTCCAAGGTCACTCCAAAAATCGTGGCACTAGGATTCAAACCCAGGCTGTCCTAGCTCCAGAGTCCATGTTCTTAGTTAGCTACGCTGCCTCACTGCCTCAGAGCATCCTTAAAATTCTTAAAAACATGAATTGGCCTATACATATTTGAGGTATTTACTAAATGCCAGACCCTGCAGTGGGTGTTGAAGAAACAGTAGTTAGCAGGACAAACTGTCCCTTAAAAAGGGATGAGCTCTTCCTTAGAACCTGCTCTTTGTCACAACTCCCTTCCCTTTTAGAGAAAATGTCTCAGCCACTCAAGTGGTTAAAGCAGAATGGGGCCCTGGCCGGTTTGGCTCAGCGGTTAGAGCGTTGGCCTGCGGTCCAGAGAGACCAGGGTTCGGTTCCCGCTAAGGGCATGTACCTCGGTTGCAGTTTGTCCCCGGCCCTGGTTGGGGTTGTGTGGGTGGCAACCACTCGATGTGTCTCTCACGTCGATGTTTCTCTCTCTCTCTTCCTCCCTCTCTCCCTCTGGCTCTATCTGAAGATGAATGCAAAAATGTCCTCAGGTGAGGATAAAAACTAAATAAATAAAATTAATTAATTAATTAAAGCAGAATGGGGATGGGGGTGCTCATTACTGACCTGTCTTCATCTGGTACCTCGCCTTCCTCCAGTCCATTGGAGGCTAACTGATTCCACTTCCAAATGTTCAATGCAATAAACCTCTTCCCCATGCTCCCATATCTCCCTGAGGCTGGGCCACCATCTTCTCTTGACTGGAGGAGCATACAGGATTATTATTCCAGCTGGTCTCTGTTCTGCTTCACTCACCCCCCTCCAACATGCTCCACAGGGCAGCTAGAAAGGTCTTTTGAAACGTCACATGTCACTACCCTACTAGTTCCCACTGCACTTGGAACAAAACCGAAACTCCTTAAGGCTTACTGTCCCTGCCACTTCATGGCTTGCCACCGTCTATCTTACCCTCTGAGGGACAGCTCAGAGTCCTTTCCTGTGCTGTCATCTCCCCGACAAGACTGTATGCTCTGTGAGGACAGGGTGCCTCCTTACTGTGAACTAAGTTTACATCAATGTCCAGCAATGAACTTATATGAACACACTGTTCACGGTTATACCGCACGGTGCCTAGCAATGCCTGGCACATTATATATGTTAAAAAATACTTGAGAACATCACTAATCATCAGAGGGATGCAAATAAAAACAACTATGAAGTATCACCTCACACCTGCCAGAATGGCTGCCATCAACAAATCATCAAACAACAAGTGTTGGCGAGGGTGTGGAGAAAAGGGGACCCTAGTACACTGCTGGTGGGAATGCAGACTGGTGCAGCCACTGTGGAAAACAATATGGTGTTTCCTCAAAAAATTAAAAATTGAACTGCCATTTGACCTAGTGATCCCACTTCTAGGAATATATCCTAAGAAGCCTGAAACACCAATCAGAAAGAATATATGTACCCCTATGTTCTCAGCAGCACTATTTACAATTGCTAAGGTCTGGGAACAGCCCAAGTGTCCATCAGTAGATGAGTGGATAAAAAAGCTGTGGTACATTTACACAATGGAGTACTATGCAGCTGTAAGGAAGAAAGATCTCTTACCCTTTGAGATGACATGGAGGGTCCTGGAGAGTATTATGCTAAGTGAATAAGCCAATCAGAGAAAGACAGATGTCACATGATCTCACTTATAATGAATAATATATAATGAACAATACAAGCTGATGAACAAAATAGACCCAGAAACATAGAAACAGGGTACAGACTGACAAACCTCAGAAGAGGCGGGCGGGGGGAGGGAAGAGATAAACCACAGAACTTATATGAGTGTATGCATAACCAATGGACATAGACAATACTGAAGGGGGGCGTGGGATCGGGAGGAGGGCATCAATGGGGGAAAAGGAAACATCTGTAACAAAAATATTCTATACCATGGCCAGAGAAAAAAACAAGTTTAAGAGCAAGACGGTCGTGGGTATGTGCCAAAGGAAAAGGGGAATGCCTGGGCTTGCGGGGAGTGGTTCTGCAGTTCTGGTGAGGATTAAGGCAGAAGAAATTAGAAAAGTGAGGCGTGAAGCCAGAGGTGCCATTATCATCTGGGAGGTCCAAGAGAGGCCCATGGGAGCTGGGGATGCACATATACAGGGCCTTGTCAGAGGAGCAAGGTTCTTGGGTGTGCACGTTGCGGGGAAGCCTTGGACATCCTATCCTTGCTCAGAAGTGCCACAGAATATTATTCCCAGGAGATGGGAGAGGAACATCGCAGCCAACAGGAGATGAGAGAGGAACATCTCAGCCAACAGCAAGGCAGCCAAAACCAGAACCTCCTTAGAGTACTTTGCCTATTGCCAACCATTTGGTTCTTACTTGGTGGCAAAAGATTAAGACTGTCTTTCTTCTTGAGACCCTCACAGACCAGAAGAGTGAGTTCTAGTCACAGTTGACGTTGGGCAGTTGGAGTTCTCTCAATTTCATGACATTTGACCTGTAACAGTAACTGTAGCTACAAAGTATTTGATAGCAGAGTAAGTCGTTTTATACGATGAATAATTCCTACATGATAAAAATAGCTACTGTTTATTGACGGCCTTCGGTCTTTTCAGTTACTTTATGAGGTCCATTTCCAAGTTACCTCACGTAAGCCCCCAAATCACCCTGTGGGTGAGGTGTTACAATTCACATTTTATATTTGAGGAAATTTAAACTCTTACAATTGCCTTCCCAAAATACATATGTAATCTAGCCGAGTTTGGCTAGAGATTCTGACTCCAAACCTGGCTCTTTCCGGTCCAGTATACTGTTTGCTTCCCACACACATGCACTGTTCCCCCCAAACCTTCAACTATTTCTGGGATCAGATCCTACCGAGCTTCTCCGATGTTATCCCCTCTGGGGTCGTCCTGGCAACTCACCAACTGCAGTAAATATTGCAAAAGGAGTTTGTTTCTTTCTGGGATCAGCAGGTCTCAGCTGATTTGTTGTGTTCACCATGGGAACCTAAGAATTTATCATCTGAATGAAGAGTTGCCTTCCTCCCAGGTAAGCTTTGAAAAAGTGTGGGGCCAAGTTCAAGGGAAGGACTTCCTCCCCAGAACAAGTAGATTCTCTAGCTCTGTTTATAAAGTTCTGCACCTCCACCAATATTAAATTATGGCTCAGCCTTTGGCGAGATTATAAACCAGCTGCCCTTTCATATTTCTGGGCAACTTTTCTCCCTGCTTTCAGCTTTTTTTTTTTAATCCTCACCCGAGGACATTTTTGCATTTATCTTCAGATAGAGCGGGAGGGAGAGAGGGGGGAAGAGAGAGAGAGAGAAACATCGATGTGAGAGAGACACATCGACTGGCTGCCACCCACACGACCCCAGCCGGGGCCGGGGACAAACTGCAACAGAGGTACGTGCCCTTAGCGGGAACCGAACCCGGGACTCTGGTCCACGGGCCGATGCTCTAACCGCTGAGCCAAACCAGCCAGGGCTGCTTTAAGCTTTGATAACTATTACTCTGATCTTACCATGGGGAGAGCTAGAACAGGGAAGAGGTGACATAGAAAGAACCCACCACAGAGCCCTTCTAAAGCTGGACAGCTCTTGAGATGTGGGGAGAGGAGGGTCGCTAGCTTTTCTCAGCTCTTAGAACACCAGCTAGGATCAACAAGGGCTTACTATCTGCCAGGAACAGTTCTAAACACTTTATATGCATTACATTCATTTCATATAGAAAACAACCCTATAATAAAGGCACTCTTATTATCCCCATTTCACAGATGAGGAAACTGAGGCTTGGAGGGTAATTAACTCGCCTTTTTGCCTGGACACTCATTGCCCCATCCCTAGAGCCCAAACTTTTATCCACACAGTCTTTCAGACTTTCCAGACACCTGTGGTCAGCTTTATGACTCTGCCAATTCCACAGGCTCATCATAATTGGGTGCTTTATTCAGATCTGAAGGAAATGGCCTTCACTGCATCCTGGCATTCAAATGATGTCACCTGAGGACATGACGGCAGTGAATTTGTCCCGAAAGTCCCTCTGAGATGCCTCTTCTGTTCAGTAGCTTTCCAAAATGTGGCCCGTTCCGGGCGAGTGGAAGCTCTGGTATGATCCCCACAACAGAGTGTGGACATCCCTGCCCTGCTCTTTGACAAAGCACGCTGGTCAGTCAGTGGACGCCCTCACCCGTTCGATGCCACTGGCTGCGCCGGGACCTTTCTGACCTGCTTGCTGGCACAGGGAGTGCGGAGGAGGGAAGATCAATCTTCAAGATAATTTAGGTCTGTCTTTCCTCGAACCAGCCTCTGTCCTCTGCTCTAGGCCTGACGACTATGATTAATGCACAGCCGAGTATTTCCTCTCTTCAGCTTCTTCCTTGCTCTGGGGTTTATTTTACAGCCGTTGCCAGAGTTTCTCCTCAGAAGAGAGTAAATACTCAGAGACTGGAGCACAGCCCTTGGTGTTACTCAGAAAGCGTCACAGGCGGCAGGTGGCACAGGGCCATTTCTGCAGAGGTGATATGACTGTTTAGGGTTCTGTGCTAACCCACCACCTCCATCAGTGGAAGCTTAATCTTTTAATTATTCTGAAAATACCCAAAATCGGGATTGCAGGGAAGGCAATTAATAGGATCACAGGATCTATTCCTTGTTTGCAATTATATATTATTCTTTTGCTCCCTACTTTGTTCCAATAATGATTTAAGGCTGCTTCCAATGATACTCAAAACCCAGCAAAGAGAAATGGAAGAAGTGGGACATGAATTATAATGTCATGCCCGCTCACAACATCTTTGCCCCTGTCCACATAATAGAACTGAATTCATAACGCCTTTTAAAAATGAGGTAATTCAGCTCTTTTGGTGGCAACACTAGGCTCTTTGTAAAGTGAGGGGGTAGCACGCAGTAATGGAAAGAACCGTGGAGGGGACCGGCAATCCGGTTTCTAAGGCTGGCTCCTTTGGTGTGTGACCTTGGGCAAGTCACTCACCCTCTCTGGATTTTGGATCCTGAAATTCTCAAATGTCTCTGCCCATCTCTAAGCCCCCCTCCTCCCTCCCTCTCACTCCCACCATCACACAGGCAGAACCACCACTGCCCATCTGGCATGAAGTCCCCTAGGAATTACTGTTAGAGAAAATGGGTTCCCAGGAAGCATACATTCTCCCCGCCCCCACCCCTCCCCACCCCCCCACCCCCCACACAGGAAAATCTTCCCAGACACTGGGACAAAGAAGCCTGAATTGCCTCTTCCCCCAAGGCATGGACCCCCTCCCCCCTTCCAATCTTCCAGGAGAGCAGAGCAGGGTATCCCGAAGGATATCCTTTAGGGCGGCAGGGAGCCATGCCCCTCTAGACCTTCTCTCTCCCCCTCCAGATGTGAGCTACTTTCTTTCCTCTTGCAGTTTAAGACCCTCTTATAACCTGGCCCAACTCCCCTGATCCAGTCTCGTCTCCCCCTCTCCTCATCTAACCACATCATCTACTTTTTTATCCTTTGTAGCAACCAACACAATGCATAGCGCACCATTTGCTTCAAACACCCATGTTGTCCTGCCCCCACCCAAATGTTCCACGGGCCCTCTCCTGCCTTCCACTAGGGCTTCTCTAAGTTTTTCTTGAAGGATTCCACCGGCCAGAGGGGCTCTGGAGGCTCAGCCCTCATCACTTGTCTCAAGTGCTCAAGTGGGAGGCTGCTGGAAAGACAGTTTTTAAAATGCAAGCACACGCAGCAACATGGGCGCATCCCAGGAATGAAATTACACAAAGGAAGGCCGCTTCAAAAACCATGCACAAGAGGAGCTTCCAGGCTGGTGAACACATGGCGATCCGGGGGGGACGGCAGGCCCGGAGAGGGCACAGAAGTTGTCCACATCCTTTCCCCACACCTTGCTCTAAGCATCTCTTCCATCTGGCTGTTCCTGAGCTATATCTTTTTATAATAAACCAGTGATCTCGTAGGTGGAAAAAAAAAATGCACAAGAAGGTTCCATTTACATCCGATTGTAAAGTGGGCAAGGCCAATGTGAGGTGTCAAAAGTCAGCGTAGGGGCGACGGTGGAGGAAGGGGGACGAGAGGGAGGGGCAGACCCTGCAGGAGGGGGCGCACCAGGGATTTCTGGGGGGCTGGGAACACTCCGCATCTTGAGCTGGCTGCTGGCCGCACGGGTACGCTCAGCTTGTAAAAATTCATCAAGCTGTACATTTAGGATTTACACACTTCTGTCTGTTTGCTGCTCTTCAATAAAATGTTAACAAAATAAAAAATACAATAAATAAAAAAATACATAAACACACTGGGGAAGAATAAGGTTTATCATTGCATGCGAGCTCTGGGCAGGAGACCTGGCTGCAAGAGAGTGGGGATGCTCTGGGTGGACGGGGGCTGCGAGGGGAGGGCAGTGAGGTGGTTCTGGAGACAGCACAGATTCAATCACGTGAACAGAAGCACAGGTTCTGCTCTGTAACAGAGCGGCGGTGGTTGAGAGTGATGCCCCAGGCAGAGGTGTTGGGGCGGAGGCTTCCCAGTGCGGCTTCGCAGCAGCCCCGCCCACAGCCCAGGCCTCCAGAGTAAGAGTGGAAGGTAGGCACCTTAGAGGATGGCCAGGCGACCCCCCATCCTGTCTTTCTTCTTACCTTCTTTTACCTTCTCTCCTCTGCAGCAACTTCCTCCCACTCCAGTCAAACTGGACATTTCAGTCTCCCCGAAACAGGCACAGCCTTTCCCTGCGGTTGCACGTGCACTGTCCCCTCCAGCCACCCCTCTTCTCCCTTCCTTCCCCTAACCTTGCTTCTTCTCTCTCGTCCCCACCAACCACCCAGTCATCATATGCAATTATGCATAAAATGCCATCCAGGAACCTGGGAGTCACCTTTGACCTCTCTGACCTCCTCACCCCTCCAACCTGACTCATGCCCAAATTCTGTTTTCTTTCCTCGCCGCAGCTCTAGGAGCCATGCATTCCTTCTCCAGCGCCTGCCTAGCACAACCTCTCGCCTAAGCCATGGCCATGACCTCCTAACTGGTCTCCTCATCCACTCCTGCCCTTCTGCAGTCCGTTTCTGACACAGCAGCCCACAGCAGCATCTGCCCCTGCAAAGATCAACTGCTACTGGGTGCCAGGTGCTCCTCCAGGCACACCCTGGGGAACAGATCGATGCCTGCCCCTGAGGCGCTTGTATTCCAGCAGGAGAGAGACGGATGATAAGCAATAAAGGTAATAGATCATAAAGTTACCTCGGGTGGTAGACAGTGATATGCACCATGGAAAGAAAAACAGAAGCAGGTAAGGAGTGTCGGGAAGGCAGGGGATGGGGAGAAGGTTGTAGGATTAAGGGATAATAAGGGGAGGCCTCTTTGAGAAGGTGAGACGTGAGCAAAGACTCTAAGGAGGTGAGGGAGTGAGTCACAAGGATTTCTGGAAGAAGAGAATTGCAGGCAGAGGCACAGTCAGTGCCAAGGCTCTGTGGCGGGCGAGTGCCTGCTGTGAGTAAGGACCAACCAGGATTCCAGGGTGTAAAAGAGAAGGATGAATCAGAGAGGTAATGGAGGGCAGTTCCTGCAGCCAGAGCCATGGTGCTCCCGCAGCTGTCACTAACAGAGAGCTGAGAGGAAAACCCTCAGCCCGCTCAACAGGCCCTTTGCACCTTTGCTCTTGGATTCTGTTTCCAGCCCCTTCCCACATCTGGACGTTGCCAGGAGCTGGCCCAGCTCCATCTCCCCCACCCCCTTTGCGTACTCATTCAGAGCTCTATTCAAACAGCACTTCCTCCAAGACACCTTTTCCAAACCAGGTTAGTCCCCCAGCTTCACCCTCTCAAACCATCCTGCCCTCCCCCTACACCACAGGCCTCACCAGTTCACAGCAATCTATCATTAAGTCTATAATTAGTTCATTTGGTTCATCGCATCTGTGACAGGTGTTTACTCTGTGTCAAGCACTGTCCTGGGTGCCAGGGCACCGTGAAGAACAGGACCCACAAGGTCCCTATCCTATGGGAGACAGACCATAAACAGAAAGCAAATAAAGAAGACACCTTCAGATGATACTCTGCACTACACAGAAGATGAAACAGGGCAGTATGGCTGCAAGCAGCTGCGAGGGGCATCTTTAGCCAGGATGGCCAAGGGCGTCTCATTCAAGGAAGGACTTTTGAGCTGAGAAGGCATCAGCTGTATGAGAATGAAGGAAAGAGTGCTCCAAGCAACCAAGGGGCAAGTACACAGGCCCTGAAGTTGGACGGACCTTGAACTATTTGCGGAAGGATGGCCGGCGTGGCTGGAGCCGAATGGGCTGTCTGTCCAGATATAATGACAGTCCCATAAGACGCAAGACCCCTTGTGTTTTCTTTGCAGCTGCATCCACTGTGCTGGCTCCTGGCTGATGCTCATTGCATCTGTTGGATGAAGGAGTAGATATTTCAGTTCTGCCCCTCCTTCAATCCCACTTTCTCTTTGAACTCTGCCCAGCCCACTCCAGACCTCCAAGAACACTTCCTCTCCTAAACCAAAACTTCAGAACCTTCACCTGAGATCCTCGAATGGTCTGCCTGGGGCCAGGCCACCCTTTGAAATGGTAGGAAAACAGCAGCCTTGATGCCTGTGTCCATGTCCGGGAATGCACACATCAGAGTCCCAGAGGATCTGAGACCTGACCCTCAAGAACGGTTATGAAACAGTGATCCAAACCCTTCACTTTGCAGATGTAGAAGCCAAGATCTGGAGGAGTGACTGCATATCCCGGGCTGCCCATCAGGCCACCAGCTGCCAGGCCACACGATCCAACCAATCTGACGGTGAGAAGCCAGCGTGGGCTCTGTCGTTGGCACTCACAGTCTTCACAGCCCCGTGTGAGGTGGTGTGCCTCCGGCCCCTTCTCTGTGGCTGTCCTTGCTTTTATCTGTAATGTATAGTGAGGCCCTCACCTCACATCATATATTCCTTGAGAGCAGGCTGGGCTTGAAGGCTTTTTTCAAATGTTACTTTACCTGATTCTTTTTTTTTTTATCCTCACCTGAGGACATTTTTGCATTTATCTTCAGATAGAGCGGAAGGGAGAGAAGGAGGAAGAGAGAGAGAATCATCGATGTGAGAGAGACACATCGACTGGTTGCCACCCGCACAACCCCAACCAGGGCCGGGGACGAACCGCAACTGAGTTTCGTGCCCTCAGCGGGAACCGAACCCGGGTCTCCCTGGTCCGCGGGCCGACGCTCTAACCGCTGAGCCAAAACGGCCAGAGTGCTTTACCTGATTCTTTACTTCCGTATCTACACAATTCCAATTGAGGGACTCCATGAGCACTGGCTGCTCATTAAGCTCCTTCCTCCCATGCTCAAAGGACCACGGAAGCCGCCACGTGAGGCGTTAACTGGCTTGTGGTCAGGCCTGTGGCCGCATATTCTTAGCAGCCTTTGGCCGCCCATCCTGAGAATTTCAACTCCCCTGTCACCAGGGCTTAGATTCCTCACCACCGGGGCAGAGATATTCTCTCATTCCAAGCAGGCAACTCAGAGTACAGAGGGAAGCAGAGTGTGTTTATTTAAAAAGCCCACAGCCCAGTGTCACACTTAGCCTGTTGCTGCCCACTGCTGCCCCGAGCCTGACTGGCCAGCCAGACTGTTTGGAAAACATGGTCTGGCTTAGCCGAACTGCTCAGCACGGCAGGCGATTTGGCCACAGCATGGCAGTTAGCATGTCTGACCTCTTTCCTCGGCCCTGGGGCAACTCTGAGGCCTGGGAGTCTGGTACATTTGCTGACCTTCCTTTCCAGAATGGTTAAGACGTCCACTGTGGGTCAAACAGCAACTTAAAAAAAGAAGGGTCGTGGGGATCAGAAATCCTCATTTTAGTCCTTTCCTGAAATCAATCCTTGTGTAAATCCTCCTTCTATGAACTGCTTCTCCCACTCTCGAGGGGATGTCATATTTGGCCTGCCAGCCAGCTGTGTGTGCAGTGCTGGGAGTGGGGACAGCGACTGTGAGACGGGACCGTCCACCAGCGCATCATGGGCGGGGAGGGCTCTGTACAGTCAGGAGGGATGCTGTAGTCAGTTACTCGGGTTTGGGGGGGAAGGTTTCTGCATATTCACCATCAGTTCATAATGGTGTTCAGAGACAGACCTAGTCAGACTGCCCAGCAGAGCGCCGGCTCTGGCAATGTGCTGGCTTTGTCAGCCTGTTCTGTCGGGCTGCCACCCCTGCCGCGTCCCTGAGATGCACTGTGTGCCCATCAGAACTGCCAATAATATGGCGCTTGACCTCTCCCTACTCCACACCTTTTCTTCTTTTCTCCCTCACTTTCTCATTTCTCCTGGGGTGGCCGTACCTGCAACTGTGTCTTTCTTTCCTTCACTTCTCTGGCTCTGGGAGTGCAGGGCCACAGCGTGGGGGGAAATGCTGGCTGGGGCGTGGGACAGCTCCCCGGGTTGTGTGTGTGTGTGTGTGTGTGTGTGTGTGTGTGTGTGTGTGTGTAAAAGGGTTAAGGGGGGGCAGAAACGCTGCTTTTCCCCTAACACCACCGTTCCAGCAATCTGCAGCAGGTAAAAGGTTCAATATGAAAACTCCAGGTCTTTGCAGGTGCCACGTGGTAAGGAATGGACTTGGGGTTGTGTGATAAGCACCAGAGAAACTGCTGGGAGAAACCTGCCGAATCCCTGTTGGGCTTTTTGTGACTTTGGGATTTGAGGCCTCGGGGGAATTGTTGAGCTAGGGGCTTAAGAGGACCACGAAGACTCTGAAATCGATTCAATTCTACAAATGCTTATTAAAGAGCCCTCATGTGTAAGTCAGGCACCATAGGAACAAGTGTGCGTGCTCCCTCAGCTTGGGGGCAGTGTCATGTCAGATGGAAGACGGAGGGATTTGCAAGCGGGGTGGAGGCGTGGGGGTGATAAAGGCAGGTGAGGCCAGCCTGGCTTGTCCTCTTCTGGGAGGCTGCCCCACAGTCCACTCAAGGCCAGCTGAGCGAGTGGGAGGATTGGTAGCAAAGACAGGTAAGGTCCCTGCAGCCTGCCGTGTACCTGGCAGTGATGTGTTTGGGGCCGCCGCCCTGGGGAAGGCGGATGTTTGCTGGAGTGAGTCTGGAAGGTTCAGGGCCTGGAATTGGGAGTTTTTTTTTCCACTAAACTCACAATGAGCTGGTAATAAACTAGCCGAGATAGTCATTCTAGCAGCTGGCATGTTTGAGCACATACTACGGTCAGGCACCGTACAATTTTTCATAGTAGATTAAACTTGGCCACAACTTCCTTGCAGCTCCTCACACCAAGCGGGTGTGTTATGGGCTGAATTGTGCCCCCCCCCCCAATCCATACACTGAAGTTCTAACCCCTAGGCTGAAGTCCTACCTCAGAATGCGACTGTATTTGGAGATAGGGTCTTTTAAAGAGGTAATGAAGTTAAAGTGGGGTAATTAGAGTGGACCCGAATCCAATATGACTAGTGTACTTATAACAGGAAGAAATATGGACACAGAGATACACACAGAGGGAAGACCACGTGAGGACACAGCGAGAAGGTGGCCATCTATACGCCAAGGAGAGAGGCCTCAGGAGAAACCACCCCTGTGACCCCTTGATCTCAGACTTTCCGCCTCTAGAACTGTGAAGCAATACATTTCTGTTGTTTAACCACCCAGTCTGTGGTACTTTGTTATGGCAGGGCGGAATCTGTGTCCCCGCCCCTGGAATCCGGGTTGCCCTGGTGACTTGCTCTGATCAACAGAATGTGGCAGAAGGGACACGGTCGAACTTCTGAGGCAGCGACTTCAGAAGCCTTGTAGCTCCTTGCTTCGCCCTCTCAGGCAGCGCTGAAACTGCCAGGTAAGGAAGCCAGTCTCGTGTCCTGAGGGTGCAAGGTGACAGGGAGAAGAGCCGAAGTTCGCCACAGCCAAGAGCTGGCACCAACTGCCACATTGTGCGTGAGGCCATCTTGGGGCTCCCCGGGCTGTCCCCTACCTGACTGCAGCTGCAGCAGTGAACCCAGCCAACGCCAAGCAGCGAGGGAAGAGAAACTATTTGTTGTTCATGCCACGGTTTAGGATGGTTTGTTACACAGAGAAACTGATACACTTCATTGAAACTGCAGAAAGGTTTCCATCCAAAAGTTTTAGAAGTATGTTTTTGTGAATATTGGGCAAAGCCCTCCTTTAAATGGCGAAAACCTTCATCTAGAACTATTTCTCCCCTCAGGGCTTCCCAGCTACCTGGAGCCCCCGCTCTTTCCAATTCTGAGGCACAGCATGGGGTACCTCGCAGGAGGGAAAGGGGGCAGGGCGCACTCTCCCTGAATCATTAAGGGAGAGGACCTCCATTTCTTTATTCGCCCTCTAAGAACAAGCGGCCACCTATACCAGTCAAATCCCCAGATGTCGATTAATCAAACATCTTTCAGATACACAGTGTAGAATCACTATGGAAATAGCTGCCACTTAGAAAGCACCTACTAAGTACAAGGCATATATTTAATGCATTCCCTTATTTTTTTTTTCCTTTATTGATTTTGAGAGAGAGAGGAAGGGAGAGGGAGAGAGAGATAGAAACATCGATTGGTCGCCTCCTGCATACCCCTCACTGGGGATCGGGCCCGCAACCTGGGCATGTGCCCAGACCAGGAATCGAACCAACAACCTCTTGGTGCATGGGTCGACGCTCAACCACTGAGCCACACCGGTTGGGCTGCATTCCCTTATTTAACCCTCATGGAAGTATGGTCAAAACAAGTCGCTAGTCACAATTATTACCCCCTTTTGTAGATGAAGAAACTGAGACTCAGTCAGGTTAAGTAACTCAGTAAGGTTAAGTAACCCTCCTAAGCTCACAAAACTAGTGAGCCTGGACTCCTAAACTAAGGAGAAGAGATTTTTGCCCCAGTGAGGAGAAATGCAAGGAGCTGG
Organism: Tadarida brasiliensis; assembly: GCA_030848825.1. NCBI lineage: Eukaryota > Metazoa > Chordata > Mammalia > Chiroptera > Molossidae > Tadarida > Tadarida brasiliensis. Next base: position 103,675,585 of record CM061280.1, on the reverse strand, counting down.
TCGTATAAAAGTTGGGCCCCGCCTCAGTGGTGGGCCTGGGGCCAGGCCGGTACGTGAGAAGGCAGAACCGTGGGTGGAGCTGCCAGGAAATGCCCCAGGGAGCAGATGAAACCAGCCGGGAGGGAGGGAGGGAGGCGCTAGGAGGCTCGGGGAGGTTCAGGTAGGGGTGGGGGTGGAAGTTCTAACACCGTCCAGACCTGGGGGCAGAAACAGCCGGTCATATAGACCCCACCCCTGGAGCAGGCTGTCCCTCCACAACACCCCCTGGCCACCTCCTGGCTTCTCCATGACTCCACCCTCCTGGCAACTCCCCAGGGCCCCTAAGCTTTCTCTCCCTCCTGCTTATGCAAATCCCTGACCTGTGAGGACCAACCGGATTAAGGGTTGACAGTGAGAGACCCCTGCTGAGTGCTTATTAGCACCCCCTCATTTCATCCTCACGGAGATACTTTGGGGGGGGCACCTACCTCATCACCTCCATTTTCCAGATGGGGAAACTGAGGCACAGAGCGGTGAGAGGACGGACAGCCTGCAGTACGGCCTTGCTGTCACTCCGTGCAGGACTCCTCTCGGCCTCCTCGGTCCTCCGAGACCTGCCCTGCCACGGATTCCTAAGGTGCTCACACATGTACCACTCACCAGGCCTGTGGACCATTTCTCACCCTCAGCATGGCGTCAGGCACATTGAAGGAACCTAATAATGTGAACTCCGGCGGCTAAACTGTTGCATTGCTATGCAGCTCTGAGCCTCATCCCGCCCTGCTTTGAACAATACAGTTGCCCACTGTGAGACTAGTCGGGCAGTGATGGGGGAAGTGAAGGAGCTCCAGAAGGAAAAGCAGGAGGACCGGAGAGAGCAGCTGCCAAACAGCCCTACTACCTTTTTCCAGAGTAAGAGTGAGCAAGAGGGGTAAATGGACCCTTTCCTCAGAGAGAGCTCTCAACCATCCCCTTCCCAAATGACAGCAAATTGTAGCAGACACATAATGGCTCCCCCCTGTGCTGTCCTGCTTTCTCAGGGTGGCCTACTGGGCAAAGCCTACCCACTCTGGCACGGACTGGAGCCCAGCCTTCCTTCTAAGGCCGCCTCATCCGGAAGCAACCCACCCTCCACCTTCCTGCGGGAGCCTGGAAGCTGGCCCGAACGGCCTCCCTTTGACTTTTCCTCAGCTCCCCGACTCTCTCCAGACCTGGGGTGAAAAAAACAAGGTCAGAGAAGGGACCCACTCCTGAACGTGAGGTGGAACAACCATGCCTACAAAAGCCACTCTCTGACCGCCTTCTCCCCAGGTGCCACTCAGTTCACCATCCTAACACGGGTGGGCTTCCCAAGGGCCCCACACCAGGGTGTGTGCCTTGTCTTGGTGACACTGTGCCCTTAGCCTGGTGTTCCCGTTCGGAACCCAGAGAGCTTCCAGTTGAAACCAGGCACATGGCAGGGTTGACAGGGGTGGCAGAAAATCAAGGGATACCTTGTGGACCCAACAATCCGGGAATGAGAAGGTGCCCCACTGCTGCCCTGTACAAACTCCCCAAAGGGACTAGAAATGACTAGAAACTGAGAAGGACTGTCCCTTCACCCCAGGGAAATTCAGCACTTCAGAGACCATCTCACTTCATCCTCAACAACCCCATGAGACACTATGGTGGTTTTATTTTATTTATTTATTTATTTATTTTATCCTCACCCAAGGACATTTTTTCCATTTTTTGTTCAGATAGAGTGGGAGGGAAAGAAAGGGAGAGAGAGAGAGAGAGAGAGAGAGAGAGAGAGAGAGAGAGAGAGAGAGAGAGAGAAACATCGACGTGAAAGGGACACATGGAGTGGCTGCCTCCCGCATGACCCAACCAGGGCCGGGGACAAACTGCAACAGAGTACGTGCCCTTAGCGGGAACCGAACCCGGATCTCTCTGGACCGCAGGCCGACTCTCTAACCGCTGAGCCAAACCGGCCAGGGCACTACGGTGGTTTTAAACATGTCTGCGGGTTATCTGACACTCTCCCTGCCAAGAGGTGGGGTTGATGCCCCCACTCCTAGAAATCTGGGTGGTCTCGGGACAGCTTTGCACGCAACTGAAGTGATCCTGTGAGACATCTAAGCTAAGTCAGAAAGATGTCATGAAGCTTCTTCTTCCTGGCTCTCTTGGGACACCCATTCTGGGAGAATTCAGAAAGAAGTCAACTGTCGTGCTGGAGAGTCACAGGTAAATGTCCCAGCTGGCAGCCCAGCCAAGCTGCCAGACAACAGCCAGCATCGACTGACAGACAGCCACGTGAGTGTGCCACCTTGGACACCCTTCAGACGGCTGCAGCCCCAGGAGAGAACCACTCAGCTGAGCCCTTCTCAGCAATCCTAACCCACAGAATTGTGAATAAGATAAAGCAATTTTTTGTAAGCGCCCAAGTAACTTGCTGGTAAACAACTGACAAATCTGGGGTAATTGGTTGCACCGAAGCAGATCTATGGTGTTTTCGCTTCACAGAAAAGGAAACTGAGGCCCAGAGTAACTTGCCCATGATCACACAGCTGATCAGTAGAAGAGCTGAGACTCATACACCATCTCTCTAAATCCGAAACATTATATTATAGCTCCTTCTCACTGCGCCCCCTGATATCCTAGAAGAGAATATTCTTTTCAGACTCAACTAGTTTCCAAACCTGGCTGTGTGTCAGCGTCAGCTGTGGTGAGTGTTGAAGATAGAGATGGCCAGGCCCTACCCGAGGCCTACTGAGTCAGACTTTGCAGGCGTGTGGCCAGGGCATTCTACACTGACATCCCAAGTGACACTGGGACAGTCAGTGAGTGAACCAGCCAGAGGACTCCGCTGCTCAGCCAGGTCATTATAGACAATTAAAAGGGACCAACAAGCTTTCCTTCAAAATTACCCAGAGTTAGTAAATCACTCATGATATGTGCTCATCTGATTAAATTGAGACGTTCTTGACCCTAACATCTGAGAAGTCTTTTCCAGCCGCACACAGCTGAGAGACAGACCTAATGGTAGTGTATCCGATCGGCAAGTACATCGTGGACAACACTGTGGGCAAGATGTGTTAACACTTTGAGAGGCTCTGTGGTCCCTGCCCTCTAAGAACTTACAATGGAACCGAGGAGATATCACTCATTTCAGAGGAACCCAACGATAAGTTTTGTGGCCATGACAACAAGTACAAAGGGAACAAGTGTGCCTGGAGCTGGGTGTCACGGTGAGCAAGAGGGTCACTCCAGGTGGGGGCCTAGGAGCTGACGCGCCCTCGGAGGGCAGAGCAAGCAGGAGGTCAAGGGTGGGCAGCAGGAAGCATTGGGCTGTCCAGAAACCAGAGTAGGACCAGAACGGGGGGGAGGGGTAGGGGGGCTTTGAAGCTTGATCCAAATTTTTATTTTCTCAGTTTCCAAAAGCTACTGTCATTAAAGATCAAGGACCAAAATTCAGATTTTCTTGAAAAGAAAACCACAGGCTTTAATTTCCCAGGGCATCAGCTAGCCTTTTTCCCATGATGATTTTGTAGGAGACACTTGGGAGAATTTTTAAGGAAGGAAAATACTTTGTTTCTGCCCTTTAAGAGTTTGGAATCTAATGGGGTCCACCAGAATGCCTAGAAGGGAGAAAAGAAAATTCTAAGTGCTGACAAGGAGCACTCTCATGCTTGGCTGTGGGAGTATAAATTGGCATGACCACTTTGGAGAACTTTGACACCATCTATTAAAGCTGAACACAGGCCCAGCCTATGGCCGAGCAATTCAACTCATGGGTATACATACACCCAGCAGGAATGTGTCCATCTCTTCACCAGAAGGCATGTACACAAGTGTTCATAGAGGCAAAATTAATAATTGTCCTAAAGCAAAACTTCCCAAATGCCCATCAACAGTAGAATAGTAGAGAAATAAAATATGGTGTATTCACACAGTCAAACACTATACAGCAGAGAATGAATGAGCCACACGGCACGCAATATGGATGGATCTTATGAGCACAATGTAGAGCAAAAGAAGCCAAACACAAATAGTTCGACTTGTTGATTCCATTTCTTTAAAGTACTAAATCAGGCAACACTAATCAATGCCATTAGAAGTTAGAACAGCAGTTACCTTTGGGGTCATCGTACCAGGAAGGGAGCATGAGTTGATTTCCGGGGTACTGGTGATGTTGTTTCCTGATCTGGGTACGGGTTATATGAGTGTGTTCTTCAAGCCCTACACTTATGATATGCACACTGCTCTGTGCAGCTATTTTGATTCAATAACAAGTAAATCATCATCATCATCATCATCATCATCACCTAATGGGGAAGGAAGGCTAAAAGCACAGAAGGGCCTCTGGGAGACAGTTGTGAAGAGATTTACATTGAGAGTGACAAAGAAAGCCGAGGGAGGTTCAAACATGGATAAGTTCAAGATGGACACAGTGAAATCAAGCCAAGTTGCCAGTGAAATCAGAGACCAAGTTGTAGTTTCAGGAATGCCCGACGCACTCCATAATGGCAGCTGGTCTAAGAGGCGATTACATCCAGCTGGTTCCCCTTCCAGTTCTAGGCTCGGATTAGTTACAGAAGATGGATCACCTTGAACACCTTTGGAGACAGGAGCCAGAATTCCCCCAAATAAGAGATGGTCTGAATCCCCGTGGGGCCCCACCACTAAACATTTGCCCACGCTTCATTCTCTCTGCTTACAAGATGTAAATCTTGATGCTGCCACCTTGAATTTTTACACAGTGGATTCCTTTGATTGGAATCACTCTGAGCAAAGGCAATTAGATTCCATTAGCCATTGGAATCAACTGAACAGCGAGCTTTCCTTCCTAAAGGGAAGGGCCAGGTTCCAGTACTTGGCTGACTGCACAGCCCTGGAGGAATTCATGGAAGGGAGGCCCGATTTGAAACATCATCACTTTCTGAAGAAACACTTAGGGATCCCGCCCATATTACTCAAGGATGGCATGAGAAAGGCAGGGCAAGACTACAGGGAAAGGAGCTGTACGGAAGAACTGGAATCTTCAATCTATGCCCTTATACAACACGTGAAGGTATGTCCTAGACGGCCAGGGACATTAGCTATAGGTCTAGTTGGTAGTACAGTGAAGCCGAGTGATGACACCTCCTGGGTCCTACTCCAGATTTGTGTTACTCCAAGACCTGCTCGGAAGCCAGCAAGGACACTTGCTGGGGCTGGGGTCTCCTGTGGTCTTTCCCACCTGCACCATCCCTGCACGAGAAGCCCAGGCAGGAAGAAAGGGATCCATCATGTTCTTCTCTCTCAGCGGTAGGATGGCCTGTGGTCCATCTTCCCAGGTTTCCGGAGGTTGGTGGCCATGACCCAGAAGTCTCTGGCCCCATAATAAACCACCTCAGGGACGCTAATGTGTAATTATTGCATGGATTTATTTAAATTTAATTCAAAACAGAAGATTCCAGCAAAGGCAGCTATATCATTTGATATATGTATTTGTGTATATAAATGTCATAGCTAGAGATACATAGTTTTGGTTTGAACCATCTGTTTCAGATTGCATTACTGTTCCCAATTCTTCACCTTGCCCTGTATCTATGCCCTTTGCCATATGACTTTGCAATTCATCCTGCTAGAGGTGGAGTGCACCTCCCCATCCCATTGATCTCGGGCCACAGGATGTCTTTTGGCTAATGGAATGTAAACAGAAGTACCCGTGTGAGAGTCCTAAGTCTAGGACTTAAGAGCTACGTTGTTTCCACTCTACCCATGTCCCAGGTAGCCCACTCATCCATGGAGGATGAGCGACCCGTGGAGCAGACTGGACCTAACTCACACTTGGAGTCAAGCCCAGTTGAGCACAGATTAGATCAACTAAGCACGGGTGACCCACAGACACATATGTGAGAAATAAATGCTTATTGATGAAAAATAAATAAATGCTTATTGATGTAACCTACTGAGTTTTGGAGTGGTTTGTTATATAGCATGATTGTGGCAAGTACTGACTGATACGCCACCTAAGCACTTGACTCCCTCAGCCCAAGACTTATAATGCACAATCTACCATCTAAAAGAATATTCCAGCCCTGGCCGGTTTGGCTCAGCGGTTGGAGCTCAGCCTGCGGACCAGAGAGTCCCGGGTTCGGTTCCCGCTAGGGGCACATACCAAAAAAAAAAACAAAAAACAAAAAAAAAGAATATTCCATCTCTCTCTGTCCTCTTGCCCTTCTTCATTCTTCATAGCATGTATCACAACCTGAAATTATATATTTTTTTCACTGATGTATTTAGTCTCTTTCTCTCTCCAGTAAACTGAAGTTTTACGATGGCCAAGATACTGCTTTGTTTCTGGCCACAAATGAATGTCCAAAGCTTTGGTAGGTGCACGTAGTGGGTGTTAGTTAAATACTTCTGTGTGGAATGGATGTATAGAGTACTTTTTTTCTTTAGTTAAAATGTCTCTTATCTAATTTATGTTCTAGTGTGTAGCTCAATGCCACAGTGATAAGCAAAGCTGGGGAAGAAGAAAACATTTTATGGAGAAAAATCTGCAAACAGGAGACCTCCACATGTTGTCCCTGATGAGGGATGAGTTATTCTTCCTCAAGGAGCCATTCATGGTGGTTAGGGCCCTCAGAAACCACAGCTGGCCTCCAGAACTGTGACAAGTCAGCAGGTGGCTTGGCCAGTGCTATCCAGTGTAACCACAACACAGCTACATTTCTGTACCCTGTATCAGGGGCTGTCCTCAACCTTAGGAGGTTGCTCCATGTGTCAGTTCACTGAGGAGAACTTCAAAGGGACTTATGTGATTTCCAAGAGCTGTCAGAACATTTGACTTTCTGGCATCGTGCCAGCATCACACATTAATTAAATTATATGGCAGAAACACCACAATGTCAAGGTCAGATATTACAGCCGTCAAAGCCTAACATTAGGTGCAGAATTTTATAGCACAGCAAAGTATACCTTTAAACAAATTTCTTTATCTTTCCCATGTCCTTTCTTGCCTCTGGCTCTTAAAATATCCACCATTCGACCATTCCTATGTGAATAACATCCCAGGCAACTTTGTCTGGAGGGTCCGTAAGACCCTCTCTGGCTTGTCAGACAGGGGGGACTCCTGGGATTGCACCCACTTGCCCGTGTGACCCTCAACTCCAGCCTGAAACGGGTGTTTGTGAGCCTGGAACTCCCTGAGGAAGAAGGAGGCGTTCTTCCTGATTCTGTCTTGAAAGTAAATGCTAGTTCTTTTTTCGAAGATAGTTCTATCAGCAGGGTGGCAACTAGCTAGGCTAGAAAACGGAAAGAAAAAAAAAAAGACTTTCTCTCTAAATGTCTTTTTAATAAGCATGGCTAGAAACTCTCCATGAGTGTGGAAACTGTCCCCAGGATGCCCCCATCACTTAGATGCCACTCTGTCTCAGCTTGGAGCAGAGCTGAGCTCCTTGGTTCTCTCAGGCGGGGAAGGATTATGAAGCCACATTCCTGGTTTCCTCGGGCCTCTCTCGCAGGGGAAGCCATGAACTCAGGGCCAAATGACTCATGTGCAATCACCAAAAGCAAAGTTGATACCAAATGTATTTAAGTCTCCCCCATACCTATTAAGCACCTCTCATATGTGAGGCACGATTTTCAGTGCTTTATGTCCATCAACTAATTTAATTGTTCCAACATCCTGGAATCTGTTGTATTATTACCCTACGTTTTATAGACAGACAAAGTGAGGTGCCTCGAGTCACTGCCTGAGGCCACACAGCTAGTCAAGTGGCAGAGCCAGGTTTCCAACCTGGGCAGTCTGGCTCCACCCTACCAGCTACCGTGCAGTTTTTGCTATTGAATCCACAACTTCACTGAATGTCTACTGTGAACAAGGCACACTGATAAGGTGCTAGGGCTGGGGGAGGGAGGATGAACATTCAATGTATCTACAAAGTATTCCTAAGTAACATTTTTTATTTTTTAATCCTCACCTGAGGACATTTTTTGCATTTATCTTCAGATAGAGCGGGAGGGAGAGAGGGGGGAAGAGAGAGAGAGAAACATCGATGTGAGAGAGACACGTTGACTGGCTGCCACCCACACGACCCCAACCGGGGCTGGGGACAAACCGCAACCGAGGTACGTGCCCTTAGCGGGAACCGAACCCGGGACTCTCTGGTCGGTGGGCTGACGCTCTAACCGCTGAGCCAAACCGGCCAGGGCCTAAGTAACATTTTAACATAAAGGTAAGTTAATTCAGATCGTTGAAGGAGTTTTGAATTCATTCCAAGGGTAGGCGTGTTGAATAAATATAGCACTTTTGAAAGTTGGCCTTCGTATATGGGTGCTCATTGTACTGTTCTTTCGATCTTTCTGTGGGTTTGGGATTTTTCAAAATAAAATAAAAATCTTTTTTTTAATCCTCACCCGAGGATATGTTTATTGATTTTAGAGAGGAAGGGAGAAGGGGAAAGAGAGAAACATCAACGTGAGAGAGAAACATCGATCGGTTGCCTCCCATGCTCACCCTGACTGGAGATGGAACCTGAAATCTAGGACTGTGCCCTGACCGCAAATCGAACCAGGACCTCTCAGTCCATGGGATGATGCTCAATCCACTGAGCCACACCAGCCGGGTATTTCTTTAATTTTTTTGTACACGCAACCTTTTTGGAGTACCCGCCAGGGCTAAAATTAAAATCTTTTAAAGAATTAGCCCTAATAGACAATCTTGGGGAGAATAAGCCAGAAACTGGGAGCAGTGATTGCCCACAGAGAGGCAAACTGGGTTGACTGAGCAAGCGAGAGGAGAGAGGCTTACTTCTCCTTGGCACACCCTCTGACATCCTTAGAACTGTGTGCCACATGCAGGTGTGACCCATAACATCTGCCGTTAACAGGAGGTCGTCTGGGCGGAACCTCAGCAAAGAAAGCAGAGAACTCCCAGTTCCCAAGTCCCTATTCAGCAGGTCAGGGCTCAGAGTTTGGGGGGACTCTTTGGTTATCCAGCTGTAAGTGGAAAGTGGGCAGAAACACCATCCACCCTTTGGTTTGAAAAATATGTGCCTGAGGAGGAAAAGCAAGGGCGGCTGTTTCTTCTGGCTTTAGTTAGTGTGAGCACAGGGAGGTATTCAGCCATGTGGGGCTTATCTCTTTCCATGAGACTGTAAATTCTCTAAGGAGGGGCCTGGGGTCTCCCCCAGCCACCCCCGACAGCCACAAGCACAGTGCCCAACAGACAAGGGGGCTGGATCGGATGCTTGTTCAATGAATGACTGAGCCATAAAGGGCCATGTGGCCTAATGCTCTCCACCTTATATGTGTGGGTACCTCTTGAGCCCTGGATGTCACACTTATGACACGTTAGCAGTGCTTCCCAGCCTTGACATACACAGAAGGTGATAATATCTTTATGGCACACAATGGTTAACAGTGACCAAGTGTTCACAACTGCCCAGCATGGCTGCTTAAGGCCTGAAGCTATCAGCTAGGAAACTTGGGCCACCCCCAGACCCACCAGGTCACCCTGAGCGGCTGACCAACTGGCAACCCATTCGCTCTTAGGAAGTGCTGGGTTAAGGGACTGCAGAGGCCATTCTGGCTCTGGAACTAGTAACCTAAATGGGAAGGGGACAGGCTGAGAGAGGATGGCTAAGGGGCAGCCAGACTTCCCGAGGCCTGGTCTGGGTGCGAGGGTGTGCCCAGGCCTGGGGGGCCACTCGGGCCTGAGTGGTGGGCTGGAGAGGGCACGCTGCCAGTTCTGGCTGGCCCACAGCCAGGAAGTCTGACTGAACGTGGGCCAGCCCTGTTGGCCCACAGACTCTGTAAGCTGAACTGCTCCGGCACTCCTTGGCCTCTTTGTTTTCACTTCCCCACAGCTCTCCCTTAGTGTTTAGGAATGTGCTTTGAAGGTTCCAGCATGTTTCGCCTCTGCTTAGGGAAACCAAGAGCAGAGGCTGGGCTGAGGCCAGATGGCTGCAGGGAGGGCACCTGTGATCACACTGCGAGCTCCCCAAGGGGCAGGTGGAATCTGGGGGGCACAGAGTGGGGAGCACTGAAGCCAGCCTCTCTTCTCTGCTGGGAGACTCCATTTCCAGTGCTAAACCTTGGAGAGTCTCGGGTTTGTTTTGTTGAGGGAGGCAGTATTCCCTTACCAGCTCCCCCAGAGAGCCTGCATTTGTCCAGGAGCTTTGGGGATAAGCTACACTCTTCTATTTGTCCAGGGCAAGAGAGAGACTGCAGTGAGTGCTCGCGCTAGACAAGCTGCCTCCTCGATTTGCATTAGACTCATTTTCCTGGCCAGCCTTGGGAAACAGTCAAGCCCTCCAAGGAAGGCCGCGTGAAGGGCCCTGGCCCAGATGGCCTCTCGCACCTCCACCCCTGGGAGAACAGTCTTACATCCAGGCTGCCCTCTGGTAAACCTCACAGTGGTCTGCGTTAAAAGGCTAAAACCCTGCAAGCGGTTGGCTTCCTTCCCTTCTCCAGTCCCCTTACCCACCGTGCTTCATGACCTTTGTTACTAGGCACAGAAGGACTAAGTCTCCCCTTCTCAGTCCTTTGAGGGCCCATAGCACTGTGGCCTCATATGCCCAGCACAGTGCTTTGCACACAGCAAGTGCTTAATAAATGCTCGATGACTAAAATACCGGGCCTCTTCAGTGACCAAGAGCACCCTGGATCTTTCTCCAACCAGAACTTGCTTACCTCCTCTGATTCATTACCCAAAGCAGGGAGCTCTGGATTCCGGTCTTACTTTTGCCACAATGTATCACCTTGAGCTCCGTGTTCTCACCCTCTGTAGCAATTTCCTTAGCTGGGTTAAATGGGGGGTTCAATTAAAGCCCTGACAGCCTTTCTATGAGATCTCCACACACTCCTGTTTGCCGGCTGTCGCTTTATACTCAGGTCAGGCCATTTCGATCCCACCCAGGCCCAGGTCTCAGTGAGGTCCCTGACCTTCAGCAGAGTATTCTCCCCCTGCTTTTCCACGGTCTGTTTAGCTTCACAACACACACCTGGTCCTTGGGCTCCTGACGCATCCGCTCCTTTCTGTCCTCACAGCCATTTATACAGCTCCAGCTCCTGCGTGTGACGGGGCCGTGGCACATGAGCAATAACTCCAATGCCACAAGGGCACCCGAGTCATTTTTCTGCAGCCAGCATTGTCTGTTCAGAGCTCCAGTAGACCTCCCTCCTGCTTGGTGGTGACACAGGCCCTGTTTAGTTAAGTGTGGGCTATGGATTTTTTTTTTTCCCTCCTAATTTCCATTTCTCCTTGATTTCAGCATGGGAGTTAATGTGCACTCCGGGGCTCTGCTGAGGGTAAACAGAAAGTGCCATCAGAGGGATCCCTTCTTCCTCTCTCTCAGAAGAGTCACTTTCTCTGCCCAAGTAATGACCGCCTTTTCCTCCCAGCTGCCTCTCAGCCTCCGTATATTTAGTGCACGTTGCCCTGGATAGAGTTTAATTAGGCACCAATGCACCCAGGGGCAAGAAGCAAGGACCCCTCTCGGGTTGAGCAAATGGGGCCCAGCCCTGGCGCAGGAGCTTGCAGCCAGCCTCCCCTGGCTGGTAAGTGATGGGCTGCCAGCAGGTAGAGGAGGTTGTCCATTCTCAGCTAATGATCGCCTTAGGCGCCAAGTGATGGAAAATCCAGGCGGGCTGGGGAGCTGCAGGGCGCAACCAGGGACAATTGTATGGACCAGTTTAACATGGCTGGGGGAGGGTTGGCAGAAGGAATGCTGTGTGTGTGTGTGTGTGTGTGTGTGTGTGTGTGTGTGTGTTTCCTGGTCTCTTTTCTTTCCCCTCCCCGCTGCCTTTCCCTCATTCTTGCTCTCGCTTTCGGTTTTCTCTTCTGTTTCTAGCCCACGCAAGTTGAAATTAGAAAGGTCTTTGCATTCATTTATTTGTTTTAATAAAGACAGCATTTTTAAGCAGCATATTTGCAGCAATTGAGTGTTAAACTAAACACCAAGCCAACTAAATGTGTTAGGGGGAAATGAAAAGTCAGTTTACAAGAAACATATAATTAACACGTTCTTTGACTTTCCCTAAGCCTTTGTCTGGCTTAGGACAAGACAGAGGAACCATAATCAACTTTAATAAAATGAAAGACGGTATGGAGGCAAAAGGGGAGCAAAAAAGTTTGCAATGGGAAACAATCCTCAAGAGGGGATTCTTAAGTTATAATAAATATGTTAGAAAATGAATCTTTTGTTGCCTTATTTTTAGTCAACAGCCATTTTCTCCTTCAAACTACAAAGGCTCCAGAAGGCTCTAGTTTGTCCTGTACCTGTTAAAACGACAGAAGCTGAGACCTGGAGGGGGGGAGGGGGAGGGGAGGGGAGGGGGAGGGTGGTACAAGGACCAGCAGGAGATGCATGGGAGTTTCCGGAGGCTGATCTACCCAGGCTAATGGAAATTACTATTGCACAACACCGGAGTCTTCACGTGGCCTGACTTCCAATAAACTGTTCCCCCTCCTCACCCCTTGGAGAAAGTGAAATAAGACATTAGACTTTCAATAATCTCATATGGTGATGATCAATCAAAACCCAGAGGAGAAGGCCAATTTATAGAAATTGTATCTGCTTCACTGGGCGGCTGGAACCAGGGAACTGAAAAGAACACCGTGCTCACCTTTGATGTGTGAAGTTGCCTAAAAAACCAACAAATGCCAAAAAGCATTGCCTGTACACATGGGGGTTTTTCAAAGGGAGGGGGTCTCCCCAGAGGCCTGTGTCAGGCGGAGCAGTGTAAGGACCTGCCTGCCCAAAGGCACACACACATGTTTAGGCCACATCAAAACTATTTATTTTTATTATCCTTCGGATATTTTAAGTTGGCCTTTCCATCTTTCTTGTTTGTTTTATCACCAATTAAGTTTATTTACTGAATTAACTTTTAATGGATCCTCTACTTTGTTCTTCAGAGTTGGCTTCTAGGACTTCAGCCTTTTTAGCCAGGACCCCTCTTGCCTTTGTGACCAGCTCAAACACCCCCCCCCCCATCCCATTCCTGGAGGTGAAGGGCTCAGCCTCTGTTAACTCTTTGCCTGCTGGTGTCTTTTCTCTGTAGCTACTAATCACCTCCTTTTGATCATTGCCAAGTTCTCAGGTTGAAGGAAGGAGAAAGGACCTCTTGACCATTCTGGCTGGCTTTCCATATGAGCCTGAAAATGTCGACAAATTTGAAACATCTGCCGGGTTGCTTTGGTCTGATTGCTAAAATATGCCGACCTCAAGCCCCCTCCCCCCCGCCCCTTTTAATCTGTTTCATATTCACAAATTAAGCATTTAGTCTGGGTAATAAATCAGAGCGGTTTACGAGACTCACACGAGACAAACAAGCGAGTAGGGCTCAGCACAAGCCCCTGGAAGCGGAGTGCGCGGAGCTGCCAGGAGTCTGGAGCTCCACGCGCTCCAACGCGGACAGCCGCCCTGGCGCGCCCTGACACGCCGCGGGCACCCACACTTTGGCCAGTCCCCGAGCGGGTGGAGCGGAGAGGTGCAGGGGAGCAGCCCCGGCCTAGACCCACACCCCCTCCAACCTTGTGTGCGAACCCGCGGCGCCCGGCCCGCCCCAGCTCTGGGCAACTCGTCCCCGCCCCGCCAGGGAGGGGCCGCTGGCAAAGGCGACAGCCTCACCCGGCACACACCCAGTGGTGGGCCCATTAAGCCTCTCCCAGCCAAGAAGGCTGGATCCCCCTCCCCCACCTCTTCCATCCGGCTGGGCACGGCCTTAAAGATCCCAGGCCCACACTGGCCAGAGAAGCAAATGATTCCCCTCCACATCCACGTGTGACCTCCACTAAGCCTGGGCACTGCCCCCCCCCCCCCCCATCTCTCCGAGTTGCCTCCTCTCAGGTCTCAGTCCCAGCAGCCACAAAGCTACTTTCAGATTCGGGATGGGGGGAGGGCTCTCCTTCAGAGTGGATCGAGGCTTAAGAAAGAGGCATGGGAAGGGGAGAAAAGGCACAAATAGGGCCAAGGTCCCCCCCCCCGCCCGCTGCAAAAAACCCCGGCCCAGGCTTCAACGACCACCCAAACTCGGGAGGCTTCAACCTGCGCGTCTCCCACCCTCCCCTGTGCGAGAAGCGGACCTGGACCTGAGGTCTCGGGCCAGTCCCAGCCTAGGACCTTGGGAGAACCCGAAGGGGAGAGTGGCTCCAGGTCGCCTCCTCCGGGTCTCCGTCGTCCTGCCATGCTCAAGTTCCCTATCGACTGGCGTTCTCGATGCTATAGTGGGACTGGGTGGCGGAGGCGGAGGGCGGGAAATCGGGAAGACAGAACGTGCAGCCACCCGGGACCCGGGGTGTGGGGGTGGGCGGCACAGGAGCAATTCCCCCACCTCGAAACACAGTGCACATATTGCCCTTCCTCTCTTCTCCTAGCACACATTCCGACTGCGAAAGCCATTACCGCCGGCGCGCGAGAGACTTTTTAAATATTTACAGCCCGCTCTCCGCACGGTAGCCTGATCCATCTTGTGGGCGCGGAGGCGGGGCGCGGGGCTCCGCTCCCGGGGAGGTGAGGAACCGGGGAGGGGGGCGCCAGCGGCCTCCCCCCGCCGCCCCGGGTCCTCCCGGAGCTCCCCACCTTGTCCTCTCCAGGTGGGGAGAGGGCGGGAGACTGCGCGCAGCGCGCCGGGGGCCCTGCTGGGGCCTGAGCATGCGGGTGGGGGGGGGGTGCGTCCGGGAGGAGGGAGGGCCGGGAGGCTGATTTAAAGGTTCTCACCGGGAAGCGAGCGAGGCACAGACCTGAGAGCCGCCGCGCGGTGAAATCCGAGGAGCTCTCTTGGCGAGGAGGGGCTGTCAGAGGCCATTTATCTCTCGCCAGAGTGGAGGCTCGGCTCCCACACCGCCCGCGAGTAACAATGGCAGCGATCAGCAGCTCTGCACGCGCTCCAGTGCATGAATGGATTGCGGAAGATGCCTGCGCTCCTCTCGGCTCCGGCGGCTCTCCGAGCGCCCCCTCCCCGCCCGCCGCCCCCGCCCCCCCTTCGTCGTCGCCTGCCCGAGTGCGCGCCTTGGGGTTCTTGAGTCCGCTCCGCCGCGCGGTCACTCTCACCCCGACCCCTGCCGCTGTTACCAGGGCCTTGGCACCTTGCCACCGAGTGTCATTAGGGGCTGAAACTTGACACAAGCCTTCCCGACGCAGACACCCCCGCCAGCCCCCTCCCTCCTTTGCTTCCCTCTTGGCAAGTTTACTTTCAAGGAGTTGCAAGGTTTCGCCTCAAACACCGGCCTGTGCAGGCTCAGAGCGAGGGGGCAGGCTCGGAAGGGTGTCTCCACCTGCCCTGCGGCCTACGGTGCTCCGAGGCCTCTGGCTGGCCCCCAGCCGAGCACCTGAGGCTGGCGCCCCCTGCTAACCCTTTGTAAGAGCTCATCCACCGAGAGTCCCTGCGATGGGCACAGGCACACGCAGTCGGGAACCCCCACCCAGACCCACACGTCTGGCCAACTTTCGGGTGAGTGGCAGAACCGGGTACTCAAATTCTTCTGGGCGGCTTACAGTCCGGAGAACTGAGTTCACAGAACGCCACAGACAGCACGAGGTCGGCGGCATAAGTGTTTCCCCTCAACTATGCAAAGTAGGTCTCCTAAAAGCCCCCCTCCTGATGCTGCCTAGGGCTGGGAGCAACGAGGAACGCAGCGAGGGATGCTCGGAGCTCTCCTGGGTTTGCTTTGCTGGAGCTAAACCAGAACCGGAGGGATATTTCAGCCCCGATGCGTCAGCCTGGGGCGGAGAGGGGGGATGAAGAGGTGGCACTCGCAGCAATCCTAAGGCAGTGCCAAGTTTCCTGAGAGAGGAGGTCGAGCGGAGTCCGGGTGGAGGGAAGGCGGTCACACGTGCGCAAAGAGCGCGGCAGCGTAAAAACGGAGACGCACTCGTTGAGGTAGAGCACGACCCACCGACCCAGGAGACTGGCGAGGGCAGACTCTCGAGAAGCTGGCAGCGAGACAAAGCGGGAGGAGAGAGCCAGGGAGGCTCCGCCGCAGACCCGGAAACACAGGCAGCAGCAGACGCCTGGGCCCCGACGCGGAGGCGTGTGCAGCCAGGCCCTGCCTGGCATACCCAGGTTCGCACGCCCAGGGACGACTTGGACTCCCAGCGGGGCCTACTACCACAGCTGGTCTCTGTTGGGCCTGGGTCGGCTTGGCGAGTCAGCTTGGGCCTTTCCAGCAGATGGCGGGGTCCCCGGGGTGATCTTAACTGATAGGGACCCCTCTGGTCTCCGCCCCTCCCAGAACCTCGGACAAAGGTAGTGGGGTTAGAAGAGCACGGCCTTTGGAGAGCTCGAGTCTCCGACCTGGGGGGACCTAAGGCAACTGTCTATCTGACTTGAAGGCGCTGGAGAACTGCCACCCTCCACCGAATTAACATTGGGGCTTCACAATCTCGAGACCCTTATGGCACAGCCCACGCCCTGACTTTACAACAATCGGGAATCCAGACTGGACTTCCCGCAACGAGGAACAATGTAATGAGAGAAGAGGCCCCTAGCCTCAGGTTCTCCGCTGCTCACCCCACCGCCCGCACATTGGTTCCAGCAGGCCCCCCACTCACTGCCCACCCTCCACCTCCAGTCCCTGGCAGCCGCAGTGGAGCGCGCCTCTCCTCGAAAGAAGACGAGCGCTTTCCCTTGGCTGTTGCCTTTGCGCACACTCGCTGCACCCCCCACCCCACCCCCACACTCCTCCCCCTTCCTGTCTCCCTGCTGGGCGTCCTCAAAACCTGACTGCCTAGCCTCAGCGCAGAGTCCCGGCAGAGTGGAGATCCTGGGAGATCAAGCGAAGGTGACCAAGGGAGAGGAGAGGGCCCATGATTAAGGAGGGAGCTCATGCTTGAGAGAGAAAGAGGCCAGCCGGAGACACAGCCTGCCGGAGAGGGGGAGTATAAAGGGAAAGCCAACACTAATCTCTCAGCCTGCCTACGTGGGACCTGATAGTTTACAAAAGCCTTTTCCGTGAATATTATCTCATTTGCACCAGCCTCACAACCGGGCTCTGAGGGAGGTAGGGCAGATAGCATTACCCCCATTGGCAGAGGAGGGAAATGGGGCCCAGAGTGTTTGAGAGACATCTGTACCAAGGTGGTAGAGCTAAGAGTGGTGGAGGGCCCGAGGCCTGGGCTTTCCTGTCCCCAAGTTCACTTTCCTGTTCAATAGCTGCGTGTGTGTGTGTGTGTGTGTGTGTGATCTGTGTGGAGGGGAAGGGGATGGCCAGACAGGAATGAACAGTCCAGTTAGGGAAGTCCAGGAAGGAAGGACACAGTCCCACACCTCTTCCTCTACCCAGGTCTCACACAACAGCCCCCACTCTTTCCATAGCAGCCTGGAGTACTGCACTGTCTGCCCAGGGGTGAATTATCTGTGCCTGGCTGTGCCTTCTGCAGTAGCCATTCCAGAGGTCTTGTATCCAGCGCCCCCCCCCCACACACACACACCCCACCCCTGCTTGTGTGCTCAGCTCTCCTCTCAGCCTATCATCCCCGCCCCCAGCCTAGGTTGCAGGATGCCTTGCGTCCAACTGTGGTTTCCGGGCAATAAAACAACTATTAAAGTCTCAGGCACGGCTGGTGATTTGCATCACATCCTCTCGTGCATGGATTCAATGTTTAATACACAATATTGAATAGGATATTAAAAATCAATAGCTAAGGACCCCTGGGGAGGTGGCACAGTGCGATCCTGCTTCAGGAACACAACCAGCTCCTCTAAAAAGACAGGGACCGCAAGTTCAGCCAAGCTGAGCCCAGCACCAGGGGAAGTGAAGAGTAGTGGATGCCTCTCAGCTTCCTGATGTGCTTAACTGCACCATTCTCCTAAGCCCAGCTAAAGAGAGGCAAAAAGAATGCTACGTCCCCAGGCTTTACGTGTGTGTGGTGGGGGTACGTAGGGTTTGTTTCTGAGCAAGCTACCAGGTGGATGGAACTGCTTTTTTGTTGCTGTTTGCACTTTGGTTTGGTTCAGGTCGGAGTCCTGCAGGTGAGCACTCAATTCTTCCCATGATGGCTCCTTTTCCAGACATCCGAGACCATAGGCCCCATGGGGAGTTCTTGGCATAAGCTTTTAGGGAGATGGAGCAGGAATTCCAATGGCTCAGAATATTCTTTGCACAGTAAATTAAATGTGAATGCCTGATACCAGGCTCAGAGTTGCAGGATCTTCTGAGGCACCACCAGCCTTCAAGACAGAAACCCTCAGGCCATGTGACCTGCCCAAGGGCCTGGTGATGGCTGGGTGCTGACAGAGGGAAGGGGACAATGATTTCGAGAAGGAGGCTGGGACATCGAAGCACTCCTGCTCCAGAATGAGAATCCAGATTGTCTGTTAAAAAGCCGGAAGAGCAAGCTCCTGGGACGCAATAATCTTTTCAGGCCTGAAGAGGAACACAAATTACTCTTTATCAAAACATAGAAATACACTTTACCCTACACAGAAACCAGGTTCTCACAGACTGATCGGGTAGGGGTGAAGGAGAATAAACATCTTTGAGAAAATTCATTTTTTTCCACTACAGAAAGAGAAGAGAAACTAACAATGGGAGACACATTTAGGTTATCTGATTGGAAAGGGCTGAGGGCTTTTAGATGCTAAAGAACTAGGTGAACTTGACCAATGGAAGTGCCATTCTAGACACCAAGTTAGAATATTAATTTTAAAAAGTCCCTTTTTATTACAGCTTAACTCAAATATGGATTGAGTTGGAAATCTTGCTCTGTTTATGAATATACTGAAAAGACACCTCAGGAAAACCCCAACGTGACAATTTGGGTAAAACAAGGAAAGGAAAATGGTGTTGGAAATGACAGTTAATGAGCCAGTGGTCTTACCTCTTGGTTCTCTAACAGTTGTCAGAGAACCATCAAAGGGAGGAACCATCACAGGAAAAGCTGACTACAGATCCCCTCGGCGGTTTGCAGCCCCAGCCCTCAGAGAGTAAGCCTGTGTGTATTTATGCGTTTCCCGGGCTGCAGTGCAGCCACTTTTACATCAGGCTCTGGGCCTATGAAACCCACCAGCAAAAGTTCTCCTCAGAGGAAAAGACATTCTAAGGTGGATGTTGGATACAGAGCAACTGCACCAGCCATTAGCAATGTATTCTTGAGTCCTTCAGCACTACCAGACTACCTTACTTCTTCCCACCTTGGCCATGGGTCAGGCTCTGGGCCTCCTATGGACCCATGCAGCTCTGACAGTTTACACCTAGCCAGGACATGTGGCTAGGGTATGAAGACAGCTGGCCAAGGAAGAAGGGAATCTCAGCTGGGGGGACCCAAGGCTCAGGAGGGCTTGGGGTATAAGCTTAAAGCTGACCCAGCTTAGGGGAGGTGCACCTCCAGAACCCACTAAGGCTGACACATTCCCCCCTGGATCCACCTGGTACTTCAAACCTAGAGGGGAAGTGGCCTTGTCCTATTTGGGTGGGCTAGGCCCAAGGTGTAGGAGCACGCTTCTGCTTGAAGGACATATACATTAAGTCCCAAATGCAGAGTGGGACTGGGGGCAGAGCAGGAGAAGAGGTATCTTTGTGCCCTCCACCACCCCACCCTTCTATAACGTTTTCCTGGAGCGAACTGAAGTTGCTGGTGGAGTTATTCTTGAAGCCTCTCTGGGACTGTCACTACCTCCTGGTGCAAGACAGCGAGGAAGGTGGCTTTCTGCCAAGAGGATCCCCTGGATAGTATTCACACTGGATAGTATTCACCAAACAACGAGCCTCAGATTCTGGCGCAAAACCTCACAGTTCCGATAAAACTCTACCTCCGGTCCCACGCCACCCAGAACTGCTGGGGTGAACACGGAGCCTGAGGCCAGGGTCAGCAGAGATGGTCCCCACCACCAACAAGTTGCCAGCCCAGATAACAGCTGTGGGAGGGGGAGGGGAGCCACAGGCAGCCACGACTGAACGGTTGCGATCTAGAAAATTCAACAAGAGGCCGCCGCACTGGCGGCGGCGGCTCCAATTAGCTGAGCCAACTGGGAAGGTAGAGAGCGAGGTGGCTGCCCCGCCGATCGTGCCCCGGGCGAGCAGGCGGGCGGCCGCGCGGGGCCTCGGAGCTGCCCGGGCGGCCCTGGCCCGGCCCCTCCCGCGGGCTCTCGGAGCGCGCCTGGTGTTTACACACTGTCCTTCCGACACGGGATCAAGTTTCAGGCCGCGCCGGAGGCGCCGGGGGCCGGCCACAGGCCCGGGAGAGGGGAAGAGCTGGAGCGGGATCTAAGGCAGCGTTGCGCGGACACGAAGGCCCGGCGCGCGTGGGCACAGCTAGTGCAGCGGGTTCCCCAGGGGTAGGGTGAGAGGAAAGCCATCAGGCAGGGTGAGCAGGGTCAGGTGGGGCTGCGGGGCGCGAACCCGAGGGCGTAGCGTCTTCGAGTCTCAAGGATAAGAGTGCTTTTGCTCACTCCGGCCAGAGAACTTACCCCTGGGAGAGGAAGGACTGCTCAGAGCGCCCCTTGTGAGCTCTGCCACCCTCCCCCCAGTGTGCCTTTGATATACTACCCGATCCAGGCCATTGTTGGGGAGGGAGGGAGGGACGATCTGTGGGGCAGAGGAGGAACGCGCGGTAGGAGACCTCGAGTTTCCCAGCTCGCCCTGGCCCCAGGGCTGCGGAGGCCTCGGGCCGAGTGCCGGAGGGCTCACCACTGCGCGCCTCCTCCGAGCTGGTAGCGCACGGGTGCCTCTCGCCGTCAGGCGTTGGCGGGTGAGCTCCCAGCAGCACAGGCACACTGTAAACAGCTGCGTGCGCGCCCTCCCTGCCCGGGCTGAGAACCTCACCCAAACACCATGTCGCCTTCTCTCCGGCTCCCGGCCGAGGCTGGGGGGTGGGCAGGGGCCAAGGCTTTTGTAGCTGAGTCTGGGGAAAGAGAGCCCCCCCACCCCCAGGCCACCGGGGCCCGGGAGCCGGCGTTCTGAACCTGCAGGGGTGCGGGGTGCTGTGGGAGGGGAAGGAGCCAGCGCCTGCCCCCTCCCCACTGAATGTCTGCTTTGTTCCGGAAAACAAGGGAAGCATTAGGCTGCTGCCCCCGGGGAAACACAAAACTTCTTTTTGAATCTCGGGAAGGGCGGTTGACTGCGCTACGGGGCTCCCGAGACAGATCGAGGAGGGGAAAAGCTGAGAGGGCGAGCGAAGACAGGGAGACTCCGGAGAGGGGACGACGGACAGAATGTGTGTGTGGGGGGGAGGGGGGGCGGGCGCTCAGGGTGACCGGGCGGCAGACCCGGGAACCCGACTCGGCGCGAAGGTGGCGTGCGAGTTCCAGCGAGCAGCCGGCCCGGCCAAGTGGCGCCGGCCCAACCAAGCGGCCGTGCCAGCTTCCTGCCCTGCCCAGGACCGCGGAGCAGTCGGGGACGCCGCCGCAGGCTGGCCCTGAATCTCAGGACAGCGGGGGTGGGGTGGGGGTACGAAGCCACAAGTAAACCCCGACTAGAACTTTCTGCACCTCACCCCCACCAATCCCCAGAGTGGACCCAGACCCCGGGCCTGTGGGTCGTCTGCTCGGGGCTTCCAACCTTGAAAAGAGGGGGCAAGGGCCCAGGCACCCCGCGCGGAAGGTGGGGGGCAATCTTAAGTGTTTTTGGTCTCATTTGATGACCGCTAATCCGATCGGCTCCCAAGCCGGCTATGCTGTTCCGAGGGGGCGTCAGTTCTATCCTGGAGGGTAGGAGTAGAGAAGGGGGCGAGCGAAAGCAAACCTGGAGCTCGCTCGCTCTCCAGCCCCCCGTCCTCCCCCCGACTGCCACCCTTCACTCGCCCTTCTCGCACCTAAGAGGAGGGCATCCAGGCTCTGCCCCACCCCTGCGGGGCGCTCCCCTCGGCCTAGGAAGCTCTGACCGAGAGCGAGGGTTTTTCCCCTTTCCCCTGGGCTCGCTGTGTTTCTAACTTCCTCCAAACCTCCCTCCTCGCTCGGAAAAGCCCGGAGGAGAGGAGCCGAGAGGAAGCACGCCGCTAGTGTGCGAAATGAAGACCATGTGTGGGGACGGCGGCATCAGAGTGCAGCCGCCGGGGATGGGGGGGTGTCGAAGGCCCCCGCGCGGCCCGAGGCTCGGGGCGGCAGCAGCCAGCGCCTCTGCTCGGCGTTGGGGACGCAGAGCCGCAGCGAGAAGCGGCTGGGCTGGCCTCGTGGCTGGCGGCAGGGCGGGGGATGCGGGGGCTGCCACGCCGTGGGGGGTGGGGGGCGGGGACGCAGCCCAGGCTTCCTGGGCCGCAGCTGCGACCGAGGGCGCAAGAGCAGATCGTGCTCGGCGGCGGCGACGGTGGCGGCTCGGGCCCGCCGCGCTCGCAAGCTGAGAATCAACAAAGGGAGGCGGCGGGCGAGCGGGGGAGGGGCACCGCCAAGCGTTCTCTGGCTGCCGTAGAATAATAAAAAATAATTAATAATGATAATAAGAGAAAAATCCCCGGGCTTTCATGGCTCTGGGTTTCCGTGTGGCTGCAGCGGGAAGCGCACTGTCCTTGAGGCGGACTCTCTCGCCTGTTCTGTCCACCCCTCCCCCTCCCTCGCCCCCTCCCCTCCCCAAGAACCGGGAAGAGAAAGGTCTGCAGCTGACAAATATTATCCATTCTCCCCATCGATCGCGGAGTGTACAGATGTGAGCGCTTGATGTACCCGCGGAGCCGCGGATCCTCCCTGCTCGCTCGCTCGCTCTCGCCCAGGCTCCGCTCGCCACCCCCCTCCTCCCCCTTTGTTCTCCTCCCCTTTCCCTCTCTTTAAATAGATTTCAGGGCGCTGCCTGTTGGAGAGCAGCTGGCGATCTCTCCCGAGAGAGGGAGCGAGCGCAGCCCGAGGTGCCCTGTCACCAGCCTCCCCTCCCCCACCTCGCCTTCCCCGTGCAGACCCACCCCCCACCTTTCTCCAGTTTCCAAAACAGAAAACACCCGGAACACCCACGTCCACTGCACCGCGAGTCTCTCGGAGCCTTTGGAGCCCTCATGCTGTTCCCTGTGTCGGTGTCAGTCTGTGTGGAGTAGGGAGGGGGTTGGGGATGTGCCGGAAGAGCTGAGGGTCGGGATCTGTCCCCGGCAGCAACAGGGACGCAGCCCTGGTCACGCAGAGAGGGGACAGTTTACCCATTAGGGAAAGTCGGCGGAGGCAGCCCTTTATTCCTCTTTTGCAGATGGCAGATTAAGCCGGCAGCGTCCGGCCTCAAAGGGGCCAGCCGCTCGGCGAAGGGTTAACCCGTCGGCCAGTGATCACCGGCACACACACACACACACACACACACACACACACACACGCGAACGCGCGCGCGCGCTCGGCGCGCCCTCCCAGTCGGCCCGAGCGCCCGCCACAGCCCGCAGTGCGCCCAGAGCTGAAGGGGGGGTTCGAGGGGGGAGGGGCGGGGCGGGCTTAACCAGGCCGCTCGACTGAGCCGAGGCCACCTCGCCGTCTGTCACTTAAATGATTGTCCTCCGCTCCGCTCGGTGCGGTCAGTAAGGGCTGTTAACAGGCAGTTGCAATCAGTTTCCGAAAGGTCAGCCAAGGTCCTCCGGCTCTCGCAGACGGAAGGCATTACGAAACCGCTTTTGTATCTGCAGGCACTTTAGAAAAAGAGGCGAGGAGGGGTGCACCGCAGCGCCGCGGTGCTGCGAGCCCCGGGAGAGGGGCGGGGGGCCGCGGAGCGGGGGAGCTCGCCACCCCACCCCTGGCGGCGGGGAAACCACCCGGCGAGTGACCCAGGCCCTCCCGGTTTCGATGGGGAAGCAGGAAGGAAGACGGGGGGCAGGCGGCAAGGGAAGGAGGAATGGGAGGAAGTGGGAGAGGCGTCCTGGCTCCCCTCCTCGCCCGGCCTACGGCCCACAATAGGACCAGGACAGGGGCAGGCGGCCTTGGGTGCGGCAAGACCCCACTCGGACTCTCAGGTCCTCCTAACGCTGGGAAGTGGGCAAGGGGTGGTTGGGGGAAAGGGAGAGACCCTCGCAAAGCAAGCGAGTCCCCGCGCGGTGTCTGAAGACGCTGCTGCTACCGCCGCTAGAAGTCGTCCATCAGCAACCAGTCCAACCTGCCAGTGATAATGTGCGATCAACACCAAATCACCCCCGCCAGGCGCGATCCATCATCGCTGCGCGCCGCGGGCCCGTGTGAGGCTGACGGGGGGCTGGGGGCGGGGGGCCGCGGAGCAGGAGGCGGTCGCCTAGCGCACTAGGACTCTTGGCGTACCTCGCTGCCCCTCCCGGAGGCCTGCACTCCGGCGTTCGTAACTCTCCAAGTTCCCCAGCCGCCGAAAGCAGACCTGGTGGCTCCGAGTTCCCGACGCAGGTCACTTAGGAGCCCGCGCGTCCTCAGCGCCCCGCGCCCTACTAACCGGGTCACACCCTACAAAGCCGTCCCTTCTTAGGAGCTACTCTGCCTGTCCCTTCCCCCTCCTTCGAGAAAGCCTGGCTGGCGGGAAATTAATATTTAATATCGTGAAATTGATTAAAGGGCTGGAAGCCGACGACGGGGTGGGGGGAAGGGTAGGGGCGTAATTAAAGATCTGAGAGTCGTAGCCGCTCCACGTCTGCCCCAGCCGCACGCGGCCTTTGTGAGGCCAAGGCGAGGTCTCGTGGGGTTGAGCCCTGCGCTCCCAGGGCGGTGGCCCGAAGGCGGAGGTCAGGGGTGGCAAGGCGGGGGCGGTCTGTTCCGAGGTGGCACGTAACCTTATCGCACCTAGGGCTATGCGGAGAGCCGCGCCTCCCTTGCCGGCCTGTACCATGGAATCATCTCGGTCCCAGGGGCCAGAGGGTCGGGTGCTGAAACTCCTCGCTGCTAGTTCGGCATGGAAGCGCCTTCCCTGCCCCGGGGACCCTTAAGGGCGCATCCCCTCTGCGACTCCAAGGTCCCCAGCAAAGCTTTCAATTGCCCTCCCCCCAACCCATGACCCGGGTCTTCCAGGCCTCCCACGCAGCCCTTCCGAGTCAGGTCCACCAGCCCTGTAACTGGGGTATCCTGAGGCTGAGAATGCCCGGAGCTCCCGCTGGTTCTTTCTCGTCCAGGCCCCACCCCGGGCCTCTCACGCTCCGGGCAGCTTAACTCGTTCAGCTGCACTGCAGATGGGGCCTGCCGCTCGAGGCAGCGGTCTCCTGGGAGTCGTCACCGAACCAGCTCGGCGGCCGCCTGTCGTACCGTTTATGATTACTGCGCCTCCCGGGAGGGGTATGGGGCTGCACAGGGCTGGAGGTGGGTGCGCTTGGGCCACTCGAACTGGGCTCAAGGTCAGCGGTAACCCGTTGGCGATGGCTACGTTCAGAAATCAGATGGCTGGCTCCCAAGGGCTTATTTGAACTTTTTCTCGTATACGATATATTTTTTGGTGAATCAGTCTGTTTGAAAAGTACCAACAAGTGTGCAGAGGGGAGAAAACACATAAGCACAACAAGCAACATTTTTGGCCCTAATCAGAGGCGAGGAGGGCCCGCCAGGCTCCAGAATCGCTAGAGGGAAGGTCAGGACCAGGGAGGATTAGGCCCAGTCTAGGGTTTATTGCTGTACTTGAACAAAGCACCGGGGGCTGCCTAAACTGGGGCAACAGAGAGGTAATTAAAAGAGGGGCTGCAGAAGGAAGGAAAGGCTGGCGTGGCTGCAGCCTAGGAGGGTGGAGGAAGTGTTCTCCGTTAGAATAACAAGCTTGTGAAAACGTTATGCAGAATGACTTAATTTCACCAAAACAAAACCTAAATGTTCACATTCAGCCTCACGCTGATCTGATAAGCAACATGCAAACTTTGGATGGGACCTTGAACCAGAGGGAGGTGTCAGCTGCAGTTTACAAAAGACAATGGGAAGCTTTTCCAGGTACTTCTCTCTCCCTACCATTGAGATTCTACCTGCAGCAGCTGCTCCCTAGGGGGGCCATTCTGACCTCCCAACCTGAGCCCCAGGCGAGATCACTCAGAATGCACCGCATTCATCAATGCCATTTCTGGTAAATTGGACTTAGGTTTTGGAGTGTCCTAGGAGAAAGGCAGCCTACACAGTGCACATACCGATGTCAGAGTAAATGTGATGGGCGGCACTCATTCTGTAGCCTCTACTAGATAATGTTAGGGGTCTCACAACCAGATATACCAGATTTTCCAACGCATTCCTGATTTCGAGAGCTCTGGGCCCCGTGTCTTAACGGGCATGAACCCCCCACCTGCAGTCACTGCTGTGGTGACATTGTGCACCAAAGGTGTCCCAAGGATTACTGGCCAGGCTGCCAACGCAGGAAGAAACGGCTTGGGCTGAGGCAGGCACCCCATGGTACGCGGTGGTCCTCTGTCCACCGTGTCGTAGTAGGGCAGCCATCCTCCTCGCAGTTCTTATCTCAGCAAGGCCTGCCCCACCTCGTCGTACAGGGGGAGTCGGGGGTAGTGGGGTGATAAATGTGGCTTTAGGGCCCATCCAGGTAGATCGCCTGTCTGGGGAAGTCACAGGCTTCCTGGGGGGTCCCTGTGGGCCTCGGAGGAGCGGCGTCCCCCCCCCCCCCCCCGGGGACACAGCTGCAGGCGCGGGCGGTCCCCGGGCGCGGGCGGCCCGCGCAGCTGCACGCCGCCGCCATCTTGGCCCGAGCGGCGCGGGCGGCGCTGCCCCCGGCGGCGGGACGGCTGAGCCGCAGCTGCGCCGCGTTCCCCTCGGACCCCGACCCCGCGCGGCCGCCGCGGGGCAAAGCTCGGCCTGCGGTCCCCGCAGCGCCAGGGCGGATCGCAGTCCCGAGAAACGACCTCTCGCGCCCGAACTCCGGCTCCGGTCGACACGTTGTGAGCTGTCCCGCGCGCGGCGGCCGGCCTGCGAGCCCCGGAGCTGGGGCGCCTGTCCCCGACTGCCACCTGCGGAGGCGGGTCCCGGGGCAGGAGGCCTGCAGTTCGGTCCCCGCCGTGCTGGGGGGTTTCTAAGTGGCTTTCAGGGCAAGGGAGGATTCGAAAGCCACCTCTCTTTCAGGGATCTGGACTGGAGAAGACTTTCTCTCTGTTTGTCCACTTTGGGAATGCGTTTCTGGAGAGCCTGCTGAAGGCAAGGCACTGTGTTAGGTCCTAGGGGAATCCAGAAGCACAGAAGTGAATTTTTGAGAAAGACACCCCTGACCCTCGAGTAATTTACAATCTAGCTTGGAAGGCGGACTTGTAAATGACTAACTAAACACAAATAAAGAGCAACGCGAAATGAATGTAAACAATGGGCATGAATCCTGCAGTAAATGACCTGGGGAAGGGCCAATTAATTATTTAAAAAAGAACCTTTACTTCTAAAAATGTGGAATCCGTTCTAGAAGGGAAGGGGAGGATAAAAATGTACTAACACGAGATAGTTCCAGGATTCCAGGGGATAATAGTCATCACTTCTGAAAGGTTGATGTTTAGGAAAAATGGTGAAAGTTTATTTAAACTAAGCAAAATACCAAGAATCAGAAACATTAGATTCCTTTCTCAGCTCCTGACATTAGCTGGGTGGTAGAGATGCAAATTTCCATCAACACACAGTACCCCTGTTTGAAATCTGTAAAACTCCCATCACACCATAAAAAGAAACATTTTAGAAAATAAAACTAAAGAGATTAGAAACTTCTAAAAGTGTTGCCAACTTAAAATGGGAATTAAAAAAAGAAATACACATAACCACAGTCTATTTACAGATGGCCTCCAAACTGTGAACAAGATGATTTGTACAGAGGTTGGAGAGTGTGGGAAAATTAGTCATAGGTCAAAGAAAATTAAGCAAATAAAAAAAATGAGGCAATTATTAACTCCAGGGGGGGAAAAATCATACAAGAAGGTAAATACAATCTCTGAAGCTAATTTGCCTCAGCAATAAACAATATATGTGTGGTCACAAAGTAAACATTGGATATGAATTTAATAACAAATTATGATATAGCTCTATTTGAGAATGGGGGAGGGGAAGTATGATACAGAGAATAAAAATCCTCCTCTACCATACTAGGAAGTCAAGAGATGATAGTAACCATGGGTTTT
Source organism: Tadarida brasiliensis (assembly GCA_030848825.1). NCBI lineage: Eukaryota > Metazoa > Chordata > Mammalia > Chiroptera > Molossidae > Tadarida > Tadarida brasiliensis. The sequence goes on along the minus strand of CM061280.1, from coordinate 103,647,710 downwards.
TAAAGAGAAGGCCACATCTACATATTACTTAGAAATATGATGGTATCTTCCAGAAGAAACAGGCAGAACAAGGGATGGGGGTACCCACAAGGGACTGCTTTTTGTTTTATTTTTTATCCTCACCCGAGGACATTTTTTTCATTTTTTGTTCAGATAGAGTGGGAGGGGGAGAGAGAGAGAGAGAGAGAGAGAGAGAGAGAGAGAGAAACATCGACATGAAAGGGACACATCGAGCGGCTGCCTCCCGCACGACCTAACCAGGGCCGGGGACAAACTGCAACCGAGGTACGTGCCCTTAGCGGGAACCGAACCCAGGTCTCTCTGGACCGCAGGCTAAGGCTCTAACCGCTGAGCCAAACCGGCCAGGGCAGGACTGCTTTTTTTTTTTTTTTTACACAAAGACTTTACATATTATTTGGCTTCATAAACTTTGGGTAAATATTCCTTTGTGAAAAATACAAATTAATTTTTCAAATTAAACACACAAAGACTTAGAAGAATAAAACTCAGAGCTCCCAGTCACAATGATGTAATTAATGTCCTTTGAAACTCTCTTCCTTCAACATACCCAACTCAAATTACTCAAAGTGTGGAAAGAAACAGGCAGTAAGGTGAATGGATTTGGGGTCCCTAGCCTTATACATTCCTTGTTATCAGGGAAGAGCAAGTCATCTCAATTTGCCCTTCCCAGGAAAGACGCCATTTATGGCTTTACTGTGAAAATAACTTTCCAAGTATTAATGGAATTCCAAATAGCAAAACAGTCCTCCATAGAGTGAACACAAGTAAGCTTTACGGGGCTTATGTACAAGGCTTCCAAAGGCTTCCCACACCAGGCTGTTGCTGGTACCAGAAAAGTCCCTCTTTGGAGTTAATTTTGATTAGGAATTGCTTTTTCCGGATGACCCTCCACTTTTAAATGCAAATTATCTTCATCCATTACACATTAGTGTGAATTTTAGTTCACAGGTAACTTGTTAGGATGTCAAACTCTATTGCACCACCTGTTAGGGTCTTACACTCAAACACCTTACACCCAGCACTTAAAGGCCTCCAGTTAACAACATCCCTTAAAGGCTTCACATTAAAAAACAAAGAAAACATACCCCCTCAAATCCCACCTTTCTGGCTAAACAAGACACTTAGGTAGGGTGACACCCTTGTCTTTTTTTTTAATGCCAAATAAAACCTAGAAGGGACCCAGTAATTTATGAAGACTGAACCTTGCAGATGAGAGGTGACAAAACAAAGAGCTAGTCAATGGGCCTATTGCACCAACCTGCTGGGTCAACACTGGCTTAGGCTGCAGCCTTAGGCTGGCCTACTCTGCTTCCAAGATGCCCTTTTGACCTCTATCCTGCCCTGTGTCACCATCTCTTTTCTTCTTGATCAGAGAGAGAATCTGTTTCTCCTCTGCTCTGAGAACAGAACTGCCACTAACCTACTCCCTGACTTGGTGAGAATTGCAGAAATGTGCCCATGGGCCTGAATTCCAGTCCTAAGTCCCCGTCTTGGCTGGGGATCTCTGTATAGTACACGAACTGCACAACCTGAAGCATTGGTCCTGCCAGAGAAGCCAGCTTATTTCAGGGGCCACCCTGAATATCGCTTAATTCTGACCCACGGAGTTCCTGCTGACTCTGGGTTTCCTAGGTGCCTAGCATAGAAACAGTGGGCCCTGCAGACCCAAATCAGCTGAAGGAAGGCTGGGGTGAACCAGGTACATCCTAGGAAGTCAGGGTGAGGTCAGGACAGGGACAGGTAGATCAGAGTTCACCCAGGAGCTCTCCACTAATTCTGGGACTTCGATTTGCATTGAGATCTAACACAGGAGCCTCATGCCCCAAAGCCTGGCTGAAAATCAAATCTTCATGAGTGAAAGGAAAGCAGGCCAGAGGGTGCACATGCCTTTTGGCTTTTCAAAAACTGGAAAATGAATAGATTTCACATTTAGGGAAGGTGTGTCACGTTAAGGGAGCCAGAGAAAATAATAACTGCTGATTCCCAAGCAAAACAGAATCATGTTTTTCTACCATATGTCTATCCGTCTCCTCGTTGAGCCACAATGAAATAGCAGATCAAAGGCAGAGGCAATACAATTATGTTGCCTGTGAAACCCCTAGCATGAAATTAGAAGTCAAACTTTCCATTCAGGGGTTAGAGACAAGGATAATGGGAACCTGGGGCCCTAGAGATGTACCCCCAGCCCCTTTCAGTCACAACGCTATCCATGCTGGATATTTAAAATCACACCTGGGGGTAGGGGACAAATATTAAGTATTAGAGTAATTTATTATTTTTTGCACACTTCCTTTAGGAAATGCATTGACTACATTTCCCGCTCTGTACCACATAAAGATATCCGTCTGTTGGGAGGGGGGGGAGTGATTTGTAAGCAAATAGTGAAAATAATTGCCTGGAGCAATAAAGGATTACCACAGATTCACCCCAAGATGGTGGGCAAAGGATGGTGGCAGCCAGATTGCCAGTCCTGTCCCCTACCCACCTTTACTTTCAATGCTGAAGGGCCTAAAAACCATCCATTCTCACCACCCAATTCTTCCTCCGTCCTTCCCACACTCCACAAGCTCATGGAGAGAACTGTCCTTTGATCTTCTATTTTTCATAAAATCCATATTTGCTTTATGGCTCCATTTTTTTTTTCACCCTGGCCTAATTTTAGCTCTCTGCCCCACCCCACCCCCAATAATTTATGTGGCCTCTGGAGGGTACAAGCTTCTATTATAACATCGACTATTCTGTTTAGAGCCTCTGCTAATTAAGCATAGCTCTCAAGAGTGCCTGGCATGGCTTTCTTTCTTTCTTTTTTCCCAATGGCCACAAGTTCTTAGACCCTACCTCTCAATGGGAAGAGTGTCAATGTCCCTTCCCCTTAAATCTGAGTGGGCACAAATGCTGCTGCTGTGTGCCTTCTGAAGGTGGATCAGACGAGGGGATGCAACTCTTATCTTGTTTGTTGGCATGGTTTGTTTTTGGATCCCTGAGCTGCCAATAACTTGAAGTTCTACTACTACCCTTAAGCCACCATACTGTGAGGAAGCCCAGGCCACAGGGAGAGCCTATGCTTGTACAATGGGACACAGCTGAGGTCCCAGCCAGCAGCCAGCTGTGTAGTGAGGCTGTCTCCAGATGATTTCCCGTCCCCAGCTGTTGAGTCTTTCCACCCAAAATTCTGACCCACAGAATCCACGAGCAGAATTCAGTTGTTTCCAAACTAGCTCCCTTGCTGCTGACACGCTTTGACCCTTCTTTTCGTGATAGTAAGTGGGGGAGATCAGTTTTATAACATATTGCTAAATCCATGGAAGAAAGTGGACTGGATTAAAAACAGAAGTGTGGCGGGCAGGACATTTTTTTATCACAGCCCAAATCTTCCACCTGTGATGACACAATATCTTGTTCTTTTTGGAATCCCTGTAGGACAGTGACCTGTCTCCTCCTCAAATCTGATCTCACATTTCCCTTAAAGGATCTGGTTGAAAGGGCCTTATTGGGTGTTCCCTCCTGACCTACACTGGCTGCACAGGGGAGACAGTTCACTGGCCAAGAGGGAGGGACCAAGCATTGTCACGAGGTTAGCTTTTCTCTCCCATCTATTCTCTCCCCACATTTTCCTTGCCACCTCTTAAAGGTTCTCATGTGGGGGGGGGGATGAAATATGGAAGGACTGTCAGCTTACTTCATTTTCTTCTCAACCCCCACCCCCCCACCTCTGCAAATCCCACACTTTTTCATTCCCTGGCCCCAACTACCCCACTTGTGTCATACTCCAGACACATGCATTTTCATTCACAGTACTCAGAGTCACATTTGCTAGCCACAGAATCACCCAGCAGTGCCATTGGCCCCTCCCTCTCCCCCTCCCTTCCCTGAGGCAGGACCTCACAGGCCCCTGCTGCCCAGGCAGCCCCTGACCTGAACACACAGCCTACCCTCCTAGGAGGTGCTGAGCTCGGAGGTGACTTGGGGAGGGGTTGCAAGACACTTGGAATGTGGAGGACTGAGGAGGGGGATGTGGGGAGCCCAGATCCTACCCTTACCCCAACAAGCAGGGCAGCCAGGGAGCAGGAGAAAAATGGGCCAAACTGTGTGTGTGTGGGGGGGGGGGGGGGGTAGAGGGTAGGTGGGGAGTTACTGAACAGGCCAGAATGGGACAAGCAGCAAAGAGAAGTAGGCAACACCCCCTCCCTGTCCTGCCAAATGTTAAGGGATGAACTTGCCAAAGATCAAATACAGGCATGAAACTGGAGCAGAGGTCAAGCCAAAGGGACAGTTCTCCCTCTGACCACACAAAGCCAGAACCAACTGGGATTATCTGCCAGTCACTCATCTTGGGTGGCTTGGCTCTCCCTGCACAACCAGGGCTCAGACACAAGTCAGTTCTGCACAGAAAAGCCCAAGGGCCTGGGACCTGCCCCTTCCCCAGAGCCGGAATCCAAAGGCTGGCACAGCTTCCTGAGCTCACCCCCTTGGGGTTGCCTGTCCCTGCTGGACAGCGGGCTCCTGCAGCTCCAATTTGCAAGGGCAACTGGAACACAGATCTTAGAAGCAATTCTCTCTTCAGACCCAAATCTCAGCCAGGCCAGTGAGACCTGTCCCCAACTAGGGCCTTGCATGAACTTTCCTTCTGACACTTAACACTACACCAGGCCACCCCCTCTCCCCCCTGCTCCTTCAAGAACCAGGACACAACATTTATTAAAATCTGATTATGACCTTCCTGGTGTTTTACATGCAATAACTTCATCTGTTCTCTCCCCAGTCTTGTGATGGAGGCCTTCTCATGCCCATTGACAGACAAGGAAACTGAGGTCTGGAAAGGTCACACAATCACTGGGGCCAGAGTTCCCATCTTAAACCCAGATGTGTCTTAATCCAGAACTTTCCACCATACCTGTGATCTCCAAAATGTTTTCATCACGTATTTTGTGCCAGGCCCTGTGCTGAGCTTGCAAAGACAAATTAGACATTCTCTGTCCTTGGGGAATTCATAGGCTAGTAGGGGAGACAGAAACACTGCAATATATGGGATAGAGACTCTGAATACCTTTCAGAATATATTGAGCACCATTGCTCTCTCACCCCATCTCTCCTCTTTTAACCCCTCTGGTTTCTTCTCACAAGGTTGCTCTTCTTGTCCTTCCTCAGGCACTAGCTTCTGACTTCCCTGTCAACAGGTTCGGTTCTGCACCCACACACCTGGCAGGGATCCTGGTACCCTACTTGCCTGGAAAGGCTGCCTTGGTGGGTAGATGTCCTTGGCCTCTGGGGCTCTAGGGGAGGAGAGAGAGCCTGACCACAGCCCCAGACTTCCTCAGCTGGGAAATGGGCACAGGACACTGAGCAGGCTGGTAGGCCCTAGCAAGGCTTTTATTGAAGCCTGTTAAAGGGCTTTGGGCTTCCTCTGATGAAAGGCGCTTAAGTGCATCTGGTTTTGATTACAGGGGAGGAGAAAGCCAGGCGGTCTCTCGGGGGTTGGACCAGTCATTTGGCTCTGCCTTCCTCCGGGCAGTGCTGGCTGCTGGTGAGGCCAGGAGGCCAGGTGTAGGGGGCAGGCAGGAAGCAAAGCCAGTACAAAATCCTCCAACTCTCCAAGGCTCCTGACCCCAGCCCCTGACTCTGCCAGGTGGGACACCCAGAAACAGTATGATGGCTCAGAGATGCCAGGCTCCTTTGAGAAAGTCAAGTTCAGAGTGGCTGCTGCCCACCCCTGAGCCACAGCTCTTCACTGATCTCCACCCCTCATCTCCAAAATATCCTCCCAAGAACCCCTGACCCTCCAACAACCTTCCCTACTGCTCTTCTCTCTCCAGCAAACCCTCCTGCTTCAAGAGTTTCTGAACGTGATGAAAAGTAAGAAAACGCAAACTTTTAAAAGTAAAAAAAACAAAACAAAAAACAGCCCTCAACGTTTTCTTTTTCAACTAGCCGGGTATCATTTCCCATAAAACAGACATCGTTAAGGATTCCACATCACTGTAACTGACAACCATGCGGAATTAAAGGAAGAGATTAATATTAAAATAAGGTGGCTATCCAGGACCTTCATCAGGGAGTCTGCTCAGAGCCCTGCACCTGTCCCTGCGCGGGACTCCACGTGGGCACAAAAAGCTCTTGGGGGATTGGATAGGTTAAACACAGCCTGCAGTTCTACAAACGAAAATGCATTTTCTTATTCCCGCCCTGATTTAATCCTGCTGCGTGTTATTATTGTCAAGTCTCTTGTCACCACCGTTTCTAAAAAGAAAACCCGTGGGTCTGCGTGGCCCTAAGCCGCCTGCTCCGCTTTTATTGTGCACGCAGCCTGGTCTGTCTGCGTGGATCCAGCACGTCGTGACCGCCTCGCAGGCGCTCACAGACACCCTCGGACTGGCATTTCTATATGAGCTGGGCGCATTGTCTCAGCGGCCACACACACACACACACACACACAATAAAGGGCTACAGACCCCTGGCCAACCCTCCTCGCAACCCATAATTAGAGAGATGACCTTTACGAAAGACAATTAAAATATGATAATGATCGAGGCGCTCTCCCCTTTCTAAAAAAGAAAATACACAGGTGTTGGCTTCAGGAGGCTCCACCTGGCCTGGCCAGGAGGCCTCCTCCAGCTCATGAATGAACTCCTTCTCCCGGGAACCCTCGATTCCCCGCTACCTACGCGAGCGCTGGCTCCCCTCCTCCCTCTCCCCTCCCCCACCAGTGCTCCGGCAGGCAGGAGCTTGCTGGCGGCGGCGGCCGGGCTTTGTCATCGGAACGCACACACAGACACGCACACGCGCGCACCCGGCCACCACGGGACCGCGGCGGCTGCTGCACTGTGTCCTTCCTCGCCACGCTCCCCTCCCCACCTCCCCTTTTTAAGAGCTCTTCCAAACCCTTTCTTCTGTCCTTTATATGTACGGTCCTTTTAATCGAGGAGCTCGGAAAGCATTTTAGGAGGGCCTCCCGCGGGGCGCGGGACGCCAGGACTCAGGACGCGCGCGGAGAGGATCTGTGGGCAGCTGGCCTTTGTTCTGCCCCTTGCTAGGGTCCCCCGGGCGGAAAAACCTCTGTCGCGCTGGGGCCCACCGGCGAATTGGCGGCAGCTGACACCAGCATCCCCTACCCCCACCAAACCGAAACGTGAAATCCCCTCCGGAGTTCACTGCAGACTTGCGGGGGGTTAGGGGAAGGGAGTGTGGGCATTGCCTCGGGGAAGGTCTCCTGGCCCACAAGTGGCTCTCATACAGACAAATGTGCGGTGTCATTACGGTGGCTCCTGTTGCTCGAGGTCCCGGGGGTGCTTCGGCGGCGCGCGTGCACCCCACCCCTACACCGCGCAGAGGGCGTGAGGGGGGCCCAGGTGCTGGGGCTCCCCGGGAGGCTGCCTGGAGGAGATGCCGCGCCCGGCCCTCCCTCACCTCCTGGCTGCCTTGCGGGACCGCGAGCACGGAGCCAGGGCGGCCTCTCGCCTTTCATTACTGGGCCTACGAAAGCAGCAGCCCAGGCAAATATGTAGCTATTAAAATTAATCGCCCTGCGTTGTCAGCTGAACATAATGCAAATTATTTATGGGCTGTCTGCGCAATATTTATCATCGTGCAGGCTCCAGGCGCTTCGTGCCTCCCGGCCTCCCCCGCCCGCCCTGGCCGGCGCAGGGCGAAGCTGCACGCAGGCTGCCGCGGCCAGGGGGCTCTGGACACCAGAATGGGGTTCCGAGGGCGACGCAACGCACCAAGCTGCCTTCCAGGCCGAGAGCCTCACTACGTTTGTCATTCATTTCACATTTGTTAGCCTACTACGTGTAAAATCAGGAGGTCTGCGAAACTGGGGGTGGGGGTGGTGGTGAGGGTGTAAAAAACAATTCGGACAAATCGGAACCAGACAAGTTCGGGCCGAGGGGCTATGCAGATGGAGGCACCTTGGCTGCCCAAGTGAATTTGCTGTAGTTCAAGCCTGTCCTCCTCCCTGGGAAACCCATGTTTGCGGAAGGTGGATTAGCACTCAGAGAAACCGAGAGCATCGGAGGTGCCCCACAGATCCCAGTACCACGCCGCCGACTAGAACCGGAATTCAGTGTCCTTCGAGCCTCAAAACTTGTTTGCTGATCGCAGATAACAGATTAACTGCTAATGGTCGAAATCGGCCAACCATTTAGTTTATCACTGCTGGGGGCCCCGTGGTATTCGCTGCACTTTTTATATGTAAAAAACAGCCTTAGTACCTCCGAAACAGCTTTTGTGTGGCTTTTGTTTCTCTTTCAAATACCGTGTTTTGAAAAACAGCAGCAACACGCCACCCCACCCCCTCTCCAACCGAGCCTTCTCGTTTAAAAAAGAGCCCAGGAGGAGAAATAATCTATAGGACAATCCCCCCCTACTGGTCGGCGCCGGCGTTAGGGCTTTTTACGCAGATCGAGTCGCCCTGGGCTGCAGAGGTAAACAGGCTTTCTGCACCGCTGCTAAATGAATCACGAGGGGAAGAAGGGGGACTGCGGGGCGGGGGAGGCCTCGGGATCCCGGCTCGGTGCCAGGGAGGGAGGGCGCAGCACGAGGGGCAGTGGGGTGGAGACGAGTAGACCCTGCCCGGAGGCCTCAGGGCCTGGAAGGTCGGTGGGCGGTCCAGCCAGAGGCCCGCGTTCGCAATCTGCGAGGCAGGGTGAAGGCGCAGCCTGGGCCTCTATCCCCAACGCGCCTGGGCGCCAACTGGGGCCGGTCACGCTGCCGTGAGTCCATCTGCGGGGAAAGAGGTCACGGGGAGCTCCCTCCCACACAGTTTTAGCAGCTCTGGGCCTTCAGGACGCAGAGGTAGGCCTACATCTTTCTCCTGATGTGCATTTTAAGCAAATGATTGCCCTTCTTCACTGTCCCCACCCTGAACGCCAACGTCACCTCGCACTTAGCTGACCAAGCCTGAGTAAGGGCCTGCTTCTGGGGGCCTGGCGGGTGGAGTGGCTATCTATGGCACCTGCTCTCCGGACTAACAGAAGGGTACATAGCCAGAAAGCTACTTCAAATGTATATTCTTTATCCGGTTTCCTTTTAAAAATGTGGTTTGACCCAATTTTCTTTTAACCCCCAACTTTTGACAGGGAGTTTTCTTAGAACATTCCAAAGATTCTCCCATTACTTCAGAAACTTAACTTGAAGTGATGTAAAAGAAAAGGCGGTTCAAAAGATTAAATTGCTTTTGGATTCCCTTTATCTCCCACACTCCTGCATGGCTTTGAGGAAGGGCTGGTTTTCACTTTGTTTTGTTTTGTTGTTGTTTTTAATCAGTAAATCATTGTGTTTCCTAGGGTGAAACTGAACATTAATCACAGTAAAGTGCAGGGGTCATGCCCCGTTTACAAAGTGCTTTAACATTTTGGTCCTCAGAATCCCACCTGAGAGGGGCAGGTAAGTGTTCTTGTTCCCATTGCAGAGATGAGGGGACTGAGCGCCATCTCTCCCCAAGTTTCAGGAATCTAGTCTTCCTCATTGAACTGGGGCCAGAGCCCGGTGAAGCTTGCCCGCTCCTTCCCACATCCACCCTCCTCCAGCTTAATGCCATTTAGTAAATGCTGCACCCTTTTCTGAGACCTATCTCCTGAGGCCCAGGCCACCATCCGGGTTGAGGCAGCCCCCACCACACACAGTTTAGGCAGCTCCTTCCACAGCCTGCCAACCGCCTGGAGACTTACAACCGTCTCTTTACTCACTTCCCTCCTGCGGGTCAATTCCGACACCAGGACGGGGAGGACAATTTTAAAGTGTTTCTGCAGACAGACCCTCTGCCCGAGCCGGAAGTGTTTTATGGACATGAGCCGAGTTAATCCCAGGAGGGGCAGCAGGATTAATCCTTGGTTTGGGTGGGGGATTCCTGTGTTAAGGTTTAATCCCTTAAGAGATGGGGGTCGGGTGGCTTCAGCAATGTGTGCCTCCCCCCCTTTAATCTCCTAGATTCGGGCCGAGGCAGACGGAAACTGAGGCATGTGGTTCTGGACCCCCAAAGCCTCCATCCTCCTCGAGGCATGGTGTAGGGGGGCGCGCAGCACCCAGCGTGGACACACCCTGGGAGATCAGTACAGACATGGAGTGCGAGTGGAGAGCACAGTTGTGTGTGTGTGTGTTTTTCCCCAGGTTTTATTCTTCCAGCCCTGCGGAAAGGAGGAGAGCAGCAACCCGGGGAGGGAGCCGGAAAGAAACACTTAATCACCGGCGTCTCGCTGCTCGTCACGCGAAGATGGCAGCGGCTCCCCTGGGTTTCAAGGTTCCGGGAAAGGCGTGTGTTCTGCCTGGAGGCGCGCGGGCTGCTGCGCTCCCTCCCTTGGCTGGGCGGCCAGCCCGGGCTCACCGAGCCCCTCTCAACGCCAGCAAGTGCGGTCAGGCAGGCCAGCTGCCCCTCTGCGGGCCCCGGCGGTGGTGAGGGCAGCTTGCTCCATGGTCTTCGCGAGCTAAAAGTAAAGGCTCGAGGAAGTGGGCACATCCAGCGCCGCCTGGGATCACGAACTCCCCCTCCTCCGCACGCCCATACACCCTCACTGGGTCGGGGCACGCAGGGTGACAAGCTGTGGCCAATACAAGACGTGCCGGCTTAACTCCTGCTAGCTGTGGCCAGAGGTCGAGCCAGCCTTCGCGGGAGAGGGTATTTATCGCCACCTATCTACTCCCACCTATCTACTCGCAGGCCCCACAATCTGACCCTCCCCTTTAACCCCCCGTCATCGAGAAACACAGTTCACAGGTCCCTGCCAGCCGCGGCCACTTCCCTGATGGGAGGAAGCGGTGGAATCCCCAGGCCTGGCTGCACGCCGCAGGGGAGCAGGAGGGCAGCTCGGCCCCTCCACCCTGACTCTTCCCCCGCGAAGTGCAGCGCACACCGCCTCGGGCTTCCGAAGGGCCAGAGCCCGCAGTGGGGGGGAAGGCGGGCTGCGCGCTGGGACCCGGTGTGTGTGTGTGTGTGTGTGTGTGTGTGTGTGTGTGTGTCCGTGTGAGCAACCAAGAACCAGCGATCCCCACCGGGGCTGACTGGGCTGGCGACTGCAGCAGAAAGGAGCCCGAAGCTGCGGAAGGCGCTGCCGGGTGTCTGGCCAGCTCTACGAGAGGAGACCACGGGTGCGTCGGGAGTCCAGGGAACGGTGTGACCCAGCTGCCCCCGCAGGCGGCCCTTTAGCTCCTCCTCCCGGTACCACTGACACCCGGCGATAAGGAGTTCCTCCGCAATCGGAGGTCCCCAGCCCCCAGTCACCTCCGGTGGACGTCACTGCCGGATGCTATGCGGCGAGGTGGGGCGAGGGGCCTTTGCACTGCCTTCCCCAACCCCTTCTTGGCTGCTGAGCCACAATAACATGCTTCTTTTATACGCTGTTCCCGGGACGCTTTCTTTGCAAAATAAAGGCCAAATGTTGGGCCTTATAGTTTCTTCCCGTAGTTTTTTTTTTTTTTTTTTTTTAACTTTGGAAGGTAGGGAGTCCAGGCAGTCCTCTCCAAATACCCCCCAAACAGCTTGCCTTCACTACACAACACTGGAGTGGTAACACAGCCCTACTTCCCTCCCCACCCTGTCCTATCCCAAGCTGTGCAGCTTTAGGCAAGGCACTTCACAGTCTGGGCCTCAGTGTCCTCATCTGTGAAATGAGGCCCAAAATAATAGTGTCTAACTTATAGGGTTGTTTTGAGGATGAGTTAATACATAAAGCCCCTAGAATGCTGCCTCACACACAGTGCTACAACCTGTTGTTAGGATTTGGTACTCGCTTACCTTTGGATGGGGGAAAGGTAAGAAAAGAGAAAAGCATCCAGGTTTAAGTTCTTGGGGGCCAACATGGAGTTGAGTTTGGGCAGGGTGGAAGGACACTATCGCCCACAAGAAAGTTAAGAAGGCAAAATGGGCTCACAGTCCCACTAGAGGAGGTGGTGCTGTAGGGGGTGGGGGGGAACATGGGCTTTAATGGCGCTCATTTAGACTGGATTAATGGGAAGCTCCTGCCAGGGCTCAGGCACCATTACCCACCCTCTCCCTGAGGCCTTAGGCAAACAGCACTGGTGTAGAGGACCTCCAGTCGACTCTACCAGGCCACACTTTTTGATGTCTCAAGGCCATCTCCTATAAATCAGTTTTTGGAGGCATTGGGTGAAAGCCACATCCTCTGGGGCCTGCATGTGGCAGGCCTAATCCCTGGGCTATTGGTGGTCCTCATTTTAGGGACACGCAAATGCACTATTATTTATGTAAATAGAATGCATCAGATTTCTAATTTCAAAAGCTCCTTATTTCCTTTGAAATGGGGTCTTCTGTGTAATGGGGAAGAGTTGGGCAAAGAAGGGCCTGAAGAGGCCTCGGGGCCACTCACTCCCGGCCTGGCCTCTCCAAGGTCACTCATAATTCATTAGGTGGGACAGCCTTTTTCCTTTTCAAAGACAACGCAAATAGCCTTTCCCTTACGTGGCTGCCGGCATTCGCCTAATCACTGAAATGTGCTGGCGGTGCGCTCTCGCTCTCAGTTGATCCTTATCAGAACTGTGCGTGCCAGGCTGCCGGCCCCGCGGAAAGACAAAGACACGGGCGCCTCCATGTGCTCCCAAAGCCTTGGTCACCTCCGGGACTTCCCCTTCACAGACTCTGGCCCCCAAACCGAAGCAATCCAGCCTCCGGAACAAACCCGCAGCCCAAGTCAGAATTCCAGGTCTCGAGCGCCACCCGGAGAGTTCACATTTCCCCTCCCCCGAGGCGCAAGCAAGACTCCGAGGGCGGCGGCAGCACACGTGGTGGTGCCCCCCCCCCCCCCCCCCCGGCCCCGCAACCAGCAGCACGTAAGCAGGAAAAGGCCAAGAGAAAAACGTGGACTACAAAAGCCAAACCCAGGGCCATCTACTATAGAAGTACAAACAACCCCAGGGAGGAGTTTGCAAGGAGTAAGCAACCCCCAAATAAAACTACAAATAAAATAAATTCCCTTTTAGAGTTGTGTTAAAAGTCCTCGAAGGTGGAGTGCAAAGGGGATCGCGAGTCTTCTTAGTACACACGAGTGGTGCCAAGATGCATCGTGCTCACCCAGCATCTCCTGCACACACGTTTAATACCAGGCAGAGAGCGAGATCCTCATCTACCGATTCACCAGTTCTCACAGTACTCATAACCGACTCAACGTGTTACTTGATTAAAAAAAAACAACAAAGATTGATCTTGCTTGAAAGATACATGGCAACCCGTATTTAGATGGGCAGCTGTCTGACCACATTTGTCTGGTCTCTCTAAGAATCCACGTTTTCTAGCCCGGGAAGGAGGCGGCCCTCGCGGCTCCTCCTTCGGCGGTTTCTTGGCGAAGCGCCCATCCTCCCCAAGCACGGGGAACGGAGGCGGCCACATTAATAGTCGCGGGGAGCCTGCTCTGACCTATACTGTCATTTTTTCCATCGGTCAGAATCGGGAGGGGGGTTCTCCTCCGAGGGGCCCTGCATGGATCATTGGGTTTTCCCCGGCGAACTTAACACGGAGGCAAAAGGGGCAGATGGAAACCAGGCCTCGGCTGGCCGGGCGCGCGTAAGCGCCCCGCTCGGCAGCTCGACGCAAAGCCAGGGCTGGATTTTCGCGGCCCGGGCCCGGCGGCCTCTCTGGCCGGCGCGATCCTCTTTCCCTCGGGCTGAGCCAACGTGCTCGCCTAATTCCGTCCTGGAGACAGCAGCTGTGCGGTGAGAGTGGGGGGAAACACGCAACTTTTCCAACATAAAGTGTACGCGCACAGAAGAGGTGAAGGCCCACCCTGATTCTGTGCACGTACCGACACAGCATCTAATCAGTGTCACTGCCAGGAATACGCTTCCGCGGCGGGCGACACTCCCGCCCCCGCCAACCTGCAGGAGGGAGGGGGGGATGCAAATGGCGTCTCTTGTAGTCCCAGACTCTGCACAGCTCAGGCTGCTGCGACTCTGAGATGTCGCAGTGTGCCAAGCGCCGCCACTCTGGAGTAGAAAACACGCAGGCGGCCCGCGCCCCTTCTCCTGCGCCTGGGTCTCGGGGAAAGGAACTAACACCACTCCTCTTTCCGAGGCCATTCCCCCTCCCCCACCTCCGGAAGAGCTACCCTTCCCGACCGGGGGGTAGGGGGTGGGGGCGGGAAACTTTGGGAGACGACTGTTCCGCGCCTTCCCCGCGTGGCGCCGGAGAGGAACGTGGGTGGGTTTCCCGTCCGAGGCCTGACCCCATTTCCCCCACTCTTCCAGGCCTTGGACCTGAACCTCGTGGACCATGGGGAGGGGGCATTTCGGGCCACTGTGAGGTGGGGGACACCAAAGTCAAGCGTCCTCAAGGGCTCTGGCGGGTGGCCAAGTTTGTGTCCTTTCCCTCCCACGATGGAGTAGCGCGCGCCACTTTGGGTAAGCGTGTGACTCTTTACCCCCGGCCACGAGGCCACTCCTGTCTTCCAGGTGGGGCCGATGGTTTCTCTACAACATCTCCTCCCGCTGTGCGGCCCCCATATCCCCGGGGAGCCCCCAGAGGTGGCTTGCACTTTCTCTCGCCCGCCCTTCCGGGGGAGGCATGTATCGTGAGCACCAAGGCTCCGGTCTGCACCCTCTAGTGAGCAACCTCGGCAACCCTCCCTGGCCACAGTCTCGGCCGATCCCCCCCGGAGTTGCCATGCGGGATGCAGCCTCTCCCAAGAATAATGGGGCGCCCCTGGGACGCAGGCAGGTATGGCGGTTCCGGTTGTTCCGGGATTTGTGTGCAGGACGAAAACAAGGCCGGCGATTACAAGAGCGGCGCCTCCATTCTCGGGGTTCAGACGCCTGTGCAGTCTCCGCATCGGTCCCGCTACCGCCACTCTGGCCTGGGGGGGCCGCTTCCGTACCCCCACGCCACCCCCAAGCAATTCCCCATCCTGCCTGTGCGGCACAACGCGGAGCTCCAAGCACCCCGGCTCCCACCCCAACCCCTCCATAAGTCGCGCGCCTCCCTCGCCCCGGGCTCAGGGCGCCGCTCGCTCGCTGCGCCCCGAGTACGCCGGTTCCACCCTCGGCCGCGAGAGCCGCCGCCCCGTGCCACCCCCGCCCGGCCCAGCCCTGGTCCCAGCCCGGCTCCCCCGCCAGCTGCGCCGCCACCGCCGCACGTGACCCGCCCCCGTCGCGGCTTCCGCTGAGCTGCCTGTTCCGGAGCACAAACAATTTCTGCTCTGACGCGGGGTCTCTCGGGCCCTGGCGTCCTCTCCTCCCTGCCCCCCCTTCCGGGTACGAGAACTCAAAACAACTCGCTGACCTTCGGGCCGACCAGCTCCGGCTTCCACAGACTCCCGCATTCCGTTCAAACCCGGCCGCGGCAGCTTCTAAGATTTCACTCCGAGCTGGGCTGGGGGGAGGGGGTGACTTCTCCGGGAGGGGGTGTCTCAGATCGAAAGAGCCACTTCACGCTCCTTCCTCTTCTCCGAAGTGAGTTTTTAGACTACTCAGAGATCCTGGGGGAAAGCGCGACTCGAAAAGAAGTCCGCCCGCCCCCGCGCCCCACGCAAATGCTGCCTTGACTAGTGTCTGACGGATTTCCAGGGTCACGGCCCAGCGGCAGAGGGCCTGGCCAGACTCAAATACCACCGAGCTGTGGACTGTGGCACGGAGCAGAGCTGGGCTGGGGTGGAGGGACGGCGTTAAATAATAGTGGCGGGCTCCCACTCCCGTGCTCTGTGCTGACTACTTCACAAGTCCTCTGATTTTACAGATCAAGATGTTGAGGCATGGAGAAAGGTCAATTAAGTAACTCAGTCACCCAGCTAGTTAAATGACTTAGTGGGAATTTGAACCCAGGTCTCCCAGAGTCCAGGGTGGTTGAACATTATGCTGTAGTCCTCAGGATTCACAGTACAGACCCATTTACAAAACTTAGTGTTCACTTGAGGGCCATATATTTTGTGTTGCATTGCGGCTGGCACATAGTAGGCATTCAATAAATATTGGTGGAATGAATGTGTCTGATTAAATGATTGACAGAATCATTGATGACAAGTGGTTTTAGAGAAAGCAGCCTCAACCATTGTTCCTTCTAAGTGGATTGTTTTACCTTAATAAAATCTCTAGCTGTTTTTTTTTTGGTTTTGTTTTTTTAATGTTTGCAGGGTAACAGGAAACTCCTATTCAAAATACATATTAACCTCCCACCTCTATCCCCCACCCCCCCAAGCCAATCAGCATGGCAGCACTTGAACTTGCTGAGGCACATAACCAAAGCAGCAGCTTTTACTTGGTCTCAGTCATTTTCCCCCTACCTTGTTCCTTCTCTGTAGGACTTCTGCTCAGGGTCAGGCAAACTGCATTTGAAGTGATTCTGAACATATAGCAAGAAGAGAGAAGTGTACCAGACATGGCTCATTGGCTTCCCTTCCACAGGTGGGTGGTGATGGGATGGGGAGAGCGGGGCTTGCAGCTCAGTGGCTAGTTTTAATTCACTGACCACATGAGGAACACTGCTATCCATGCAGCTTGCTTCAGAGTCGCAGCCCTCACCAGCTGTGAGGTCACATCTCTCGAAAAGGCAGCCATCTACCTTAACCAACAGCTCAGAGATGCTGGTCAGTGGGACCACATCTGCAGTTTGGAAAGCTGCCACTGGTGCTCTGTGCTGTCCTGCTCCTTCCGGGGCCCCAAGAGAGGAGGTGATTAAAAAAACAACATTTGTACATTTAGCTATCCAATAGAATGCACTTCTATGAAACCTAACCAGTTGTCCCTGCAGTCACTAATTGAGCAATCTGAAACGAGGACAAATTTCACTTCAGGTTACCTGAAAGTAAACTTTCTCCTTTTCAATTTGATTCTTCCAACATCTGTTTTTTTTTTTTGTTTTTTTTTTTAGACAGAGCGGAAGGGAGGGAGGGAGAGAGACATCAATTGGTTGCCTACCGCACGACCCCGACCAGGGCCAGGAATTGAACCTGTAACCCAGGTACATGCCCTTGACCAGGAATCGAACCCACAACCATTCGGTCCGCAGGCTGATGCATTAACCGCCGAGCCAAACCGGCCAGGCTCCTCCAACATCTGTTGAATGAATGCCTCTGTGGTGTAAGTCACGATATTAGGCAGAACATAGAGGAGGAAAATTCCTGGTCTCTGTTTCTGATTATTGATATAGTCTGTCTTCCCTCCCTCTCCCCTCTTCCTCCCTCTCTCCTCCCTCCAGCCTTCTCTCCCTTCCTCCTTTCCTCTCTCTGACAGTTGTCTATTTTGTTCATGTTCCTACAATTATTAACCAAGAAATGAAAATGTTTATTTCCTCTCTAAGTAACAACACAATCTTGATTATAAAGCTGGGGATTCACCAGCCTCTTTTACAGTCTTGTCTGGAATGACCAGCAGGACCCTGTGACCTCAGCCTGTGGCCAGCCCAGGATAGAGGCATCAGCTGATTTCCAAGGAGGCCTCAGGCCTCAATTCGATGTGTCCTGATGGTAACCGAGAGCAGCCTTGCCGAAACTCACATACCCCTTGTGTAGGGGGCACTGGTGACAAGTGATGTTGCATCAGAGGTTCAGGATGCTAATTTGATTTATTATCTTTGTACAGCCTGGGGAGGAGAAAAGGCTCATAAAAGTGTTCTAGGCTGGTCATTCTGAATGTGAGCATTTATTTATCTGCAAAGCTGCCGAATATCCCTGCAGGAAGTCGCGGACGCAGCAACCCCTGACTGCACAGACAAAAGTCTCCCCTTTACACAGCCTGCTTTTATTGTTTCCAACAGCTTTGTGCTCTCCCTGGGGATAGAGGAGCGTCACATAGTGAGGTTTCTTCCTCTTTTCTCACGCTGCGGAGGAAGTGATGTCGTGGCATTAACTCAGCCTGTGAACCACATCAGAGACAGAGTTGAGGAAAGCTTGGTGCAGGGTGGCATTTCTATGGTCGTCCTGCTTCGGGTCCCAAGGAACCCCAGCCTGGATCTGAGTGTGGGGATGGTGTGCACACAAAGTTGGCACAAAGGAAGAGAAGTCATACCTGAGAATCGTCCCCTAGGTATAAGGGGCTCCTAGGGGGTGGATGCTCCTGGCCCCTTGAACCCGCTTCCCATTAGAAGTAAAGGCCCCAAAGGGCTTCTGGAACACTTTTCATTCATTCATTGGACGACATTTAGAGATTACCCACTTTGTGCTGGGCACTGTGCTAAGCCTGGGTATGCAATGATAAGCCAAAGACATGGTCCCTGCCCTCTTGCTTTTTTGTTTTTTTTAATCCTCACCCGAGGATATTTTTACATTTATCTTCAGACAGAGTGGGGGAGGAGGGGAGAGAGAGAGAGAGAGAGAGAGAGAGAGAGAGAGAGAGACATCTATGTGAGAGAGACACATCAATCGGTTGCTACCCGCACGGCCCCAGAGGGGTCGACGAACTGCATCCGAGGTACGCACCCTTGGCCGGAATCGAACCCGCAACTCTTTGGTCCGTAGGCCGACACTCTAACCGCTGAGCCAAACCAGCCAGGGCAGTCCCTGCCCTCTTGATTCAGGCCGTGGTTCCAATCATCAAGTCCTGTCGGTCCTACCTCCTTAATGTGTCTCCTATGCTCTTCCTCGTTCTACTCCCTTAATTCACATCCTTGAGGACTCTTCAAGGAACAACTGAACCCACCCTCCCCAAACTCACTTCTGCCATCTGCTCATGCCACCCACTGCTTTAAATCCTTCAAGTAGCAAGAAGGGGAGGGACAAGGGGCAAAAGGGGCACCCCCTTCCAGCTGAGTCAGCTCCTTTATGAAGATTTCTGGGAAGTCCCACCTAATTGTTTCCACTTATGTCTCATAGGCCACCTCTTGCTGCAAGGGAGGCTGAGAAATGTTACCTTTAAGCTTGAGTACATTGCTGACTCAAATTACTAAGGAAGGGGAGGTGGCTATTGGGGTAGGTAACCAGCCACCTCTGCTCACAGTCTCATGAGAGTATATGACAGTATGAAAACACTTCCTAGGTGGTAGGAGAGGAGACAGTAGAGACCTTTTGGGATCATCCCTGTTCTCTGAGAACTGCCTTTATCTCCTCTCGGGGGGTCGGGGTAGGGATGCCAGCAGCCTCTATGTTGCTGTAGCTGCAGTTGGAGCCTGCCCCTCGCTGAGCCACTTCTGTCCCCCCACCCCCAACCCCACCTCGAGAGCAGGGATGGGGAGAGAGAAAGCTGGTCAGTCAGGGCTGGACTGGCTCCATGGCATTTGACTAGTGTAGTCACACAGCCCCTTGCTCCAAAGGGCTCCATGCTTGGGGTTTAATGCTCTGTAGTGGCCATCTTGACATTCTGAATAATACTATCTTTGAATTTGTGTTTGGTAGGTAAAGGCTGATGGGACAATGGAATATGCACGAGGGCCTTGGAGCCTCAGCTCATGCACCCACCTGCCTCCTGCCACTTCCTGGCTTACCTCCCTGAGAGGGTTCTCAGATGCCCACTCCCCCTGCCTGGCCTCTCACACACCATCCTGGCCTTGGGACTGCTGCTTCCTTCTTCCCCTGGCAGGGGCCTGGTTGCTAAGTTTGGGAAGGTCAGGGTTGGGGTCAGGTGTGCCTCATGACATCTTGGGATGGGGCAAGGTGGCAGCCTTCTCTTCCAGGCTGGCAGGGCCACAGCACATGTGGCTGGCCACTTGGCAGGAGCCTCTCATGCACCATAGATCCAGGCACTGAGTGCGCCCCAGCATGGAGACTGTGATCTCTTAGAGGCCACTGACTGCCATGGGCTGAGGCAGTGGGCATGTGGGAAGGGGAGACTGACTTCCCTGCCCCTGGTTGGGGCCCTGCATTTTCATTTTGTTCAGGGCCCTGCAAATTATGTAGTCAGCCCTGCCTGACTGCAGGGCTATTGTGTTTGATCCCGTGTAGGCCAGGCCAGGGAAAGCCAGTCTACAGAAAGGCAGAGAATAATAAAGAAGTTCAATAAGTAACAGAGTGCCTTCAGAAATGCAGGGCCCCAGAAAGGGCAGAGATGGGTTCCTGAAGGGGGTTCACTGTCCGGGTCCTGCCCCCTGGGGAGGCCTGGCTGCACTTTTGCTCCTGTGTTCTTTCAATCAAGTCTCTTCCGTTCCTTGTGCTACGATGAATGGATTTCCCTGATTGCCAACGCAGAGTTCCCAACCAAGACCAAAAAAAAAAAAAAAAAAAGAGCTCAGTTTGCAGTTCATAGTATTGGGCTTCAGTCCTAACTTTGCCATTTAACTAGCTGTGTGATATTGAGCAAGTTAGTTATTCTGTCTGAGCCTTTGTTTCCTTAAGAAATGACTGGGCATCATGGTACCAACATTGGAGGTTGCTATGAGGATTATCTGTTTGTGCTCCTTCTCATTAATAGGACTTAAGGCACGAAGGCATGCAGGAAATTTAGAGTGAAATGACTTCCTTCTCTTATTGTTTTCTCAGTACTTAAATACTGCTTATTTGAATCTGGTTAACTCAAGTGGTTAGACTAGGGTCAAACAAGATGGATGTCGTAGGTTTGAGCACTCAACAGGTTTGCTAAGCACATTTCCGTCACTAAAGACTAAACCCGTAAGGTAGATCTTCCAGTTATCTATTGCTGTGTAGTGAACAGCCCCAAAACATAGTGGTTTAAAATAACAACCACGTGCCCTGGCCTGTTTGGCTCAGCAGTTAGAGCGTTGACCTGGGGACCAAAGGGTTGTGGGTTCGATTCCCAGCCAAGGGCACATATCTCGGTTGCCGGTTCGATCCCCAGCCCCAGTCGGGTCGTGCGGGAGGCAACCAATTGATGTGTCTCTCTCACATCAATGTTTCTCTCTCTCCCTCCTCTATCTAAAAAAAAAAAAAAAAACAATGGAAAAATATCCTCAGGTGGGGATTAAAAAAATAACCATATTACTATATTGCATGATCTTGTGGGTCAGGAATTGGGGCAGGTCTAGGATGGGTGATTCTTCTGTTTCATGTGGGATCAACTAGGGTCCCTCAGTGGTACTCAGGTGGTGGATGTGCTGGTCTGGAGGGTCCAAGTCAGCTTCATGCACATGTGTGGCACTTTTGGTAGGGATGGCTGGAAGGCTGGGCTCAGCTGGGACTGTAGAATGCGGCTCATATCTGCGGCCTCTCCAGCACGGTGGTCTTAGGGTAGTAGTACTTCTTACATCGTAGCTCAGATCTTGTAGAGAGGGTGTTCCAAAAGACCAAGACAGAATCTAGAAAGCCTCTTCTGATCTAACCTTAGACATCATGCAGTACCACTTCTGCCAATTCACTTAGTTACACAAGAGTCACCAACTCACCCAGATTCAAAAGCAGGGGACTACACAAGGGTGTGAACACCAGGAGGCATGGGCCATGGGGGAGCATCTTTGGAGACTAGCTGTCACAGTGGACCAACCACTCTCACATGTGTGCCCTTAGTCCTGGGAGGCAAAGTGTGAGTGGATGGAAGAGCTCAAATGCATCCCCACACATCAGCAGAAAGGTTCCAGGAAATCTTGAACAGGAGATGGAAAGGTTCTTGGAAATATCAGCCCCTGCAGAGTATCTGAGAACTACTTTGAATGTTAAATCCTCGTCCCGCTTCAAAGCCAATCTTTGGGGCTCTTGGGTTTACCAAAAACAAAAAACAAAAAACAAAAAAACCCCTCAGATTCCTATAGCGGACTTACTATAATTATCTCCATTTTCCATATGGGGAAACTTAATTAAATTGTTTAGAGTCACAGCTAGAAAATGGTATGGCTGGAGTTTGAATCCAGAAATATCTAATGCCAAACCAGTAGGTCATTTTACAATTTATAGTTTAAGTAAGTTTCCCAGGGTCACACAGAGAAACCAGAAATACAGTTCAATACCCATTCATGGTAATGCTTAGCAAACTTAGGAGACAATGGAAATTCCTTCATAAAGAATATGGACAAACAAAACTTATAGCAAACATTATATTTAATGATACAATACTGAAAGCTTTCCCCCTGAGATCAGGAACTACACAAGGATGCCTACTATTACTTCTTCTATTCGTTATTACACTGGAGGTCATAACCAGTGCAACAAAGCAAGAAAAAGAAATAAAAAGCACCCAGATTGGAAAGGAAGAAATGAAACTGTCATTATTTGTAGATGACATGACTGTGCACATAGAAAACCCCAAAGAACCTACAATCCAACTATTAGAATTAATAAGGGAATTCAGCAAGTTCACTGAATTTGATGTAGGTCTCTTGTGAGGATTCAGTGGGAAGCTTCTATCAGATACTAAACCCTTACCTGTTTAAGCCTCACAACAACCTCTCTTTGGCCTGTGGCACTGGTGACACTTCCTCCTTGACATTCCCTTTACCCTGGCTTCCTTGACACTATCCTCCTTTGTATCTCGTCCTCTTCTCCCTCTGGATTTCTCTCTCAGCCTCCTCTTCTGGTGTCTGCGCATACAATGTCAGCGATGTTCAGAGTGCTGTGCGCAAGCAGTGCTATTGTGAGCACACCTCCATTGCATTCTATGTGCATGGCACCTCCCATGGTTGTCTGACACCCTCATCATTTCTTCCCTGGACTCTCTCACTGACCTAAAATACACAAAACATAAAACGTACTATTCTAACCATTATAAGTATACAGTTCAGTGGTATTAAGTACATTTATACTGTTGCGCAACCATCGCCACCATCCTCCTGCCACCGGTCCTTCTCCCTTCACACCCACCTGTCACACAGCCACCAGGGTGAACTTCCTAAAATGCAAACTTAAAAAAAAATTTTTTCCTTTATTGATTTTTTTTAAATCCTCCCTGAGGACATTTTTGCATTTATCTTCAGATAGAGCGGGAGGAAGAGAGGAGGGAAGAGAGAGAAACATCGATATGAGAGGGACACATTGACTGGTTGCCACCCACACGACCCCAACCAGGGCCAGGGACAAACTGCAACCGAGGTACGTGCCTCAGCGGGAACCGAACCCGGGACTCTCTGGTCCGCGGGCCAACGCTCCAACTGCTGAGCCAAACCGGCCAGGGCCCTTTATTGATTTTTAGAGAGAGAAGAAGGGAGAGGGAGAGAGAGAGAGAGACAGAAACATCCATGAGAGAGAACATTGATTGGCCGCCTCCTGCATGCCCCCCACTGGGGATTTGGCCCACAACCTGGGCATGTGCCCTGACAGGGAACCAAACTGGCGACCTCTTGGTGCATGGGTCGATGCTCAACCACTGAGCCACACCAGCCAGGCCTAAAATGCAAACTTGATATTGCTATCTTTTCCCTGCTTAAATTCTTTCAAGACCTTGAGACACCTTGATTAAGTTCAACATCCTCTGCGTGGTTTCATAGCCCTCCCTGGTCACTGTCCTGCTCACTCCTGATGCACCATGCATGCTCTCTCTGGTCTCCATGACTGTCTTAATTTGGGTACCTCCAAAAGCTGACCCTGAGCCAAAGATTTTGGAGCATGAGAGAGGTGATTCCAGGAAGCACAGTGAGGGAGTGGGAATTGAGACAGGGAAGGGAGGAAGGCCAATCAGGAGTGCAATAGTGTCCAGCCGGTGTGGCTCAGTGGTTGAGCGTCAACCCATGCACCAAGAGGTCACCGGTTCGATTCCTGGTCAGGGCACATGTCCATGTTGTGGGCCTGATCCCCAGTGGGGGGCATGCAGTAGGCAGCCAATAGATGTTCTCTCTCATCGATGTTTCTATCTCTCTCTCCTCCCTTCCTCTCTTTAAAATCAATAAAGGACAAAAAAAAGAGTGCAATAGTGAGCAGGTTGCCGATGTGGGCAACTGGGGCTCAATCCTGCTGGTGTCTCTCTAGGACCCTGTGTGACACATCCCTCAGAACTACCCCAGTAAAAGCGAAGAAGCTGGAGTATTTATCCACCAACTCTCATTCAGCAGTGTGCTGGTAAACCAGCTTTCTGGGAGAACAAGTAACGCCACAATTGGTAGTGTTTGCTAGTTGCCACAATATAAATATTCTCACTGTGGCTGATTTCAAGCTACCAATGGTTTAACAGTTGGCTTGCAAATTTTCTGAAGATGTAATAGTCAGGATCTCCAGAGCTAGTGCCATTACTTCAGCAGAACCTTGCTCTTATTCCGCATTAGTTGAGGGTTATTTCTGGCAAGCTAGGCACTTAGGACTGTCTGCACACATGGTGGCCAGCTGAGCAGACTTCGGGGCCAGAGTACACCCTCCGATGGAGTTTCAGGAAGCCCTTATTGTATTCGAGAAGTCTTTTCAGATGCCTTCCTGGGTAGATGCAGGGACATGGGAAGGGTACCAACAGAGCTCGCTATAAGGTCCCTGCAGGGCTCATCCCCCTTGTTGGGAAGGCCTGCTCCTTCTTAGCTCTTCTGCTGAGCTTCTGCTCATTCTTCAGTATTCAGCCATGGTGTCACCACCTCCGTGAAGCCCTCTCGGCCTTCCCTCAAACCATCCTTGCTCTTATTACAGCCCCAAAGCACGCCCTCGGCTTAACTGTGACGGGTCTTTCTCCCTCACTGGATTGCAAGCTGCCAAGGCCAGGGATGTGGTATATTACTTTCTGTAACTGCAGTCTTTAGTCCGGGGCCCAGTACCAGATTAGCTACTTAATAAATAAATAATTCACCCCACTCCACACGGCACGTAGTAATGGTTGAGTCAAATTAACACTCTCCCCCTCCCCTGTTTATATATCCACCGCTCAATCAATCAGTTGGTCTCTCTACAGCTTTATTGCGTATTCCCATCCGTTTCCAAAGAGATCTTTAGGCAGCAAGCAGGTGCTTCCTTTCCCGTGAAGGTGTGAGCGACCATATTTTCTGAAGCAATGATCAGGACACGTGATCTGACACATGTTCCAACACATGGTCTGACAATGGGATAGAATATTTTAAATCACCACCTCTCAGAAAATCCGGGCTGCGTGGCGCTGTGTAAAACAGAGCCAGGAGTCATGGCCTTGTAATGCATGCCCAGAGCAGGCAGGAGTTCTGTTTTAAAGAGCTCTGTGATTTTAAGAGCGGCATGTGAAGATAGCTAAAGAGAGAAGTTGATTTCCGTGGCACTCTAGCTGGAGTGATCATAGGGAGCAGGGAAAAATTTGTGGCAGAAACAAGCTCTCATTAAGACCATATGCTGTATTTCTAATCGATGGCTCTTAGAAGTAATTCCCCGACATTTCATTCATTTTTACTGCCTCCCCTTCAGGGGCAGGAAGAACGGCGTTGTTAGCCTGCGTTTATAGATGAGGGTATTTAGAAACAGAGAGGTTAAATGGCTCAGCCCCAGTCACAGAGTGAATCAGAGACACCGCCAGCCTTGAATCCAGAATTCCGACTTGCGCTTCTGTGCCAAGATCCCTCGGGGCACATTTCCTCTCTAATTTGCATAAATCATCAACATTTTTTTTCCAAGCTTGTGCTGAGAAAGCCCCTTTTCAAACAGCGGAAACTCCCTTTGCCTTCTGTCGCCTTAGTTTTATTTTATGAACCAAATTCTTTTACTTCAACACGTAGACTTGCCATTTTCCCTTCCATTGAGCCCTTTTCAAAAGAGGTCGTGACCTTTGCTTCTAGATGCAATGGAAATGGCTGGGCCCAAATGAAATAAAACAGATGAGCTGGGACCATATAAAGTGTAATTTCAACTAATGTTTAAAATCCCATGCAGTTGATGATAAATCTTGGATCCTGGCAGGTTATCAGAAAAATAAGACTGGATAAATGGCGCTACCAGTATTTGAACCCTGTTGGGTGTGAGATGTGCCTCCAACTTTGGGAGCAGATTCATAGGATTGGAAATAAGAAACTGGACATGCCAGGGTCATGCAAGTTTTGAGAAATTTCAATTTGGAAATACGTAAAGAGTCATACCTGAGATTGATGGTAGGTAAACTTGGGTTTCTAATCACCAGCATAATTACAGAATTACTGTACTCACAATCCTTTCACAAATTCTTAGCTCATGACCTCATCTGTCTGATGGTCCTTAGGTGACTTCAGTATTAAAGTTTCTGGGCATGAACTGCACTGCCTGGAATCCCAGGTCAGCACTTAGCGCATTGCTGATGCTCACAAAATAGTAATAATCCTCTGGAAAGTAAAAACATATGCAATGTGTTTGGGAAAAACTTCCCTTCCCTGTCAAGTACGTTAGATAATCAAAATAATTTATGGCCCGTCTGTTTAACCATTAGGAAAAAAAGGAGTTTTTCTCTATTCGGAATTTTTGGTAAAATGAAATTCAGCATAGAGAAAAAGCTTCTAGTCTACATGGTAGAGTAATTTACTTTATTACTTATCACATTAGTCAGCTATTGCTGCAGTAATGCTGTGTAACAAAAGTTTTAAACACACCAAAACTCAGTGGCTTAAACGTTTATTTCCTGCTCACGGGCAGGTGGGTTGGCTGGGGTTCTGTTCATCTCAGCTGGTTTGGCTGCACTCCGCAGCTTGCGTCAAGGCCTGTTCTACATATCTCCTCATTCTCCTTGGACCAGCAGTTTCCTGGGGCATTCTCACCTTATGGCAACTGCTGAAGAGCAAAAGGCAGGCCAAATGGTGCAAGCACTTTTATTTATTTATTATTGTTATTATTATTTTTTATCCTTACCCGAGGACATTTTTCCATTTTTTTGTTCAGATAGAGTGGGAGGGGGAGAGAGAGAGAGAGAGAGAGAAACATCGACGTGAAAGGGACACATCAAGTGGCTGCCTCCCGCACGACCAACCAGGGCCGGGGACAAACTGCAACCGAGGTACGTGCCCTTAGCGGGAACCGAACCCGGGTCTCTCTGGACCGCAGGCCGACGCTCTAACCGCTGAGCCAAACCGGCCAGGGCGGTGCAAGCACTTTTAAAGCCTTTGCTGGCATCATACTGCTCACATTCCATTGGCTAAAGCAAGTCACAGAGTCAAGTCCAAAGTCACTGGGCAGGGGAGCATACCAGCCCAAGAGGGAGAGGGAGGTGAATGAACATTTGCTAAACAATACTCCAGTCTCCCACAGTTATCATCCCTAATTGACTGTGTTGTGGGTTGAATCGTGTTCCCCCTTCCCCAAATTAATATGTTGAAGCCTTGACCCCCACTCTAGATCTCAGAATGTGACTGCATTTGGAAATAGGGTCTTTAAAGAGGTGATTAAGTTAAAATGAGACCGTTAAGGTGAGCCCTAATCCAATTTGACAGTGTCCTAATAAGAGGGGGAAATTTGGACACACAGAGAGACACCAGGATCCACACACACAGAGGAAAGACCATGTGAGGACACGGCGAGAAGGCGGCCATCTGCAAGCCTAGGAGAGAGGCCTCAGAAGAAACCAAACCTGCTGACACTTTGACCTTGGGCTTCTAGCCTACAGAACTGTGAGAAATAAATTTCTGTTGTTTAAGCCACCCTGTCTGTGGTATTTTATTATGGCAGCTGGAGTGGACTAATACAACCTTTAAACCCCTTGTATAAGGGCTGTGTCTTATTCATTGTGTTGTCCCTCCAAGGTACTTAGCAAATTACCTTGTGTACATATTTATGTATATTTGGTGAATGAATGAAATCCTCTCTCAGTTTCAAAATCAATAATTATTTATTTTATCAACAAGAACACATGGTTGCAAGTGTTATAAACCCATTTAAAGCTGTTGAAGCAGAAAATAAATCTTTTGGGTCAGATGACTGGGGAAGCTTCTAACATTAAAGGGTTCCAGGAACTGGGGCCTCAGTTATTGGCACAGGGGACCACACACCTGCCAGATCCTCTCTCCATACTCTCTCACTGAGATACTTGGTTTTGTTCTTGCAGAGAACATGGTTGCTACAAGAATGGCAGGATACGTTTTCAAAAAAGGATGGCAACAATATCTCCCATCCCAGACACTCATCTTACAAATTGACTTTGACATTCCTGCCACTGAGAGATGGGATCTATGTTTTCCGCCCTTGAATCTGGGTGGGCCTGTGACTACAGTGAAAGTAACCATACAGCTTCTGCCTTGTTCACTAGAACAGTGCTGTTGGAGTCCTGAGCTGCCACGGTAGAAGTCTGAGGCTGCCATGCTGTCAGGAAGCTCAAGCTACGTGGGGAGACCACATGAAAGCATTCTGGCTAAGAGCCTCTGCTGAGGTCCCAGCTAACAGCCAGCATCAACCACCACACGTGAGTGAAGATGACTCCAGTGACTCTAGTCCCCAGTCCTAAAATCACTCCTGGCCTTTGAGTGCTCCCTGCTGAGACTCCAGATACTGGGGATCAGAGACAAGTTTTCCTCCTGTGCCTGGTCAGGATTCCTGACCCACACTCTGTGAGCAAGATGAAACAGTTGTTTTATGCTGCGGTGCTTTGATATAATTTGTTACACAGCAATAATAAGTGGAATGAAGAATCCAGAATTATATCCTTACAGCTACCCTTTTACTTCCTCTTTTGAATATTCTGGGAAAGATCTCCAGTTGGCCAGGCTTGGGTCACATGCCTACTCCTAGAGCCAATTGCTTAGCTTCAGAGGAAGTAGCTTAGCTCTAGCCTAGTTTCTGTGTTAATTCCTGGGGAGGAATTACTGCCAGCTACACCAGAGGCCCAAGGCTGGAGTAGTTCATCAAAGGTGAGAGGGGTGGTATCAAAAGAAGGGGTATGAGAATGTGTTCTGGGCAGACTAAAGTAATAGCTGCATTCTACATTCTATCACCTTTACTTTATTTATTTGGTAACTTTTTTTTGAAGGTTTAAGATAGTTTCTTTTATTTTTATTTTTATTTTTTTTAATCCTCACCCGAGGATATTTTTCTGTTTATCATCAGAGTAGGAGGGAGAGGGAGAGAGAGAGAGAGAGAAACATCGATGTGAGAGACACATCGACCAGCTGCCTCCTGCACGACCCGGACCAGGGCTGGGGACAAACTGCAACTGAGGTACGTGCCCTTGATCGGAATCGAACCCGCGACTCATTGGTCTGCAGGCTGACGCTCTAATTGCTGAGCCAAACTGGCCAAGGCTAAGATAGTTTATTTTATTTTTATTTATTTATTTTTTCCTTTATTGATTTTAGAGAGAGAGGAAGTGAGAGGGAGAGAGAGATAGAAACATCGATGAGAGAGAACACTGACTGGCTGCCTCCTGCATTTCCCCCACTGGGGATCGGGCCCACAACCTGGGCATGTGCCCTGACCGGGAATCGAACCGGCGACCTCTTGGTGCATAGGTCGATGCTCAACCACTGAGCCACACTGGCTGGGCTTGAGTTTATTTTTGTGTATGGTGTAAGTTGGTGGTCTAGTTTCATTAAATATATATTTTTCATGTATTCCAAAAATAACCAAACTTTTCTTCTTTTCTGAAAGCCAGTAATATCTTTGCAGCTAGAAATATTCCTAGTGCTCGTTTTGGCAGCACATATACTAAAATTGGAAATATTTCTAGGGTCGATATTCTTTACCAGGGATTGGCAAACATTTTCTGTACAGGACAGAGAAGCAATATTTTAGGATTTGCGGGCTGTAAGGTTTCTGTTGTAACTATTCAACTACCATTGCAGCAAAAACAGTCACAGCTCATCTATAAGCAACTGAGTATGGCTGGGTTTTGATAAAACTTTATTTGCAAAAACAGGTGGCTGGACAGATTTGGCACACAGGCTATAGTTTGCTATGGAATCTATAGCAGAACGGCCCAATAGGAATACAGTGCAAACCACGTTTGTCCTGCAGGGAGAGATGTCTCCCCAGTATTAATTCCCTGCTTGCAGGAGAAGGTACCTAGGCAGAGCAGCCAAGATGTGTGGTTGCTAGAGGAAGGAAGTTGTCAGAGTACAGTGAACTGTCTCCTGCACGTGCAGGTGAACTCAGGCAGGCCGAGATGACAAGAAACAGAGCATCAGTAGAGTCTGCCTAAGGCAGCAAACCTGAGGAGGAAGCGTGCGCCCCAGAAGACAGAGCAGTGAAACGGGGAGGTACTAGGCCATTGGAGACATTAGTGTTGCTGGATCAAGGCTTGCCTGAAGCTTGCTAGATCTGCCTCTAGACTTTCAGATCATGTGAACCAATATATCCCCCAATCAGTATGTAAGCCTGTTTCAGCGGAGGGTTCTATGTCTTGTAACAGAAAGCAGTTTTTACTGCTCTAGGAATTAGACAGGTTAATTATCCCAGCAATTCTTTGGATGCCAAATAGTCTCACTATGAGAATTGAGCTTGGTAATTGCATGTGGCAGTCTCATCACTGCAAGGCCCTGCCTGTCTGCTGAAGCAAGATGCAAACAGAAACCGCACCATCGCTAAAGAGTATGTGGTATATATATACAATGGCATACTATTCAGCCATAAAGAAGAAGGAAATCCTGCCATTTGTGACAAATGGATGGGCCATTATACTAAGTGTAATTAGTCAGACAGAGGAAAGACAAATACTCAATGAATGATCTCACTTGTATGTGGAATCTTAAACAAACCAAACAAAATAAATCACAGAGCTCACAGATACAGAGAACAGACTGGTGGTTGCCATAGGCAGGGGCGGGGAAATGGGTTAAGGGGGTCACAAGGTACAAAGTTGCAATTATAAAGTAGACAGGTCATGGGGATGTAATGTACAGCATGCTGACTATAGTTAATAATACTGTGTTGCATGTTTAAAAATTACTAGGAGAGTAAGTCTTAAAAGTTCTCATTGTAAGAAAAACATTTTGTAACTAGGTATGGTGATGGGTATTAACTAGATTGGTGATCATTTTGCAATATATACAAATGTCAAATCATCATGTTGTACACCTTAAACCAATATAATGTTATATGTCAATTACATTCCAATTTAAAAAAACACACCATCGGTGCCCTGGGTGGTTTGGCTCAGTGGTTAGAGCGTCAGCCCGCGGACCAGAGAGACCCGGGTTCGGTTCCCCGCTAAGGGCACGTACCTCGGTTGCAGTTTGTCCCTGGCCCTGGTTGGGGTTGTGTGGGTGGCAACCAGTGATGTGTTTCGATGTTTCTCCTCTCTCTCTTCCTCCCTCTCTCCCTCCCGTTCTATCTGAAGGTAAATGCAAAAATGTCCTGGGGTGAGGATTAAAAATAAACAAAACAAAAACACAAAAAAACACCATCGGTCCAAAAGAGACCAAGGCAGGTATGGTAGGTTGGCTCCTTAAACACTGATTTCAACTCCCCTTTCTTTGAAAGTCCTTTAGAGCCAGAGCCAATAATTTGCTTTCCCAGATGTCTGTGCAGTAGGGGTGGCCATGTAACTTTGTTCTAGCCAGTGGGACACAATCAAAAGTCAGTTGGCATGACCTCTTCAGATGCTTTCTCCTTTTTCTGGAGCAAGGGCCTGGGGCTAGAGATGCAGCCACCATTGCCAAGGCCAAAACAGGGGGAGACAGGCCCTCGCTCCT
This sequence comes from Tadarida brasiliensis, assembly GCA_030848825.1. Lineage (NCBI taxonomy): Eukaryota > Metazoa > Chordata > Mammalia > Chiroptera > Molossidae > Tadarida > Tadarida brasiliensis. The sequence continues at coordinate 103,616,431 of CM061280.1, read as the reverse complement.
TCTGGCCTTTGTGGGCCACCCTTCCAGACCTGGACTGTATTACCCTGATTTCTTCCCGCCCAAGACAAATCAGTTCTTTTTTCATTAAGCCACCACAGTGGTTGAGTTTCTATTATGGGCAGCTGAATGCAGTCCTGTGTGATACAGAATTCTGTAAGCCTCTTTACTTTGACCAGAATGTTCCTTTACCACTCTTCCAAGGAGACATCAGAAGGTCTAAACTGTGGCCGGGGCTACAGATCCAAATCCAGACAGGTGAAGTGAGCACAAGAGAGCTAAAGGCCATGGGAAGACCTATGTGAGCTTATTTCCAAAAATCTTCAGGGATCCAGGGGAGATAATACAGGGTTGGCTGGTGAATCAGGAGCCAGTTCTTATCCCTCATTGATGTAAACTATTGCCAAGTAAAAGTGTCCAGATCCCAAGTCCAACTTGTGGGGGTGGGGGGTTTCCCTACGCTACTACTCACAAGCAATGCTCTGGATGCCAGCAGGGCCTCCCACAATTCAACTCCAGTCTGACGCTGTCTGTGCAGAGATAGCTTCAAATCCCGCAGATGAGGGGCTCAGTCCCACAAGGCTACTCCCACTTCAGATGCCAGTCGCAAGTCCAGGTTGTCACCCGTGTTTTTGACCAAATGGCTCTAAATCAGAGGTTCCCACGACCCCCTCCTCAGGTTCAATTAATTCATTAGAGCAGCTTACAGAACTCAGAGAAACATTTTACTCACTAGATCATTGGTCATCGGAGATCTGTCCAACCTCTAGCCCCTTTCTCCTTCCCCGAGGTCAGGGGGGTGGGAGGGAAGATTCCAACCCTCCAATCACAGGGTTGGCTCCTCAGTGACCAGCCCCAATTCTTATGCCAAACACCACCTCATTAACATAACAAAAGACGCCGAAATCACAGTCCTCACTTAAGAAATGTAAATGGTTTTAAGAACTCTGTGCCAGAAATGGAAGGGGAGGGAGAAGTAGATACAAGGTGGGGCAAAAGTAGGTTTGCAGTTATGAGTACAAGAAACAAGAGTTTATTCTTGTACTATTATTTATTAATGATTGTATTATTTTTTCCACACGTACAACTATAAACCTACTTTTGCCACATCCTGTATTTCTTATTATAAATCACAGTATCACAGTGAGTCTCTCTTGGATTCTACCAGGGGTGAGTGAGTCATCAGAGGCTAAACAACCATCCCAAGCATCATGATCACAGACATCTCACATTTTTCTAGGACCTGAGTAGTCACCAAGCCCTTGTCCCTCACGAGAAAGGTCTGTCATTTTACCTTCTTGCGCTTTCAGGAATCCCCATCATTCTCTCCACCGGCAGTTTATGGCATTAAAAAAAAAAAAAAAAAAAAAAAAAGGCAGCCATCACAACAAATTTCCTTTTCTTCTTGCCTTTCCAGAAAGAAACCTAAGTGCTGGTATTATTTTCCACTTTTAATCACCGCTTGACAAAGATGGAAAGTTAAGTCATGTAATTGCTTTTGTGTTTTGTAGTTCTTTTCACTATTTTGGAAAAAATAAATAGTTCAATGGATAAAATGTGGGTTTACACCAAACCCCAAACATCACGAGCGTTAATGGCAACCATGTGTTATTCCTGAGAATATGCACCTAATTTGTTTGAGGAGGGAAAAGAAAATACCGCACTGCTCAACTCGTACATGGAGTGAGCCAAAGAGTTCCAAAGGCGTGTTTGGGGACAGATAGCTGTTTCAGGTATCTCAAAGCAAAAAAAAAAAAAAAAAAAGATATATTTTGTAAAAATTTAAGATGTAGATTACAATAGGAATACTTGAAGCAAGATTGCCTTCCCCAAACTCTTGAGTCATAAAACATCTGTCTTAGAATGGGCAGGCTGGGGATGCCTAGAGGCGCCTTCTGCCTGGATTGTTCACAAAGTGACAAGGCCAGCATGTGACCCTCTGAGCAGAGGCCAAGAAGAGGGGATATAAACAGGTGGGGCTGCAACTCGACCACGAGTGCCCACCCCTGAGAAGGGAGCCAGATGGGGCTCTCTATCCACACTAATCCTTCCCTTCTTTCCCATTGCCAGAAGCCTCAGGTGGGATAGGGGTGGTGGAGAAATGAACTTGGAGACCCACTTGGTTGCAGAGCCCGTGACTTTATACCGCTAAATCATGATTTCCTACTGGAAAAGCCCGTGCAGCCTTAGTCTTTGTGTGTGCAAATTTATTGCCTGCGCAGGAGGTAGGAATAGCTAGAATCAGAGCTGTGGTTGGAAGCACCCCAGCCCCAAATTGTAAAGTGGGTAGGAATTTTTTGCTTGGTCACAAAGTCTGGTGTGCAAAGACTAGTGCTCTTTATTTTCCTGAAGCTAAAATTACCTTGGCTCCGGAGATCTCATTTCCACTGCTGGTGAAAAACATCAGCGTGCCAATTCAAACCAGCTCAGGCACTTCCAGTTTAAAGGTGGTCCCTTTTAGGGTAAATACGGTCCTCCCTCAGCCCCACCTCCTTCTGCCCTTCTCTCCAGGAGAAATAAAGGTCTGACCCCTGGACCTGGCATGAGGAAGGGGCCCACATGCCACCACTGGTGCTCACTGACCTCTGCCCATCAGGTTATCTATCCAGCTGTATAGCAAATCTCTCCAAAACAAAACAAGCACAACATTGATTTTTCCCATAAAATCTGTGATTTGAGCAGGACTTGGCAGAGACAGCTATCTCTGTTCCAACTGGTGTCAGCTGAGGTGGCTCAAAGGCTGGAGGTTGGGATCACCCCAAGGCCCCTTCGGACAGCTGGGACCTCATCCGAGGCCGTCAGCTGGAACAATTTGCCTTTCATGACCTAGTCCTCAGAAATTGTATGACATCACTTTATGACTTTCATCGCATTCCATTGGTCAAGGTGGTCACAAAGTCCTGCCCAGTTTCAAAAGGAGAAAGAAATAGACTCCATCTCTTGATGGGGGATCTGAAACAGTATGTGAGATCATAAATATTGGTGAGGTCACTTTCAAAATGCAATGCGCTCCACCTTCTCTTCTTGATGCATTCACTGCTGACCTTTTTAGAGCTCTCATAGTCTTTGGTTCATTAAGTCCACTCCAGTTCTCTCACTGCTACCCAGAGGCTTCTTGGTATTCCAGCCTCACAGCAATGTCTGAGCCCATCTTGGGGATGGGGAACATTTTTTTGTCCCCTTTATTGATTTTGGAGAGAGGAAGTGAGAGGGAGAGAGAGATAGAAACATCGATGAGAGAGAACATCGATTGGCCGCCTCCTGCATGCCCCCCACTGGGGATCGGGCCCACAACCTGGGCATGTGCCCTGACCGGGAATCGAACCGGTGACCTCTTGGTGCATGGGTTGATGCTCAACCACTGAGCCACACCAGCCAGACGGGGATGGGGAACATTTTTAGAGCTCTATTTCTTCCTGCTTGAGAATGCTGTTGGCCTCCAGACCTCCTGGGCTGTAGATGCCTTGTGGTTCTGGCACCGTGTTGGATGGGAGGCTTCTCTGTGTCGCTTATAACCATCGCGGTCCCCTCAGCTTGAGCTCCAGCTTTCTGGTACCCTTTTCAGCTGGCAGGGAAGAAGAAGCAGCTCTGTTAAGGGCAGACTCCTCATTAAGGACACATTGCGAATTGTACACACCCCTTCATTTTACACCCTATTGGCCAGAACTTTGTCACATGGCCACATCTAACTGGGAAGTGTAGACCTTATTCTGGCCAACCATGTGTTCAGTGAAAAATAGAAAATTATTTATCAAAAGAGAGAAGAATGGATTTTAGGGAGACTCTTATCTTGACAATAAGAGGCAACATTTAACCTGAGAACTTCGGGGTGAGTCAGAAGCAGTAATGATAGAATCAGGGGAAGAGTATTTCAGGCAGAGGGAACAGCAAAAACAAAGGCTCAGAGGCAGAAAAGAGTGTGGCCTGTTGAAGGAACAAGAACGTGATTAGTGAAGGATGTGGCTTGTGGAAGTGAGGGCCGTTAGACAGGAGGAGAGAGATGAGAGGAAAGCAAAGGTGGGCAAGTACCAGATCATGTAGGGCCGTGTTGGCTAGGACAACGAGTTCGGATTTTATTCCAGAACATGTTTCCTAACAAACTCTTCAATGTCTACAATTCCCATAATTAGCAATGTTTTCTTTTTTTGGTGAAAAAGTACTTTCAACTCAGATATTGATTGAGTGCCTACTCATGGCAGAAAAGCAGAAGGCATTGTGAGGAGGTAGGAAGAGCTTGCTATTTGGAGTATGAGCCTTTAGAAGGTACCCAGTTCCGTCAATGTATTAGCTGAGTATCCCTGGGCAAGTTACTTAACTTCTCTGAGCCTCAGATTCCTCAATAGACAATATTATAAGTTTTTTAAAAATCCTCACTATTTATCATCAGATAGAGTGGGAAGGAGGGAGAGAGAGGGAGACAGAGAGAGAGAGAGAGAGAGAGAAACATTGATGTGAGAGGGACATATCAATCGAACCCGCGACTCATTGGTCCACAGGCCGACGCTCTAACTACTGAGCCAAACCTGCCAGGGTGGCAATGTTACGAGTTTTAAACAAAATAACATATGTAAAGGTTCATGGTGAACTCTGAGGAGCCATACACATGTTATTGTTATTGATGTATCGTTACAATATTGCTGTCAATTAGAACATCACATTCTTTTTGGAGTACTCAAGGGCCCACTTGAAGGTACATGGGGTCGGGAAGAGTGTGGATATAGACAAGGACCCGGCAAGGAGAGGAGGATCACTGAGCACTGGGTCCTGAGGGGTAGTCAAAGAAGGACAACACGGGATTGCCAATGTGTCACTCTGGCAGCATTGGTGGCCACAGCAGACACCACTGATGCCCATCTCTGTCCCCTCAGCCGGCCTCTACGTGCAACTGCAGCTGTGGTAAGCGGTTCCTAGAATGCGTACACTGCTCGCCTCTCTTTCCTTCTTGGCCTGTGGGCTTTCTCTGGCACCAGGGGTCTTGCCATAAGCAGGCAATGTGGAAATGCCACAGACTTAGCACCTTGGGGAACCCCTCCACCAATAGGGAGTGAGAATCTGTACATAAAAGTCCTGGCCACCCTGAGCTGGGTGTTTGGGGTGGGGGGGGTGTTCTGAGGCAAATCCCACATGGCCTCTCAGGGGGTCCCCAGTGGGATCAAGCCTCAGCTACCCCTAGTGGTAACTTGCTTGTCAACACCACCTGAATCAGCTTCTCTCTCAGCCTTACTCTCCCCCGACTCCGACCCTGAGCTTCCTGGAGTCGCCTTCCAAATAAGCTACCTGCACTCAAGTCCTTGTCTCAGGCTCTGTTTCTGGGGGAACCTCAACCAACCCCCATTCCCACTCTATCAGATAGAAGGGCTGAGAGCTCACTTTCATCGCTCCTTTCAGAGTCAGGTGGCCATGTGACCCATTGCCAGCTGTTGGCTCATAAGCTGAAGTCTTATGAAAGATTTCTTGGAAAGTTTTCACTTCTTTATGAAAGTAACAGATATTTTTGGTGCTGCTCCACTTCCTCCTGTCTTCCTACCTTGACCACGAACTTGCTCTTGGACCTGCAGCAGCAGGCCAGAAGGAAACGCCAAGACAATCACAGAAACAAACACTGATGTTTCAAGTTGCCGAACTCACGTCTATGGACATCTAATTCTAGACTTCTTCTTTGGTGAGAAAAAGAACTCCGAGGTTTGTTCAGGATGCTGTTGACAGAGCGCTCGGTTATTTGCACCTTAGCGCAGTCCTAAGTGACACAGTGGCTCAGGGTGCCAAAGTCAGTGGAAACTGCTCCACAGATTTCCCAGTCATGGAACCGGCGAGTCAGGCTTCTCTGTCGTCGGCCTGCAAGCGCGGGAGGAGCACAGCCTCCCCTCCCCTGCCCTGCCAACTTCCAGTCCTGTTCTCTCCCCTCTCGGAAGTCCACAGCTTCCCCCAAGCAGGACGGAGAAGACCCCTGGGAATTCTGCCTCCTGCCTTCTCAGATGTAAAGTGCAAGCCTGTGGAAACTAGGCTGGTGGCTTCTTTTGGCTGAATTGCGTCCGGTTGTTAGCTGGTACTGCCTGAGAGCCGAGGTTGCTGCGGGCTGGGGAGAACGCCCAGGAAACTGAAGACCTGCCTTGTCCTCACACAGGCTACGGTCTAGGTGGGGAGATAGCCTATAGTTAGAGAGGCGCCGTAGCGTACGATCACCAGCCTATGTTCTGGAACAGATCACCCGCATCGAGCAACGTACTTAACCTCTCTACCTCAGTTTCTTCCTCTGTAAAACGGAAAGCGTAATCGTACCTAATCCTTGGAGTCGTTGGCACAGATCAAGCTATGATGATGATGACAGTTCTGTGTTCATTCTTCGTCTCCAGTGTCCAGGACAGAGCTCTGCACACCCCAAGCTGCAGGAATGGTTTCCTTCCTCCAACACCTACCTCTGAGTACTCAGTACACACCAGGCACTGTGTTAGGTGCTGGAGGTACAGCGGCAAAGCAGACAGATAAGGTTCTGCCCTCCTGGTCTGGCAGGGACACAGACGTGAAAGTCATTACACCTGTGACAACTAAGGGTTCCAGGCAGAGGGCCCAGCCGGGGCGCAGGCCTTGCGGTGGGAAGGAGGTGGGCTGCTGGAGCCCAGAAGGGGAGACGTAAGCCGGGGCTGGAGCGCCGTCCAGTTCCTGCAGCCTGGATGGTTAGCTGTAGGCAAACACTCAATGTCAAATATCAGTGATTTGGACCAAACTGGTGGGGAATTCTTTCCTGTAGACCCAGGGCAGGGTGTGTGAGAATCACATGCAGGGCCTTCTTTTGACCTCTGCCTGGCCCCCTGCCCGCGGCAGTGTGGAGGGGCCCGGGGCCCCCGCGGGAGCCAGGCAACGATCTCCTGCAGGCAACAGTTCTGAACCAGCCGCGTAGGAAGATTAGCAATGGAAGATTAATTTCTCCTTGTCATTTCCCCAGGGGCCTTAAGCAATCTCGGGAGCAATTTTCCTCGCCTAGAACACCGCCCTCGGGAAGCTGGCGGTGATCTGGGGCGGCGTGGCGCCGGGTGAAGGACAGCCCTGGAGCCCCAGCTCCGGAGCCGGGTGGTGAGCTAGAGAGAAGTGTGCCTGCTGAGCGGTCATCGCCGTCCTGCAAGGCACGCTGAACAAAAGAAAGAAGGGCACAAGCATCGCTTTGCTGTGTGGGCTCTCCATTTGGCTAGGGAGCATGAAGGACGCCTGAGACAGAGCTCCAGGGCTGTGGGTGCAGCTGGCCACACGAAGCCGGGCAGCCTTTGTCTCAAGTGAGATTTCTTTTCTTGGCCATGGCTCTGTCTGGAGGGCGGTGTGTTGAATCCAAGGGCACCCTTTCTTCCTCCTGCTAAAGAGAAGGAAGAGGGCAGGGCTGTTTTGTGCTGAGGTCAGGGAGCACACTGCATTCCAGCAGAGGAGTCTGAAGTCAGACTTAAGGAAGGACTTCCTGGCTGTAAGGGTAGTCTTTTTTTTTTTTTAAATATTTTTTCTTTATTGATTCTAGAGAGAGGAAGGGAGAGAGAGATAGAGAGAGAGCTAGAAGCATCGATGAGCGAGAACATCGATCGGCAGCCTCCTGCATGCTCCCCACTGGGGATTTGGCCCACAACCTAGGCATGTGCCCTGACCGGGAATCGAACCAACCAGCGACCTCTTGTTGCATGGGTTGACGCTCAACCACTGAGCCACACCGGTCGGGCTGTAAGGGTAGTCTTCAATCTGGGTGTTTTTTTTTTTTAATCGTCACCCGAGGATATTTTTCTATTTATCTTCAGATAGAGTGGGAGGGAGAGAGAGGGAGAGAAAGGGAGAGAGAGAAACATCGACATGAGAGGGACACATCGACTGGTCGCCTCCCGCACGACCCCGACCAGAGCCGGAGACGAACTGCAACCGAGGTACGTGCCCTTGGCCGGAATCGAACCTGCGACTCATTGGTCCACGGGCCGACGCTCTAACCGCTGAGCCAAACCAGCCAGGGCTCAATCTGGATTTTAATTAGAAGTTTTTCAATGAAACACAGCAAACTGTTGTCTGGGATAAATTCGAAGATGCCTAGGCTGGAGGGTCAAGGAATGGTCTGAAGACTGGGACAGGGTACGTCTCCAGTACCGCCTGTGCCCTTCAGCCACTCAGTTGCAATTCCTGCTCGGTCATTCATTCACCCGTCGCAACTTTGTTGAGCACTGATTGTGTTTAAAACCGGGCTCTTCCAGTGTGATGTTGGATGTGGTGTTAACCTCTCAGACTCCATTGCTTCATCCTTTAAAAAAAATATATGTTTTTATTGATTTTTTCAGAGAGAGAGGAAGGGAGAGAGAGATAGAAACATCAGTGTGAGAGAGAAACATCGATCAGCTGCCCTCTGCACGCCCCTACTGGGGATCGAGCCCACAACCCGGGCATGTGCAATGACCAGGAATCAAACTGGGACCTCTCAGTCTGTGGGATGATGCTCAATGCACTGAGCCACACCAGCTGGGTCATTGCTTCATCCTTAAAAAGGGCTTAATAATATCTTTCTCACAGGCAGATGGATAAGCTAATGTACGTAAAGCAGCTAGCAGATACAGCCATTGCATCAGAGGCGGGCGCCTTCAGTTGCAAGAAACAGCAGACCCAGCTAAAAGGGGCTTAGCAAAAAGGGGCTGTACCTCACAAGAGAAGAACTTCTGGGGCAGGCTGATTTCCAGCTGCGCCTAGCAACTGAGGGGCTTTCCATCTCTCTGCTGCACTCTCCTTGGCTTATTGGAGGTGTCTCTCTTCATAGTCTAAAGATGACTAACGCAACTCCAGACGTTACACGTTCAGCTTAACAAAACTGACACCTGCTTCTCTGTAAGTATTTTATTAGTGGATTTCACTTCTGGTCCCATTTTCTAGGACTGGGTCACGTGGTCACACTCAACCAGTCTTTGGTAGATGGAGATGAAGCCTCCGTGGTTGGCTGAGACCCAGCTTGATTCGCCGCCCCCTCTAGGACTGGGGAGGGGGTTAACCTTCCTTCACCACATTGAAGAGTGAACACTACAACAACATCTGGGCTTGGCCATCAAGGAAGGTGGGGAGAGCTGGGGACACAGAAGAGGAAAACTGATCCCTGGATAGACAACTCATAGCTTTGGCCACAGTTACTAACCTACTGACCTACCTACCTACCTTTTTTTTTTTAATCCTCTCCCGAGGATATTTTTTTTCCATTTATCTAGTCTAGATAGAGTGGAAGGGAGGGAGAGGTGGGGGAGAGAGACAGAGAGAAAGAGAAACATCGATGTGAGAGAGACACATCGATGGGTTGCCTCCCGCAGGACCCCGACCAGGGCCTGGGATGAACTGCAACTGAGGTACGTGCCCTTGACCGGAATCGAACCCAAGACTTATTAGTCCGCTGGCCGAAGCTCTAATCGCTGAGCCAAACCGGCCAGGGTCTGCCTTTTTATTCTTGACTGTATGTCATATTCCCATTAATAAAGAGACTATAAACCCTTGCTGCCAGGAACCCTGTTGATTTTTCTATTCTCCAGCCCCAGCCAGATAGTAGGCACTTTATGAACTTTTGTTATTGATGATGATGACATGAAAATTACTGCAAATATCACAGAGCAGAAGAGTTTGTAAATATTTCTTTTTTTTTTCTTTTTTTGAGAGTTGTAAGAAACTTTAGGAAACATAATTTTTGAAGCGGTTCTTAAAGTGTTACTCTGAAATTCATTATGAGAGAAAGATCAAGGAGGAGATACTACAGAGAAATAAAAGTATGTCCTTGTCTTGTGAGAGGAAGTCAGGAGAAAAAAATAACCAAGCTACATCTAAAGCAATATATATACACACAGACTTTTTTTGTTGTTGTTGAACTTTCACTTCCTGCTTTACCAAAGTAATCTACACTGAGAATTTCTCCCCCCTATAGTAAAGCATTTTTATAGTTCAGTTAACCGAACAAATCAATGGTGGCACCCAGTGGCTAGAAGGGTTAATCAGGGAACAGCAATTTCTTTTTGCATCTCAGTTCTACCAACCATAGTCGGATTTAAAAATTAAACCACTGAGTCAAGCGAAAATGTCTGTTTAGGCTTAGACTCTGGCAGCATTTTGTTTCCCATGCCTGCTTTTTTCTTAGCAGCGGAGACCTTCAAGGCATATCTTCCACCTCAAAGCCCAGAACCGGGGGGTGAGGAAACCTCTGTCGTCTGGCGTGGTTACAGGGATTGTTAAAAGCTTATTCATTCGACGTCCTTTCTAGAACGGAACGAGTGTAATTATGTGCATTGCTGAAGTTCCAGGTCTTTCCTCCATAGGATACGTCTCCCCCCAGATTGCTGATGTCTGGTTCTTACTGGATTTCAGGAAGCAAGTGATCCAGAAGAAACTGAAACCTTGGTCAGTTAACTGGATAACCAATTAACCAAACCAGTGAGAGAGAACATGAAAATGCTTGTGTCTAGCTTTGGAGTTTCATCTGCATTCTTCTGACAGTTAGCTAGGAGAACATGTGACTTAGGCCAGGCTGGTAATTACTTAATCACCAGACTTTGCAAAGTTCTAAGTTCTATTCACTAAGCCATGTGGACTGTGCCTCTGACTCAGAAGGAAAGGTAGGCCCAGGTTATGCCCTGACATAGGGAGTGAATTGTTTTCTGTTGCAAACAAGCTGGAAGGCCCCCATGGCAGAGGCCATTAGTTGTCCCTAAATAGCTCTTTCCCCCACTATTTATAAGTAATAGAATTTTAGCTGGGCACATAGCTTCCTGGAGAAACAAACAAACAACCAAACAAACACAGAACCACAACTCTATTTTCCAGCCTCCTTTGCAGCTAGATGTGGCCATGTCACTAGGTTCTGGTGAATGGAATGTAAGTGGAAGTCTTCATGCAACTTCTGGGAAGTAGGAAGTATCCTTGAAAAGAGTGGTTTTGCCCATACATCCCTGTTCCTTCTAACTTTTGCTTGGAATCTAGTCCTGATGGCCAGAGCTCAGGCAGTCATCTTGGACTGTGAGGTGGTAGAGAATGGTGGAAGAAACACACGTCCCTGGGTGCCATATGAGTTCTGTGCACCTTATGGACAGGCTTTTCCCCATAGCACTTTCCTACTAACATGTGGTCTTGGACCAGCAGAATCAGGATCACCTGGGAACTTGTTAGAAATGCAAATTCTCAGGCCCTCTTCCAGACCCATTGGACCAGAAACTCTGGGAGTGGAGCCCAGCCATCTTTGTTTTAACAAGCCCATGGGTGATTCAGATGCACTTTGTGGTTTAAGAACCACTGCTCTAGACTACTGAAATATTTTCCCATTTTTTTTCCTTGACAGAGAACAAAGACCCAGAGCACCCCATTTTTGACTTCTGGTTCCATTATTAGCTAGCTATGAAGTTGCTTAAGCTTTTGAACCTCACTTTCTTCATCTGTAAAATGGGGCTAATCATACCATTTCTCCCAAGATTTTGACAAGATTGAAAGAGATAATGTTTGCAGAACACCTAACACAATGCCTGGCACATAGTTGGATGCTCAGTAATTGATAAATGACAAAGATGATGGTTGTTGTTATGGTAACATGATGAGGCCTGATAAATGACACATCTTGAATTTTTTAACAGGATATTTCTTGGTCAGCATGAGCAGGAAAGCCCATGATCATCTGACCTTGTCATTATTACGCATTATTATCCACATATAGAGATGATGAGGGGTGTGGCAGCTAGTCTCCAAGATGGCCCCAATGAGCCATGCCTCCTAGTATTCCTGTTGCTGGGCAACCCCCTCCTACACTGAATCAGGGTGAATCTACTGTGAACTTATTGTGACCGAGAGTCTCCTGCAGACGTGCTGGAGTGTGACTTTTTTTTTCTTTATTGATTTTTAGAGAGAGAGGAAAGGAGAGGGAGAGAGAGATAGAAACATCGATGAGAGAGAGCATTGATTGGCCACCTCCTGCATGACCCCCACTGGGGATTTGGCCCACAACCTGGGCATGTGCCCTGACCGGGGATTGAACTGGCGACCTCTTGGTGCATGGGTTGATGCTCAACCACTGAGCCACACCGGCCAGGCTGGAGTGTGACTTTTGAGGTCAGTAATAATAGGTACTGCAGCTCTCACCTTACCCTCTTGGATAGCTTGCTCTGGGGGAAGCCAGCCACCATGTGGTGAGCACACTCAAGCAGCCTGGTGGAGAGGTCCACGTGGAGAGAGGAACCAACTTGCCAGCACCACCTTGCCACCATGGAAGTGTATCTTCTAGGTCCCCAACTTTATTTTATTTATTTATTTTTTATTTTTATTTTTTTTGTTCAGACAGAGTAGGAGGGAGAGAGAGGAAGAGAGAGAGAGAGAGAAACATCGACGTGAAAGGGCCACATCGAGTGGCTGCCACCCACACAACCAACCAGGGCCAGGGACAAACTGCAACCGAGGTACATGCCCTTAGTGGGAACCGAACCCGGGTCTCTTCGGACCGCAGGCCGACGCTCTAACCACTGAGCCAAACCGGCCAGGGCTAGGTCCCCAACTTTAAGTCTTCTAGCTGAAGCCCCAGACATCACAGAACAGAGACAAGCTGTCTCCACTGTGCCTTATCTGAATTCCTGACCCACAGAAATCAAGAGATGTAGTAAATTGTTATTGTTTTTAAGCCACTACATTTTGGGGTTACACGTTACACAGCATTAGATACTAAAATGGGGGGTGAGTTCCCTCAGAGCTCAGTCACAGCTCAACTGTGCTCATGGAGGTTAATGTCATGCCTAGAGGGGACATGTCTCTCAGCCTCCAGTCAAACAGGAGGAGGTCACAAAAGCACCATCTATTCCCCTTCACTAAGTTCCTATTACCATGGTATTTAGGCCGACTTTTTTTAAATTTAAGTTTTACACAAGGTTTTAAGATATTGTCTAAATAAGGAAACGTGAAGTTACTTGAAAACTAATTCATAATTAAGTTGTAGTCTCAGGAGAACAAAGCCCTGGATTTGAGTTTGCATCAGTTAGGATTAGGCTTGGGCATAAGAGACTAAAGTCTCTAAATAATGGTGGCTTAAGAAAGACAGAAGTTTATTTCTCTGAAACCTAGAAGAAGTCCAGAGTAGGCAGTCTAGAGCTGGTAGTGTAATTGCACAAAATTGTCAGAGACTCAAGCTCCTTCAGTCTTGTGGCCATGGCATTCTCAGCATGGGTTGTATCTCATGGTCCATGACGGCTGCAGGAGCTCCAGTAGGCATGTTTGCATTCCAGCCAGCAGCAGAAGGAAGGGATGAAAAAGAACACACGATCGCCCTGGCCGGTTTGGCTCAGCGGTTAGAGCGTCGGCCTGCGGTTCAGAGAGACCCGGGTTCGGTTCCCGCTAAGGGCATGTACCTCGGATGCAGTTTGTCCCCAGCCCTGGTTGGGTTGTGCGGGAGGCCGCCACTCGATGTGTCCCTTTCACGTCGATGTTTCTCTCTCTCTCTCTCTCTCTCTCTCTCTCTCTCTCTCTCTCTCTCTCACTCTTCCTCTCTTTCCCTCCCACTCTATCAGAACAAAAAAATGGAAAAATGTCCTCAAGTGAGGATTAAAAAAAAAAAAAAAAAGAACACACGATCTCTGTTTAAGGATACTTTCTGGAAATTGTACCTGAAAGCAGAAATCGCATTGCTGCTTAAATCCCATTGGCCAGAATTTAGTCTCATGGTTACATCCAGCTACAGGAGAGGCGGGCATGTATAGACTTTGTTTTAACAGCAATATTACCAGATTAGATATTGGGGGACTCAGTTCACATTCCCACATTGTTTCAGTAGGGGTTAGTTTCAACTGGGTGTGATTGAAAACCCTAAATAACAGTGGCTTAAACAAGCAAGAAGTCTAATCATAGCAAAGTCTGGAGGAAGGCAATCGAAGACTAATACGGTAGCTCTTCTCTGTGAAATGCTCCCAGGTCCGCTCCTCTGTCACCTTTATCGTATCTGTGGCGTGTGTCCTCCATTTCTAAAGTCATCTTGTAGTTCAACATGGCTGCTCAAGCTCTAGCCAGGATTTGTTACAGAATTTGTGGAGCCTGGTGAGAAATGAAAATGCAGGGGCCCTTGTTCAAAAGATCATTGAGCATTTCCAGACAGCTACAGCAAAGCATTCAGCCTAATGCAGCATCCCTCTGGGTGTGGGACCCTGTGTGGCCGCACGGGCTCCATAGCCACGGAGCCAGCCCTGCCTTTCTGGCCAGAGAAGAGAAAGGAACAATGATCCTTGTGGCCGCAACATGCAGCCACAGGTCACATCTGGCAGAGCACCTTCTATAGAACCAAAGGAAAAATAAACTAGTACTACTGTTTCTGCCTGTCCAGCATTGGTTTCCTCTCCCTTTCAGAACACTATCTCCATTTATCTATCACTGCGAAACCAACTACCCTAATACTTAGTGGCATAAACTAACCAAAATAACAGCTCGTGGGTTCTGTCCGTTAGTCATTTGGCAAGGGTACGGGAGGGACAGCTCGTCTCTGCTCCATAATGTCAGGGACCTCAGCTGGGAAGAGTCAGACAGCTGCGTGTGGAGGGTCACTTCTAAGATGGCTTCTTCCATCCCATGGCTGGCACCTGGGCTGGGATGGCTGAAGGTCGGACTCAGCTGTGACTGTTGATGGACTGCTAAGATGGCATTCTCAGGCTAGAAGTGCTAAATGTTAGTCAGAGGCTAGTGAAAAAATCCCCCATCAAATCCACAGACTCTGTGAATTCTATCCTTGAACCTCAGGTTAAGAGCCCTGGTCTAAAGCAAAGGTTACTGAGGTCCCACCTCTCACAACCTCAGTACCAGGTGTTTTATAACAAAGTGCCCACACACCGGGTGGTTTAAACAACAGATATTTATTATCTCACAGCTCTGGAGGTTAGAAGTCTGAAATAAAAGTGTTGGCAGGGCCATGCTCCCTCCAAAGGCTCTAGGGGAGGATCCTTCTTTGTCTCTTTGCGCTTCTGGTAACCCCAGGTATTCCTTGGCTTGTAGATATATCTGTCCAATCTCTGCTTCTGTCTTAGCATAGCATTCTCCCTACATCTTCTCGTGTGTTCTTTCCTTCTGTGTGTCTGTACCCAGATCTCTCTCTTCTTATAAGGACACCAGTCATATTCAATTAAGGCCCACCCTACACCAGAAAAACCTCATCTTAACTTAGCTAATCACAGTTACAATGACCCTATATTTAAATAAGGTCACATTCTAAGGTATTGGAGGTTAGGACTTCAACATATCTTTTTAGGAGGACACAATTGTAACCCCTAACAAAGGACTGCTTACATGATGACTCAGACTCTAAGAGCAAGTGCTCCCTCCCCTCAACAAGGCAGTGTCTGTGTGGCTTTTTGTTTTTCTTTTTTATTTATTTATCTATATTATTATTATTTAGAGTGGGAGGGAGGGGGAGAGAGAGAGACAGAGAGAGAGAGACAGAGAGAGAGAGAGACAGAGAGAAACATCGATGTGATAGAGCCACAACGACTGGTCGCCTCCCGCACAACCCCACCAGGGCCGGGGACAAACCTCAACCGAGGTACATGCCCTTGACCAGAATCGAACCCGTGACTCATTGGTCCTCGGGCCGGGGCCGACGCTCTAACCACTGAGCCAAACCAGCCAGGGCTGTGTGGCTTTTTCTTACCCAGCTTTGGAAATCTCGGAGAGTCACATCTGCTGTTGGTTGAAAGAGTCAGAAGCCCTTCCATTGAGGGCAGGTGTCCTAGTCAGCGCAGGCTGCCATAACTGGGTGGCTTAAACAACAAACGTTTGTTTTCTCACAATTCTGGAGGCTGGAAGTCCAAGATCAGGGTGCTGGCAAATTAAGTTCCTGGTGAGGCGTCTGCGAGAAAGCCACTACCTATAAACCAGGAAAAGAAGCCTCACCAGGAACTTGCAGCCTCCAGAGAGCTCTGTCTCACTGTCTTCACACACCCTTTCCTCTGTACATGCAGACAGAGCTCTCTGGTGTCTCTTCCTCTTCTTATGAGGACACCAGTCCTATAGGGTTAGGGCCCCACCCATATAACCTCATTTTCTCCCTAGAGGCCCCATCTCCAAATACAACCACATTGGGAGTTAGGGTTCCAACCTATGGATTTGAGGGGAACACATCAGCTATCTATAGCTATACCAGAGGATTCACCAGTTAGTATTTAAACATGTTAGAAATAAGTTTCATTGATAAAACAAGTAATATTCAAGACATGGGGACTGGCTAGAAATATTGTACCAGCATCTCTGCCACCGTCTGAATGGGGTCTGTGAATCTGATGAGCCCCGGAGCCGAACACCTTAGGCTGTGGCATCCCAGGTGAACTTTGTTTACTCCTCTGGCCTGCTGCCTAACAGGGGACATTGTGCCTGTTCTAACCTGAGGGGTGGTTGAAGCCTGCCACTTAAATATTGTCACTTCTATACTCAGTGTACCTTTCAGCCAAGGTACTTGTTGGCATGCCTAAGGGCAGAGACCTGGCACTTCGCTGAGTTCCAAGAGCAGATAGCATGACTGGTTTATGTGCCTGCTTGTCATAAACATTTCTATCTGTGAATTCTGATTCAGTTGGAGGCTGGCTGTGATCTTTAAAAAATGATTCTTAACAGAACACCTGGTACTGAGGTTGTGAGAGGTGGGACCTCAGTAACCTTTGCTTTAGACCAGGGCTCTTAACCTGAGGTTCAAGGATAGAAGTCACAGAGTCTGTGGATTTGATGGGGGATTTTTTCACTAGCCTCTGACTAACATTTAGCATTTCTTTCCATTACAAACGTGGGTAACAAACCTCAGTCGTCTTAGTGGTAGCTGCAACTTTGTCGGCAATTGCAATCATTTGGCCATTGTTGTAGGTATCTTGAAGTATCACATGTGCTCATTAACACAAATGATGGGCGTTTTAGATCTGCCACAGGATCTTATTACTACTTAATGATTGAAGAGGCACAGAAATATCTATATCACAAAATTGTTTTAATAATTTTTTTTCTTAATCCTCACCCCAGGATATTTTCCATTAATTTTTAGATAGAGTGGAAGGGAGGGAGGGAGGGGGAGAGAAAGAGAGAGAAACATTGAAGCGAGGTAGACACATCGATTGGTTGCCTCCTGCACGACCCCTTCTGGGGCCAGGGATCGAACCTGCAATCAAACCCGAGACCCTTTGGTCTACAGGCTGACACTCTAACCACTGAGCCAAAGCGGCCAGGGCTGTTTTAATAATTTGATGATGATTTCAACATTGTTGGTTTCCCTTGTAAGCCAATGTATTTAATTTATGGTTAAGGACCTCTGTTCTGGAAGCTTCTGCTGTTCACCAGATACTCTCAATATATGATGTACACTCAAGGCCAGGCTTGTCATTAAAATGGCAGTGATTGGAAACTTGTGTTTCAAATTGTCTCTTGATATTTTCAATTTGGAGGCCGACTTCATCTCAGATCTGATTAGATTATGGTTGTTTTGGCCTCATGATGGGGCTCACAAAGAGCTCATACTGGAAGAAACATCTGCTCTGCCTCCATCTTGTTCTGGCGTGTTTGTATTATTAGTATTATTTTTAACACATGGTTTCTTTGCAGGAATCTATTTAAGCCCTATGGCTCATTTGGGAGTTAAGTTAAAACTAGGTCATATGATCAGTAAATCCACATCACTAGGCACCTGTAAGCTGCAGTGCGTCACCATATGCTGACAGTGGAAGAGCGAACCGGCCTCCTGCTCTTCTCCTGAAGTCACGCTGGTGCCGCCCGTGACCACGACTCACAGTTGTACTGGCCAGGTAAGGGCACTCACAGGTGGCAATCTGCATGGTAGACTAGTCACATTGACTTTAATCTACAAATGAAAAAGAAATTAATTTTGATTAATATTTACATTATGACTTTATATATCTTCTATCCTAAAACAATGAGAGAAATTGATGTTGTAGAGTTGTCAGGGCACCCCAGTGGAGTGTCGGAGACCACGACTCTACAGTATCAGTCTTTGGTATTAGCGTTTTTTGACAGTCAAATGACATAAAAAATTCAAATGGCATTTACTAAAGCCCCCGAGTCAAATTCATCCATGCATTTATTTTATTCATTCATTCATTCATTCATTCATTCATTCATTCATTCATTCATTCAACAAGTATTTATTAAGCATCTGTGTCAGATTCTGCTAGGTTCTCAGATTCAAAGATGAATCATCTCTATTCTCTACCTCTCTGGCCTAAGTTCAAAGGTAGATGGGCAATGCACTGTCCTGGGACACTGGGAGAAAGGTACCCATGTAGGTGGGAAGGACGTAGGGACACAGGGACCAGGAGGGCCTGTCAGACTCCTAGAAGGAGCTCACAGTGGGCGTTGGGGCAGTTGTTCATCACTGCTGATGAGCGTGTGGATGGGTGACAGGCAGCAGGGTGGGGACAAAGCCTGGGCTACAGAATCTTGTACTCCTTTGGATGACTCTTAATTATATCATGGAGCAATGGGATGGACTTTTTTGGGTGCAGTTCTGGGGTTTTGCTTTTTGGATCACAAGCAGGACTTGTTATTTATTTCAACCTGTTGAGATATTTTCCCATCCTGATTAGTCCTACATTTTATTTATTTATTTATTTTTATTTTTTTTATCCTCACCCGAGGACATTTTTTTTCATTCTTTGTTCAGATAGAGTGGGAGGGAGAGAGAGAAAGAGAGAGAGAGAAACATCGACGTGAAAGGGACACATCGAGTGGCTGCCACCCACACTACCAACCAGGGCCGGGGACAAACTGCAACCGAGGTACGTGCCCTTAGCGGGAACCGAACCCGGGCCTCTCTGGACCGCAGGCCGACGCTCTAACCGCTGAGCCAAACCGGCCAGGGCTAGTCCTACATTTTAAAAAGAAGTTTTTATTGACATTTAAGAGAGAGAGGAAGGGAGAGAGAGATAGAAACATCAATGTGAGAGAGAAACATCGATCAGCTGCCTCCTGCACACCCCCAACTGGGGATGGAGCCCGAAACTCAGGCATGTGCCCTGACCAGGAATCAAACTGGGATCTCTCAGTCCATGGGACGACACTCAATCCACTGAGCCACACCGGCCGGGCATGATTAGTCCTACATTTTATGCCAGGAAAGTTGTAGAATGAGACTGTGATACCTAATGCAAATCACTAAAGGCAGCCAGTTCCCCTGAAGGGAAATGCAGAAGGCGACAGACCCTCACCTGCGTTGCAGCTCGGGGCGTGGGTAGGGAGAGAACAGTTGACCACATTTGCTCTCCATTTTGGTGTCATTTTGACTTTAAATAAACCACTAAAAGAGATACTATATGAGTGAAAATCTCTGGCCATAAAACATACCATGACATACTCCAAGGTAACGGCATACTACTTCCCTATAAACAAGGAAAAAGGAATCTGTGTCATCTAATTATACCCCAGCAAATTCTTGTTCAATAAAACAATGAACATTGCCAATGACCAGTTTCCTTTCCATACATGACAGCGCCCGGGCCCAGACACTTGGAATTTCACACTGAAGAGACTCCAAGATCATTTGATGATGGCGAGTTTGAACTTTGATGATTCTTTTTTCTTTTTCAGTATGATAAAATTGGCCTAGATATTTTTGTCTTCCCAAATATGCATGGGGATGGGCTGCTGGTGGAGGAAGGCAGACGTAGGAGGCAGGCCTTTTCATCTTTGTATGGAAAAGCAGAATTCAGGCCAGGCTGTAGTCAGCTTTATTACCATCTTCCGGCTGCCTCTGGTTTAAGAAGGTTGCTGCAGCCCAAACCCTTTCTTAATTTACTAGATTTCTCACAGTGTCCCAACACTTCAAGGCCCTATCCTTGGCTAAAGCTCATCAGGAAGCTTCTGACCAGCTCCTGTCTAGGCCAGTTGCTTATGCTTGGGGCTCAGCTGTCACCCTGGAGTCACCCTACCTCATCATGGAGATTCCCTCTGATTTTCTCTTGGCTGGCATCTCTAGTTCCCTGGATTCCATGTTTTCCTCTTTCTTGATTTAAAAAAATATTTTGGTGGATCATCTCCTCCAGCAGCTTCCTGATAAAGGATGCATGGGCCACCATTTTTCTGTGACCTTCAGAGAAGTAATTTTCTATGCTCACTCTTAACTGATAGTCTGGCTGGATATAGAATTCTAAGTTGGATCATTTTCCCTTCGAATTTTGAAAGGCATTTTTTCATTTTCTCCCAAATTCCAGCGTTGCTATTGAGAAGTCAAAAGCCATTCTGGTTCTCATTTTTTCGTACATAATATATATTTTCTCTTTAGAAGCTTTTACAGTCTTTGTCCCCAGTGTCTTGAAAGTTGGTAATGATATATGTTTATGTGGGTCTATTTTCATCCATTGTATTAGGTACTTCAATGGTCCTTTCATTCCATAAACTCATGTCTTCTAGGTATGGAAAGTTTCCTTGAAATTATTTCTTTGATGTTTTCTCCCCCCCGTCTCTGTTCCCTCTTTCTAAATTCCTTTTATTTACACTTTTGAACTATTAACACATTTTTTCTATTTCTCTTCTTCTTTTCTTTTCTGTATTTTCTGGAAAACATTCCCAGCTTTATAGTCCAATCCTTTTACTTAATTTTTCCCTTCTGCTGTCATATTTTAAATTTCCAATAGCTCAGTTATTATCCTCTGAAAATTAAAAAAAATTCCCTAAATGCTTCTCCTTAATGCTATTAAAATAATGTCTCTTCTGGGACATTATTGATAGGTAGGCGTGCATGTGTACATGCATGTGTGTATGTGTATGAAGTTGACATTTCTCAGCATAGTCTCGGTTTCCCTCAGCTTGTTTCATCTGTTTGTTTTGGTCTTGGTCATTTATGTTAGAGGTTTTCCTTAGCTGTCTGACGATCACCTGTTATGTGTCCACATTGACAGCAGGGCACTAATAAGCTGCTGGGACCCTCTACGTGTGGGGCTTGCCGATTATGGACTTCACTCTAGAGCCGTAGTTTTCAAAGTATGGTTTCTGGGTCAGCAGCGGCAGCTTCACCTGAGAACCTCTAAGGAATGCATATTCTTAGGCCCCACCCCAGGTTTCTTGAATTTGAAGCCCTGACAGTCTGTGCTTTAACAAACCCTCCAGAGGATTCTGATGCAGGCTAGAGTTTGAGAACCAGTGTTCTACGGGGATCCGGCCAGGCCTTTTAATTAGGAAATCTCTGATGTCAGTATTCAGTCTCCTTCCTAGAGGGTCTAAGCCTGAATGTCAAGGTTATAGGAGTTGAGTGGACAGGAGAACTTGGCTGGGGGACAATATTCCTAAGAAAACTTACACCCAATCTCCCTGTTTTCAACTGGGCATCCTACTTTCAACTATGCCTGATATCTCTAGCCAAATACCCTCCCCCCTGTTTTTTAATCCTTGCCAGATAATAAAAGTCCAGTCTTCTGTCTGGAGTAGGGGGGAAGGGAGGTGAGGGACAGTCACTCAGGTGTACAGAGCTGCAGAAGGCATCCAGATACCTGATTGCTTCTTCTTCTTTTTTACAATGTTTTTTCCTTTATTGAGAGAGGAAGGGAGAGGGAGAGATAGAAACACCGATGAGAGAGAACATCGATTGGCTGCCTCCTGCATGCCCCCCACTGGGGATCAGGCCCACAACCTGGGCATGTGCCCTGACTGGGAATCTAACCGGCGACCTCTTGGTGCATGGGTCAATGCTCAACCACTGGGCCACACTGGCCAGGCCTGATTGCTTCTTCTTTTTTTTTATTTATTTTTTATCCTCACCCAGGACATTTTTGCATTTATCTTTAGATAGAGTGGGAGGGAGAGAGGGGGGAAGAGAGAGAGAAACATTGATGTGAGAGAGACACATCGAGTGGCTGCCACCCACACAACCCCAACCAGGGCCGGGGACAAACTGCAACCGAGGTACGTGCCCTTAGCGGGAACCAAACCCGGGTCTCTCTGGTCCGCGGGCCGACGCTCCAACCGCTGAGCCAAACCGGCCAGGGCCTGATTGCTTCTTAAATAGACTTTCAGTGATCCTACTGCTCTTAGTCTGTTTCATTCGTCTTCCAAAAGCACCTCGCGCTGCCACTTCTGAGTCTTGGAAGAGGGAGAGGTTCTGCAGTGCAATTCAGACAGCATCTCAGCTTTCCCACTACCAGGTTAAGATTCAGCTTTCTCAGCCCTGCTAGAAGTTAGTCACCAGACAATCTTCTGCTTTCCAGCTTCCAAAACTCTTGGCTCTTTTCTCCTTTCTTGTTCTCCTTATATTTGCAGGTGAATGCCTTTTGAAAATCCCTTTACTATCATTTTTATGAAGTTTTGGAATGAAGCAGAGGAGTAAATGCGTGTTCATGCCTCCATCTTTAAGCAGACGTACCATTATTCTCTAAAAGTGTTCCCTTTGGGGACGAGGAACTACGAACCATCAATGAGAGGATAGGGTTTCCAAAATTGCTCACTGCTGCTGTTGTAATCCATGTCAGGGCTGGGGTCTGGCTTTGGCAAGCTGGCCCCCCTGGGTAAAAAGGAAAGGGGATCCAGGGCCTACTGTCATTCTGGCAGAATAACCCTCTGAAAACATAGCTTCCATCCCTCGCTCAGGAGCCAACCATGGCTCCCCACTCTTTACTGCCTGCAGTGTTCATCCCTCAAGGGAGGCGTTCAAGGCTTGCCTTAACTGTGCTTCATTCAGCTTGCCCGGCACAGTTCTCGGCTCTCCCTACCCTTCCCCTGACCCTAGATACTGGTGTTCCTGCCCCCTGCCTGTTCCCTCCACCTTGAAGAACGCCTGTGCAAATCCCGCCATCCCCCTGAGTCCAGCTGAGGTGCTTCTGTCCCTTTATGCAGCCTGTCTGTGTGTTTCAGCTTTTCTCCCTTCTCTGACCTCACTCCCCTGTCATCAGCATCACACAAGGTAGATCGTACGGTTGTCAACTCCACGAGGTCACTCTGACTCATCCGGGCTTCCCACCAGGCCCAGCATCATGCTGGGGACACTGTGGATGTTAAATATATATTTTTGATTAATTGGTGAAGACAGACTGTGCTCATCTCTTATATTATTCATTATTACTTTATATTAATATATATTCTTTATTAATAATATATTAATACATATGACACATAACATATTAATATATATTAAAAAGTGACAAGCTATATCTTAGCTCTTAGTTTCTCTTTCCTTATGGTTTTTCTCTTTGTACAGTCTTGCCCTGCAAGTCTTCAGAAAAGGTTAGAGGTTTTGCTATAGTTGATTAAGTCTGTTTTTTTATAATAGAATTTTTACCCGACAGTTTTTTTTTCTTAAACGCATTAAAAATACATTGCACAAACTATGTTTCCACAGTTTTTTTTTTCCAGAGATAAAAATGGATACACCAATAGTCCTATCATCCTAATGCATTAAACAGTTCATTGTTTCCTTACAATGTCCTCCTAATCCACTTTTTATAAAACTGAGGTAAAATTTCCATAACGTGAAATGAACATTTCAAGTGAGCATTTTGGTGGCATTTAGTACATTCACCATGTTGTAGAACCTCTACCTAGTTCCAAAACACTTTCACCATCCTTAAATAAAACCCTGTACCCAGTAAGCAGATACTTCCGATTCCCTCCGCCTCCCAGCCCTGGGCAATCGCCAGTCTGCCTAATGCAGCTTATAAA
Source organism: Tadarida brasiliensis (assembly GCA_030848825.1). Lineage (NCBI taxonomy): Eukaryota > Metazoa > Chordata > Mammalia > Chiroptera > Molossidae > Tadarida > Tadarida brasiliensis. The sequence continues at coordinate 103,592,812 of CM061280.1, read as the reverse complement.
AAAATTAATTAATTTTTCATTGTAAAATATACATAACTGAATTTACCATTTTTTTTTTTTTATCCTCACCCGAGGACATTTTTTCATTTTTTGCTCAGATAGAGTAGGAGGGAGAGAGAGGAAGAGAGAGAGAGAGAAACATCGATGTGAAAGGGACACATCGAGTGGCTGCCACCCGCACGACCAACCAGGGCCGGGGACAAACTGCAACCGAGGTACGTGCCCTTAGCGGGAACCGAACCCGGGTCTCTCCGGACCGCAGGCCGACGCTCTAACCGCTGAGCCAAACCGGCCAGGGCGAATTTACCATTTTTAAGCGTACAGTGCAGAGGCATTAAGTACACTCACTTTGTTGTGCAACCATCACCGCCATCCATCTCCAGAACCTTTTCATCTTCCCAAACTGAAACTCTGTCCCCATTAAACACCAGCTCCGCATTCCCCTCTCCCCCAAGCCTCTGGCACCCACCATGCATTCTACTTTCTGTCTCTATGAGTCTGACTACTCTAGGAATCTCACATAAGGGATCATCCAGTGTTTGTCCCTTTGTGTCTGGCTTATTTCACTTAGTAGAATGTCTCCAAGGTTCATCCACGTTGTAGCAGGTGTCAGAATTTCATTCCTTTTGAAGGTCAAGTAGTACTCGGTTGTGTGGATACACCACCTCTGTTTATCCATTCATTCATCGGTGGACACTTGGCTTGTTTCCATGTTTAGGCTACTGTGACTAGTGCTGCTGTGAGCGTGGGCGTACCTACTGCTCCTCATCTACTTTTCACATAGTTGCAATGGTACCTCGGGCAGTTTGGCGTCCTGATCTTTCCTTTAACGTTATATCACACCTGCCTTTTTCCGTGTTGCCAAGTGGCCTTTATAATCATCTTCTCATAATAGCTACATAATAGTCCAAGTAAGTAACTCGATTTTCACAAAGAAATGCAGCACCAGTTTAGGCAAGTTCTTACAAGCCTTCCCATCCCGCGTGTTTTGAAGGTTTGGAGCAGAATGCATTTGGAAAACTCCCTGGGAGAAGCAGTTTGAGCCTATAGCGTAGACACCCCCCCCCCCTTTCACTCCCCATGCCCACCCCCATCAAAGCCTCAGGAAACAAAAGGAGACAACCATGTCCTGAAAACAGACCACAAGACAAAGAGATGAGGTCCTCTGAAGTTCTCTACTGGAAAAAGGAGGCGACAGAACCTTAAAGCAGAGCAGAAGTGCATTCGGATGAGCTTGCATTCAGCCTGGGTGTGCAGCTGTGAGGCCAGCCAGGCGCCAGGTCCTCGGTCCCTCCACTGTCACCTGCATCCTGCGTCCTTCGTGTGCGTGCTTGGGTAACCCCCACAATGTGCCGGAACGCCGACCTCCCGTGCTTGCCTTGACTCGTGTCAAATGATATCAGGAGCCCTCATTTCCTTCAGAGCATGAGCAGTGAGTAACAGAGGCAGAAAAAGCCTTTCAAGGACCCGGGGACCCACTGCTGACAGCCCTGGGTGCCTGGTAGGGAAAGAGTTTTATTTGGTTTTGTTTTGTTCACAGAGCCCCCTCTCCCAGCCCGGCCACCTTTACAGCATCACCTGAAGCAACAAAGCCACTTAATTATGCTGCCTTTGAAAACTTTGAACTAGGCAGCCTCGGTTCCCTGTGTTAAAAAATCTTTTCCCTCCTTTAAGAGCTGAAAGGAGCTTCCCTGCTCAGCCTGGTTTTAAACCCGGCACACCAAGCATGGAAAATTCTATAAATACCAATGCAAACCTGGAGTTTAACCTTTAATTATTCTAGCCTCCAGCTCCACCTCGCGATTCCACCATTTTCTTGCTGCACATACGCCCTCTTTAAACTCTGTCCGGAGCTTGATCACCATTAATAAGAAAAATCGCCTTGGAAAGACTTTCAGAGCCGCCTGAAAATGAAGAGGAATCGTAAAAGTGGGTGTAATCTTCGGAGAACCGCTCATCTGGATTGATGCCGGAGGCTTGCTGCGGTTTGAGTGTCTGAAATCACTAGGATACCCGCAAGGCAGTGAAGCCTGTATATTGACCTGGCTCCGTTTTCTCCCAGGTGGTCTGCTGGAAGCATTTGTTCCGAAGACCTCTGTTCCTGTCATCTACTGCCGCAAAATGAGTGGCGCGAAACAATAATCATTTATTTTGCTCACAAATGTGCAGTCTGGGCAAGGCCAGTGGGGATAGCTGGTCTCTGCTCCACACAGCACCACCCGGGGGTGGCTCAAAGGATGAGGGGTGACTTGACAGCTGGGGGCTGCGATCATCCAAAGGCTCTCCCACTCACAGGTTTGCTGGGGCCTCAGCTGGGGTTGACTGTGGCCTCTCCATGTGGCTTCTTGGCTTCCTTGAAGCATGGCATTTGGGTTCTCGGGGTGTGCGTCCCCAGGAAACAAGGTAGAAGTCCATGGCGTTTTCATGACCTAGCTTCGGAAGTCACATAGCTTCGCTTTTGCTGTCTTCTGATAGTTGAGGCACTTATGAAGTCCTGATCAGGTTCAAGAGAAGAAGTCGTAGACCCCACCACTGGAAGTGTCATTGTCATAGGAGTGTCATGGTCACACGAAGAGCCCGTGGGATGGGAGATATTGTGGTGGCTGTATTCATCTGCTCAGGCTGCCATAACAAAACACCACCGACAGGGTGGCTCAAACAACTGAAATGTATTTTCTCACAGTTGTGGAGGCTGGAAGTCCAGGATGAAGGTGTCGGCGAAGTTGGTTTCTCCTGAGGCCTCTCTCCTTGGCTTGAAGACGTCTGCCTTCTCGTGTCCTCACATGGACTTTCCTCTGTGCACGCACATCCCTGGTGCCTCCTTCTCCTTTTTTCCCTTTCTATTGCATTTATTGGGATGACATTGGTTAACAAAATGATGTGGGTTTTAGGTGCACAATTCTACAACACATCATCTGCACACTGTATTGTGTGTTCACCACTCCAAGTCAAGTCTCCTTCCATCACCATTTGTCCCCTTTTTATAAGGACACCAGTTCTATTGGACTAGGGCCCACCCTTGTGACCTCATTTAACCTTAATTACCATCTTTTTTTCTTTATTGATTTGAGGGAGAGAGGAAGTGAGAGAGAGAGGGAGAGAGAGAGAGAGAGAGAGAGAGAGAGAGAGAGAGAAAGAGAGAGAGAGAGATTGATGAGAGAGAACATCGATTGGCCGCCTCCTGCATGCCCCCCCACTGGGGATTTGGCCCACAACCTGGGCATGTGCCCTGACCAGGAATCGAACCGGCGACATCTTGGTGCATGGGTCGACACTCAACCACTGAGCCACACCAGCCAGACCTTAATTACCTTTTTTTTTTTTTTAATCCTCACCCGAGGACATTTTTCCATTTTTTGTTCAGATAGAGTGGGAGGGAGAGAGAAGAAGAGAGAGAGAGAAACATCGACGTGAAAGGGACACATCGAGTGGCTGCCACCCGCACGACCAACCAGGGCCGGGGACAAACTGCAACCGAGGTACATGCCCTTAGCGGGAACTGAACCCGGGTCTCTCTGGACCGCAGGCCGACGCTCCAACCGCTGAGCCAAACCGGCCAGGGCCTTAATTACCTTTTAAAGGCCCCATCTCCAAATACAATCACACTGGGGGGTAGTGCTTTAACATATGAATTTTGGGGGGGGGGCACAGTTCAGTCCATAGCAGTGGCCATCTTTGGAAAGTACAATCTACACAGGCCCTTAGCTGTTTTCCTCTCTCTGTCTCTCAAGCTGAAATCATCCTTCTCAAGTGATAAGCGGGTCAAAGGACATTGCTGAGTTTGAACTGCAGGTCAGGTTTGGAAGATGCTGCCCCGCAAAGGTTTTTCCCTTCGTGAGCCGAGTCCACCTGCTAAGCCTGGGGCACAGAAATGTTTGAGGACTAGCAGCCCAATAGCAGCGGCCACCTGCAAACCAAGGACAAGGAGAAGCACCTGCCACTCCTCTCTGGTCATCGTGGTTGATGCAGTAAAAGACAGAAGGTGCCAGAAAGTGCCAGCTTCTTCTTATTCTCTCCAGCTGGGCATGCAGCTCTGTTTTCTGACTGTTAGCCCTGCTGAGCCACGGCCACACGATGCTAGGCCCACCAGCAAACATACACACACATCTTTCGTGGGCTTGTCCCCAGGTTCTTCATGGCTCCACGCTGGCAGCTAGACCTGCTGGCTGCAGAAGGACTGGCTAGAGACTCCTCTCTCACCCTCTCATTTCCCCTCCAGACCTTTCCTTTCCCAGACTCTCCCACAGCTGGGTCAGGTCTTCCTCCATTGTGAAGCCCTTACTTCATAATCTCATCACGGTCTGAGTCCTGCTCCACCCTGACTGGTCAACCCTCCTCATCTTCTCTGTCCCAGCCTCCTCACAGTGATGCCCGGGCATGGGCGGCCTCCCAGGAATCTGATGAGAATTATCCATCATAGAGACCTCGGGGCCAACCGGGGTCCTCACCGCCCTGAGGCCTGGCCCACGTCCTTGACATAGGACACGCACACATGAAACTTTAAGTAGCAATACTTGACAAATGGGGTCAGCATTCTAGGGGAGATAGAAATGATGTAGCTCAGGGGTTCCAGGGAGTAAGATATTTTCTGGAGTCAAGGGAGTAGTCAGGATTATTTGACATTTATTGTTTGATCAGAGTTGGGCATGAACCCTGGCGGCTCAGTGGCTGTGCCCGGAGCCAGGTTTGCATGATGGAGGGAGAGGAAACCGAAAGGTTCAGAACAGAGTTTCTGGTTGAGTGGGGCGCATGTCCTTGTGTCCGGACCCCGAGTGGCGGTGTTGCGGTTGGGTCAGGGCCGCAGAGGCACGTGCCCCTTCAGGACCGTGTGAAGCTGGGAGGAGCCTGTGCTCCCTCCGTGGGGGCCCCGGGTACCCTCTCTACCACAGAGCACTCCAGCTCCTGGCTCTGGATGGTTCTCATTAGGCCCAGCACCAAGGTGTGTCCTCACTTTTTCCGTGACGTCATTCTCTCCCCCAGGCTTTTGAAACAGTGTGAACACAACAAAACATTGGAAAGCCCATGCTTCTGCACACGGCACTTCAAGGGGACAGGTCCCTCTCACATTCAATGGCAGCACCATAATAGTTCCTGAACGTTAAAAAAAAAGATCAACTCACCTGACAAGTTAATAAATCAGATTGATATGGTGAGCTCACTTTCAGATGACTTTCGAGAAGTCTCAACCCCAAGAGTGAAACACTTTTAACACACCCTTCATTATATGTATATTTATTTACTTATAAATTACATTCATGAGCTAATGTTTTTTTAATATGTTTTTATTGATTTTAGAGAGAGAGGAAGAAAGAGGGAGCGAGAGATTGAAACATTGACGAGAGAGAAACATTGATCGGCTGCCTCCTGCACAGCCCTACCATGGATCGAGCCCGAAACCTGGGCATGTGCCCTGACCTGGGATCGAATCAGCAGCCTCTTGGTGCATGGGACGATGTTCCACCAACTGAGCTACACTGGCTGAGCTAATGTTTTTTGCCAAGACCACAAGGCCATATATATGTGTATGAGGTCCATTATCAACAACAGAAGTTGAAAGTCCACATTTCAAATTATCTTCTTGTTAAGCTTGAAGTTTTAAAAACATAGTCCTGCCCTGGCCGGTTTGGCTCAGCGGTTAGAGCGTCAGCCCGCGGACCAATGGGTCGCAGGTTCGATTCCAGTCAAGGGCACGTACCTTGGTTGTGGTTCGTCCCCGGCTCTGTTCTGGTCGTGCGGGAGGCAACCAGTCGATGTGTCGCTCTCGAATCGATGTTTCTCTCTCTCTCTCCCTACCACTCTGTCTGATAAGAAATGGAAAAATATCCTCGAGTGAGAATTAAAAAAACAAAAACAAAAAACATAGTCCTTGTCAAATCTGATGAGATTGCGGTCGCTTCCTCCTAACGTGTCCCACAGAGCTCTAGAACTAGGACAACTGTGAACTCTGCCGGTTCCTTCCGAGCTCAAGCTTGCATTCCCAGTATTATCTTCAAGCCACTGTATCTTTCAAGGAGCCATCTCAAGCCCCTTGCCCATTTTGTGATGATTAGTTTAGTTAGAGCTAGATAATATATCTGTAAATCCACTCAACATGGCGCTCGTACCAGGCTGTTTACTGAAGGTGAAAAATCATGAGGGGTGCTGTCCAAGAGATGGGACTGCCCCTCTTCCCTCTGCATTCCTTGCCTGCCACACTGGATGCCAACATACAGCCTCACTGAGGAGCCAGGGTCAATCTGCGTGGTGTATATGGGTCATTGTAATAGTCAGCTCTCACTTCAATAATGCTGCAGAACAAACACTCCAAAAGTCAGCAGCTTGCAACAATAGGCATTCTTTTTCTTGCTCATGGTTTAGAAGGGCTGTGGGGGTTGGATTGATCTGGGCGGGGCTGGGCTGGGCTATTTTAGGCTGCAGGTTGGCCAGGCTTGGTTTCAGGGTGCAGATTTTGTGCAGGTCAGGAACCCAGGTTGATGTGACTGCAGCCACCGAGGACCTGTTCTTCGGGTGATGGCAGAAGCTCCAGAGGGCAAACCACACCATGCAACACATTTAAAGGGCCTGCTGACAAGCCATGCCTGGTAATACTCCTTTGGTCAAAGCAAAGCATGTGGTCATGCCCAACTTTACTGGGGTGGGGAGAGTAGATTCCACCCATAGTGGGCAGCACTGCAAAATTACATGGCAAAGGGTATTCATTCTATTGCACGTGAATGATGAATTAGGATCAATCAGCCAAACTACCACAGTGATATAGACAGAAGTTCTAAAGTTCTGATATCTTCTTCCTGTCTGTATTAGTTCCCTAGGACTGCCATAACAAAGTACCACAAACTGGGTGGCTTACATAACAGACATTTTTTTGTCTCACAGTCTGGAGGCTGGAAGTCCAAGATCAACTTGCCAGCAGGATTGGTTCTTTCTGAGGGCTCTGAGGAAGATCTGTTCCTGGCCTCTCTCCATGACTTACCTTCTCCCTGTGTCTCTTCATATTGTCTTCTCTCCATGCGTTTCTGTGTCCAAATTTCCTCTTTTTATAAAGACACTAGTTATATTTTGTAGGGCCTACCCCTAATGACCTCATTTTAACTTGATTACCTCTTTAAAGACTGTATCTCCTAATAAGGTCACATTCCGAGGTACTGGAGGTTAGGACTTCAATCTATGACTTTGGGGATGGGGGTGATCACAATGAATCCCGTTAGCACTACCTCTGATTGTCTTGTGTACCACTCAGGGTGTGTTCCACCACTTCGGAGACTTTCTGGCATAGAGACCAGTGGAGAAGGTTCTCTTGAACCTGGCCATGACTGACCCCTCTTGCTCACTGTTGAGCAGAGGACAAAGGCTCTAGACTTTCAAACTCCACCCCCGGCCTCAGGACGATCAGGAGAAGCCCTGACCTCTTTGGTTACATCGTATCCAAGCCTTAAGTTCACCAACACATCTCACACTGTTTGCTGGGGGGAGGGGAGGGGTGGATCTATCCTGTTGGCTGTAAGGTGACATGGAGGCAAAACCTATGTGTCAGTCTTTTTTTTTTTTTTTATCCTCACCCGAGGACATTTTTTCATTTTTTGTTCAGATAGAGTGGGAGGGAGAGAGAGAGAGAGAGAGAGAGAGAAACATCGACATGAAAGGGACACATCGAGTGGCTGCCACCCGCACGACCAACCAGGGCCGGGGACAAACTGCAACCGAAGTACATGCCCTTAGCGGGAACCGAACCCGGGTCTCTCTGGACCGCAGGCCGACGCTCTAACCGCTGAGCCAAACCGGCCAGGGCTATGTGTCAGTCTTAACATATGTGAAATGAATACTTTGCCTCCCTTTAGTGGGGTGTTATGATGTTTAATATTTGCCAAAGAGCCCAGAGAAAAGGGCAGGATAAATCCCACTGATGATTTTTAAAATATATATATTTTTATTGATTTTTTTAGAGAGAGAGGAAGGGAGAGAGAGATAGAAACATCGATCGGCTGCCTCCTGCATGTCCCCTACTGGGGATCGAGTCCGCAGCGCAGGCATGTGCCCTGACTGGGAATGAAACCGAGACCTCTCAGTCCACGAGACGATGTTCAATCCACTGAGCCACACCGGCTGGGCCCCACTGATGATTTTATAGAACAACCCCTGCTTTTCTTATTCATGTTCAGGAAGGGGTCTGAGACAAATGATGGAACTCACACAAGTTTGTTCCAACGAACAGGGCGGAATGGGCTGGCATGCACGCACGCAGTAAATATCTTTAGCACTTTATAGGAGAGTGCAAGGAGGCAATTCTCTTAGCCGGCTGCCCCGTAATGTTGGTCTGATTCATTCCTGAGTGATGCGGCCCATATGTGCTCCCTGCAACAGCAGAAACAAGTGTCCTTTCTGCCCTGTCAGCATTTTCTGTTCTGGCGTAAATTAGGTACACTCTGGCCATTTCATTAAGAAATTATGTCTCTGATGTGACGTGTCAGGTTTCCAGAGCTGGACAGAAAAGCCTGCTTGTGGGACAGCCATTTCCCCTGAACACAACGACAGCTCCTGAGACACCTGGCCAGGAGGGAGAGGAGGAGGAGGAGGCACAAGCAGCCACACTACACAGGCCACCGCAGACGACGACGAGACCATAACAGAATGATCATCGGCTTCCTTTCTTCCTCCCCACCACCACGCCTGGTGTCGGAATATTCCAGACATCTGGAATTATGACTGGTTAAATGCAGGCAAACACACATTTCTTTTTTGTGGAAATATTCTGATCTGAGACCCAGGAGGGCAGGGATATTGGGTAATTGCCATCCTTGCAATAAACATATTATGGAAGTTTATAAACTTGGCCTATCTCTTGGCTGCTTTAGGCTTCTGGTGTGCCTGGGATGGCTTTGATTTTGAAATCTCTGAGACGATAGGCAGACTTTCCTCTCCTTGCATTAACAGTGCAATCTGATAAACATATCTGTGGAAAGTCTTGTTTGGAGTAGTTTGGGGCAGACCAAAGGACAGAGTACTTTTTTCCGAAATAATACGTACGTAAAAAGCATGTATGTGACCCAACTGGAGTTTGGAAGAATGGAAAATATCAGAATATATTCTGTGCACACAATGTCTAATCTCTCTTTCAGACAGAAGGAATTCAAATGAGCCTCTGCCATTAAAACTTTGATTATCAGAAACTTTGTTTTAATCAGAGCTTGCCATAAACGAAGTGTGCTCAGCTGACTTGTATATTTAACATTCTGGATCTTATATGCTGTCCCAATTATCCAAATTTTTCTTAAACTCAATTTCCCAGGGCCTTGTGGTGTTCAGCTAATCAAGCTTTAACTTAAAAAAAAAAAAGTGTTTATTTCTCGCTCGCTGTATACACGTGTAAATACACACACAGGCACCAGATCTCAGAAGATGTTGGCACCCAAATGCACACCCACTGTGTGGGACTTGGCTGATGAAGGGGCAACTCTGGTGCTATGGAGAATTTAAATACCACCTACCTCATTCCTGATTATTTCAATGCCCCCAATGAACCTTTTCGTGCCACCTCCTGGTGCCACTCAGCCTCCCCGGGGCCCTAGTACTGACCACTGAAGGCAGAAGATATGCTCTGTGGGTAGAGATGGACTTGGCTGGCTGCTGGTTTTCCTCTTCCCCTTTCTTAGTCACTTGGAAAGATTAGCCTTCAGGAATGTGGTTAGCACACGCTGCACTCATAACTCAACCCAGTCTATCACAGCACACAATCACAGGAAATACCGCATGTCATTACAACGTGCATGCTCACGCGTCAGTCCCTACACACGCCACACATTGCAGCGCGCACATACCCATGTTGCACCCAGACACACGTAACCACACACCCTCCACTCTGCACCCACGACTCGCTGCTCGTGCCCTGCACACACTTGGGCCCCAGGAGTTAGGGGAGAGGGTCGACTTTTTTTTTTTTTTTTTTAAATCCCTGAGGCTACTTTGTTTCCGATCCTAGGCTCGGTCCACTAGGGTCAAGAATTGTTAAGAAAGTCTATCTTGGCCCCAGTCCAAGCACTGGAAGGGTTGGAGCCAGAGTTTGTGCTATTTCAGAGGAGGGACAGGAGGCCTGCCATTGCCTGCCTCGGGTCTGGAATGACTGCGTCCCGCAGACCGGCTGTGCCAAGCCAAATGTCCACTCAGCATCTTCTGCGCATGCCTACCATGTTCATTTGCCCTTTGAACCAAGCCCTTTTCTGCCACTGGAATGTTCTTTCCCCCTTTCTCTGCCTATTGAAATCTTCCCCTTTCCTCAATGCCTCACACAAGCTCCACCTCCCCTGAAGAGGCCAGCTGGAAATGATCTCCCTCTCATTTCAACTCCTTAAAGGCTTTATTTTCTATAGCACTTATTGGACCCAAAGTAAACACTGCCATTGGGCGTTTGGGGGATTTTTTTGTGCATGTAAGAGCAGGGACTTTGTTTTGTACTTCTCTGCCTCCCGATGGAGCCTAAATATGTGACTTACACATAATAGGCACTTCACAAGTGTTTGTGGATGGTGATAGTAATACTAACAGCTACCATTAATTGAGCACCTACTGTGCGCCAAGCACCTTATCTAGATGATTCTATTTAACCTTTTTGGTTTTGATTAAATACATTTTACATATGCAATAGTTTACTATGTTCTCTTTATAAAAATGAATATTTAATACAGAGTAAAAAGTGAAAGTCTCTCTCTTTCCACTTCCACTCCCTCTAATAGTTTGGTGTCCCTGACCTGTGTGTGTGTGTGTGTGTGTATTTTATATATATATAAAATCTCTGTGGCTGATATACATACATACATACAAGATATACACACATATAGTTTTAAATACATATAAATGGAATTATACCGTACGTACAGTAACTCACAGTTTAAGCTTTCCAAAACCTTAAGAGAAGTCTTACTATTTTTATTTTAGATTTGAGAAAATTTGAGACAAACAGGTGAATTAACGCTTCTACGCTCACACAGGTGAAAAGTGGAAGAGGCAGGATTACGAACCTGGCCTCTACTCTTTCATCCGAATCATCGTGGGGTTTACAGGGTTGCTCTGGACTGACTGTGTCAGAACAACTGGGGAGCTTGCTAAATGCACAGGTTTTCACCTGCCCCTCGGCCCTGGGTTCTGTAGGTTAAGGATGAGGCTCTGGATTCTGTAGGGTCACAATCACCCACAGGTGATTCTGGTGTATGCCGAGGTTTATAAACATGCTCCTCTGACGGCATGGGGGGTGGTCTCCTGTTTTCTGGCCCCTGTTTATGGCAGCTGGTGGGACAGTGGGGGAGCGGTGGGGTGGGGGAGGGCAGTAGAGTGGTGATGTAGCTAGCCCTCCTCAGCCAGGCTACGTAGGTTCAAATCCTGGCTCTACTGCTTTCAACTGTGAACTTGGGCAAATTAATTAACCTCTCTGGGCCTCAGTCTCCTCATCTGTAAAATGGGGATGATAGATAATAACACCTCACTCATAGGGTTGTTGTGAGGATTAAACAGCCTTAATAGACACAAAGTGTCACAGACGTACAGAGTGACATCTGTACAAGTTGCCACCGTTGTTAGAACCCAACTATTCTGGAAGCTTTCTGGGGCTCCTTAGGTCTCTTCAGCCAGCGTTTGACAGCAGGGTCACACATTGTGGTTCTCAGTGACGTTCTCAGATTGGGCCTTTTCTGAGGGCAGCTGCTCAAACATCCTGCTTAAGTCTGCCTGGGAAGATCCACTTGAGTTTCGGCCACTCCCTGGCCATCCACTCGGTGACAGGCAGCCGGAAGGAGCTCCAGAGCCTCTAGCAACCTCAAGAGGCTTTTCCTTGTGTCTAATCTATGTCTTTCCTGCTGTTTGTTTCAGAGGGCAGCCCTTCGTGGGTGCTGTTGGGATCCAGCCAGATTCTCTGCACTGACCACAGTGCTCATCCCCAGCTAAGCAGCTCACAGCTTAGGCCTTCTCTGGGGAACTGCTCTTGCCCACAGAAACAGCCTCTCCCAGAGCTCATGGCTTGGGGCTTATATGCCCTCCTGCCCCCCTGGAGGTGGCCTGCAGTAAATGACTGAATGGTATGGGGGATATAAAGGCCTGACCCCCTTGTGTCAAGTATACAGTGGTGAATGAGTCTACGATGCCGCACCCCCTGTCCTGGAACAGGTCAAGGCTAGACTTTGGCCAAATCTCCATCTTTGCTTAGCTTCTTCCCCTGCCCTATTCTGTATCCCTCCCATCCTTACCTTTTTCTCCTGAGGGCCCTCCCTCAATCATTCACCGACGCAGAATCCGTGTCTGGGGTCTGCTTCTTGGGAACCTGATCTAAGACACTGCTGGCCACCGTGGCCTGCGATAATAACGCTGGCAGCGTACGGAGACTGTTAGCAAGCCATCCCTTGGCCACTCTGTCCCCCACTTAAGTAATTAGTTTCCTCCTAGGGCCTGTTTTCTAGCCTCTAATCAGAAGCTGGCATGGGGGAACGTACGATAAATAAAAGAGGGAGCCGGGGAGCAGACGCCGAGAAACACAGTTACCTGGGAGCCAGGAACACTAGGAAGGTCCCACTCAAAACTCAGTGTCAAGTCCATCGGCTGGAAGCACTCATTTGCCCTTCTTTTCTGCACTTTTGCACCCTGAGGTCAGGAGCTCTGAACACCGCAAAATAACAGTGCTGCTTGCTGCCGTTACGTTAAGCCTAACACAGTGAAGGCTGGATACATGGGAGAGACGAGACATGGTTAAACCTGTTTGTGTCATCGCATTGGAGGGGAAGGAAGGCACTGGAAGTTCACACAGGCCACTAATGTGGACCTGCCTCAGTCTATTATAAAAATAAAATGGCTACCAGGAGTGGCTGTCCTGCCCACTGTCTTTCGGTCGAGCTCTTTCTTGACAAGTATCTGTTGACATCAGAGCTGTTGTGTTTCTGCCTGCAGTACAGTTTCCTGAATACTGTCTTTCCAGAGACGGTCTGCTGTAATGTTGGGCATTTGGTTTTTTTTTGGTTTGTTTTTTGTTAATCCTCACCCAAGGATATTTTTTTGCATTGATTTTTCAGAGAGTGGAAGGGGAGGAGGGAGGGGGAAAGAAAGAGAGAGAGAGAAACATTGATGTGAGAGAGACACATCAATCAATTGCTTCCAGCGTGCACCCCAACTGGGGCAGGGGATTGACTGTACACGCCTTTGACTGGGAATCGAACCCTTGACCCTTCCATGTGTGGACTGACGCTCTAACCACTGAGCACACTGGCCAGGGTGGGCATTTTGTTTTTTGTTTTGTTTTTGTTTTTTATTTTTATTTTTTTCCTTTATTGATTTTAGAGAGAGAGGAAGTGAGAGGGAGAGAGAGATAGAAACTTCAATGAGAGAGAACATCGATTGGCCGCCTCCTGCATGCCCCCCACTGGGGATCTAGCCCACAACCTGGGCATGTGTCCTGACCAGGAATCAAACCAGCGACCCCTTGGTGCATGGCTCGACACTCAACCACTGAGCCACACCGGCTGGACAAGGCATTTTGTTTTTAATTCCCTTTCTTAGTTCTCCAAATAAAGCTGTGTGATCTGTAACCTGTTCCTTCCCTTCAGAGGTCAAGGCTGGAGAAGGCCTGGACAGGGGACATCAGATACAATTAAAGACACTGTGATTCTCTGTAAAAATTACTCGTGATTTTACTACACAATATGATACACTAGGGGAAAATGTAAAGAAACACAAACACCTAGGGGCAAATCTAGCAACTTTCTGTGTAAACTTTAATTCACAAATAAATGCTTAGTCATCTTTTAATTTTTCTTCTTCGGCTTCAAGGTGAGCCTTTAATTTACTTCCAACCATGTTTCATTGTATTTTGAAAAATGTCAGGCCTGGGTAAATCTTCCCAGCTCCCTCCTAACTGGGTGTGTCCATGTGGATGGTCCAATATTCACTCAATTAACCAACAGTATATATATTTAGTAGATTTTATTTTTTAGAGCATTTTAGGTTTACAGAAAAATTGGGCAGATGGTATGCAGTTACCATATTGCCTCCCACCCCAGCCCAGTTTCCTCTATTATTAAAGTGTTGCAGTAGAATATTGGTTTGATATTGATGAATCAGTATTGCTCAATTATTGTTAACCGATCTCTGCAGTCTACGTTAGGGCTCATTCTTGGTGTTGTACATTCTATGTCAAATGCATAATGTCATGCACCCACCACTGCAGTATCACGCAGAATAGTTTCACTGCCGTACACATCTCCCGTGCTTCATCTTTCCCTCCCTCTCTCCCCTGAACCCCTGGCATCCACTGATCTTTTTTTGTTAATCCTCACCTGAGGATATTTTTTTCATCGATTTTTAGATAGAGTGGGAGGGAGGGAGGGAGAGAGAGAGAAACATCGATGTGAGAGAGACACATCCATTGGTTGCCTCCTGAATGCGAGATCGAACTTGCAACCCAGGTATGTGCTCTTGACCAGAATTGAACCCGAGACCCTTTGGTTCGAAGGCCGACGGTCTATCCACTGAGCCACACTGGCCAGGGCAAGCACTGATCTTTTTTTTTTTTATCCTCACCCGATGACATTTTAGCATTTATCTTCAGAGTGAGCGGGAGGGAGAGAGGAAGATAGAGAGAGAAACATCAACGTGAGAAAGACACATCGAATGGTTGCCACCCATACAACCCCAACCGGGGCCGGGGACAAACTGCAACCGAGGTACGTGCCCTTAGCGGGAACCGAACCCGGGACTCTCCAGTCCGCTGGCCAACGTTCTAACCGCTGAGCCAAACCGGCCGGGGCAGCACTGACCTTTTTACTGTCTCCATAATGTCATATAGTTGGACTCATACAATATGTTGCCTTTCAGATTGGCTTCTTGCGTTTCATAACATGCATTTCAGATTCCTCCATGTCTTTTCATGGCTTGATAGCGCATTTCTTTTTAGTGCTGAATGATGTCTGGATGTATATACCTCTTATTATATACTAGACATTGGGGTGAGAGCTAAGGAGATCCAAAAGGGGCAAAAAACCAGTCTTTACCTTTGAGAAACTTCTAGTCTAGTTGGGGAGAGAAGACACACACCGTGCAAAGTCAGCTAATAATATCAAACATGCCGAAAGACACATATGGAACGAATAAGTGCGGTAACAGTTGTGAGGCAGGAAGAGCTTGTGAGGGTTTGAGAGAGGAAGTGTGATGGGACCGGAGCGGGTGAGACAGAGGACAGGGAGGGGACGGGAGGAAGGCTCTGCGTGTCTCAGCTTTTCGCCCTGTGTCCTCGCACCAGGCTGTAGACAGAGAAGAGAGCAAAGGGATACAGCGTGCTCACCTCTCTGGCTGGAGGCTGTCCTCGCATGGGGACTTTCTCTGGCAATGAATTCCCAGGTGGGTCAGCTCATTCCTGCTCCCAACAAGTGAGCAACCACGGCCAGGGAATTGGTGTCTTTATTAAATCCCATCTCCAGACAGCAAAGCCTCTCAAATCTTTAGCCAAACTTTTTGTGTGTGTAGAGTATCAAGTTTACTTTAGAAGAGAGCATTTTTATACTGTGTGTGTGTGTGTGTGTGTGTGTGTGTGTGTGTTCAAATAGTGGTAGGATACCAAGACATTTTTATTCTAGTCTTCATATTTTTCTGCATTAAAAAAGAAATGTGGAACACTGGAATTCGTATGTCACCCTTGCACCGGGGCCATGCTAATCTTCTCTGTATTGTTCTAATTTTAGTATACGTGCTGCTGAAGTGAGCACTACATTATTGTTTTATTGTGGTGAAATACACATAACATAAAATGCACCATCTTAACCGTTTTTAAGTGTACAGTGCAGAGGCATTAAGTGCATCCACACCGTTGTGCGACCATCACTGCCATCCATCTCCAGAACTTTTTCACCTTCCTCAACTGAAACTCTGTACCCCTTAAACACCAGCTTCCCCTCCCCCTCCCCCAGCCCCTCCAACTACTATTCTACTTTCTGTCTCTATGAATTCGACTACTCTAGGGACCTCATATAAGTAATATCACATGATGTTTGTCCTTTTGTGTCTGGCTTGCTGTTTCCCGCAGCGGCTACACCATTTCACACTCCTGCCAGCAGTGCACAAGGGTTCCAATTGCTCCACATCCTCACCAACACTTGCTGTTTTCTGTTTGTTTGTTTTTTATAGTAGCCATCCTAATGGGTGGGAAGTGGTCTCTCATTGTGGTTGTGATTTCTTTTAAAAAATTTTTTCCTTTATTGATTTTACAGAGAGAAGAAGTGAGAGGGAGAGAGAGATAGAAACATCGATGAGAGAGAACATCGATGAGAGAGAACATCGATGGGCCGCCTCCTGCATGCCCCCCACTGGGGATCGGGCCCACAACCTGGGCATGTGTCCTGACCGGGAATCGAACCGGTGACCTCTTGGTGCATGGGTCGATGCTCAACCACTGAGCCACACTGGCTGGACTGTGGTTGTGATTTCTTTAGCTAAACTTTTATTTGTTGGGGAAGGATTTGAGAGTAAGGATTCCCGTACAGAGTGTTAATTGTGAGTGGACCCAACTTTGCCCCTTAGTGGCCAGCCTTCCCACCTCCAGCAGCTCCCTGATGTCCTCTGGGGCCTGTTGTATAAAATATGTATAAAATGTTAAAGTCCCTTCCCCACACATCTTCCTTCCCCAAGGATGATCAGTGTTATCAATTCATATGTAAAAAGTTCTTGTAAATATGTAAATGCACACAGATATACACATATAATATGGCTGTTTTATCTTTTGCTAATTTATTTTTTTTATTTATTTATTTTTTATCCTCACCTGAGGACATTTTTCCATTTTTTGTTCAGATAGAGTGGGAGGGAGAGAGAGGAAGAGAGAGAAACATCGACGTGAAAGGGACACATCGAGTGGTTGCCTCCCACACGACCAACCAGGGCAGGGAACAAACCGCAACCGAGGTACATGCCCTTAGTGGGAACCGAACCCGGGTCCCTGTTGACCGCAGGCCGACGCTCTAACCGCTGAGCCAAACCAGCCAGGGCGCTAATTTATTCTTTTTAATGGCAAGTAAATTCAAATGCAGGGGACCCCAGAGCTGGGGTGGAGAGGCCTGGGTAATCCCAGCATAAGAGCACTGGGTGCTGGACGAGGGGGAGGAAGGAACACAGAATGGGGAGCCCCTTCGTGTCTCCCTTTCTCCCACCTCTGTTAGCAAGATTTTTGGTTTTGTTTTTGCAAGACATTCCAGTGTCCGTTGTCAAGCACACACAAGACTTTCCAGGAAAGCCAAGGCCAGGGCCTGGCTTGTTTGGCTGATAAAGATGCAATGAGCCACTTTTAGATTTGGACAGTTTATTACTTACATAAACAGTGAAAGAAGATTAGCCAAAGGTGCCAGCTCCCTGGGTCCCCGTCCCACACTAAAGAGGATGACACTGAAACGAACGGGGCCAAATGAGCCAATTCTCCACTGGCAGCATCAAACCAGGCAGTTTATGGTATGCAGCTCTAGCCTGAGGGGGCCCGTATGCAAGTCTCAGACCTCCTGAGAACCCGGGAGGTGATGAGAAATAGTCTCCTGAAAGCCTCTTAGGGGACTCAGAGGAGTGTTATGGGCTGAATTATGTCACTCCCCCGCAACCAAATTCACACTCTTGAGGTCCTAACCCCCCAGTACCTCAGAATGTGACTGTGTAGACAGACAGTCCCCGACTTAATGAGGGTTCAATTTAAGATTTTTCAATTTGACGATGGTGTGAAAGCGATACTCATTCAGTAGAAACTGCACTTCGAATTTTGGATTCTGATCATTTCCCGGGCTGGTGATACGTGCTATGATACTTCTTGTGGTGCTGGGAAATGGCGATGACGTGATTTTGCCCCGCTGCAGGCTAATGTAAGTCTTCTAGCACGTTTGAGGGGGGCTAGGCTAAGGTATGATGTTTGGTAGGTTGGGTGTATTACATGCATTTTCAAGTTATGATGAGTTTATCGGGTGTAACCCCATTATGAGTCAAGGAGCATTTGTCTATGGAGACAAGGACTGAAAGAGGTGATTAAGCCCTGGATGGTGTGGCTCAGCGGTTAGAGCGTCAGCCCAAAGACTGAAGAGTCGTGGGTTTGATTTCAGTCAAGGGTACTTACCTGGGTTGCAGGTTTGATCCCCAGCCCTGGTTGGGGTCATGCGGGAGGCAACCAGTCCATGTGTCTCTCTCACATCAATGTTTCTCTCTCTCTCTTCCTCCTTCCCTTCCACTCTCTCTAAAAATCAATGGAAAAATATCCTCGGGTGAGGATTAACAAAACAACAAAAAAGGTGATTGAAATAAGATCATGTGGGTGGGCCCTAATCCAGTCTGGTGTCTTTATGAGAAGAGGTAATTAGGACACACACACACACACACACACATGCGCGCACACGCGCACACACACGCACACACACACTTGCACAGAGGGAAGACAATGTGAAGACACAGGAGAAGCCGGCCATCTACAAGCCAAAGAGAGAGGCCGGGAGCAGATCTTTCCCTCTCTGCCCTCAGAAGGAACCAACCTTGCTGACGCCTCGAACTTGGCCTTCAGAACTGTGAGAAATTCAATTCCTGTTGTGTAAGCCACCAGTCTGGTGACTTTGTTGTGGCAGCTGGAGTAAACTAATACAAGAGGTGAATGGAAGACGGCCTCGGAGCAATTCCTCACAGGCCTCCCTCTTCGCGTGTTCTGCCAAGACTCAGCTTAGCAGCAGTCCAAGCCTTTCCTTCATGGCCCGTGTGCACACGTGGAAGGTCACTAGGGCGCCAGGCTGGAGCTGCTCGTACCTGCTATGTGGGTAATGAGATATTGTGTTACCTGTGACTTCCAAATACTTTAATACACACACACACACACACACACACACACACACACACCTATTCACTTGTAAAGTTGTAAAGTATGGTTTTAACTTTAAAATTTGTATTTTATTTTATTTTTTCCTCCATTGATTTTAGAGAGAGAGGAAGGGAGAGGGAAAGAGATAGAAACATCCATGAGGGAGAACATTAATCAGCCGCCTCCTGCATGCCCCCCACTGGGGATCGGACCCACAACTGGGGCATGTGCCCTGACCGGGAACCGAACCTCTTGGTGCATGGGTCATCGCTCAACCACTGAGCCACACCGGCCGGATTAAAATTTGTATTTTAAAGATGGGATTATGCTCTGCCTACTTTTCTGAAAGACAGTTTTTTCAGTTGACAGGCGGTATCATAGGCTTCCAGTGGCCACCTGACCCCTGGCTCACCGCTACCATAGTGCGCTCTTGAGGCCGACATTTCCACAGACCATCCCCTGAGTCCCCACCTTCCCAATGCTGACAGAGGCCGACTTGAAAGGCGAATCAATAAGGAAACCACTGTGTTTTCAACACCAGAGATCATGGTGACTTAGATAGGACAGTGACAATGAGGATGGAGAAAAGTAGATGACCTTGAGATGTATAGAATGTATGTAAAATCTCACCCCTTTTCCTCCTCCACTACATTCCTCTTCCCTGGTTCATATGTGAAAAGTTCTTCCAGATATTTAATGCATACGAATCTCCACATATAAAGTTCTGTTTTAACTTTCATTTGTTTAGAAAGTGGAGTCATACTATTCTATTAGTATATCATACTATTAATGTAATAATAGCATATATTATATATACATATATAATAGTATATCATACTGTTTTTTTTTTCAGGCTGTTTCTTTTCACTTGATGATGTGAGGGTAGCCTTACATATCAGAACCCGCATATGTAGCTCATTCTCTTTTTATCAGCTGCATACTATTCCAAGTCAAGATGAAACATTATATTTTTTAACCATATCAGCATTAGTAAACGCAGAGGTTAACCCCAATGTTTTTTGTTGTTGTTTTGTTTTGCTTTTTATCCTCACCTGAGGACATTTTTTTTGCATTTATCTTCAGATAGAGTGGGAGGGCGAGAGGGAGGAAGAGAGAGAGAGAAACATCGATGTGAGACAGTCACACGAGTGGTTGCCACCCACACAACCCCAACTGGGGCCAGAGACAAACTGCAACCGAGGTACGTGCCCTTAGCGGGAACCAAACCCGTGTCTCTCTGGTCTGTGGGCCGATGCTCCAACCGTCCAGCCAAACTGGCCAGGGCAACCGCACTATTTTTTAATGTTATAATAAACGCCTTAGATGCAGTCTTGTCCTCTCTGGATTTCTCTAAGAATGATTCTTAGAGTGAAAGTGTTGTCAAGAGGTCTGCACCTGCCCTGGCCGGTTTGGCTCAGCGGTTAGAGCGTCGGCCTGCGGTCCAGAGAGACCCGGGATCGGTTCCCGCTAAGGGCACGTACCTCGGTTGCAGTTTGTCCCCGGCCCTAGTTGGGTCGTGCGGGAGGCAGCCACTCGATGTGTCCCTTTCATGTCGATGTTTCTCTCTCTCTCTCTTCCTCTCTCTCCCTCCCACTCTATCTGAACAAAAAATGAAAAAATGTCCTTGGGTGAGGATAAAAAAAAAAGAGATCTGTACCCGACAGAAATGTGTTTCTGTGTGCACCAACAGCACACACAGGAATGTTTTTAGCAGTACCACTTGCACTGCCCCAAACTGAAAACAACGCCAATGTTCCTCATCACACAACAGCCATGCAATGGAATTCTATACAGCAACAAAAATGAAAGTTCTGCTTCATAAAACAACATAGATGAAGCTTAAAACTACAGTATTCAGGGAAAAACGCCAGAACACAAGAATATATACTATATAATTCCATTCATGGAATGTTCTAAAACAGGCAAATCCTGTTAGAAGTCAGGATAGTGGTTACCTTTAGGGGGATTTACTGATGGAGAGAGGACACGGGCTTCTGGTACTGATAATATTCTTTCTTGATCTATGCAGTGGTTACATGGGAGTGTTCAGTGTCTGAGCCACACAGGATTTGTGTACTTTTGTACAATCATTCTCTAGTTCAATAAAAGTTTACCTACATTACTTTAAAAGTATATGTATTTAAAATAGTGATTGCAACTGCCAAATTGCCCTCCAAAATGGTTGCACCAATTTGCACACTCACCAATAACACACATGAGTTCTTTCCCCACATTCTTGCCAACGGTGATGCTGGAAGGCTTTTTGATTTTTTGCCAATTTGATGGCATTTGCATTTTCCTAATCACCAGTAAGTTGAGTATCTTTCATGTTTATTGGCCATTTGAATGTCTTTTTCTATGAATTATTGTTTATACTTTTCCCCATTTTTCTATTGAACTGTTTGCTTCTTATTTATATATAACGGATATTAACTTTTTGTTGGATGTGTTGCAAACATGTTCTCCTGGAGCATCTTTTGTCTTTCCACTTTGTTTATGGCACATCTCAGAGGCCCGCTGGGGCTAGGCAAGCAGTGCAAATAAGTGATGCAGGCTTGCAGGGCTGTGGCAGGCCTGGGAGCGTGCATCCCTCTGCTGGGCTCTGGCCAAGCATTGCCGGTGGGAAGGTAGGGACCAGTGTGCTGGATCTCATTCTTCAGGGGATACTGGAAATAAGGATTTTTATGGGAAAACTTCCACTTTTAAAATGTTGGCTACTTGCCCGGCCAGTGTGGCTCAGTGGAATGAGTGTCGTCCCACGGACTGAGAGGTCCCGATTTGATTCCGGGTCAGGGCACATGCCCGGGTTGTGGGCTCCACCCCTAGTGGGGGGCGTGCAGGAGGCAGCCAACCAATCGATGTTTTTCTCTCACATTGATGTTTCTATCTCTCCCTTCCTTTCTCTCTAAAAAAATCAATAAAAACATATTAAAAAGATGTTGGCAACTTGTTCAAAAATTTTTGAGCACTCTAAGAGACAACACGTGTTCGGGCTGCGTGGGGTCTGCAGGACACCAGTTTGCAGCCTGTGGTTGGTGCTGTATTTCATTACACAGGAGGTTTGTATTGTCATATCTGTCCATCCTTTCATGAATTTTTAGTCCTGTGTCATATTTTTTCTTTTTATCAGTTTAACACATTTTTTTTTAATCCTCACCCAAGGACATTTTTGCACTTCAGATAGATAACTTCAGATAGAGCGGAAGGTAGAGAGGGAGGAGGAGAGAGAGAGAAACATTATGTGAGAGAGACACATCAAGTGGTTGCCACCCACACGACCCCAACCAGGGCCAGGGACAAACTGCAACCGAGATATGTGCCTTTAGTGGGAACCGAACCCGGGACTCTCTGGTCTGCGGGCTGATGCTCTAACCGCTGAGCCAAACCAGCCAGGGCTTAACACATTTTTTAAAACTTTCTAAATCTTTCTTGTTGAAGGATACAGAGAGAAGCTTTTCATGCTTTTATTCAGGTTTCCTTAATGAATTACTAATACATTACTGGACTCAGAGACCAGAAGAGGTCCTGACCTTGGGATATGGGTAGCTGGGCCTGGGGATGGCTAAAACACTAAAATTAGAATTCCTTCCCATTTTCTCACTTACGGCCAAGGACACTGGGCCCTCCCCCGCACCCCCCGAAAGACACAGAAACACACGGTGGGATTTCAAGAGAAGAGAATAAAGCATTTTATTCTATGATAAAACCAGAGGTCCTGGGGAATGCTGACGTTCATACTAAAGTGTTAATGACTTACTTCAAACCCCTTTCTGGGAGCAAGTGTGCAAGTCAGAGCAAGAAGTCAGCAGCTGGGCACTGCAAGCCTGAAAGTGCAGGAGAATGGAGAAGCTCATCTTGACCCCCACTGCCCTGTCTGCGGGAATGTCACAATTCCCAATAGTGTCTGCTGTCCCTGGACCCTCCTTGCCCCACTTAACTCCCACTCTGGCTGGGGGTACTAGCATTGCTCCAAGTAGAGTTAACGGGAAGTAAAAAAAAACAAAACACCCCCAAGCATCGGGGGTACTTTAATGGCCTTTGGTGGTATCGTCTGGGCTTTCTCACCCGCACTAATGAGCAGCTTGCTTTGACCAAGGTAGCACATCTGGAAACTGCTCTGGGTAGAAAAAAATGTATCTGGCTGCATAGACGGGAGGACCCAACGAGGGACAAAACTGGATGGCCAGCTGACGGCAGGGCATGGCTCATTCCTTTTCTGGCACTGGGCATATGTTTGTTCCTACTAATCATAACTGCATTTATTGAGTGCCTAGTGTGTGCTAGGCTCTGTGCTGAGCACCGTACATGCACCACCTTACCCCCTTTCATTCCCACTCAGCCTGCGAGGTGGGGCTTGAAGTCCAGTGTGAACCAGGCGGCATCAGAATTCTACTTCCAGCCCAGGGCCTCCTGCCCTCCCACCTCCAGGTCAGGCAGGGGCGGCCCTCCATTCCAGGAACCTCTCCAGCCCGGCCTTGCAATGCCCCTGGTCCCTGGTCTCCAGCCTTTGGGAGGTGTTCGGAAGCAGCCGTAGGTACTGCCTGCAGCAGGCTCCAGGCTCACTGACCCCGCCCCCTCCTTTGCCTCAGTGGCCCTGACCTCCTTTTGCCTTGCACACTGATGTCGGTCGCTTGCCATCTCTTCCCTGATTGGAGACTAAGGTGTTCCAAGACACTAGCTAATAATGCAGGTGTGAATCAATAATGAAGGTGCTGGATGGGAAGAGTTTTAAGGTGTGACTTTTCCAGGCTGCACACATTCATAAAAAGCAGCACAGACAATACAGATTCTCTTCTGATTCTAAAGGTGATGGTGCCCTTTGTTGGAGAAGCCAAAGATTCAGGAAAGTATAAAGAAGAAAAAAACCCTCATTTTGCCACCTGGAAATAATTATTGTCAACATTTTCAGATGGCTCCTGCCATTCATCTTTATATATTTTTTATATAAACATATATGTCAATTTTCAAATATATATAATTTTAAAGTAAAGTTTAGATAATTCTAGCAATACACTTTTATTTATTTTTTATTATTTAAAAAAAATTTTTTTTTCTTTATTGGTTTTTTATAGAGAGGAAAAGAGAGGGAGAGAGAGATAGAAACATCAATGAGAGAGAACATCGATTGGCTGCCTCCTGCATGCCCCCCACTGGGGATCGGGCCCACAACCTGGGCATGTGTCCTGACTGGGAATCGAACTGGCGACCTCTTCGTGCATGGGTCGACGCTCAACCACTGAGCCACACCAGCCGGACTAGCAATACACTTTTAAATCAGCTCTTTCCACACATATGAGAGCACTTCTGAAAGGAACCCCACGGAGGCAAAGACTTTCTGGGTAAGATGGGTGGAATCAAGGAAAGGGGGGTGGGATTATTTTTAGCTGGGGGGTTTCCTACCCCACCCAGGACACAGTTGCTCCTGGGCCTCTGGGGTA
This sequence comes from Tadarida brasiliensis, assembly GCA_030848825.1. Classification (NCBI taxonomy): domain Eukaryota; kingdom Metazoa; phylum Chordata; class Mammalia; order Chiroptera; family Molossidae; genus Tadarida; species Tadarida brasiliensis. The sequence continues at coordinate 103,568,542 of CM061280.1, read as the reverse complement.
GAGAGTGATGCTGTGAGCTTGGAGTGAGGGTAAAGAAAGAGCCCTGGCCGGTTTGGCTCAGCGGTTGGAGCGTCGGCCTGCGGTCCAGAGAGACCCGGGTTCGGTTCCCGCTAGGGGCACGTACCTCGGTTGCAGTTTGTCCCCGGCCCTGGTTGGTCGTGCGGGAGGCAGCCACTCGATATGTCCCTTTCACGTCAATGTTTCTCTCTCTCTCTCTCTCTTCCTCTCTCTCCCTCCCACTCTATCTGAACAAAAAATGGAAAAATGTCCTCGGGTGAGGATAAAAAAAAAAGAAGAAGAAAGAAAGATCCCTGTGCTACCCTCTTTAAAGTCTCTCGCCAGTCCTTGGGCAAGTGGGGAGCCTCCTGGCAGCCTCTGCCTGGGCCAACAGGAGCCTCTGGTCATGCACCACCTGCACCCCATTGTAAGCTAGGTCCCCACAGCTTCCGCCTTCCCTGTGGCTGTGTGTGTGTGTAGGCCTCCGGGGGGTTGTCTCGTGCAGGGACAAATGGACTGGCTTCTGGCGTCCTTGGGCCCTCCAGTGGTGGGGGCAGGGCACCGGTGGCCCAGGCACTTCCTGCCTCTTGAGAAACAAGCTGCCTTTTGGCTGTGACTCTGGGGCTGCTGACCCCCATTAACTGTTTTCCTAGAAGTGAAAATGGATTTGCTCTGAGTTCTGTTATCCCTTGTGACCCAGGGCTCATGGAAGCAGCGCCAAGAGCGCAGGACTGGCCACCCAATGAAGCCATGTGAACCCACCCTCAAGGGGATGTGGGCCGGTGGCTGGCTTTGTGAGTATGCCCCTGGCTCCTTCCTCCAACCCCTGACAAAGACAAAGTTCTAGAAATACAGGACGGTTTGGTGCTTTCCTGGAAGACCATCCATGTATTGGTACCAATGGAGGAGGCTCAGCTAAACCATAGCAGTTAGAACAAGAGGGACCTGAGTTGCAGTCCCTGCTCTGACCTAGCCATGCGACCTTGAGCAGGTTACTTCGCCCCTTTGAGCCCAGTGTTCTGGCCTGTGAGCAGGCCTGACAGTACTTACTTCGCAGGGATGCTCTGCAGATTTGAAGCTTTCAATTTCATACATAAGCCCTGCCGGCGTGGCTCAGTTGGTTGAGCATTGTCCCACTCACTGAAAGGTCACCAGTTCAATTCCCCGTCAGGGCACATGCCCAGGTTGCGGGTTCGTTCCCTGGTCAGGGTGTGTACAGGAGTCAACCAATCAATGTTTCTCTTTCACATTGATGTTTCTCTCTTTCTCCCTCTCCCTTCTTTTCTCTCTAAAATAAATAAAAAACATATTTTAAAAAAAGTTTTAAAAGACAAATACCACATGATCTCACTTATTTGTGGAATATAATGAACAAGGTGGGCTGATGAACGAAATAGACCCAGAGACACAGAAAGGAGTATGGTTCAGACTGACAAACCTCAGAGGAGGGGGGCGGGGGGGACGGGTGAGATGAACCAAAGAACTTATAGGCATGTATGCATAACCAATGGACATAGACAACAATGCTAGGGGGGTGGGGGGTGGGATAGGGAGGAGGGGGTCTATGGGGAAAAAGGAGAAACATCTGTAACAAAAATAAATTAATAAAAATTGGGAAAAAATGTTTTAAAAAATTACATACATAAGCATCTACCACCATGTGCTCAATAAATGATCAGTGTTATTGTGTCTTAAATTTACTCCTCATAACTTTTAGCAACAAATATTATCACCCCATTGTACGAAGAGGGTGGCTTAGGCTCAGAAAGATTAAACAGGGTTTCAGTTCTTTATTCTGTGTCTCAACCATTCCAAACCTTATTGGTTTAAAACAACACTGAGTGATAATGAATGAATGATAATTTCTCATGATTCTGCGGATTAACTGGGTGGTTCTTGGGCTCCAAGTGGTATCAGCCGGTATCTCTCATGTGGATATAGTCAATTGCCAGCTAGATTGTGCTGGAAGGTCAAAGAAGGCCTCTCTCATTTCTGGCGTCCTGGTGCTGGCTATTGGCTGGGCTGCCTCGGTTCTCTTTTTCGTCACTTTTTTTTGCCAGGCTAGCTTGGGCTTCCCTGAGCATGGCAGATGGGTTTCAGGAGGGAGCATTCCAAGAGGACAAGCCTAGTGTGCAAGCACTTACCATGCCTCCACTTTACATCACGCTTGTTAATGTCCTATTGGTCAAAAAAAGTCACACGGCCAAACCCAGAGTCAATGTGGGAGCGGGCTATGTAAAGGCACATACTGGGAAACGTGACTCATGGGGGGCTGTCCACCTAACAGTCTACCAAAAAAGGCTTGCCTAAGATCCCACATTGAATGGCATGGATGGGATTTGAACCCAGGGCTGTCTGAATCCAAAATTTACGCTCCTCCCTCAAGGCATGGCTGAGGGTAGCTCTACGATAGGCTGGTATTTTGGGCCCCACTATCGGAGTCTGATGGTGAGGTGATTTTCCATCTTGTCTCCAGCCCACCCTCACCCCCAGCACTCCATGATGCTCACCTGACATAGGGGAGAAAAATACTCTTCTGCGGCCCCCCCCCCCCCCGCCCTTCTCCCTTCCATGTCGACTACAGAAAGCTATTCCTGTTTCCACCAGAGTCCCAGCCAGGATGGTGGTGGTCCTATTACTTCTGGCCCCTGGCCACAGCAGCAGCCTGGCTCTGGCTGGCCTCAGGACACACACACCTCTCTGGACCTCAGCTCTATTTTCAGGGTTACACGTACTAGGAAAGTAAGGATTACAGGAACAAAGACAACCATGGAGAGAAGCCCAAGCTTATAGCACATGGCCAACATCCCATGGACTTCCCGTCTGCCCGCTGGCTAGGCCACCCCTGAGATAGGCCCTTGCCCTGATCCCTGTCTACACTCGGCCGGAGGCTAATTTGAACTGGTCTCATGGTGATGACTGTGGGAACTCAGCGCTTCTGGCTTCTGACTGCCTCTGAGTCAGACCCTGGTCAATTCCACCCACTGGTCTGACCCCAAGGCTTGGCACCTAGGTGAGGAATGCCCTTCTCCTGGTCCTTCCCTGCTCCCAGTTTGTGTTGGCTGTGAGCATCACTCATTTTCCTATGGCTGGACTCTCACTCTCCCCTCTTCTTTTTTTTTTATCCTCACCCGAGGACATTTTTGCATTTGTCTTCAGATAGAGTGGGGGGGGGGGAGAGAGAGAGAAACATCGATGTGACAGAGACCCATCGAGTGGTTGCCACCCACACGACCACAACCGGGGCCAGGGACAAACTGCAGCCGAGGTACGTGCCCTTAGTGGGAACCGAACCCGGGACTCTCTGGTCCGCGGGCCGACGCTCTAACCACTGAGCCAAACTGGCCAGGGCTCTCCCCTCTTCTTAAGGCTCCAAGGGGGTAAGCCATTTGTTCAACACTTTATCATGAGCTGACGGCAAAGCTGGGGCCTGCTGGGGACTTGAACCAGGGGCATCAACTCCAGCCATCATTCTTGCGGGAGCCCCGGCGCACCCAGCATTTTTGGGGTCTGAGCAGGACCCACAGATGTTCTGCCTCAATGTGGAGTGAAGACTAACTAAAAACAAAGCATGTGGAGAAAGAAGAAATGTTTTCTGGATGCTGCTGACCTTGGGGAGATATCTGTAAGTGTGTGGGAGGCCTCACACTTGTGCACAAAGAAAGTTCGTGGTCAACGAGAAAGACTTTGATGAGAAAGAGTCTGAGATGGAGCCCAGGAATGTTACCACACAGCTGCCTGGGATGGATATGGGACCTGCTCTCAGACCAGGCCAGTTCTCCTGCTGTAAGATCAACAGGTCGAGGTCATGGGATATGGAGCTCCCAGAAAGTGGACTGAGATGCATGAGGTACGTAGGAATTGGTGGTGTCCTGTGTGGTCTCCCCGAGGGAAGCCAGGCAACTGAGCTGAAACGGCCAGAACTCTTGGCTCCGAGCAACAGGAAGCAATTCTGGTCTATTTCAACTGAAAAGGACTTTATCAAAAGGATCTTGGGGAGTTCACAAAATAACCAGGAGGGCTGGAGAACCGGGTTTGGAAAGCAGGCCAAACAAAGGAGGACCACACAACAGTGAGGACCACAGCCAAAGTCAGGCCAGTCCAGTGACAACCCCACTGCCCAGTCCAGGATGTCTAGGCGTGTGCTGCCACCTCCATGGTGACTGCCATCCTCCACCAGAAGGGACCTCTGTGCTTCTTGCATCTCTGTATCTCCAACTTCTGACTCTGAGTCCTTGATGGAGGCATCTGGCTGGCTGAGCCGAAGTTGGGAGCACACACTAACCGCAGTGGCAGCTGGGAAAGTGACTATCTGGCATTTTTAGCTTCTCTGGTGGGAGGCAACCAGGAAGATGGAGAATTTGGCAAACATGATAGTAGGGGTTAGATACAGGTCACCATCTACCTGCCTCCCCCGGAAAAATGTAGAGCAGCTGTCCCCAGTGAGTACTAGAGAATTGTACATCTCCAGGGACAGCCTGAGCTTATCTTCCTTTCCTCCAGATGGTGATGGAAGTGTGTGTGTGTGTGTGTGTGTGTGTGTGTGTGTGTGTGTGTTTAAGGACTGGAACATGTTACATGATATGAGGTCAAGAACCTTGGGTTTGATTCTGAGCCCCCTCTGATTGTCTATTTTAGACAAGCTATTCTCAGTCTTGGGCCCTCAGTTCTGCTTGATGTCTAGCCTTTGAGCATGCAGAAGCTGGGTGGTAGACTCTGCTGTCATCTGGGCCATTGGGCCAAAACATGCCTTAAGACTGCCAAAGCCCCAGATGGAATGAGGCCGTCAGTTCCATGTAGTGGATGAGAGTGCAGGGTATGGAGTCAGGGAGATCAGAGTTTACCAGCCATGTGACTTTGCATAGGTTCCTTAACTTCTCTGAACCTTAGTTTGCTTATTTGCCAAATGGAGATGGGCTGGCAGGAATTTAGCCTCCACTTCAATCTGGTCCTATGGTGCCTCCAATTCTTCAGAGGCTGGAAGGCTAAAAACTACAGTTCCCAGACACCTTTGCAGCTAGGGCTGTGGATTAGAATTAGATCTCACCAATTAGATGAATTTGTGTGAGGTTAGGAAGGCAGTGGTGAGGCAGACTACTTGCCTGCTGTTCTGGTTGTTGCTGCTAGAGACATTGTGTGTGTGTGTGTGTGTGTGTGTGTGTGTGTGTGCATTCTACTGTTTACTCAGTCACCAGGCTTTGTGGGTATTGATAGGTGCTGTGGTGGCAGTGGCTTCCTGACCCCTGTATGGCAACTACAATAGTGTACAGTAAGTCCTCACTTAACATCATTGGCAGGTTCTGCTACTTTAAGCGAAACGACATATAATGAAACCCAATTTTACCATAGGCTAATTGATATAAACAAGAGTTATGTTCCTTTGACATCTCATCAACGTTATAACAAAATGACGTTGAACAAAACCACATTATTTGAGGACCTGCTGCACTCTCGAAATCAATATCTCTGTGGGTGGCCCCCTCCCTTCCCACCTTCCTGATGGTGGCAGAGATGGCAGCAATCTTGGTGGCCCAGCTCAGTGGTGTTACAGGGGTCTAGAGCCTGCTCCTCGGGCCCTTCCAGTGATTTTGTAAGCACCTAATTTCCTGTATTAAATCTCTTCTTGCTTAAAATAGCAGGAGAGGTTTTCTGTTTCCTGCAACTGAACCCTAACTACCACAGGGGTAGCACCCATTGCTCACACAGTTGTTGGTGAGGTGAGATGATGGATGCTACACAGCTTTGCAAACTGTAGAGTCCTTTATGTTAGCCTCCCGTTTTGTCAGGGGAGACTAACTGTGATAGGAACCTGTGTGACGAGCCGCTCAGAGTCCACACGCTTGCACTCAGCTCTGTTCCATGGAGCTGCTGGGGCAGAAGACAACCTGAAAGAATTCAGGTAATTTGCCCTGGCCGGTTTGGCTCAGCGGTTAGAGCATCGGCCTGCGGTCCAGAGAGACCCGGGTTCGGTTCCCGCTAAGGGCACGTACCTCGGTTGCAGTTTGTCCCCGGCCCTGGTTGGTCGTGCGGGTGGCAGCCACTCGATGTGTCCCTTTCACGTCGATGTTTCTCTCTCTCTCTCTCTCTCTCTCTCTCTCTCTCTCTCTCTCTCCCTCCCACTCTGTCTGAACAAAAAATGGAAAAATGTCCTCGGGTGAGGATAAAAAAAAAGAATTCAGGTAATTTGAGTGGGGCAGGTCACCTGCTTTCAGAGGCGGAAAGGGTTCTCCTATGTATTTAGGGGGAATTCCACCTCTCTGTCCACCATTAGAGCAATGACTGTCCCCACAAGTGTGTCTCAGACGTCTGGAAAAGGTGTCAGGCTTCCTGGTGTGAGCCCAGAAGGTCATCTACCATAGACTTCTCCCCTATCAGTGCCTGAGGTCCCCCATTAATACCACTAGTTTGCTCTGAAGCCCACTTTAATTCCTTGCTCCCTCTCAGTTAAATCTTTGTGTTATAAAACCCTCCCCTCCCCTTCCGTCAGGTTTGAAGGAGCTCCCTTTCTGTGGTGAATAACATTCTTATGGCCATGGCATTGGCCCATTTGTGTAAGAGTTTCCAGAGGAAAGAATGGAGTGTACATTCTTTGGGTTTGCTTGGGAAGAAAATCAAAACACAGGGGGCCTAAAAGTTGGGGTTGGGGAGACCAAGCAATCCCAGCACAAGGGCGCTGGCTGCTGAGGAAGGAGAGGAACACAGAATTGGAGAAAAGCACGCAAAAATAAAGGGGGGTCTTGTGGAGCCACCCACTCTGTTCAGCGAAGGGATTGCTCTTCTCCCCTCACAGACCAAACCCCTAATCCTCCTGCTGCCTCTCATCCTCTGTCCTGCCATGAAATGGGGACCTTCTGTGGAGTGAGGGGCCAGGCAGGTGGCCATGGGTGGAAGCTGGGCTGAGTTGGCTGCCAGAACAATCCAGGCTCCACTCCAGCCCATCAGGGGGCTTGAGGCTGAGGGGGCGAGATAAACCGTTTCAGTGGTTTTCAGGCGCCCTAATCAATTGCGAGGCAGGGCGAAGCCTCCGGGGACAGATAAAGCCAGCTCTGCGCTCCAAGCCCATTTGGAGCCAACGTTTGTGTGGTTTGAACTTTTGTGTGGTTTGGACAAGTTCGCTGGGCTGTGCTGGGGCGGTTTACTCTTGTTTCCAAACTGCAGTACAGAGAGGCCAACGGCCCCGGACCCCACAAGCCACCCCTGAAATGATATAGGCAGCCTGTTCTCTCCCTCCGCAAGCTCCTACAGGCTTGGGGAATGGAGACTGGGCGTGCCCAGGCCATACCCCTGGCTCTCGCCAGTGACACGGGTGTAGACGGTTTTAGAAACGCTCCCTCGCCCAAGGCAGGCGAGACCTTCGCGTCGGGGAGTGGAGGTGCTGTGGGTTTGATTCTCTACTGCTGCTTCCAAACTGGAAAGCCCAATGCCCGCTTTCGGATTCCATCTCCAGCCGCGCGCGTCTCCGGAACGCGCAGTCACCCGCGCACAGGAAGCCCGGGACGCTGGGGACACCGCCTGGAGCCTCCGCGCATAGCACCAGGGCGTTTTTTCCCCCTGCCAGCTTGAGGCTTCTTGTTTAACCTTTCAGATGCCAGGAGATCGGAACGCTCGCGGGCAGGCCTTCGGCGAGGCTGGGCGCCCCAGATGCGAGTGCCGCCGGCGGGCACCCCATGTGCCAATGTGTGTCGTGCTTGTGTGCGGAAGAACAAGGCTGCCCCGCGAGGCGGACGGACGCTGGGCCAGCAGGGACCCATCTGACAATGCTCTGTCCCTCGGGAAGCCTGTGCCAGCTTGTGGAGCCACAGCAAAATAGAACCAGGAACACGTGCTGCTTGGGAGGGAAACTCGGGCACCTGGCATATCTCAGTATGCTCGCACCCTCCAGGGACCTTCCTGCCTCCACAGAAGGTGGGAAGGGAGAGAGAGAGAGAGAGAGAGAGAGAGAGAGAGAGAGAGAGAGAGAGAGAGAGAGAGAGCGCGAGCATTCAGAGAGAGAAAGGGAAGTGGGAAGAAACTGGTCGCGGAGGCGGCTATTTTTATTCTTTGCTACAGCTGCGTAACCAACTAGGCAGCGAAAAATTAGACTGACTCAGGCTGAAAACAGGTCCTAAATTTGGGGGGTGGGGGAAGGCGGTTGGGGAGTGGGAGTTGCGCAGGAAATGAGTGAAGAGGAAGGAAATCCCTGAGGATCCAGCAAACCACAGTCTCCAGAAGCCCTCACCACGCAGAACAGTCCTTCTTCCCTCCGCGCCCCAGATACCTCCTCCTTAACCTTGACTCTCAGAGGTGGGACATCTTTTCCCTTCTGTGTGATATCTTGGGCATGACCCAGTCAAGACTGGGGATTTGTTCATCCATGTCTTCTGCTGTTCTGCCACAGAGGAGGCCTTATCCCTTACAGTAGGGGACAAGATCTGCTGGGTGGTGTCAGTTACCATGGTCACTCCAACACTGGGGGAAATGGGTCAAATGTTCCATACAGGAAACCAAGATTGGTGATGAGCCCTGGCTGGTTTAGCTCAGCGGTTAGAGCGTTGGCCCACTGACCGAATGGTCCCAGGTTCCATTCCCGGTCAATGGCACGTACCTGGGTTTCAGGTTTGATTCTGCGCCAGTGGGGGTCTTGCGGGAGGCCACCAATCGGTTTCTCTCTCACATGGATGTCTCTCTTCCCCTCTCTTCCCCTTCCACTCTATCTGAAAATCAATGGAAAAATATCTTGGGGTGAGGATTAACAACAACAACAACAAAAAGATTGGGAATGAGGGCTGTAGAGTTAGAGTCTTTGGAGGCCACGATTGTCTAGTTCAACAGTTCCCAAAGTGTGGTCCAGGGATCCCCTGTGGGTTCCTGAAACCTTTTCAGACTGTTTTTTTCTAACTGTAAAATTCCATGAGGCTGGGTTTTCTTTATATACTTCAACCAAATCAACATATCACACACACTGGATGTCAAAAGCAGCTGTCTTATATCCAACTAGATATTAAAGAAATTCGCAAAAATGTAAAAACAATGTCACTTTTCTCCTTAAATTTTTTTTTGTTTCAGAAAATAGGGTCATTTTTCTTTACATTGTGCTATTAGTGTTAACATGTGTATTAGTTATCTATTGCTATGTAAGAAATTACTGAAAACAACAAATACTTATTTTTTAGATCCTTTTTAAAATATGTTTTTATTGATTTTTTTAGAGAGAGAGAGAAACATCCATCGATTGCCTCCCATATGCACCAGGACTAGAGACCGAACCCGAAACCAGGAATCAAATCAGTAACCTTTTGGTGCACAAGACAGCACGCACCCAACTGAGCCACACCGGCCAGGGCAACAACAGACATTTACTCTCTTCTGTTTTGTGGGTCAGGAATCTGGGAGCAGCTAGTTTAACTGGGTGGTTCTGGCTCAGGGTCTCTCATGAGGCTGTAATCAAGGTGCGGTCCCGGGCTACAGTCATCTTAAATCTCACTCATGTGGCTGTTGGCAGGCCTCGACTCCTTGCCATGCAGGCTGGCTTCCCCCAGAGAGAGTAAAAGACAGCACCCAAGACAGAAGCCACAATCATTTTCTTTTTAAAAAAAAAAATTTTTTTTTTCTTTATTGATTTTAGAGAGAGAGAAAGGGAGAAGGAGAGAGAGATAGAAACATCGATGAGAGAGAACATCGATTGGCCGCCTCCTGCATGCCCCCCACTGGGGATCAGGCCCACAGCCTGGGCATGTGTCCAGCGACCTCTTGGTGCATGGGTCTATGCTCAACCACTGAGCCGCACCGGACGGGCCACAATCATTTTCTAATTGGGAAGTGACATCCCTTCACTTCTGTCTGTCTGTTAGAGGTGAATCAATAAGTCTAGCCTACATTCAAGGGGAGGGGATTACTCAAGGGCGTGGATGACAGAAGGTAGGGATTGTTGGGTACTATATTAGAGGCTGCCTACCACGCATGTAGTAAGCTCGCTATTGGTACTTTTATTAATAAATACTTAAAACTTTTTTCAGTTTTTATTTCTTAAAAAATTTTCTTTATTGATTTTAGAGAGAGAGGAAGGGAAAGGGAGAGATAGAAACATTGATGAGAGAGAACATTGATTGGCCGCCTCCTGTGTGCCCAACTGGAGATCGGGCCCACAACCTGGGCATGTGCCCTGACCGGGAATCGAACCGGCGACCTCTTGGTGCATGGGTCGATGCTCAACCACTGAGCCACACCGGCCGGGCTCAGTTTTCATTTTTAATGTGGAAGATATGAATAGATATAGCTGATATAAACAAAAGCTCTTTGGTGTCCTCAATAATAAAAAAGTAAAGGGGTTCTAAGACCTAAAGGTTTGAGAAGTGCTGGTTTAGGCGTTGTGATACCTACAGGAGAAGTGTCTTGGTAACATGTGGCAGCCAGTCCGCCCACCCACCCGTCCACCCACCCACCTATTAACCATCCATCTCTGGCATTTGTGTTGATCCTGGAGACTACTCTGTGATTGCAGTATCCCCTGCCAATCCCTGTGCCAGAGTATCACCATTTGAGAGTCCCCAGGGAAGATGCTGAGATTCACGGGAAGTGCCTCAACCTACCACCCCCATATATGTGAAAACTGAGTTGTTTTATCATCTGGTCACTGGCACCTTGGAAGTTTGAGTTGGCAACCCTCTGATGGGCGGAGGTAGGATAACTCGGGGGCAGAGAGAGGCAGCAGACCCAGGCTGGAGACATAGAAGGCTGGGCTCTGGGATAAGAAAAGCAAGGCTATGCCCTGGCTGGTTTGGCTCAGTGGTTAGAGTGTCGGCCTGCGGTCCAGAGAGACCCGAGTTCGGTTCCCGCTAAGGGCACGTACTTTGGTTGCAGTTTGTCCCCGGCCCCTGGTTGGGTCGTGCGGGAGGCAGCCACTTGATGTGTCCCTTTCACGTCGATGTTTCTCTCTCTCTCTCTTCCTCTCCCTCCCTCCCACTCTATCTGAACAAAAAATGGAAAAATGTCCTCGGGTGAGGATAAAAAAACAAAAACAAAAAAACCCCCCAAAAAACAAAGAAAAGCAAGGCTAAGTGGCTGGATAGAAGGAGCCCATCAATGATGAGTAGTTATCTTCCTACTTCAAAGCCTGGCCTCGCCAGCCCTGCTCTGAGGGTCAACTAAGGTAGGAGCCCTCCAGTCCCTCTTCCAGTCCCTGAAGGCCATTGAGCATCTTACAGAGGAACTGTAGTCCTCCACTCAGTGGTTTCACGCTGTGAACTGTGCTCCAGAAGGGCAGGAAGCCCACCCCCTCAGGGATTACTGCAGCTTGAATCAGTTATCTCAGGTTTTGGTGATTGTGCCCCACCCAGCCCAGTGGATTCCAGAAAGACCAGTCCAGGCCTCTTTGGGATGACATATGAGATGCTTTTTTTTTTTTTTTTTTTATCCTCACTCGAGGACATTTTTGCATTTATCTTCAGATAGAGCAGGAGGGAGAGAGACGGAGAGAAACATCAATGTCACAGAGACCCATCGAGTGGCTGCCACCCACACGACCACAACCGGGGCCGGGGACAAACTGCAACCGAGGTACGTGCCCTTGGCGGGAACCGAACCCGGGACTCGCTGGTCTGCGGGCCGACGCTCTAACCGCTGAGCCAGACCGGCCAGGGCATGAGATACTTTTTGAGGGAAGGAGGGGTGTTGCTTAAAATATGGCCTCTCTGGCCCTGGCACAATTCTACTTCCAGAGTAGTCCTCTCCATGATGGTCTGTTGGTGGCTTCAGGCCTCAGGTTTGGATGTGGGCTTTATCTTAGCAAAATGCTAAAACCATGTGCACGCTTGTGTGTAAGTTCAACCCCTATATGGCTCTTGAGTCCTTTTCAGGGGAAAGCGGGATGCTGCCTTTGGTTTCAGGCCTCCTTGTGGATGAAATTTGCAAACTAATACTAACCAGCTCAATTGCCCATGATATCAGTGGATCTCAGTGTGGCTGGATCAGCAGTATCAGCATCCCCTGGGAATTTGTTAGAACTATGAATTTTCATACCCGGCTGGTGTGGCTCAGTGGTTGAGCGTCGACCCATGCACCAAGAGGTCGCCGGTTCGATTCCCGGTCAGGGCACATGCCCAGGTTGTGGGTCTGATCCCCAGTGGGGGGCATGCAGGAGGCGGCCAATTGATGTTCTCTTTCATCGATGTTTCTATCTCTCTCTCCCTCTCCCTTTCTCTCTCTCTAAAACCAATAAAGAAAAATAAGATAAAATAAAAGGAAATATGAATTTTCAGGGCTCACCTAAGATCTGCTGAGTTAGAATCTTTGCGAGTGGGATGAGGCCTGGGAATCTGTGTTTTAATCAGCTCTCCAGGTGATTCTGATGCCCTTTCAAGGTCAAGTTTGAGAGACACTGTTTTATGAACTTCAGTATCCTCATTTAATACATGAAGAAAATGGAGTTCAGAGTGGCTAAGTAACTCTCCTGGGCTCATGCGGCCAATGAGCTGGGTGCTAGGACTCAACCCCAGGTCTTTCATTAGAGAAACTATATGTTTTCTTTTCTTTTTTTTCCTTTATTGATTGTAGAGAGAGGAAGGGAGAGGGAGAGAGAGAGATAGAAGCACGGATGAGAGAGAACATCGATTGCATGCCCCTACTGGGGATCGGGCCCACAACCTGGGCATGTGCCCTGACCGGGAATCGAACTGGTGACCTCTCGGTGCATGGGTCGACGCTCAACCACTGAGCCACACCGGCTGGGCAGAGAAACTCTGTGTTTTCTTCTGCCTCTTCACTCCCTCCATCTCCTCACTCCTCCATCTTCTTTCAGTCTCCATCTTCTGTCCCAGTGGGTCTCAACTTGGCTGCATAGTGACATCACCTGGGGAGCTTTAAAAAATAATATTGCTGTTAGGGCTCCACCCTAAGAAACTGAATCTCCAGGGTGTGACTCCAGCATCTGTACTTTTTATTCCTTAGTCACAGGCAGCCTTACCCAGATTCTTCTACTATTCAAAATGTTTCTGATGAATACATTTGCACTAAGGTGTTAGTAACTGGATGTGTTACCTTTCTCAGGGTATCTGCATTTGAAAAAAGAACCAAGGACATAAAATAATGAATTGCATAAGCATCCTAGCAAGTGGGAGAGACCAGCGTTTGATCTTTTTCTCCCACTTGCAGTAGATTTATTGCTCTCACACATCCTGCTAGGAATCTACCCAGCAGTCCCAGCTGAGATTTCCGAATATGCTGTGTCTTTTGGAAGGGCTGTTCGGGCTCCGCTCGAAGAACTTGAACGAATCATTTTTGAATGCCCTTAAGCCATCAACCTTGCGCATAGGGGTCTGAGTTTCCCAAACCAGAAAAACCAAAGTTATTATTTAAAAATTTTTTTTCAGCACTCAAGAATGAATGCTAAGGACCTTCTTCCCAGTCAGGCCTTTCCCAATGCCCATCTAAAGATAATCGACCACAGAAATTGAGGTAGTAACTAAGCCATAAGTTAGATAAGAGTCATTGCCCAGGTCCCAATTCAGTCAAATCGTGTGAGACCCACAGCATGGCTGTTTCTACGACATGACAAGATTTAGATGTTGACCTAGGCTGCGTGCCCTTAAAAAAAAATTGTCGTAAACCTTTGATTTTTAAAAGTAAAGAAAAATAAAAGCCCACCCTAAAAAAATTTTTTTTTCCCATGGCAGCTATGTCTCTACCCCACTTCCTGCACCTGGTAGGGGACACAGCCAGGTCTCCGCCCTTCAGGAAACAGCCCACTTGTTAGCAGCTGGGCTCCCAGGAACAAAGGCCTGGGTTCATTACCACAGTATCGACCCTGACACGTTCCACCAGGGCCACCTCCCCTGCAGTTCCTCAATTCACACCCCAAATGAAATGTAATTGGACCTGGACATCTTTGAAGTCCCCGAGCAAATTGCCAGCATTTTGAAACGTCCTTGATTTGCATAGTTCGGACCTGGTTGGAGGTGACTTTTTTCCTTCCCCTCATACCACAGTTTTAAAGATAGAATTCTTTGAAATGGCATTCTCCAGCCAGGAAGAGCTACCATGGAAGAAGGAAAAATGCTCAGAGTCAAAAAAAAGAAGAGGCAACACAAGCCTGAGGATTTGATTAATTTCTAATGTGCCCTTTTGCTCTCTTTTTGTTCTGTGAGGGCCACGTACAAGGCCATTGTTTCCTCTCAAATTTCTCCTCAGGTCCCCAACTTGGGGGATGACAAGGATCCAGGACACTTGGCTAGGAGGTTCTGAAGGCCCGCAGACCGCTGTCGGGCCCGAAACGAGAAAACGAGCCCCCAGCCCCGCCGGTGAGTTGGGAGGGAGGCCAGGTGTTGATTGGGGATCATCTGTCTTCCTTCCCAGCTGAGCCGGCCGCTCTGCAGAAATCACGCACGGTCCCAGAAATCAGCGTCCCTGTGTGCACTGTGGGTCCAAAGCTTGATGATTTCCTGCACCCCACAGAGGGGCCTGCCTGGTGGGGTCATGCCTGTGGCCTATGCAGGCATTTATCGAGCCCGTGAGGTGCCAGCTTGGCAGTCTGGTTTGCTCTGGGCAGTGGCCTGCCTCTAGTTTATCGCCACTCCCCAACTCATCTGCTTCTGTGAGCTTCCTCGGGGATAGCCATCCTCTGAAACAAATGATCTGCTTGCCTCTAGAGCAGCCCTGTGGAGTAGAACTTTCTGCGAGGATGGAGATGCTCTATATCTGTGCTGTCCAACAGGGTAGCCACTAGCCACAGGTGGCTACTGAGCACTTGAGACGTGGCCAGTGTGACTGAGGAAGTGAAGTTTCAATTTTACTTAAGTTTATTTCATTTAAATAGCCACATGGGGCCAGTGGCTACCCTGTTGGACAGCACAGGGACAGATAATCAAATAAAAACCAAGAGGGGATGCCCCAGTTTGGAGGGGGGTATAGTGTATTGACTACTGACTCTCCAAAACGGCCATTAGAAAAACGTCTCTCTTGCCCTGGCCGGTTTGGCTCAGCGGTTAGAGCGTTGGCCTGTGGACCAGAGTCCTGGGTTCAGTTCCCGCTAAGGGCACGTACCTCGGTTGCGGTTTGTCCCCGGCCCGGGTTGGGGTCGTGTGGGTGGCAGTCAGTCGATGTGTCTCTCTCACATCGATGTTTCTCTCTCTCTCTCTTCCTCCCTCTCTCCCTCCCGCTCTATCTGAAGATAAAAGCAAAAAAATGTCCTCGGGTGAGGATTAAAAAAAAAAAAAGAAAAACTTCTCAATCAAGCAAAGGTAAGTGTATTAGACCTGTTTCAGTAAGGGAGAGTGGTCCGTGACAGAATGCTAGTAATGTTTCCAAGCAGCGACACTGGAGAAGGATATTTAGAGCATTTTAGAGCCTGGACTGGGTGATTTTGAAGTTGGGTCTTTCAAGGCAAGAAACTGACTGGAATTGGGGAGAATTGATGCCAGAACAGTTTGGGATTGGTGACCACAGCAAGGCAAAGTCTTGTAGTAAGTCTTGATGAGCTAGCTGTCGCTCTTGATGACAAGCTATTTTAGTTGATTCGGTCTTATTTCCTAGGAGCAGCTATTTCTTAGAGCTAATAGCTAAGTTATTTCTGCTTGTTCGAAGTATTATTTAAACATAGGGACAGGAAAGTATGCCTGGTCCTGGTATTGTTTAACGTAGGAACAGGGAATAACAAATTACCCCAAAACTTAGTGACTTAAAACAATAAACATTTATTATCTCACAGTTTTTGAGGGTCAGAAACATGGAAGCGGCTGAGCTGGGTGGTCCTGACTTGGCATCTCTCAGAAGGTTGCAACTAGGATATTGGCCGGGCTTACCAACTGCCATCTGAAAGCTTTACCCGGGCTGGAGGACTCAGTCCCTTACCATGTGGACCCCTTCAATGGGGCTGCTGGAGAATCCTCATGGCATGGTAGTTGGCTTTCCCCAGAGCGAGTGATTCAGAAGAGAGCCAGGTGGAACCCGCAATGTCTTTGATGACTAACCTCAGAAACTCACTTGATCATTTCCACGATATCTTACTGGTTGTATAGGTCAGCCTTATTCAACACGGGAGGTAACCATGCCAGGGAGGTAACACGGGGTGGAGGTGGAGGGGGTCACAGGGAGAAGGAATTATGTGGTTTTAGTTCTTAGTGGTATAAGAGGGGTACAGAGGTTCCCTGGTTTCAGAACTGAGACATAACCGTGGCAAGTCTGTATAGGTCAGGGAAGGGGAACGCATTGACTGACCCAGCCATCCACCCACCTTCTTATGGCACACTGTTCCAGTTGCCGTTGCTACATAATAAATCACTCCAAAATTTAGTGACTTCAAACAACCATTTTATCATGGGTCAGGAATTCAGACAGGGGATTGCTTGTCTGTGCTCCACAATGTCTGGGGCCTCAGCTGAAAGGACTCCAAACCCAGTGATGACGCTGGAGGGCTGGAGTCACCTGCAGGTTCCATCATTGATGTGTCTGGTGCCTGGGCTAGGGGGACTCAGAGACTTGGACTGTAGACGGGAGCACCTACATTTGGCCTCTCTGTGTAGCTTGGGCTTCCTCACAGCATGGTGGCCTCAGCATAGTGGGACTTCTTAAGCTGTAGCTCAGAGCTTCACATGTGGTTGTTTCAGCAAACAAAGTAGAAGCTGCGTGGGCTTTGGTGACTCACCCTGGGGAGTCACCCCATGTCACTCTTATTGTACTTTATTGATTGAAGCAGTCACAAGCTTGCCTGGATTCAAGGGAAGGGGCATAGACCCAGTCTCTCAATGGGGAGTGTCAATGTCACATTGTGAAAGAGCACATGAGACGAATGATATTGTTACAGCCTTTCTTGGAAAATACAGTCTGCTATGCACACTAGTTTCCCAAGGCTTTGGTCTTTGGTGGGTGGGAACAGTGAGGGCTGGGGACATTAGGGCCCGGGGCACCACACATAGGCATTTTTGTTAGACAGAGCTTGTTCCTTCCTGACCGTAGGTGACTGGCCCAAGTCTGAGCTGAGTGGGACACATGGGGAGAAGGAGATGAACCCAGGAGTAGGGATCTCTCACACGGTGCCATAGGACAGTGTCCCAGAGGGTGGAGCCAGAGAGAGCGCTACCACTTGCTGACTGTGGGGCCTTGGACAAGTGGCTTAACCTTTTTATGCCTTATCTCTACATTGGGACTAATAACCCCTGCCTTGGGATCATAGTGGCAAGCAGGTTAGGTAAGGTGTGCAGGGTTGTAGTACGGTGCCTGGCACATAGTGGACATTCAGCAGAGGGGAACTACTATAATGACATCATATTTGCATCCCCACCCCTTATCCAATCAAGTTCAATAATCTGTGGCACTGTATTAGTTATACAGTCAGTCATCCCTTCGTATCTGCGGGGGATTGGTTCCGGGAGCCCCTCGGGTACCAAAATTGCAGATGCTCAAGTTCCTTACATGAAAAGGTGTAGAATTTGCATATAACCTATATTTGCATATAGACTACAGCAGGGTATGCCTACACATCACTTCATTTGCATGGATTCAGCATAGTGCTTGGTGCATGGCAAATTCAAGTTTTGCTTTTGGGGACTTTCTGGATTTCTTTTTTCAAATATTTTCAGTCTGCGGTTGGTTGAATCTGTGGATGTGAAACCCATGAGTACAGAGGAGCCAAATGTATGTTACTGGGTAATAATACATCACCCCACACTTTGTGGCTTAAAAAAACAAAAGTCTTTTTTTTTTTTTTTTGCTCTCCTGGTTTCTCTGGTGCAGAAATCCAGAGCTTGGTTGGGCAGTTATGACTCAGCATCTCTCAAGAGGTTGCCATCAAATGTGGTCGAGGCTGCAATGATCTGAAGGCTCAGCTGGGGCTGGAGGACCCACTTCCAAGGTGATTCATTCACATGGGTGGCTAGTTGGTGCTGGCTGCTGGCTGGGGACCTCAGTTGTTTTCAAGTCAGCCTCCACAGGGCTGCTTGAGTATCTTCATGGCACGGTGGCTGGTATCTCCTAGAGTGGGTTTCTCCAGGAGGGCAGAATCTGGCTCTGTCTTGGTCCGTGCTGCATTCCTAGATCCTAGCCTAATGCCTGGCTCAACATTCTGGGAGGGTTTGAAAGACTGAGAGCTGCCTTAGCTATTCTGCCCTAGTTCCTTTCTATTTTTCTTTTAAAGGACATTTACCAATACTCTTTATTTAAAAATTTTTTTTATTGTTGTGGGTATTACAGATGTCCCCTCCCCTTTCCCCATTGCCCCCCCCTCCCCCCGGTTCCCGCCACATGCCAGGCCTTCACCACCCTATTGGCTGTGTCCTTGGTTTATATCTATATCTATATCTATATCTATATCTATATCTATATCTCTATCTATATCTATGCATATAAGTTCTTTGGTTAATCTCTTCCCTCCTCCTCTCCCTCCTTCCCTCTGAGATTCCTCAGTCTGCTCTATGTTTTGATGAGGAACCCTAGTACACTGCTGGTGGGAATGCAGACGGTGCAGCCACTATGGAAAACACTATGGAATTTCCTCAAAAAATTAAAAATTGGCCCTGGCCAGTTTGGCTCAGCAGTAGAGCGTCCACCCGTGGACCAAAGAGTCGTGGGTTTGATTCTAGTCAAGGGCATATACCTCAGTTGCGGTTCGTCCCTGGCCCTGGTCGGGGTTGTGCGGGAGGCAACCAGTCGATGTGTCTCTCTCACATCAGTGTTTCTCTCTCTCTCCACCCCCCCTTCCTCCCACTCGATCTGAGCATAAGTGGAAAAATATCCTTGGGTGAGGATTAAAAAAATAATAAAAAATTGAACTGCTGTTTGACTTAGTGATCCCCCTCCTAGGAATATATATCTTAAGAATCCTGAAACACCAACCAGAAAGAATATATGCACCCCTATGTTTGTAGCAGTGCTATTTACAATAGCTAAGATCTGGAAACAGCCCAAGTGCCCATCAGTAGATGAATGGATAAAAAAACTGTGGTACATTTACACAGTGGAATACAATGCAGCTATAAAAAAGAATGATCTATTACCCTTTGAGACAGCATGGAGGGACCTGGAGAGTATTATACTAAGTGAAATAAGCCAGTTAGAGAAAGACAAATATCACATGATCTCACTTATTTGTGGAATCTAATGAAAAAAACAAACTGATGAATAACATAGAAACAGAGACATGGAAATACACCCAAGGTCTTTTCATGTCTCTCTGTAGTTGAAAAGAGGATTCCAAGGTTGTGGGAAAGGAAAAATCAGGGACAGATAGCTACCAAGGCTAACGGCCCAGCTGCCTTTCTTTACTGGAACCTCTCCTTCCAGAGTTCAGCGTTAGGCTTCTGAGTTCTTTCTAGGGGAGTTCACATTCACAGAAACTGAAGTAATTGTCCTACAAGGTGAAGAGCTGTGCAGGCCCTGGGAGAGGGGAGAAAGGACATGGGAAGGAGTTCACATTCTGCTGAGGGTAGCCCAGGGGCCCAGTGTTCCAGCTGGGCCAAAAAGGACAGGTCAAAGTTGCTGTTCTGGTTAAGTAGCTGATGCAAAAGCCCTGAGGTGGGAAGGTGTGGAGCAGGTTCTGGGGCCTCTAAGCAGGGGGGCTGGGCTGTGAAGGCAGGGCCCGATGAGGCTGGAACACGGGGTTAAAGCCAAATCACAGAGCAGTGGTGTAATTGAGGCAGCCATGAGGAGGAAGAGGGGGCTGAGGCGGAGAGAACGAAGCAGGGGGACTGTAAAGATCTGGGCAAAAGTCACAAGTGTCTGAACCAAGGCCACAGCCCTGGGAACAGGATGAAAGGAAAAGAGAGGGGCAAGTTTCAGTCATATTTAAATGTAAACTTGACCGGATTAGATGGCCAGTTTGGAGAGGAGGAAGTGGGGATGGTGGATGAGGGTTTTCCCTCTGAATATTTGGAGGCAACAGTGCTTTAAGGAGGCTTAAGGTGTTTACTCAGTGTCCTGGGACCAGCAAGAGACCCAGAAAGCCTGGAGCCTGGCAGAGTTTGGGCCATGATGTCATTCACACAGGGGGTCTGGCTGCAGCCTGTCTGGGGTTAGGCCCCCACTGCTGCTTGTCTCCCAGGCAACCTACTCTACTGAGAAACACGCAGTAATGACCGTCTAGCTTTGCAGGTTACCAAGCACATGCACTTGCACACACATCTTTGCCTCATTTAACTGTCCCGGTGGGAATTGTTCTTCCTATTCTACAGATGAAGCAACCGAGGCTTCAAGGCTCAGAAAGACGTGGCATCTTTTCTAAAGTCAAAGAGGTGGCAGAGCCAGGCCTGGAGCTCCGTTGTCCTAACACACTTCCCCATTTTCTGCTCTCACAGCTTCCTTAACAGCCGCTTATATTGGATTAAGTTCATGAGTATTTACAGAGTTCCTCCAGGGCCTCTGTGAGGGGGGTAGGTGTGGCAGGTTTGGGTTGGGGCTGTAAGTGTCTCTGGTTTCGGTGGGTAGGAGATCCTAATAGGAGTGTTAGAAGTGTGGGTATATGGCAGGGTGAATGTGGGGGGCAAGGGACAGAGAGATCAGAGCCATCAAGCAGAAAGGGTCCCTGAAAGCAGGTTCATGTGGCTGGGTCTACATCAGAAAACCCATCAGAATGACAATGACCTTGGGCAGAGGCCCATCAGGTAGGTGTCAAGTTCACCAAGGTCTTGCTAACACGGCTCTTTGCTTTCTCCCTCTTCTGGTACCAGATATTCAGGAACTTGACCCCCTTTCCTGGTTTTTTCTTGTTTATTGTCCCCTCACCACCACCCACCCAGCCATGTCCCTTTCTGCTGGTCCCCTCTTCCTGAAATGGGTGGCCAGGGCAGTGCCAGTCCCAGGATTCCATCCCCGAATTCCTTCCCCAGCTCTCCTTGCAGCTGAAACACCTAAATGCTCTCTGCGACAAGCTCTCTAAATAATTGGAACTTTCTCCCAAATCAGCACTTTTTCATGCTACATTAGCATTTATTGGTTTGATATTTACATTTGGCAAAGGAGCACCCAGTCCCTGGGTCCCTGGGAGCACACACCATCAACTGAAACAGACTCTAATTGCCACTAACAACACCCCCCTCCCCATTTCTGCCACCTGCCTTGTCCTTCCCCCACTCCCAGACCATTAAGAAAAACAACTCCGAAGAAGGGTTATCTTCGCAGACCACAATGTCTGCTGATAAACAGAGGCCCTTCCCAGAGAGAGGGGCTCCGAATACAAAAGGCCCGGGAGGATCTGAATCAGCACTGTGCTGATGTAGAGCTTCTCCCGTGGATTATAGCCTCCTTGAGGGCAGGGATCTGTTTTAGTTCTTTGAATGTCTCCATATTCCCCTCCAGGGCAGAGAACCGAGCAATCCGCAGGTCTACTCTGGAATTAGTAGGACATCTCGCCCTCCTTCCGTCTGAGAGCTGCAGTGAGAGAGGGTGGAAAATTACCCAGGGAATGTGAGGGCAGTGGGGCCATGTGGTGAGAAGGACAGTTCTGCCTGCTTCCTTTCCAGCAGCGTGCAGATCTGGCCAAGGAGCCCAGCCTGCGAGGTTGTGGTGGTGGGAGGAAGTTGTGCGGTCATGTGGTTAGAAATCAGCAGACCCAGCTCCAAAAGTCAGCACTGCTGCAAGGCTGGCGTAGGCCTCAGTTTCCTCTTTGGGAAAATCGGGACTATGGCAGTTCCTTCCCTTACAGGCTGGTTGTGGGGATTAAGGGAGATCAGGCGTGTAACAGGTTTAGGGTGCCCTGCAGGGCACACCATGGGTTTAAGAGGTGGCGGCTCCTAGGATTTATTCAGACCTGTGGCCCCATGCTTTGAGGGCGTGGAGCCCTGAATATAAATCGAAAGTCCTCGGAGCCCTCCCTGTGTATTTCAGCTGCGTCCTGTGGTTTGCGAAGTGCAGGCTCTCACACCGGCCCCAGAGCCTTGCTCCTCAAAGTAGGACGGGCAGCGGCACCTGCGAGGCTGTTAGGAAGGCAGACCCTCAGACACCCCACCAGGTCTGTGGATCAGAATTTGTATTTGAAGACCCCCCAGGTGAGTCACGTGCCCGTTAAAGTTTGAGAAGCACTTTAGAAGCCTCCTGTGAAATCTGCAATGTGGAAATGACCAGCCCCATTTTGAGGATGAGAAAACCTCCTCAGGGAATGAATGACTTCTTTTTCCCCAAACTCACGAGCTATCTAGCAGAGGGCTTATGACTCCTGTGTGTCCTGGCTCCTTTCCCCTACCTGCAGCTGTCCCTTGAAGGCTTAGCACATTCTGGAACAGGGGTCAGGGGCCAGGGTCTCATCTGCAGCCCCATCTCCACGAAGGGGACTGGGATGGCCGCCTGCTGTCAAGGCGCTGTGTGGAGTCCACCCTGAGGAGTGTGGGGTATATTGGCCCAAGGGCTTGAGTTGGGTGATAAGGAGGCCAGAGAAAAATGTCCTGTCAACAGATGCAAGCATTCCTTTGTTAAGGTGGAATTTTCAGAAGGTGAAAAACACCTGACTCCTGTGCAAATATAAAATGACCACAGGTCAAAGATTTGATTTAATTCATTCATTAATGAGGGAACCTCTAAGATGTTAAACCAGTTCCAGTGACGATGTGAGGAGCTAGGTATTTATAGGCAATTTAATGGAAGAATGTTAGGGTGAGGTAGCTAGGTTAGAAATTATTTGCATCTCTACCAGACAAAAATCTGAAAGTTAACCAACCTCTGCCCCTATGGGATTGTAAAATAGCCTAGTCGATAGGAAATCAATCAAAGGTGCCAGCCAAGCACGGTGTTCAAAGAACACCCAATAATCTCTTTTGCCTATTTCCAATTTTAGATAATTTTTCTGACACTACCCTTGGTTAGTCCTTGAGAATCCGGAAATAGCTCTTGCCTGAGAATTACCCTCAGAATGGAATGTGGGTCTTGGAAGGAAAGGAGGAAAAAAAGATGAACAAGTCCATCTTCTACCAGATGGGGAGTGTGCTTTCCTGTCCACCTTCCCCCTGTCCTGCGGAGAATGGCACAACTGTTCACAGAGGGCGTGAGCTGTCATCATGTGGGAGGAAACGACTGTTCACAGAAAGGAGACAAGGCAGCCTGCTCCTGACTCCCATTCTCTTTAACCCTGGCCACTGCGCAGAGGGGAATGATGTATCTGCAAACATATGCGGCCTTGTCCAAAATATTTCCCCCTCCTGGATAGTTCTTGCCAGTATTGTTAATCTGTGGGTTGACTTCAGACCAAAATAAATCTCCCAGCCCTGGCCACCAGCTAGCTAATTTTACTTTGTAACCAAGGAATAGAAAGTGCAGGCCCTCGGCCGACCATTCTGTGTTTATTTAGCTTTCTCGCTGCTGCAATTTAAAAATCACATTTGGAAAAGTAGACCCTCTGTGCATAAGAACAACTGAGAGGAACAACAGAGGTGGACAGATTGAAAAAGGCAAGTTCTACCATCGCCCGCCACATCGGTCTCTCGTCTCAGGATTTTGATCGTCCCCATTAGCCTTTTCCATGATGTCTAGAGTTGAGAAATGTGCCAAAAAGCAGAGAGCTCCATGGCTATTTGGGGAGGATTTGCTTAGGCGCTGAGTAGATTCTGTCCCTCTTCTTGGTCACTACCTAAGAGAATTTAACTGGGTTCTCCTTGACCAATCTTTGAGGAAGCAAGTGGGTAGAACCTGAACATGTCAGCCCTGGAAGGGACCTTGGAGGGCATCTAGCCCAGTCCTGCCAGCTGAGAGGCAGGGTTATGTAGTGGTTGAGAGCACAGATTTGCAGCCTGACAGCCCCAGTTTGAACCTGACTCCACCACTTACTGGCTCTGTGACCTTGGACAAGATATTAACCTCTCCCTCAGTTTCCTCATCTGTAAAATGGGGCTAGTAATAATCATACCTGCCTCACGGAACTGTAGTGGGGACGAAATGAATGAACATAGGTAAAGCATCAAGAACAGTGCAAAGCAGAGGCTCTCCCTGTGGAACACGCCTGCGCCTTTCCCCGCCCCCTCCTCTCCCTCTTTTGTCTCTCAAGGCACTTGTATCTCTCTCTCTTCTAAGCTCCAAGGGCCGTTTTTTTGCTGCAACTTGTTTCCTGAACCCATTTCTTCTACAGCTTACTTCTTCTACCTCCATGAATTTCTAATAAACTTTCTCTTACTAAAAAAAAAGAACAGCCCTGGCCGGGTTGGCTCAGCGGTTAGAGCGTCGGCCTGCGGACCAAAGAGTCCCGGGTTCAATTCCAGCCAAGAGCATGTACCTCGGTTGCAGTTCGTCCCTGGCCCTGGTTGGGGTCGTGCGGGTGGCAATCAGTCTATGTGTCTCTCTCCCATCAATGTTTCTCTCTCTCCCTCCCACTCTGTCTGAAGATAAATGTAAAAATATCATTGGTGAGGATTAAAAAAAAAAAAGAACAGCCTGGCTGGTGTGGCTCAGTGGATCAAGCATCTCCACATGGACTGAGAGGTCCCTGTTCGATTCCCGGTCAGGACACACGCCCGGGTTGCAGGCTTGATTCCCAGTGGGGGGCGTGCAGGAGGCAGCTGATTGATGTTTCTCTCTCACATCGATGTTTCTATCTCTCTCTCCCTTCCACTCTCTAAAAAAATTAATAAAAACATATTTAAAAAAAAAGAACAGCATAAAGCATACAATAAGCACTTGATAAGGAAATGAGGCTCAGAGAGGAGAAGCAACCTCCCCAAGACCACTCAGGGAGTTGCCAAACTGAGTCTGACTTGATGAAAAAGGAGGAGAGGTTATTGCCTCTTGGAAATTCTGACTAATAATTGTTATCTTTGTTTGTGTTACATCATCCTTGCTCACCACTTGGAGAGAGCCCTAACGTGGATGTCAGGACGGCACATTTTAGTCCAAGCGTGCCTCTAACTGACGATGGCCCTACTGGTCATTAACTTGGGGCTAGATGGTCTCTGGGGTCCCTGTTGGTACTAACATCTTATAATTCCACTGTATCCTGTGGGTATCAACAACCAGCTTCCTTTTGGCTCTCCCACTCTGTCCCTCCCCCCATTGCTTCCTCCCTTCATCCCCCTGCTAGGGCAATCAAGGGCTTCGACTGCCCCACACCTGAGCCCTGCAGTTGCCATATATAAGTTGATTAGACACTGTCAGTCTCGTAGGCGCCTTGAAAGTTACCATGTAGGCACCTTGGAAGTACCGATTTGATTTATTCTTTATCATGACCCACTTTCAGGGCCTCGTAGCATGCCCTTGGCAGAGTGGCTTATCCATTATGGTTTGTTGACTGGCTCCAAAATGAGTTGGGATATTGGATGAAATCTTATATTATCAAGGCTCCCTCTGGCACATTTTGTACAGCTGTCATTGGTGTCCTTTGAGAGGGAGCCAGTATTATCAAACTTCAAAGCCTATTAAAAAGAGTATTTTAGAACAATTAAAATTTTAAACTTGAAAATTTGAGGCTGGGACACAGGAATATGTTAGATACTTTCTCCCCAACCCCGGTCCCACATCCCCTCTCCCTATAATACAGGCCTGAGTCAAATGCTAGGCTGCCACCTGTTGGTGAAAGGAGGCATTGCAGCCCAGCTCTACAAGACATTGTAAATGTCCGGAGGAAAGTGAGTGGAGATTGAAATGCTGGGAGATGAGAATGTAGAGTCAGGTGTGGCCCAGAGAAATATTTTTTGGATTAGGTTGATCTTGAGGTAAAGGTGAGGGACTAATGACAGAGGGGAATCCTGGAGGAAGAGAGACACTACTAAGTGCTCTAAGGGCTACACAGGAAAAGTAAATAGTTATTCAGAGACACTGATTTCTGTAATGCCTAATACTGCTACAGTATATATAACAAGGCCTAGCATATCACTGGGCTGACCACCAATGTCATCTTGCCTTTCTCAAACCTTTGTCCTTTGTCAAAGTGGTTGGATTCCAATGTAAAAGTCTACATTAGAGAGCAAGGAAAAAAATTTCATTATATAGTTGGTATGAGTTGTATTTTTAAAAGAAAGCTGCAACCTTATCCTACATGCTTTCCTTCAGTGTGACCTGACACTCTACCATCAAGTAGAGAGATCTATTTCTCCACCCCCTTGAACCTGGGTATGTCCTGTGACTGTTTTGACTGATAGAATGAGGTGGAAGTGATGCTGTGTGATTTTCACAGAAAGCTTAACAGCTTCCACATGGACCTACTAGAATGCTCACTTTTGGGACACTCCCTCTTGGAACCTAGCCATCATGGTGTGAGCAGCCCGAACTACATGGAGAGAGCACATATAAGACACTCCAGTTGAAGCCTCAGTTAAGTTCCCAGCCAGCACCCAACATTAACTGCCAGCCCTCTCTGTACACCATTTTGGATGGCCAGCTGGTTTAAGCCTTCAGAAGATTCCAGCCCCAGTTGACACCTGGGTTACATGAGAGACCTAGAGTGAAAACCCTCCAGCTGAGCCCAGTCAACTCACAGAACTGTAAAAGATAATGATAAATTGTATTAAGGCCATCGGGTTTGGGGGTACCGTGAGACAATAGGTAACCAGGATAATAGCAACTTTGGTTAGACAAATGAACCATAGGGTGACACATAATTAGGTGTATTTTTATTATTTTTTTCTACCCATTCCCCCCTCCCTTTTGGCAACCATCAGTTTGTCCTCTTAATCTATGGGTCTGTTTCTGTTTTGTTTTGTTTGTTCATTTGCTCTGGTTTTGAGATTCCATATATAAGCGAGATCGTACTGTATTTGTCTCTCTGTCTGATTTATTTCACTTAGCATAATACTCTCCAGATCCATCCACGTTGAAAAATTAGGTATAGTTTTAAAATCATGGATTCAGCTTTAGGGCAATGAATCTCAACATCATAGAGCAGTACTATTTCAGTTCACATCTGCTGCCTCTAATCAAAACACCATATTACACTTCCTGAGAGAGAGAAAACACTTCCTGAAAGGTGTCCCCTGTGTCCTCATCTGTGTGACTATGGAGTTCAATGTCTCTCACACATTCTAGCACAGCACTTGATGCCCTATTTGCATGCTCTTATCTCTAGAAGCTTTCATGGGTGGGATTATGGCATACATAGCAAGAGTCCACCCACACATTTTCTTTTAATCAACTTTATTGATGTATAATTTGCATATAATAAAATGTACCCATTTTAAGTATACAGATTGATGAGTTTTGACAAATGTAACCCACCTAACCACCACCCATGTAACCACACTTCATCTGTGATTTCTGTTCCTGTACTCTGCTTTTTTATTGGACTAGTATTTCTAATTAATTTATAGATACTTTCTCCCCAACCCGGGTCCCACATCCCCTCTCCCTATAATACAGGCCTGAGTCAAATGCTAGGCTGCCACCTGTTGGTGAAAGGAGGCATTGCAGCCCAGCTCTACAAGACATTGTAAATGTCAGGAGGAAAGTGAGTGGAGATTGAAATGCTGGGAGATGAGAATCATAGATGTCAACATTCATCTGCTATGTATGTTGCAAACATTTTGTGGAGTGACAAGTAGAATGGTCCAATGATGACTCTGGGCACCCTTCTCTTGTTGACAGCTCAGGCTGAGGACTCCTGCCTTTTCCCTAGTGGGAGTGGCTGTGACTGAACCCAAGTTTGCATTGGGCTGAGGGCTCTGCTTCCTCTATCATGCATGCCCCCAAGTCTCGACTGTTTATTCCCTGCATGTAAAGCTACTCCAAGCTCACACAATTAAAAGGCAGTGTACAGGGTGAGGAGGGGGCAGGGTCCCTTCCCTGGATCACAGCCCACTATGAGTCCAGCATCCAGAGCCCCTGCTCCTCTCCATGGGCTGATGAGAGAGCAAAGTTTATCTGCCTCATCTTGCCGAGCATTTACTTGAAAAATTTCCCAATAAAACCTGCTTGTTATACCCCTTCCACACGGCATTGTGGTGTTTGTCTTCCCCTTCTTCTCTACATATTTTCTCCCAGTCTGTCATTTATCTTAGACATTGTTTATGATGTTTATTTTCATACATGAAGTTTGACTTTTACATAGTCAAATCTGTCCATCTTTTTCATGACTTCTGGATTTTATGGCTTGCTTAGAAAGGCTTTCTTCGTTCCAATCATATAAGCATTTAATTTATGTTTTCTTCTAGCACTTTCATAGTTTTTGATGTTTGGCTCTTTATCCACCTAGAACACACTTTTGGATGTGGGGATGCCCACCTCCAGGGGGTTAACAGCAAAGTTTCTATCCTTGGAGCTACGACCATAGTATAATGTTACCGTACTGTGTTAATTATCTATGGCTGCATAACAAATTACCCCCAAATTAGTGGTTTAAAATGAAAACGAACCTCTATTACCTCGGTTTCTGTGAGTCAAGAATTCAGGAGCAGTTTAGCTGGGTGGTTCTGGCTCAGTGTTTCTCATGCAGTTATAGTCAAATTGTTGGCTGGGGCCACATTCATCTGAAGGCTTGACTGAGGCCGAAGGATCCGCTTCCAAGGTGGCTCACTTGCATGGCTGTTGGCAATAGGCCTCTGTTCCTCACTGTTTGTTGGCGGGAGGTCTCAGTTCCTTGCCATATGGCTCTCTCCATAAAGTGTCCTCTCACAGCACGACAGCTGGCATCCCCTAGATAGGTTGATCGAAGAGTGGGCAGGGCAGAAGACAATAATCTAGCCTCAGAAGTCACACTTGTCGATCCCACAATGTCCTGTTGGTCAAGGAAAGGATATGCAAGGGCGTGAATAACAGGAGGTCAGTGTCATTGGAGGCCATCTTGGAGGTGGGCTGCCACATGCATTGTCTGGCCAACATTCTTGGCTCTCTGGTTCCTGGCACGATGGATGAGGGTCCTGTGGATCCAAAATACACTCAAGAAAGTAGAAAGTTATCAAAGTCAAACAACTACTCTAAATGTCTAAAGAGGAAACTGGAAATTCTGGCTTTGAACATACGGTCACCAAAGACTCTTACTTAATTTTGCCAAGACTTGATCCCAGGGTTTCTGACACAAATTCCATGACCTTCTCTGCTCTCCTGTGAGCACTCACTGGTCCTTGCTAGTTATATTGGTCAAAGTCTGCTAAAAAAAAAAAGGCCCTGGCCAGTTTGGCTCACCGGTAGAGTGTCGGCCTGCGGACCAATGAGTCGCAGGTTCGATTCTGGCCACGGGCGCATACCTCGGTTGCCATTTGTCCTCGGCCTCTCTCCCTCTCTCTCCCTCCCACTCTATCTGAAGATAAATAGAAAAAAAAAATAGGAACTACTCTAGGTGTTTCAATTGTGTATATTAAGATGGAACTTAATATACATAATTCTTTACACATGTAGTGGAAAAACTGAGAAGCCAAACAGGAGGAGGTAAGACAACCCACAGATAAATAAGTGCAGGAAGACTTATTGCCCCCAAAGCCGGAGGGATGTAGGGGAAAGCCAGGTCACAGGAGCCCAGAAGTGGGGTCAGTAGACAGAAGCCG
Source organism: Tadarida brasiliensis (assembly GCA_030848825.1). Classification (NCBI taxonomy): domain Eukaryota; kingdom Metazoa; phylum Chordata; class Mammalia; order Chiroptera; family Molossidae; genus Tadarida; species Tadarida brasiliensis. The sequence continues at coordinate 103,539,197 of CM061280.1, read as the reverse complement.
AAGCAGTGGTGATCCTGTCCCCTGGGATCTGTAGCCACAGAGGAGCTTCAGCTGCTGAGGCAGAGAGCAAGGAGGAGAAACCCTTGGCTTCTCCCTTCCTCCTGTCCTCCAGTCTTCTTCTAGTGCCTTCCATGGATGCCAGGAAACATACAGACGAAGCAGAGCAGAGGAAAGAGAGTGAGGGGGCATCTGAGGGCAACCGGCCTGGGACTAGCATGCTGGTGTTGGGCATGTGGCAGATTTTATCTTCCCCAAATGGCCACAACACTATTTCTAGTCCTACATGATCTTTTAGTTGTTGCCAAATAATCTTTCATTGAAATATTGACCTTTGTGGTTCTTAACCAGCTGGGCATCCCACTGCACCACTGTTGATGTCATCTATGATGTCATGAGGATGGCGGCCATCAACATTGCAGCCCACAGACTGTGCAGTCCCCAGGATCTCTTTAATGGTTCCAGAGAGTTGTCTAGCTAAAGATGGGTGTCACATCTGTCAGGCAATGTTGACAATCTCATCAAAAATGATATTTCCACTGTGCTTAATGGTTTTTTTTGTTTGTCTGTTTGTTTGTTTGTTTGCTTTTTTGCTTCTTTCTGTCTTGTGGTGGTTCTTTGAGGGCTTTGATGATCAGGGCAGAGGCAGAAGGTACTACCTCAATCTGGGCCTGTCTGTTCTGAAAGGTCAGTTTCACTCTAATCATCAGACCCTTCGAATCAACCATTGCTTTGGCAATGTCATCACCAAACTTTCTTGGAGACAGACCCAGGGGGCCGATCTTGGAAACCAGGGCATATGTGGCACCGACTTTCCCACTGGTGCATCTCAGGTACACGATTTTAATCTTGCTGGGGTCAAACTTCGGTGGCATAGCAGAGGTGGCTGGTGTCGGTGGAACCCGGATTCGGGATGACCAAAGAAAGTTGCACCTAGGCCTCCTCTGAGCCAAAAGCTGAAAGCTGGTCCTACATGTTCTAGAATCATGACACTCTCCCATAAGATGGATTCTGAGCCCCCCTCCTTCATCCTGGTTGGGACTTTGTAATTGCCCCCAGGAACAGAATGAGACAGAAGTGATGCTAAGTGACTTCTGAGGCTAGGTCATAAAAGGCCATAGAGTTTCCACTTGACTGGCCCTTGCTCTTGGGATCTTTCCCTTAGAACCCAGCTGCCATCTGTGAGCAAGTCCAAACCAGCCCAATGGAGAGTCCACATGGAGAGACTCATGGGGAGAGAAACTGAGGTCCCAGCCGATGACCAACATTATTCTCCAGCCTCCCAGCCTCCAAGTCTTCCAGCTGAGACCCCAGATATCATGGAGCAAAGAAAAGTTGTCCCTGGTGTCTCTTGTCTGAACTTTCAACCTGCTGAACCTATTAGCATAATTATTTTATCTTTTGCCACTAAGTCTCGGAAAAATTTGTCACGTAGCTTTTGTAACTGGGACAGCTGGGGAGAAGGGCAGGATGCTTTCAGGTCCATATTTGGGGCTCAGGACAATATCAGCCTCCTCTCAGATCTTCTCTTTTGGGGCAGAATCCCAAGCAATAATTGGAATTGGCTTGAGAGCACATGGAAGCTGGTCTCACTTTTGCAAATTCTTGAAACCTTGTTTTTGGATCCATTCCCTTGAAGAATTCCTTAATTTCTTTTACATATATTTATTGAGTGCCTAAAGTGTGCTAGGCAATGAGTATACATTTGAAAATAAAATGGGCACAGTGCCTAACTTCAGACAGAAAACAAATTACCTTATAAGTAAATATAAAATTACAAATCAAGATAAATGCTCTGAAGGAAAAATGGTGGATGCCAAGAGAGAGTATAACAGAGGATCTGGATATTGTTTGGGATATTGGTGAAGCCTCTCTCAGGAAGTGAGATATCTCTCTATTTCACAATCTCTCTCTCCCTTTTGTTTTCCTAAACTTACTTGCTTCTTCAAAGCCATGCAATGTTTTAAATACACTTTTTTTTTTTTTATCCTCACCCGAGGACATTTTTGCATTTATCTTCAGACAGAGCGGGAGGGAGAGAGTGGGGAAGAGAGAGAGAGAGAAACATCGATGCGAGAGAGGCACATCGAGTGGCTGCCACCCACACGACCCCAACTGGGGCCGGGGACAAACTGCAACCGAGGTACGTGCCTTTAGCGGGAACCTAACCCGGGACTCTCTGGTCCGCGGGCCGACGCTCTAACCGCTGAGCCAAACCGGCCAGGGCTTAAATACGCTTTTAAAAGTTACCAAAACTTTAAAGAGTTTTCACTGAAAATGACAGTTGTAGACCCATATATACTAAAAAACATTTACTCACAAGAAACCAGAAATCACTGGGAGTTTTTGCTGGGAGACGCATGAACACTAGGCCAATACGCTGAACTTGTCATAGAGCTGTAGGGAGAGACTCTTAGTCCCCAAGAGCCAGAGACCCCAGGCTGGCCGATATGTGTGGCTGGTCTCAACTGTGACCATTGTCTCCCGAAGCCCAAGCACAGTGAGAGTTGAGTCTAGGGAAAGAGGGCATGGGATGGGGAGCTTCAGGGAGACAGGGGAGCTGCACCTGGGAAGCCCAGGGAAGTGGGGACTGGGTTGCAGGCTGGGGCAAGATCAAGAAGCAGGTCATATCCCTGTCACAGCCGCCGTGCCGTGTCCCGAGTCTATCAGTCACTGTATAGGAAGGTGGGCCAAAGTTGTTACTTCTGGCAGGCCAGTGGGGAAAGGGGCAGCTCTGAGACCATTCCCAAAGCTCTTGATTTTTCTTTCGCTGGAGAAGAGGGGTTCCTCCAGAGATGGGGCTGGGGTCTTTCCAGCTGCAGTTTTTTTGTAGGGCTGTCCTGCCTGTGGTGGCATCTGTCTGGTCCATCAGCACTAACCATACACACAGCCTCTTCCACCTGCAGTTCTCTGTGGGCTTGAGGGTGACACTGATGGATGACCCCACCTCCTTCACCACGAGTGTCGCCTGCACTGCTGCTGCTTGCAATCACACAGCCTGGCCCCCAGAAGATGCTCATGAAATGTCCTTTGTAGGGACCCTTGATGACCAGGGTGGTAGTCAAACAATATGCAACCAGACCTCAGAGCCACAGCCCTGCTTCATGATACTGTGAGGGACAGCCAGGGACCCCACAACAGACAGGAAGATACGGGAAGGGAGGCTTTAGGCTTTGGTTGCCTTGATGGTGCTGCTCATGGCCACCCCCTGGGCTTTGCTCTATTCAGGTCTGCTCCCCACTCTGATTATTCCTTCCCAAAGATATAGAGACCAAACTTACTAGCGGGTGATCGTGTACACACTCGCTCCTAACTTTCTTGGGGCCCAGGACAAAAGTACACGCAGAAGCCCATATACCACATCTTTAAATATTTAAAATTAAAATCAACCTTACGAGCCATTACATAAAGTATGTTGAAGACTGTAACTTCACAGTGATGTGAAAGGCCAGGTAGGAATTCAGAATTCTTGGATTCCTCAGAGTTCTGCACTGGAGCACAGCTGGCTCCTGGCCCTGGTTGGCCCCTTCTCTACCAACCTATGGGGCTTGGTCCCACACTGGGAGGGGCCTGGTGTGCACGCATGCTCACTATCCAGCTCACATGGTCTAGCCCTGTCCACCTCCTGCCCCCTTTCCCCCCAACACTCCTTCTGCAAACACTCACACCTTGGCTACCTAAGGCTGTGAATAGATGGTGATGTGCACTCTTGGGAGGGTAGACAAGGGAAAGAGGCCCAGGAAGTCATTGGTAGTGGGCTTAGGGCCATCTCATGGGGGCATTCTGGGGTCCTAGGATCACAGAATATGCCAAGAAGGGGAGAACATGCTCCAGATGGGTGTCCCTTTGGTCCTTTGGACTCCTTGCCCCATGGGCAGGAGTGTGGCCAGAGCAGGGCCCTCTAGAGCATAGAACCCAGACTAGGGGCCTTGATCACCCAGTTCTAAGATACTTCTTGTCTTAAAGAGCAGACTAAGTCTTGTTCAGTAGAAGTGTTCTGTGTCCTTTGAGCGGTCACTCATTTCCTTTTTCTTCATCCTGTACAGCTGCTTAGGAACCTTCATGTAGGCTATTCACATACCTGGCACCTATTCTTTCAAAGGTGATGTCTGAAATATTTCACTGCCATATAGTCTTGGCAACAACCAATCAGAGCAGATGCTTGCTCAGTGCTGAAGGACACTTCTGGAGGTTCTCTACTAGGCCAGGCATTGACCCTTCTGGTGCTGGGTCATGGGGGAATAGAGGAGGGGTCAGGGTGACAAAGAGGGACACTGGGGGCCAGGCTTGGGGAAAGGAATTTTTTTCATCAGTATGGAGATATTTCAATATTTTAACAACAGTGCTGCTGTACCCATGAATATCAACTCTGTATTCTCATCTTCCTTGGATTTTATTAGAGACAACATTGTGTCCAGCTAAAAGACCACATCCCTGGCTTTCTTGAAGCTTAGAGGTGGCTCATTTAGCTGTGAGGAGTCCTCTTTGCCCCTTGACCTTCTCCTTCTTCCTAAACCTATTCTACCTGGAATGATGATGACTAGAGCTCCAGCAGCCATCTTGTGACATTGAGGATGGAAGCCCCATGCTAAAGAAAGCAACGCAGAAATATAGAAGGAGCCTGGGACCCTGATGACTGTAGAGCTGCCATACCAGCCCCCGACTGCCCACCGCTGGGCTCTTTTTATAAGAGTTTTATAAACTTCATATTCATGTAAGCCTGTGTAGTTAAGTCTCTGTTATTAACATCTGAATTTAATTGCTTACTCATTTCATTTCCATTCCTCAATGCCCATGTCTCCTCAGGGAGGGTCCAGGATCAGGATGCAGAGGAGAAAGGAATCTTTGTTTGGCATGTGCCTTCCATGGGCTAGATGTGTTTCGTCAGCGAATCCTTGAAGCCATTCTAGCCACTAGTGTTACTTTCCTTGTTTTGACAGTGAGAAAACTGGTCTAAGGTTATGTGGCTTGACCACTGGCCAAACTGGGGCCAAGGCCTAGGACTTGCAGACTCCAGAGCCCATGCCTGTTTCACCACACTTCTCAGTCAGTGAAAGCAGGACTAGGGTCCCCCTCCCGCTACCCCCTATTGGGGGAGAGTGCCAGGGAAGCCCATAAAGGCTGGGAATCGTTATTTTGACTGAAACCTTCACAGATCCTTACTGACACCCAGGCAGGCATCCATCTGTCCAGAAAGGAGGGGTATTTGTATGTCAGAAAGGAGTCATTAAAAAGCTCCTGTCTTTCCCCCTTGTTGCTCTTGAGAGAAAAACCCAGAAAACCTCAGTAGGGCGATGGACCAGAGGGTGGGGAAGAGCTGTGAGGCAGGTAACAGGCAGCCTCTGCCTTCCAAGCTCAGGGAATTGAAAATCTCTGGGGATTCCAAGATGGCTACAGAGTAGATGGAAGCGACACTCACGTCCTCCTGGCACCAAACTGGATTTACAGCTAAATTATAGAGCAAACAACCTGAATAACCAACTGAAGGCTAGCTGTACTGAAATACCATAACCAACGATTTATAGAAAAAGCCACATAGAGACTGGTAAGAAGGGTGGAGATACAGAAAGGCAACCTCAGGGAGAGGACCTCAAGGAGTCTGGGACCTTTTGTAGATCTGTCTCCAGCTCAAATCTGGAGGAAGCTGACCCTTGTAAACAGACTGACCCTTCCTACTCACACCCAGGATCAGTAGACACAGCTAAAAACAATGAATAGCATGGTAGCTCCAGGCAAGTTACACTCATCTGACATCGACCTGTACCTAAACCCCACCAAAGTGGACCCAGAGCCAACACAACCAGTGGTGGGCTTCAGACCACACCAGAGCTTGACCCAACTAACCACATAAGCAGCACACCCAAAGGATAAGTCCATCTGGCACCAGACCCTAATGAGAATAACATCACCTCAGGGGGCAGCTCCTGCACAGTGACTCATACACAGTGATCACGGTTTATCCTTATAGTCACCCAGCCTGAAGGGTTAACTCCACTGACAAAAGGGCCAACAGCATTCAAGATTCAACTACAATCAGAGGGTGCACATAACCACAAGAAACATTCCTGGAGCACCGAGCTCCAGTGATCTGGAAGACTGCCATCATAAAAAGTTTGGGAGTCATAGCAGATCTACCTAATACACAGAGACAAAATGGAGAGGACAAAGAAATATGCCTCAAATGAAAGAACAAGAGAAATCCTCAGAAAAAGAATTACACGAAATGGAAGCAAGCAAGGTACCAGATGCAGAGTTTAAAACAATGGTTGTAAGGATACTCAAGGACCTTGGGAGAAGAATGAATGATCTCAGTGAGAACTTAAACAAAGAGATAGAAAGAATTAAAAGACATAGAAACCATTAAAAAGAACCAGTCACAAATGAATACAATATATATCTTTTAAGAACCTCTTTTTTGTTGTTGTTGATTTTTTAGAGAGAGAGGAAAGGAGACAGTGATAGAAATATCAATGTGAGAGAGAAATATCGATCAGCTGCCTCCTGCACACCCCCCATCGAGGATCGAGCCCCCAACCCAGGCATGTGCCCTGACCAGGAGTCAAACCAGGACCTCTCAGTCCATGGGACGATCCTCAATTCACTGAGTCACACTGGCCAGGCTGAATAAAATATCTGAAATGAAGAATACATTAGGTTAGATGAAGCAGAGGATTGAATCAGCGATTTAGAGGACAAGATAACAGTAAGCACACAAGCAGATCATCAAAAAGAAAAGATAATTTTAAAAAATGAGGAAAGCCTAAGGGACCTCTGAAACAACATCAACCTTAACAACATCCATATCATGGGGGTACCAGAAGGAGAAGAGAGTGAGCAAGGGATCAAGAACCCGTTTGAAGAAATAATGGCTAAAAAATTCCATAACCTGGTGAGGGAAAATGTCACACAAGTTCAGGAAGTGCAGAGAGTCCCAATCAAGATGAACCCAAAGAGGCCCACACCAAGACACATCATAATTAAAATGGCAAAGTTTAAAGACAAAAAAAGAATCTTAGAAGCAGCAAGACAGAGACAGTTAGTTACCTACAAAGGAGCTGATTTCTCAACAGAAACACTTTAGACCAGAAGAGATTGGCATGAACTATTCAAAGTGATGAAAAGCAAGGACCTATAACCAAGAGTACTCTATCCAGCAAGGCTATCATTTAAAATTGAAGGAGAAATAAAGAGCTTCCTAGATAAAAAAAAGAAAAAGATAAAGAAGTTCATTACCACCAAACCAGTATTGCAAGAAAAGTTAAAGGGCCTGCTTTAAGAAGAAGAAGAAGAAAAAGAAAGAGAGAGAGAGAGCAACATAGGTATAAAGAATAAAATGGCAATAAATAAGTACCTATCAGTAATAACCTTATATGTAAATGAATTAAATGATCCAATCAAAAGACATAGGGTAGCTGAATGGATAAGAAAACATGATCCATATACATACTGTCTACAAAAGACCCACCTCAGAACAAAAGATATACACAGACTGAAAGTGAAGGAATGGAAAAAACATATTCCATGAAAATGTAAACAGAAAAAAAAACCTGGGGTAGAAATACTTACATCAGACAAACTAGACTTCAAAAGCCATAACAAGAGACAAAGAAGGTCACTACATAATACTAAAAGGATCAATCTAACAAGAGAATGTAACACTTGTAAACATATATGTACCCAACATAAGAGCACCTAAATATATAAAGAAAATCTTGGTGGACATTAAGGGAGAGATTGACAGTAATACAGTCATAGTAGGGGGCTTTAACAGCCCACTGACATCAATGGATAGATCTTCCAGACAAAAAATCAACAAGGCAACAGCAACCTTAAACAGCTCAATCAGATGGATTTAATTGATATTTACAAAACATTTCATCTCAGCACAGCAGAATATACCTTCTTCTCAAGTGCACATGGAACATTCTCAAAAAATAGACCACACATGTTAGGACATAAAACAAGTCTTAATAAATTCAAGAAGATTGAAATTATATCAAACATCCTCTCTGACCACAATGGTATGAAATTAGAAATCAATTACAATTAAAAAACTCAAAACATTCAGATACATGAAGACTAAATAACATGTTATTAAACAATGAATGGATTAACAGTGAGATCAAGGAAGAAAGCAAAAATTACCTGGAGACAAATGACAATAAACACACAACAACCCAAAATCTATGGGACACAGCAAAAGCAATCATGAGAGGGAAATTCATAGCATCACAGGCCAACCTCAAGAAGCAAGAAAAACCTTAAATAACCAATCTAACCCTATACTTAAAAGAACTAGAAAAAGAACAACAAACAAAGTCCAGAGTAAGTAGAAGGAAGAAAATAATAAAGATTAGAGTGGAAATAAATGACATAGAGACTTAAAAAAAAATACAAAAGATCAATGAAACCAAGAGCTGGTTCTTTGAAAAGATAAACAAGATTAACAAACCTTTAACCAGACTCATCAAGAAACAAAGAGAGAGGACCCAAATAAATAAAGTCAGAAATAAAAGAAAAGAAATAACAATTGACACCACAGAAATACAAAAAATTGTAAAAAAAAAAATATACTATGAACAACTATATGCCAACAAATTGGACTATCTGGACAAAATGGATAAATTCCTAAAAACATACAATCTTCCAAAACGGAATCAGGAAGAACCAGAGACTCTGAATAGACAGATTACAACTAATGAAATCAAAACAATATTTTTAAAAAACAAAAACAAAAAAAACCTCCCAGCAAACAAAAGTCCTGGACCAGTTGGCTTCACAGGCAAAATTTACCAAACACTCAAAGAACACCTATCCTTCTCAAACTATTCCAAAAAATTCAAGAAGAAGGAAGACTTTCAAGCTCTTTTTATGAGGTAAGCATTATCCTAATTCCAAAACCAGATAAAGACACAACAAAGAGAGAAAATTATAGGCTAATATTCCTGATAAACATAGTGGCTAAAATTCTCAACAAAATATTAGCAAATTGGATCCAGTAATACAGTAAAAAGATCATATACCATGATCAAGTGGGATTTGTTCCAGGGATGCAAGGTTGGTACAATATTTGCAAATCAATAAATGCGATACGTCACATAAACAAAATGAAGGATAAAAATCACAGAATCATATCAATAGATGCAGAAAAATCATTTGATAAGATCCAGCACCCATTTATGACAAAAACTGTCAGCAAAGTGGGAATGGAGGGAAAATACTTCAATGTAATAAAGGCCATATATGACAAATCCACAGCCAACATCATACTCAATGGGCACTAAAAGTGTTTCCCTTAAAATTGGGAACAAGACAGGGATATCTGCTTTCACCCCTCTTATTCAATATAGTACTGAAAGTCCTAGCCACAGCAATCAGACAGGAAGAAGAAATGAAAGGCATCCAAATTGGAAAGGAAGAAGTAAAACTGTCATTATTTGAGATGTCATCATATTGTATATAGAAAACCCTAACTACTCCACCAAAAAACGACTAGATCTAATAAAGGAATTCAGCAAAGTAGCAGGATACAAAATTAATATTCAGAAATTGGTCGCATTTTTATACACCAATAATGAACTATCAGAAAGAGAAATTAAGAAAACAATCTCATTGCCCTAGCTGGTTTGGCTCAGTGGTTAGAGTGTTGGCTCGCGGACCAATGAGTTGTGGGTTCAATTTCAGTCAAGGGCACGTACCTAGGTTGCAGTTCGTCCCTGACCCTGGTCAGGGTTGTGCAGGAGGCAACCAATTGATGTGTCTCTTTCACATTGATGTTTCTCTCTCTCTGTCTCTGTCCCTCCCTCCCACTCTATCTGAAGATAAATAGAAAAATATCCTCGGGTGAGGATTAAAAAAAAAGAAAACAATCCCATTTACTATTCCAAAAAAAAAGGTGCCTAGGAATAAATTTAACCAAGTTGGTAAAAGACCTGTACTTGGAAAATTATAAGATACTGAAAAAAGAAACCGAGGAAGATACAAATAAGTGGAAGCATATACCATGTTCATAGATAGGAAAAATTAACATCATTAAAATGTTCATACTACCCAAAGCAATCCTACAGATTCAATGCAATTCCTATTAAAATACAAATGTCATATCTCACAGATTTAGAACACGTATTCCAAAAATTTATATGGAACCACAAAATACCCCAAATAACTTCAGCAATCTTGAGAAAGAAGAACAAAGTTGGAGGTATCACACTACCTGATATCAAATTATACTACAAGCCCGTCATAATCAAAACAGCATGGTATTAGCACAAGAACAGGCATATAGATCAATGGAACAGAATAGAGAGCACAAAAATAAAACCATGCCTTTATGGTCAATTAATGTTTGCAAAGGAAGAAAGAACATACAATGGGGTAAAGACAGTTTCTTCAATAAGTGTGGTTGGGAAAATTGGACAGATACATGCAAAAAAAGAAAGAAAGAAAGAAAAAAAGAAACTAGACCACCAATTTACACCATACAAAAGAATAAACTCAAAGTGGATTAAAGACTTAAATGTAACTCACAAAACCATAAAAATTCTACAAGAAAACATAGGCAGTAAAATCTCAGACATTTCTGTAGCAATATTTTTGCCATCATATCTCTTCGGGCAAGGGAAACAAAGAAAAAATTAACAAATGGAACTACATCAAACTAAAAAGCTTTTGCACAGCAGAAGAAAACATCAACAAAATGAAAAGATAACCCATTGAATGGGAGAGCATATTTGCCAATGATACATCTGATAAGGGGTTAATTTCCAAACTATATAAAGAACTTATATAACTGAACACCAAGAAGAGAAACAACCCAATTAAGAAATGGGCAAAGGACCTGAATAGACACTTCTCCAAAGAATACATACAAATGGTCAATAAAAATATGAAAAAATGCTCAACATCACTAATCATCAGAGAGATGCAAATTAAAACTACAATGAGATATAACTTCATACCTGTCAGAATGGCTACCATCAATAAGTCAACAAACAACAAGTGTTGGCAAAGATGTGGAGAAAAGGGAACCTTCATGCACTGTTGTTGGGAATGCAGATTGGTGGGGCCCCTGTGGAAAACAATATGGAGTTTCCTCAAAAAAAATTTAAGATGGACCTGCCTTTGACTCAGCAATCCTACTTCTGGGAATATATCCAAAGAAACCTGAAACACTAATTTATAAGAATATATGCACCCCTATGTTCATAGCAGCGTTATTTACAATCGCTAAGATCTGGAAACAGCCCAAGTGCCCATGAGTAGATGAGTGGATAAAAAGCTGTGGTACATATACACAATGGAATACTACTCAGCTGCAAAAATGAAGGAATCTTACTTTCTGCGACAGCCTGGATGGGCCTGGGGATTATTATGCTAAGTAAAAAAAGCCAGTTAGAGAAAGACAAATACCATATGACCTCACTTATACGTGGAATCTAATGAACAAAATAAACTTATGAATAAAATAGAAAGAGTCATGGATACATGGAATAGCCTGACAGCTATCAGAGGGAAAGGGGTAGAGGGCTGGATGAAAGAAGGTGAAGGTATTCAGCAAAAACACATGCACACACACATACATAACACATAGACACAGACAACAGTGTAGTGATAGCCAGCGGGAAAGGGAGGTGGGGGTAAGTGGAGGTGGGCAAAGGGGGCATAAATGGGGCCAGAAAGAGATTTTTCTTTGGGTGATGGGCACACGATGCAGTGTGCAAATGATGTTTTGTTGAGTTGTACACTTGAAACGTGTATGGTTTTATGAACCAATGTCACCGCAATAAAGTCAATTAAAAGAAAGAAAAAGAAAATCTCTGGGCAGAGGGGTAGCTGGGAGGGAGCCATCTCTGAGGCGCCTGAGACGGTCCTCGGGCCTCACAGGCTTGGAGGCTGCTGTTTTCTGCCCATACACTTTTGCCCCTGAAGCCTGAAAACCCAGCTTCCCCCTGACCTCTGCGGGCAGCTGCAGCAGAAGGGCCATTTTCTGAGGCAGCTTTATTGTCCCAAAGGTCACCAGTGGATGCTGGCGGAGGCAGGGCACCTGGAGGCTGGTCCTCATCCCTTCTTGGACTCGCTTCCTAGTACATCTGGAGGGGAGGGAGAACTATCCAGAAGCCTGAATCCCGTGTCTTCCTGCAGATCTTTCCAAGTTCTACATTATGTGTTTTTCTCTTCGGGGGCCGGGACCTCATCCCTCCTCTCCTCCATCTGCCCAGGGACTTGAAGAGGTAACGTGCAGCTTGCGACACCTCCCAGAGAGACCCTGCCCTTTGCAAAATGGCTTCCTGAGCACTGGAGAAAGATCAAGCAGACACAAGGCAGGAGCAGAGGTTGCTGGCTCAGAGGGCCTCCCCCGGCTGCTTCTGACAGCCCCTCCCTGTCGTCCCCGGCTCCCCTCGGAAAACGTGACCCCCCAGGCCCTCCTGACAAGCCCCCGTCGCACCTCCCCCTTCGCAGGCTCCCAGGCGGAGGAGATGGAAAGCAGACCCTCCTGAATGTTTAACTTCAGCCGGGATGATAATAACTTTCCCATGGACGCAACTGTATCCTTTCCCTGTGCTCCTTCGGGGATCCCGAAACTCCATACGGTTCTCATTTGCAGCTCGTTCCTAAGGAGGCCTCATTTCCTCGCCACACACCCCTGATGTGGTCAGGGTCTCCCTCCCACAGCCCGGCCGGGCGGGGGTGGGGGCTTCCCTGTGCTGTTCTCTAATGGCGGCCCCTCTTTTGCCTCCTGGGCCTCCCTAGACCCCTCTCTTGGCCTCTGCCCTTTCCCTAACCCTTGCCCCCCAACACCTCAGGCCTTTCAGTTCATGCTCCCCAGGCCCAGGGGCTGTCTGTGGTCAGGGCTGGCCTGTTCCCCCTCCCGGCAGAAGTGCCCTTTCTAGAAGCTTCTTCCACGCAGCCTGGTAGGCACGTTGAATGACTCCAGGGGTCACCATTAGTACTGTATCCTATGTGAATGGCGCCTCCTGGAGTTAAAGGCAAAGGGCCCTGCTGGTAGACCCTGAAGGAGAGTAGTCTCAGCCCTTTCCAGCCAGGAAAAGCTTCCCACCCCCTCTTGCCAGTCGGCTCTACTTTCCAAGCTCTTTGCACCGCACACCTCTCACAACTTTGATCTCTCAGGAAGCCCCAGGAGTTGAGAGAGGAAAGAAAAGAACAATAGACTCACATTTGCATAGCACTATCATTTTGTTGTTGTTTTTCCAACACTTTCACATTCCTGGTGTCTCTCAAGCTTCAACTCCGCCCCGCCCGTGGGGGTATGGGGCAGGGGGGTGTTATTGGCATTTGACAAAATAGATGAGGACAAGGACAAGTCTAGATGTTACAGCCAGATCAGGGCCACTTATGTCCTGGTTTTGTCCAGGGTCAGAAGGCAGGAGGGGAAGAAAATGAGGGTGAGCGGGCTGTAGGCTCAGTAGTGAGGCATGTGGACCACGGAGCCAGTCTGTCTGGGTCCAAGTGTCCTGCTCCGCATTTGCAGAGCAGATAACCTTGTGTGAGTCACTTAACCTCTCTGTGCCTCAGTTTCCTCATCTGTAAAATGGGGGTTATGGTAGTATAGCTATGGGCTCATAAAGGGAAAGTATGAGGAACAGTGCTAGGCACAAAGTAAGTGTTACGATCACTGTTGTTATTAGATGTGGGAGAGCTGAATGAAAGGCCACTGAGAACGTGGCTCCTCCCCCACTCTGGCCCACCTGTCTCCACAACACACACTTAGAGATCTTCGCTGACAAGTATGCTGCTCTTGCCTGCATCAGACTGCCACTTCACGTCTGGCCACTACTTCTCATTTTCCAGGCCAGTAATTTCTATCCCCCTCTCCCTGTTGGCAGCTTTCTGGGCTCGTTAGCCAGGTCCTCCTGGGGCTCAGGGATCCCGGGACTGCCTGCCTTCTTGGTTGCCCAAGGTCCCGAGTACCCACAGAGAAGCAAGTGGTCAGAGTGGCCCTCGGGAGCCTGGGAGGAGCCCGGCCTGCCCTCAAAGGGTGGTCCTTCTGGTGGTTCTTTTGTCTCAGGCTGGACCCAAGATAAATAGATGTGATTAGGAGATCAAAGCACTTTCCACAGGTTTGGCCTGAGGGGGCGCCCTTTGATCCTTTCAACGCCCCTCCTGCCCCCAATCACGCCCCCAAACCCTAGACTCCTCTCAACTCACAAATGTCTCCGTGCTTTTTCATTCCTGTTCTTATCAAGCTGCTGCCTCGGCCCCACGCTGGGCTGGGTGAGTCTTGCCTGTGGAGGAGCAGCTGGGTTTTCCCCTGCAGGTTGGTGACTAAATCACCGGTTGGAAGTGGAAGCCAGCATGCTGCAGTAAGTCTGCGAAACACAAACCGTTTCATTTTGAGCCTCAGTTGCAGAACCTAACATCTTGCTATGTTTGTGAATGGTGGGTGGGTGAACCATGCCTGCCCCTCGGGTTATCTAATTCGACGCAGGTCCTGCCTGGTCGCCCAGAACTTGGCCCAGTGAAGGGAGGAATCATTATGAGTCGTCTTTCTTTTTCCTTTGAAAAGGGTAGAAATTCCTGTAAGTATGGAGAACCTGTGGAATTTTCCTTAAAACTTGAGACATGGCTTTGACAGACCGTGCTGTGAGTGCTGCAGTAACCCTCTCTGCCAGTTATGGGCTCCTTCTCAGGCTGTTCAGGCTGCTTGGCCCCCAAACTAGAAGGGAGGTGTGTGGTGAGGAGATGAGGCCTCTGGGTCCATTCCAAGACAGGCCACCGTGGTCAGGTTTCCCTGCCACCAACACAGGTCATGGGGGCCTCTGCTGGCCCGCTCCTGGAGCTCTCGTCTGTCCCTCGGTTGTGAGCCCTGCTCATGGAGTCGGTGATACGCAGGACAGCTGGGTGCCCTTGAGGGGAGAACTTCCTCATTAAATGAAAACAGTTGTAGGGGACATGGAGGAGCATTTCTGGGAGAATCTCCAGCCAGGAGGGAGATCCCTTCCCTGAGCTTCCCTGGGAAGAAGACAAATGGGGGGAATGGGGGGGGGGGTTCTGGCTGCTTTTATGTTTTTACTTCCAAGAGGATCAGTTTTTGGGAAGCTGCTTTTTCTAATCCAAGAGGGATTGACAACCTAGTTTCATTTATTCAACAAAGATTGAATGAGTGCCTGCCAAGTGCCAGCTGGTCTAGCACTGGGGATAGCTCAGTAAATGAAATGGACAAAAGATTCCACCTCTCATGGAGTTTACATTCTAGGAATGGAAGAAGACAAACAATAAGCGTAGCAAGTGAATAAATGACTCATCTCTTAATAAGAAGGAAAGTACTATGGAAAAATGTAAAAGGAGAGAAGGGGGATTGGGAATATGAAATGGGGGTGGTGGCTGAATTGGATAAATTTATGAAGGGGAGTAGAATATGACACCCCAAAACATGCCTCTATGGCATAAGGATTATTTTAAGCTGATCATTTTTAAGAAACAACAGCCACAGGAAAATCTCCATAAACCAAGTAAAAGTTACCCTTCTGAAAGGGAAATTTACATTTGTAAGGGAAATCTCCATCTGTAAGGGCATCTCCCTCTCTGTACCAAGAAGAGGAGGATAACTAAATCTCTAGAAACTCTTATCAACTGAGAAGAGAATGACTTCTGCATAACAACCTTACCTTTGATTACTGTGCTTTTCCTGGTCACCTCCAGTAACTGGCTTCCCTCCCCACCAACATCTTTTTTTTGTTGTCTTTAGCTGAAGATGGTATTTAAGGAGGTGACTTGAGCTATTTTGGAAGTTATTCTGTTTTCCTGGGTTTATCCCATGTATACAGGAGGAATACATGTTATTAAACTTCTGTTTGTTTTTCTCTTGTTAATCTGTTCTTTATTATAAAGGGGGGGGTCTCAGTAAAAAATCTGGAAGGGTAGAGGGAAAATTACTTTTCCTCTCCTACAGTTTTCGGGGGGGGGGGTGCTTATTAAGAAGGTGACTTTGGAGAAAAGGCTTTAAAAGGAGGTGAAGGAGTAAACTGGATAATATTATCTGAGGAAAAGGCTTTCCAGCCAAAAGGAACAGCCAGTGCAGAGGCATGATCATCTGGAGTGTTCCAGAAGTAGCAAGGAGGCCAGTGTGGCTGGAGCAGAGGGAGGTAGAGAATAGGAGATTCGAGCTGAAATGTGAGGGGTGGGGAAGATTCTTGTCCCCTCTCAGAGGCCATTGTTTTGAATAAAATGGGGAGATACTGCAGGGTTTTGAGCAAAGGAGAGACAAGATCTGACTTCATGTAAGTGGTGTAAACCAAAATTAATTTTATACTGCAATAAAGAATAAAAATAATTTATTTGAGCAAAAAGAGTTGCAGCCTGGGAGACGCAGATTCAGGTAGCAACCTAAATTGTGCTCCACTGAGACAAAGGGGAAGTCACATTTTATAAAAAAAAGTTCCTGCTCAGGTTCTCAGTTAGGTTCATTTTGTGTAAATGAGGTATCCAAATTCCTACAGTTCTGATTTGTTCAAATCACAGTCCTGATTGGTTGGTATTATGAATCCTAATTGGTCATTGTGGAGTAGTTCTAATTGGACAGGGAAGGTCTCAGTCCATTCATTGGTTGAAAGGTGAAAGCAGGAACTCCCTTATAATAGTTGACTCAGATGGCATAAAGGAGCAGGGCATAGTGTGGTAAGCCAAGAGTACAGTCTGAGGTTCTTCCTGGTATACAGAGTACATGAGGAGCTCCCAGCTGACTGTGGGGAATCCACCTTAGCAGATAAATTCCTTCTCAGGGTTCACATCAAATGAATCTTTCTTCTTAGGGTTCACAGTAGAATCACATAGTATTTGTCTTTTTATGTCTGGCTTCTTTCATTTAACATAATGTCTTCAAGGTTCGAGGGAATCCAAGATGGCAGCAGAGTAGGTGGAAGCTACACTCACCTCCTCCTAGGACCAAACTGGAATTGAAACTATAGAATAATCATCCCGAATAATCAACTGAAGACTAGCTGAAGCGAAGTCTTATAACCAAGGATTTACAGAAGAAACCACATAGAGACTGGTAGGAAGGGCAGAGATGCGCAGAGGGCTGGCCCCGCTCCCATGGGTGGTGGCTGAGGTTCTGGAGGGACATCTCAGCTGCAGGGTGTTTCCCCCTGAGAAGCATGGGGTCTAAACCCCAAGCTGGGCTCTCCAGCACAGAGCATCAAAGCCAGGAAGAGGCACCCACATAACATATGGCTGTGAAAAGCACTGGAGTTTCTGTCTGTCAGGGAAAGATGGAGTTTGCTAGAGACACAGGTGCCCTCTTAAAGAGCCAGCACACAAAACTTTATTCACAGCCACTCACCCTGGGCTCTGGTGGAGGGAGGGCAAAGCGGACTAGAGTTGCGTGAGGAGAGTCTGAGTTTGTAGCTATGGGGAGAGAGCTGAAGGGACAGCTTTCAGGATCTCTGTGCTGAGTCATTCTCCCAAATTGCAGATGCCATCCATTTTTCTTGGGTGGAGCACTCCCTTCTGTGTTGCATCAGCCTGGGGGAAAGCAATAGCCCCACCTTCTGGACTCCTTCTTGCTCCACCCTGCAGAGTCTATGCCCTGCTGAGAAGTCAGCTGCCTCGGCAAGGGTGTAGAGGTCTGGGAAGACTCAAGGACTGTCAGTGAGTGAGTTGTGTGGCTTTGGAGTGGAAGCCATTCTCCCCACCTTCCTGTGGATGAAACAGAGGATTGAATCAGTGATTTGTAATACAAGGTAGAAAAACACACACACACACAATCAGAGCAGCAAAAAGAAAAAAGAACTTGAAAAATAATTGAGGATAGTTTAAGGGACTTTTGGGACAATATGAAGTGTAACAACATCTGCGTCACAGGGGTACCAGACAGAGATTAAAGAGAGCAAGGGATCGAGAACCTGTTTGAAGAAATAATGACCAAAAATTTCCCTAACCTGGTGAAAGAAAAAGATGCACAAGTCCAAGAACTGCAGAAAGTCTCAAACAAGATGAAACCAAAGAGGCCCACACCAAGACACATCATAATTAAAATGGCAAAGGTTAAAGACAAAAAGAGAATCTTAAAAGCAGCAAAAGAAAAACAGTAAGTTACCTACAAAGGAGCTCCCATAAGACCATCAGCTAATTTTTCAATGAAACATTTCAGGCCAGAAGGGATTGGCATGAAATATTTACAGTGATGAAAAGCAAAGTCCTACAACCAAGACTACTTTACCCAGCAAGGCTATCATTTATAATTGAAGGATAAGTAAAGAGCTTCCCAGACAAGGAAAAACTAAAGGAGTTCATTACCACCAAACCAGTAATACAAGAAATGTTAAACAGCCTTCTTGAAGAAGAAGAAGAAGAAGAAGAAGAAGAAGAAGAAGAAGAAGAAGAAGAAGAAGAAGAAGAAGAAGAAGAAATAGGAGGAGGAAGATGTAGAGACAGAGGAACATAGTTAAAAGAATAAAATGACAATAAATACATATCTATCAATATCAATAAATGCTCTAATCAAAAGACATAGGGTAGCTGAATGGATAAGAAAACATGACCCATATATATGCTGTCTACAAGAACCCACTTCAGAACAAAAGATATGCACAGGTTAAAAAGGGTAGAAAAAGATATTTTATGTAAATGGAAAGGGAAAAAAAAGCTGGGGTAGCAATACTTACATCTGGCAAAATAGATTTAAAAACAAAGGCTATAGTAAGAGATAAGGAAGGACACTACATAATGATAAAGGGAGCAATCCAATAAGATATAACTCTTGTAAACATTTATGCACTCAACATAGGCACACCTAAATATATAAAGCAAATATTGGTGGACATAAAGGAAGAGATTGACAATAATGCAGTCATCGTAGGGGATTTTAACACTCCATCAACATCAATGGATAGATCTTTCAGACAGAAAATCAACAAGGAAACATTAATCTTAAATGACACACGTGATCAGATGGATTTTATTGATATCATCAGACCATTTCACCCCAAAGCAGAAGAACATATTCTTTTAAAGTGCACATGGAACATTTTCTAGGATAGAACATGTTAGGATACAAAGCAGGTCTCAATAAAAGTAAGAAGATTGAAATCCTATCAAGCATCTTCTCTGACTATAATGGTATGAAACTCAATCACAAGAAAAAAAACTGAAAAACACACAAAGACATGGAGGCTAAATAACATGTTACTAAACAATGAATGGGTCAACAATGAAATCAAGGAAAAAATTCAAAAGACTCCTTGAAACAAATGAAAATGAGAACATGACAACCCCAAATTTATGGGCTACAGTGAAAGCAGTCCTAAGAGGGAAATTCATAGCATTATAGGCCTATCTCAAGTAAGAAAAATCTCAAATAAACAATCTAACTTTACATTTAAAGGAACTTGATAAAGAACAACAAACAAGGCCCAAAGTGAGTAGATGGAAGGGAATAATAAAGATCAGAGCAGAAATAAATGAAATAGAGTCTAAAAAAATAATACAAAAGATCAATGAAACCAAGAGCTGGTTCTTTGAAAAGATAAACAAGATTGACAGACCTTTAACCAGACTCATCAAGAAAAAAAGAGAAAGGACCCAGATAAATAAAATCAGAAATAAAAGAAAAGAAGTAACAACTGACACCACAGAAATGCAAGGTATTGTAAGACAATACTATGAACAATTATATGCCAACAAATTGGACTATCTGGACAAAATGAATGAATTCCTAGAAACATAAAATCTTCTAAAACTGAGTCAGGAAGAATCAGAGAATCTGAATAAACTGATTACAACTAGTAAATTGAAGCAGGAATAAAAAAAAAACCTCCTAAAGAACAAAAGTCCTGGACCAGTTGGCTTCACAGGCAAAATTTACCAAACATTCAAAGAACAACTATCCTTCTCAAACTATTCCAAAAAATTCAAGAGGGGGGAAGACTTCCAAGCTCTTTTTATGAGGTAAGTATTATCCTAATTCCAAAACCAGATAAAGACACTACAAAGAAAGAAAATTATAGGCCAATATCCCTGATGAACATAGTGGCTAAAATCCTCAACAAAATATTAGCAAACCGGATCCAGTAATACAGTACACCATGATCAAGTGGGATTTGTTTCAGGGATGCAAGGTTGGTACAATGTTCACAAATCAATAAAGGTGATACACCACACAAATAGAAGGATAAAACCACATGATCATATCAATAGATTCAGAAAAAGCATTTGATAAAATCCAGCACCCATTTATGATAAAAACTGTCAGCAAAGTGGGAATGGAGGGAAAATAACTTCAATGTAATAAAGGCCATATATGACAAATCCACAGCCAAAATCATACGCAGTGGGGAAAGACTAAAAATGTTTCCTTTAAAATTGCAAACAAGACAGAGACATCCACTTTTACCACTCTTATTCAACATAGTGCTGGAAGTCCTAGCCACAGCAATTAGACACAGAAAAGTAAAAGGCATCCAAAGTGGAAAGGAAAAAAGAAAACTGTCGTTATTTTCAGATGACATGATACTGTATATAGATAACCCTAAAGATTCCACCAAATAACTACTGGAACAGATCAATGAATTCGGTAAGGTAGCAGGATACAAAATAAATATCCAGAATCAGTTGCATTTTTATACACTAATAAAGAGCTATCAGAAAGAGAAACTAAGAAAACAATCCCGTTCACAATTGCTTAAAAAAATACCTAGGAATAAATTTAACCAAGGATGTAAAAGACACGTACTTGAAAAATTATAAGACACTGAAGAAAGAATAAGTAGAAGCATATATCACGTTCATGGATAGGAAGAATGAACATAATTAAAATGGCCATACTACTCAAAGCAATCTACAAGTTCAATACAATTCCTATCAAGATACCAATCCCATATTTCACAGAACTAGAATAAATACTCCAAAAATTTATACAGAACCACAGAAGATTCCAAATAGCCATAGCAATCTTGAAAAAGAAGAACAAAGTTGGAGGAATCACACTACCTGATATCAAACTATACTACAAGGCCATAGTAATCAAAACAGCATGGTACTAGCATAAAAACAGACATATAGATCAATGGAACAGAATAGAGAGCACAGATATGAACCCATGCCATTATAGTCAATTAATATTTGACAAAGGAAACAAAAGCATACAATGGATAAAGATAGTCTATTCACTAAATGATGTTGGGAAAATTGGGCAGCTATATGTAAAAAAATGAAACTAGACCACCTTCTTACACCACCTTCTTACACCATACACAAGAATAAAATAAAAATGGATTAAAAACTTAAATGTTAGACTTGAAACTATAAAAATCCGAGAAGAAAACATAGTAAAATCTTAGACATTTCTTGTCGCAATATTTTTTATGATGTATCTCCTTGGGCAAGGGAAACAAAGGAAAAAAAATAAACAAATGGGACTACATCAAACTAAAGAGTCTTTGCACAGAAAGGAAACCAACAGCAAAATGAAAAGATAACCCACTGAGTGGGAGGACATATTTGCCAATGATACATCTGATAAGGGGTTAATATACAAAATTTATCAAGAACTTACAAAACTTGACACCAAAAAAACAATCCAATTTTAAAAATGGGCAAAGTGCCCTGGCTGGTTTGGTTCAGCAGTTAGAGCATTGGCCTGAGGACCGAAGGGTCGCAGGTTGGATTCCCAGTCAAGGGCACATGCCTCGGTTTCCGGTTTGATCCCTGGCCCTGGCCGGGGTCATACGGGAGGCAGCCAGTCGATGTGTCTCTTTCACATCGATGTTTCTCTCTCTCTCCTTCCCTTACTCCCACTCTATCTGAAAAAAAAAAAAAGAAAAATCAATGGAAAAATATCCTCGGGTGAGGATTTCAAAAAACAAATGAGCAAAGTACCTGAATAGACCATTCTCCAAAGTGGACATACAGATGGCCAATAGACATATGGAAAGATGCTCAACATCACTAATCATTAGAGAAATGCAAATTAAAACCACAATGAGATATCACCTCACCCCTGTCAGAATGGCTATCATTAATAAATCAACAAACAATGAGTGCTGGTGAGGACGTGGAGAAAAGGAGACCCACATACACTGCGCTGGGAATGCAGACTGGTGCAGCCACTGTGGAAAGCAGTGTGGAGTTTCCTCAGAAAGTTAAAAATGGAACTGCCTTATGACCCAGCGATTCCACTTTTGGGAATATATCCGAAGAAACCCCAAACACTTATCTAAAAGAATATATGCATCCCTATGTTCATTGCAGTGTTATTTACAGTAGCCAAGATTTGGAAGCAGCCCAAGTGCCCATGAATTGATGAGTGGATCAAAAAGCTGTGGTACATTTATGCAATGGAATACTACTCAGCCATAAAAAAGAAGGAAGTCCTACCTCTTGCAACCGCATGGATGGACCTGGAGAGTATTGTACTAAGTGAAATAAGCCAGTCAGAGAAAGACAAGTACTATATGATTTCACTCATAAGTGGAATCCAATCAGCAAAATAAACTAACAAACAAAATGGAAACAGACTCATGGATAGAAAACAGACTGACAGTTGTCAGAGGAGAGGGGGAGAGGGGGCAGGGTAAAAGAGATGAAGGAATTAAGAAAAAAACCTCCTAGTCACAGACAATAGAGAGAAAGTGGGATGGCTGGAATTAGAAGAGGGTATAGGGGGATAAATGGTGATGGAAGGAGACTTGACTTGGGGTGATGAACACACAATACAATATACAGATGATGTATTATAGAACTGTACACCTGAAATCTATATACTTTTATTAGCCAGTGTCACCCCAATAAATTCAATAAAAATTTAAAACGTCTTCAAGGTTCATCCATACTGACGCATGCGTCAGAATTTTATTTCTTTTTAAGGCTGAATAATATTCCATTGCATGGGTACATCAAGTGTGTTTATGGACATTTGGGCTGCCTCTGCTTTTTGGCTACTATGAATAAAGCTGCTATGAGCATGGATGTGCAAATATCTGTTCGAGTCTCTGCTTTCAGTTCTTTAGGGTATACACCTAGGAGTGCGATTGCTGGGTCACATGAAAACTCTACGTTTAACTTAAGGAGCCGCCATACCATTTTCCACAGTGGCTGTACCATTTTGCATGCCGTCCAACAATACACGAGAATCTCTTTTAAAGACACTTTGGGCCCGGCCAGTGTGGCTCAGTGGTTGAGCATTGACCCATGCACCAAGAGGTCGCCGGTTCGATTCCCGGTCAGGGCACATGCCCGGGTTGTGGGCCTGATCCCCAGTGAGGGGTATGCAGGAGGCGGCCAGTCGATGTTCTCTCTCATCGAGGTTTCTCTCTCTCCCTCTCCCTTCCTCTCTCTCGCTCATATCAATAAAGAAAAAAAAAGACACTTTGGTACAGCTCTTCACACCAGCTGGTGAGGTAGGGGTGGGATGAGGACACCCCTCTCCCATGGAGGGATTATGGCAGGGTCAAGTGAGGACATACCCAGACTTACACAGTGAGACCTCGTGACAGTTGAGGGGAACTTTTTGGTCTCTGAGCATCCAGTTCATTCTACCACAGCTGTATCACTTCAGTTGGACCATGTCATAGTGCTAGACAATCAGAAGGACATAACTTTAAGTCCTGCCTTTACTGTGGCTGTGTGACCTTAGACAAAGGACTTTCCCTTTCCGAGCCTCAGTTTCTTTCTCCTTACAAATAAACGGGCAGAGTAATAGCGTGAGGGTGGACACGCAATGAGGTAATGCGAGTCCAATGCTTCCTATAGGGCCTGGCAGATGACACGTGGTCCATCAGTGGCCATCACTGTCACTGTGATCCATTCCTGATGATTCCTCTAAGAGTGAGCCTCTAGTGTCAATTTATGCACCCAAAGGCAAGGTTAAGAGCCTACTTGGTGCCCTTTACTGTGCTAGGATTTGGGGGCAGGAGTTTGTGGTAAATACCATGACATACCTCCCAGATCCCCCTTCAAAAAAGGACTTGCTGTGCCAGTTTGTGAGGTGCTTTCAGGGGCACCCTCTGGCTGTCCACATCTTCAAGGGTTGCCTCAGGTGCAGAGAGTGCCTCAAAGTCACACCCTTCCAGTGATCTTTTAATATGGGGGTATAAAGGCCTAGTCGCTTAGCCCCACCTCTGGACAGCTGTATGGTAGACTGAATAATGCCCCCGACCCCCAAGATGTCCCCATCCTAGTTCCCAGAATCTGTGAATATGTTTGTCACTTTACACAGCAAAAGGGACTTTGCAGATGTGATTGAATTAAGGGTCTTGAGAAGGTTAACCTGGACTGTCCGGGTGGGCTCAATGTATTCATAAGGGTCCTTATAAGAAGGAGGCAGGAGCCCTGGCTGGTTTGGCTCAGCGGTTAGAGCGTCAGCCCGCGGACCAAAGAGTCGTGGGTTCGATTCCAGTCGAGGGCACGTACCTCGGTTGCAGTTCATCCCCAGCCCTGATACGGGTCATGCGGGAGGCAACCAGTCGATGTGCCTCTCTCACGTCGATGTTTCTCTCTCTCTCTCTCTCTCTTCCCCCCACTTCCCACTCTATCTGAAGATAAATGGAAAAATGTCCTCGGGTGAGGATTAAAAAAAAAATAAAAAAGAAGGAGGAGGCAGGAGATCAGAGTCACAAAAGGAGATGTGACGATGGAAGCAAAGGTCAGGGTGATGTGCCTGCTGGCTCTGGAGATGGATAGGGGCCAAGAGCCAAGCAATGCAGGAGGCCTCTGGAAGCTAGAAAAAGCAAGGAAATGGATTCCTCTTGAAGCCTCCAGAAGGAATACAGTCCTGCTGACACCTTGATTTTAGATTTCGGACCTCTAGAACTGTAAAAAACCAAATGTGTGGTGTAAGTCATTAAGTCTGTGACAATTTGCTCCAGCACGAGAGGAAATTAGCACAGCTCTGAAGGGTGGGCCAGCTCTGGAGCTCCTTGGGGGTGTGGGCGGGGCCTCCCTCCGCCTCATCCTGCTTGTTTCCTTCCCTTCCACAGGGGTTGGTGTCAGGGCTCTCCCTAATAAACATCCTGCACCTTAAACCCCATCTCAGAGTCTGCTTCCTGGGAAACCCCACCTGCCACACTCGACATGCATCTATGGCTTTATTCTGGACAATTTCAAACAGATGCAGAATTAGTGAAAATAATATAATGATCTCCTGTGATCCCATTGCCCAGCTTGGACAATTGTCAACTCATGGCCAATCTTCTTCGCTCTATATGAGGATGGTAGTTTAAAGGGAAAAGCAGAGCTCCTCTCTGGAGACTTTCCTGGTCCAGTGGGAATTTCAGATGGTGCAGACATCTCTGAGGCCAAGAGAAGGCCAAGCAGCTGTCCCCACATCATAGCGTGCAGCTGGGGCATAGAGAAGCAGACTTGGAGAAAGGCAGAAAAGTGGGGAGCCACCCAGACCTGAGAGGGCAGGTCACATCAGGAAGGGGTGGGTCTTAGGGTAGAGTCACAGGTAAGGGCAAACTCCTGTAGAGGTCCTGAGTCTGAGGCAGGAGGCAGGTAACATGGGAAGGGACAGTGGCAGGCAACACTTGAGAAGAATAGACTGTGTCACCTATCTTTGTGTTTCATTCCATTGTCTTTCTTTTTTTTTTGATCCTCACTTGAGGATATTTTTACATTAATCTTCAGATAGAGCTGGAGGGAGAGAGAGAGAAACATCGATGTGAGAGAGACACATCGACCGGCTGCCACCTGCACAACCCCAACCGGGGCTAGGGACGAACCGCAACCGAGGTACATGCCCTTGGCCGGAATCGAACCCGGGACTCTTCAGTCCACGGGCGACGCGCTTACCACTGAGCCAAACCAGCCAGGGCCCATTGTCTTTCTAATGAGGCAGTGGTTCTCAACCTTCCTAATGCCGCGATCCTTTAACACAGTTCCTCGTGTTGTGGTGACCCCCAACCATAAAATTATTTTCGTTGCTACTTCATAACTGTAATTTCTACTGTTAGGTCTTAGGCGACCCCTGTGAAAGGGTCGTTCGACCCCCAAAGGGGTCGCGACCCACAGGTTGAGAATCTAATCTGTTGTTTTAATGGGGCCTCCACCCGCTCCCACGTTGCTATTAATAATAACAATGTTAGAAGAGTGCCAGGTGCTCACAAGTCCTCCCACCAATCCCAGGAGGCACATACTATTTTTATCCCCATTTCACTGAGACTCAGTGAAGTAAGGACACTTGGCCAAGGTCCAGTGGATGGTGTATTAGTTTCCTAGGTCTGCTGTAACAGAGGACTACAAACTAGGGGCCTACAACAACAGAAATGGGTTCTCTCCCAGTTCGGAAGGTCAGCAGTCCGGAGTCAAGGTGTCATCAGGACTGTGCTCCCTCCAAAGGCTCTGCGGGAGGGTCCCTCCTTGTCTCTTCCCACTTCTTGTTTTTTTATCCTCACCCGAGGACATTTTTGCATTTATCTTCAGATAGAGCGGGAGGGAGAGAGGGGAAGAGAGAGAGAAACATTGATGTGAGAGACACATTGAGTGGTTGCCACCCACACGACCCCAACTGGGGCCGGGGACAAACTGCAACCGAGGTACGTGTCCTTAGCTGGAACCGAACCCGGGACTCTCTGGTCCACAGGCCGACGCTCTAACTGCTGAGCCAAACCAGCCAGGGCGTCTCTTCCCACTTCTGATAGCCCCAGGCTTCCCTTGGCTTGTGGCTACATCACCCCTGTCTGTGGCTCCATCTTCCATTGGCCCTTTTTCCTCCATGTATCTCTTCTCTCTGTGTGTGTCTCTTTTTTTAAAAAATATGTTCTTATTGATTTTTTTTTTAGAGAAAGAGGAAGGGACAGAGAGATGGAAACATTGATGTGATCGGCTGCTTCCTGCATGCCCCCCACTGGGAATTGAGCCTGCAACCCAGGCATGTGCCCTGACGAGGAATCGAACTGGGACCTCTCAGTCCATGGGACGATGCTCAACCCACTGAGGTCGTGTGTGGTGTGTGTGTCTCTCGTACGAACACTTGCCACTGGATCCAGGGTCCATTTAGATAATCCAAGATGATCTCATCTCAAGATCCTTAACATCTACAAATACATTTTTTCTAAGTAAGCTCACATTCGCAGGTCCCAGGGGTTAAGATGTGGTCATAGCTTTTTGGAGGCCATCATTCAACCCACTACAGATGGGAAGAGGGAGACCAGAGATATAAACCTAAGTCAAGAATCTGCTCTCCCTGGAATGTGATCCAATCTTGCCAAGAAGAACTGGACCAGTAGGAACCCTCTTTGTGCTGGTTTTAGAAAGTGGACACAGCCCTGGCCGGTTTGGCTCAGCGGTTAGAGCGTCGGCCTGCGGTGCAGAGAGACCCGGGTTCGGTTCCCGCTAAGGGCGTGTACCGCGGTTGCAGTTTGTCCCCGGCCCTGGTTGGTTGTGCGGGTGGCAGCCACTCGATGTGTCCCTTTCACGTCTATGTTTCTCTCTCTCTCTCTTCCTCTCTCTCCCTCCCACTCTATCTGAACAAAAAATGAAAAAATGTCCTCGGATGAGGATAAAAAAATAAATAAATAAATAAATAGAAAGTGGACACAAGTTCTTTGACACTCCTCCCATAGAAAGGTGGGTGGGCTTGTGGCTCACTTGTCACCAAAAGAATGTGGCAAAGTGATGCTGTGTGACTTCCAATGGTATGTCAGAAAAGGTGATGGAGCAGCTGCCTTTTTTTTTTTTTTTTTTTTTTTTTTTTTGCAGAAACATTTGCCCTTGGGGCCCTGAGCTCCCAGGTGAGCCGTCTGACTACCCTGAGGCTGCCCTGCTGAGAGGAAGCCCAGGCCGCATGGAGAGGTGTTCTGACCATCAGCTCTGCTGCGACAGATGACAGCCAGTCCCCCGTCTCTACATGATTCTAGCTCCCAGCTGTCTAGTTACCCTCAGCCAAGGAGACTTCTCAGGGGAGGCTCCAGAAATCATGGAACAGAGACAAGCTGTCCCCTGTCTGAACTCCTGACCCACAGAATCTGAGGATAACAAAATGGCGTTTTATGCCACGAAGTTTTGGGGTGCTTTGACATACAGCAATAGTAGTCAGGACACCACTCCTTGTCTAGAGAAAGCCCCAAATAAGGGGTTAGCATTTCCTGAGAAATAGGTCTGATTCAGAGAGAGACAAAGACAATATATCCTGTTTGAACAAGCACCCCCACCCCAATTCCCAGTGATCCCATGATGAAAGATGAGGTGAGATGATGTGGGGGTGGTCTACAGAAAATGGAAACAGCTCCTCTCAGCATGAGAAACTGCCCCTCCCACAAAGCCACTCGAAGACAGGGCCATGTGGCCTGAGGCTGCAGCCAGGTCTGCACAAAGAGGGTCCCTGCTGGTCCAGTTCTTCTTGGCAACCTGAATGCGGGAGCCCAGCTGCAGCCATGACCTCCCATGCAGCTGCGGTGAACTGAAGGCCCCGTAGCCTCGTCCCTTCCCAGGCCCTCACCTGACTGACCACACAGCCCCCGGGGCCCGGCTTATCCCATCCCAGGGGTCTGGCGGCTCCTCCATCCTGCCTTTGCCAGGGCTCCGTCTGTCCACAGCCCTGGGCGCCCGTTACAGCACAGGACCATTCATTGGCTGTTTTGGATCTTTGGATTTTGTCATTTGCTATGCAGAGGTTTTCTTTCTGACTAATTTGTTTACCAGGTTTAATTCTTCAATCATGTTTTCATTTTAAGAGATTTCAGGGTAATTATGAACTTTGAATAAATCCATCTGAGGCACCAAAGTGCTCTCAGTTCAGCTCTGCTAGGGTCTGCCATTCTGTTGCTCCACTGGAGATTTGGTGTGAATAGGACCTTTCCTGCCCACACCCACCCCAACTCCTGCAATTGAAAACAGCTGGGCCTCTAGGAGCCAAGGTCAGGATTTGTGAAAAAAATCACCCACAACTGAAAACCACACTGGGATTGGGGAGAGATGGAATCAGGCTGGTGTGTGAATGAGGTTTCAGAACCTTCAAGAATCCAGCCCCTTCCACCCACCTTGCCCAGGCTGCTGTCCAGGGAATTAGGCAGAGGGGCCTGAGGCCCATGCCCCGGTGTTTCCAGCTGAGTGATTCCCGAAGCAGGGCGTACCTGGGAGAGTTCCAGATGCAAAGGCCAGAAGCTGGGTCTCTAGTTCCAACCACATAGTCCCCGAGCAGTGGGGCCATAGGCAAAGTTTCTGAGCCCTCAGGAGTAACATAGTAATAGATTGAGGAGAACGATGACAATTCCTGTTCCCTCTATTTTGCAGGCTTGTCTCGAAGGAGCGGATGTAGGAAGAGGCATTTTGTATTACATAGCACGGTTGTGAGGTGGTGGCGTTGTGGAACGAAATCTCTTGATTATATCAGCAGGGTCACACTGGCAAGTTGAGGTGATGTGACACCTGAACAACTGATATAAAGGCAGGAAATGCCACCAGACCCCTAGATGTCTTGACTCCATCACCATTTCTCAACCAGTGTGTCCTGGCTCCTGGGTATGCTGGGATGGTCTCTACTGAGTGTGTGAGCATATGAATTGTGACTTCAAGTCCCAGTTCAGGCCTCAGGACCTTATCAGTGCCACACAGGAGGGCTGCCTGGGTCCACTATCTTATCAGCATCAACAAATTAGGGTTGCCTAATTTGCACATCCATATCAAACCTACAGCCAGCCAGGCTGGCAGGTGGGTAGGTAGTGCAGCCTGTGCAATAATCATAACTAGGATCAATGGATTAGGCTTAGCTAATTTACATGCAGCCAATCATAGCCAAGGTATGAACAGCAAGGCTGCCAGAGGGAACCAATCACAACAGGGGAAGTCTCCACCTCAGAGTGTAAGGCCCTGAGCTTCCAGAGCTTGATGGCACGCTGGCTCCCACAGCAGGGCAAAGGCCATGTGGGGACTTGGGACTTGCTCTGACAAGAACGCAGCACTAGATCTCATGCATGGTGACAGCCTAGGCAGCAGCGGTCGAGAGGGAGTGAGTGGTAATACTATCTTTGTTTGGATTCTCTCAGAAGAAAGCCTGAGACAAAGAGTTTGGCCATGGGCTTCTCTAAATGAGAAGTAGACTATGTTTCCCCAGTGCAACCTAAACCAGAAGATGCTTCTCAAATGGGAGAGACACTTGTCCTTGGCACATAGGTGGATGAAAATTCTAGAAAAGGGGAGACAGGGGTGGAGTTATTTCTGAGTTCTGGCTCATTTATTCAGTCTTGGGCCAGGCTAGTGGAGACGGGGTAGACTAGATGTCTGGCTGGATGTAGGATGAGTGCCCTTGACCAGGGATCCCTGTGGGCACCAAGAGGCACTAAGGGGCAGGGGCAGGAAAACTGAAGGACACTGGGTGTTCGACTATGTACTACTGTGTAATAAACCACTCCAGAACAGTGGTTAAAACCATAACAATCACTTATAATGCTCAAAAATCTGGGGCTTGGCTGGCCTCAGCCAGGCAGTTCTTGATTAGGGGTCTTTTAGGGTTACAGTCACATGGTGGCAGGGGCTGGAGTCATCAAAGGCTCCTTCACTCACAGGTCTGGCTCATGGGCTGGGCAGACTCCCACAGTTGTGGGCGGAACCAGCTGGGGCTCTTCGGGCTTCCCCATCTCTGTGTGGCCTCTTTGCATGGTCTCTCCAACACGGGGGCTCAGGACAGTGGGACTTCTTATACATCAGCTCAGGGCTTCCAGGAAAGAGAACCAGACCGAAGCTATATTGCATTTTAGGTCTTAAACCTAGGAACTGTATCGCCTTTTATGTCTTAGAAATCTAGTCTTGCCTGGCCGGTGTGGCTCAGTGGTTGAGCGTTGACCCATGCACCAAGAGGTCCCCGGTTCGATTCCCGGTCAGGGCACATGCCCAGGTTGTGGGCCCAATCCCCAGTGGGGGGCATGCAGGAGGCGGGCGATCGATGTTCTCTCTCATCGATGTTTCTTTTTTAATCCTGACCCGAGGACACTTTTTTTTCATTTTTTTTGTTCAGATAGAGTGGGAGGGAGAGGAAGAGAGAGAGAGAGAGAGAAACATCGACGTGAAAGTGACACATCGAGTGGCTGCCACCCGCACGACCAACCAGGGCCGGGGACAAACCGCAACCGAAGTACATGCCCTTAGCGGGAACCGAACCCGGGTCTCTCCGGACCGCAGGCCGACGCTCTAACCGCTGCGCCAAACCGGCCAGGGCTCTCATCGATGTTTCTGTCTCTCTCTCCCTCTCCCTTCCTCTCTCTCTCTCAAATCAATAAAGGGAAAAAAAACTTAAAAAAAAAAAGAAAAAAAGAAAAGAAATCTAGTCTTGGAAATCACGCAGTATCACTTCCGCCATATCCTATTTGTTCCATGTGTCTGGAAGGCCTGCCCACGTTCCAGGGGAGGGGATTAGATTCCTCCACCCCTTGATGAGAGGACTGTCAAAGAATTTGGGGATGTTTTAAAACCGCCACAGTGGGGTAAGAGATGGCAAACAGCCACTTGGCTTGACAGTTTGAATGGAACGACGCATTTTTCCCTCTGTTTTCTAATTTGGCAGCCTGTTTCCCATGATTCAGAAAGGCCTGGCTCAAACTCTCCACAGCACGTTAGGAACTAACATGTTTGCACCTTGTGGGCTGGACCCACTGACTCCAGTTAATCCCGCTTCATCATTATGCCAGGAGAGCTCATTCCAACTGAAATTTGACTATTGGTTTTTAATTTTGGTGCCATTTTTCATGCTGATGGCTCTTCTGGCTGACAGTGAATTACCCTGGGTGCAAATTAAATACAATCGAATTGCTAATCAGGCCATTAGAATACGCTGGTAGGAGGAAATCTACAAGTTGTCAGACCTAAGCGGGCTGTCCCCTTGCCTTTGGGACAGAATTCGCTTGACTTGGAACGGACCTGTGCGCAGGGCCGGTTAGATATTGGAAATAGACACCCGCAGGCAGCCGGAGGGACTGAGCAAGTGACTGCAAGGCCTGCGATCCTACGCTACTCTTTGCGGGGAAAATCTTGTCCTGTAAGTACACATGTCCCTGGGGATTGCTGTCTCATGTTCCATACACTCTTCTCATGCAAGGAAGTGTTGAGATTTAATTTTCATCCTCCAGGCCCACAAGGAAGGCACCACATATCTGGCATAATGAACAATGTTTTCAGATTTCTAAATTTAGAGAGAAGGTGAGAACTCACCAGCAGTTTATCTCTTGTGTCTAATTCTGAGCAAAGATAGAAAGACTCTTATCTGTTGAAGACTTCGTATCACACATTCAGTCACAGTTTCTTTGTATTTTTTAAAAATCTCCACAAAACTGACTAAGAGAAGATAGATTCAGGAGCCACTTCCGAAGGGTGCAGTGCTTGATGCCAAATAGTGGTTCTGTAAATCAGGAGGCGTTAGACCTTCAGAGAGGACAGAGTGTGGTCTTTAAGAGTGGAGCTGCAGCCCTGGCCGGTTTGGCTCAGCGATTGGAGCATCGGCCCGCGGAACAGAGAGTCCCGGGTTCGGTTCCCTCTAAGGGCATGTATCTTGGTTGCAGTTTGTCCCCGGCCCCGGTTGGTGTCGTGTGGGTGGCAACCACTCGATGTGTCTCTCTCACATCGATGTTTCTCTCTCTCTTTCTCCTGCTCTATCTGAAGATAAATGCAAAAATGTCCTCGGGGGAGGATAAAAAAAAAAAAGAGTGGAGCTGCAAGGCCAGAAGCTGTTGTTTGGGGAGGGGAAATGTGCTGGGGATCATTTACAAGTGAGAAGGGGACCCCCACTGAATCAGCAATAGCTAACACTTATTGGATCCTGCCAGCCATATCTGGCCACTTGAAATGTTTGCAACATTTAAACTTCACAACAGCCCTCTGTGGTGTGGATTATTATCATCATGCCCATTTAACAGATGTCAATATTGAGGTTAGGTAACTTTCCCAGGGTCACCCAAGTTAGTGGCAGGTTGAATATTATTAGATTGGGTTCGACTTCCAGAGTAGGCGCGGGGAGGGGATATTCTTTTTTCTTTTTTTCAATCCTCACTCGAGGATATTTTTCTATTTATCTTCAGATAGAGTGGGAAGGAGAGAAAGGGAGAGAGAGAGAGAGAAACATCGACGTGAGAGAGACACATTGACTGGTTGCCTCCCACACGACCCCGACCAGGGCCAAGGATGAACTGAAACTGAGGTACGTGCCCTTGACCAGAATCGAACCCGAGACTCATTGGTCCGCCGGCTGACGCTCTAACTGCTGAGCCAAACTGGCCAGGGCGGGATATTCTTTCTTTCTTACAAAAGCCAAATTTGGAGGTGAGCAGTCTAACTCTGTATTGGTGGCTCCATATCATTAACCATCCAAGTTCTTTCCATCTTTTTACTCTGCCATCTCCAACATATGGTCTCTGCCTTGGGTTGCCAGATGAAATACAGGACACCAGTTAAATCGGAATTTTAGATGAAGAACAAAAAAATGTTTCGTATAAGTGTCTCCTGGGCCATATTCAATAAGTAAGTAAAATATTAAAATTAAAGTATTAATTTTTTAATTAAGTAAAAATAAACTTTTTATTTGCTCAATTTGACAACCCTATCTCCACCTCATGGCTCAAGATGGCTGCTTGCATTCTAGCCTTCGGACCACACTTCAGGTAGCAGGAGGGAAGAAGGACAAAGAAGGTCCTCCCTCCATTTATTTTATTTAAAATTTTTAAAAAAATCTTTATTGATTTTAGAGAGAGAGAGAGAGAGATAGAAACATCGATGAGAGAGAACATTGATTGGCCACCTCCTGCATGCTCCCCACTGGGGATCGGGCCCACAACCTGGGCATGTGTCCTGACCGGGAATCGAACCTGCGACCTCTTGGTGCATGGGTCCGACGCTCAACCACTGAGCCATACCGGCCGGGCAAGGCCCTCCCTCCATTTAAAGATACTTTGTGGAAGTCCCCCACACCCCCCAAACTACTGCTCACCTCACATTGGCCACACATGGCTTTTAGGGAGGCTGGGAAATATGGCTTCTATATTCTGGTCAGCCATGGGCCCAGCTGACAATCAGAGCTTCCGTATTAAGAAAAATGGATAGCAGGGGTCAACTCTGTGTCTGCCATCTAAACCGAAGTCAGATGGCTTCTGAGTCTTGAGGCTTAATGATCCTGAAGTTCTGCCTTTTCTCCATTTCGAGAAAGAAAGGGTGGGGCAGACCCTGTAAGTGTTTCGCACAGCCTTTTGGGGATCCTTTTTCCGAGTTCTGGGTGCCTCTTCCTTGACTTCTCTGTGCTTTTGCTGTGAACAGCCAGCACATGGGGCACTCTTCAGAGCTCTGCCCACACTTGGTAATTAGGATGGCTCTTAGCCAACGATGCACTGTGCCGGAGTCGGCAGGCCCAGCTCCCTCGCCCGGAGTCAGAAGGAAGGCGCAAGTGTAATTTACACTCCCGAGCCCAGGCGGGGTCAGGCCGAGGCCGAGGCGAGTGTGCGCCCTTGCTGGCTGCTTCCTTTTCCCCGTCCTGCTTTCTCCACTCCCTCAACTGGTCTCTGCTGGAAGCACTGCTTCCATAAATCACTTGCACACAAATCCTTGTTGCGGTGTCTTAGTGGCCTCAGATAAGGGTTTACCCTGGAAAATATAAATAGGAAGTGGGACAGCACTTTTGGAAACAAAGCGGTTCTGTTGTCACATGCCCCTCCGTGACGAAGAGGCCAAAGTGACTTGCAAAGCTCTTGAGCTTGAATTAGGTCACACCCAGCCTCACCCGCAAATCCTGAGTTGTGACAACTCGTACGAAGTTGGACATTTAATATTTATTCCAATCTCCCTCCAAGCTGTATGTTTTTAGGGAGTGTATATGAGTTAGGGTTTGGTCGGGAAAACAGACAGCACTCTGTTTCAAATAGGAAGGGGTTTAATACTGGAGATTAGGTGCCTATGAAACAGTTGACAAAGCTGGAAGAGCAAAGGTCCAGGAAAGCCGATATCAGCTCTCAGATTTCCTCTAAACTTCCAGAGTGTCAGAAAGTGCAGTGAGGTGCACACCGGCCTGCAGGACCAAGGTAGGTGATTCTCAGGGAAGTGCCCAGGAGTTGCTATAAAGGTTCCATTTGCTGTACCCTTTGTGTCTGCCTTCTGGTGCTGGAGAAGCAGTAATTATGGCTTTTTGTCTCCCTTCAGCCTTCCGAGTCTTGTGTAAGTACAGTAGATTCTCATTATTTGTAGATTCTGAATTTGCAAATTTGGCTACTTGCTAAAATTTATTGTAATCCCCAAATCAGTACTCATGGCATGATCACAGTAATCCATGGATGTTTGCAGTGGCGAAAACCTTGAGTCACCCAATGCACCGGTTCCCAGCTGAGGTTGAACAAGGCGACGCTCTGCCTTGTTATTTCAGTTCTCATACTGTAAACAAGTATCCTTTTCAAGGTCTGTTTATTGACCATAATTTTTTTTTTTATCCTCACCCGAGGACATTTTTCCATTTTTTGTTCAGATAGAGTGGGAGAGAGAGAGAGAGAAACATCGACGTGAAAGGAACACATCGAGTGGCTGCCTCGTGCACGACCCAACCAGGGCCGGGGACAAACTGCAACCGAGGTACGTGCCCTTAGTGGGAACCGAACCCGGGACTCTCTGGTCCGCGGGCCAACACTCTAACAGCTGAGCCAAACCGGCCAGGGCGTGACCATAATTTTTTAAGGTTTGGGCTTTTTGTTGGTGATTTTGTTTAAAATGGCCCGCAAGTGTAGAGCTAAAGAGGCTGTGACGTGCCTTATGGAGAAGATATGTGTTGGATAAGCTTCATTCAGGCCTGAGTTACAGGGCTGTTGGCCATAAGTTCAGTGCTAATGAATCAATGATATACAGCTGACCCTTGAACAACCCGAGTTTGAAATGCATGGGTCTATTTATACATGGATTTTTTTTTCAATAAATACCTGTACTGTTTTCAATCTGTGGTTGGGAGTCCGTGGATGCAGAGGGCCTACTGTATACATTGATCTATGCCATTTTATATAGGGGATCTGAGCATCTGCAGATTTGATACCTCAGAGGGGTCCTGGAGCCAACCTTCTGCTGATACTGAGAGTAGTTAAGTTTTGAGGGAGTTAAAAGTTAATAGCGGATTTTCAACTGTGCAGGGCTCTGCCCTCCTAACCCCCAAGTGGTTCAAGGGTCAACTGTATGTTAAATAAGGTGTCTTTAAATGGAAACACATAAAATAAGGTTATCTATAGATTAGTTCACAAAAATCTGTGATCAGAGGCTATCAGGAACCTAAACTTGTATTTCTACTAGGAGCAATGGTTTAGTATTCACTAACTCAGTGTTCACGGCAACTTTATAGAGCATAGCTACTATGAGTAATGAGAATCAACTATATTTCTCATTAGTTAAAACTGATTAGTAACCCATTTGGCATGGAATACTGGAAAATGTATTCCCCAGGCATCTACATGCTGTGAAACTTGGGAGAACATAGAAGGTAGAATGGTTCTAAATTGCTGAGAGAGAATCCAGGACAGTATGTTAAACCATTTAATGCTTTTAAAAAAAGTTCAATGGGCCCAGCTGGAGTGGCTCAGTTGGTTGAGCGTCGTCATGTGCACCAAAGGGTTACCGGTTTGATTCCCAGTCAGGGCACATGCCTGGGTTGTGGGTTCAATGCCCGGTTGGAACATGTGCAAAAGGCATCCGATAGATGTTTCTCTCACATCAATGTTTCGATGTTTCTCTCTCTCTCTAAGCATGTCCTCAGGTGAGGATTAAAAAATAAAAATAAAATTGAAAAAGTTCAATGGTTGCCCTGTGTTTACCATAATTAATTAATCAGTGTCTACTTTTAAATAATATCATGTGACTTCACATGCAGTGTAAAGACCTTATAACAGTATACTATTAATTCCTCCCTCAAACCCTACCTTTTACTTTTTTTTTTATCCTCACCTGAGGACATTTTTCCATTTTTTGTTCAGATAGAGTGGGAGGGAGAGAGAGGAAGAGAGAAAGAGAGAGAGAGAGAAACATCGACATGAAAGGGACACATCGAGTGGTTGCCTCCCGCACGACCAACCAGGGCCGGGGACAAACTGCAACCGAGGTACGTGCCCTTAGCGGGAACCGAACCCGGGACTCTCTGGACGGCAGGCCGATGCTCTAACCGCTGAGCCAAACCGGCCAGGGCTACCTTTTACTTTTATATGTGCTGTAACACACAATGCCTTGTTGCTATGTCGGCTTTGGCTTTAGAAAGTCAGTTATCTTTTAGAGCAACTTAAAAAAAATTAAACAAATTTGTGTTTACCTTTATTTGTTCCATTTCTAGCCCTCTTCATTTATTTGTGTAGAACCAGGTTTCGATCTGATATCACATTTCTTCTATCTGTAACACTTTGTGTATTGCAATTCTGCCAGCGATGAATTCTCACAATTTTTCTTTGTCTAAGAAAGCATTTATCTTTAATTATTTGTTTATTTATTGCATTTCTTCCCCCAAGCTTTATTGAGGTATAATTGATAAATAAAATAGTAAGAGAAAGTGTACAATGTGATGATTCGATATACGTATACATTGTGAAAGGATTCCATCAAGTTAATTAACATATCCATCACTTCACATATTTATGTTTATTACATTTCTTTCTTTTTCTTTTTATTGATTTTAGAGAGAGAGGAAGGGAGAGGGAGAGAGAGATAGAAACATCGATGAGAGAGCACAATGAGAGAGCACATCGATTGGCTACCTCTTGCATATCCCCTACTGGGGATCGGGCCCACAACCTGGGCATGTGCCCTGACCAGGAATCGAACCAGCGGCCTCTTGGTGTATGGGTTGGTGCTCAACCTCTGAGCCACACCGGCCGGGCTGTTTATTACATTTCTTTTTTCTTTTCTTTTTTTTTTTTTTATCCTCACCCGAGGACATTTTTCCATTTTTTGTTCAGATAGAGTGGGAGGGAGAGACCGAGAGAAACATCGACGTGAAAGGGACACATCGAGTGGCTGCCTCCCACACGACCCAACCAGGGGCCGGGGACAAACTGCAACCGAGGTACATGCCCTTAGCGGGAAACGAACCCGGGTCTCTCTGGACCGCAGGCCGACGCTCTAACCGCTGAGCCAAACCGGCCAGGGCTGTTTATTACATTTCTTAAAAGTCAAAATACCAAATCTAAAACAAGTGATTTTTTAAAAAAAAAATCACTGTGCTAATTATATCTCTTTTATTTTCTTTTTTTTTTTCATCCTCACCCGAGGACATTTTTCCATTTTTTGTTCAGATAGAGTGGGAGGGAGAGAGAGAGAGAGAAACATCAATGTGAAAGGGACACATCTAGTGGCTGCCTCCTGCACGACCAACCAGGGGCCAGGGACAAACTGCAACCGAAGTACGTGCCCCTAACGGGAACCGAACCTGGGTCTCTCTAGACCGCAGTCTGACGCTCTAACCGCTGAGCCAAACCGGCCAGGGCTCTCTTTTATTTTCTAAATATATGTTTGCTGGGTATAGAATTTGGGATTGACATGTTATTTTTTTCGAAGCACTTTAAACATGGCTCTGCGTGATCTAGCACCACTTTCTCTCCCTGCTTCATCCCTTTATTCCTCTTCTTTCACATGCTGGCTATGCTCCAGCCACCCTGGATAACTTGAAAACTCCTGAAGCAGCCCAACTGTCAAAGCCCCAGGGACTCTTTCTTGGCCCCTTCTTCTAGGACAACCCTTTGCTGCCTTTTGAGATTCAGCTTATGTGTTAGGCTACCTCCTTGAGGAAGCCTCTCAGATGAAGACCTTTTTCTTTGTGTTCCAAGCATACCTCCGTCATTGCACTTGTAGGCTGTTTTCTGATGGT
The DNA here is from genome assembly GCA_030848825.1 of Tadarida brasiliensis. Taxonomy (NCBI): domain Eukaryota; kingdom Metazoa; phylum Chordata; class Mammalia; order Chiroptera; family Molossidae; genus Tadarida; species Tadarida brasiliensis. The sequence goes on along the minus strand of CM061280.1, from coordinate 103,500,457 downwards.
CAGTCTTTCCCACAAGACTGAAAAGTACTTGATGTGAGTATGGCACCCATGGCCAGTGCCCCCATATCTTCTCAGCACTTACCATTTCTGTGCCTAGCTGCACAGGGCAGGCTGAAAGTGCCAGGGACTAACTTAATGGCCCCTAAGCACTTCTCTCAACCAATGAGTGATGGGAATTGGTGTTTCAATACCCCTATTCCCTTGCCTCTTGGGTGGGATAACACTGAGGCATGTGCTCTACACCATTTTCCAGTTTTCCCTGTGGCCATGAGTTCCGGTTGCCCACACTGGTAGCCAATAAAGCCCACCCTTGAATGACTGTCTTCCCTTCCCTGTGTCACCTTTGCTGTTCCTTATACCTCCCAAATAAACCATTATCTAGCATTCATCTTTTATCTCAGGATTTGCTTCTGGGGGAGTCCAAACCATGGCAGTACCTTGCCTTATTTGTCTGTGTGCTTTTCCACAGCACCTAGTTTAATCCCTGGCACAGAGCATATCCTCAATAATAACTTTTCGACTTGCTGCCTATCTGTCTGAATGAATTAATGGTTTCAAGAACCATTCTTCTGATATTATCCCCTATCCCTCTTGCAGTAGACACAAAGATGTGTCACTAGATCCCCTTTCAAGGACGTTCTTGTTGTCCATCTCTGGGGTGAATGATGAGTAGACAGTCCCAAGGTGTTAGCTGTTTCAGTTGGCTTCAGTATAGAGAGCCACCTTGCCCCAGGGCATACCCTTCTCAGGCAGCCCACACCTGGTGATGATAAAGGTATGCTTTGGCAGAAAGTATAAAAAGGGTATAATGAAGTGGCCATTTCAGGCTATCACAGGAGAACTCCAGTGGGTGATCCTTGCTCCCTAGCTCTCTACCAGGTCAGCTTCACCCTCTGCCTTACCTTGCCTTCCTCCAATTCTTTTCACAATACTTGATCCTTATAAACATCTTGCCCTTCAAAAGCCATCCTCTTATCTGCCTCCAGAGAGCCCAACCTTCAGGCAGGAGACAAAAGCCACACCAGTTATTTTAACAGAGAGAATTTAATATAGAGAATTGTTAGCTAGGTGTAAGGAATTATTATTAATTAGTCACCAAAGGACCAAAAAAAAAAAAAAAAGCAAAAAGGAAACTCTAAATATCATGAGGTAGTAATTTCAGGCAGCAGCTACCATTCCTGGGGGAATAGGGGGGAAAGTAGGAATTTTTAAAACCTTGAAGCTTGGAGGGTGGATTACATGGGGCTGAAGCTCAGGTGCCTGAAGACAGGGCACCTGCTGGCTGATGCTGGTGTCTGAGCTCAGAGGAGGAGCCCCATGGAGGTTGAACCCAGATCCCTGAGGAGGGGGTGCTGGCTAGCTGGTTTTGGTGTCTCTGATCTCAGAGAGGGAGCTCATGGAGCTGGGATCTGGGCCTCAGAGGAGGGGGTGTTAGATGGCTGGTGTCTTTGGGGTAGGAGGTGATGAGACTAGTTCTGTGGATGTCAGAAAAACTGCAAACTGGATTCAGCTGCTGCTACAGGAAGGCATTGCTGCCAGAGTGAAGAAGCACGGGAGAGCGCTCAGGATCAGGAAGCTAACAGGAAGCCAGCAGACACCCAGAGGAAGAAACGATTTCCTTCTTCTTCCTCTAGCCTTGAGTCTCCCTCTAACACCTGCTATGGGCAGAGTGTAACAGGGAGCAGCTGACAAAGCAGTAATATGGTTTGCAGAGTCCCAGCCCCAGCATCATAAAGAACAGGGGGTTTGGAGTTGAGATGTAAGATCTTAATAACTGACACCTCTCCAAAGAAGCGTGAGGTGAGTGAGGGTGAGCTAACCCCCACCCCACAACCTCACTACCAGTTCATACAAAGGCAAGTCTCTGACCAAATCTGTCACATATGGAGATGTTTATTAAACATGCATTAATGAGCAAGCAGGCACCAAACAGTCCCTGCAACCTGATCTCTAGGTATGAGGAAGTCCCACTTCTCAGCCTACACTTTGCACAGAAGGTCCACTCAAGGTACATGCAACATTCCAGAAGCATCAGGGAATCAGAAATCCTCCAACACTAAAGGTTGGACCAAGCTCCAGATTCCACCTCTAAGGTGTAGGCCACAGGCCTTGGTAGAGACTGATAACCTCTTTATGTAAAGGTGGAGAGTACCCGGAGCAGATTTAAGCAAATTCATAGATCCCGAATACCTTTAATTTCACCAACAAGAACCCATTTCTAACATTTCTCATGCTAATTAACAAGCCACCAATTTCATAAATGAAAACCCATTTCTGACTTTCCCTTTGCTAATTAGCAAAGCCATAGGTATTGATGAAGCCCTTGTGATCTTGTATTTGGATGTGGCCTTTCTGATGCAAAGCTAGCTGAGGAGCTGGAGAGGGGATTTTCCTTGAGGGCAAATGAGTGCCCCTGGAAGCTTTAACACAGACATAATACCACACTGTTCAGGTGGAATTATTTAAAAAATAAAATGTAAACATCACAACAAGTACTCTTTGTATCAGGTGCCACCAGAATGTGGTGGTGGACCAGGCACAGTCCTTACCTTGCAGGAGTTCCCAGCTTGGAGACAAACGATAAACAGACGAGTGCCATATGTGCGAAGTACACCGATGGGAGTTGGCCAGCACAGGCTGAGTGCTTTCATGAAAACATGGGAGAGCCCTGGCCAGTTTGGCTCAGCGGTTAGAGCATCAGCCCACGGACCAAAGAGTCCCAGGTTTGATTCCAGTCAAGGGCATGTACCTTGGTTGCCCTTTGGTCCCGGCCCTGGTCAGGGTCATGTGAGGGAGGCAGGGAGGCAACCAATCGATATCTCTCTCTCTCTCTCTCTCTCTCTCTCACCCTCCCTCCCTCCCTCCCACTCTGACTGATGATAAATGGAAAAAGTATCTTCGGGTGAAGATTAAAAGAAAACATAGGAGATTCTGCCACTCAATTGTCAGCAAAACTTTCCTGTGGGTCAAGTTGCCAGATAAAATACACGAGGCACAATTCAATTTGCATTTCAGATCAACAACAAATAATTTTTTAGTATAAGTACTTGTATTTTATTTGCTAAATCTGGCAACCCTACTTACAGGCAAAGCCAGAAGAAAAGTTAAACAGGACAGAATTTGGCTTGGTGAGTGTGGAACAGTCAAGGCGGGAGGATGAGCTAGTTTTAGGTTCTGTGCCTCACTGGACAAGCCCAAGTGTTTTGGAGGTCAAGGGGGTCTGCTCCCCGGAGCAGTGATGGTCCCAAGCCACTTGTGGTCTCTCTGAGCTCCCCCCTTTTATTTAATCCTCACCTGAGGATATGATTTATTTATTTATTTATTTAGAGAGAGAGGAAGGGAGAGAGAGAGAGAGACATCAATGTGAGAGAGAAACATCTATCGGTTGCCTCCCATATGCACCCCGACTAGGGATCAAACCCACACCTAGGTATGTGTCCTGACCGGGAATTGAACCTGCAACCTTCTGGTACACAGGACAATGCTCCAACCAACTGAGCCACCTGGCTGGGGCTGAGCTCCCCTTTTATAAATGCTGCAAGATAACTCCTGCCAGCACATTCTTTCTTAAATGTACCCCCAAATAGCTGATTATGTTTAAGCTTCCATTACGTCAACCCCATCTTGCTTCCCTCTTCTAAATAGGTCCCCTGAATGGGGTTTGTGTGCTCACACCCTTCATTATCTTTTTCCACTGATGGCTGATCTCATTTTCCTCTTAGTATTCAGAGTGGTTAAGAACCTTGCCCAAGGCTAGTGAGTTGTGACTTCATCGCATCTCTGGCTTCAAGACCTATGCCTTTTCTGTTGGTCTGTGTCCTGGACATTGTGTTCCTTGCCACAGGAAAGTAGGTGTTGGGTAAAGTGAAGGACACCGGGCTTGGAGTCAAAGGACTTAAGCCTTGTTTAGAAATGGAAACATCAGAGACAGCGTCGCAGTCTAGGGAGGGCTTCGATGCTCAGGAGCCGCGTAGGTTCAGCAACCCAAGGCTAGGCCTTGTTAGTGATGTCTCGGCTCCAGGTGGCACAGCAATGAAAGGAACAGCTTTGAGGTCAAAGGCAGGAGACCCTGCTGGTGGGCGCTCAGGGCAGGTGGGGCTCCCACCCCACCTTTGCAACACCAGCCTCATCACTCGCCTTGTGGCCTGGCAATGCTTATGCTCACCTGGAAGATTCAAGCAGATGAAAGGCAGGTTCATGATCCACCCAAGGCATCAGAACTCAGAGAAACTTTTTACTTACTAGACCACCAGTTTCTTATAAAAGGATATAACTCAGGAACAGTCAGATGGAAGAAACGCATAGGGCATGGTGTTGGCTGGGACTAAACGTTCCAATCCTCTAATCCTGTGGTTGATTCCCCTGGCAACCAGCCCCCCACCCTTAGTTTACCTAAGAGCTTTCCAAAAGTCACCTCATTAATATAACAGAAGACACCTTTATTACGCTTATCACAAGAAAATTCCAAGGATTTTAGGAGCTGTGAGCCAGCAACCATGACCAAATATGTATTTCTTATAAATCATAATATTGCAGGTTCTTAATCCCAAGAGTCCCCACTTACATGTGGTATTGGATTATGATCCAGTTTTAATTTCTTCCATTTGGCATGCTCATTTTTTTCTCAACGTCACACAGGAGATCTCCAAAGCCTTGGTTCTAATATGAGTAGTTTGAAAAAAAAAATCTTTAATTTTATTTATTGATTGATTTTGAGAGAGAGAGAGAGAAAGAGAGGGAAACATCGATTTGTTTTCCCACTTATTTATGCGTTCATTGGTTGATTCTTGTATGTGCCGTGACCGGGAATCGAACCTGCAAACTTGGCGTATAGGGACGACACTCTAACCAACTGAGCTACCTGGCCAGTGCCAAAAAAAGAAATATCTTAATTAGAATGTGTTTGAACTTTTTACTGAAATCTGGCATACATACATAAAAGTTCTCAAATCATAAATGATTTGATGACTTTCCAAAAGGGAAAACACCCTAAAACAGAACCTTGTCTGTACCCCAGAAGCCCTCCTCCTTTCTCTTTTCATTCACTATCCATCAGAGGTTAGTTTTGCTTTTTTAAAAAAAAATATTCTCTCTTGTGTCTGGCATTTTTCACTCAATATTATGTTTGTCAGATTTATCCATATTGTTGCATCTAGTTGTAGTTTGTTCGTTCTCATTGTGGTATAGTATTCCATTACATAATTACACCACGGTTTTTGTTTTGTTTTAAATTTATTTTTAATTAATTTTTTGTTAATCCCCACCCGAGGATATTTTTCCATTGATTTTCTAGATAGAGTGGAAGGGAGGGAGGGGGAGAGAGAGAGAGAAACATCCATGTGAGAGAGACACATCGATTGGTTGCCTCCCACATGACCCCAACCGGGGCTGGGGATCGAACCTGCAACCCAGGTACGGGCCCCTGACCAGGAATCGAACCTGTAACCCCCCAGTCCACAGGCCAAATGTCCAACTGTTGAGCTAAACCGTCCAGGGCAACCATGGTTTATTTATTCCACTGTTGAGGGCATTTGGGGAGTTTCCAGTTTTTGGTTATTAGAAATAGTGCTCCTGTGAAAATTCTTGTACAATTCTTTTGGTGAACTCATGCATACATTTCTACTAGGCCACAGGGTATGTGTATGTTCAGCTTTAGTAGTTTCTGCCAAACAGTTTTCCAAAGTGGTTGTACCAATTTACTCTCTCTCAGAATGGTATCAGAGTTCTGGGGTACTCCACATCTTTTTTTTTTTTTTTTTTTTATCCTCACCTGAGGACCTGAGGACATTTCTGCATTTATCTTCAGATAGAGCGGGAGGGAGAGAGGGGGCAAGAGAGAGAGAGAGAAAAACATCGATATGAGAGAGACACATCGAGTGGTTGCCACCCACACACCGGGGACAAACTGCAACCAAGGTACGTGCCCTTAGCAGGAACCGAACCCGGGCCTCTCTGGTCCGCGGGCCGATGCTCTAACCGCTGAGCCAAACCGGCCAGGGCAGCACATCTTTGGTAATACTCAGTATTTTCCACCTCTTTTTCATTTAGCCATTCTGGTAGAGGTATAGTGGTATCTCATGGTGGTTTTAATTGGCATTTTCCTAATGCTTAATGAAGTTGAGTGCCTTTTCAGATATTTATTTGCCTCTTGAATATCTTTTTTTGTTTGTTATTTTTAGTGTCTGCTGAAGACTTTTGCCCGTTTTTCTTTTGGGTTGTCTGTCTTTTTCTTCTTAATTTGAAAAAGTTCTTTATATAGCCTAGATAGGAGTCCTTTTTCTGATATATATACTGAGAGTGTCCTCTCTCACTCTGTAGGTTGCCTTTTCATTCTCTTAATTTCAAATAGTCCAGCAGCGCTTTTTGTGTTCTGTTAAAGACATCTTTGCTCACACCTAGCCATGAAGATGTTTTCCTCTAAAAGCTTTATCATTTCATCTTTTATATTTAGATCTGCAATTCTTCCAAAATTGATTTATGTGTGGTGTGAGACAGAAATCCAGATTCTTTTTTGTTGTTGTTATTTAGATATGAAATTAACCCAGTACCATTTATTTCAAAGACTATGTCGTCCCCCCCCCCCCACACACACACCACTGCATGCCAGTGTCACACCCATCAATCAGGTGACTTGAATGTGTGTCTGCCTCTGGATTTTCTAGTCTTTTCCATTGATCAGTTTATCTATCTAGCCTTGTGACAGTACCTCACTATGTTCTCCAGAAAGGGCTTATATATTCTTTTTTTTTTTTTTTAAGATTTTTTTAATTGATTTTTAGAGAGAGGGAGAGAGACAAATATTGATATGAGAGCAAAACATCGATCAGCTGCCTCCTGCACGCCCCGTACTGGGGATCAAGCCTGAAACCCGGGCATGTGCCCTGACTGGGAATTGAACCGGCAACCTTTCGGTGCACAGGATGACACCCAACCAACTGAGCCACACTCGCCAGGGCAGACTTGTATATTCTTTTTTTTGTATTTTTATTTTTATTTTCTTTATTGATTTTTAGAGAGAGAGGAAGAGAGAAGGAGAGAGAGATAGAAACATCGATGAGAGAGAACATCGATTGGCTGCCTCCTGCACACCCCGCACTGGGGATCGGGCCCACAAGCTGGGCATGTGCCCTGACCGGGAATCGAACCAGCGACCTCTTGGTGCATGGGTCGATGCTCAACCACTGAGCCACACTGGCCGGGCCAGGCTTGCATATTCTTAATTAAGTTAATTCTTAGACACTTCATAGTTTTGTGGCTATTATAAGTGATATTTTGTTTTTATTACATTTTATGGTTTCTAGTTATTTCTGGGGGTAAAGAACCGCAACTGATTTTTGTAGGTTGATTTTCTAGCTGGAAACCTTATGTACATCTCTTATTAGAGTTAAGAGTTTGTTGATTATATTTTTATTTCTAGGTAAATAACCATGTCACCTGCAAATAGCAATTTAATCTTTTGCTTCCAAAATAATACTTTTGTGGTGGTTAAATTTTTTAAAAATACAGTTGAGGTTAGGAGATATATATATATTCTTTTTTTTTTACATATGTTTTTATTGATTTTGGAGAGAGAAGAAGGGAGAGAAAAAGATAGATAGAAACATCAATCAGCTGCCTCCTGCACACCCCCTACTGGGGATCAAGCCCACAACCCGGGCATGTGCCCTGACCAGGACTCAAACCTGTGACTTCTTGGTACATGGGACAACGCTCAATCAGCTGAGCCACACCGGCCAGGCTGTGATGGCTAAATTTATGTGTCAACTTGGCGAGGCTATGGTGCCTAGTTTTTAAGTCAAACATCAGTCTAGATGGGCTATGAAGGTATTTTTTAGATATGATTAACATTGAAATCAGTAGACTTTGAGTAAAGCAGATTACCCTCCATACTATGGGCAGCCTGTATCTAATCACCTGAAGGCTTTAAGAGTGAAAAAGACCGCCCTGGCCGGTTTGGCTCAGCGGTTAGAGCGTCGGCCCGCAGACCACAGAGTCCCGGGTTCGGTTCCCGCTAAGGGCACGTACCTCGGTTGCAGTTCGTCCCTGGCTCGGGTGGGGTCGTGTGGGTGGCAACCACTTGGTGTGTCTCTCTCACATCGATGTTTCTCTCTCTCTTCCTTCCTCTGTCCCTCCCACTGTACCTAAAGATGAATGTAAAAATGTCCTCGGGTGAGGATTAAAAAAAAAAAGAGTGAAAAAGACCAACATTCCCCCAACGAAGGGGGAATTCTGCCTCCAGAGTGTCTTTGGACTTGAGCCGCAACATCAGTTCTTCCTTGCCTCCAGCCTGCCAGCCTGCCTTGCAGATATCAGACTTTCCAGCTCCCACAACTGCATGAGCCAATTTCTTAAAATAAATCTCTGTCCCTGTATCTATCTCTCTGTCTACATCCTACTAGTCCTGTTCCTCTGTCCTGTTCCTCTGGAGAACCTTCACTAATATAACCTCTTAATTATTTTCATTTCTAGCATTGGCCAGGACTTCCATGCTACATTAAACAGTAGCAGTGATGAGGACATCCTTGTCTTATTCAGAATCTTAAAGGAAATGTGTCTAAAGTCTCCCCATTAAGTATATTTGTGGTAGGTTGTGATACATAACCTTTATCAAGAAAGTTTCTTTATATTCCTACTTTGCTAGGTTTATTGATATTGAACCTTTGTAGAATTTCCAATAAAACCTTTATTATGATAGATTTTTTTTTTTTAAATTGTTGAGAGGGTGTCCGTGGGGGGAAAAGGAGAAACATCTGTAACAAAAATAAATTAATTAATTTAAAAAAAATTGCTGATAGTGCCCAGCCGGTGTGGCTCAGTGGTTGAGCGTCGACCCATGCACCAAGAGCTCACCAGTTCAATTCACAGTCAGGGCACATGCCCAGGTTGTGGGCCAAATCCCCAGTGGGGGGCATGCAGGAGGCAGCCAATCGATGTTCTCTCTCACCGATGTCTCTCTCTCCCTCTCCCTTCCCCTCTCTCTAAAATCAATAAAGAAAAATTATATATATATATGTATATATATATATATACATACATATATATATATACATATATATATATATAAAACTGTTGAGCCCAGCTGGTGTGGCTCAGTGGATTGAGCATCGTCCCATGGACTGTGAGATCCCGGTTCAATTCCTGGTCAGGGCACATGCCTGGGTTGTGGGCTCGATCTCAAGTGAGAGGCATGCAGGAGGTAGCTGATCGATATTTGTCTTTCACATTGATGTTTCTATCTCTCCCTTCCTCTCTCTCTAAAAAAAAAAAAAATCAATAACGAAAATTTCTTTTAAACCTGTTGAATTCAGTTAGTTAATATTTTGGTTGGGATTAGGATTATACTGGCCTCATAAAGTGAGCTGGACAGCTTTCATTCTTTTTCTAATCCCTAGAACAATTTATGTAAAATAGGAATTAAGTGTTTCTTGAAAATTTCATAGAACTCACCTATAAAACCATCAGGGCCTGAAGTTTTGACTACCATTTCAATCTCTTCAGACTTGTTGAACTAGAATTAGTCATCTTGATTAAATTGTGACATTTTATATATTTATAGAACTTTATTTCATTTTTGTTTTCAATATTAGCAGTGCAGTTATTCATAATGGTTTTTAATCGTTCCTTTCGTGTCTATAGTTATTTCTTCCTCATCTTTCTGTATTTTATCTATTCATATCTTCTCTTTTATTCTTGATAACATTTGCCAGAGGTCTGTTTTCTTTTTAAGTCTTTTCATAGAACCAGCTTTTGACTTTAAAAATAATGCCTATGGTTTTTGCTACTATTTTCTATTTCAGAGTTCTGCCAGGATCAAGCCACGTATTTGCAGTTGTTTTCAATAAGAGCTGAACGTGCAAGCTGAAGGTCAACTCCATTTTCAATGTATCAATAATCGGTAACTATATCTGTCACAATACAGTCTCACCCAAGCTGCAATTATTCTAGAAAGATGGTCAAATTGTTACCTTGGCCACAGTACATATATCAGGAAACTGTTCACAAGAAAACAGGAGAATAGAGTCTAATATTGGAATGACAGCAATATTGTTGATACATGCCAGGACTTGCCAAAACTTGTGGTCTATTCAGCAAATGCACCTCCTTCTGCTTGGGAAGGGCCATGAAATCCTGGCCAAGAATTTTGCAGGACCAATCCAGAGACAGGACTTTTTGCTTGTGGTGGGTTCCTTTTCAGAATCACTTGATATGCTCATCATTCCAGCTCAGACCTCTGCCCTCACATGCTCAGATCTTCAATGGGCAATTTACAGCACAGGCATTGCAAGTCACTCATCCCTGGTAATGGTCTGCCTTTGCCTCAGTTGAGTTTAGAGGATTTATGGACAGGAACCTTACCCACTGTCTCCATCCTCCTTCATGCCCCCATATAAGTGGACAGATGAGAAAGCTGGTACAGTGTGCTAAGGATGCTCTGAAATAGATTACTGGAAAGATGAGCCATAGAACATACCATGTTACTCACGCCCCAAAATGTTGCACACTATTCAACTTTTACAGCCAGTTCTATTGAATTACCATGGGACCATCTGTCAAGAATGGTCTTAGCTGTCTTTGCACAGATAAATAAGTATGATGTCTGAATGCCATTCTGTCTGTAACTATATTTCACTTATTTTAGTTAGCCTTTGCTAAGACTTGTGGGGTTAGGTCAAGGGTGGGGTCTGCTGCTAGAATAATTAATGCCAGGACCCTCAGGGTGCAGTTGGGTCAGGTGGCATTGTCCAATTGATCAATGGTGGAATCTCCCTCCCGGTTATAACTTGAGGAAGACAGACCAATAGAAATGTCTCCTACAGAGTCACTGGTGTTGATTTTTCAGAGACTCATGAGGAGTCCTCAAAGCTGTGAGGATGGAAACAATAAATCCTCAGTCACTTGGGTAGTGCCCAAGAGTACTACTGTCAAATAGCTCGTCACAGGCAAATAGACCCAAGACAAAGATTTGCATGCAGGACATTTATTGAGGAGTGCTCCCAAGATCTCCATCAGAGGAGCATGAAGGTTGCAGAACTGGGCAGAGGAAGTTGAACTGTGATGGGGTTGCCATCAAGGCCCAAATGCTCCCTGAGGGATCTGAGCCTCGGTCACCATGCCCTTTTTAGGCCAAGGTTGCTACATTTACCCATTTGCTACCAAAATTGGTAAAGGAAGTACCAAGAGGTGCCTAAGATTATCATCTGAATGCCAAATATAATCCTTTCTATCTTCATTGTGTAACAGGGCTCTATCTCCCCGTGAAGATCAAGGTTAGTTAAACCGACCAGGAAAGTGACCCTTCTTATAACCTACTGTCTCTTAGTGCAAGGAGCCTAAAGTGACTTGGTAGCACTCATAGTTTAATTATTTTTATGTTTTTATTGATTTTTTTAGAAAGAGAGGAAGGGAGAGAGAGATAGAAACATTGATGTGAAAGAGAAACATCGATTGGCTGCCTCCTGCACGCCCCCCACTGGGGATCGAGCCCAAAACCCAGGCATGTGCCCTGACCGGGAATCAAACCAGGACCTCTCAGTCCATGGGACGATGCTCAGTCCACTGAGCCACACCGCGGGGCAATAATTTAAATTTTAATAGAATGCTTGCAGAGTCCCTTGTGGAAGTTACCCTTCTGGGAGCCAGAAACTTTAAACCTGCAGACCCTAGAGTGGTAGGACAAAAAACACAAATTCCTCACATAGATAAATGGGGCCACTCCTTTTTCCACCCTTTCTTTTTTTTTTTTTTTTTTTTTATCCTCACCGGAGGACACTTTTTCATTTTTTGTTCAGATAGAGTGGGAGGGAGAGAGAGGAAGAGAGAGAGAGAGAAACATCGACATGAAAGGGACACATCGAGTGGCTGCCACCCGCACGACCAACCAGGGCCGAGGACAAACTGCAACCGAGATACATGCCCTTAGCGGGAACCGAACCCAGGTCTCTCTGAACCGCAGGCTGACGCTCTAACCGCTGAGCCAAACCGGCCAGGGCTCCACCCTTTCTTACTGGACCCTTGTATTTCCTTGACGGAGGATGTAGCAGCATATAATGGTCAATAATTGAGGGTATATGCAGCATCTTGAAGGATGACAGATGATCACTTCCAAGTTGGCATCTCAGCTGTGCCTTCAACAAGCTATTTCATCTCTATCTCAGGCCAGCAGCTTCTGGGTGATTCAGTATGGGATAAGACCAGTAGATGTCCTTTACTGTCCCTCCTTTACCACAAAGTGGGGCCCTTGGTCTAATACACCGATTTTCAACCAGTGTGCCGCAAGAATTTTTAAAACATGCAATACCTATTTAATCAGGGGCACTGACCTCTTTTCCCTTAGATTGTCAAATTAAAAAAATGACAACAGCCAACACCACATTAGCCGTCCAGTGTGAATGAATCAAAACTATACCTATTTTTTTGTCAGATTGGCAAAAATATATTTTTTGGTGTGCTACGGAATTTTAGTAATTAGTTTATGTGTGCCATAAGATGAAAAAGGTTGAAAATCGCTGCTCTAATGCGATGTTGTATGAGATCCCATGGTGACAGATCAAACATTCTATAAGCCCTCAAATAGTGATACAGTCTGAAGCCCTGGGAACAGGAAAGGTAAATCCTTATCCTGTAGATGTGTTGATCCCAGTTGAATTTCTGTAACTTTCAGTGTAAAAAGCTCCCACTATAATCAATTTGGCACCAAGTGGATAGATGCTGTGTTGGGGCCTCATCGTTGATTTCTGTTGCTGGCAGGTTGGGCATTCAGAGGTGGCAGTAGCGTGATCAGTCATGGTGAACGGGAGCTCATGCTTTTGGGTGCGTGCATAGCTACCATCCTCGCTGCCATGGCTACTCCTTCTCTGTACCCACTGTGCCAGAACTGGGGTGTCTCATCACAGAGACTGGCTGACATCAACTTGCTGAGTCATTCTGTCTACTCGGTTCTCTGATTCCTCTTCTGTGGCAAACGGGGCTCTGGTGGGCATTAACATGTCTCATAACAATAACAACAACAAAGGATAAATAATATTTGGAAGGCTAGAAGGGCCCAGACTTTGAAATACTGCCTTGTGTTCACTGTTTTTGTTTTTAAAGTGAAAGCCATATAAAGCTTGTGGATTAAACAGAATAAATTTCTAAATCAAAAAGAAAAAGAAAATTAAATAAGTAAAAAGAACTAAATGCTAAAAAAATAAATAAATAAAAGATGGTGCTTGGCTATACTTCAGCCCCAGTCAAGAGTGGCCTTGAAATATAATGAGAGAGACATTCTTCCCGAAGGCAGAGCACTGGGAAGTGCACCTGTCTATCCACTTTGTGAGAAAATGGAAGTGGCCTATGGTTAGACTATCTATGGACTCATGGGAAGCGGTGAACGCCTTAACTGGTAGGTCAAGGACCCGAAGGACAGAGATCGAAAGATCAAGGATAAGGAAGTCAAGAGAAGAGCTATATGGATGGACATATGGGGGTGAACACAAAGTGCACATGTTAATGCCCACCAGAGCACATTTGCCACAGAAGAGGGTCCTGTGAAACACAGTCATCTGGTGGGCTTTCCAGCCTTCTATAGTATAACTCCTGTATTAGTTTGCTCAGGCCACTGTAACAAAATACCACAAACTGCACTTCTAGTTTCTAGTTCAGCATACAAGGAGCTTAGCATTTACCACTCTGTCTTAACAAATAAAAAGTTGAATGGACTGAAAAATCTGTAACTCTTGGATCTGTAAGAGAGGCAAGACACGGAGCAAACTGCTACCCCCAAGATCAGAGAGACAAATTGACAAATACAGGGAATTATGACTTAGCAGAACGTATAGCCACGAGTGGAAACTACCACGGGAACCAATGCCAGGGTGGGAAAACCTGAGCTGTAACTGATGAATTGCTGGAGACTCGCTGTGGACAACTCTGAGAGATAAAGACTCTAAGGAAACCCAGTCTATAGGGAGCCCCCCCCCAACACACACAGTTATGTGAGTTTTACCTCCAGGAGCTTTACCTATGCCTCACAATAAGTATCAGAGATAAATCCTTTCATGCTTCTCGCATGGGGAGGGGGAAAGGAGCCATTTTGAAATATGCCAGAATACTCTATTCTTCTTAACAAAGCCTGCCCTCAGGAGAAACTAATTAACCAGAGCCTAACCTACTGAGGTATTATCAGAGCCTACCTGACCGGGGGAAGGGGAAATATACATCAGCCAGCTCTAGTTTTCCATGTGGGCAAAGGGAAATAACCAACTCCAGCTTCCTTTAACCTTCCACATGGGAGAGGGGAAATACCCAACTCCAGCCCTCTCCAGTCATCCTGTCCCACCTGAGGATGGAGAAAAAAAAATGGAGAAACACTTGTGCTGTTCATAGTCCAGAAGCATATGCTCACTAAAAGACTGAGACTATGGAATGCTTCCCCTCCCCCCACAACTCATCACCTCATTACTAAAGGCCAATTTACAACAGTTCCTTTTACCTAGTACATCATGTCTTGCTATCAAGAAAAAATTACAAACCCTATTAAAAGGCAAAAACCACGATTTGAAGAGACAGTTCAAGCATCAGAACCAGATGTGGCAGGGATGTTGGAATTATCAGACTGGGAATGTTGAACAACTATGATTAAAATGCTAGGGCTTCTAATTGATAAAGTAGACAGCATGCAAAAACAGATGGGCGTTGTAAGCAGAAAGAAATCCTAAGAAAGAACCAAAAAGTAATATTAGAGATAAAAAAAACACTGAAACAGAAATAAAAAATGCCTTTGATGGGCTTATTAGTAAACTGGACATGGCTGAGGAAGGAATCTCTGAGCTTGAGGATATATCAGTAGAAACCTCCAATACTGAAAATCAAAGAGAACCAAGACTATATGTTTTTGTGTTATTTTCTTAGCAATTGCCCTAGAGGTTACAATTAACGTGCTAAATTTGTAACAATTCAGTTCAGATCAAAGCCAAGTTAATTTCAATAGTATACAAAAACTCTTCTCTGATAGAGCTCTGTCACCCCTTATATTGTTATTGTTACAAACTACATAGTTATACCTTATGTGCCTATCAACATAGATTTATAATTATTGTCTTATGCCGGTATCTTTTAAATCAGATAGGAAAAAGAGGAGTTACAAATCAAAAATACATTACTACTGACTTTATATTAATTTATACAGTTACCTTTACCAATGTTCTTTATTTCTTCGTGTGGATTTGAGTTACTATCTAGTATCCTTGCATTTCAACCTGAAGAACTCCTGTTAGCATTTCTTGTAGGACAGGTCTGCTAGTGACAAATTCATGCAGCTTTTATTTATCTAGGAATATCTTAATTTCTTCTTCACTAAAAAATTATATCAATTATTTTTACTAGTTCTTTTGTAAGAATTTATTTTGGAAGAAATTTATAACACCAATTTTTGAGGATAAACTTCATTTGTGAGAGACCACAGAATTCAGGTTGGCTTGGAATGCCCTTTATTTTTAAAGAATAGTTTTGCCAGATATAGATTTCTTGGTTGACAGGTTGTTGTTTTTCCTTTCATCATTTTTTGTTTTGTTAATCCTTACCTGATGATATTTTTCCATTGATTTTTACATAGAGTGGAAGGGAGGGAGCGGGAGAGAGAGAGAAACATTGATATGAGAAAGACACATCGATTGGTTGCCTCCTGCATGACCCCAACCAGGACCGGGGATTGAACCTGCAACCTAGGTACATGCCCTTGACTGGGAATTGAACCTGCAACCCTTCAGTCTGTGAGCTGACACTCTAACCACTGAGCCACACCAGCCAGGGCTCTTTCAGCACTTTGAATGTGCCATTTCAGTGCCTTCTGGCTTCCATGGTTTCTGATGAGAGATCAACTGTTAATCTGTGTCTTGTTCCATTTGGGCTGCTATAACAGAATGCCATAGACTTGGTGGCTTATAAACAATAGAAACTTCCCACAGTTCTGGGAGCCAGAATGTCCAAGGTCCAAGTGCCAGTGGATTTGGCATCCAGTGAAGGGCCTGCTCCTTGGTTCATAGTCAGATGTCTTTTTGCTATGTCCTCACATGGTGGAAGGTGTGAGGGAGATTTCTGGGTGTCTTTTATAAAGCCATTAATCCCATTCATGAGGGCTCCACCCTCATGACCTAATCACTTCCCAAAAGCCCCATGTCCTAATACCATCATCTTGGGGGTTCAGATTTCAACATATGAATTTTAGGGGGAACACAAATAGACCTCAGAAATCTTATTGAAGATCCCTTGTACATAATGAATTGATGCTCTCTTGCTGCTTTCAAAAACTCTATGTGTTTATTTTTCAACAATTTGATTATATGTCTCAATGTGGATGACTTTAAGTTTATCTTACGAGGAGTACGTTTTGTTTCTTGAATGTGTATATTAATATTTTTCATCAAATTTAGGAGGTGTTTGGGGATTATTTCTCCAAATATTCTTTCTGCCTATTTCTCTGTCTACTCTCCTTCCTAGACTTCGATTATTTCCGTTAGTTCTCTTAGGCTTTGTTAATTTTTCTTTTTCTTTTTTTTTCTTCTGTTCCTCAGACTAGATAATCTGAATGGACACATTTTAAGTTTGCTAATTCTTCCTTCTACCTGCTTGAATCTACTGTTGAGCCCCCTAGTAAATTTTCATTGCAGTTATTGTGACTTCAACTCTAGAATTTTTATTTTTATATATCTTTATTTGACATTCTTTTTTTGTGAGATGCTGTTCTCATGGTTTCTTTTAGTTCTTCATACATATTTAAAGTACATGATTTAGCCCTGGCCGGTTTGGCTCAGTGGTAGAGTGTCGGCTCATGAACCAATGAGTCACGGGTTTGATTCCAGCCGAGGGCACATACCTCGGTTGCGGTTTGTCTCCAGCCCTGATTAGGGTCGTGTGGGAGGCAATCAGTCGATGTGTCCCTCTCACATCAATGTTTCTCTCTCTATCCCTTTCTCTCCCTCTCTATCTGAAGATAAATAGAAAAATATCCTCGGGTGAGGATATTAAAATAAATAAATAAATAAATAAGTACATGATTTAAAGTCTTTGTCTAGTAAGTCCAATGTCTGGGTTTCCTCGGGAACTGTTTCTATTAGTTACTTTTTTTTTTCTGTGTATGGCTATATGTTCTTTTCTTTACATGCCTCATAAATTTTTTTTTATGAAAATTGAACATTTTGACTGTTATAATGTGGCAACTCTGGAAATCAAATTCTCTCCACCTCCTCAGGGTTTTTTGTTACCACCTATTGTAATAGTTGTTGTTGGTTTGTTTAGTGACTTTTCTGAACTAATTTTGTAAAGTCTGTATTCTTAGTTGTGTGGCCACTGAAGTTTCTGTTTCATTAACTCAGTGGCCAACTAGTAATTGAAGAAAGATTTGTTTAAATTCCTAGAACCAAAAACCCAATAAAAGAAAAAAAAAAAAGAGCCTAGTGCTTGCACAGAGACTGAAGGTCAGCCAGAGATGAGATCTTAGGGCCTTCCCAGGTCTTTCCTGAGCATGCACACAGTCCTGGGCATGCATATGACCTTCTAGGATCCCAAGACTAGTTCAGAGCTTTTCAAAGCTGTTATTCACAAAGCACCTCATTACCTAGTTTTTCTCCCAAGCTTTTCTATTCTTTGTCCCAAATGTTATTTATTGCCCTAGATAGCAGTGACTAACATACCTGCCTGTAAATGTTTTCCACAAATGACCCCATCAGTCATCTCAGCACTGGGAGAGTCCTGAGTTAGATGAGATAAAGGCAAGCCTTTTGAGATGTTCCTCCAGGAAGCCACAAGACAAGTCAAAACAAACAACCACAATACTTGTGAATAAGGTCTATTCTTTTCTCTCCAGTATAAGTACTGATACTGGGAATGTGGGCTGTTATCATCAAGGCTATTGCCATAATGGGGAGTAGGTGATAGGACCAGGGTTAGTTAAAATGCCTCAAAGCTCACTGTTCTTATTGAGATTCAGCCTGTGTGTGTGTGTGTGTGTGTGTGTGTGTGTGCGTGTGTGTGTGTGTGTGTGTGTCTTGTTGTTGTTTTGATTAAGCATTCCCCTGGTTGCTGCAACCTTTTGATTACTTTCTAGAGTTCTAGAAAAGTTGTGTCTGACAGTTTTTGCCAGTTTTTTCATTGCTCTTATGGAGGGATAGACTTTTGGCATTCCTTACTCTGCCATTTTTGCTCACACTGGCCTTTAATATGGAGGAGTGGGCCACTTCTGAAAGCCCAGAGGGTTCAGGAGTATATGGTAAGTTAAGACTTTTTTATTGTGTTTGTCCAGATGTCCCTATTCCATATCTCAGGGTCCCACTCCTTCCTAATCAGAGTCATGTTCTTGGTACAGAAGACTTGCTGGAGTTGAGAATTTTACTTTCCCTGGAACTCTGCTACTCTTATAATTAAGTCCTGGCCTGGTGCTCAGCTTTTTCTACCCACTGGCTTAAGGAGATAAGAGTTTCTTTTGATGTAGTTGGGATGGGATACTGGTAGGAAGGAATTCACTAACCTGGTGTAATGTCTCAGGATTTAAGAAGTACAGACAAAATAATAATTATAAAGACTATATAATTGGAAGAATGTTTCTGGGAGCAAGTGATGAATTGGAGAAAAACAATGAAAAGTTGAGAATGATTAATCACCAATTAAAAGCTAAGAGTAAAAACTATAGGGCCTTCTTAATAATACTAATAAAAACAATAATACTAAAAAGTACTAAATTAATCCAAATAAAGTCACAAAAGGAATACAGAATTTGAAAGACAACTAGAATGTCTTCAGCAAGATGATAGACTTAAAATCAAATATATCATTAAATATGTTACATGTAAAGGAAAAGTATTACACACACACACACACACACACACACATATACATACATATATGCTTTATGGCAAAAAGTAATAGTATAGATGAAGAAGACTTCATAATGATTTTTTTAAATGTTTGATTCACCAAAAAGATATACAGATTCTAAATGTGTTTGCTTCTAATAAGAAGGCCCCCAAATAAAGCAATATAGGAAAGCCCAATCCTTGATCATGGTGGGGGATTTTAATACACCTCTCTCAGTAACTGATAGTACAAGCAGACAAAAATATCAGTAAAGATACAGAACATTTGCACAGCTTACTTAACAAACATGACCTAGTAGACATGTATAAAGAAAAATGTATCCCAACAAACATAGAAAATAGTTTCTAGCCTGGCCGGTGTGGCTCAGTGGATTCAGCGTCGTCCCATGTACTGAGAGGTTGCTGGTTTGATTCCTGGTCAGGGCACGTGCCTGGGTTGTGGGCTCAATCCCCAGTATGGGGTGTGCAGGAGGCAGCCAATCGATGTTTCTCTCTCATCGATGTTTCTATTTCTCTCCCCCTCTCCCTTCCTCTCTATCTAAAAAATCAATAAAAATATATTTATTAAAAAAATAGCTTCTTTATCAACTCCAGTGAAACAGTTACAAAAACTAACTGTAGACTGGGCCATAAGGCAAGTTTAAACACATTTCAAGAAATGGAGCATGTTCTCTGATCACAATGCTTATAAGCTAGAATTTGATATTTAAAAAGATAACTTTAAAATCCTCATGTATCCCTGGCCGGTTTGGCTCAGCGGTTAGAGCATCAGTCCACAGACTGGAGAAGCCAGGGTTCAGTTCCTGCTAAGGGCACGTACCTCAGTTGCAGTTTGTTCCCGGCCCCCGTTGGGGTCGTGTGGGTGGCAACCACTCTATGTGTCTCTCTCACATCAATGTTTCTCTCTCTCTCTTCCTCCCTCTCTCTCTCTCGCTCTACCTGAAGATAAATGCAAAAAAATAAAATCCTCATGTATTTGGATTTAAAAATATACTTTTAAATGACTAAATAAGGCCAAATAAGACATTACAACAAAAACAAGACAGCATTTTGAATTGAATGATAATGAACATGCTACATATCAAAACTTGTGAGACACAGCTAAAGCAGTGCTCACTAAGAAATTTAGGCTCTTAAATTAGAAAAGGAGAAAGGCTAAAAATGAATGAATTAAGCATCCATATCAAGAAGGTAGAAAAAAAACAGCAAATTTAAACCAAAGAAAGTAGAAAAGGTGACATAATAAAAATAAGAGCAGAAATCAATTAAATAAAAAATGAAGATACAATAAAGAGGTTCAACAAAACCAAAACTTGGTTCTCCAAAAAAATTAATGACATTAATAAATTCATGTTAAGACTGACTGAGAAAAAGTGAGAGAGGACACAACTTATCAGTATCAGGAATGAAAAAGGACTATCAGTATAGATCTTGTAGATGTTACAATGATAATAAAAAGATAGCCCTGGCCGGTTTGGCTCAGCGGTTGGAGCATCGGCCTGTGGACCAGAGAGTTCCGGGTTCGGTTCCCGCTAGGGGCACGTACCAAAAAAAAAAAAAAAAAAAAAGATATTATGAACAATTTTATGCCAATACATTTAAAAATTCAGATGAAATGGACAAATTTCTAGAAATATAAAACATCAAAAAGATGCAAGAAGAAATAGAAAATCAGATTACTTCTGTAATTATTAAGTAAATTTAATCTTTTAAAACTTTCCCATATCTCTCCTACCCCCCCCACACACATATACACCTGAATTCCAAGCCTAGATGACTGCATCCAAGAATTCTACCAAACATTTAGAGAAGAAATAATGTCAATATTAGAAATCTCTTCCATATTGTAGAAAAAGAGGGATTACTGTACTCCTCTGGTAAAGCTCACATTACCTAGATAACAAAACACAAGAACATTATGAAAAAGGAAAATTATAAGATTGTCTTTCGCAAAAATATAGATACAAAATATCCTAACCAAATGTTAGCAAACTGAACCTAGCAATAAAACATAAGGGAGAAATAAAAGGATAACATACCTTTACCATGTGAGATTTAATCCAGAAGTATGGTTATTTTGATAACAGAAAGTCAACCAATAGAATTTGCCACATTAACAGAAAAAAGAAGGGCACTCACAATTCACTTCATAAATGCAGAAAAAAAATGTTTTATAAAATGTAACATTCTTTTATTGATAAGAAGTCTTAGGAAACTTCCTTTTCTTTTTCTTTTTTTTTTTTTTTTTGGTGGTTAATCCTCATCCGAGGATATTTTTTCCATTGATTTTTCAGAGAGAGTGGAAGGGAAGGAGGGAGGCGAAGAGAGAGAGAGAGAGAGAGAGAGAGAGAGAGAGAGAGAGAGAGAGAGAAACATCGATGTGAGAGAGACGCATCAATTGGTTGCCTCCCTGCACATGCCCCCCCCCCCCCACCAGGGCCAGGGATCAAACCTGCAACCCAGGTACCTGCCCTTGACCAGAAATTGAACCCACAACACTTCCATGCTTGGGTTGACACTCTAACCACTGAGCCACACCAGCCAGGACAAACTTTCTTATTTTGATATAAAATAGCTAAAAAAAAACTTTATAGAAAATATTATGCTTAGTGATAAAATGTAGGAAGTTTTCTTTTGCGATCAGGAAAAGGATAAAATTTCCTACAATGGCTCTAGCCATTGCAGCAAGGCAAGAAAAAGAAATACAAGGTATAAAAACTAGAAAAGAAGAAGTAAAACTGTAATTATTGATAGATGATGTTACTTGGGAAATCGAATAGAAAATCAAAAACATTTCACAAATAAACAATTAAAATTTATCATTAGCAAGTTGTTCTATACAGGGTCAATATTTTTAAAAATCATATATATATATATCAGCAACAAACAGAAACTGAAATTTGATGCCATTTACAATAGTATCAAAAAGATCAAGTGCCCAGGAATACATTTTTTTTTTTAAAGGAGCACAAGATGTCCTACAGAAAACTATTAAACATTGCTCAGAGAAATTAAAAGAAAAATAACCTAAGTAAATAAGAAATATATCACGTTCCAGAATTGGAAGGTTCAATACAATAGAGATGTTAATATTCTCTAAATTGATCTTCAGATTCAATGTAATCATAATTAAAATCCCAACTGGTATTTTTGTTTGTTTTGTGGAACTTGACAAATTGATATTAAAATTTTATGGAAATTCAAAGAGCCGAGAAAAGCTGTGACTAGCTTGAGGAAAAAAGTGGGAAGACTTGTGTTACTTACTGCATGTGAAGACTTATTATAAATTGACAGTAATTAAGATAGTATGTGGTTGGTAAAACAGTAGAAAATAAACCAATGTGACATAATAGAGGGCCCAGAAACAAATCTCTGCGTATATGAACACTAGATTTATGATAAAGGCAATTTTGCAGAAGGTGGATGGGGGTGGCAAAGACTGTCTTTTCAATAAATGATGCGAGGGCAAATGAATAATTATGTTTACAAAAATGAAACTTGATCCTTACCTCACACCATACATAACAATCAATTTCAGGACAATTAAATACCTGAATGTAAAAAGCTAAACAATAAAGCTTCAGAATGTAACGGATGACAATGTCCTCATAACCTTGAGGTAAGGGAAGATTTTTTTAAAAATATGTTTTTATTGATTTTAGAGAGAGAGGGAGAGGGAGGGAGGGAGAGAATTGATGACAGAGAAACATCAACTGGCTGCCTCCTGCATGCCCCGTACTGGGGATCAAGCCTACAACCTGGGTATGTGTCCTGACCAGGAATCAAACCAGTGACCTCTTGGTGCATGGAATGACGTTCAACCACTGAGCCACACCGGCCAGGGCAAGGGAACATTTTTTTAAAAACAGTTCACAAAAAGCACTGAGTATAAAAGGAAAAGGGTGATAAATGTGAAAATTAAGATTTTCTCTTCATTAAAAGGCACCATTACAAGAATAGGCTGTTGGGAGCAGTGTCACTGGAACACCAACCACCACGGTTTGACATAGTCCCGGGTGAGCTCCATGGTTTGACACAGTCCCTGGAGATACGAGGACCACCACGGTTTGACACAGTCCCGGGTGAGCTCCATGGTTTGACATTGTCCCTGGAGAAGTGGATTCACTGCGTGGCAGGAATCACGAAGAACAGTGACTGAAGATATAAAGTAAATGGGAAAATAAAAATGCAGGATGGCAACTGAAGGAGACTAATCTTTGCTTTCTCTATCTGTTAGCTGTCTGTTAGAAATTATTATAGAAGTAACATATAGATGACTAATGATGTAAATGGTAGAAAAGATTACAGGAAGAAAAGCAAGAAAATAAGATTTAGGATAGAAATGTGGAAGCTTAAAAGGATCTTAGATAGGAGGAAAGGTCAGGAGTTTTAAGAGGATGTCTGGATGAAGGGTGGAGATAGTTAGTAATTAACATGTAATATACATAAGAGTTGGGTAAACAACCAAAAGAATGTCTGTACTTTTTTGCCTAAAAGGTTTGGGGGAAACAATGTAAGGTGTGGATCGATATACATAATAAAAGGCTCTGCTAGTCTGGTGCAGAGGCAGGAGGAGAAGCATTAAGACTAAGCAGAAGTAAGATCAAGGATTTTCTGTCTCCCACGTTGCGTGCGCGCGCTCTCTCTCTCTCTCTCTCTCTCTCTCTCTCTCTCTCTCTCTCGCCGACTCCGTCCACACCTTTGGGAACCCCTGGACCTGCCGAGGCTGGACCCCGGCAATAGGCAAGCTGGGGTGGGGGGTATTTGCAATTCATGTATCTGACAATAGCTTATTAAGGATGTATAAAGAACTCCTACAAATCAGTAAGTAAAAGACAGAAAAGCACAGTAGAAAAGTGGGCAAGAGATTTGAACAAATATTTCACAGAAATGTGCAAATAAATGTAGGAAAAGGGGCTCGATCTTATTAGTAATAAAAAATGGAAATTAAAACCACAAGGAGATACCATTACACTCCCACCAGAATAGCTAAAATTTAAGAGTGACAATACTAACTCTTTGCAAGGGTAAAGAACAACAGGGACTTTCATACACTGCTGGTGGGAGTGTAAATTCTAACATTTTCAAACGTAATTTATAATCTACCAAAGTTGAAGATATGCATACACTATGAACCAGAAATTCCACTCCAAAATGTATACACATCAGAAATGCATGCACACACATAAGAATACTCATAGCAGCAAATGTTCATCAACAATAGAATGGACAGGTAAATTTTAATGTATTCATTCAATAGAACACTACTGTATAGAA
This sequence comes from Tadarida brasiliensis, assembly GCA_030848825.1. Taxonomy (NCBI): domain Eukaryota; kingdom Metazoa; phylum Chordata; class Mammalia; order Chiroptera; family Molossidae; genus Tadarida; species Tadarida brasiliensis. Next base: position 103,476,332 of record CM061280.1, on the reverse strand, counting down.
ACACGGATGTATTACAACACAGATGAGTCGTGAAAACAGCACGATAAGTAAAATAAGCCAGACACAAAAGGACAGATACTGTCTGATTCTACTTATATGCCGTATGTGGAATAGGCAAATTCATGGAGACAGAAAGAGGAATAGAGGTTACCAGGGGCAGAGGGGAGGGAAGAATGGAGAGTCAGTGCATAGTAGGTACAGAGTTTATGTTGGGATGATGCAAAATGTTATGATGACCTTGGGTGTGGCCTGGTGTTGGCTTGAACCAGGAAAATAATCCATCCCAAGTCTGCAGACACTGTCACAGGGTAGATGGGGGGGTGGGGTGGGGGTGGCGTACAAGTCCTCCATCCATAGATTCAGTCTTCTCCATGAGCCAGGAAGCAAGGCCATTGATTTCAAGTGAGGCTGGAGGAAGAGGTGCTGGAGGTGTGAGGAGAGCACAGGAGGTGGGACATTGTTACCTTGGAAAGTGGGAGGGGAAATGGACTGGAGAAATATGGGACGGTTGGTGGGCAGCATTTAAGGAGCAAATGAGGTTTATGGTCATTAACTTAAAGTGGGCCCAGTCTGCGTGCGTGGGGGTTCTTCTCCGTGTGCGTGCGGGCCAGAGTGGGTGCAGACCTGGGTGTGACCAGGGCTGTGGTTTTGCTCTGAGAGGTAAACTCAGTGAAGCCTGACAGAGGTGAAGGAGCTGAGGGTTCTGCCCACCAGTGATCAGAATCCTTAGTCGTGGTGTTTGAGCAGTTTAAGGAAGGAACAGAGGCCCTCAAGTGGAGAAGGGCGCGTGGAAAGGTAGAGAGTGTCAATAACACTGAAAGTCTGGTGCAATGAGAGGACCGTCGGAGCAGGAGTATTGAGGGTGTGTCATAGTCAGAAAGAGGAGTGTGTGGCATTGAGTTAAAGGAGGACCTCCAGCCCTGGCCGGTTTGGCTCAGCGGTTAGAGCGTCGGCCTGCGGTCCAGAGAGACCCGGGTTCGGTTCCCGCTAAGGGCACGTACCTCGGTTGCAGTTTGTCCCCAGCCCTGGTTGGTCGTGCGGGTGGCAGCCACTCGATGTGGCCCTTTCACATCGATGTTTCTCTCTCTCTCTCTCTTCCCCTCTCTCTCTCCCACTCTATCTGAACAAAAAATGAAAAAATGTCCTCGGATGAGGATTTAAAAAAATAAAAAATAAAAGAAAATAAAGGAGGACCTCCAGTTTTCTGGTACAAAGCCTAAGATTTTGCTGTGGCCGTGAGTGGCTGAGGAAGGGTGGGGACAAGAGCTGTGGAGGAGAGGAGGTCAGAGAATGGAGAGACCAGGCTGGTGGAAAGTTCATCTCCCCATGGATGGATCTGGCTTTGTCTTGGATTAACAACCCACTTCCCCAGGCATCCTCAATGCCAGCAACAGAGGCCAAGGGGAAGACCTGTGTACTTCTTGCCCTTCCCCCAGCAGGAGTTCAGAGGGGTCTGTGGGCCTGGGACAAAGATCTCTCTCTCTCTCTCTCTCTCTCTCTCTCTCTCTCTCACACACACACACACACACACACACACACACACACACACACACACACCAAGCCTTCTGCCCACTCTCTTCATCAGGGATCCAGAGGGGCCATCAAGGGTCACATATGTATTGAGCACCCACTACATGGCAGGCAACAGCGCTAATACTCACTATTTACTTACTATGTGGCAGGCACAGGGCTGAGTAATTTACATTTCTCCTCTTGTTGAACCCTTTTAATTACTGTGAGGAAAGTACTGTTAATTGGCCCGTTTTACAGCTGAGAAAAGGGAGGTTCGGAAGATTTAAACCCTGGTCTGCTGATTCCAGAATTTGAAACCCTGAACACGCTGCCTCCCCTGGTAGGTGATCTGGACATGAACCAGATACAGCCCCTGACCTCAGACGTGTAAACAAGTAATTGTAGAACATTTATTGTTTTGCTCTGGCTCCCCAGGCCTCCTCTCCCTTCCGGGAAGCCCAGACCCCACTCTCTCCCTTCCCCTGCAGGTAGGGTAACCATGTCCAGGTTTGCCTGGGACTGAAGGTTTCCTGGGCTGAAATCGGGACATTCCCAGGTAAGCAGGGACGGTTTGGTCTTCCCAGCTGTGACTCACCCATCGGCTGCTCCTCTCCCCTTTTTTTCTTCTCCTTCAGTGGTTTCGCTCATTTCATGCATGGCATTTATTTTGCCTCCACTGTCTCCTTGGGGGTCATGAATACTGCCAGGCACCCAGGCAGGGGGAGACAGGAGGCTACAGTAAGTATTTGGAAAGACTATTTCTTGAACAGAGCTCAAAGTGTCCTTTGGGTGCCCATAGTCAACCTGAACATCACCCCAAAACACACACATCACTCACATCAAGGGGCTAGAATATTCTGGGCTTGGCTGACATCTGGGGAGAAAGAAAAGAGCAATCTTGGGTAGGTTCACTGTTCAACTTTTCTTTCTTTCTTTATTTTAAAGTAAAGACTGAAGTCCTTGGGTGTGGGAGCAGGGAGGAGGGGGGTCAATGGGGAAAAGGGGGGGAACATCTGTAATACTTTCAACAATACAGATTTAAAAAGACTAAGGTCCTTTAATTTTTTAAAATATGTTTTTATTGATTTTTTTTTTTTTTTAGAGAGAGGGGAATGGGGAGGGCGAGAGATAGAAACATCATGAGAGAGAAACATCAGTTGGTTGCCTCCTGCACGCCCCCTACTGGGGATCGATCTTGCAACCCAGGCATGTGCCCTGACTGGGAATTGAACCGGCAACCTCTTGGTGCATGGGATGATGCTCAACCAACTGAGCCACACCAGCCGGGCACCACCATTCAACTTTTCATTCATTCATCAAATATCTGTTGAGCACCTACTATGTGCCAAGGTCTGCTCTAGGCAGCAATGAACAAGCCAGATTGGAAAAAAGGGGGGGGGGGCAGTGCCAAAGTCTTCCATAGACTTCAGTTCCCAATACCCAGTATGCTATCTGTTACATAGATGTTCGATAAATGTTAAATGAATATGAATGGCTGTATGAATGAATGACTAAATGAGTGGTGTAAGGTTCTGACATTAATGCTTTAAGTTCCATCCTGAGAGGTCCACTAACTTTGATAAGGTCTCCCCACGTTGAAGACAGGTATCCCCGGGGTGGGGGGAAGTGGCCAACTGTGCTTAGTGCAAAGATGACAGCTGATGGAAAGTGTGGGTCTGTGAGGCGCTGGGGTGTAATGTCAAAGTGAAGGGAACTCAGGGAAGCCTAGGGGAGCCGGGCCTGCATGCAGCCCCAAAGAATCAGGGAGCAGCAGAAGGCACTGGACAGCTAGAGAGAGAACTTAGAGGAAGGTGAGCGCTGTTAAAGAAAAACCTATTCGTGGCACTTGTTATAGATGGCAATCAGCCTTTATTCAGGACCATCACTATACGTAGAGGGACTACCGCACTGGGGTTTTGCATTAGGGACAGAGATCGGGCTCAACTCTGAGTACCACAGGACACGAGGGGATTTACACGCAAGAAGCAGAGTGGAGGTCAGTGGACGGGAAATTACTAAGAGGAAACCAGGGGTAAGCGGGATTCTGGCTAAACCTACTTGACAGGATTCTTGCTGAAGGCAGGCCAGGGTGGTGAGATATCAATGGTGGGGAGTGAGGAATTTGATCAGATAGTAAGGAGGAGGGATTTTGGCTTAACTGAGCCAGCAGGCTTCTTCCTAAAACGGAATCAAGTGGGCAGAGCCACTGGACCAAGGACAGAGCCCGAGGTCAGACACTAGTTAAGAGTTCTCGGGGAACCTGATGGTCAAAGGAGAGCGTCACTGTCAGCCCAAAGAAAGGCAATCCCATCTGTCACACGCTGCTGGCCTTAAAGAAGAGGGCTGGGAGGAAGGTGCTGTCAAGGGGAAGGGCTCAGGATGGTCCTCAGAACAAATCCTGGTCCCACACAGAACAAATATCACCCAGGAAATACCATGAGACTGATCCATTTCAAATTCAGCTCCATTTATGCACTGTGTTACCTCGGGGGAGTCACTTAGCCACTCTGAGCCTCCCTTCCCCTATTTGTCAAATGAGAATAACGATGCTGACTTCGAAGGGTTGTTCTAAGGATCATCTAGGGCAGTTGTTCTCAGAGAGGTCTCCAGGCCACCAGCCTTACCTGGTAACTGGTTAGAAATGCAAATTCTCAGGTACCCAGACCTGCTGAATCAGAAAGGCAGCTGCTTTAACAAGCCTCTAGGGGATTCCCATGCACTCAAGTTTGAGAAACATTGCGCTAGGTCAGCAAGGGAAGAAACCCTTTGTCAGTGAGAAACTCTTTTTTTCTGCGATGATCACAGAACCAGGGGAGTGGGTTTCAGGCCTGCCCTCTGGGTGCACAGTAGAATTGCCTGGCCAATTACATCAGACTCCCTGGGGGTGAGGGATGCAGACATCAGCAGCTTTTAAAGCTCCCCAGGTGATTCCAAGCGCAGCCAGCTAGACTATCAGAACCCCCTGGAGGGCTTGTTAAAGCAGAGTGCCAGCCCTACCCCCAGACCACCTGATTCCTTAGGTGTGGGGTGGGGCCCGGGAACTTGCATTTCTAACAAGCTGCCTGCCAGGTGATGCTGACGCTGCAGGTCCCGGGACCACATAGTGAGATCCCCTGCTGCAAGGGGTTGAGATCAAAATGGAAATGTGTGCCAGTGAGGGGCTTGGGGAAAAGTCACAGCTTCCTCCCCGGCCCCATGCTGAAGAATTCAGCATGGGATAGCTGGTCTGCACTTTGCTTGCGCATTCACTGCTTTCTTTACACTCTGCACAGAAGAGATGGGGTCAGTTGACATTTGTGGAGAAGCTGAGCTGTGGATGGGCCTCCCTCAGAGGGAGCAGGCATTATCTCCGCAGCTCAGCAGATCCCCAGGAAAATCGATCAAGAGGAGCCGCCTGGGCTAGGGTCCCCTGGATGGTGGGTGGAACAGCCTCCCGGATCCCCACCTCCACCCCAGCCCTGGTCCCGGCCTCCTTGCTAACATTTTCTGAGAAGCAAATGCTTTCTTTTATTATTTTTTTCCACTTCCCCTGACTCCCAAGCTCTCCCCTGTGGGGAGGGGAATAGGGAGCCAAGGGATAGAGATGATTTCTGTGGGGCTTTCAGTCGCTCTGAGTTCATTCATTCATTCATTCATTCATTCATTCATTCATTCATTCATACAACATTCATTTTGTTCAACAAATATACATGGCAGTTCGGGGAGCCTTTGTCAGAGAGAGGCCCCATCTTAGGCTTTGGGGGACCAGGAAAGGGCTCCCGGGGGGGTGAGTGTCAGCTGAGGTCTGAAAGATGAGCTGGCCAGGGGAAGAAAAACAGATGAAGAGCTCTCTCTCACACGCTTTTGGGTGTGGGGTGTGGGGGTAAACTGGAGGAACGACTTTGGAAAACTGGCAGAATTGTACACTTTAAAGGTCAATGATACACTCTAAAATGGTTCAAATGGTGAATTTTACCTGAATTAAAAAATGTTAGTGTGATACACTGGCTTGTGTTTCCTGCATGGGGTGAAATAAAGCAGCGCTGATAGATGGAGCCCATTTACTTCCTTCCTGAGCTCGTCTCCCGTCTCTGTTCCAGAGATAAACACCAAATGGAACTTGGTGTCCCCATTTCTACACGTGTCTTATGATGGCTGCTGGGAGGGCCCACCACAGGACTGGGGTTTGGGTCAGGACTAGGTCAAGGATAGTTTTGTCAGGGACTTGAAGTTCATACTAACTTAAGGGGAAGCAAAACTCTGTGTGTCTGTGTGTGTGTGTGTGTGTGTGTGTGAGAGAGAGAGAGAGAGAGAGAGAGAGGGAGAGGGAGAGATGGGGGGAGAAAGGAGAGAGAGTGTGTTTTGTAGTGGAGGAGAGTGTGCTACCTGTGTACAGACTCTTTAAGGGTGTTTTACGCCCTGGCCGGTTTGGCTCAGCGGTTAGAGCGTCGGCCTGCGGACCAGAGAGTCCCGGGTTCGGTTCCTGCTAAGGGCACGTACCTCAGTTGCAGTTTGCCCCCCTCACTCCCTCCCGTTCTATCTGAAGATAAATGCAAAAAAAAAGAAAATGTCCTCGGGTGAGGATAAGAACAAAAAAAGGTGTTTTACGATGAATCTTTGTCCATGGGACGTTTTTCTTCCTACAGTTTTCTGGTTGCTGGCTACAACTGCTGGATAGAGTTGCCAGATAAAATATAGCTGCCCAGTTAAACAGAAATTTCAGATAAACGACCAATAATATTTTCAATATCCTGTGCAATATTTGGGGCATGCTTATCCTAAAAAATTACTCATTCTTTATCTGAAATTGAAATTTAACCAGCACTCTGTATTTTGATTTGCTAAATCTGGCTGATGAAGGATGGGCGGTCTAAACACAGCATGCAAATCAGGGAGTGTGAACAGGTACCGGGCCAGCATTGTGGCTTCTCCAAGGAGGCAAGTAAGTCCGGTTACAGGAGGGGCAGCTGCTGTCTGCAGAGACCCCTGGGAGGGAAGTGAGCGTGGCTTAGCTCCCACTTCCACTAGTGGACAGTGCAGCCACTCTGCCTCACTCATCTCAAGGCCTTCACTGGATAGCTCTCTTTTCCCAGGTGGGCCTTTAAGAAGAGCCAGCCTCACCTGGCCTCCAGCTGACTGACAGCTTGGGGCAGGCTGTTTGGACTCTGTTCAGCACAGGAGTTTGTAGACGCCCTGGGTCATGTAGTTTTGTGGAGGGGTGAAGACAGTATCAAAGCTAAGGGTTTTTGCCCTGGCCGGTTTGGCTCAGCGGTTAGAGCGTCGGCCTGCGGTCCAGAGAGACCCGGGTTCGGTTCCCGCTAAGGGCATGTACCTCGGTTGCAGTTTGTCCCCGGCCCTGGTTGGTCGTGCAGGAGGCAGCCACTCGATGTGTCCCTTTCACGTCGATGTTTCTCTCTCTCTCTCTCTCTCCCTCCTACTCTATCTGAACAAAAAATGGAAAAATGTCCTCGGGTGAGGATTAAAAAAAAAAAAAAGCTGACGGTTTGGGGGGGAATCTCAGCTCATGCTACCTTTTAGGTAGACCCATAACGAGAACAAGTCCCCCTTAGACCCAAGGACATAGGGGTGTGGTCTCCACGGGCAGGCAGATTGCGAGAGAAAGCCTAGCAAGGCAAGTTGGGCTAGTCACTTTGCTTCTCCGAATCTCGGCCTCCCCCTTTTGGGAAGAGATTATAAAAATATCTCCCCTGCATAGTAGTTGTAAGACGTAGGGCTTGGCATAGTTTCTGGCCAATGGAGCCAAGGGAAAGTGAGTTGGGACTTCAAGGGTTCCAGGTATTCATAAGGTGCTGTGATACTATTATAAGATACCACAAACTTTTTTTTTTAAACTAATTTAAATGGTTTTTTTTCTTTATTGGTTTTAGAGGGAGAGGAAGTGAGAGAGAGAGCGAGAGATAGAAACATTGATGAGAGAGAACATCGATTGGCCACCTCCTGCATGCCCCCCTCTGGGGATCGGGCCCACAACCTGGGCATGTGCCCTGACCGGGAATCGAACCAGCGACCTCTTGGTGCATGGGTTGATGCTCAACCACTGAGCCACACCGGCCGGACAAGACACCACAAACTTAAACAACAGACATTTGGTTCTCGCTGTTCTGGAGGCTGGAAATCCAAGATCTAGGTGTTGGCTGATTCGGTTCCTGGTGAGAACCTGCTCCTGGTTTGCTGATAGCTGCCCTCTTGCTGAGAGAGAGAGAGAGAGAGAGAGAGAGAGAGAGAGAGAGAGAGAGAGAGAGAGAGAGAGAATATCTCCTGTTCCTTTTTTATAATTTTTTTTTCTTTATTGATATTAGAGACAGAGAGAGGAAGGAAGAGGGAGAGAGAGACAGAAACATCGATGAGAGAGAACATCGATTGGCCGCCTCCTGCATGCCCCCCACTGGAGATCGGGCCCACAACCTGGGCATGTGCCCGGACTGGGAATCGAACCGGTGACCTCTTGGTGCATGAGTCGATGCTCAACCACTGAGCCACACCGGCCGGGCTCTCCTGTTCCTTTTTATAGGCATTAATTTTGTCATGGGGTTCCACTTTCATGACCTCATCTAAACATAATCACCTCCCAAATGCCCTCACCTCCTGCACCTCCTGAAACCATCACATTGAGGGGTAGGGCTTCAACATATGAATCTGGGGGACACAAACATTCAGTCCGTAGAAGTGCTCTTTCAGGCAACATATTTCTGTTGGCTCTTGATTGTAGGACTGAGGTGGACAATATCTCAGTGGAATCTCCAGAAATAAACCATCCAAGAATATTTCAGAGGCATCTAGTTCACTGTCTGCATGCTGATTTGCTCATATGAGGGAGAGAAGTTATTAGGCTGCTGCTAAGGAACCAGAGCAAAAATGGGATCTATAAGAGAGAGCAAGAGAGAGAGAAACTGCAGGTGATCTGGAAATGGTGAGTGTCGTTTACACATTTTGGGGGTCAAATGACTCGGTGGCAACTGGCAAGAGGTCAGTCTGAATTGTGTGCCCTCAAGCAAGCCAAGTAAGGAAAGAAAGAAAACAATTTCAGTTGTTTATGAGTTCTTCATGACACCGTGAGAATTTAGCTGTTGTGGTAGGCAGAGTTCTAAGAGGACCAAGGATTCCCATTCCCTGGTGTACATACCCTGAACAATGCCCTCTTCCTGAGTGTGAATGGGATGGGAGAATACAACAAGATATCACTCTTATGACTGTTTTATGGCAGAAGAGATTTTGCAAATATAAAATTCACAAAAGTGTCCAGCTGGTGTGACTCAGTGGTTGAGCGTTGACCCATGCACCAAGAGGTCGCCAGTTCGATTCCCAGTCAGGACACATGCCCAGGTTGTGGGCCCAATCCCCAGTGTGGGGCATGCAGGAGGCGGCCCATCCATGTTCTCTCTCATCGATGTTTCTATCTCTCTCTCCCTCTCACTTCCTCTCTCTCTGAAATCAATAAAGGAAAAAAAAAAAAAAAAGATTTAATTCACAAAAGGTCCCTAATCAGTTGACTTTGAGTTCATCAAAAGGGAGATTATCCTAAGTGGGTCTCACCTAATTAGATGAGCCCTTAAAGAAGTCAAAGTGGCTAAGACATCAGCGAGGCTCCCCTGCTGGTTTCAAGGAGGAAAGCAAAAGCCATACTGTGAACTGCCTACGGAGAGGGCCAATGGCGAAGACCTGAGGGTGGCCTCTAGAAGATGAGAGAGGTCTGGGTCGATGGCTGTCACACAAATGGGGCTTCAGTCCTACAACTACAAGAAACCAAATTTGCCAACAACCAGTGAGTTTGGAAGAAGACTCCAAGCTCCAGATACGAAGACAGTAGACAGACACCGTGAGGCAGCCCTATGAGACTCTGAGCAGAAAACACAGTTCCACTGGGCCTGGACTTCTGACCTACAGAAACAGATAAATGCGTTGGTTTAAGCTGCTAAGTCTGTGGTAATATGTCACACAACAACAGAAAAGGAATATGGCTGGGGAGCATTCTGGTGCTTTCCCCGTGGACCATCTACCAGTGTCCTGCAAGCACAGCCATGTTTTCTCCATCATTTCCTCCATCAGAATTTCTCAGTAGGTGTTCAGTGAATCTTCATAGTTCTCTTTCTTCCCCAAACCCTTCTTTTCTAGCATATTTCTCCTCCCATTTTACAACTATATGTAAGTCTTCTCAAGTCTAAGAAAACTTTCTTTAACCCTGCCTCCTCACCCCAGATAGTGGCATTTATCTTTTCTTCACAGTGCAGATTTCTTGAAAGAGTAGTCTAGGCCTTCTCACTTCCACTTACTGCACAGCCTGCTACAATTGACATTGCCTCCTTCCCAACAGAAGGTTGCCTACGACCTTCTGATGACCTTGTCCAATGGCCTCTACATAATTCTGGGTCTCCCAGGATAGCTGTAGTAGACACTCATGGCTCGCTCACCTCTCTTCCTTTCACCCTTCATAATAGCATCTAGATTGTCCTCCATAGACCCCAGTGTCTAGTATCTATGATTTGGGAGGGATTGACCCCTTCACGGGTAGGTCTGACTGGCCAAAGCCAGTCAACATGATCCTGTCCTTTTTACCAGAGTAGTTAGTTCAAGGGTGGGCATGGAAAGATGAAAAGAAACCAGGTCCTTGGTGATATCATTAAGCAGCTGGATTAAACTTGCCCTGAAGCCTATTCCAATCATGCGCTTTCCAGTTACGTGAGCCAATAAATCTCTTCAAGGTTAACATGAGTTCTCTTTTCTGTTACATAGCATTCAATACTGTTGATTATCTTCTGATTGATTAATGGAAAACCCAAACAATCATGGCTTAAACATGTTAGAAGTTCTTGGGTTTTGTTTTCCTTTGCATAAGAAGACTTCTGAGGGGGAGTTGGCTGCTAGTGCTGGGGTCATTTCAGGAGCTCAGATACATCAGAGCAATTCTCTTGGTTTCTGCAGGTGCACCCGTCACATCCACAGTAAAGACAGGAAGAAGGAGGGAAGGGCAGAAGAGGCACCTTTACGAGCTGGCTTCTACTAATGTTTCATTGGCCAGAGCTGTGTCACATAGCCACCACTAGCTGTAAGGAAGTCTGGGAAGGCATGGCTTTAGCTTTCTGGACCCCATAGTAAGGACAGGCTGGCTAGAGCAGAGTCAGGGTGGAGTCTGTGTGAGTCAACCTAGAGTATCCTTCTCAAGGCCCCAGGGTTCTTTTACCAGCCCTCTTCCTCCTTCCTCCTTTCTTCCTCCTCCTCCTACTGCAGCCTCACTGCCAGACTCCCAAGCGCCTCCTCCGGACGTCTGCTGTCTTGGGCAGGCTGATCAGCGGCTGGGGGACTCCAGATGTCTGTCCCAGGGCCCACTCTCCCTCCTGTTTGCTCAGCTGTCTGCACATTACCTCCGCCTGATGTCCCCCAGGCACCTGGCCCATTACCCCATCTGCCTAGCACCACTGCTAAGCCAAAAGTCAACATCACCTCCAGATTCTCATCAGACTTACCCAGAGTCAGCTGTGATACTCAGCATCTGGGAACCTAGAATTGTGTCGGCGCTTGTGATTATGGAACGAAGAAGAGCTGCCATCTAGAGCCTCACAGTTGGAAGGGAGGCAAGTTGGGGGGGGGGGGGGTTGATGCATCTGGAGGGAGGGAGCCTTAGAAGAAAGACAGCACTGTTGCTATGGACTCCATTTCAGGTTTTGATTGAAATTCATATGAGTCCATAGTGTGACTTTTAAAAAAAAATCCAACTGCCCTCTAGGCTCAAGGCCCTATAATGACCTCAGGAACAGGTTTCTGATTTCCCAAGTCCTGGCCAGACCTTGTGGCTTCAGATGGTCCTCAACTTCCAGAGGTTGTGAGGATAGCTCAGAGTATATCCCTGGCCTTGCTCAGAAGGGAGCACAAAGTAGACACCCAGATACATTAAAAGAAATGTGGGCAGGGAAGGGAAAGAGAGAGGGAGAGAGAGACAGAGAGAGAGGGAGAGAGAGAGAGAGAGAGAGAGAGAGAGAGAGAGAGAGAGAGAGAGAGAGAGAGATAGAGAGAGATGGAGAGAGAGGGAGAGAGAGAGAGAGAGAGAGAGGGATAGAGAGAGACAGAGAGAGAGGGATAGAGAGAGACGGAGAGAGAGGGATAGAGAGAGACGGAGAGAGAGGGAGAGAGACAGAGAGAGAGAGACAGAGAGAGAGAGAGAGAGAGAGAGGGATAGAGACAGAGAGAGAGAGACAGAGAGAGAGGGATAGAGAGAGACAGAGAGAGAGGGATAGAGAGAGACGGAGAGAGAGGGAGAGAGACAGAGAGAGAGAGAGAGAGAGACAGAGAGAGAGAGAGAGAAAGAGAGAGAGAGAGAGGGATAGAGACAGAGAGAGAGAGACAGAGAGAGAGGGATAGAGAGAGACAGAGAGAGAGGGATAGAGAGAGACGGAGAGAGAGGGAGAGAGAGAGAGAGAGAGAGAGAGAGAGAGAGACAGAGAGAGAGAGACAGAGAGAGAGGGATAGAGAGAGACAGAGAGAGGGATAGAGAGAGACGGAGAGAGAGAGAGAGAGAGAGAGAGATAGAGAGAGAGACGGAGAGAGAGGGAGAGAGACAGAGAGAGAGACAGAGAGAGAGAGAGAAAGAGAGAGAGAGAGAGAGGGATAGAGAGAGACAGAGAGAGAGAGACAGAGAGAGAGGGATAGAGAGAGACGGAGAGAGAGGGAGAGAGAGAGAGAGAGAGAGACAGAGAGACAGAGAGAGAGAGAAAGAGAGAGAGAGAGAGAGAGGGATAGAGAGAGACAGAGAGAGAGGGATAGAGAGAGAAGAGATAGAAAAGGAGAAAGAAAGAAAGGCAAGCAGGCACATGCCCGGGAGTGTGAGCTGGCCAGGCCTAAGGGGGCTGTCTTTCTGTCTTTCTCTGTCTGTAACCTCAGGTCATCTCCCTCTGTGGGCCTCAATTTCCTCTTCTGCAAAAAGAAGGCCTGGATTAGATCACTCCCCAGGCCTCCTCTAGCCTTGACATTCTGTGATTTTCTAATTTCCTTCAGACTCCAGGGGCCTGCGGACCCCATGCTAATGTGCATGAATAAAACATGGGCATCCTAAAGCTCTAAATATCGCAAGTATTTGCTTTGGATTTGTTCTCACTTCACTGTGTGGTAAGCAGCGGCCAGCTGGGGCCCCACAGCCTCCTGTTTGGATTGTTCACCTGTGGCCCTGGCTCCCCAAGGAGGCCCAGGATGCGTGAGGGAGGTAAACCCACCCCAGTGAGCGCCTCTGCCTGGGTCCTAGCTCCCTAACTCTCCACCACGCTGGCCCCCAAGGGGGGCTTTGTTCTTAGGCCTTTACCCCAACCCCCCCTCACAAGTCCCCCTGCCCTGCTGGTGCGCCAGGCCCTGATCCCACTGCACCAGGGACCTTCCCCTTGGATGTCTGCGCTGGCACCTCCCATGTCCACCTGGACCCACACTGGTAGGCAGCCTGTCACCCATTACAGTATAGCCCCTTATTTTTAAGGGTTATTTTCAAAGTTATTTTTTAGAGCAGTTTGGGGTTTACAGAAAATCGATCTGAAAGTACACCAGCTTCCCCGGTGCCCCTCTTCCCCTCCCTCACAGTTTGCCCTGTCATTGACATCTGGCACGAGTGTGGTACAGTTGTTACAACTGATAAGCCAATGTTGGCACCTTGTTATTTACTAAGGTACATGGTTTACACTGGGGTTCACGCTTGGTGTTGTGCGTTCTAGGCTTTTGCCAAATGCGTAATGTGATGTATCACACAGAACAATTTCACCATCCCACCCCAACATCCCCTGTACTCCACGTGCATCCCTCCCTCCCTCCCTCCCTCCCTCCAACACCGCTCCGTTTACTGTCTCCATAGTTTTGCCTTTCCCGGGATGTCGTATAGTTGGAATCATAGAGCATGTAGCCTTTATATTTTATTTTTATTTTTATTGATTTTAGAGGAAGGGAGAAGGAGAGCGAGATAGAAACATCGGTTGGCCGCCTCCTGCATGCCCCCCACTGGGGATCGGGCCCACAACCTAGGCATGTGCCCTGACCGGGAATCGAACTGCTGACCTCTTGGTGCATGGGTCGACGCTCAACCACTGAGCCACACTGGCCGGGCATCACGTAGCCTTTTTAGACTCAGTTCTTTCACTCCTAGCAATATCCATTAAGTTTCCTCTATGTCTTTTTGCGACTTGATAGCTCATTTCTTTTTATCACTGAATAATATTTCATTGTATGGATGCACCACTCAAAAGATATAATTTTTAATTGATCGATTGATGGAAAAAAGCAAAATTACAAGATGAGCAGTAATCCTCCAAACACATGTGTAAGAAATCTAGATTTTAGGATGGTTCTAGGTAATGTACACGGTATGTCCAATAAAGAAAATTCGACATCCTGGGAACCAAAGTTAGAGTATTAGCTATCAGACAAATTACTTTTATTACAGAAAGTTTCTTTCTTAAATAATTGCTTTTAAAGTAGGTTTCAATTAATAACTTTCCTACAACATTTTAGGCATGCATTCAAACTTGAAATGATCTATAACCATATCAGATATTGTGCGAGCAGAGACACTTTGGAGAGTAAAGGGGGGTGCTATTAGTAATTATGCCCAGATAACAGGTGTAAGCTAGGACTATCCCAGATCATATATAGTCTTTCTATTTATAACTGGTATTTGGCTTCTCAAAATAACTGAGGGAACGTAAGAGATTTTTGTGTTTCTCCAAAAATATTAGATAGTGTATCTGTTAAGTTTACACTAGCAGTGGTAACACACAAAATAGTGAACCTCAGTTTATTTTGCACCCACATGTTGCTGTTGGTAAGGATGGGAGGTGGGGGAGGGGAGCGCTCTGCTCCATGTAGTCATGCAGGGACCCAGGCTGATGGAGCCTCTGCCATCTTCCACACGTGCCTTTTTGACCAATCAGCCTAATTTGTCTGGGAGTGAGGGGTTTCCTGGATGCAGACTCTCAGTGCTACAACTGAGACAGTTTCTGGCAGATTGGGACAGTTGGTCACCTGTTTCCAAGGTTGTCCTGAAGACTGACATCCAACTGGTCAGAAGGGGAAGAGAGAAAGAGTGAAGAATGACATGGCAGGCTTTTATACACCACTCATCACTTTTGTAGGCTACTCATCACTTCTGACTACTTTCTGTTGACCGGAACACAGTCACATGGCCACACCTAACTGCAAGGGAGACTGGGAAATGTAATCTAGTTGTGTGCCCAAAGGGAAAGGGAAATGGGTTTGGCAACCAGCTAGCTGTCTCTGCCACGAAGGGGAAATTAATAATGTCCTGTTTTACTACTGGGTCTTCAGGTTGAGATGGACTTACTTCTTTCTTAGCTGGCATATGTCTGGGAGGGACTAGTGCCCTCACCCCCACTTTAACAAATGTGAGTCTCACTTTGCCTAGCAGTCGACGCTGTCCACATGGCCCAGGCCTCTGCCAATGGGCAGTCTGGAACACTCTGGGGTTCTGGGAAGGTTGGTTACACCTGGCAGCCATAGAAAAGCACTGAAAAGGAATCAGGTGGCAAGCAGGGGCGTGTCACGTTGGAGGGTCTGGTTGGGCTGCAAATTGAAAAGTTGTGGTCTGTGAAGGCACTATGATACATTCCGGCCCCCATGGTGAATAAGTAGCAGTGTCATTAGTCTCCAACACGACTGCTTTTTCCAGGCCCAAACTGTCAGGGCGTCACTTGGTGCAAGCTGAGGGTTCCCATGACAGTGCTCTTTACAACCCTGAGCTCTTACAGCATCCCTGAGAAGTGGGCTAGGGCTATTAGCCCCAGGCTGCAGAAAGCTACCATCAACAGGGTGACGCCACGTGCTTCACCTACCCAGGCTCTGTCCTCTCCTGGGTACCCTCAGTGCAGCCAGGGACCAGGCCTCGGTGATCCTTTTCAGGGCCTCAGATACAGGGATCCCTCCTCTCCCCGGTGAGGGGGAGTTTGTCTCAGCAGCAGAGAAGAAAATGATGTTAATTTCACTTCCTTCCCTGCCAGGACGCCCCCTCTGGGAGGCAAGGCTGGGGAGGTCATGTGAGTGGGCATGGACAGGAGCCCCCCACAACAACCCTAGCTTAGGGGCCTTGGTTTCTGCAGCCCTCACCCACGGAACCAGGGCTTTCTTTTCAGTGCGTGGGCTTGGAACCCAGGCTTTTCCTTTCTTTCTTTTTTTTTTATCCTCATCCTTTTGCATTTATCTTTAGATAGAGCGGGAGGGAGAGAGGGAGGAAGAGAGAGAGAGAAATATCGATGTGAGAGAGACACATTGACTGGTTGCCACCCACACGACCCCAACCGGGGCCGGGGACAAACTGCAACCGAGGTACGTGCCCTTAGTGGGAACCGAACCCGGGACTCTGGTCCGCGGGCCGACGCTCCAACCGCTGAGCCGAACCGGCCAGGGCGGCTTTTCCTTTCTTAATTCTCACTTTGGGGTCACAGACTCAGTTGGCCCCTGTAAATGTATTCGGTTATGTGGCTGCTGTAACGAATTCCCACAAACTTGGTAGCTCACAGTCCTGGAGGCTAGAGTCCCCCGGCAGTATCACTGGGCTGAAATCAGTGTCAGCAGGGCTGCGTTCTCCCAGGAGGCTCCAGGGGAGAATCTGTCGTTGTCTCTTCCAGCTCCTGGTGGCTGTGGCCTTCCTTGGCTTGTGTCCACATCACTCCAATCTCTGCCTCTGTTATCTTGTGGCCTCCTCCTCTCCTCTGTATAAGGACATGGGTGATAGCATCTTGGGTTCATTTGAGTAATCCAAGATAATCTTCCCACCTCAAGATCCTTAACTTAATCACACCTGCAAAAGTCCTCTTTTTGTTTTTGCCGTATAAGGTAACATTCCAGGGATTAGAATTTTTTTTTTTTTTTTTAAAGAGGCATTATTCAGCCTCCCACAGCCGCTATGACACAATATACTTCAAACAGTGTGAGACCCTTTCTGGCTTCACATGGTGATAAGAAGGGTTGGGAGGGAGACCACCTGCTCCGTGCCTGATGTTCCTGTTCTCCTTTAATTCTTCCAGAGCCCTCTGAGTGGGTATTATTAGTTCCACTTGGCAGTGTGAGACTCAGAGAGGTTAAGTGATTTACTTAATATAACACAGCAGGTAAGAGATGAAGCTGGACTTAAACAGGGCTCTCTTACTCCAGAGCCCTTGTTCTTTCCACAGAAACACAGGAAGTTCTGCGAGGGCTGGACCCAGTTGGAATGCAGATGACCAAGCACAGTGATCTCCTCTGTGTAGGAGAGTCTGCCCTTTTTGCCTGTGTGATATTGTGATTTATAATAACAAATATATATTTGGTCTTCGTCCCAGTTTCTAGCACAGAGCTCCTAAAACCCTTGGAATTTCCTAAGCGGTGAGAGCCATAAAGGTGTCTTTTGTTATGCTAATGAGTGACTTTTGGAAAGCACCTAAGGCTGGGGGCTGGATGCCAGCAGAACCAAACGTGTGATTGGAGGATTGGAACTTTCAGTCCCACTCCCCTGACTTCCTGGGGAGGAGAGGGGGGCTGGAGGTTGAATCAATTGCCAATGGCCAATGATTAATCTATCATGTGTATATAAAGAAGCCTCCATAAATACCCAGAAGAACAAAGTTCACAGAGCTTCCCGGTTAGTGAACACGTGGAGATTTGGGGAGAGTGATGCACCTGGAGAGGGCATGAGAGCTCCACGCCCCTTTCCCACACCTTGCCCTCTGCCTGTCTTCCATCTGTTCCTGAGTCACATCCTTTTAGAAAAAACTGGTGATCTAGTAAGTAAAGTATTTCTCTGAGTTCTATGAGCTGCTCTAGCAAATTAATCAAACCCGAGGAGGAGGAGGTCGTGGGAACCTCTGATTTATATCCAATCAGTCAGAAGCACAGGTAACAACCTGGATTTGTGAGTGGCATTTGAAGTGGGGTGGGGGAAGGGCAGCGTTGTAGGACTGAACCCTAAACCTATGGAATATGATGCTGTTTCCAGGTAGATAGTGTCAGAATTTGAGTTGAGTGTGTGGTGTCCAGGGCATTGCTTGGATTTGTGGGGAAGGGCACCTCCACATTTGGAAATTGAGTCCAGGAACCCAAAAGAGCTTGTCTCTGGGCTAACCCCTTGGCTTTGGGCTAATGGGGCCTGACCACAGGCCCCCGAGTATAGATGCAGCTGACCCAGACCCAGGTCCAGTCCCAGGACCTCTTTCGTGAGCCACTTTTCACTAACGTTGTTTCTTGGTTTTCAAAGATACTTCTCTAGTTATCCATCACCTCATTTCTGGCTCCTCCCTTCATCTCCAACCTGGATCAAACCATTGCCTCTTTTTATCCCTGGTGTTCTGGGAAGTTCCTTCCCTCTTTACCACTGTATGTTTGGTAACTTCTTTATCCACAGGAAAATCGGCAAAAGGCCACACATAACATTCAATATAAATGAGTAGATAGATGCATGTGTAGGGGCATGCTTATTCACACGAGAAGAGATTTTTTAATTATTTCACAAAGATACAATTCTAGAAGTGGGATTTCTGGGCAAAAGTAACATCATATTTTCCCCCCTATCCTCCTCCCTTCTCCCCTTTGGCAACCATTAGTTTGTTCTCTATATCTATAGGTCTGTTTCTGTTTTGTTTGGTTTACTCTTTTTTAAAAAATTTTTTTCTTTATTGATTTTTTAGAGAGAGAGGAAGGGAAAGGGAGAGAGAGACAGAAACATCGACGAGAGAAAAAGAATATCGATTGGCCGCCTCCTGCATGCCCCCCACTGGGGATTTGGCCCACAACCTGGGCATGTGCCCTGACCTGGAATCGAAATCGAACTGGCGACCTCTTGGTGCATGGGTTGACCCTCAACCACTGAGCCACACCTGCAGGGCTTATTTATTCATTTTTTAAAGGTTCTACATATAAATGAAATCTTATGGTATTTGTCTTTCATTGTCTGACTTATTTAATACTTAGCATAAGACCCTCTGGGTCCATCCATGCTGTCACAAATGGCAAGATTTCATTCTTTCTTATGGCCAAGTAATATTCCATTGTATACATACCATATCTTCTTTATCCACTCATCTGATGATTGGCACTTGGGTTGCTTCCATAGCTGAGCTGTTAAGATAGTGCTGCAATATACATAGAGGTGCATATATCTTTTTGAATTCACATGTTTATTTTCTTTGGATAAGTACCCAGAAGTAGAATTGCTGGGTTACATGGCAGCTCTATATTTAATTTTTTGAGGAATCTCCATACTGTTCTCCATAGTGACTGCACCAATCTGCATTCCCCCCAACAGTGCAGGAGGGTTCCCTTTTCTCCACATCCTCGCCAACACTTGTTTGTTGTTTTCTTGATGATAGCCATTCTGACAGGTGTGAGGTGGTATCTCACTGTGGTTGTGATTTGCACTTCCCTGATGCATGATTGATTAATTATGATACATTTTTGAGGCTTATTTACTAGACTGGTGCTACAGATGTGAGGCTGATAGCAGTGAAGGACAAAGAATTTAATGTCTGGGTCCCCTCTGGACTTCCTTTAGACCAAATCAGTTCTTCCTGCTTCGTTTTGTTTTTTCTTTTTAGATCTCCTCTTTCTTGACGCGAGCTGCGATGCAGAGGCCAGCTAACTTTTGCATTTTAGCATTTGTGGCCTTATTGGCAAATAGATTAGTAGTTACTAGAACATGTAGGTAATTAAGAGCTACATGGACACAAGCACATGCACACACACACACAGGCACACACACACACAAGCACACATGTACACACTCATATACTTTGACCGACCAGAAGACCCTGTCCAGGAGAAACTGTGAAGTTGGAAAAACTACACATGGTGGGCTCCTCACACCCTGTTTAATCCTGGAAAGTCAAGGCTAGACTGCAACAACAAATCAACCCTCTGCATCTCAGTGGCTGAGCACAACAGCTGACCTCTTGTTCTTATTGAGTCGGACACAGATTGCCAGAGCTCTTCCCTTTCCAGCTAAGGATCGAGGCCCCCTTCATTCGAGGATGCCACCGTTGTAACACAAGGCCTCCACGTTTGCCACTTCCAGGATAGAGGATGGAGACAGCACACTGGTTCTTCAATGCTTTGGTCTCTTAGTCACATTTCATTGGATAGAGCCAGTCAGATGGCCCCACCTAACCACAAGGGACCTGGGAAGTGAAGCTTTGTCATGTTCTCAGAAAAAAAGAGGAGAACTGAATATAAGTACAGTTGATTCTCATTTTTCACGGTAGTTATGTTCTCTAAAGTCTCCACAAACACTGAACACAGAACCATTGCTCCTAGTGGAAACACAAGATCGGGTGCCTGCAAGCCTCTGGGCGCTTTTTTATCAACCAAGAAATATATAAACTTGTTTTTGTCTTATGTGTTTTTCTGTTTAAAGACATCTTATTATATGTTAATTCATTGAACTCATGGCCAACAGCACTGTAACTCATGCCCTGATGTGTCTATCTAACATATGTATTTTCTCTGTAACGCACATCACAACCTTCCTGTACTTAGGAACTATGAACAGCAGTTCAGCGCACTTGGGGGCCATTTTTAAACAGCAAAATCACCAACAAAAAAAGTGCAAACATGTGAAAAATGTGGCACTAAGTAGACCCCCCAAAAAACACTCGTTTACAGTATGAGAGTTGAAACAAGAAGACAGATGTCCTCTTATTCGACCTCAGCTGGGAATGTACACATCAGGTAAGTTTTTTTGTTGCTCTGTGCATGTCTGCGATTGACCACAACAGCAACGTGAGTTTTGATCTTGGAGTTACAGATAAATTTTAGCGAGTATACAAATTTGAAAATACAGAATCCATGATAAATGAGGATTGACTCTATATTTGTTATCTATTGCTGCAGAACAAACCATCCCAACACGTAGTGGCTTAAAACAATAACATAGCCAGGCTGGTGTGGCTCAGTGGTTGAGCGTCGACCCATGCATCAAGAGGTCACTGGTTCGATTCCCGGTCAGGGCACATGTCCAGGTTGTGGGCCCGGTCCCCAGTGAGGCGGCATTCGGGAGGCGGCCAATCAATGTTCTCTCTCATCGATGTTTCTATCTCTATCTCTCTCTCCCTCTCCCTTCCTCTCTCTCTCAAAATTAATAAAGAAAAAAATTAAACAAAAAAACAATAACGTATATTTTGCTCAGGAATCTATAATCGGGCAGGGCTCAGCAGGGTCAGCTCACCTCTGCTCCACTTGGCATCAACTGGGGCGCCTTGAAGGCTGGGGGTTGAAATCATGCAAGGCTCGCTTGCTCCTGGCCTGGGAAGACCCAAACGTCTGGAGGCTGAAATAACTGGAGAGGAAGAATGGGAGACACACAGCCGCCACTAGTGCATAATAAATTTTAAAAATCCTACTGTAAAGGCCTCACCCTGGAAGTGGAGAAGATCCCTTTATAAGGCCCTGCGTTTTCTCCTCAAGGAGCTCCTTTGTCCATTTTTTTCCTCTTTGACGCATGATTCTACCCTCTAATTGGTTCTTGTTTCCCCTATCATCTTCCTTCGCCATATATACATGGGCCCTGGGGAAATCCCTTCTTGAGAGGCCACAGAACTTTCTCAACCTGTTTCCTATTCATTGTGAGAGCCCAAGGATTGTTTTATTTCCATAGTTGGTTCAAGAAATTTTTGGTCCAGCCTCAAGGTTTCTTTGGCAGTACAGTTCCCTTAACAATGTAATAGGCTGCTGATGTATTTGCTTCTGGTTACTTTCTTGTGCTGATGACCACATCTAAAATTCTTTTCAAGAGCCCTGGCCGGTTTGGCTCAGCGGTTGGAGCGTCGGCCTGCGGACCAGAGAGTCCTGGGTTCGGTTCCCACTAGGGGCACGTACAAAAAATAAAATAAAATTCTCTTCAAGAGACAGTTTTCATATCTGCTATATATATTTTTTCTCACCCCTATACTTTGCTCTCTGCATTTAATGGGAGCCACCTTAAGGCATCTGGGAATTTGTGGGAGGGTCACACCCTGAGTCTTATCTTTACCTTGAGTCTTTTACCAACTCAGAGGTTTTCGTATTCCTATCTCTTACTATTTGCAAGTGAAAGTTTGACCAAATATTTTTCACTGCATACCATGGGTCACTACCTTACCAACCTCTGATATCAATGACCTCACTTTCAGCTGCCTGATCCTGTGGTTTAGGATTTTATTTTAGGAAACTCCATTTTGGAAACCAATTTCCATATTACTCAGGATAGGATAGACTATGCTGTAGAAACAAATTAACCCCAAATCTCAGTGGTTTGAGCAAACAGAGGTTTATATGTCACTCACGCAAAGTCTTTCTTGAGTTGGGCCACTCTCCAAGGCAGCTCCCAGCCATGTAGGGAACCTGGGATCCCAGGTGCTTCTATCTTATCATCTCAATATGTGGTCTCTATGGCTGTTGATGACAGTGACAGGAAGATGTTTTTGTATGTTTGTTTGTTGTTGTTAATCCTCACCTGAGGATATTTTTTCCATTGATTTTTAGAGAGAGTGGAAGGGAGGCAGGGAGGAGGAGAGAGAGAGAAACATTGATGTGAGAGAGACTCATCAATCAGTTGCTTCCCACATGCACCCAACTGGGACCAACCAGGCCTGGGAGTTGAACGTGCAACCCATGTACGTGCCCTTGACAGGGAATCAAACCTAAGACCCTTCAGTGCGAGGGCAGACACTCTAACCACTGAGCCACACTGGTTAGGGTGCAGGAGATGTTTTTAATGGCAAAGCTTGGGAAGAGTGAGTGGCTTACATTATTTCCACTTACACCCTGTTGGCTAGAACCCCATCAAATGACCTCAGTCTCGCTTCAAGTGAGTCTGGGAAAAGGTCTTTCTGTGATTCCAGAAAAAAGAAAATAAAACAGGATCTGGTGAACATATAGAATTATCTCTTTCACATTCCCTCATCAGGGCTCTCCATTCTTATTTATCTGGCCCTGTCAAGCGTCTAATGCTCCCTCATTTACTCCTATGTCACATGCCTTTCCAGATTTTATTTGTACTAAGGAATATAAAGTACTGATAATAACCTAAAACATGACCCCTCTTAGAGATAGTTGCATGTTAAAGCAAATTTAAGCTTTTGGCCAGAAGGTTAATACTGTGATGTGGGGATTTCAGGCATGAGTAGGCTAGTAGGGGAAATATTTGGGGGTTTCTGAAATGACAGACCAGGCAGGTCCTATTGTGTCATCTTTTATGCCATTTGCCACTATCTGGGGAACATTAGTGTGAGGCATTTTGGAGTCCAGAGACATCAGGCTAACAGTATGAGTGGCCATGTTATTAGATGTGACCAGACCATTAAAGCATGATTTTCATCTGGCTGTCTAGAGGTATTGATGTGAAGTAGGGAGAAATTATTGTCCACTCCAGCTGATTTGGAATCAGCTTTCAAATCATCCATCTGTCACCCATCCCTCCCTCCCCACTACAGAATGAAAGAGGCTTAATCCAGAGTGGGTCTGTGATGGGCCTGGAGAGGGGAACTGGGGGATGGGGGAGCTTTTCGAGGTTCTGGGAAGACTGAGGTCTCAGTGGTACTGGCTGTCAGACTCCAGCTTGCCCATGGCTGTCTTTGCTCCTTCTAGCTCCAGCCTGAGGAGAAGGAATAGAAAGTTCCTTATGAGCATCTCTTTCATTGGCTGCACCCATCCCCCAACACACACTCCAGCCTTGTGGTGTGTTTACACTGCGGCCACTTAGGCTAGAACTACATTTCCCAGAATTCCCTTCTTTTCACCATTCTACATTACGGTTAGCCGTAGGAGAAAAGTGCATGAGATTTGGAAGGCAGAGGTAAACCAACAGCTACTTTTACATTCTGCAACTCTGAGTGAGTCAGGCACTCTTGCAATTCATGCATCATGTAGTTGCTGATCTGCTGACCCACCTTTTTGGCCCTAGGGAACAGCCAGGCCCCTAGTTCTTCAGCTCTAGCTGGATCGTCTCCTTTGGCTTCTGCAGATCCTGTGCCAGGTGCCTGTGCAGCTGAGGGTGCCAGCTTTTCCTGCAGGTGACTCATACCATAGAGATGAGAGGTGGTGAAATATGGATTCTGGCTGCCATGGTGGGTTCTAGTTTGTCTTTGTACTTCTCCGCACCACACCAGCCTTTAAGATGGCCCCCAATGAGTCCCACCTCCTGGTTTTCATACCCTTGAGTCATCCCTCCCACACTGCACCAGTTTAGTCTGTGTGACCAATCTGAGTATGGCAGAAGTGATAGGATGTCACTTATGAATTTGGTTATAAAAGACACTGTGCCTCTGTCTTGGTCTCTCTCTTTTCTCTCACTTGACCTAGGGAAAGCTAGCTGTCATGTCAGGAGTAGCCCTATGGAGGAGCCTGTGTGGTGAGAAATTGAGGTCTTTGGCCAATAGCCAGCAAGGCACCTGAGGCCTCCTGTCAAAAGATATGTGAGTGAGCCATCTTGGAAGCAGATGCTCCAGGCCCATTCAAGCTTTCAGATGATCACAGGCTCTAGCTGACACCTTAACTGCAACCCCAAGACAAACCCTGAGTCAGAACCACTCAGCTAAGCCATTCCCAGATTCCCAACTCTCAGAAACTGTGAGATGGTAAATGTTTGTTTCATGTAATTTGTTACACAGCAACAGGTAACTACTACAATGACCATCTTTCCATTCCAATTGGGGGCACCACTGCCTTCAGGCTCACCACCTGACACAGGTCAACAGTCTTCCATGGGCAGCTTAACGAGCTCCCACAATTGTGTCAGGCCCACTCCCACAATAAAACCCTTATTCTATATCACTCAGAGAAGTTCTGCTTCCTTGATCAAACCCTATTTGATACCACAAGAAACTAAGAGATTCCCCAGTCCTTTCCCTTACAACACAGGTTCTCAACTTTTTTAAAAAAATATGTTTTTTATTGATTTTTTTGGAGAGAGAGAAGGGAGAGAGAGAGAGATAGAAACATCGATGTGAGAGAGAAACATCGATCAGCTGCCTCCTGCACGCCCCCTACTGGGGATCAATCCTGCAACCCAGGCATGTGCCCTGACCGGGAATCAAACCCGGACCTCTCAGTCCATGGGACAACACTCAATCCACTGAGCCACACTGGCCGGACTCACTTTTTATTGGAACCACCAGAGAGCTCTTACAAAGTACCAATGCCTGGGTCCTATCTCCAGAAATTTTGATTTAGTTGGTCTGGGGTGCGGCCTGGGCATCAAGACCCCTTAAAGCTCCCAGGTGCTTTTAATGTGCAGGTGGGATTGAGAGCCACTGTGCTAGTCTGGCTGACTCCACCAGTTCTGCCAAGACCTCACTCCTCCAGCCTTCCTTGGGCTGCGGTATTGATACCCAATCTAGGCACCCATGGTAACTTTTAATTGGGGACTCTTGACGCCTAGAAGGAGGGGCTATAGGGAATCTTCTCACTGGTGGTGGTAGTTGCAACAAGACTGAGTTCCCAGGGTGGCAGAGCAATGGGCCAATGGCCTGGGGGTCCGGTTCTGGTTCTTAAATTCCATCATCGCTGCCATCAATGCTGTGAGAACTACCCAACAGCCTCTCGAGTACATTTCTTTCTGCTTAGATCAGGGAACCTTTAGGGTCTGTTCCAATGCTGAAAGTCTGGATCTGGGAACTAAATTTCACATTATCTCCTCAAGTGACTTTGAAAGTACCCAGCCCTTCTGTGGATCTCAGTTTCCTCATCTGTCAAGGGGAGGGCTGTGTTAGATGAGCTCCAGACCCTTTATCTTGGGTTGGGTTGCCTGGAAACAGGCTCTGAGATGGAGATTTGTGTGCAGCCTATTTCCAGGGACAGTTTGGGGTCAACATCTGTAGGAGAGCCAAGGAAGCAGGAGTGGGAAGAGGAGGGGCTTCACTGTGATGCAGTCATAACAGAGGCCTCCCACGATCCTCTGGGAGCCTTGGAACCAGGATGACCCTTCAGAGTTGTACTGGATTAAAGTGAGGGGGCTGAGCCTTTGCATTCCCAATTGAGCAGTCCTGGGTCTGCCCCCAGGGAAGGGAGTGTGACTTTGGGTGAGGCAGTTCTCTTGGGCTGAGGGCAATTCCTGGAGAGGGACTCAGCTGAGAGCTCTCAGCAGCCTGTGACACCCCAGCAGCTAGAGGAATGAGTCCCTCTGTCTTAAAGTGGGGGATCTGAGCAATGCACCCACTGAGCGCTGTACCCTTTCAGTTCAAAGATTCTGTGATCATAGCCCTGGCCACAGGGTGATCTGTGAAGAAGACACTCCCTTTGGTTAGGCGTGACATCAGACATCCCAGGAGAGTAGCTGAAACGGTCCAGGAGACCACAAGCTTGATTAACGCACAACTCTCCTTAAAACCTCCCTCACCATTAGCAGAGGGAGAGCCAGAGGGAGGTGTAAAGTCAACTTGCTCCAAAGAAGCAAGGCCCTGGAGAAAATTTAAAAGCCACTCCTGGAGGAAGGAGTGGCTTCCAGAAGGAAAGTCTCCCAGGTATAACAGTCAACTCCAGGGAGCATGGAAGATAACAGAGCTGCTAGGGACTGTGGTCGCCATGGTAATGGCATCTTGGATTCCAACTGAATGAAGCTACTGGCTGGCTTGTCAATCTCAAAGTGGCTGCATTTTCAGTGGAAACGAGGCCTGGGCAGGGGTAGGAGGAGAGACTGCCCTCATGTGTACGCACAGCGGGCTCGTGGGAGTGCTGATGCTCAGGTGTGTGTCTTTGCATGTAGATTTATTATAAGAGCATCTGTGCACATGCTTGTAGCCATAAGCATAGAAAACCAAGCCCAATTGTCTGTGTGTGTTGGTGCTGGGAGTGAGGTCTGCATGCTGGACCCACTGCCCACGGATCTCAGGCCGAGCAGATTACTCCATTTAAGAGGCATGATTTTAGGGCTTCTTTACCCTTCTTCAAAAGATCAACAACTCGCCCTGGCCGGTTTGGCTCAGCGGTTGGAGCGTCGGCCTGCGGACCAGAGAGTCTTGGGTTTGGTTCCCGCTAGGGGCACATACCAAAAAAAAAAAAAACAAAAAAAAAACCAAAAGATCAACAACTGCCCTTGTCCATTCATCATTAGAAAGCTATTTATTGGAAAGAAATTTCTACCTTCCGTAACATCTTTTAAAACACAAAGAATTATCATTTACTGATTGACCAAGAATGGTGGGATTCCCCAAAAGACAGGAGAAGACACAGAGAGGAGAAGGTGGACCCAGCTTAGTGCCGCTCATCTAGTAGGCGCTCAGCACACAGGTATGCATTTATGAATGCATGAATATACGAATAAATAGAGAGCTGTGACAGGGGAAGGGCAGCCGAGAGAGAATGGTCTGATGGGGAAATGGAGGGGATCGTGGAATTGGCTTCAAGTCCACTCCGTTTTCATGTCCAATTCAGTTCCATGCATTGACTACCTTTCTTTGCCAGGCTTTGAGCTGCAGGCAGATAGGGAAATATGGCAGATGGGAGACCTTCAGAGGCTCAGTTTATTGGAGATACCGGCTTCTCCATGGGTTTCCTTCGTGCTGGGCCGACTGCAGTTCCTCAGCCTTTCTAGGCTCGCTGGGCCTGGCTGCTGACTGGCCCGTCATGATCACAGTCTGAGCCTGTCTGGAGAGTTTCAGCTTCATCCATGTGCTAATCCTGGGTCTCAGTTGGCTCCCCCCCAGAAGCAGACCCCAGGAAAAAGACATGAGTACAGGTTTTATATTTGGGAATGATCCCAGGAATCATCACTCGGGCGCTAGGGAAGCAAGACAGGGAAGAGAGGGAAGCCAATACAGAATGTTTGATGGGGCAGGTCCCACTGTGGGCAACTGGGCTGAAATCCCACTGGGGAAGTCTGTGACACAGGGGAGAATACACCTCTCAGAAATGTCCCCACTGAGGGATGCGGAAGCTGGAGTAATTCTCCACCAACTCCAGTTTGTCCTTGGCTGAGAGCTGCTCCTAGGAGACTGTATTCCTTGCACTTCCAGCCCTCTCACTCACAGTGAAAGAAAACACTTCAAGGGGGACAAGCGGCGCTGCTTGCACTCTGGCTGCTGGCACATGCCCCAATGACCAATGCTGAAGGGCTAAGGGTGGGGCATCTGCTAACCCCCATGTGGCTCTTCCAGTGGTATGAGCAGGGCACCTGGTCCTCCCGGCCACAGCTTAACAAGCCCCCTGGCGACAGACTTCAGTCCTCAGATCTGAGCTGCGTCAGGGCCAGAGAGTCAGGACTTCTGAAATGTTTGCCCGGACAGCCACAGCCGGTACGGAGCACAGAACCAGGCAAGCCCACTCGGCAGGGAGCCGTCTGCTCACTTGTCTTCAAGGCCAGTTGGCTCAGGGCTTTAGTCCTCAAGAGATGGGGGTCTGGCCCTGACCGGTTTGGCTCAGCGGTTAGAGTGTCGGCCCGTGGACCAGAGAGTCCCAGGTTCGGTTCCCGCTAAGGGCACGTACCTCGGTTGCAGTTTGTCCCCGGCCCTGGTTGGGGTCGTGTGGGTGGCAGCCAGTTGATGTGTCTCTCTCACATCGATGTTTCTCTCTCTCTTCCTCCCTCTCTCCCTCCCGCTCTGTCTGAAGATAAATGCAAAAACGTCCTCGGGTGAGGATAATAAAAAAAAAAAGAGACAGGGTCTGCAGGGGTCTCAGCTCCCATCCCCTACCCATGCTCTTCTGTCTTCCTCTGATACCAGGCTAAGAGTTCTCCTGGACACTGGCAAGCACTCCTGGCTTCTGCTTGCTGGAGCTCTAGCCCTTTCTTTCCCCGAGGCCTGCTTTTCCACTCAGCTTCATCGCCTACATAGAGGAAAGGCCTCTGGATCTTCAGCTTGTAGCCCCCCTGTTTTGAATTTACAGGAGACATTCCCTTTGCAGATTATAATCGGCTCCACACTCTGCACTCCTCCAACAAACAGAGCGAGGACGGATGGAGAAGGATGAATCAAGGGTCGGGGCTTGGGCAGCCCCCCTTGGTTTCCCTCCAGTTGTTAAATTTCCTACACGGATTCTCAGCCATTGCCAGACTCCCCAGATGTTGAATTCAATTCAACAGCTGCTAGAAGACTTTCTGTGTGTCCAGGACTGTACCAAGCGTGCGGGAGTAAGAAGGAAGTCCAGTTGAGTCCATGACACTCACTTGGGGGCCACTGCAGATCTTAGCATCGCCGTTAGTGACACGTCTCCTTTCTTTGGCTTGTGACCTGTCTGGACTAGAGCTCAGAGAATTATGACCTGGAATATACTGGATTTCTGAACACCGGAAGACTGGCCTCCATCCAGATGAACTAGTTCAACCTGCGGGGACCTTGAACTAGCCTGATGTAGAGCCTCAGATCAGTGAGGAATGTCTAGAGGAGGCCTTGGCGACAAGCGCACTGTTCACTGTTCCCAGGCAGGGAGGAGAGTGTAGTCTCCGCTAAGGCCGATGGGGAATTTCAGCTCTTTCACAACTGCAGCCACTGGAGTGTTGCCTTCTTTTCTGCTCAACGCTTTTGATGTTGTTGCATGAGACATATCCCCGATGCTTTGGCAGACACCCCGGCAAGACCTGCCCATCCTCTTTCCGAGGTGAAGCAAGTGAGCTGCCTTCTACCTTTATCATGTGGGCTCCTGCGAGTCCTGCCACTGACCTCGGGACAAGAGCTTGGCCCACAAATAAACAGTGCAGAAAGGAACCCCTAGCCTTTGTTGATTGTAAAATAAAAAGTCCTCCAACATCCTTGCCACAAAGGTCTGCCCAGTATAGTATTAAGGGAAGATAATCATGGACCGTGAAGGCCTCTAGGGACTTGGAAATCCCTTTCTGCACCCTGCTTTCTCTGCCACCAAGGATCAGACCAGTGACAGCAAGACGGATGGGGACAGGAAATGCAGAATCTTTAAGAAGCATTGTAGAAGGGAAGAAGCATTTATAATTCTTTCATACAGCTCCTTCCCCAACCGCTTTTCCCCTAATGCCTTTCCTGGTGCCCAGAAACAAATGTCTTATATTTTTGTAATGCTGAGTAGTTTTCACTGTGCTTTCACAAGCATCATCTCATTGGCCTGCCCAAGTACACTGTGAGGTTTGTGGAATGAGCATTATACAGATGAGGTTACCCACTGAGGCTGAGAGAGCCCAGAAGACTTTGCTCCAGAGTAGGTGCCTGTTGCAGTTAAGATTATGTACAGAGATTCAAACAACTGTGGCTTAAACAAAATAAAAGTTTATTTTTCTTTCCCATCAGAGTCTGTGGGTAGACAGCTCTGTCCCACAAAGTCATAGGGACCAAAGATCCATCCATTGCTCTGCCCAAACTAGGATGTGGTCCTTACCTTCATGATTCAAGATGGCAGCTAGAGCTCCAGCCATCAGATTTGCATTCCAGGCAGCAGAATGAAAGAATAAGTGAAGAATAAAATGGGGGAAAGAAAAGCATGCCCCTTCCCTTTAAGGACACTTCCCAAAAGTTGCACTCACTACTTCTGCTTTCACTCCAGAACTTAGTCAAATGACTACATCTAACAGCAAAGGGAGGCTGGGAAATGTAGTCTTTGTTCCAGAGATCATGTGCCCAGGTAAAAATTAGGGATTCCGTGTCTATGAAAAAAGGAGAACATATTTTGGGTGACAACTAGTTGTTTCTGCTATATTGACTTTGCCATCAAGGGGAGGAATCAGCTTTTAAATGTAGTTTTTCTGAGTCCAAATCCTGCTTTCTTTCCCCTCCATGCCCCAGTGGTATCTCTTATGTGTAGTTTGATTCACAAAACCATAAATTTTCCTCATTGGGAAAGATTCGGGGGATCCTTCTAGTTTCCCCTGGTTTGATGCCTGAATTAACTGTAAAACCTCTTGGACTAGTATCACCTCTGTCAAACATTTCGTAGGCCAACCCATTAGAAAGCAGCTCCAAATTGTTGACAAAGATTTTCCTGTGAGAGAGCCCAAACCAGCTTCCCTGGCCCCTCTGACCATTGGTCCTCATTCTATCCTTTAGTACCTCCCACAGCAGAAAGAACGTACTGTTTTCTTTCCTCCTCTGCAGAGCAGCCCTTCAGATATTTGAAAAAGACCCTCCTATTCATCCTGAGTCCTCTATTCTCCAGGCTAAATGTTCCCTGTTCTACTAACCTGTCCTCGGGTGGCCTGGTGTTGAGGTCCTTCACCATTCTGGACATCCTCCTGTGGATGACTGCTCCTCTGACACTGTGGCTTCCACACTAGGACACACTCCCTAAGAGGAGAGGGATCTCTCTGAAGACTAGAGCTACAGAGTACTCAACCCTCAACCCCTTCAGCAAAAGGGAATCATGGGATAAATGCAGGGACTACTAGAGGTCTCTGCTCACACTGTAAATTCTCTGTGAAATGCAGGGTGGGATGGGGTCAGAATGGAGGATTCCATTACTTTGAGGTCTGGGACCCTCACTCGGGGCTTCTTTCTCTCTGGGATTCTAAATGTTATGGACAGCATATTTGTGTCCCTCCCCCCTAAATTCGTATGTTAAAACCTTAATCCCCAGTGTGATGTCACTTTGAGATGGGGTCTTTGGGAGATAATTAGTCATGAGTATGGAGAATTCATGATAGGATTATTGCCCTTAGAAGAGATATGAGTGCCCCTCCCCTCTCCTTCTGTCCCACTCCCTTTCCCCCCTCCTCTCTCTGCACCAAGTGAGGAAACCAGGAAGAGCATTCTCACCAGAACTCAACTACGCTGGTACCCTGATCTTGGACTTTCAGCTTCTAGACCTACAAGAAATAAATGTCTATTGTTAAAGTCACTCAGTCTATAGTATTCTATTATAATAGCCTGAACTAAGACAGAAATTAACAGCTGATTTCTCATCAGAAACCATGAGATGGCATATTCACAGTACTCAAAGAAAAGAAAACTGTCAACCAAGAATCTATATCCAGTGAAACTGTCCTTGCAGGAAAAGCACAGGCCCAGGGATGACATCTGAATGCTTGTATCAGTTAGGCTCGAGTTTGCTGCAGGTAACAGAAAACCCAGCTTACAGTGGCGCACATAATAAAGATTTTGTCTCATGCAACAAAAAATCCAGGTTGGCATAATGATTCAACCATGTTGTTGAGGACCTGATTCTTTCTACTTTCTTGATCTCCCATCCTTAACATGAGGCTTTTATCCTCATGACAAAGATGGATGCTGTATTTACAGGATTGCAAATATCTTTCAGGCAGAAAGAAAGGGAAATGCAAAAGACAAAGAATGTTTTAAAGGGGAAATGTTCTGTTTTCCCTGGAAGCCCCAACTTGTGAGTTTTGTTGATACCTCATTGGCCAGAACTTGGACATGTCCTCTACCCAGCTGCAAGGGCATCTGGGAAGAGGGTCATTTTAGCTTTTCAGCTTCTGTGGTAGAAGATACTAGAAAAGAGGATTATGAATGATTTGGGGGTGGCCATTGTAGTGTGTGCCATAATGTTCTTCTGCAAGATAAAGGAATTGGACTCAACAGCTTCTCAACTCCCTTCCAGCTGGGATTGTGTGGGTATGGACTGGTGAGAGGCTGCATGACCTAATGGAAAAAAAACATGTCAAGGGCTTTGTCATCATAAAGTCTGGTGTTTGAATCCTGGCTCTGCCATAACAAGCTATGTGGCCTTGGATAAGTCACATAACATCCCTGAGCCCTACTTGCTTTATGTGTAAAATGAGGATAATATTCACTTCTCAAGAGTCTTATGAGGGTCAGAGTCATATGTCAAGTTCTTAGCACAGAGATGGGCATATAGTGGACATTCATAAAAATGGCATCTGAGTCCCAGTGCTGGCTGTATGTCTCGGTTTTCCAGGGGGAGCCAGGGTCCTGCTCAAACTTTACCCTGGGCCAGGAGCTGCCTCCACTTTCCCTCTCCCCCAATCACAGTCACTAATGGTGACCAGTAATGATCCAGATCATACTGGAGCCCCTAAGGTAGCAAATTAATTGGTCCTGATGGAGATAACTTGGACTAACCAGGCAGGCTGCTCAGCATGGATAGAGGCCATCTCAGTGGATATTAAACATTCGCCAGACAGTAGTGTGGATATGCTGGCGATACTTTAATCAGGACTGAGATCATGCAGATGAAGTGCGGCTCCTAGCCTGAGTGGCTGCCACGAAGTTGGCCTCAGAGGCGGTACCCTGAGCCTGCCCTAAGCCAAGAAGTGTCCCCCAGTGCAAGACCAGGATGTCCTCTCTGGGGACAGGGCCCCATGTGCAGTGCTTTAAAGTTTCTTAAAATAGAGCTAAAAGGGCTCCTGCTGTCAGCGAAGAGTGGCTGAGGGCTTTCCCTTTTCCTGCCGAAGGTTGTGGCTCTCCTGCCGCGATTCCCGCTCCCCTTGCCAGGGCTACTTAGCATTACTGGCTGATGTGATGGAGGCTGGGGGCTTTTGATGACACCAGCTGGTGACTCAGAGCTGAACGAGGCTTGGGAGCACTAATTGAGCAGCTTAAACAGGGCAAGCTGAGGCTATTGTCTGTCTTCTGAGGACCTATAGTCTAGGCCCTATTGTGGGCTGGACTGTGTCCCTCCCCCAATTCATACATTGAAGCCCTAACCCTCATTATTTCAGAAGGTGACTATATTTGAAAATAAGGCTCCTAAGAGGTGATTAAATTAAATGAGGTCATATGTATGGGTCCTAACCCAATCTAACTGGTGTTCTTATAAGAAGAGATTAGGACACAGACACCCACAGAAGGAAAGTCACATGAAAACACAGAGAGAAGGTGGCCGTCTACAAGCCAAGGAGAGAGGCTTCAGAAGAAATCAACCCTGCTGACACCTTGATTCTTGGACTTCTAGCTTCTAGAACTGCGAGAGGATACATTTCTGCTGTTTAAGCCACCCAGTCTGTGGTTCTTTTTTTTTTTTTTTTTTTTTTATCCTCACCCGAGGACATTTTTCCATTTTTTGTTCAGATAGAGTGGGAGGGAGAGAGAGGAAGACAGAGAGAGAGAGAAACATCGATGTGAAAGGGACACATCGAGTGGCTGCCACCCACATGACCAACCAGGGCCGGGGACAAACTGCAACCGAAGTACATGCCCTTAGCGGGAACCGAACCCGGGTCTCTCTGGACCGCAGGCCGACGCTCTAACCGCTGAGCCAAACCGGCCAGGGCATGTGGTTCTTTGTTATGGCAACCTAAGCTGACTAATACAGGTGCTTACAACACCGTTCTATGCTTTCCTCCTGGAAAAAGCAAAAGGAGAAGGAGGATACCAGTTTGAGTTGATTGGCATTTATCATCCATCTTCTCGTGTGTATAAACTGCCACATGCATGGTCTCTATTATTATCATGAAACATTAACAATAATAATAATAATAATAATAATAATAATAATGGCCAACAGAAGCCAATTGTGGCTAATAGTGAGGTCTGAAGATTAAACATTTTGGGAGACTCTCCTTAAGTAAAAGAACACAAAATTGCAAATATAAAACCTAGTGTAAAAGTAAATGTTTAAATGGAAAAAAAAAATAAATTGCACTAGTTAAAGGTTCATAAAGATCTCAAACTTCACAAAATCCAGAAAAATATACATACTATTTTTATTAATTAACTGTCTTATTCCTTTTTTCTACTTTTTGGGGCTGCACAGCTTTGGTTGCCTTTTCATATGGCAACAGTTTTTTAATATCACTTTCTACAGAGACAATAGAAAGATCATTCACATGCTTGCTCTTCTTTTTATAAAATTATTCATAGTGTTGTACAGTTTCTTTCAGGCTCAGAAGTTGTCACTAGTAATTCGTTTCCATTGTGATGTAATCACAGAGCAACGTTTTAAAGCATCTGTAGATCTTTCCGTTTGCTTTTGGCTCCTACAAAGATACTCCTATCTGACTTTTGGTACGATCAGTAAGTCTAAAAAAAATACACAAAATGTACGTGAAATTAAGGTGTACATACTGAGCTGCATAATTGCATCATAAAATTAAACTACTCTTGTGCTATACACATTGATGCGTTGATGGAAACGGGAGTTTTGTCACTGGAGCACTTGTTTCTCCAGGCCGTTTTGCTGCATCAGTAGCAATTTTGTTTGCCATTTTTTTCTGGATCCACCAGACTTCATCAGGACAAGACGTGTCAGATACGCTGAAATGCGATCTGAAATACTGGGATGCATAAAACTTACTGCTCTCCAAACAGACGTACTCGTGTTTGGAAGATTGCTACAGTTTTGTACCCTACAAATACACGAATACTGATAGGTCTTACTTTGTGCAATTCCCATCAGAAAAGAAATAAAACTATATGGTGCGTTATTAATTGCATACACTGCATTATTGAGTATATTCTTGACAGAAGCAAATTTCCATTTTGACTAGGCATCAATGAGAATGGGATTCGTCATTTACAGTTTTCCACATCTGATGATTGGAAGATTTTCCACAGACTAACTTCTGGCACCATACATTTCAAGCTTTGTTTCTCTCCACTACCTACATACTTTGGGGGGGCTGGGAGCCAGAGGACACTGTGGCAGATTGTATTTTCCAAATCGGTCGCAGCAAGATCTCCCGTCCTGCCTGCTCTTCTTGTAATGGAACATTGACATTTCTGTCATTGAGGCATGGGCTCTGTCTTCCTTCCCCTTGAATCTCAGTGAGTCTGTGACTACACCATCTGACTTCCAAGGGTAGGGCACAGAACATGATACAGTGTCTGCCTGGGCCTCTCAGGACACTCGCCCTTAGAACCCAGCCACCATGCTGTGAAAAAGCCTAGGCCACAGCCCGCTAAGGTCTCAGCAGACAGCCAGCATCAACCACTAGACACGTGACTGAGGGGCCTCCAAATTATTCCAGCCCCCAGCCTTCGAACCACCCCAGCCGACACTGTGTGAAGCAGTAACAAGCTGTCCCCACTGAGCCAGGCCCATTGCAGACTTGTGGGCCAACTAAATGATTGCTGTTGTTTTAAGCCACTGAGTTCTGGGCGACTTGCTATGTTGCAATAGATACCCAGGACAGACACAGTTATATTTTGAAATGACCTCTGGCATGTACCTTCAAGTCACGGTATTGGGCAAGTCAGCCCAGAGGGGAGTAGGAATATTCCCCAAAGTCATCATGTGTAATGGCTAGCACCAACTTTGCATGGAAGCGGCTACAAATCACATGTACATATATCCTGAAACCAATTACACCTTCACTCCAACTTCCCCTCAGCCAGATCACAAATACACCCGTGGCTACTCTTATACTACCCAGCCCAATGGGAGGTGTGACGGAGGGGAGGTGAAATTGGAAACAGTCAGTGGTCTGTATAAAATGAATAAGCACCCAGCCGGTGTGGCTCAGTGGTTGAGCGTCGACCCATGCACCAAGAGGTCACCGGTTCGATTCCCGGTCAGAGCACATGCCCAGGTTGTGGGCCCGATCCCCAGTGGGGGGCATGCAGGAGGCGGTCAATCGGTGTTCTCTCTCATCGATGTTTCTATCTCTCTCTCCCTCTCTCCCTTCCTCGCTCTCTAAAAAAATCAATAAAGAAAAAAAATTGAAAAAAAAAAACACATGAATAAGTGCTCTACTTCCCCTGACCCTTGGAAGGGACCAGTGTAAGTAAGGGGCCCTGGAACTTAAGCTTTATTAGGTTCACAGAAATCTACGTCTATGAACAATATTTTTTAAACACTTATAAATCCTAGGTCCTAGGCTAAGCCCTTTTACATGAATGGTCATATTTGAACTTAAATCATGACCTTATAGTGGGTACTATTCGTATCCCCATTTTACAGGTGAGAAAACAGAAGCCCAATATAATTCAAATATGTTCAGCATGCACTTGAGTTTTTACAAGAACTATTTGTGTATTATCTTACATGTACAAAGGATTTGCAAATCTATCAATCTATTTACAACAACCCTCCAGGCGCAGTTCTTATGTCCATGTTATAGAGATGCACTTGAAATGGGGCCAGTGTGACTGAGAAATAGAGTTTTACATTTTATTTCATTTAAATTAATTTAGACTTAAAGAGCCACACGTGGCTACTTATTGGACAGCACAGCGCTTCTGAAAGTTGTTCACTGTAAACACCTGCAACTCTTTGGCTGAGGGCTTTTTTCTGGCTTAGGGAGCACTGCCTCCCACCCCATGAGCAGGTGAGTTAAGGGGCCCCCTCCCAACAGCCTCTCTCTCACTAACAAACTGATGAGGTTTCGCCTCACCCCTCCCACCCCTCGGTTGGGGTAACTCTCAGATGGCTCCACTGGGTCCCAGAGTTGCCCAGTGGGGCTGAATCCCCGTTGGTCACATTGATATTAATGACCCTGTATTGACAGCAGTCCTTGCCCTGTTTCACTTCCCTCCCAAATAAACTATTCGCACTTGGTTCAGTCTCAGGGTTCACCTCTGGGCATTGCACTCTCACTTTTACACAGAGGAAAAAGTGACCTGCCAGTCGTTGCTTTGCCTATGTTCCTCTCCTGATAGTACTGATTGCTATGCAGCTCTGCCCTGATGGTGACAAATGGCTCACTGACTTCACTCTGCTGGGTGCGACTCCACTTGGCCTGAGGACCCCGGGCTGAAAGAGATCCAGAACTGACCTGGGCCCGGCAGAGCCCCTCAGCCTACCTCCGCCAGGAGTGCTCAGATTCTGCAAATACGAACGGGGCCTCAGTTTCCACGTTGGGTGTTTGTCTTCAAGGTCAAAGTCAAGCTTGCTGAGGGGGCAAGATGTCTGCAGAGAGAAGATAGGAGCAAAGCTTCGTGGAGTCAGTCTGAGGTCAAGGGTGGTTGACCTAGGTTTGCATTTTATTTTATTATTATTATTGTTTTTAATCCTCACCCGAGGACATTTTTACATTTATCTTCAGATAGAGCAGGAGGGAGAGAGGGGGGAAGAGAGAGAGAAGGAGAGAGAGAAACATCGATGTGAGAGAGACACACCGACTGGTTGCCACCCACATGACCCCAACCAGGGCCGGGGACAAACTGCAACCGAGGTACGTGCCCTTAGCGGGAACCGAACTCAGGACTCTCTGGTCTGCGGGCCGATGCTCTAACCGCTGAGCCAAACCGGCCAGGGCTGCATTTTATTTTTAAACCTTTTCCTTCAACACAGACCTCTCAAGGGATGGCTCAGTTTTAAGGTGAACATGGGTGAAAACTTTCAGCCCCAAAAGACTCCTTTCTTCTGTTCCAGCATGTCCTTGTCTGCCATAGTTCCCCTTATTGATGTGTCTTATTTAATAATAGGCAGTGGAGCCCGGCCGGTGTGGCTCAGTGGTTGAGCGTCGTTTAATGCACCAGGAGGTCGCTGGTTCGATTCCCGTCAGGGCACATGCCCGGGTTGCGGGCTTGATTTCCAGTAGGGGGCGTGCAGGAGGCAGCAGATGGATGTTTCTCTGTCATCGATGTTTCTATCTCTCTCTCCCTCTCCTTTCCTCTCTCTGAAATCATTAAAAAATATAATAAGCAGTGGACTCTCTGTACCCACCAATCCCCCACCCCGTGCCCACAGCAAATGCCCATGCCTATTCCCACCTGTCCCAAGAACCTGAGATCAGAGACGTTGAAAACAGGGCTGGTCATTTTCTTACATTATATACATATGCACCTAGAATGGCGGCATCTCTTGGACTTCAATGTTTATTGTGCTTTATTGTACCTCTTGTGAAAAGAATTTCTTATAAAACTTTGTTGTGACCAACTGTTCCCCCTCACTTTCTTTTTTTTTAATCCTCACCTGAGGACATTTTTGCATTCATCTTCAGATAGAGTGGGAGGGAGAGAGGGAGGAAGAGAGAGAGAGAAACATCGATGTGAGAGAGACACATCGACTGGCTGCCACCCACACAACCCCAACCAGGGCCGGGGACAAACTGCAACCGAGGTACGTGCCCTTAGCGGGAACCGAACCCGGGACTCTCTGGTCCGCGGGCCGACGCTCTAACCACTGAGCCAAACCGGCCAGGGCCCCCCTCACTTCCTTGCGGATTATTTCTGCTAGACAATTCAGCCAATGGGCTGGAATGAATGCAATCTGTTTTGTGTTGTTTCCTAAGGGGTCAGCACAGCCTGTGTGACGGGACTGAGCATGTGGACAGGCATTCTCTGCCATTTCACTGAGGACGTGCAATTCGGGGGCCCAGCGGTTACCTGAGAGTGCAGTTGAGAGAAGGCTCCTCTGTCTGGCAGAAGGGCCCAGCCCACAGGCTGAAGAGCTGACCAACCAAAGAACCATGACCAGGGCTGAACGGGAACATTTGGAGCTGGTGTAATTGCTTATGTAGTTTTAATTGCTCATTCATCATGCTAACAGGCCCAGAGTACTGATCGTTTGCGACGTGCTCAGTAATTAAAAGACCAGGGGTGAGGTAGGGAGATGAGGAGTGGTGGGGTGAAATGAGGTGAAGAAAAACCAAAAGGCACAGCACAGGAGGCCAGCGGGGGCCGCGGCTGATCCCCCTTTCGGACCCTGAACGAAGGCTGTGTTCCACACCAGCTCTCACAGTTGTTGATTCGAACCCCAGAGCAATCTTGCTCCCAGCTCCCTGGGAGGAAACCCGGTCCCTTACGCAGCCCTTTTCAGTTTGCAAAACACTTCCACCTACACCGTCCCATTGACTTCTAGACGACCCGTGAGATTGACATGATTTGGGCCCACGGTTTTCAGGTGAGGAAAAACAAGCTTCATCGAAGGCTTTGCCCAAGATCACGCAGCGCAACAGCTAGTGCCGTGGAGACCTAGACTGCTCGCTGCCCTTGCAAACCTCGGGCTCTCGCTTCCTCGGGGACCGCAAAACGCGGGCTTTTCTCTTGGCCCCGTCAACATTGCCGCAGTAGCTGGAGTCTAGAAGAAATATCCAGTTGTCTGGGGAATTTATAATAAAATACCGATTCCCAAGTTCCACCTTCAATAAGTGGGGCAGCTTTTCCAGGGGCGGGGTGGGAGTCTGTGTTTAGGAACCTCGTCTGTCCGAGCTGATGATGGTGCGGATTAGGGCCCTGTACTCAAGGACACACCATTGGGCTCGATGCCTCCCCAAAGAAAGGCTTCATGGCAGGTGTCTTGGTTTAGGTTCCCCCAGAAGCAGATTCCGAGTCAAGGATTTTTTTTTTTTAATTTTTCCCCTTTATTGATTTTAGAGAGAGAGGAAGGGAGAGGGAGAGAGAGATAGAAACACTGATGAGAGAGAACATCGATTGGCCGCCTCCTGCATGCCCCCCACTGGGGATCAGGCCCACAACCTGGGCAGGTGCCCTGACCGAGAATCGAACCAGCAACCTCTTGGTGCATGGGTTGACGCTCAACCACTGAGCCACACCGGCCGGACCCGAGTCAAGGATTTGAGTGCAAAACAGTTTATTTGTAAGGCGAAGGAAAATTGCTGAAGGGTGGAAAGAAATCAGACAGGGGAGGGAAAGCAGGAAATGGAGGGTCCATTATCAGACAAGTCACCTGTATGGGCAACGCCAGCGTAATCGCTTTGGGAGCCTCTAGGAAACAACGCGGAACATGGCTCAGTTATCTCAGCTGAGGGGTGAGGATGCTGGACATTTATACAACTGTCCCACGCATGAGGGTGCAAAGTCTCTGTCACTGTCGCTTTCAGCTGATCCTGCAGGGCAGAGCAGACTCCAGCCCAAATAGAAAGCCCTCAGGCAAAAGAGCTGAAGATTCTGGCAGTTGTGGGTTTGGCTGGTGTGCACAACAGTGGAAGGCCCTCAGGGATACAGGCGGGACGGGGACAGTGTCCCTACAGCAGACATCTGCCGTACTGCCATAGAAGAGGCTCATGGGCACCCCTGTTCCCAACCAACTGTGATGTTCCTCTGCCTTCAGCTCAGCTACTTCTTAAACAATTTGCAAGTTGAAATAGTATTAGCATTCCCCGAGGAGTTATTTATGGATTTATTTCCCTTCTCAGTTTCTTCTTATCCTCCCATTAATAGGGAAAATCACCTGGCTCTGAAAGGCAAAGGAAACGTAGCAACCATTAACGGAAAGAAGGCAATGGGGAGGGAGCTAAGCAGAACCTGAAATCTGCGATGTGCTCCATTCATTCCAAACGCAATTCAAGAACCTCATCCTTGTTCCCAGTGAAAGACACAGACAGATGAGGTTGACATGCACAACCCCCTCCAGAAAGTGAACCCAGGATTATGCCCGACTCCTGGTTTGACGACTATAATTCTACAATGTTCTTTCTCTATCAAGAAAGCATGTTGGAAGGCAAGTGAGCGAGAGTGATGTTATTATAGGGCTAACCTTGAATGTATTCTAATTTATTTAAGCAAATAATTTGAGATTTATGTATTTTGTTGTTAATAACAAATTTTGTGCGAGGCAACTCACAGCTGATGGAGACATATTCACTGAGAACCACTATTCTATACCATCAAAAAGAAATGTGTTTGCTTTCTTTTTGCATCAAGGGCAGCAAACTCCTTGGAAATGGTTTATTTGCATGCATGACCAACTTTCCATCAGTTTATCAATAAATCAATCAACAAATATTGATTGAGTGTCTACATTGTGCAAGGCATCGTGGGGATTTATTATAAATATAAATATGGTCCCTGCCTCAAA
Source organism: Tadarida brasiliensis (assembly GCA_030848825.1). NCBI lineage: Eukaryota > Metazoa > Chordata > Mammalia > Chiroptera > Molossidae > Tadarida > Tadarida brasiliensis. The sequence goes on along the minus strand of CM061280.1, from coordinate 103,435,325 downwards.
GAAGCTAACAGTCTAATTGGGAGTAAGATCTGTAGACATGAAAAGGTAACAAAATGCAAAGCAGCATATAAATGCTGAATGAGTGGTATAAACTCATTGATTGGGTTTGGAAAAAATCAAGGAAGGCTTCTTGGAGGAAGAGTGATTTGAACTGGGTCTTGAAGGTAGGAGTTGCACAAAAATAGAACAACAGGAGGCATTTCAGGCAAGAATAGCAATGCCAAGGAGGAAACACCCAAGGCTGTTCTTGGACTGGGGCTGGGGGGTCTGCCAGGCTGCAATGGGACTCATAGATGGGACAGGCACTGCCCTAGCTTACAGGACAGTTTGGAGCACTGTTGAGTCTCTCTCATTCAAAGAACCACCCAGTCCTCAGTGTTGGAACTTGCTCACTGCTATGGACTGAACTGTGTCTCTCCAAAATCCATTATGTTGAAGCCCTAACCCCCAGTGCGATGGTGTTTGGAGACAGGGCCTACAAGGAGATAATTAAGGTTAAAAGAGGTCATAAGGGTGGAATCCTAATCTGATAGGATTGATGGCCTTATATGAAGCGGAAGAGATTCTCCCTCCCTCCCTCCCACTGCCCTCCTACACACACCAAGGAAAGACCATGTATGGACACAGCAAGAAGGCAGCCAGCCATCTGCAGGCCAAGGAGAGAACCTTCATCAGACACCGACCCTGCTGGCATCTTGGACTTCCAGCCTCCGGAACTGTGAGAAAGAAATTTCTGTTGTTGAAGCCACCCAGCCTGCGGCAGCCTGAGCTAAGACAGTCACTTTTTACCTAATAAAAGACAGGTGCCCCCTGGCGTGTTTATTCACATTTAGCGAAGCAGACAGTTTCGAGCCAAAGTCTATGGAGCTGGCCAGGGTCCCAGGGCCTCCCTGACCCTCCCACTCAGCTCTGCCAGGATGGCCTGGCCTCCACTGCCCTCTCTGGAACCTACAAGCCTTAAGCAACTGCAGTTCTCCTTATATTATCCATCGGGGACGTGCAGGAGGTGTAGGCTAGATTGACCTTCCCCCTCCCCCCACACCCCTCCCCAACCCATGTGGGAGAAGGGCTACCAGATCTAGCAAATAAAAACACAGGGCAGCTAGTTAAATTTGATTTCAGATAAACAACAAATAGTTTTGTTAGTATAAGTATGCCCCATGCAATATTTGGAACATGCTTATACTAAACAATTATTCGCTGTTTATCTGAAATTCAAATATCACTGGGTGTCCTATATTTTATCTGGCATCCTTCTGTGGGAGGGGTTACGACCATGTGTGGCCAATTAGAAGACTCCATGCTCTGTGTCACAGTGACCCAAGGTCAGAGCTCTCCCCGCTGTGGGGACAAGGCAGTCCCTACAGCTGCGGGAGGCTGCCTTCCCCCGGGAAGAGCCCGCCTGAGAAGTTCACGCAGAAGGAAGTCGAGCCGAGGGAGAAAAAAAGATGCTTAAAGACAGTGCTTGATTCAACCTCGTCCCTTGAACTTCAACTCAGATGGGAAGTGGTTTGAGCTGGAAATCCTTCACTTACAACTGACTCAGAGTTCTGGAGAAATCTGTGGGGTGAAGTCACCTCAAGCCCACGGGACCCAATCTGACTAAATTCGAAGGGAGGGCTGCTCTTGAGACACCCCCATTTAGCACTGAGCGAACAGGGGTTCCCTGGCCCAGAGGGCAGTGAAATAGCCCAGGTGTCTCCTCAGGCATGCTGAGGGTGCTGGGTGTGGTGCTCTGAGATGCTACCTCTGTGATAGGGTTGTCACCACTGCCATGTCCGTGCCCCCTTGCTGACAGCTGGCGGAGGAGCCCTTTGCTTCCCATCACCCTCACAGGGTCTTTTCTGCTCTTTGTCCCCTAACGTCTAGCTCTTGTTTCTTTAGAAGACCTTCTTTGCTTTTAAGTGAGCCTCATCACCATATCTTAAGTTCCTTCCCTTCTTTATCTTTCCCTCCACACTCACTTTTAAGAATCTGGCCCACAGCTCAGCAGTTAGAGCGTCAGCCCGAAGACCAGAGTCACGGGTTCGATTCTGGTCGAGGGCACGTACCTCGGTTGCAGTTTGGACCCCGGCCCTGGTCGGAGTCACACAGGAGGCAGTCAATTGATGTGTCTCTCTCACATCGATGTTTCTCTCTCTCTCTCTCTCTCCCCCTCCCTCTCCCTCTCTATCTGAAGATAAAATGGGAAAATATCCTTGAGTGAGAATTTAAAAAAAAAGAATATGGCCCACAGCCCTGGCCAGTGTGGCTCAGTTGGTTAAACATCCCGTGCACTGAAAGGTCGCTGGTTTGATTCCCAGTCAAGGCACATACCCAGGTTTCAGGTTCGATCCCCAGTCACGGCCTACAGCATGTGTGGGAGGCAACCGATCGATGTTTCTCTCTCATATCCATGCTTCTCTCTCTCTCCCTCTCCCTTCCTCTCTCTCTCTCTAAAAAAAAAATAAAAATAAGCCCTGGCCAGTTTGGTTCAGCGGTTAGAGCATCGGCCTGCGGTCCAGAGAGACCTGGGTTCGGTTCCTGCTAAGGGCGTGTACCTCGGTTGCAGTTTGTCCCCGGCCCTGGTTGGTCGTGCGGGTGGCAGCCACTCGATGTGTCCCTTTCGCGTGGATGTTTCTCTCTCTCTCTCTCTCTCTCCCTCCCTCCCACTCTATCTGAACAAAAAAATGAGAAAATGTCCTCAGGTGAGGATAAAAAATAAATAAATAAATAAAAACATATTTAAAAAAATATATGGCCCACAAACTCTCTAACCCACAGAAGGTTTATTGGTTTACCCTTGACATCTCCTGGACTGGGCTAAAAATAATGGAGCTGGAAGGACCTTAGGGCTGATCCAATCCAATCCCCTCACCATCCCTATCTCACAGATGAGGAAACCGAGGTTCAGAGTGGTTGAATCACCAAAGACTCCACCATAAGTTTCAGGCAGGTCACAGAATAAGACAAAAGCCTTGTGACTTAGGAGAAAGCTCCCTGGCTTTGGTTTCAGAAAGCCTGTACTGCATTTGGGCTTTATCACAAATCACTTAACCTCTTCGTATCCATTTCTCCAGCTTGAGAATGAGCTTAGAAACCAGCCCCGTTCACCTCATCGTGACTTCGGAGGCTGACAGAATTACAAAATGTCGAATGCGTGTGCTGGACAAAGGCTGCACGGTATTAGTGCTGTCGGTGTTACTGTTATTATTTAACAAGGCTAATCCACACTGAAGGAAATGAGCACACATCACGAAATTAATTATAGATGTATTTTTTTTAAATGACTGTTTATATTGAAAGGAAGGCCTCGTATGTGCTGCACAATTTCAGGATAAGTCGTGTTTTGAAAAATATTAATATTCAGAGCTGTGTTGATTAGCTTCACTCCTGTTGCTAAGCAACAGGGTCCTTTGTAGCCTCTGCAGTGTTGGGGTGGGGGTGGGGAAGGGGAGGGGGAGGATTAGAGGAGGAAAACTACATTACAGTAAATTATTCCGCTGGTTCAGCCAATTCCGAAGTTGCCTCAAAAAAAAAAAAAAATCTACTCCTTTAACAACCTAGTGATTATTGTTGTTGGACGAGGAAAACCAGAACGGGACCCAGAGCTCACCACTCACCCATGACTTGAGTTTCAGGTTTGGCAAGACTTGTGTTTACTAGATCAGGGCTGAACCACACGTGGCCCAAGGCTTACCGCCACTGACGTTCACCATGGTTCAGCGGGGCAGCCTGCCAGCCTGGAGATTAAGGGGTCGTGAGGCTGTGAGGACAGACTGCCATGAGTCAAATGATCCAAGCTCACTCAATAGCTGCTGTGGCCTTTCAGCTGAATTCTAACACTTGAATGGGGGCCATCCTGGAGCAAGTCAAATAGCGTGTTTTCTGGACCTAAATTGAGACTCATGAATATTTGAAATTCATTGAAAACCCAAGACAGGAAACATGGAAGTAACCTTATAGAGCGCCTCCCGTGTGCTGAGTACTTTATGGGGTTAGCTCGTCAAATTCGGGCGCCAACCCTAGGAAGGGTGAGATGTTGCCCCCACTTGGGGCACTGAGGTTCAGAAAAATTAAACAATTTGCTTCAGGTCACACCAGTTAGCATGGGGCAGAGCAAGGATTTTTTTCTTTCTTTCTTTTTTTTTTTTTTATCCTCACCCGAGGACATTTTTTCATTTTTTGTTCAGATAGAGTGGGAGGGAGAGAGAGGAAGAGAGAGAGAGAGAAACACCGATGTGAAAGGGACACATCGAGTGGCTGCCACCCGCACGACCAACCAGGGCCGGGGACAAACTGCCACCGAGGTACGTGCCCTTAGCGGGAACCGAACCCGGGTCTCTCTGGACCGCAGGCCGACACTCTAACCGCTGAGCCAAACCGGCCAGGGCACTTTCTTACTTTTTTTCCCCCCCTTCATTGATTTTCGAGATAGAGGAAAGGAGAGGGAGAGAGAGATAGAAATATTGATGAGAGAGAACATGGATTGGCTGCCTCCTGCATGCCCCCCACTGGGGATCGGGCCCACAAGCTGGACATGTGTCCTGACCAGGAATCGAACCGGTGACCTCTTGGTGCATGGGGCGATGCTCGACCACTGCGCCACACCGGTGGGACCAGAGCAAGGATTTAAACTCCAGTCTTTCTGTCTGAACGCCATGTGCTCACCTTTCTAGGCTGCCCGCCCTTACCCAGCTAGGAAGGGCTGGGAAGGGTCTGAAGAGAAAACCTTGAGACTTACCATGAAGTTGGCTGTGGCTTCTCTTAGGTTGAGGGCCACTCAGTAAGTCTCCAATGTTATCACAGACCACTTTATATGTGGTCTCGTTCCCGTCACTATTGCTGCGTTAACCACCCCAAACTTGGTGGCATAAAACAACACCGATTTTTTTTTTTGTATAATCCTCACCCGAGGACATTTTCATTTTTTGTTCAGATAGAGTGGGAGGGAGAGAGAGGAAGAGAGAGAGAGAGAAACATCGACGTGAAAGGGACACATCGAGTGGCTGCCTCCCTCACGACCAACCAGGGCCGGGGACAAACTGCAACCGAGGTACGTGCCCTTAGCGGGAACCGAACCCGGGTCTCTCTGGACCGCAGGCCGACGCTCTAACCGCTGAGCCAAACCGGCCAGGGCTACAACACCGATTTTATTATGCTTGTGGATCTCTGGGTCAGGAATTCAGGCAGGACTCAGCCGAGGGATCCTTTGGCTCCTTGTGGCATCTACCGAGACCACCCCGTGGCAGGTAGGCTGGGCCTTGAAGGTCTTAGATGGTTTCAGGCACGTGTCTGGTGCTGCGGCGGGGACGAGCTGCCGCCAGAGCGTTTCCCCAGCACGGCAGGCAGTCTCAGGGGACTTCTTACGTAGTGACTGCTTTCCCCCACAGCAACTTTCCCAGCAGACCCCTGTGGAAGCTGCATGGCCCTTTCTGACCTAGCTCAGAAGTCACACAATGTCACATGTGCCACACTTTATCAGTTGAAGCAGTCCACTCAGCAGTCACAAGCCCACTCAGATCCCAAATCTTGATGGGGGGGGGGGGGGAGTTAATGAAGAATTTGAGGGCTCTGTTTTAAAATAACCCTAGGTACCAACTTCGTTGTTCCAGTGAGAAATGGACAGTCAAAAACTCTGGCTGCCCGGCTGGTGTGGCTCAGTGGTTGAGCGTCGACCCATGCACCAAGAGGTCGCAGGTTCGATTCCCGGTCAGGGCACATGCCCAGGTTGTGGACCCGATCCCCAGTGGGGGGCATGCAGGAGGCGGCAGGTCGATGTTCTCTCTCATCGATGTTTCTATCTCTTTCTCCCTCTCCCTTCCTCTCTAAAAATCAATAAAGAAAAAAAATTAAAAGAAAAAAATCTGGCTGCTTTGAACATTGTGGAATTGTCTGAGCAGTAGAAATTATGATATTCAATACTGCAAATCTTACTTGTTTTGATGAATTTAAGGGGTGGCCAGTTTAATAAAAGGTAGGCTTAACAAGAGCTTTTATTTGTTTGTTTTAAATTCTATGTTCAGATGCAGCCGAGGAGCCTATTTTGCTGACCGGCTAAGTCTCATTTGGCATTAGTGATCCCATTTGCATACAATGTGTTTATGACTTTTAAAAACCTTCATTTCATTATGATCGTATTTACAATATTGGTTTGGTTAGGGAAGCCTTCTGTCCTTGTAGAAAGCAAATGCGATAATGATGTAGTTGAAAGACCCTTTGGATATTTTAATGAGCTCCACAATCCTATGCTATTCTGTCTCGTTCCTTGATGCTCTGTGTCAGGCACTGTGCTGGACTCATTTAGAATACTGAGATGCATATGACCATCGATGGCAGAGCCTATTCCCCAGTATACTGCCTCTCCTTTTAACACAGTAATCAAACCCTGATTTTAAGCTAGGCACATGGCCACCTAGAAGAAAAACTATATTCCCCAGCCTCCTTTATAGGTAGGTGTGGCCACGTGATTAAAATCAGGCTATCAGCCAGACTGGTGTGGCTCAGTGGTTGAGCGTCAACCCATGCACCAGGAGGTCGCCGGTTCGATTCCCGGTCAGGGCACATGCCCCGGTTGTGGGCCTGATCCCCAGTGGGGGGCATGCAGGAGATGGCCAATCCATGTTCTCTCTCATCGATGTTTCTATCTCTCTCTCCCTCTCCCTTCTTCTCTCTCTAAAAAATCAATAAAGAAAAAATATTTTTTTAAAAATCCAGCTATTGAGATATAAGTGGAAGTATTATGTGGCTGCTTCCAAGAACCTTCCCTTAAGAGATAGCTGACATTTGACTATTCCTCCTTTTATTGTTTATTTCTTGCTGCCTGGAATGTAGAGGCAATGACTGGCGCTCTAGCCGCCCTCATGACCCATGAAAACAAGGGCTTCACTTTAGGAATGGCAGAATCATAAACTGGAAGGAGCCTGGGTCCCTGAGGTCTGCTTAGAATAGCAACCATTTCCATGTTGAAGTACCCTACCTTTGGACTTTTATAAATGGGAAAGAAACCTCTATTACCTTTAAGCCACTGCAATTTTGAGTGTCTGTTGCTTTTAGCCAAACCTAATCCTAATCGATACAATATCTATCCCTAAGACTCCTACAGTCTAGTGAGGAGACAAAGAAGTACATAATTGTGATCAAAGTAGAATGAAATAAGTGGTATAATCACAGTGATTATACTTTGCAAGCCAAAAATGGGTCTGTGTGGCCTAAATACAGGATTGTGGGGTCACTTCCAGTTATGAGAAATAATCTGAGAGATGCAGCTTTCAGACTGAAGTACTGGAATTTCTAGGACATATGCATGGTTCATGGAGACAAAGTGACTTTTTCAGTTTCGGGCTAGCCCAGAAAATAGAGGACAAATGGTAGCTATAAAGCAATTCCAGAGCTAAAAGAAAAATGCCAAGTGAGCCCTGAGACAGGAGCAAGGGTTTCTGATGAGAAAATCCTAATCAGATTATGAGAGAAGAGGTAGAAATTTTAATTTAACCTTGAATTTGGGGATGGCATTCTAATCAGAGAAAAGAGCAAGAGCGAAGGCCAGGAAGTGTGCGAATGTTTGGAGAGTTGGTGGGAGGGTCCGCGTGGCTGGGCAGGAGACCAAGCTGGAGAGTTCTCTTCAGTGGGGAGGGAAAGGCTTTGCCCAGTTCCCTCTGCCAGGCCTCAGGCAGCCATGTGGGCCTGGGACATTTGGCGCACGATGCATATCAGGGGTAGCCACTCTCCTACGAAGGTATCTTTGACCTTACATAACTTCTATCATTTTGAGTTAATTTTTGTACATGGCATGACATAGAGGTCCAACTTCATTTATTTATTTTTTTTGCATATGGATATCCAACTGTCTTTGTCTACTTTTTGCTCACTTCCTGGATTAAACATTGAGTCCTCTGATTCATGGGACAGGTGCCACGTATTTCAAGCAAACAAAATGAGGAGTATGATCAGAGGCCAGGCCACGCTGAATTGTCCACTATTTTGACATGGGCGATTTAGTTTTAAATGGTGGTGATCTCACCCAGCACATTCTGATAAAGCCCTGCTGAGAGTTGTGCCACAGGAAGGAGTTCCTGGAAGCCCTAGTCTCTCTTTAAGTGCCTCTCCCAGAAATATTTTCTTGACTGGGTGAGGTTTAGCAGGTATATGGATTCGCAGAGTGAAGGTTAGCACGGTCCTGCTGAGAAGATGGCCAATTGCCCAGAGCTTCGTTCCAAAAAGCCTATGTTAATAATCTGATGTGGGATGAGGACAGGGGGCATCATAATGAGATTCTTAATAAAACGCTTTTTCAAAGACTGAGGTTTTTTTTGTTTTTTGGGGGTTTTTTTTATCCTCATCTGAGGACATTTTTTTTTTTTTTTTTTGCATTTATCTTCAGATAGAGTGGGAGGGAGAGAGGGGGGAAGAGAGAGAGAGAAACATCGATGCAAGAGAGACACATCGACTGGTTGCCACCCACACGACCCCAACCGGGGCCAGGGACAAACTGCAACCGAGGTACGTGCCCTTAGCGGGAACCAGACCTGGGACTCTCTGGTCCGTGGGCCAACGCTCTAACGGCTGAGCCAAACCGGCCAGGGCAAGACTGAGGGTTTTTTTAAAAAAATAGTGACAATGAATAAAATGTTGTTCCAGTGCATTAAGACATTAGGGGAGTTGATGCACCAGCCCCTTTGAATACTGGCTTTCCAAATACCCTCCTTCCAGGGAAATTTAAAGGGCAAATAGATAAGCAGACAGTGCCTTGAAATGTTGGTGTAGATGACTCAGGATTTAGGTCTTTGATTCGTTTTTAGTTAATTTTTGTGCATAATCAGAAGTAGGGGTCCAACTTCATTCTTTTGTGTGTGGATGTCCAGTTGTTCCAGCACCATTCATTGAAGAGACTGTTCTTTCCCCATTCAGTGGACTTGGCTTATTTCTGGACTCCCAGTTCTAGTCTATTGATCTGTATGTCTATCCTTATGCCAGTACCACATTGTTTTGATTGCTATAGCTTTGTAGTAAGTTTTAAAATTGAGAAGTACGAGTCCCCCAATTTTTCCTTCTTATTTTTCAAGATCATATGGGCTATTTAGGGTCCCTTGCAATTCCATGTGAATTTTAAGATCTCCTTTTTTATTTAAAAAAAAAAAAAAAAAAAAAAGGCCTTTGGGCCCTGGCCAATGTGGTTCAGTTGGTTGGCTTGTTCTCCCACACACCAAAAAGTGGCAGGTTCAATTCCCAGTCAGGGCACACACCTGGGTTGCAGGTTCGATCCCCAATTGGGGTACATATGGGAGGCAGTCTATTGATGTTTCTTTCTCACATTGATGTCTCTCTCTCTCTCTCTCAAATTTAAATAAAGGCCATGGGAATTTTGATAAAGATTATTTTGAATCTGTAAATTACTTTGGAGAAGATTATCGTTTTAACAATATTAAGTCTTCCAATCTATGAACATAGGATGCCTTTCCATTTATTTAGGTCTTCCTTAATTTCTTTCAGCAACATTTTGTAGTTATCAGTATATAAGTCTTACACCTCTTTGATTAAACCTATTTCTAAGTATTTTTACTCTTTTTCATGCTATTATAAATGGAATTGTTTTCTTAATTTCATTTTTGAATTGTTCTGCTTATATACAGAAATACAACTGATTTTTGTGTGTTGATCTTATACCCTAAAACTTTTCTGAATTTTCATCAGTTAAAGACCTTGCAAATGAGCCCTGGCTGGTTTGGCTCAGCGGTAAGAGTGTCGCCCGTGGACCAAAGAGTTCCGGGTTTGATTCCGGCCAAGGGCACATACCTTGGTTGCGGTTCGTCCCCGTCCCTGGTTGGGGTTGTGCGGGTGGCAACCAATCGATGTGTCTCTCTCACATCAATGTTTCTCTCTCTCTCTCTCTCTCTTCCCCCCTCTCTCCCTCCAGCTCTATCTGAAGATTAATGTAAAAAATATCCTCGGGTGAGGATTTTTTTTAAAAAAGACCTTGCAAATTATAGAATAACCCAATTCAAACTATATTGAGCCATAAGATAGATTTATTGCCTCACATAATTAAGCAGTCTAGTGGACTCTAGGCACGGTTCTCTCAAGGCTGTGGGTCCTTTGTACTTCTCCATTTGCCCTTCTCTAAGAATTAGTTAACCTCCCTCATGGTTACAAGATGGTTGCTAACAGAAACTGGGTCTGCATATTTCCTCAGTTACATCCAGTGAAAGAAAAAAAGCATTTTCTTCCCTCAACAGTACTGAGTGTTTCTTTGATATGATCATCACTGTCCCTGTGACAAGAGAGATGGAATTGCTCTGATTGGCTTAGGCCATGGAGGTAAGGATGGGTTCAAACCCACCCAACGGGCATGGTTGCTACTCAACGGGAATGGGGGTTACTACACAAAGGGGGATGGTTCTTAGAAGAAAATCTCAGGGCTGTTAGGAAAAGGAAAGACCACATCCACCAAACCTGTGAAATTTGTACAGTGCCAGGCAGCATTCAATGAATATTTGCTGAGTGAATGAATGAATGAATGAATGAATGAATGAATGAATGAATGAATGAGAAACCCCATTAGTCCTTTAGCTTACAGTTCCCTGGGGCTGTGGCAGCCTCCAGTCTAGTGATGATCGACCTTTCGACCTCTGGAAATCTCCTACAAAGATCCCAGGCTCTTCTGTGAGAAAGAAAGAGTTCTTTCTACAGGCTCCATAACTTCTCTGATTTCTGAACAGCAAGACCCCGGTAGAGTAGACCTGGAGAACTGAGAACACTGGGGAATCCACATATTCAAAATGAGCAGAATGAGCCTTATGAAGTCATGGTGTGGTTCTGAGGTCCTTGTCCGCAAATTGCTTCCCAAGCCTGGTGCCTGACACTATACCATTAGAAATTCACTCCTCCAGCTTAAGTTTAAAAGGCTTTTCACCTTCAAGCACCTCACCTCCCAAATGGGGCTTTTGTTTGCAACCAAGCATACTAACTGATGGAGTAGGGAGCCCACCTTTGTATGATCCAAAATATAGCAACACTGATGTACTCTGAAGAGTATATTTAGTGATAAAGCATAAGCTATAGCAGAGAAACAAAGTTAGGGATAGGGGTCCCAGGAACCTCAAGTCCTGAATTAGGAGAACTTACTTATCTTCCTAGACATCTTGTTTGAACTTAGTTTCATCAGCTATGGACTCAGCCCCTTCTCTGATTAATACCAAACTCCATTGTAGCAGGACGTATTTTCCAAAGATAGCCACAATAACAGCTCCTAGTCCACATGGTTTTCTAGATCCTTGCCGCTCTTGCATCACTGAGCAGAGCCTATGACCCTTACCCTTGAACCTGGGTGGGCCTTTGTTAAGGCTTTGACCAACAGAGTGTGGCAGAAGTGATGTTCTGTGACTTCTGAGGTTGGGTCATAAATAGGTAATGTACTCTTGCCTTACTCTCTTGGGACAATTGTTCTGGGAACCCAGCTACCACGCTGTGAGAAGTTCAAGCAACCTGCGGAGAGGAACCAAGTTTCCCAGCCCACAAACCCCGCTGGGCTTCCAGCCAACACCCAGTGCCAGTTTGCCAGTCATGTGAGAGAACCATCTTGAAAGTCAATCCTTGTGGTAGGCTGCATCTAAGATGGCCCCCAATGATGGTATTCCTGCCCTTGTGTAATCCTGTTCCCTTTAATGTAGATTAGACAGAGTAACTAGCTTCTAACAGAGCACAGAAGAATTGATGGGATGACACTTCTGAGATTAGGTTGGAAAAAGACTATGGCTTCTGTCTTGAACACTCTCTCACACACATTCTCTCTCTTGCATTTCTTGCCCTAGGGGAAGCCGGCTGCCATGTTGTGAGGTCGCCCTGTAGAGAAGCCCATGGGATGAGAGACTGGGAGCTGCCACCAACCACATGAGTGAGCTTGGAAGCAGATTCTCTGACCAGTTGGGCCTTCAGATGAGAACACGATTGCAACCAACAGCTTACCTGCAACTTGAAGCGCCTGAGGTGAGAGGTACCCAACTCAAAGAGCACCCAGCTGAACTGCACCCAGAGTACTGACTCACAGAAACTGTGAGATTAGAAATGTTTGTTACTTTAAGTCACTAAATGTCCGGGTAATTTCTCAGGCAGCAAGAGATAACTAATACAATCTTCTATTCTGCAAGTGAGTCAGTCCAGCTGACGCTGTATGGAGGAGAGACACGCTATCCCCACTGAGCCCTGCCCAAATTACAGAATTGTGAGTAAAATAAAGAACTTCTGGGTTTTTAACTCACTAGGTTTTGGAGTGATTTGCTGAGCAAGTATGGTTAACTTTTCTCATTGAGAACTCAATGACAGGTGCTGGGAAAGCAGACCTAAACTTTCATCTGCTATAGCCTAGTGGATTACTTTGCTCAGCTGCCATAACAAGGATCACAGACTGGGTGGCTTAAACAATAGAAATTTATTGTCTCATCATTCAAGAAGCGAGACGTGCAATATTACGGTGTCGGCAGGGTCAGTTTCTTCTGAGGCCTCTCTCGGTTTGCAGGTGGCCGTCTCCTGCCTGTGTCCTCACATGGTCTTCCTCTGTACCTGTCGTGTCCAAATTTCCTCTTCTTATGCACCAGTCATATTGGATTAAGGCCCACCCTAATGGCTTCATTTTAATTTAATCACCTCTTTAAAGGCTCTATTTCAAATACAGTCACATTCTGAGGTCCTGAGGATTACAGCTTCAACATGCGAATTTTTGAAGGACACAATTCAGCCCATGAGACAGTCAACCCAATTCCTTTAGAAGTTCCTCAAAGAACTGATTTTTTTCAAGAGATAAAATGTGTCATTCTGTCTTCCTGCTGGAGCATTTTATAATGGCACAATTTTCATAGTCTTCCCAAAGTTTTTAAAAATCCCTTTTAAACTCACTTCTGCCTTCAGAAAAAGCAATACCCCTTGCTAGGAATTCCTTACACCTTCTTCCCTCCAGGTTTCTGGGCTTCACCATGGCAAGTCCTTAGCCCACGGTGGACAGAGGCCCATGGCAGACACAAGCTTATGACAGTCACAAGGCCTACATCAAAGGTTCATGCAGACCCAGGCCCCCAGAGGTCACAGAACTTAGAGCAGACACAGGCCTTCAGTGGTCACTGGGCCCAGGGTCCAGGCAAACAGCTACTCCAGGGGCAAAACAGGGGGCCCTTGGTCCTAGTTTCCTGGTGGCTTTAGGGAGGCCAGAGGAGCTGATTCATGGCCTCCACTTAAGCACTTCCTGAGGATTAATGACAATGGGAGAGCTGATGGCCTGAGGCAAAGCAGAAAGCTGTTACCCTCAGCTCAGCATTAATTCCATCGTTATTAGGCCAGACACTTCTCCCAGGGTGTTTTCTGTTTCCTGTGAAATGGAGGGTGGGGAAACAGGCAAGTTTTTCCACTACAGGTCATCATTCTTCTACAGCAGAGCTCTCCTGCTAGGGGCGATGGCTGAATGGCAAAAACTGTGCAGCTGCTAGTCAACAAAGCCTTTTCCTGAATGGAGGCTTCTCCGAGGCGCTCCTGGGGCGCTGGAGAGGGTCCTCCTTTCTCTCTGGCCCACCGTGCTTCCCTCTGGATCCTTCCACCTCTCTTCCTTTCATCGTTCCTCCTACACACTTTCATTAGCATGACCATAGGCCAGGCACGGTGCTAGGTACTTGTTTTTCTTATGTGACTTGGATTTATACTGCTTCCAGAAACACCGTGAAGACTTTCCCCTCCACCCACAGACCCCAGCCTTGTCGTGGGACGACGAGGCCCCTGCAGGTAAAGAGGCTTTCCTGGAAGTTATGGTACTTTGTCTCTGGCAGCAGGTGGGGCAAAGGAAGGAGGGCGTCCTTGATGGCTTCTTCCTGTTCGTGCTGCCCATTTGAGGAGGCGAAGGGCGAGCGTTCAAGGCCCAGGAAGGTCGCTTTCTTCCATAGGATTCTTGGCCTGCTTTCCCGAGGAGGTTTGCTGGCCTGCTCTTGGTGAATACATCCTGCCAAAGAAAACAGAAACCAAGGGCCCAGGAGAGAAGCCACTGTGTACAGAGCACAAGCCTCTAAATAGCTCTTCAGCTTTGGTCTAAACCTCAGAAATGTGACTTTGGGGTAGGACAAAGGCGGCTGTGGAGCAGAATTGGAACAAATATATAACAGTGCGGGGATCCGGTAATTCCACTTAATCGCAGATTTATAAGGAACGTGGCCTTCACGGGAGACTCTCAAAGTGCCCTGTAGTGGCGAGGCTTCGTTTCACAGAGGGGTCCTGAGTCACTCTCAGGGTGCAGGAAGGCCCTGTCTGAGGAGGCCAGCGTTGCAGGCAGGCCTCCAGGTCTTGCTTGGCTGAGGCTGGAGGACCCTGATTAACATGAAAACAGAAGACAGTTCAGCGTCCTCAGGCAGCTGCAGCTTCTGTGTGGCTGAGGGGGAAGGTAATCGTTCTATCACTGTCTTTCTTGGCCAATTAGATGATTCAGCATATTCCCAGCCTCTCTCTTGGCTGAGGTGATTTATAGTGAGTTCTGCAGGCCTGACTAGGGTGAGTGATGGGGAAAGGGGCCCATCGTGTGTGTGTGTGTGTGTGTGTGTGTGTGTGTGTGTGTGCACGCACTTTGCACATCATATACACAGCACCAGATGGGGGAGATGAAAACATTTGCAGGCCTCTCACAGCCACTGTGGTTGCTGACAGTTTCTATTGGAGAAATTCTCTCCTCAGGCAAAAATGTTTACTATGGGTATCTCTCTTCAAGGGAGGAATGAGAAGGAGGGCCGGAGTTTAGGGCTTAGTCCACTTCCTTGTTGTGAGGTAAGAGCTTCGGGGAAACAAATGAGAAAGTGCTTGCTTTGAGGGAGGCCAGAGGGGCTGAGCCAGTTCCCGTGACGGCTGGGGCTGATGCTGGGCAGAGGCTGCAGCCGCACATGACAGGAGTGTTTGCGTGCACTTGGGACGTGCGCGAGATGCACTTCTGCATCATCATTTAAGCATCTCTCGTAGATATTTTGATGGGCTGCTCTGGGTAATTGCTCTAATGGGCGGCTCTGCCCATGCTGGGGTGTGGATAGATCTCACATCAACTGTACCAGGATGGTGAAGGAAGCTGTGTTGTGCCCTTGGGGGCAGGGAAGCCTCAGCTTGATCTCCCTAAGGGAGTCAAAGATAGACCATGACAGTTTGAGGGGCCACTATGAGAAGGATTGATTGTTTGCATCCATCTGTCTCCCCCCAAAAGAGGCTGTCTAGCCTCTGTAATGAACTCTCGATATCATCCATAGAAATCCAACCATCCTCAGCCACTTCCAAAGTCACTTATTGGAAGTTTAAGGGAACTAGCCATTATTCCAGACGGTTTACATACCTCATTTATCCCCCAAGACAATGCTTTGGCGATACTATTAGTATCCTGTGATGGTTAATTGTATGTGTCAACTTGACTGGGCCATAGTGTGCCCAGACATTTGGTTAAACATCATTCTGGGTGTGTCTGTGGGAGCGTTTCTGGATGAGATTAACTTTTGAATTGGTAGATTAAGTAAAGCAAATTGCCCTCTTTAATGTGGGTGGGCCTCATCCAATCAGTTGAAGGCCTGAATAGAACAAAAAGGCTGAGTAAGAGGGAACGTTGCCTGCCTGACTGCTTGAGCTGAGACATTGGTCTTCTGCCCTCGAACTGGAACTTACACCATCAGCTCTCCTGATTCTCAGGCCTTCGGACTTGAACTACAACCACATCACTGTGAGTCTCCAGCTTGCCAAATGCATATCTTTGAACTTCTCAACTTCTATAATCACATGAACCAAATCCTTATAATTGTTCTTTCTCTCTCTTGAGATATATCTATCTATCTATCTATCTATCTATCTATCTATCTATCTATCTATCTATATCTATCTATCATCTATCTATATCTATATATAGATATATATAGATATATATAGATATAAATATATAGATATAGATATAGATATATAGATATATAGATATATCTCCTATTGGTTCTGTTTTTCGGGAGAACTCTAATACATATCCCCATTAAACAAATTGAAGAAAAAGAAACTGAGGCACAGAGAAGCAAACTCACTGCACAAGATCTTACTTAAGAAGTTGGGATTTTTGCCCGGGCTGGTTTGGCTCAGCAGTTAGAGCATCGGCCTGCAGACTGATGAGTCGCAGGTTCAATTCCGGTCAAGGGCACGTACCTCGGTTGCGGTTCATCCCCTGCCCTGGTCGGGGTCTTGCGGGAGGCAACCAGTCGATGTGTCCCTCCCACATCGATGTTTCTCTCTCTCTCTCCCTCTCCCTCCCACTCTATCTGAACAAAGATGGAAAAATGTCCTCTTGTGAGGATTAATAAAAAAAAAATTTTTTTTTTAAAGTTAGGAAACAAATGAGAAAGTGCTTGCTTTGAGGGAGGCCAGAGGGGCTGAGCCAGTTCCTGTGATGGCAGAGCTCCCTTCTCTGATGACTGGTGGGCAATGGGACTCCAAGGCCCTCCTGCCTAAACCGCTAGTTCCCCTGCCCTCTGGCTCCTTAGCTTCTGCATATTCAAATACTTCCTCGGAAGATTCAGCATGGGAGAATGAGCTGAGAAGTATGGGTCCTGGGCCCTGCCACTAACTTGCACTCCCTATCCAAACCACCCAGACACCATCATGGAAGGATTAGTGAGAATTCCTGAGGGCTGCCTTGCTGCTTGCTAGGCTCTCACATCTCAGTCCCCTGAGAAGACAGGTGAGACGGTGGAAGCGGGAGGCGAGATAACTACCTGGCTGTTGACATGCGTGTGGCCACCCCGCCGCACCTCCGTTTTGTCAGCTGTGAAAAGGGAGGTGTAGGATCAGGATCGATGATCTCTGTTGCTCCTGAATCCTGTGATTCCTCAGACAGGGCTATAACATTCCAGATGAATCAAGAAGCAGCCCAAAGTAACCAACTCAGCCATCGCCCAGCCCTAGTGCTTCAGGGTGAACGTACCCAGCTGCAGAGGAAGGAATTTAGAGGATGACAGTTCAGGGGCTGCAGCCAGACTCTGCCCTTTGCTGTGAGACGTTGAGCAAGTTCCTTAATCTCTCCAAGCCTGTTTCTGTAAAACGGGACTAATGACACTAACTCCTGGGATTGCTGAGATGGCTAAAGAAGGGAAAGGAAGCACTATGCTAATCCAGTGGCCACACAGTCCGTGGTGTTCCCTTCCCTTCCTGACTCCATCTACGTCAACGGGGCTCATTTCCCAGCCAAAGGACTAAAAGTGTCGCCCATGTTTTGCCTCTTCTCTTTTGGGAGTCTGAGAAAGCCTGGAGAACACTATGGGATACAGCTCTCCTCTTAAAGGGTCAACCTTGCTTTCTCTCTCGATTTCCTCCCCCTCTTCCTTGTTTCCTGGCTCTTTTCCCTGACTCCCTTCTTTTTCTCAACAAGCAGTTGCTAAGAAGCTCTCTATATGTACACTTGTGCTGTTTCTTTCAAGGTCACGTTTGTGCCAGCTTTCTGCATGTGAAACAAACAGCTTCCCTTCTTCTCTGCCTGGTACCACATGGTGGCTTAAAGCAGAGAGGATGGAGGCCACCTCTATGGAGCCCTGTGTGTATATAGACACAGACACCCACATATGCATATGTGTGCATGTATATGCAGAAACCCACATGTATACACGTGTGTGTACATGCAGACTCCTATGTATGTATATGTATGTACACATGAACATCCATGTATGTGTACATGTGTATACATAAGGACACTCATGTATGCATCAACACCAAAACATGATTCTCTAGCACCTGCAAATGAATCTGATAAGACCCTCTTCTTACCCTGTCCCCAAAGTATAAAATTGCCAGTGAAAATCAAGTTGTAGGGCTTGAAGGAAGTAAGACTTGCCTGGGTAGCCTGGCCAGTGTAGCTCAGTGGTTGAGCGTTGACCCATGCACCAAGAGGTCGCCGGTTCGATTCTTGGTCAGGGCACATGCCCAGGCTGTGGGCCCAATCCCCAGTGGGGGGCATGCAGGAGGCGGCCAATTGATGTTTTCTCTCATCAATGTTTCTATGTCTCTCTCCCTCTCCCTTCCTCTCTCTCTAAAATCAATAAAGAAAAAAAATTTTTTTTTAAGGGCCTGAGTAAAAGGAAAGAATCCATGCCAGGCAGTGTTCTCTTCATGTTAAAACCAAACACTTTGAGATGTGTCTTCTCCCTGAGGGGAAAGAAAATTCTTAAATCAAACCAACAAAACAAGATGGGGGAGAGACATACCAGGTTCATGGATTAGAAAACTCAACATAACAAGAATGCGAATTTCTTCCCAAATGAATCTATATATTTAACACAATTTCAATCAAAACTCCAGCAGGATTTCTTGTAGGTATAGACAAGCTGATTCTGAAATGTACATGGAAATGCGAAGAAACTAGAGTAGCCAAAATGATTTTTCAAAAGAAAAAAAGTTGGAAGAATCTCACTACTTGATTTTAAGACTTACTATAAACCTACAATGAGACAGTGTGGTATTGGTGGAGGGATAGACACATAGATCAATGGAACAGAATAGAGAGACCAGACATAGACCCACCAAAATATGGCCAATTGATTTTTTGACAAAGGTACAAGGCAATTCAATGGAGAAAGGCTGGTCTTTTCAACAAACAGTATTGGAGCAATTGGACATCCATATGCAAAAAGAGTGAACCTCAATATAAACCTCACACCTTATATGAAAATTGACTTAAAATAGATCATAGGTCTGAGTGTAAAGTGTAAAACTATAAAACTTTTAGATGAAAACATAGGAGAACATCTTCATGACCTAGGGTCAGGCAGAGTTCTTAGACATGAGACCAAAGCATAGTCGATAAAAGGAAAATTGATAAATTACACTTCATCAAAATCGAAAACTTTGTTCTGTCAAAGACACTGTTAAGAGAATGAAAAAGCAACCTACAGACGAGAAAATATTTGCAAATCACATATCCAATAAAAGACTTGTACACCAAACATATGAGAAATTCTCAAAAGTCATTAGTAAGAAAACTAACAGCCCAATTAAAAATGGTCAAAAGATGGGCAGTTCACCAAAGAGGATAACAGATGGCAAATAAACAGAAAATGATGTTCAACATCTTTAGCCATTAGGGAAATGCAAATTAAAACCATAATGAGATGCACACTGCATACTTATTAGAATGGCTAAAATTAAAAACACCGACCTTATCGACTGCTGACAAGGGTGCGGAGCAACTGGAACTCTCATCCGTTGCTGGTGGGAATGTTAAATAGTGTAGCCACTCTGAAAAATGGTTTGGCAGTCTCTTATAAAGTTAAACATACAATTTCCATATGACCCAGCAATCCTACCCCTAGATTATTTACCCAAGGGAAATGGAAATATATGTTCATACAAAAATGAGTCCACGAATGTTCATAGCAGTTCTATTCGTCATTACTCCAAACTGGAAACCACCCAAATATCCTTCAGTGAGTGAATGGTTAAACAAATGGTGATATACCCATATAATGAAAAACTATTCAGTCATAAAAAGAAATGAACTATTGATATACTCAACTTGGATGAATCTCAAAGGCATTTTGTTGAGTGAAAGAAGCCAGTCTTCAATAGCTTATGGGCTTCATGATTCCATTTGTATAGGGTTCTGCAGAAGATGGGACTACAGTGACGGGGAATGGATCAGTGGTTGCTAGACATTATGGGTGGGAAAGTACTACAAAGGGGAAGCACAAAGGAGTTGTTTGGGTAATGAAACTGATACAAGTATCCTGATTATGGTAGTAGTTACAAGAATCTATACATGTGTTAAAATTCAGAGAACTATACATACACACGCGTGCACTTACATATACACACCCACACTCAGGTTGGAGGGTATCCCTTAATGAATTGAACTCCCAGTACCATTTGTCTGTTTGAAAGAGTTATGAGTTCTTTCTTCTTTTAAGAAAGGAGATTTGATACATTCACTGGTTTGGACAGACACATTCATCATCTATAGAAGTTGGAGGTTAAATATTTTGCACAGAGCTTCCCTACCACCCCCCACCTGGATGCCACAATCCCTTTTTGCCACTATTTTATCCAACCCTAATCTTTCTCTTCTATCACAATGTGCCCAGACCTATGGGGACCATATTTTTTAATCCTAAGTGGGTCAAGAGGTCTCTGTAGGAACCAGTGAATTTATGGACACGACAGGACGGAATGTTTGAAATGAGGACTGACTACAGGACACCCAAGGTCTGCAGTAGTCCTGCCCTGACAGTGTCTGGGGCTTGCCAGTGACCCCATGTAGATGCTGCATCTATCCCATTTCTTGTCCCCATCCCCCTTTCCCACAGAAAAGGGGATAGCTGTGGTGGAACTGCAACTCCTGATAAACAGATAAGCATATTAGGACTGGCAGAAATTAGGCCCCTCAAAGCAATCAGGCTGAAGATAAAACAGAAATTTAATGAAAATTGAAAATACAATCCATATTATGTAGCCATTAAAAATGATGTTTACCAGGAGTTTGTAATAACATGAAAAATGCTTGTATCACTACATTGAGCAAGAAAAGAGCAAATTACCAAATTGTGTGTACAGTTGATCACAATTATATTTTAAAAGATATATAGTAAAAAGACTAGAGTTAAATACACCGTAATGCTGGCAATGACTGACTTTCAGTGGGAGGAAGGGCTTCCCCCCACAATTCTGTACTTTAATCTATTTATTCCTAATATTTTCTAGAATGACTGCAAACATCTCATTTAAATTAATCTTTAAACTTAGAAAGTAGAACGTTGGAATTTTATTTTTAAAATACAGTTCGGAGCACTGGCGCTACATGCATAAATAATCAGATATTTATTCAGCACCTACCGTGTCTTGAATCCTTTGTACAATAAAACCATCACTGCCACCCCCCAACCCCCAGAGCAAAGTCTCTCCAACACATACAATGTCATCATCTATGCACTGCATTTGTGACTAAGTGCCTGATCGAGTAACCAAGGCAAGTGCAAGGACCTGGCACAGACACCATTGACAAGTCAGCTTCCTTTTGACAATTTCTCCAAGACAGACACCTTATAATAAACCCATGCCTGGGCCTAAAAGGTCCCCAGTTAAAACCTTGGTCTCTCCCATGAAGTGGCAAGCTCCCTTCTCTCTGGCTCAGCCTCCCCCATCCCATCCCCAAACCCAGAGCTCATCAGACTCGTCCCCTTTTGTATCTGGTGGCCCACTCTCTCACCACCTGCTTGCCCTGATTGACAGAGCCCACCTGTCAATCACAGGCCCTGCTCTATGGCCTTTGAGGCGTTAATGCCGGGCTCTTCAACCAGCTGGAGTTATTGCCTGCCTTCCCTGACATAGGCATTCTTCCCCTCAGGGCTAAGACCTCTCCCAGCCTCCCTGCCATGCCCCTGGAGTGTCCTGCAGGCTTCTCACAATGCCTGGCCACCTTCATTAGCCCCTTGGGCCTCGTGGGCCCCTTCTCAGTGCAAGGCACCATTCACACTGATCCCCACCCTCCAAATTCAGTGTTAGGCCACCTGACCCCTGTCGGCAACGATTTCAGTGACATGACTCAGTGTGGGAAAGGCCAGTGACACTTTCTAGACAGATCAGGTCCCACACGGCCTCCTTTTACGCTGCCCACCTCCCGCTGCCCAGCCCTCCTGCAGCGGCCAGAACCGTGGGTGAGGATGCTGCCGGGGCTGGCCTGGAGCGTGTGGGCCTGGGGTGCACACCCTCCTGGGGTCTGGTCTTGAGTTTGGGGTCCCTGGAGAGGATTCTAGAAAGGACACTATCATTCCTTGTTAATCACAAAGTGGTGCAAGCCGAAACAGGAGACGCAGGCATTCAGCTGAATCTGCACCAGTGAGGGAAATTAAGCTGAGCTAGAAAAGATAGGGAATGGGGTGTGGGGCTCGGAGCCCCTGCTGGGCAACGGGAACCAAGGGGTAGAGCAGGTTCTGGAGAGTCAGAGAAAGGGAGAGAATGAGAGAAAGAAGGAGGGAGAAGGGGAGAGGGAGGAGGAGGAAGAGGAAAAAGAAAGAGACCGTCACTGACTGTGGACCGCGTTTTGAGCCCTGTTCCAGAACCGGCAAGAGATACCCCCCACCTCCAGAAACTCCCGATCTAACTGGGAAGACAAGTGCAACGCACTGTGGTGACGGCCAGAATAGGGAGGGACAAGTATAACACAGTGTGGATTCCAGAAAAAAGACTTGTCTGCCAGCCTCTGAGTGTGTGAGTGTGAGCGTGTGCGCGTGTGTACAGTGGTGGGATGTCAGGAAAGGCCTCCCAGGGAAGGTGATGACTGAACCCAGCTGAGCAGACAAAAGGTTAGAGCAGAGCATTCCCGGAAGGAACAGAAGGTGTGAAGCCACAGCCCCGCTCCAGTGTTGTCATTCCATTTTCTCACAGAGGGACCTCACGGAGAATCACCTGGAACTTGGTGCAAACCCCACTTTCGTTTTCTACCACAGGTCATGGGTGATGAGCCCACGTGCCCCCTACCTTGTCGGATGGTGTCCCAGTCACTGTTGCTGAGTAACAAACCACCCCAAAGCATGATGGCTTAAAACAGCCATTTGTTATGTTCATGGATTCTGTGTATCAGGAATTCAGACAGGGGCAGCTTGTCTCTGCCTTAAGATGACTGGGGCCTCAGCCAGAAGAGTAGAGGGCTGGGATGATCCCAATGGCTGGGAGCTGGGACCATGTAGCTCCTTCCGTCGATACGGCTATGCTTGGGCTGGGACGACTTGAAGGCTGGGCTCAGATGGGGTTGTCAACCAGCGCGCTTCGTAGAGGACACCACCATGTGGCTTAGGTTCTCACAGCATTGCAGCTGGGTTCGGAGAGAAAGTGTCCCTGGAGGTGACATCCAGAGAGCAAGAATATCAAGACAGATATTCTTGAAAATATCAAGAGGGAGACCTGGGTGGAAGCTTCATAGTCTTGGCTGACTCAGTCTGGGAAGTCATTCATTGTCACTTCCATTGTATTCTGTCAGTTACAAGTGAGTCACTGGGCCATCTCAGATTCAAGGGGAGAGGACATAGAGTCCCCACCTCCCAATGGGAAAAGTGTCAAAGAATTTGCAGACTTGTTGGAAACTGCTCTGGACCGTATCTATGAACTAGTCCTGCCCTCTGTAATACACTGGAGACTTTTTTTAATGACAACATTAAAAAAGAAACTCAAGAGTTCCTAATAATGCCATTGATGGGTTTATTAGGGGGAAAGCCCAGTTCTGAGAGTCATGGGTTATTTGAATGACAGCTTGAACCAGAACAGCCACCAGAAGCAAGTTCGTTCCAGAGGGAGCTTAATGCACACATCAGCTCAAATAAATGTCGCTTCCATCTGTTGGTGGGAACAACAAATGCAGAGGGCAGTACACATAGGGAAGGGACACTATGCTTAGAAAAATGGGAGGACGAGTGAGGCATTTTACTAATTAGCAAGATCCAAGAGGTGCCCATTTTTTAAAAATATGTTTTTATTGATTTTTTTTTAGAGACAGAGGAAAGGAGAGATAGAAACATTGATGTGAGAGAGAAACATTGATCGGCTGCCTCCTGTGCGCCCCCTACTGGGGATCAAGCCCACAACCCGAGCATGTACCCTGACCGGGAATCGAACCAGGACCTCTCAGTCCATGGGATGATGCTCAATTCACTGAGCCACACCGGCAGGGTAAAAGGGTACCTATTTTTGAGGTCCCCCCCTTAATAAAAGAGCCCCATGAGAGGTCAGAAGTTGTTAAGGATTGAAGGTTTGGACAACTACATGACTTTAGACAGGTCACTTTGGCTTTCTGGCTTCTGTTGCTTCATCTGAAAGGCGAGGGGGTCAGATGAAGGTCTCTGAGGTTAGTCGGAGTTTACTCCTTGATTTTAACCAAAAGAATGGCATCCATTGCCTGGCCCATGTGGTTCCGTTGGTTGGAGCATCGTCCTGTACACCAAAAGATTGCGGGTTTGATTCCCAGTCAGGGCACATACCTAGGTTTCAGGTTCGATCCCCCATCGGGCATGTGCAGGAGGCAATCAATTGATGTTTCTCTCTTCTCTCTCTCTCTACCCCTTCCCTTCTCTCTAAAATAAATAAACATATCCTCAGGTGAGGATTTAAATAAAAGAATGGCATGCAGTAGGTCAGGATGAGTTTGGCTAATACAGGGGGCCGTCCTTCAGTTCAGCAGGGCTTGGCTAAGCCTGCCAGTGTGGACCCGGGTAGGAAACCAGCCAAGCAGAAGCTTAGTCTGTGCCCTCAAAATGCTGCATGTCTGAGGTCCCCTTCTCAGCCAGAGTGGACAGAGTCCCCAAGAATCCAGCACCACGGTTGCACCACGGTTTCATGGGTGTGTAGCTTTTATGAAGAATCACATCTTGGGGCACTGTTAAAATGGATATTAAAAAAAAAAAAAAAAAGGAAATTTTCTGTACCTTCGATGCAATTTAGGGAGAAAAATCTTGGCAATTATTCTAAGCTGGTAAAAGAACCATGTGACAGATAATTTTTAAAATTCCCAGTGGGTTTCTTAACACACCCCATGTAGAATCCTGGCCAGAGGCTTCCTCCAGGTCTGGATTAGTTCCCTCTTGAGATTCCCACACAGGATTCTGCAGGGCCAATAGGACTGCAGAACCAATACAACACAGGCGGTCTCCGGAGGCCCGAGGACGGGGGGGGAGCCCAGGCAGAAAGGTTGGCCCCATTCCCCTAGCCTCAGGCTTCTAGGCTCTAGATCAGGACCTAGGGTACAGGCAGAATCTTGGCTGAGGAAAAAAGCCATCACATAAAACAGATGGGGAGGAGGGAGGTTGGTTCCGGCAGTGTGGGAACCAGAAGCCTGACCACCTGGCATTTGCTAAGGTCTGTCTGTAGATGCCCAGGTTTCATCCTTGTGGAAGATATTTTGCAAGGATGGCTACAAGAGCACTCGTTCATCCCATATGCTCTTCTACAACGTAAGGTAGAGTAGGATCTATGTCCCCTATCCCTTGAATTGATGGCCTATGACTACAACAGAAGTGACACTATCTACTTCTGATGTTTGGTCATTGAAGGCCACCGAGTTTTCTCACGGTTCTCTCTTGGGACTCTTGTTTTTCGAACCCAGTTACCATGCTGTAAGGAAGCCCAAGACACATGGACGGGCCCACATGTAGGTGTTCCAGTCAACAGCCGGCATCAACCCCCAAACATGTGACTTGACTAAAGGGGCCTCTAGCTGATTTCAGCCCCCAGCCTTTGACACCCCCAACCTTGGAGTCTTCCCAGTTGAGGCCACAGACATTATGAAGCAGAAATAAGCTGTCCCTGTTATAACTGTTCCAAATTCCTGAACCACAGAATCTGTGAGCAAAATAAAATGGTTGTTGCTTTAAGCCGGTAAGTTTGGGGCTGTTTGTTACAAAGCTGTAGTAACTGATACACCTCTGTATTGACTGCAAACCAGTATTCTCAAACTGTAGTCCTTGGACTTCCCACAACAAAATGAGGGGTGTATTAAAAATGCAGGTCCTGGCCCCACTCTAGACTCAAGGAATTGGGGTTTCTGGGGGATGAGATCAGAAAATCAATATTTTAAATAACCACCTCCCCATGATTTTTAGGCATTGATATGGGCAACCCCATTAGTGCAGGGTTAGGAAAACAATCTTGATAATGACTGTCTTTGTTATTGTTTTCGCTGCAAGTTACAAACCAATACTAGTTAACTTATGCCCCAAATGAGACTTTTCAAACACATGCAGACACATCTCTCACCTCCAACTTCTCTGTGTATTTTCTTTTCTTTTTTTTTTCTTTATTGATTTCAGAGAGAGAGGAAAGTTGAGGGAGAGAGACAGAAATATCAATGAGAGAGAACATCGATTGGCCGCCTCCTGCATGCCCCCGACTGGGGATCGGGCCCACAACCTGGGCATGTGCCCTGACCGGGAATCAAACTGGCAACCTCTTGGTGCATGGGTCGATGCTCAACCACTGAGCCACACCCTCCGGGCTCCTTCATTTTTTCTTCTCTTACAGACCACCCATTTCTCCTCCATGCCTCCTTGCAGCCAGGTGTGGCCACATAACAAACTGAGATGTAAGTGAAAGAGCCATGTGGCAAATGTCTTCCTTCAAAGACAGCTGACATGTGTCCTTTGCCCCCTCTTCTACATTTTGCTGGCTAGAGCATGGACATGAACGCTGGGGCAAGAGCGGGAGCAGACATCCTGGCCCAAGAGCTGACCTTGGGAATGCACAGCTGAGTGACAAAGTAGTAGGAACCTGGATCTCTGAGGACTAGGTGGAACACCATAGCAGCCCTGGGCTTCATTATTCTGGACTTTTATATGTGAAAGAATAAACTACCTTGCTTAGGCCACTGTAACTTTGGGTCATTGTTACTTGCAACTGAACATCACCTTAACTGGTGCAAATAGCAAATGCCATGAGAGAAAATCCCCAGATGTTTTGGTGCCTGGGGCCAAGGGTCGATTGGAGACTGCCAGGGACCCTCAAAAACATGGTCTAGCTGAGGTCAGAAAAACCCCCTTGGTCAAGAAATATACCAAGAGAAGCCTGTTGGCTGTTTTCAAGCTCTTTCCAGAACCCATAGATTTGTTTTTTGTTTTTTTTGTTTTGTGTTTGTTTTTTTTTTGTACATGCCCCTAGCGGGAACCGAACCCGGGACTCTGGTCCGCAGGCCGACGCTCCAACCGCTGAGCCAAACTGGCCAGGGCAGAACCCATAGATTTGTTTAAGACATTGGTGACAGACTACTTGCTGGTTCCAGGCTCCCATGAGGAGCTAGATATCATCTACCAAAACCAGATGGATTCTAGATGCCAAGGGGAGATAGGTCTCCTGCTGGCAGGTGCTGAGGGTCTACCCTTAACTTTAAGTTTGTGCTGAAGATCTCAGGAAGCCTTAACTTGTATCTAATTTACTCTTAACATTTGTTTTTGGTTTTTTGTTTTAATTTTTTTTTTCTTTATTGATTTGAGAGAGAGAAAGGGAGAGGGAGAGAGAGAGAGAGAAACATCAACAAGAGAGAACATCAATTGGCCGCCTCCTGCATGCCCCCCACTAGGGATCGGGCCCACAACCTGGGCATGTGTCCTGACTGGGAATCGAACCGGCGACTTCTTGGTGTATGGGTCGATGTTCAACCACTGAGCCACACTGGCTGGACTAACTTTTGTTTTTTGAATAGATGGCATTTGATGAGCACCTCTTATATGCTAGCCAAAGTGCTAAGCGCTTAGCATACAGGATTTCATTCACTCACAACTCTATATGAAAAACTTTCTCCTGTTAACAGTGTGAGAAAACAGGCTTATAGGGCCCTGGTCGGTGTGGCTCAGTTGGTAGGAGCGTGGTCACAGACACTGAAAGGTCAAGGGTTTGATTCCCAGTCCAGGCACATGCCTAGGTTGTGGGTTCGATCCCAGGCCCTGGTCGGGGAGGTGTGCAGGAAGCAACCGATCAATGTTTCTCTCTCTCTCTCTCCCTTCTCCTCTCTCTAAAAATCAATTTTAAAGTTGCCTCAGGTAAGGATTAAAAGTAAAAAAAACAAAACAAAAACAGTCTTATAGGGGTTGCATGTAATGAACCCAAGGCCAGACAGATAGCAGGCAGAAGAACTGGAACTCGGACCCAGTCCTCTGTGATTCCAAACTCAGGGGCTAAGACCTTCTAGAAACCAACTCTCTCCCCTTCCATCCGACTACAGCCAGCTCTCCAAGCTGGCACTCTTCCTCTCCCACGGGGCAGAAACCTAGGATACTCCCAGAGATCTGGCAACTTCTGCCTTGGCAAGTTTCTTTAGCAAGGCCGTAGATGAAAGAGAACATTGCTGGAACAGGCTGGGGCAAGTGGGCAATGCCTCTGAAAAGAGTTTGCAAAGTGTCATTGGTCCAGGGCTCAGAGAGGGTTGGAGAGAAAGTGCTATTGGCTTAGAGCCACAGAAGCCACTTGTGAAAGAAAGCTGGGTGTGTGTCTGTGTCGAGCATAATAGAGAGTGAATCCAACCAGGGGTCACTGCTCAGGGGAACTTTTCAACCTTGAGAGTGCCCCTGCTTTCAAGTGAGTTATTACTAATTGCTCATTCTAGAAAACTGGAAGCCCCTCTTTCTTTTCACCTTTACCTTCACCCGACTCTCCACCTAAACTTCTTGACTTGCAAACCACCAATTAGAAGGCAACAGAAACTACGAGCTGCTAATTAATACTAATTAACAGGGCTACTTAAAGTAAATGCTATTTAAAAAGCCCAAAGTGTTTACCTATTACTGAGTTGAATTGGAAAGGTCATGCCAAGTTTACACGGCTGCCCTGATGTCCTTCCATTCATCACCTTTCTCTGCAGACCCTTCTTCCCTCCTGGCTTCCGCACATGTCACTCTGATGTGTCTTTCTCCAAAGACAGAGACCCTGCCTTTGTTGGGCTGATCAGCAGCCACCTTTTCTACTGTGCCTGGAATAAATGCTTTGGTGGAAGCAGAGAACACTGAAGTAAGTCTACTGGGGATGCTTGTGGTGTCAGGAAAATCTCAGAGGGTCTTCTGAAGGTGGTCTCGAGGGTCTGGGTCCTGCAGTCCAGTCTAGACAGCTTCATCCCCAAAGCCACCTGTGTCCTTGAGTTTTTATGCATACAGATTAAGGCCCTTTGGAAGCCAAATCAGAGATATCCACTACATGTTTCTGGCTTTCTCTCCACTTTCCAGGCACATGGAGAAGTTGCACTTCCTGGCCCATGTGACCAGTTGCCTCTGCCACCACGGATAGCAATATTATAAATGGTGGCCCATCGCCCTGGCCGGTTTGGCTCAGCGGTTAGAGCGTCGGCCCGCGGACCAGAGACTCCCGGGTTCGGTTCCCACTAAGGGCACGTAACCTCGGTTGCAGTTTGTCCCCGGCCCCGGTTGGGGTCGTGTGGGTGGCAACCAGTCGACGTGTTTCTCTCACATCGATGTTTCTCTCTCTCTCTCTCTTCCCCCTCTCTCCCTCCTGCTCTATCTGAAGATAAATGCAAAAATAAATAAATAAATAAATAAATAAATAAATAAATAAATAAATGGCGGCCCATCGACCTGTGCCCTGGCGTGAGGGCCAGCTAAAGCGGAACCCCCAGCCAACCCCAAATGGGCACATTGCGTGTGCATGCGAAATCAATCTCCGTTGTGTTAAGTCACTGAGAATTTAAGGGACCATTTGTTACTGCACTGGGGCCTAGCACTTGCCACAGTGGTTTTTAACCTCTTGGTGTTTTGGGTCCCCTTTCCAATTTGGGAATTCCTGTGAACACGCTCGAAGGGATTCGAAATCTCCTATGACACTCGACGAGGCCACGGTGGGCACCACTAATTCCTTACTACAGGCTCTCAGCATCTTCACAGGCACTCACACGATCGCTCTTCAACGCTGCACTCTTTGCAACAGCAAGTGCTCACCCATTCCAGATCATCGCGACTCCCTTGGAGCTGGCTGGATGCACGCCACACCCCTTTCCCATGCTTCTAACCTCCACGCCTGACCTGCTCCGAACAATGCTCCGTCCGACACGGCGCCAGGAGACTTTCATTCTCCATCCTGGCTCAACTGTCACGAGGGAACTCACCTCCACGCAACAGTGGCCTCCCAGTACACTTCCAGGCAAGCTACCCCAGAGATCAAGGGAAAGAGCTCAAATCCCACAGTGCAGTAGAGCAACTGAAAACACACAGGAGAAGCAAAGAGAGAGGGGTGGGCTAGGTTCACACACTTAGGACAGGGTACGAGCCGGCGGAAGGACCTCGCTGCTTCAGTCCTGGGGTGCAATGCTCTGTCTCTCTCTCTGCTCCCTCCATCAGCTTTATCCTCTGGTGCTGGGGTTTATGAGACCACAGTTGAGGTTTGAGGTGCACAGAAGTCTGGAAGGTGCCTGGGGCCAAGGGCGCACACACGCTCTGTGGGAGAGAGGCAGAGACAGCAGGCCTGGCCGCCCTTCTCCAATTAGCCTCAAGAGCAGCCATGGAGATTATTTGCATTTTTTGGGCACACGACACATGGGGCCAGAATGAGTAGTACCAATGGGTGGCTGAATATTGAGTGCCTCGTATGCCTCATGTATATTTACTTTATTATGAATATTTAGTGCCTCAGGTGCCTTAAATATATTTAGTGCCTCATGAATATTTCGTGTCTCATATATTTAGTGCCTCATGAATATTAGCAATCTCTTGCTCCTTCCATCTCTTTCTATGTTCACCCGTATGTTCTACCTTATCTGTCTAACACTTCTCCCGGGTTACTAACGTCCTTATCAATGACAAATGTTATCCATCCCACTTGTTTTTGTTTTTGTGTTCTATGGCAGAATTGAATATTCTCAAAAATACAGCAAATATATGTTACGTCAGTTGTAGCAAAAACTAACTTGGTCAGAATTTTATCACTCGGCCAGAAGGTTTACAGGGCACGGGGTACCTCAGCACACTGCTTTACCTTATGCCAGGCACATTCCAGGCATATCTCATGTAATCTGCACAACAGCCCAGCAAGGCAGGCCTTCTTATGCTTATTTACATATGAGGACTCTGCAACACAGAGAGGTTTAGATACTTGCTAGAGGTCACACAGCCGGTAAGAAGCATAGCTAGAACTTGGACTCAGATCTGTTTTTTTGCTTGTTTTTTTTAAATTTTTTTTCTTTATTGGTTTTAGAGAGAGAGGAAGTGAGAGGGAGAGAGAGAAACATGGATGAGAGAGAACATCGATTGGCCGCCTCCTGCATGCCCCCCACTGGGGATCGGGCCCACAACCTGGGCATGTGCCCTGACCCGGAATCGAACCGACGACCTCCTGGTGCATGAGTCGATGCTCAAGCACTGAGCCACACCGGCCGGACTCAGATCTGCTTTATGTTCTCTCCATTAGATGATTCTTTTGGGCTTTCATCTCCACTGGGAGGTGGGTGATGTTCTGCATCAGCTCATGCTTCCCGTCTTATCACCTCCATGGCGTCCACTCTGGTACACGCTGCAGTAGTCCAACTCTGCCTCCCCAGCCCACGGATCTAGTCTGTACATGGTTTCCAAAGAGACCATTTAACAACACAAATGTGATTGCATCACACCCCCACTTAAACTCTCCAATGACTTCCTATTGTTTTCCAAATAAAGATCCAAACCCTCACCACGACCTGTGATTTACAAGGCCTGCAAGGTCTGTCCCCAGCTGACTGCCCCAGCTTCTTTCACCCTGTGCCCTTTGCTGTCTGTCTTCCAGCCACACACCAATCTTTTATCAGTCCTCAAATATGTCATGTTACCTCCCATCACAGGACATTTGCACATGCCGTTCCCTCAGTCTGCAATGCTTTTCCCTTCCTTCTTCATCTAGTTAATGCCCATTAATTCTCATATCTTAGCTTGTGTGTCTCTTCCGCCAAGAAATTCTCCTGACTCCTATAGTCTAGGTCAGTTTCCTAGTTTACAAATTCTTTCCCTGCAGAGTACTGGTGTCAGCTTAAAATTCTATTTGTATTGGTGTAATTATTAATAGCCTCTTCATTGATCTGTAAATGCTCTGAGATCAGGGACACTGGGCTTTTGCTCCCACTGTATCTCTAGTGCCTTCTCTATAGGTATTTGTTGTTGTCATCGATACAGACTTTTTTTTTTTCCGGAGAAGGTTGCCAGAGTCCCTGAATCAGGAACATCCTCAGCTAGTCCTCCCTCTCTCAAGAAGGAAAGAAGGACTACCTCTTTGCCTTACCTGGACTCAAACTGATGACCACCTGTGTAGTGTGACCTCAAGTGGTCTCAGAAGTGCCTTCCCTCCCATCACTTTGCTGGAAAATTCCAGACAAAATCATGCCTTTGGGATGGAATCTTCTGTGAAAATGCAAATCTCTCTGGGAGAACTTTCACATAAAGCCATAGCCCAGTTAGAATCAGATTCCAATCACATTTATTGACCACCTACTGTGTGCCAGACTGTGTTAGGCATTTACCACCTATATGGTATGTTAGTTATCTATTGCTGCATAACAAATTACCCTAAAACTTAAGGCTTAAAACAACACACACTTTTTATCTCACAGTTTCTGCAGGTCAGGAATCCAGGTGTGATTTAACTGGGCACCTCTAGTTCAGGGTCTCACGAGACTATAGTCAGGGTGTCGACCAGAGCCACAGGTTCTACTTGGGGACAAAGGGGAGAATTCACTTCCAAGATCACTCACATGGCTATTGGTGGCCTCAGGTCCTCGTTGGCTGTTCGCTGGGGACATCAGTCCCTCACTGAATTGGTCTCCCCATAGGCAGCTGGCTTCACTCAGATTCAGCATGAGAGGGTGGGCAAGACGGAAACCAAGGCTCTCTATACCCTAATCTTAGAAGTGACACCCGTCACTTCTGCCATACTCTATTTCTATTAATTTAAAGTGAGTCAACATATCCTGCCCACACTCCAGGGGAGTGAATTATACCAGGGCATGCAAACCAGGACCCGGAGATCCTGCGAGTCTTTGTGGAGGTTGCCTAGCACATATCACTTCTCATTTTCTTCTCCTAGCAGCCTTGGAAGGGACTTTTATCTTCATTTCAAAGGAGAGAGAGCTGGTTCAGAGAAGGTAAACGGGACGCTTAAATTTTATGTGTCAACTTGGCTAAACTCTGGTGCCTGACCAAACCCTACTGTAGATGTTGCTATAAAGGTATTTTGTAGACACAATTAACATCTACAATCAGTTAACTTTAAGGAAATCAGATTACCATTGATAATGTGGGTGGGTGGCATCCAATTAGCTGAAGGCCTTACCAGCAAAAGTGAGGTTTCCCAGAGAAGAAGGAATTCTACCTAAAGACTGTAACATAGACGTCCTGCCTGAGTGTCTAGCCTACCGGCCTGCCCTACAAATTTCAGACTTGCCAGCCCCACAATCATGTGTTTCAATTTGTTAAAATAAATCTCAGTGTAAATATAAATACAGGGTGGGACAAAAGTAGGTTTACAATTGTTTGTATGAAAAATAATACAAGCCTGGCCGGTGTGGCTCAGTGGATTGAGCATCGTCCCATGGACTGAGAGGTCCCGGTTCGATTCCCGGTCAGGGCACATGCCTGGGCTGTGGGCTCGATCTTCAGTAGGGGGTGTGCAGGAGGCAGCCAACCAATCGATGTTTCTCTCTCACATTGATGTTTCTATCTCTCTAAAAAATCAATAAAAATATATTTTAAAAAAATAATAATATAATAATTAATAAATAATAATACGAAAACAAACTGTGTTTTGTGTACTCACAATTGTAAACCTACTTTGGTCCCACCCTGTATATATCCTATTGGTTCTATTTCTCTGGAGACCCTACTGATACAATAAGTTTCCCAAGTCATATAGTTGGTAAGTGGCAAAGCAAAGAGGTGGAGAAAGAAGTTGAGGGCACAAAACAGTCATTCAATCAACAAACATTTACTGAATAATGTAGTAGATTGTGTTTTGCAAAGATGGCCACCATAACATATCCCAACCCACATGCTCTTCTTATAATGTGATGTGGAGGCTTCTCCGATCACGAGGTGCGTCTATATTCTCTCCCCTTGAACCTGGGTAGGTATATGACTACACAGAGTGACATTATTTGATTTCTGGGCCTAGGTCTTAAAAGGTGACACCACTTTTGTTTACCCCTCTTGAGATGGTCACACTTGGAATTCAGCAGCCATGCTGTAAGGCAGCCCAAATGAGCCCACGTGGAGAGGGTCGCTGTAGAGGCATGTGAGGTGTTCTAGCTGACAGTCCAGCTGAGGTCCCAGCCAACAGTCAGCATCAACCACGAGACAGGTGAGTGCACAGGCCTTCAGACAATTCTAGCATCTGCCTTTGAGTCTTTCTAACAGAGAACCCAGCCATTCTAGAGCTCTCGCTATACTTTGTCGAAATTCATAACACACAGAAACCTTGACGGATTAAAAAAAAACTGTGGCTGCCCTGGCCGGTATGGCTCAGTTGGTTGGGCATCATCCCATGCACTGAAAGGTTGCCAGTTTGATTCCCGGTCAGGGCACACGCCTGAGTTGTGGGCTCGATCCCCGGTAGGGGGCGTGCAGGAGGCCGATGATGGATGTTCCATTCTCACATCAATGTTTCTCTCTCTTCCTGCCTCGCTCTCTAAAAATCAATAAAAATATTTTTTAAAAATATCCTGGCTGTTTTATGTTGCTAAGTTTAGGGGCAAATTGTTATACACAAATAGATAACTGGGATATCTAACCCTGCACCAGGCCCTGTTGGAGGCCCAAGGGCTACGCTGGTGAGCCGGATGGATCAGACCTAATGGAGTTGTGTATTAGGCAGCTCAGGCTGTTCTGACAACACACCACTGACCAACTGGGTGGCTTAAATAATATTCGGTTCTCCCAGATCTGGGGCCTAGGAAGTCTAAGATCAAGGTTCTAGCCAATCATTTTCTGATGAGGGCCCTCTTCCTGGCTTGCAAATGGTTGTCTTCTTGCTGTATCCTCACGTGGCAAAAGGAGAAAGAAAGAGAGCCCCAGTCTCTTCTTATATTGGCACTAATTCCATCATGAGGGCTCCATCCTCAAGACCTCATCACCTCCCAAAGGCCTCACCTCCACATACCATCACATTGGGGGGTAAGGTTTCAACATATGAATTTGGGGGGGACACAGACATTCTGTCCATGGTAAGTTTACATACCAAATGGGGGAGACAGCGCATCATCCCATAAGTAGATAACCTACCAGCGCCATCGAGAAAATAAAACAGGGCAATGTTTCAGAAGTACTACTTGAGTTAGGGTGGTCCGGGAAGGCTTCCCTGAGGCGGTGCCATGCGAGTTGAGATGTGAATGATGGGAAGAGGCCGACAAACAAAGAACGGGGGAAAGGCATTCCCAGCTGAAGGGACAGCAAGTTCAAGGCTCAGACCAAGGCCACACTTGAATGAGGGCTCTTTGAAGGATGTCAGCAGCTAGGAGGTGGCAGAGGGCTCTGAGCGGTCTGGGAGAGGTGGGCCCCACTGCCCGAGGCAGGGATACATTTCATTTGTTGAGAATGAAGTGCCAGGACTCTTCCATTTGTCCCCTCATAGCCAACCTGTGTGTGTTGTGGGGAGTGGGGGTGGAGTTGAGGGGAGTGAGGAGGCGGGGAGCACCCGGCAAATCCAGCGCCCCAGGAAAGCAGATCCTGGGAGGGGTCCGTGCAAGCTGCCTCAGAGTTGGTCCAGCCCTGTCCAAAGCCCTGTACTGAGTTGACCTCCTCTCCAACGAGGGGAGGGAAGGAGGGAGGGACCAAGGATGGGGGTGGCAGAGGGACTCCCACGCATATCAATGGGCTCTTTCTCCTTTCAGTAAGCTCAGCAGAACCCTGGCCTTTGTCTGGGGCCCCTGCTCCCCTGGCAGATCTCATAAAGGGCCTCAAGCTGCAGGCTGAGGCTAAGGACAGGGCAATCCAGGCTGTCCTCACAATGGCAGGGTGAGGAGGTTAAAGCCCGGTGTCAGCTGCTCAGAATCTCTTCCCTGGGGCTTTTCCTGCTTTTGTTGTTCCTGGTCACAGGCCTGATATTGGATGGGGGCCTCTCTGCAGTTAGTTGCAGAAGAAACTTGGGTGGGGGACGGCAAGGCTGGCCTTGGCCGAGGTTACAATGCACTGGGGAGCCGAGTAGGGGTGGGGGAGGGCCGGGGGTGGGGCACACAGGGGAAGTCTCCGATAGCCCTAGTTGCACAGTCTCTGGGCTTTCAGACTCATCAATTTGTATCGTAGAGCCCCCCGTTTCAGGCAAGGAACCAACTGCCTCACCTAGTGGACAGTTCTCACATGGCAAGTTTGGTGGGGTTTTGAGGGAAGGACCGTGCCTGGTGAAGACACCACTGGGGGCCTAAGGAGACCTCACACCTGGATTCTCCGGGAACTGTGAATGTATGTGCTAAAACTGCATGTCCCGTCCACAGGAGAAGAAAGCTAAACTGTGGTCGAGTCCCACAATGGAATACTATGCAACAATAAACAAGAACAAACTACTGAAACCTCAATAGTGTTACCGAGCAAGGGCTCACTGCCGGACACACATAGAAGCCAATAATATGGCACCAGCTTTTGAGAAAAAATTTTTAAAAAAGGCTTTTATTGCAAGGTGGACCAGCAAGAAGACAGGAGGCAAGGATCCAATCTGTCTTCCCATCCAGGGTTCGGGGTGGGATTTTAACAGGTTTCAGCACCGGATCTTTCTGGACAATGGACCCTTCTTGTCTGAAAGGGTTCTCACATTCAGGTTCCAGTTATGCCCCAGTCCTGTGATTCCGTGGGGAGGAGAAGTTAAAGGTTCACAAGTGTTACTCGTAAGCTTTGGTTCCAGGTCTTGTTAGGACCAGTCTGAGTTGGTTCTGCGGTTACAATTACACGAACAAATCTTATAGACATCATGTTGTGTGAAAGGAGCCAGGCACAAATGAGTAAATGCTGTTGGATCCCATTTATAAGAAGTTGATGGACAGGCAAACTGATCTCTAATGCTAGAGGTCAGAACAGTGGTTGCTTATGGGGGCATTGACTAGGAGGGGGCACGGGGAACCTCCTGGGGCGGGCACGGGAATTGCTCTATATCTCGATCTGCACAACGGTCACCTACATCTCTCTATACATACATGCAAATGCATCCATCTGTACATTGAAGATCTGCGCACGCTATCAT
This sequence comes from Tadarida brasiliensis, assembly GCA_030848825.1. Lineage (NCBI taxonomy): Eukaryota > Metazoa > Chordata > Mammalia > Chiroptera > Molossidae > Tadarida > Tadarida brasiliensis. The sequence continues at coordinate 103,398,668 of CM061280.1, read as the reverse complement.
AAGCATATTACACTTCAAGAAAAACATGACCCGTCCAAGAAGAGCTCTGCTTTCCTCGCCCACACAACCTCTGCAGCAAAGTGCTGGGTGTCCATTACCCCGGGGACTATTCAGGGAGCCACGTTCCAGCTGCACTACCGGAGGATTTCAAGTCACATTCTTTTTTTTTATTTTATTTTATTTTTTATCTTCACCTGAGGACATTTTTTCATTTTTTGTTCAGATAGAGTGGGAGGGAGAGAGAGGAAGAGAGAGAGAGAGAAACATCGACATGAAAGGGACACATCTAGTGGCTGCCACCCGCACGACCAACCAGGGCCGGGGACAAACCGCAACCGAGGTACATGCCCTTAGCGGGAACCGAACCCGGGTCTCTCTGGACCGCAGGCCGACGCTCTAACCGCTGAGCCAAACCGGCCAGGGCGCAAGTCACATTCTTAAAGGGAGCCTTTTGCTGGCACCTGGGCCCTCAACTCAGTTCTCCTCCTGTCCACAGCGCTCAGTAAGGGGCTGCCCATGAGCGCAGCAGCTGAAAAGTCCTTGGACCAATCACTAACCCTCCTCACTGCGGATGGGGCCTCGGCCAAAGCTATCTTCTTTCTCTGTGGTGCCACCTTTGCAGGGTGTTTTTTTCCCACCACTTTCTCCTTGCAGCAGAAAGCTGCCTATAGCTACATGACCACAGCCTCCCCCTGTCCCCCCCTTCCCCGCCCGAAGCTCCTAAGCTTTTCTAATTTGGGTTCCTGAATACAGTTGCTATTTTGATTGAATCTCTTGACTTTCTCCAGCTTGTCCCTCTCAACTTGAATTACCTTCTCTTGCATATATTCTGTCCACTGCAGACCCACGCAGATGCACAGACGTATACACACACGCCTCTCCAGACGGGGCTCCAGGCCCACTTGCTCCAGGGCAGCTTGGAGAGATCCTGGGTGCTTCTTTGTGTCTTGAAGCCAACAGGAAGTGAAGTACTAAAAACCAAGGTGTGGGTGAATGAGGGGTGAATGAGTCATGCAGCAAATGACCCTCCCAGTGGCCCTGCAAGCTAAGGCAGAACCAGGAAGCAGGGAACTTCTTCCAAGCTGGCCTGACATTTACAAGGGCATCCTGGAGAGGGATGGCGGAGACAGGCAGTCCTTAAGCGTTTCCTCAACGTTAACCATCTCACCACCATAATCTCACCAGTGTGGGATTCAGAGCAAATCTGTATTTTATTGTGGAAAGATATCTAAGAAATACAGCACACAGTTTCTACTGCTGGAGCACCTCAATATTTATTGAATGAGAAAAATAGATCGAGGACTTCCTATTAGCCACGGGATTACTGAGCATACTCACATACCTCCACTGTCTCTGACAGTAACAGATTTTTTTTTAAGATCTAAATCCACAAGGAAGAGAGAGAGAGAGCCATTGAAAGATGTCATCAACATTTTGTTTTTGTTTTTTTATCCTCACTTGAGAACATTTTTGCACTCATCTTCAGATAGAGCGCGAGGGAGGAAGAGAGAGAGAGAAACATCGATGTGAGAGAGACACATTGACTGGTTGCCACCCACACAACCCCAACCAGTGCCAGGGACAAACTGCAACCGAGGTACGTGCCCTTAGCGGGAACCGAACCCGGGTCTCTCTGGTCCGCAGGCCGACGCTCTAACCGCTGAGCCAAACCGGCCAGGGCTCATCATCAACATTTTGGAAGCAAGAAAGCCAGCGGACAAAAAGCAAACTGACTTAGCAGACTGGAGAATGCTGGAAGCTAAGTACCTATTGGGGTAGAAGCTGTAAGAAGAAACTGCATTCAGGCAGCAGAACCCAAGAAAGTCTGAGAAATCAGAGACACCCGGTACTGGAGAAGGTACAGATGGGCTGAAAATAGAGCTGTCTGCATATTTGTTTAAAAAGCAGTTAGAGCCCGGCCGGTGTGGCTCAGTGGTTGAGAGTAGACCCATGCACCAAGAGGTCGCCGGTTCGATTCCCGGTCAGGGCACATGCCCAGGTTGTGGGCCCAATCCCCAGTGGGGGGCGTGCAGGAGGTGGCCAATTGATGTTCTCTCTCATCAATGTTTCTCTCTCTCTCTCTCTCCCTTGCTCTCTCTCTCTCAAATCAATATAGGAAAAAATATTTCTTTTAATAAAAAAATAAAAAATAAATAAAATAAAAAGCCGTTAGACTTCTCCACCTCTCCCAGCCAGGTCACGTCACACCCACCCCCATCCCATAAGAGCCTGGGGGTTCACTCTCTGGATGATTGAACACACAGGACTCTAGACTCAGGACACCATGCTCAATTGACTTCAGGGATACCATATTGAACACAGGGGTGCGCTCCTGGAAACATAATTAATAAATGGTTATTGTCATCTTAAACTACTAAAGTGTGGAATGATTTGATGTGCAGCCATAGATACCAATAAAGAAAGTAAATAATGAACGTGGAAAGCATGGGATTTCGAAAACTGGAGATCCCCACCATGGGAGAGAGGCAAAGAGAAGATGCTGAGGGGAGATCCTAGAGGGATCGCTGGGCAGCAGACCTGGAGCGGAGCCAGGGCCGACCACAGCAGGAGCCTGCAGGACTCTGGGATGGGTCTCAAAGCAAAAAAACAAACAAACAAACAAACAAACAAACAAACAGCCCTGGCCGGTTTGGCTCAGTGGTTAGAGCGTCGGCCTGCGGTCCAGAGAGACCCGGGTTCGGTTCCCACTAAGGGCACGTACCTCGGTTGCAGTTTGTCCCCGGCCCTGGTTGGTCGTGAGGGAGGCGGCCACTCGATGTGTCCCTTTCACGTCGATGTTTCTCTCTCTCTCTCTTCCTCTCTCTCTCTCCCACTCTATCTGAGCAAAAAATGAAAAAATGTCCTCGGGTGAGGATAAAAAACAAACAAACAAACAAACAAAGAAGCTGAGGGGTTCATTTGAATGTACTCAGAAGAGATGTACACACCTTTGGGATGAATTCAGGATAGCTAAACAAACCAAAAGGGGGTGAGAGATAAATATTAACTCTAAGGAAAAAATTTTTGTACAGTAAAGGACGCGTATTCCAAGCATACTACATAACATGGCAGTGAATACATTTACATACTTATAAACACCGAATATTGGTTTAACAAAAAATTGTGATATAATTTATTAGGATAATAGGAGCAGGCGGCAGCATAGGTGTGTGGGGGGGTTAAATTTGATTTTCAAGTATAAAACCAATAGTGGATTCGTTTTCTAGGGCTGCCATGCAAAGTACCACAAATTGAGTGGCTTAAGTAACAGAAATGTATTGTCTCACAGTTTTGAAGGCTGAGAGTCTGAGATCAAGGTATTGGTAGGGCCATGCTTTCTCTGAAAGCACAAGGGAAGGATCTGCTCCCGGCCTCTCTCCTGGCTTCCGATGGTTCCTTAGCTCATGACGGCACACTTCCAATGTTCACACGGTGTTCTCCCTGTGCGCGTGTCTGTGTCTGTGTCCAAATTTCCCCTTTTTATAGGGATAAGTCATACTGGATTACGGCTCACCCTAATGCCCTCATCTTTTTTTTTTTTATTGTTGAAAGTATTATAGATGTCCTCCTTTTTTCCCCATTGACCCCCTCCTGCCCACTCCCCCCCACTCCTGCTTTCCCCAGCCTAGTGTCCATGTCCATTGGTTGTGCGTATATGCATATAAGTTCTTTGGTTTATCTCTTCTCACCTCCCCACCCCCATCCCTCTGAGGTTTGTCAGTCTGTTCCCTACTTCCATGTCTCTGGATCTATTTTGGTCGACAACTTATTTTGTTCATATGTTTCACAAATAAGTGAGATCACGTGGTACTTGTCTTTCTCTGACTGGCTTATTTCGCTTAGCATAATACTCTCCAGGTCCATCCATGTCGTCTCAAAGGGTAAGAGATCTCTATTTCTTACAGCTGCATAGTATTCCATTGTGTAAATGTACCACAGCTTTTTTATCCACTCATCTATTGATGGACACCTGGGCTGTTTCCAGATCTTAGCTATTGTAAATAGTGCTGCTATGAACATAGGGGTACCTATATTCCTTCTGAGTGGTGTATCAGGCTTCTTAGGATATATTCTGAGAAGTGGAATCACTGGGTCCATTGGCAAATCCATTTTTGATTTTTTGAGGACGCATCAAATTTTTTTCCATAGTGGCTGCACCAGTCTGCATTCCCACCAGCAGTGTGCTAGAGTCCCCTTTTCTCCACACCCTCGCCAGCATTTGTTGTTTGAGGATTTGTTGATGGCCGCCATTCTGGCAGGTGTAAGGTGATATCTCATAGTCATTTTAATTGTAATGCCCTCATCTTGACTTGATCATCTGCAATGACCCTATTGCCAAATAAGGTCACATTCACGGGTACTGGGGGTTAGGACTTCAGTATCTTTTGGAGGGACACAATTCAACCCATGACAGATGGATAATGTCTGGGGTTAATAAATCAAGAAACAACAGCATGAGCACATTATTTAGAAATATGAAGGTAACTATGAGAAGAAACAGTTGGCCCCTGGGACAGAGTCAGAAGTGGTTCCTTCTGGGTAGCAGGAACTGGGGTGGAGCCAATGGAGCTGCGGCTTTTTTTCATAAGCCTGAAAACGTGCACATTTCTCACTCACCTTAATTATCACATTCATCGTCATTACGATTTAATTACTCATCTGTGGTCCTGCAGGCTACTAATAGTCATAGTCAATATTTACATAATGTTTATGATATGCCCACCACTATTCTTTTTTTTTTGTTTTTTGTTTTTATCCTCACCTGAGGACATTTTTCTTTTGCATTTATCTTCAGATAGAGCGGGAGGGAGAGAGGAAGGAAGAGAGAGAGAGAAACATCCATGTGACAGAGACACATCGAGTGGTTGCCACCCACACAGCCCCAACCGGGGCCGGGGACAAACTGCAACCGAGGTACGTGCCCTTAGCGGGAACCGAACCCGGGACTCTCTGGTCCACGGGCCGACGCTCTAACCGCTGAGCCAAACCGGCCAGGGCCCACCACTATTCTAAGCAACTCACAACAACCCTGCGAAGGAAATATTGTTATTATCCACCATTTCAGATGGCAAAACTGAGGCATAGAGAAGTTACGTGATTTGCTCAAGTTCACACAGCTAACTGAAAGAGCCTGGATTGATGAGGCAACACTACTTCTATTTCTGATTCATTTCGGCAATCTCTGTTCTGCTAAATATGGAGTCCTACCCATAGCAGGTGCATAATAACTGTTAGAGGTAAGAAGAAAGGGGTGGAAGGGTTGGGGCCTCTTTGTCTATTCATCTTTGATGACTGTGTGGTTTCTCTCTATCCTGGGCTAGCAGAGCCTCATTATGTCTGCACCCCCATGCTCCTCTCTTAAGGAACCTGTCTGCCCTTCAAGCCCTGCCATCTGGGTAGCCATATTCTTTTCCAGGTAGTCCATCCCACCCCAGTGACTACAGCTGATCAGGCTAAAAACAGCCCTTGACTCGCCCTGGCCGGTTTGGCTCAGCGGTTAGAGCGTCGGCCTGCGGACCAGAGAGACCCGGGTTCTGTTCCCGCTAAGGGCACGTACCTCGGTTGCAGTTTGTCCCCGGCCCTGGTTGGGGTCGTGTGGGTGGCAGCCACTCGATGTGTCTCTCTCACATCGATGTTTCTCTCTCTCTCTTCCTCCCTCTCTCCCTCCCGCTCTATCTGAAGATAAATGCAAAAATGTCCTCGGGTGAGGATAAAAAAATAAATTAAAAAAAAAAAGAGCCCCTGACTCAGGACCAGCCAATCAGAGGATGATCTGGGAGCCTCAGCCGTGGACTGGGAAGGGAACACAAGTTGGCCAGTCCGTTTCTCCCTACCAGGGCAATGTCTCACTTAGCTGCGCAGGGAATCCGAGCCACTCAGCCGTGGACAGAAGGCAGCGACAGTCTGTCCACGGCTGGTTAATTTGTGAGGAGCAAAGAATGGCTGGTGGGTGGAGGGAGAACAGAGAGAAGCAGAACCACCTCACAGCCAAAAGAGAGAGAGAGAGATTCCTAGGACTCCCTTGGCGTCGACCGTCTGTCTAATTCCAGACCTCCTGCTGCCTCGCAACCAAACCCCCTTTCTTGAGACACCTGAGTCTCCTCTGATCTTGTAGACAACTCCCGATGTCTGTGATGGCCTGCGTGTTACATCTGAGCATTTCTCCTCTCTAGATGTTTTCCTCTGCGTTTCTTCCTGTTTCTCTCTTCTTACCTTTTTATTTCCCTCTTTCCCTCTCTAGTACTCAAGCTAACCAGACATTACATTTTTACTGTGCATTGTTTTTTAAAAAGTGATGTACCGTCAGTCCTGTGAGGCACCTTTTATTATTATTATTTTTTTTACTTTTCTTTTTTTTTTTTTACTCCCCACCCGAGGACATTTTTGCATTTATCTTCAGACAGAGCGGGAGAGAGAGAGGGAGGAAGAGAGAGAGAGAGAGAGAGAGAAACATCCATGTGAGAGAGACACATCGAGTGGCTGCTACCCACACGACCCCAGCCGGGGCCAGGGACAAACTGCAACTGAAGCACATGCCCTTAGCGGGAACCGAACCCGGGTCTGTCGGGACCCCAGGCCGACGCTCTAACCGCTGAGCCAAACCAGCCAGGGCCAGGCACCGTTTAGATTAGTGCTATCCAATAGACCTTTCTGTAATGATGGAAATATTCCATATCTGCGCTGTCCAATACGGTGGCCACCAGACACATGTTGCTATTAGGACTTGAAATGTGGCCGGTGCAATTGAGGAACTAATTTTTTTATTTTATCTCATTTTCATCGATTTAAATTTAAATAGCCACACGTGACTAATAGCTCCTGAGTTGGGCAGCACAGTCGTTCGATCCCCTGATCCATTACCTCTTGTCACAGATGAGTCTTTTGTTGTGAGTGTGAGAGCCTTGGATCATCTTTCTCTTATCCCAGTGGCTGCCCCCTCAAGTCACTGCCCAGCACAGGGATTGAGGTGACTGGCCCCTGCTGAAAGTCAAGTACATGGTTGCTCTTTCATAACAGCAAGCCCAGGAAGACTCTCAGAGGCTCTCCATGCCAGGGCCTGTGTGCAGCAGGAGCTGAGGAACAAGCCTGGTAATCAGGCTGAAGCAGGAGAATATCGGAACCTCAAATTCAGGGCTCCCTGTCTGATTTTAGGGACCTCCTCAGACGTCCACTCATGCTGCTTCCTGGCAGCTCAGACCTCTCATGTCCCACTTTCCACCCTCCTCCCCAGAGGCCTCTCCCTCCAGAGGGTCCTGTTCTGTGCCCCAATCCCTCAGAACCTTGCTCTGCAGCAGCAGATGGTAAGTCTTGAGACCAGTGGTTTACTGTAGTCAGCGTGTTGGCCCCTGGGACAGAAGTGAGCTGGCTGCTTGCCGAACTGGTTTTGTGGACTTGATACCCCAGGTGTGGTCATGTGACCTTGTTCCAGCCAATGGCATGTGAGCGGAAACGATGGACGTCACATCCAGGTCTGGCCAGTAGAAATGTTCTGTGCACTCTTTCCCCTTCCACAGCTTGGTAGAGAGGAGTCCAGCAGAGCAATAAGATGGAAGGAACCTGGGTCTCCCAATCACCCCTGAAGAGGAAAGCCTCCCATCCCTTGGAAGCACCCATTGTTTTGGACTCTACTAAGTGATAAATAATCTTCAGCTCTGGTAAGCCCAACCCTTTTGGGGGTGTTTATCTGTTACATCTGCCAGCATTTTCCTGACTACTGCACCTCTAGGGAATACACTTCTCCCTGAACGGGTCCTTACGCTGGGATGGTAGGGATTGGGGTTACTCTGGGCTGTGCAGTGAGGGGGATGAGGGTTTGTCAGTTGTGACCTGATATTTCAGACCACAAGGTGAAGGCAGGATGCTCAGCGCCTGAACTCAGCTCAAAACTGAGTGAGCCTGGCCCTGGCCGGTTTGGCTCAGCGGTTGGAGCGTCGGCCTGTGGACCAGAGAGTCCCAGGTTCGGTTCCCGCTAGGGGCACGTACCAAAAAAAAAAAAAAAAAAAAAAAGAGAAAACTGAGTGAGCCTGGATGAGGCGTTCCTGCCCCTCGCAGCCTGCCCTCCCTGTAACCATGGCCTGAGAGACTCGCCCTCCCCTTGCTCTCCCGAATGGAAGGTCTCTAACTGATGTCCACAAGGCAATGGAATCCATCTAGGGGAGCAAAGGCCTACAGAACAACCTCTCTGAGGAGTTGAAGGCCTTTGGCCTCCACATGGATAATACACAGGCCACATGGGGATTCCTTCCTTCGCAGTCCTCAGGTCGGACCAGCGGGCCTCCGTGTGAGAGACAGGGAGCATCTTAGCACTAACGAGCTCATGTGACTCATTCTAATGTAAGCAGCAAGGAGAAAGTCAAAGAAATTAGAATCACAATTTGAGTGAGGCCCAAGGTGGGTATTTCCTGGCAAAGGGATGAGGAGCCTGGCCAAAATTCCCTGCCAAAACTTCCCAGCTCTGAGAGTCACGGATGAAGGACACAGAAACTTTCTACCTCATTAACTAAACTAGGGAACACAAAAGGAGGGTCAGGCTTGGGAGGGGAAATATTGAGATCACTTTGGGGCACACAAAGTTTGAGGGGTCTGCAGTGTGCCCACACAGGTGCTTCCAGCAGCTGGATGGGAGTGGAAACCTGAGAGGGCCGAATTGAGGTGCAAACTTGTGTCTGGAGAGAGGTGATGATGAAAACCACGGTGTGAGTGGGGTGGGGGGTGGATTGCCAAGAGAGCCAGAAAGAATGCTAAGAAGAGGCTTACGGAGCTAACAAAGTGGGGCACTTGAGTCACCAGGAAAGCTCGACAAGGAAACAAATGACGAGCAGGAGGAGAGGGAGGAAGAGATGCAGGAGAGAGGGTGTCAGAGGAGCCACGTGGGGGGAGGGTGATGGAGGAAGGAGTGCTTAGCCGTGTGGAGCAGCGAGAGAACAGGAGGGGAAAGGGCATAGAAAGGCCATTGGATCTGGTGACACAAGCTCATTGGCGGCCTGTGAGAACAAAAGTTAACCCAGAAGGACACTCACTGATTGGCAAGGGGAAGCCAGGTGGAGATTTTAAATTTATGGCAGAGAGTCTGCAAAAAGGATAAATTTCCCCTTAGGGACTGTGAGCTAATTGTATCACGTGGCATGCCTCAGGCAGGGACGGTCTAGTGGCACAAAACAGAAGCCCACTTGCGCAAGCTTAAGTAAAAAGGGAGAATTTATGGGAAGAACATGAGGCGATCTCAGCGATTCAAGGACAGGAAGTGCAGCCGGCCTCCGGGGATGGGAACCAGCAACTGGGGCGCCAGCAGGAACCTTGGCAGCTCTGTCCTCTCCTTCTCTGTCTCTGCTGTGCCAAGGTCTCTGATCTCAGCTTTCCTCCGAGATTGCTTCTTTCTTTCTCTCGGCTTTTTCTGCTGCTCTGTGCACATGGTGGAAAATGGCTGCCTCAGGTGGCCTTCCCTGGTCTGTCCCCTTGTGTCTCCCCCAGGCCCACAGCTGTGCCTGGCACAAAGTGTTCAAGTAGCCAACAAAGAAAGACTACCTAGAACCTCCAAGATGTCTCAAGGCCCAGTCCTTGGGAGAGCATCTGATTGGTCCAGTCGGGTCAGGTGCCCATTCCTTATCCAATCAGCTGTGGCCAAGGGGAGGGTCTTGTGCCCTTTGCTTCCTCAGTGGAGGGTGAACAGCAGCATCTTTGGGAAGGGGGCCCAAGCAGGTTCTTGAAGAGGAGACTGTGGTGGCTGTCACACTCTGATGTTCCAGACAAGCTACAGGCCCCTGATCCTTCTGAAACAGAAAGAATCTCATGAAGTCAGACTCCACTTTAATGATGGTCAATAAACAACTCCATGGAGGCCACACGTGGTGATATATGCGCATCCACAGACAAGCAGCATTCCTGGAAATGAGACTTCCCCTGCTTGCCTCCCTCTCTTCCTCCCCCCTCAACCCCCACACATCCAAGCCCAGGGTACCACCCACAGAGCTCATCAGGGCCTCTCCTGATATCCAGGAGATTTCTCCAGCCTTATCTCTCATCTTCTTGGATGTAGCCTGACTCTTTTGTTTCCTTCAATTACAGCCTGAAATGAGCAGATTGGAGGGGACTGCAGGAGGGGGGAGCAAGGCTTGCCGTGCTTGGAATGGTCCTGACCACAGGTATGTGCATCAGACAGGGTCTCAACAGGAAGCAGTTACGGTAGCTTGAGAAGAATCTATGTACAAAGACATAAGGGTAGGGGAACCACAGGGATAGCACAAGAGGAAGAAGAAGCTATTACCAGTGGAATTGTCACCACCCTGGACCCAAAGGGACGAGGTGAGTTTGGGGTTACTCAAACCGAGAAGGGATCAGAGGTGAGTAGAGAAGGCCACCTTCAAAGGAGCGGGGACCTTCAGTGGAAGGGTCAGTCAGCCCAGGTAGACATCACAGGGTAAATATACCCTCGCCTCATTCTCTCCCCCTCTGAGCTCATGACGGGCTTCCCCATTGGCTGGAGCTGGCCAACCGGAAGTCCTCCGAGGTGAGCGCTGATGGGTCAGCTTCCTGGGGCACAGGGCAGGGTTGGAGCATGGATCTGAAAGGGCGAGTGGAAGATGTTGTGAACATCTGCTTACATAGGGGTCCCACTCGACACTGCGGGCTCCTCCAGGGCCGGCCACTTGGCTCGTTCGCCTTCTGTCGCCAGCACAGCTCAAGCTTCCAACCGATGTTTGCTGATGCCCTGAATGAATTCCGTGGTGCCCGTTTGTTTCCCACAGTGCAGAGGTGGTTAATGGCCTTACGCTGAATGACACCAGCAACTCCTCCCGAAGGCAAAGGTTTGGCGGGAGAAAGAAGGAAAAAAGAAAGAAATCAGAAAAGCCCCAAAGACGAAGGCTGAATGATGCTGTAGCTATTCTACACTTTCTCTTCAGGGAGTGAGAATAATGAGCAGTACTGTCTTCTCCCTCTTTATTACGGCCTTTCTAGTAGTAATAAAACCACCCAAACTGGCACATGCAGCACTTTACCAAGTGGTTTATGTGCATCACCTCATCAGATCCCCTCAATAACCCTGTAAGGTACACTTCCCATTTTTATAGACCAGGCTCAGAGAGGTTGGGCAACTTGCCTGAGGTCACCCAGCAGGTATTGATGGGACCATAGGTAGGACTTCAAGCCCATTTCTACTGTCATTTGCATTCTGCTGCCCATAGTTAGGCCTCTCAGGCCCGTTCCTTGCTGGGCACTCCAGATTTGGGAAGTCTGACTTTCAAGAAGCTGAACAGCTGAGCAGGAACCAGAGCGAACAGGGGCCGGAATTGGTGCCGGGGAAACTCTGCAGAGCACAGGGCCCCTTTGTTTTCTGCTGCCACCTCCTGGATCATCAACACCCTTTTCTTCTCTCTGCTCTTCGCTGCTTCAAATACAAGCAGAAGTAGGCGGATGCCCTCCTGACTCACTGCAAAACTGTATCATAATTTTGAAGATTTTAAAACTGAATTCACTTAAAAAGGAAAGAAATTCTGACACCTGCTACAACATGATGAACCCTGAAAGACATTCTACTCAGTGAATTAAGCAGGTCACAAAAGGACAAATACTGGATGATTCAACTTACATGAGGTCCCTACAGTAATCAAATTCATAGAGACAGAAAGTAGAATGGTGGTTGCCAGGGGCTGGGTGGGGAGGGAGGAGTGGGGTGTTAGTGTTTAATGGGGACAGGGTTTCAGTTTTGCGAGATGAAGAGTGCTCTGGAGATGGATGGTGGTGATGGTTGCACAACATGTGAATGTAATACGTGGTACATTTTATGTTATGTATATTTTACATGATCTTTGATAACTGGATTTGGTAAACATTTAATGAACATCTACTAAGTGATCTGCACTGGGAATTCAAAGCCATAAAGCATCAGCCCTGTCTTCGAGGATCAATCAGTTCAGTCAGGCAAAGTGACAAAAATGTACTCAGTGCCATGTGGAAAGTACCAAAATGCCGTGTGCATGGGACTGAGGCAGCTCTGTTGCCGGTTTGGGGGGTGGGAAGGTTGGGGGGCTGCAGTGAAGCCTTCCCACTGGAAGTAGTATCTTAACAGGGTTTTTCAGGAACTGAGATGACTTCATGTGTGTGAAAGAGGTTGGGCGAGAGGGACGTGGGGAGCTGGGGACACAGAACATTCTAAGCAGAGGGAAAATATAGAGGTGTGAAGTAGCATGCTGCAAGCCTTCTCTCCTTATTTGTGCGGATGTAACTAAACCCATATCCCTTTATTCTACACTGATAGGTCTATGACAGTGCTTCTCAAACCATCTGTGGTGAAGAACGTGTGTGTGTGTGTGTGTGTGTGCGTGTGTGTGCGTGTGTGTGTGTAATTTCCAGCCCCCACTATGTATGACTATCACGGAGCTCATGCCACATGCCGCTCACCGTGGAAGTTTGAACTAATCTGTTTCCCATTCAAGAAGAGTCCACCCGCATGGATGTCACAGCAAGGTCAGGTTGCTTTCAAGGTTTCAGAATGGTTGTTCTCAATTTCTATGCTTATCTTATTGCAGACCACCACTGGTCCACGAACCACACTATGGGTAGCGCTGGTCTATAAGATGGTGAGTCCCTCAAAGGGAGGAACCACTTCTTTTCATTGGATCCCATCTTGAGCCTGCATTCCGGTTTTTAGTAGGACCACCCGTATGAAGCCCTCTCCTTACCCGGAAAGGGATGCCCACTTGTTAATTAGCCAGTGTTTCCCAGTGTTTTGAATACAGAAAGCTCTGCCACTATTAAATACTATTATTATTATTAGCCTCATGTCCACTATAGTGAATGTCATTTAATTAGAACTGCATAATAAGCAAATCTTCCTTAATTGGCTGGATGTGGCTAAGAAACCATTCCGCATCTGTGTCTGCTTTCTCTGTTCTGTGGCCATCACATCACATTCTCTGGCAATGGGTCATTTTGGAGACCTTGGGCAGGGTTCAGGGAAGGTTATCTGGCTACTGATTAACACTTAATTAGCACCTTTTTCATGTAGCACAGCAGTGACTTTGTAAATTTAAAAATTTCAAGGGACCACTTAATGTGGAATTAAAGTACAAGTGCAATATTTAAGATGCATGAAATTGTTTTACGCATTACAGCATTAACTAGCTCTTAATTTATGCAGTGCATGCCAGAGAAGGGCAATTAAAGTGTAGCAGGGAAAAAAAATTATAGATCTCTACGTTGTCCTGTCTTTTCCTCTAACGATGCTTTGGAAGGCATTTGCTGTGTTCGTATCTCAACTCCTGTTCTAGGTTTAGGAGGGATTGGTGTGTCCTGAAGCTTGTTTCCCCCACAGGAACTGGCATTATCTTTCATCTGAAAGTTTCTCCAACCAGTAAGTCCCTCCAGGGCCTAGAAATCTACCCAGGCCTCAGTGATTGGTCCAGGGAGAGGCACATAATCCAACTAGAACCAGTGAAATATCAGGAGACATTTGCTGGAGCCTTTATGGGAAAGTGATGCTGACAGTGTCTTCCCTGGTAAGCGTCAGAAGGAGGGGTTCTCTTCTTCCCTGGTCAGTGTGGTGTAAGGATGTGAGGTCTGGCACCGTGGCTGCCATTTTATAAGCAGTTTGGAGCTGCAGGAGAGCCACTGTTTGGAATTTGGAGATGATTCTAACACCATGGGGGGCCATATGGCAAGATGAAGAGAAACCCAATCCTGAGAGATACCGTGGAAGACACTAGATTGAGACTTGTCTGAAGACAGTCTGACTTCTTGAATCGTGTTGGAGCCTCTAACTACACTGCATGTCCCCCCTCCCTGCCTTTATTGATGCTGTCCCCTTTGACTGGGATGCTCTTTTTTTTTTGCTTCTGCAACCTTCAAGACCAAGTCCCAATGCCACCCGTCTAAGAACTGCCATCTGAACCGTGCTCATTTTGGTCAGAACCATGTCCCCTTCCTCTGGGATGCTGATGCCCCTTACTTGAACCTCTCCTTCGGCAAGGGGCAGGCACTGCCTTGCAAAGGGGAAGCTGCAAATGGGACTCGCCCCCTCCCCTGTGGTGACCTGAGCTCTTGCTCCTGTTCTCAGCATCAACATCTTACACACTGAGTCTGTGCAACGCAGCAAACCCGTTCCTAGAAAGGAATGTTAATGACATCAGGATGGCATCCTCAGAAGAGGAGAAAGCGCAGATGAGCATATGGGCTTCTTCGCTAAAGCCAAAAACTGGGTAAATGCTGCAGCTGGGTGGATTCCTGCGCCACTGCAGCTGCTCAGAGCACCGGAGGGCTTGTGATAAGAGGGAGGAGCCACAGATACCAGCCAGTTAGAATGCTGTTTGTCTGTCCCTCTGTTTGTAACTTACATATACCAATACAGTCTCCAAGCATAAAGTCAAGTGCTGAGAAAGTAAGTGTCCCTATCACCTCCTCCTCCTCACCCCCCTGTGTCCCCTGTGGCGGACGTGGAGCTGAGCTGCTCTGATCCCCCTCCAACTGCTCAGAGTCTGATCAGTTGACACCCCAGCCCTTCTCAGGGTGGCCCCTGCCAGCAGCTGAGCAAGGTGCTGGCACTCAGGGCTGGTCATTTCCATCCAATGTGGGGCTGCTCTAATGGACACCCTCTGCTCGGGGCTCCGGTTGGGCGGGCAGAGACTTTTCAGATCAGCGTTGCTGCCTGCCCAGTCCTGCTTCCGCCCTTCTCCTCTCCTGGGTGCTCCCCTCCAATAAACCCTTGGCGCTCCTGACTCCATCTCAGCACCTGCTTCTTGGAGAACCCAACCTGTGACCCCTTCTCCCCAGAGGTAAAAACCTCTCACTCTTGGGTATGTGTTTTTCTAGACATTTTTTCTATTCACTTCTGTACATATGCCACCTAAACATTTGTTGTTATTCCTTTTTTTTTTACACAAATGGAATTGCATTGTGTGTGCGAATCATTCTACAATTTAAAGAATTTTAGCACATCTCCAAGAACAGTAGCTATGAGTGCGCCTAGGTATGTCTTTTTATTTGCTGTGTGCGGTCCATAGTATGACAGCCCATTGTTTACTTAACCATTCTTACGCTGATGGACATTTGGGTAGTTTCTACTTTCTATTACTATTATGATACTTCTAGGAACGTGCTATCTGTGGATTTCTTTGTGTGTTTTTTTTGTTTTTGTTAGTCCTCACCCAAGGATATTTTTTCCATTGATTTTTTAGATAGAGTGGAAGGGAGGGAGGGGGTGGGGGGAGAGAGAGAGAGAGAGATCGAGAGAGATCAATGTGAGAGAGACACATCAATTGGTTGCCTCCCAAACGACCCAACCGGGGCTGGGGATCGAACCTGCAACCCAGGTACGTGCCCTTGACCGGAATCGAACCCACACAACCCCTCGGTCCACAGGCCAATGCTCTAACCACTGAGCCAAACCAGCCAGGGCTGTGGATTTCCAATAATAATAAGCTGAACATGATTCCAGGCAATATATATTAAACACAGTGAAAAGCTAAAAGAGAACCTGTACCAACCATGCCTTTTACTTTTTTTTTTTTTATTTTTATTCTCACCCGAGGACATTTTTGCATTTATCTTCAGATAGAGCGAGAGGGAGAGAGGGGGGAAGACAGAGAGACAAACATCTACTTGGGAGAGACACATCGACTGGTCGCCACCCACACAACCCCAACGGGGGCCGGGGACAAACTGCAACCAAGGTATGTGCCCTTAGCGAGAACCGAACCCGGGACTCTCTGGTCCGCGGGCTGACGCTCTAACCGCTGAGCCAAACTGGCCAGGGAGCCTTTTACTTTGTGTATTCTGATGCTTGGATATCTGGGACCTTGCTGACCCTGGATGGACCAGGCCTCCCAGGGCCGGTCAATTCCTAGAGATGGTAAACAGTTCACTCATGAGTGTATTTTCAGATGCAAATCAACCAATCCAGAGCACCTACCCCTAGCAACCTCTATCAGGCTCTCCTCCTCCAGGCCACTATCCACCTGCCCTGATCACCCCTGTGCCCCGGAGCCCACTGAGATTATTCAAACTAGCCAATCCTAAACCTGCTTATCCTGCCTCACCTATTCCTTCCATGGAAACAGCAATAGAGGCTCTAGCCCACGTTGCCTCCTTCCCCTCTGCCTCCTGACCCACCCCAGAGCTTCCCCGTGTGCCCCCTGTGGCCTGTCATGCCCTCTCCTCCTGGGATTTGTAAGTATAACCAATTGTCTTTCTATAACAGTCGTCCCCTGATCTGTTGGCCTCGCCATATGTGAATAATAGGAAGGCCTAGATTTTAAAACAGGACCTGGCATTGGCAAGGTGGAACAAACATTTTCTTTTTCTCCCAAAGGTTCCAGAATGCTTTCATTTGCGAACTGTTTCTGGGCAAATGTGAAGGGCTAAATGTGCTGCGTTACTTAGGTCAGACACAAGAAAGAACTTCCGGCTAGTAAACAAGGCCACCTGAATAATCCTATTCATGGAGCATCTTTAAAACAGTGTCATCAACAGCAACAACAAGCTTCGAGAACTGATTTCCCACAGAGCAAAAGCAGGGGCTGAGGCGATGCAACCTCTCCTGCCAGCTGAAGGCTTCGGGAATTTACCACTCAGAAGGGCGCGGCCCCACCCCTTGCTGAAGGAGGCCACGAGGTTCTCTCCAGGCTGCGGTCCCTGCAGACGGCTGAGGTCATCCTCACCTGAGAAGGGAGGAGGGAGGGGATTACCGCCCTCTCTGTTGCCCTGGGGCTCTCAGCCTGATGACGGGGGGCATCCTGGCGTAGGCTGGCCTGTGTTCACAGCTGCCTGCCGGGAGCCGGAGCCTGTCAGCTCGAGCGGCAGCGAGGGAAGACGTTTCTGACACAAAACCCCAGGGGAACCCGCGGAGGAGCTGGGCTGTCATTACTTATTAACAATGGGCCTGATCCCCAGCCAAGCAGGCCCAGGGAAATAGCCTGTAGGGAGGCCAGCCTCCCCTCTGCGAGGTGGATTAACACTTTCTGGGCAGGAGGGAGCTGTCTGGGGGGTCAATTGTCACATTTTTTAATGTAAGAGGGGCCATTCTTTCCGCATTAGATGCAGACACACTCTTTTCCTCATCTTCCCCCTCCCCCTCTCTGCGTCCACATTCTTCTCTTCTGTTCTCCGGCCACCGCCCCCCGCC
This sequence comes from Tadarida brasiliensis, assembly GCA_030848825.1. Taxonomy (NCBI): domain Eukaryota; kingdom Metazoa; phylum Chordata; class Mammalia; order Chiroptera; family Molossidae; genus Tadarida; species Tadarida brasiliensis. The sequence continues at coordinate 103,381,552 of CM061280.1, read as the reverse complement.
CAAGGTTTTAAGCCAGTAAACCCACAGGATGTGGGAGACAGAGCTCATTGGGAAAAGAAGATTTGAGAATGCACACAGCCAGAAACCTAGGTCTAATACCCTCAGAGAGGGCCTGCGGGGGTGGGGAGAGGGAGAGAGCTGGAACTGGGGTCCAGGAAAAGGTCTGCAAACTAGATTATCGTTAAAGCTGGTTATTGCCTCCTCTCTCCCCTCGAGTGGTCCTGGGCTCTGTCTGCACGCTCTGTCCTAGCTCCGCAATCTCAGATGGGCACAGTGACCTGCTGTGGTGTTGCAGGTCGCGTTTCCTGGGGAAGCAGATGCTGAGATGGAGATTAGTGTACAGGACGTTTTCTTAGGGAGCTTTTCTAGGATCAGCACCTGGAGAAGGGAGGGGCTGGAAGCCGAAGCGGGTGAGGAGGAAACTGAACTACAATGCAAGCCCGACAAAAGCCTCAGCTGACCCCAAGGGGTGCGCTGGAGCTGGGGTGACCTGTTGGGAGTGGTGTCACTGGAACAGCAACCACCACGGTTTGACATAGTCCCGGGTGAGCTCCATGGTTTGACATAGTCCCTGGAGATACGAGGACCACCACGGTTTGACATAGTCCCGGGTGAGCTCCATGGTTTGACATTGTCCCTGGAGAAGTGGATTCACTGCGTGGCAGGAATCACGAAGAACAGTGACTGAAGATATAAAGTAAATGGGAAAATAAAAATGCAGGATGGCAACTGAAGGAGACTAATCTTTGCTTTCTCTGTCTATCTGTTAGCTGTCTGTTAGAAATTATTATAGAAGTAACATATAGATGACTAATGATGTAGATAGTAGAAAAGATTGCAGGAAGAAAAGCAAGAAAATAATGAAGATTTAGGATAGAAATGTGGAAGCTTAGAAGGATCTTAGATAGGAGGAAAGGTCAGGAGTTTAAGAGGATGTCTAGGTGAAGGGTGAAAATAGTTAGTAATTAACATGTAATATACATAAGAGCTGGGTAAACAACCAAAAGAATGTCTGTACTTATTTGCCTAAAAGGTTTGGGGGAAACAATGTAACCTGTGGATCTATATAAATAATAAAAGATTCTGCTAGTTGGAGGCAGAAGCAGAAGCATTTAGACTAAGCAGAAGAAGAAAGATCAAGTATTTTCTGTCTCCCACGTTGCGCTCTCTCTCTCTCTCTCTCTCTCTCTCTCTCTCTCTCTCTCTCTCTCTCTCTCTCCGACTCCGTCCACACCTTTGGGAACCCCTGGACCTGCCAAGGCTGGACCCCGGCAGTGACCCTTCAGAGTTAGGTGTTCTGAGTCGGGCTAGAGAGGCGAGCCCCGGCGGCCTTGCAGGGATCAGCCCCTGGGCGTGGGCTGCTCCTGAAGGTGGCATGACCCTGGGCAGGGCAGTTTCTTCAGCCTTGGGGAAGGGCTGACAGCTGAGAGCAGGCTGCAGGCAGCAGTGTCAGCAGCAGGGGGTGTAAATCCTTCCTTCCTGAAGGGGGAGCACAGTCACCAGCTCAGTGCCTCCTAGAGGTTGGATATACTGAGGGTTCCCCAATCACAAGAGGGGCATTCCCCAGTATTCCTGCCTCCCCACAGAGGCCAGCCTGGCCTCCTTTCCTGCTGCATCTCCTTCATTCCCCTTCCCACCCTTCCTGCCACCACTCCTCTCATCCCCCTCCATCCCTCCTCCCACTCCTCTTCCCTGCAGGGACTGCACCAAGGTTTTCCAAATTTTAAAGGCCATCCAATCTGGCAGGCTGGTGCAAATTTACAAGGAAGCGGAACTGCCCTAACTGAGGTGGAAAGCAGGGAGGCCCTCCCTCTGGCCACCGTGGTGTTGCTATAAAACACTTTGTAATCTGTAAGAGCCGGCTGGCTGAATGGGGAGCATTTTTTTCCTCTCTAATTGGGCGCTTCCAAACTTCACCGCAGGGGGTGCTGAACTGTCGTAGGCACTTCTGTTTTATTTGTGTCAACAGGAGCAGGAAACAGACAGTTGTGATGTGGTCTGTAACGTAAAGTAAATTCCGCTGGGTCATTTGGCAGGGAGGTGTGTATGTGTTAGGTTTCATCATGCTTTAGGAGAAAGTAGTGGGCCTGAGGACACACATTTAGGGATGGTCAGTTCAAGTCCACGCTCTAGTGCCCACCTCGACCCAGACTCTAATGAGCACCAGAGGTTTTGGTCATTAGCATAAAGGGCCTTAGAATGAGTTCTCACTGGGGTTGCAGAGGGGTGACTGGTTAGGAATAGGAGTGTCATCCTAGCTTTTGCAGGCCCAGAGTAGGAAAATCCCACAAGCCCCGTGGTTTATTCTTGTAGGAATGACACCATGGGTGTGATCCTAAGTGGTCCTGCAAGCATCCGGCTGCTTATTTGGTGGGTTTTGCTCCCCTGGAGTCAGACTAGAAGGTTAGAGAATCCCACTGTAAGGATCCCTCAGGCAAACTTTCCTGCGAGGCGCTGCAGGGGCTCTGAAAAGAACAGAGGACTGGAAACTCAGGGAATTTACAGCGCAGCTTGCTCAGAACTTGGCCCGAAGACTTCCTTTCCCAGTGACCTGGTGGCACAGTGCGGGGAGGGGCCGGCCCTCCGTCCTCACCCACCTCTAATTACTGAAGGCTACAGAGATTTACCAAAAAGAACCTAAACGTTTTTTTGCAAGACCAAACTGGCTTAGGTCAATTTGCGACAGCCTAAAACCCTGCCCATATCCTCTATAAAACCTTAACCAGCTGTGAATTCCCACCTCCCCACATCAATAACCACCATGTACCCCAGTGTTTTCTCACAAGAATAATAGGGGTCTAATATTTGTGTCTGCTGTCATAAGAAGTTGTAAGGACTAAAAGTATTGTTTTCTTAAACCCTTCCAAAATAGGTTGGATTCCCAAATAGGAGACTGATGTATTGGGGCGGAGAGTGGAGGTGGGAGTTTTTAAAAATCAGTGCTCAGGCCCTGGGCGGTTTGGCTCAGGGGTTAGAGCATCAGCTTGTGGTCCAGAGAGACCTGGGTTCGGTTCCCGCTAAGGGCATGTACCTCGGTTGTGGTTCATCCCCAGCCCTGGTTGGGGTCGTGTGGGCGGCAACCAGTCAATGTGTCTCTCTCACACCGATGTTTCTCTCTCTCTTCCTCCCTCTCTGCCTCTTGCTCTATCTGAAGATGAATGCAAAAATTGTCCTCGGGTGAGGATAAAAAAAAATCGGTGTTCAGAAGCGGCCGCAGCATTTCTAGGACTTGTCAATGTCACAGTAAGGAAGCCCCTGGCATTCATTAATCAGTGGACGCATTTATTAAGGGCTAGTGTGCATGGGCACTGGGGAAGACATAGTACGAGTGAACTACACGGACATCGTCCCTCGTGTCTGCATGTTTACAGTTCAGGCTGGACAATGCCACGGTCAAGTTAGATTAGGAGTAGTCACTAACCACACCACATCCTACACACAATCAGATAATCAACGCAGAACACTCTGACCAGGAGATTAGATTAGATATATACATCTGATGGCTTGGAATGCTGGTTGCCTGCCAAGGAAGAGAATAAGGGCTGTGAGTCAAAGTCTCAATTTGGGTTAAATCTTCTCTCCCTGCAGCCTGGCCCTGAGGAACAGAGTCAAAGTCACTGGGGAATGGATGGCTCTCAGCCAGCAGTCATGTGTGAGGTAAATCCCAAGCTCAAGACCTTAGAGCACAACATTGGTTCTGAGTGTCCTTTGGCCCTTTTATTTGACAAAGCATTTCACTGTCAATATCTGGTTGGATCACAGCTGCTGAAAATGTGAGGGATGCAGGATATCCTTGGACTTACCAATAGCTACTTCCTTTGTTCTTTGCCAATGAAAGCCCAGATTTATTCTGATCGATGGCAGTGCGTTCATGGAAGGTAGGCTCAACCCCAGGAGATGATTCATAATTACCCTAAGCCAAACATGGTACCAACATCATTCTTCGATGATTTAGTTTAGGGAAGTCTCTGTCCAGGCCAATAGAACCTAACAGGGATCCTGGCGCAGGATTTTTCAGAAATAGTTTTGATCCCGAAAAAAGGAATGTTTAAGGAGATTGCTGCCACCATCATCCATCCATGCTCTTCCTGCTTTTGAATGCTGTTGTAAAGATATGAGGTATTGGAGCAGCAGCAGCCATTTTGTGACCATGAGGAGATGGCAGAAAAATTAGAAAGAGCCTGAGTTCTTGATGACCTTTTTGGCCACCAACCCAAAACAACTGCCTTTGGGTTTCTTGTTATATATATTAATATACCCTTATTATTTTAAATAATTTTTGTTGGATACCCTGCTGAGAGCATCTTAATGGGTACAATCCCCATTTAATATTTGCAAAAGCTGCCAGTTGGGTACTGGAAATACTGAGGGGAATACTATGTAAAGTATATGATTGTCTAACCACTAAGCTGTACACCTGAAATCAATACAAAATAATACTGAATGTAAACTGTAATTGAAAAACCCTTTTAAAAAAAGAAAAATAATAATTGCAAAAGCTAAAGCTCAGAGAGATTAGATCACAGTTAGTGACAGAGAGGGACCTACAATCCAGGGGGTCCAAGTTCATCCAGAGCACTCTTCTCTGCCTAGAACTTTGTCAGCCTTAGGCAACCCCTGGGGCCTCTTCAAGGCCAAGGGTGCCAATGATTGGGCTCTGTATGCCTGTCTCCCCTCCCCCACCCACTAACATTCTTTTTGAAACAAAAGGCTATGAGGCTTTAAAGTATTTTACAACCACTGTCTCATCCCCACCTTTCAAAACAGTGGCCAGCTCTTTACCACACCACAGGGGAACTTGTAAAGAAAATGTCTTTTCTAAGAGGAAATGTGGGGGAGATAGTATTTTATTTCCTAGGTTTAAGCCCCGAAATCCCAGCAAACTGTTCACTCCCGTGCTCACACACACTACCTGCGCACACACACTACCTGCTCACACACACAAACTATCAACCAATGGTCGTTGGTGCCAATTCAAATCCCAACAAGAATCCTCAATTTAGGGCGCCATGAAGAAAGAAAACTGTTTAGTGCAAACAGCTTGATGGTTAATATCACTTAGCTGTATTAACAGCACTGCTGTGGAACAGCTCAATAGTGCTACAGCCCAGCACCACCGCGAGGCTGCTCTCCGGGCCACGTTCCTCTTTAGCTAGGTAGCTCCACTCTGCTCAGGTGAGCCAGCTTTGGTGTGCTCCAACCAGGAACACAGCCCTCAGTCATCAGTGGAAAATATAGTCTCCATGCTAGTGGGGAGCTGGCTTATATAGACAGAAGTCCCCGCCCCAGTCCCTGATTGGTCAGAATAGAGCCACTTCGATTGGATGGGGAAAGCTTCAGTCCTATTGGTTGAAATAGGATTCCAGGAACTCCTTTATTATAAGGGCTGGCTCAGAGGGCAGAAACACAGTGCAGGCAGGCAGTCTAGCACAAAGGTTCCTCCTCAGAGTGCAGTTTGTGTGAGAGGTCCCTGTGTAGATATGGCTGGTAGGCCTTGCCTTTTTTTTTTTTTTTAGCCCAATTAGCCACCAGGAGCCCTTCGTAGTCCTCAGGGTTCACAAAACGCATTTTGGAAACATACGCATGCAGACGTGCCACTCACTGGATTTTCATCCTGTGAGGTTCTTGGGGTTATCAGGCACAGAGACACAATGAGGCTAGCACAGGTGCTCAGGGTTACAGAAGCCCTTGGAGGGCAGAGCATGAGCAAGAGCTACTGCCTTGGTTCTAGAAACGGCCAGCAGCCAAGTCATCTGACCTTGTCCTTAACTGTTCCAGACTCCAAGGCTACCTCCATTCTCAAGACCCTACTTCGCTTGGCCTCTATCACTCCCTCTCAAGGTGTCCAGAATTTGCAACTTTACTCCAGATTGGACCTAATTGGGTGGGCTCCTCCCATACTTCATGGCCCCTCCCGCCTTGCTCAAGTTAGACAGAGTTCTCAAGCCAGAGTGCCTCCTGTCTTTCCCAGGGTGCCGATTCCTGATCCAATCGATGGTAACAGAATCACAGAGTTCCATGACACTTTTATACAAAAGAAATCTGGTTCTCCTCAAAGTGGGGTTATGAGTCACGCAAGTCCCATTACAGCCTCCCGAGAACAACTGGAAACTGCCTTCCTTTCTTCCCTCTCCTCCTCTGTGCACACCCTTCCTTTCTCCCCTCTTTCCTTTGCTCTTTCATTCAATAATAATTTCTTTAATGCTTGCTCTCCCAGTTATCTATCACTGCATAACAAACTATCAAAATCTAGTGGCTTCAAAAGGAGACCATTTTATTGTATCTCATAACTTCGGGGGTCAAAGATTGGGCAGGTCTTGACTGGGTGATCCTATTGCCATCACTCAGTGGTATTGACTGGCAGCCTACCTGGTCTGGAGGGTCAAGGTGGACCATGTCTGATGGTGGCCTCCCTGGGTCATGTCCCTCTTCATGTCACTCAAGGCCTTTCCACCTGGTATCTCTAGTGGGTGAGGAGGCTGTAGGAATGACTATTCCAAGAGACAGGAAGTGAAAGCTTCCAGTCTCTTAAGGCCTGGGCACCAAAATAGGCACAGCATCCCTTCTGCTGTATTCAACTGGTCAACAAAGTCACAGAACCTACCCAGATTTAAGGGGGGTGGACTCCCCCTTAAAGGAGCTAGATTCTCTCCTCTTGATGGGAGACAGTGAAAGCACTGGTAGGCTTTTTTTTTTTTTTCCCTTTATTGATTTTAGAGAGAGAGGAAGAGAGAGGTAGAAAGAAATAGAAACATCCATGAGAGAGAACACCGATTGGCTGCCTCCTGCATGCCCCCCACTGGGGATCAGGCCCACAACCTGGGCATGTGTCCTGACCAGGAATCGAACTGGCGATCTCTCAGTGCATGGGTCGATGCTCAACCACTGAGCCACATAGGCCGGACTAGTAGCCATTTTTAATCTGCTACTTCTATCTGCTGGGAATGATGAAAGTTGTTAAACAAAAGGTCAGATAACACGAGTACGGCCATTTTGTTCCCTTTACTTCCTCTGGGTTAAGTCCGTATCTGGGGCTACATTTTCCATTTCCTTAAGTTACATGAAAAGCTATGTTTGACACTGTAATGGGGGTGAGTGGAGGAAGAAGATGAAAGATAGAATCTGGGCAGGAGGTAATGTTAGCTGGAGGTGAGATCCAAGAGAGAGAAAACTGAAGCTTAGAAAACTGGGGTTTGGCGGGGGGCAGAGAGGAAATTGCTGTTGGCAGTTGTCAGGGGAAGGGAAAACCTTGAGATTACTTCAATCTGAGTTTCCCCTAAAAGCAGAACCTGAAATGAAGATTTTGTTACCAGAAAGGGCACTGGGCCCCGAGCGAGTCTGCCTTGGGCCAGCTGGTGGTATGTGGGTTCTTGACTTTATGCAGGAAAGATTTCACAACACAAGTCCAGGTGATTTTGAGAGTATGTTTATTAAAGTTGGGGACAGTGAAACAAGGAAGGGTTTAGGATAGCAGAAGCAACAGGAGGGAGAATAGGCAGGGCTGTTGTGGCTCTCGAGAAATGTTATAAGAAAGAAATAAACCCAGGTGGGGCTGCTTTAGCTCACTGAGAAGTCAGAGAAAAGAGGCCTTGGGGACAGGTTCAGGGGATGAGCCCAGGATGAGCTGCCGCTGCTCATTGCTGCCCTGGTTGCAAGGCATATGTGGTCCTTTAAAGGTTAGGTGATGCATGCCTGTTGGGGAAGAAGAGGGGGAAGGGAAAGGTGCAGGCATGCTGGGTCCCTCATCTTGAGGGTTTTAAAGGCTGGGAGTTTAGGGGAGGGTCTCAGTAGAATATTCATCCGCTTTTCCAGGGGTGTTCTTTCAGGGTCGTGGTCTCCACTGATAGGTCCATGCCAGGGCAGGGGTCATTAGTCAGCAAAGCTGGTCCTGAGGTCAAAAGGCCACCATGGAGGCAAGGTCCAGCACCAGTTTTGCCCATTGCTAGGAACCTGGGGCTTGCCCTGGTGACCTCCTGTCTCTGGCTGTAAATTGCTTGGCCAATTTGTTCAGCGATCTGTCTCAGTTTCCCCATTCCACTTGCCAAGGAATTTTCCTAGCTTCTTACTAACCTGCCTCAATTTGGGTGCAGGTAGCTAATTTGGGAGGTGACCCCAGGAAGCACAGGGAGTGGCTGGGGAAGTGAGATGGGGAGGGAAAGAAAACCAATAAAGGGTGTGCTGGGGAGCAGGGGGCATCTGGAGCTCAACTGTGCTGGAGCCCCAGAGACTCTGGGGGACCTACTCTGGCGCTGTCAACTGAAGAGCAGTGAAGCTATGCTATTGTAAAGCTCGTTGGTCAAGCGTTGATCCTAAGGTGTTGAGCTGCCAGCACGTTTGCCCTACTCTGCACCAGTGACCATCCCAGGACAGTCACTGTGTCCAGGAGCTGCCTATTGCTGGCCTCCAGGGTGGCTAAGAGGGTCTGGGCAGGGCCCTGACAGTGTTTGCTGAGACAGTTTATGAGGAGATTTTGTGTTCCCTTTGCAGGAGGATATGCACAGAGTCTGCCTCACACACCTCCAGGGGGCACCTGTCACGCTGTATTTCATGTGAAGATGCCCCCCTGTATGTTCAATATAACCCCTCTCTTCTACCTTCCCACAAATTCATCATTACAACCTGCCCAGCCCAGGAACACTTTGAGAACCAGCAGATTCTCCTTGAGGAACTTGAAAAATGCCGAGTCCTAAGTCAAGGTCAGCTCTGGGCCCAAACAGACATATGCAGGGACAAGTGGCAACCGCAGTCACCCCGAACATATTCGTCTCCTTGCAGCCTAGAGTGAGGAAAAATGGAAAGGAAGCACCTTCAGAAACACAAAGCCAACCCCTGGGACTCACTCTTGTGGCTCCCAAGGCTTAAGAAACACAAGGAGGTACTTTGTCCACCAAGGCCAAACCGAGTCAGCAGGTTCATTGACCCTTTGTGGGATCCATTTCGTTAGCCAGCCCTGTAGCCCTCCTGCCTCTCAACAATGTGGGGAGCCGAAGGAGCCCTGGATGTCAAGCCCTGCACCCCAGTTTAGAGCCCAGTCTCTGCCATTCCCTAGCTGTGTGACTTGGAGAAAGTAATCTGACCCCTCTGAGTTTCTGTCTCCCCATCTAGGATCATCTCTCAGGCCTTAAACCCTAGCAGGCTGTGATTTGTGATTCTGACGGAGGAGTGAGATGATGCACTTCAGTGAACACTAAGGAGTTAAAAGCACTGTACCAACTGAAAGCTTTCACATGATTATGGTTGTTATGGCACTGCAGAGCGCTCTGGAAAACAGCCTCGGTCTCGGTTTATCCTCCTCACATAGGAGACTCCCCAGCCCAGGCACCTTCGCCCTTCCCCCACACCCCGAACAGGATCTCCGTATCCTTGGTTACTCCATGAAACCTATTCTGAGAGACTCTGCTTTTCTAGTGTTTCTTCTTGACAGGGGAGGAGGGCAGCCCCAGACCCCTAGCTCACCCACGTGTCCTGAGATGCCTCGGGCCAGAAGTGGACATACGACGGGGGCGTCATTCACCAGTTCATGCCCACACCCTATTCTGCATAGACTCTAATGGGCGATTGTATGTGGAGACAGGCAGGCCTTACTGCTCCAACTGTCCCCTCCGTTGGGCAGTGGGGGTCGGGGGTGCAGCTTTTCAACTGTTTGAATTCTAAAATTAACTCTAGGCTGCCTCCTTAGGATGCTTTCGGCTGCAAGCAACAGAGACCCCCAAGATGGGAAGGTCCCCAAGATGGTACTTCAAGGCTCTTCTCTGTGAGCCTCTCTGCTCTGCCTTTCTGGGTATGTGTGTCAGTTTCAGTCTCCAAGTGGTCCCGAAAAGGCTGCTGCAGTTTCAGGCATCATATGCAGACACACAAACCCTAGTAGCAAGAACTCTTCCTTCCAGTCGGGGATGATATTCAAAACATTCAGCAGCTAGTACAGCAGGGCACGGATCACTCAGAAAAAGTCTAGCTGAATTGGTATTGGCTTGCTGAATATCAGGAGTATTTCCAGGATTGCCTTCCGGAGAGTAAGGAAGTCCCCCAACGGAATTAGCTCACAACTCATTGGCCAGCTCTGGATCACATGACCTCCACCCACAAACCAATTTCTGGGGGATTACCATTGATTGGGTTAGAATGGTAAAGATTTGCCTCTGAATTGGGGATGGAGTCCCCTTTCTTGAGGGTGAATATGTGAATTAGATGTGGGTTCTTCAGCAGGTTGGAAAGTGGGGAGCCCATCAATCTCATCCACTTCCTGGGTTCCCACCTGCCCTCACCACCCCTCCAAAATCACAGGCTCCTTATACCGGCCTCACATCCACTGTTAAATCTGATCTGAGCATCTTGTTTTTGCCTCCTTGCTTCTTTCTGCAACTACAAGTACTTGATGCTTTTTGTGAAATCTGTATTTATAATCTCTGCGAAGTATGAGACAATTAACTGTTTGGTTCAGTTCGGCCCTTTGCTAGGACGGACAAACTGACCACTTCTAAATGAGTCATTTGGGAGGGCCTAGGATAAGGTTAATTAAAGAAGGTTAGCAACAAACCAGCAGTTTCTGCTCAATTGCCTGCCTTTCTCCGTCTCTTGCTCACTCATATTCCATACCCCCTCTCCTTGGGCTTAATTTATAGGCAAATGATCGAGGGTTTGGCCAGGTCCAGGCCGGGATGCTGTTTCGAGCCTACAGATTTTGCCTTTTAGGTAAGGTAGGGATGAGTGGGCCATAGCCATCAGATAATGGGCCTCTCGCAGAGACAAGGGCATGATAGACTTCCCCCATTCTTTGATATCAATGCTTTGGTTAATTTGTATTTTATGCGGTGCCTTTCCTCGAGGCAACTCAAGGCCTTTTGCAGAGTCTTATGTAATGGAAAATAATTCTGCAAAGTAGGCAGACAGGGCAAGGCCAGAATCCAGAAACCACATTCCTTATAGATGTGCGCAGCCACCCTGCTGGGGCCCATCTGTGTTGGGGCAGTGACATTTGTGGCACTTCGAGGCCATAAAAGAGCCCAGACACAGACAAAGGGGACACAATTTCCTTTGCTAAGCTTCAAGGAGGCCCCCCTCCTTGTGCTTGGGTGGCTGGCTTTTAAATAAGAAAAGGTAGGACTTTAAGAAAGAGACAGGTAAGGCAGGGAGGAATGGGGCGATGAAGAAGTCAGTAAGTGCAGGAACAGGCTCTCAACAACCTTAGTCATTCGGGAAATGTAAATTCAATCCACTCTGAGATAGCACTATGCCCAACCGAATGACTAATACATCAACACAAATCAAAACTAATACTAAGTGCCAGTAAGGATGTGGAGCAACTGGAACCTCATATGCTGCTGACGGGATATAATTTAGCAGAGCCATTATGGAAAACTGTACAGTAACCACTAAAGTTCTGAACAGATGCTCACCCTATGTCCCAGCAATTCCCCTTCAGGGTAAATACCCACAGGTAGTACATATGTTCACCAAAAGACCTGCAAAATAATATTCCAAACGTATCTATAATATCTATATAGTTCATTTTTTGAATACACAAACAGGACCACAGCAGATGCTGCCGTACCCACTCATATCCCCTGGGTCACTCCCACCCACCCCCAGAGGCACCTGCAGACATTTCATTCAAAACCGACCTCCTCCTGAATCCCTCTGCGTGAGCATGCTCTCTGGCCAAGGAGATGCTCCCTGGCAGGCCCTGCTGGCTGGAAGTGTGGGGAAATAAATGCCTCTCAACCCACGAGGGGCCAGAGTTGGCAGATAAATACTCCAGCTTCCCTGCCGTTTGGTGGCATGATCCTAAGGCATGTTCCACAGGGCTCTCAGCAGGTCCCCATGGAACTGAGCCCCAGTTGCTCACAGTGGGGACCCACTCACTGACACAGCCTTTATTGGCCTCCTCCCTGCCCTGTCTCACTCCCCTCTTCCCTTAACTGTGTTTCCTGGTCATCTCCCAAATTATGACTTGCACGTAGATTCTTGTCTCAAAGTCTGCTTTGGGGACAACCCAACTAAGACTGGGACAATGCAGTCACACACTAGTCTGCACGGAGCCTTTTTTCAGCCAGCAGTATGGCTCACAGATCTTTTCCTCTCGCCATGTGTGGAAGGGCTGTTTGTTATTCCGCAGTCTAGGGGCATCAGATTTGATTTAACCAGTCTGTTGGACATTCAGGTTGCTTTCAGGTTTTTGCTGTCGTGAACAATGTAGCAAGAAGCAGCTTTGTGCAAATATCTATCAGCAAATGAGTCAATACATCAGAAAGGGAACTTTCTAGAAGTTCAATTGCTGGGTCAAAAGCTAAGGGAACAGTTGTGTGTGTGTGTGTGTGTGTGTGTGTGTGTGTGTGTGTGTGTGTGTGTGTGTGTTTGTGCGCTTAATTGACATTTTAGAGAAAGAGAGAGAGAGAAACATCAATCAGTTGCCCCCGACCGGGGATCCAACCCGCAACCTAGGTATGTACCCTGACCAAGAATCGAATCCGTGACCTTTGGGTTTACCAGATGACACTCCAACCAACTGAGCTACTTGGCTAGGGCAGGGGACAGTTTTGATCAGGACCCAAGGGTGGCTCTGGAGCTCAAGATTGTAAGTGTCCAGCCTGGGGACACTGATCGAAGTGAGGAGCCAGCGTTCCTGAAGAGGGCCTGCCCCCCCACAGATTGTACCCAGGGGTCTCTGTGCACTGGCGGGGGCCTTCTGTGTGCTGGGAAGAGGCCTCACTGCAGCAGAAGGGCCTTCCCCCAGAGTCACTGTCTTCAAGAACCCCCACCATCCCATTGCACATGCCCACTAGCCACTGCCATGTTTGTACCATAGATAGTTGTTTTTCAAGCAGAAGTTGCCAATTTTCAGATGAAAAACAACTTATTTTGAGAGTATACATCCCTGAGATCTTCAGGCTCTTCCTTTGGACTGACTGTGGAGAAGAAATTAATTTTTACGGTAGGAGAATTGGTGAGAAAGCTGGGAACAGGTCCACGGTGCGTACAGGCAGTGTCTTCTATAATTTGGTTGTTCTATTCATTTATGTTTACCTGATCATCTGCCCATTCAGAAAACAAATTTTAAAGGCATTAAAATACTTATTTGTTCCTCTCTTAAGTTGTTTGCTGCCTGTTAGCTGCCTACTTGATCTTACCTTAAAACACAGAGAAAGGTGCCCAGACCTTGTTCTAGGGACTCGAACTGTCGGCCAGATGAGCCAACAACGGCTGGAAGCACCAAAGGCAGCAACTGCCCAGAAAGTCAAGGTTCTTGACAGAGAGGAAGGAAGGGGTTCTTCTTTCCCTGTCTTTTCCTTTTTCTTCTCTCTCTTGCTTTTTCTTGTTGTTGTTTTCCTTTATCTTTGAAGATGGGGAGCAGGGGTAAAAATACCATACACATACCCACCCACCCACACACACACATGCACATCCTCAATAAAACCTTCTGGAGGGAAAAGGATCCGTGAAGACGTGTCAAGAGAGACGGGGTGCCCAGCCGGTGTGGCTCAGTGAATTGAGTGTCTTTCCATGCACCAGGAGGTCACCAGTTCAATTCCCGGTCAGGGCACATGCTCAGGCAGGCCGGATCCCCAACAGGTGGTGTGCAGGAGGCAGCTGATCGATGTTTCTATTTCCCTCTCCCTTCCTCTCTATCTAAAAATCAATAAAAACATTTTTTTTTTTAAAGAGAGAGGAAGGGGTATTTTGTTGGTTTTCTGTGTATGTGGGTATGGGTGCCATACGTTCTCTCTGTCTCTCTCTGTCTCGCTCTCTCTCTCTCTCTCTCTCTCTCTTTCATGTACGCACGCGCGCGCGCACACACACACACACACACACACACACACACACACACACACAGGAAAGCATCAATTCAGGATCTGAGCCCTGGTGAGACTCTGATGTCCACACCAAACCTGACTCCAACTCCAAGGCCACCATGTGTATCAATCCAGGAAAAGCAGGACAGTTAGCTAGCCACCTCAGCAACCACACTTATGAGGGGTGGCTCAGGGAGCAGTCTGCCTTCCCTGCCCTTGGGGAGGGCCCAGGACTCACCTGGCCTCCAGGGATGTTCTCCCAGCTGCACAGGGAAGATCCCACTTCTGGAGGTGTGAGCTTTGGGGTCTGGAGAGAGACATGGCAAAGCGGGTTGGTCTTCCCAGGCATCCCAGAAGTGGGAAGTTGAATTCTGACCTTGTTGCCAAAGGTATGCAATTCAAAGGAGGGATGTAGCCTGGCTGGTGTGGTTCAGTGGTTGAGCGTCGACCCATGCACCAAGAGGTCGCCAGTTTGATTCCCGGTCAGGGCACGTGCCCAGGTTGTGGGCCCGATCCCCAGTGGGGGCATGCAGGAGGCGGCCAATTGATGTTCTCTCTCATCGATGTTTCTATCTCTCTCTCCTTCTCCCTTCTTCTCTCTCTCAAATCAATAAATTAAAAACAAACAAACAAAAAAACAAAACAAAGGAGGGATATAGTCAGAAACGATCGGGAGTAGTAGTGATGCTGACCAGTGTTCTTATTTATTGAGCACTTACCCCATGCCAGGCCCAGGTACAGAGAGCCCCACATTTTCTTCCTTCATATCCAGGTGAGGCCCCTGTACCTAAAGGATGTGTCAGAGGATTCGCAGACCTGTATGGTCTCCAGGTAACTGCAAATCATCTCCCTTCTCAGCTCCTGTTGACTCTCTCCTCTCAACACCTCCTGCCCATCCTTCACGCTCTTGCCTTCCACCTCTGGAGAAGCAGCATAGCAGAGTAGCAGTGAACAGGGACTCTGGAGCCAGACGACCTGGGCTGGAATCCCAGCACTACCAGTGACCAGCTCTGAGACCTTAGACAAGTCATTTAACTACTCTATGTCTCAGTTTCCTCATCTGGTTGTTGTGAGGGTCAATATTTGGGAAGTGATTCTGACAGTGCCTGATACATGGTCAGCACTGAATACGTGTTTGTTAAGTAAAAATGCGTGCATGCCCCCCTTGCCTATGGAAGGTAGCAGCCTTTTGCTGAGGGTTTGGAGGTGATGGTGGATAATTACAGTCAGTGAAAGACAAGAAGAAACTTCAGGAGACAATCCAAGACGGCAACATAGGAGGATCCTGAACTCACTTCCTCCCACAGATACGTGAAATATACATCCATGTCCGGTCAGTGTGGCTCAGGGGTTGACTGTCGACCCCTGCACCAAGAGGTTGCCGGTTCGATTTCTGGTCAGGGCACATGCACAGGTTGTGAGCCCAATCCCCAGTGGGGGGCACGCAGGAGGCGGCCAATTGATGTTCTCTCTCATCGATGTTTCTTTCTATCTCTCTCCCTTCCGCTCTCTCTAAAATCAATAAAGGAAAAAAAATTTTTTTAAAGAAATAGACATCCACATATGGAACAATTTCCTTTGAAAACGACAGGAAAACCAGCATAGCAACTCCTTCAGATCAGCAAATGAGGAAAGAGCTACAGGGAGGCAGGAAGGAGAGGCTGAGGCAGAGTTTCGCCATAAACCCTACCTCCCAGCATGATGACGCATAACCGGGAGGGAGCTCAAAACCACGAGCTTCTCCCTGAGGAGGGAAGGGTTTGAACCCCACATCAAGTACCCCAGCTTTTAAAGACCTGCACCTGAACAACAAGCTCCCAAATATATGGCTTTGAAAACCAACAGGGCTCTCATCCACAAGACCCAAAGGGCAGTAGTGAACTGAGAAAGCCCTCTTAAAGGGCTTGTGGGAAGAAACAACTACAAATGGAATGTCCTACAATTTTCTGGCTGATTCCCCTCACGAGGCATCCATTTCTGGTCTTCCCTCATCTAAGCCTCCAGGAGCCACCATTTTGCAATTTCCTTCCTATCCCTCTGGAGACCTTTCTCCCTTCAATCCTCTTGCCCCAATCTGGGGGAGTCTCCACCTGCCCGTGGAAAACTAAAAAAAAATTTATTACTTTGTTCCCAGAGCAAGTTAACACCCTTTGTTCCAACCTCTTTATTCCAGATGCTGCCCTGCTCTGATCCTTCATGAAAACATTGATGTGTTTTCCTGAACAAAAGAACCAGGTATCTTGGGCTTCCATCCTTAGCAACCTATACATGATCTTATTTAATCCTTATGACAGCCCTGTGAGCTGAGTACTACTAGCACACATTTCTTTTTTTTCTTAAATATGTTTTATTGAGTCAGGCCGGTGTGGCTCAATGGTTGAGCATCAACCCATGCACCAAGAGGTCTCTGGTTCGATTCCCGGTCAGGGCACATGCCCAGGTTGTGGGCCCGAACCCCAGTGAGGGGCATGCAGGAGGCGGCCAATCGATGTTCTCTCTCATCAATGTTTCTATCTCTCTCTCTCCCTCTCACTTCCTCTCTCTCTGAAATCAATAAAGGAAAAAATAAATAAAATAAAATAAAATAAAATGTTTATTGATTTCTTTTTAGAGAGAGAGGAAGAGAGAGAGAGGGGGAACATTGACTGGCTACCTCCTGCATGCCCCCTACCAGTGGATCAAGCCCATAACCTAGGCATATGCCCTGACTGGGAATCGAACTGGCGACCTCTGGGTGCATGGGATGATGCTCAACCAACTGAGCCACAATGGCCAGGGCACTAATACCCATTTCTTAGCTTAGTAGATAGATAATGGCCTAAAGAGTTTGTCATAAACCAGTTGGTCGTGAAGCTGAGATTCAAACCCAGCTCTGTCTAAATGCTCCTAACCGCTACTCCATACTGCCATCACATACCCAAAAAAGGTATTTTAAAGGAGGCCAGAATTTCTGTGCCTTATTCTCTGAGTGACCCTGCTCTAGGTTCAGCTAAAAACATTATTGCTTCTGTCACTATGGAAAACAGTATGGCATTTCCTCAAAAAAAATTAAAAATAGGACTATCATATGATCCAGCAATCCCACTTCTGTATTTATCCAAAAGAATTGAAAGCAGAGATTTGAAGAGATATTTTTCACGCCCATGTTTACGGCATTATTCACAGTCACCAAGAAGCGGAAGCGACGTAAATCTCCATCGATGGACGAATGGATAAACAAAATGTGGTATATACATGCAATGGAATATTGTTCAGCCTTAGAAAGGAAGGAAATTGTGACACATGCCACAACATAAATGAACTTTGAGGACATTATGTTAAGTGAGCTAAACCAGTCACAAAAAGACAAACACTGTGCCCAGCCGGTGTGGCTCAGTGGTTGAGCATCGACCCATGCACCAAGAGGTTGCCAGTTCGATTCCCGGTCAGGGCACATGCCCAGGTTGTGGGCCCCATCCCCAGTGGGGGGCATGCAGGAGGCGGCCAATCGATGTTCTCTCTCACCAATGTTTCTATCTCTCTCTCCCTCTCCCTTCTTCTCTCTCTAAAATCAATGAAGAAAGAAAAAAAAAAAGACAAACACTGCGACTGCACTTACATGAGGTCTCACAGAGACAGAAAGTAGAAGGGTGGTTGCCAGGAGCTGTGAGGAGGGGGGAAAGAGGAGTTGTTCAATGAGTACAGAGCTTTGGTTTTTCGAGATGAAAAAGTTCTGATCTGTTGCACAACAATGTGACTATATTTAACACTACTGAATTGTACTCTTACAATGGGTAAGATGATAAATTATATATTGTGCTTTTACTACAATTTAAAACTTTCGAAACTTAAAAAAATTCTAAAATACTATTGCTTCCGAAATGCTCAGTGTTTAACCCACTCTCTGACCTTGCATAATTTTGAAATCTCCTTTGCAGAACACAAGTCCTGACTCTACCAGGAAATTGCTAAAGCTTCCCCAGGCTATCTCTAAGCAAGATGATTCTTTACACCTCCCCTCCTCAACTGTGTCGAGTTCAGAGACTCTTAATGCTTTAGGGAGGTCTCAGAAAGCTTTTCGGAACCTGATAGAAGCTGCCGCGCTCTCCCCACCTCCACATCCCAAATGCACATATGCATTGGCATAATCCTTTTCCTATATGATTCAGAGGACTGCTAGATACCCTGGGGCCTCCCCACGGTCTTCCAAGGACCCCAGGATGAGGTTCCCTATAGACCTCCCATAGCGGAGCTTCCCCTGATTGGCTCAAAGATTCATTGTTACTCATCTGCTTTCCCTCCCAGTGAAATCAAGGAAAGGGAGAGCTTCTTATAAAAAGACTATCTGTGGCCCTGCTGACGTGGCTCAGTGGTTGAGCGTCGACCCATGCACCAAGAGGTCCCCAGTTTGATTCCCAGTCAGGGCACATGCCCAGGTTGTGGGCCCAATCCCCAGTGGGGGGCATGCAGGAGGTGGCCAATCGATATTCTCTCTCAACAATGTTGCTATGTCTCTCTCCCTCTCCCTTCCTCTCTAAAATCAATAAAGAAAAAAAAATTTTTTTAATAAAAAGACTATCTGTGGCATCTCATCCTACCAGAAGGGAGTTATACTATCTGTGTGACAATTCACTCTAAAACATGTCTATAGAGAGAGTGTGTGTATGTGTGTGGGGGGGGGGGGGAGGGGAGGGGGGTGTTTGTAAATATACTTACCGGAGGGGCAGTTAGCATTTGGAAGAAACTAATCAGGAACCCACACTCCAGAAGTGATTACTCAAATGCTTCAAATATCTTTATCTAAATCTACCAGAGGATCCCTTAATTAGCATAGGTATCTTAGAAATATGGGCACATGGTATAAGATTACAGGCTCCTTGTCTGGGCAGGAACTAGGCTAGTCTAGCAACCTGGTACTCTCAGAGCAATGCTCTAATCTGGAATTCCATTTGGTCCTCTATCATCTCCCCATTTTCTGAGGACTGTGGTGCCTGATCCCCCAGAAGTTTGGCTGACCCCATCAAGAGAGCACCATTGCATCTCAGGGCAAACCTTGCAGGCAAACTTCCTACTGGAGGACCTGAGGACAGAGTGGGACACTACCAAGCCTACAGGAACAGGTTACATCACTGTCCTTGTACCTGCTTCCTAATAAATGATCACATGGCTAGTCAAATTCCATCTGAGGTTTGCTTTCATTCTAGTAGGCTACCTGGCAGTGGGAGGGGGGAAGACGGGTAGAGTCCCAGCCCATGTCCCTGGCAGCAGGATTAGCTGAGGGATTCTCACAAGCCGTCCAAGTCAAATGAGGTTTTGCTGTATTCAGAAATTCAACCATGTCAGTTTCTCCCTCTCTCCTCCTGGCTCTGGCTTCATTCTTAGGCTCCCTGGTGATGGCAAGATGGTGGCAGCATCTCCTCATATTCACTCTGGTTTAACTTTGGCATGGAAAGTAAAAAGCATATTTTCCTGAGAGCTCTAACAAGGCCCCGAGTGAGTCTGATTGCCATTTTGGCCTGACTTGGATTGTGTGACCGTCCCTGATCCAGTCACTGATGACGGGGAAAAGATGTTCTGACAGGCCAGGCATGGATCACATGCCACTCCAGGCAGAGGTCTCAATTCTACCAGAGCCACAGGGCTTGGGAGTAGTTAGGGGTGAGTAGTGAATTAAAGATGGTCACAAGCCCTGGCAGGTGTGGCTCAGTTGGTTGGGCATCGTCCCATGCACCAAAAGGTTGCCGATTTGATTCTCAGTGAGGGCACATGCCCAGGGTGTGGGTTCGATCCCCGGTAAGGGGCATGCAGGAGGCGGGCAGTAGTTTCACTCTCTCACATTGATGTTTCTCTCTCTCTCTCCTTCTCCCTTCCTCTTTCTCTAAAAATCAATAAAAAAATATTTTAAAAATTTTTAAAATGAAGATGGTCACAAATTCTTTCCCATTGAGAGGTAGAATCCATTTCCCCTCCCCTTGAATCTAGGTCAGCCTTGTGCCTTGTTTTGACCAAAAACAAAAACAAAATTACGGTAAATATAACACTGTGTGAATTTCAAGGCTGAACTTTAAGAAGTCTGTGGATTCTGCTTTTGTGTGTTTGAAACACGCCCTCATGAAACGCTCTGAGGAAGCCCAAGCAGCCATGTAGAGAGGCCCATATGGGGGAGAATCAAGGAGCTCTAATACCCCCAGCTGATCTCCCAGGTGGCACCCAGTACTATCTGCCAGCTGTGTAGGTGGGGCCATCTTGGACAGTCCAGACCAGCTGGGCCTCCGGACACCACGAGGAGCAGAAGAATCACCCCGCTGAGCCTACTCAATTCACAGAACCATGAGAAATAATGAACTGTTATTGTTTGAAGTCATGAAGTTTGGGGATAGTTTGCTTCACAGCCTTAGACAGCTGATACAGACTGGCTCTCCAAATGAAAATCGTAAGGTTTTCCTGGAAATGAAATGAGTGAATGCTAGATGGACCACAAACAGAGGTTCACCACAACCACTTACTCTGTGTAGTCAACTCTTCCTGGCAACTGATGGGCTCAAGGAGACACGGAATTTTCTGTAGGGACATTTCAGCATCCACTCATCCGTTTTGTCAGTGTCCACAGGCAGCCTCCTGATTCCAGGCTCACAGCTCTAGAAATGGGTTTTTAAACATAACTGTCCCATTGATGGCCCCTGGCTTTCCTGCATGTGGCAAAGATTGTGGCTTCCCTGGTGGGTCCAGCCTGCAGGTTCTGGGAGTCATTCCTGGAGACCCAGCCCAGAGTTCCTGCAACAGCCCTTCTGTAGTGGGTTGAGTGGTGGCCTCCCCAAAGCGATGCCCATGTCCTAACCCTGGGACCTGTGCACGGGACCTTATTGGGAAAAGTCTTTACAGATGTAATTAATTTAAAGATCTTGAGCTGAGATCATCCTGGATTAGCCAGGTGGGCCCTAAATCCAATGACAGGTGTCCATATAACAGACAGCAAAGGAGAGAACACAGAGAAGACCTTGTGAAAACAGAGGCAGAGAGAGACTGGCATAGTGCAGCCACAGACAGTGTCAGCGGCCACCAGAAGCTGAAAGAGGCCAAGGATTCTCCCCTAGAGCCTCCAGAGGGAGCAAGATCTGACCTCGATTTCAGATTTCTGGCCTCCAGAATGGTGAGAGAACCATTGCTGTTGTTTTAAGCCACCAAATTTGTGTCATTAGTTATGGTGGCTTTGAGAAACAAATACATCTTCCAATGATTCTGTGAGCACCAACTTCCTTCTATTAAATCCCTTTCTGCTTAAAATATCTAGAGTAGTTTCTGTTTCTTGCACTGAACCTGAGTGGTACAACCCCTTTCTCATCCTGGAAATGGAAGACCAAGCAAGCCAGAGCACGTATTGTGAGTAGGACCCGGGGACATACTCAGATTTGAGCCTCATACACTGGTACCACACATGGTTGTGCTGTCAGCCTCACAGGCAGGTGCATTTCTCACGGTTCGGCAGAAACATTGATCCTGATAGAGTCTTCTTCTCATTGCCAGTGTGGCAGCAAGAGTTATTCTTACTTCAAATTATTCTGCAGCCAGCACCCCTGACTCACCTCTCCCAAGAGCCCATATCTCTGCACTCTGGGAACAACACAGAGCCAGGCAGGACCCAGAGATGCCCACCTCTCATTCCTTTATCCCAGAGTCCAAAAAAGAGCTGGAAACCACCAGGCAACATTGAGAGTCTTTATCCCAATACTAGCGAGAGGCTTTAGCCACGGTCACTTATGAAAGAGCAGGTCGTCTCGGTTGGCTTTCTTTCTCCAAGCCAGGACTCCAGGTTTTCATGGAGATGCAGCCGGTGTGTACACATGGGTGTCTCTGAATCCGTGTGTCTGTGGTTCTATGTGTGTGTTTGTATGTGCATTTCTGTGAGCTGGTGTTTGGAGGTATGTGTGTGTTTCTGTGTCTGTGTGTGTATTTCCGTGTGTGTGTATTTAATTGTGCGTGTGTATATATGTGTGGAGAGAGGGTGTCAGCAGAAATGAAGTGGCTGTGGTTACTGTTAATACCATAAACTTGAGCTATTGTCTTCATAAATAGGAGGCTGGAGATGGTCTCTTGCTGCTCTTACCACTGTGCTGTTGAAATGATATTGCTGTGGAAGAATCCTTCTTTCGTTCTGCAAGCCTAACCACGCAAACCAGGGTGGGCGAATTCGGCTCCATAGAAACCCAGGTGGGATCTGCTTCAGTCTGTGGAATTCCGAAGGCCAGCGCCGTGGCTCCTCGTGGCCCTGCGCTGGGGTCGGAATCAGAACCATGGAGACCGGGACTTCCGGTCAAGATGGCGGCGCCCGTAACCGCGGTACCGCATCCTCCCACAGCCACATCGAAGTTACAACTAAACTACTGAACAACCATCATTCAAAACCGCCTGAAATCAAGCTGAACGGAAGTCCTACAGCTACAAAATTAAAGAAGAAGCCGCATCGAGACTGGTAGGAGGGGCGGAGGCGGACGGGCTGGTCCCACACCCGCGTGTGGCGGATAAAAATCAGGAGGACACCTCAGCTGGGAAGGTCCTCCCTGAGGACTGAGGGGTCCCCGTCCCACACCAGGCACCTAGCTCAGGGTTCCAGTGCCAGGAAGAGAGTCCCCATCACTTCTGGCTGGAAAAACCAGCGGGAACTGAGACTGAGGCGGCTGGAGCCCCCGCAGCTCCTCTTAAAGGGCCCGCGCACGGACTTACTCGGACTCGCTCCCTCCAGGCTCCAGCGTGGGGGAGGGAGCCTGAAAGGCACCAGAGTCATATGGGGAAGAACTGAGCTGTTTGGCATTGGAGCGAGGGCTGGAGAGGCAGCTTTCTCCTGGACAGATGTGCTGTCACAGGCTTTTGTTCCTTTGGTGAGCCCTTCCCTGGGCCGGCAGACACTGCCATATCTGGGACTCCAGCTACCTGGCTCACACTGTTGGCCCCGCCCTGGTGATTCCCTGAGGCCCCGCCCCACCCAACTTCCAGGCCCACCCAAGCTGTTGCCAGTTGCTTTACCATAGGATTGGCCTGTCTTGGAGCCTGCTTCAGCTTTTCCTAAATTATTCCAAACAAGCAGCATCTGGTCTCAGCTAGCCCCATACCTCTCGCTAAGTAATACATAGAAAAAAACACAGGGAGGCAGCCAAAATGAGGAGACAAAGAAACAGGTACCAAATGAAAGAACAGAACAAAACTCCAGGAAAAGAACTAAGCGAAATGGAGATAAGCAACCTAACAGATGCTGAGTTCAAAACACTGCTTATAAGGATGCTCAATGGACTTAGTGAGAACCTCAGTGAACTTAGTGAGGGCCTCAAGAGCATAAAAAAGGACCAGTCAGAAATGAAGGATGCACAGTCAGAAATGAAGGAGGCACTAACTGAAATAAAGAATAATTTACACAGATTCAATAGTAGAGTAGGTAAAGCCAAGAAGCAAACCATCGATTTGGAATATAAGGAAGCAAAAAACACCCAATCAGAACAGCAATAAGAAAATACAATCCAAAAAAATGAGGATAGTGTAAGGAGCCTCTGGGACAACTTCAAGCGTGCCAACATTCGCATCTTGGGGGTGCCAGAAGGAGA
Organism: Tadarida brasiliensis; assembly: GCA_030848825.1. Lineage (NCBI taxonomy): Eukaryota > Metazoa > Chordata > Mammalia > Chiroptera > Molossidae > Tadarida > Tadarida brasiliensis. The sequence goes on along the minus strand of CM061280.1, from coordinate 103,358,190 downwards.
AGAGAGAGAACAAGAAATTGAAAACCTATTTGAAACAATAATGGCAGAAAACTTCCCTAACTTGGTGAAGGAAACAGACATACAAGTACAAGAAGCACAGAGAGTCCTAAACAAGATGAACTCCAAGAGGCCCACACCAAGACACATCATCATCAAAATGCAAAAGGTTCAAGACAAAGAGAGAATCTTAAAAGCAGCAAGAGAAAAGCAGTTAGTCACCTACAAGGGAGTTCCCATAAGACTGTCAGCTGGGATAAAAAAATAAAAATAAAAATGCTCTGGCAGGTTTGGCTCAGCTGTTAGAGCGTCGGCCTGCGGTCCAGAGAGACCCAGGTTCAGTTCCCGCTAGGGGCGCATACCTCGGTTGCAATTTGTCCCCGGCCCTGGTTGGTTGTGTGGGAGGCAGCCACTCGATGTATCCCTTTCATGTCGATGTTTCTCTCTCTCTCTCTCTCTCTCTCTCTCTCTCTCTCTCTCTCTCTCTCTCTCTCTCCCTCCCACTCTATCTGAACAAAAAATGGAAAAATGTCCTCGGGTGAGGATAAAAAAAATAAAAATAAAAATAAACTGTCAGCTGATTTCTCAAAAGAAACTTTGCAGGCCAGAAGGGAGTGGCAAGAAATATTCAGAGTGATGAAAAGCAAGAACCTACAACCAAGATTACTCTATCTTGCAAAGCTGTCATTTAGAATCGATGGACAGATAAAGAGTTTCCCAGACAAGGAAAAGCTAAAGGAGTTCATCACCACCAAACCATTATTATATGAAATGTTGAAGGGTCTTCTTGAAGAAAAAGATAAAAAAAATATGAACAAACAAAATGGCAATAAATACATATCTATCAACAGTTGAATCTACAAACAAAACGAACAAGCAGAACAGAAACATTCTCATAGATACAGAGAACATTTTGTTGGTTACCAGATGAGGGGGGGTTGGGGGAATGGGTGAAAAAGGTGAAGGGATTAAGAAGTACAAATTGGTTATTAGACTGACAAACTTCAAAGGGAAGGGGGATTGGGAGTGGGAAGAAATAAACCAAAGAACTTATATGTGTATATGCATAACCAATGGACACAGACAACAGTGTGGGGCAAGGCAGGAGGGGGGTGGGAATGGGGAGTAGAGGGTCAATGGGGGAAAAATGAAGAACATCTGTAATACATTCAACAATAAAGATAAGTTTAAAAAAATAAAATAAAAATACAAAAAAACAAAACAAAACATGGAAATCTCTGCTCGTAAAGGTGACATCACCGCAGCGCTTCTCGGTAGTGGTGCCTGGGTTGATGGTTATTTATTAAGCACACCTTGTGTACCTTGTTGCAGCCACTGGCTTTCCTGAGAGAAGTCCATCCCCCTTTGGCCTTCAGGAAGCTCGTGATCTGGTATGGCACGATCAACACTGGGCCAGGCAGAGGACAGGGAGTCATGAAGCTGCTGGTGGCTCAGGCCAGCTCTGTCCCTCCTACCTTGAGTCCAGGTCTCTGGAAATGGGTCTTCGTGACCAAGTCCCCACCTTGGACATGGCTCCATCTCCTGGCTACTTCCAAAGGGACAAGAGGCCCATGTCGATGTCTGCATGCCTTCAGAATCCTAACCCTGAATCCCCCTCACTGGGCCCGGGGCCCTGCTGGCACACCCTTCTACATCCCTAGTGGACACCCCTCCATCAGCTGGGCCATGCCAGGCCCCTGACGTCTGCCCAGCTGGTTCTCCCTGTACTTGCTGCTGAGGTGGCGGCTGGAAATGTCTGGAGCTTGGGGCCTGGCCACCCTCCCTGTCCCATCTGCATATTCCCAAGCCCTGGTTCTGACAGCAGCCATGGCAGAGGCTCATATAAAACTTCAGCCTTCAGACTCCCTCAGACCCCTGCCCACTAGCCAGACTGCTGCTGAAAGGGCGGTGTTGCCTGGAAACCAGTCCCAAGACCCCTGAGCATCACCCAGGGCTGGTTGAACACCTTGACCCTGGTGCTCAGCCGGGGGAGGCAGCAAAGGCAGGGTTTCCAAGTGAGTTCAGAGGAACAAAAGGCACAGAAGAGAAGCCAAGGGCTGGGGCGGGGACTGAGGAAGGTGGAGGGAGCACAGCTGGAGCACCCGATCCTCCAGAACGTCACCTCCTGTGGGAGGGACCGTCAGCAGCAGTGGCTCGCAGTGGCTGAGCGCTCAACGTGTACTCAGTGCAGGATATGCAGCTTCGCAGCGGGCTGCACAACAGCACGAATGATCCCTGCCTGTGAAGTGAGGAAACCGAGAAAACGGCTCGAGTGACCTGCCCACAGTTAGAAAACGTGGTCTGATCCCCGTGTGTTCCCTCAGGCCACCGTCGCTGACGCTCTGCTTACAGATGTCTCAGACCTGCTGGTGGTGCGGGTCCCCTGCCTGAACCTGGACAAGCACAAATGGTTCTGTCCCTCCTCTAGCCTCAGCTCTGCCTCCCCTCAGTGGCACCTGGGCTCTGGCCCCTTCTTCCCTCCCTCCTTGAGGCTCAGAGCATTAAGGTTGCCGTCAGGGCCAGGGCTCCCGGCAGCCTCGGTGCTGACTCCTCTGCCATTCATCACGGGGGCTCTCTTGGACGTCTGTGTTGAGAAACAAATGTTCTTCCCCTTTAGTAAATCATGTGAAACATCACACACAGGGACAGCTGGTTAGAACACAAGCTACGACTTCCCTACAAGGTGAGGACATTGAAGATAAAAAAATGAATGCAGGGCTGTCCACGGGCAGTGCCCAGCCTGCCAGCTCAGCACATCCTGGCTTCCCTGAAGGTGCCCCTCTGCCTCGGGATCCAGGCCAGCTGGGCACCGTGTCTCCCTCCCCAGCCCTTGAGGAAACAAGGTCGTCTTTCCGGTTGATTACCTGGACACAGGCAGGCTGGGCAGACACAGCTCCTCCAGGCACCTCCCCAACCCTCAGCTTGACTGGTCTCTCCTCTCTGGTCCTCGAAACCAGAAATCTCCCCTCTCTGGTCCTCGAAACCAGAAATCTCCCCAGTGTGGCTCCTGGGTCAGACGGGAGAAGCGGGGAGGGCAGTAGTGGAGAAAGCAGCACTGGACTGTAGACTAATCACATTATTAGACTTTTTTATAGCCCCTGACCTTTGGGGGCTCTTTCTTCTCTCTGTCTTCAGGCTCCTAGGCCCAGGCCCCCATCCTAAGAAAACTTATTCTTTGGAAGAAACCTCATGTTAGTTATTTATACCTTAGTTTGAATTTAAGTCAATGAACTAATTCTGTATCCCAGGAGGATTTGCATTTAAATCTTTCTGGATACAAATCATTATGCAATGAGAGATTTATCCCCATTAAAGGGATTTTGACTCGTAATCCCATAAAGCAGAGAGGAATTTTAGGGGGTACAATGCTTCCACAAACTGGAAATCCCACAACTTTATCCACCTGTCTTCTTTCCAAACTATCTAGCCTAGGCCAACTTTTTCCCTCTGTGCTCTCTTATTCTCTGCAACCTAAATTGATCCCGGGATTTGAGAGTTTTTGCTGACTCACTTTTATGATTCATCTAAGAATCATAAGATTTCAGGTCTGGGAGGAAACTTGGAGATCAAATAATGCAAGTTTCTAGATGAAGAAACAGAAACTCAGAGAGAGAGTGAGAGAGAGAGAGAGAGAGAGAGAGAGAGAGAGAGAGAGAGAGAGAGAGGTGAGATGAGATGCCCAAGATCCCACAGCAAGTGACAGCGAAGCTGGGACCAGACCACAGATTTCCTGGCTCCATAGGACTCATAAATAACTCTCAACCAAACACCAGCACTTTTACAAAGTGAGGTCCAGGCAGAAGCCCTCTGCTTTGTGAAACTACAGAGCATGGGCCTGTACCAGGGGTCTGACTCTTCCAGCGTGAATGACACAGGTAGCCTTTGTGTGGCTTGGGAGGATTGTTTCTAGAAGCATTTGATCTGGAAAAGGAGGCCCATGGAGCTCCCCTTATTGCAGACAAGGTGTAGAGGCTGGAGAGACCTGATCAAAGCTCACTGTTTTCCCTGTTCAAACACCTGTCCTGAATTTTGCAACAAGAGCCTTTAGTTTTGTCTTCCAACAACCTAAAGCCCCTCATCCTTCCAAAGCAGGGCCCCCCTTGGCCATACCCACCGAGCCAACTTTCTTAGTTACGTCCCTCACCGGCCAGCACAGCGGCCTCTGACCTACCTAAGATCAGCCTTTTTCTAAATTTGATTTAAGTGTATTCCAGAAGAATAGGCCAAAGGATGAGGACCAAACTCAATGCGTGGTCTAGTGGATTAACAGGCACTGGAAACAGACTGTCTGAGTTCAAACCTCATCTCTGCCACCTCCCAGCTCTGTGTCTTTGGGCTGTTTACTTAATACCTCCAGGCCTCGGAACCTTCGTTTGTCAGGTAGGGAGGATTCTAGCACCTGCCTCCAGGGCTGTTGTGACAGTTAAATAAAGTCAATGCATGGAAAACACTTGGAATCGTGCCTGCACATAGTAAGTGCTCACTTAAAGTTACTGCTAATGCTGTTGGTACCTCCTTTCAGAACCTCCCATATGTCTCTTCACCTGTCCCTGTGAAAAAAGGGTGGTACATTAAAAGGACTCTGTGTGGAAATTTCTGAACTTTATCTAAAAAACTGAAATATACTGGCCATATCCACTTTATCCGAACATCAGTCTAAACCAGACCAAAAAAAAAAAAATATATATATATATATATATATATATATATATATATATATATATATGATAAACAAAATCCTAATGAGACGTGGAATGTGTGTGTCTGTGTGTCAGATAGAGTTGTGGGGGATTTTTCCTCCTGCTTTAAATTAACATTATTCTATATCAGGACATTATTCCATAATCCTTTTTTGACATGTTCTTTGTTTCTAACATACAGGTTAGTGCTGAGAAATAAAATAATGAGGAAAAGAAGGTAGAATGCTCTTAGGGAGCCAGCACTACATAAATATTTTAACTTTCAAACAAACCTGAATTGTGTGCACACCACTCTATTTATTCTCACCCTTTTACCCGATAAAGCACTAAATCTGTGTAGCTCTGAGCTGGCCACCAGAGTGGCTCAGAGCATCACCTCCGCCCCTTCTGCGCCGCCTGGGTACTGATTCTCAGTAATGGCTGGGGAAGCACTGTGCGGACGCTGCTGTCCGGGCTGCTGTGAGAGCCCCAGTGGCCACAGTTCGGTGTTTATGGGCCCAGGGTAGACTGAACAGCCAGCTGTCTGCAGCAGGAAAGTCCCTTGGCCGAAAAATATATCCCCTACTGGCCTGTGGTAAATGCCTGAAATTCCACCATTAGCAATGCATTCTTTTGGTTATGCCACGCCATTCTCAGGCCACAATTTTCAAGTGAAAATGCCCCTCAGGGGAGTAACACGTGAAGACCGTGACACTTATGATGAATGAGTGTTTCTGATCATTCCTGAGAGAGGAGGTAAGCATTGGCTGGGGGCAGGGGACACGGAGTACGAGGGGAGGGGTGGGGGCATGGAGGGCTGAGGGCAAACTTGGACAGCTGGGCCATCATGACGCTTTTAAAACGTGGCTTTAATTTTGGGACACTCTTTCCAATGAAAGGCGGGGTTCATGGCCTCTCCCCTTAAATCTGGGTGGGCTTGTGACTGCTGCAACCAACAGAGGGTAGATGAGGCACCAGTGTAACCGCTGAGACTTTGTGGACGTAAAAGGCCACGCAGCTTCCTCCCGGTTCTCGGGGACACTCCCTTTTAGAGCCCTGGATCATCACGTGGGGAGTCCGACTGCTCTGAGGCCACATGCTGGAAAGACCACTCTGCACGTCGCCTGCCTGCCAAGGTTCCAGACATGTGAGTGAAGCCTCCAGAACAATGCATGTGCCAGCTGAATGCCACTGAGAGAGCTCCCGCAATGCTTACGGAGAACAAGAGCCATACAGTCAACCCCTGCCTGAATTCCTGACACGTGAAATTGTAAAAGATAATAAAACAGTTGTTTGAAGCCACTCAGGAATGGGGGAGTTTATTATGCAGAAATAGATAACTGGAACAGTCACGTGCCCAGAACTGGCCTCACAGACGGCTGATATGGATGCTTCTGGGAAGGGGGGGGAGGTCTGGACTCCCAAATAGAACAAGCTGATCCCATAAGAAACAAACCACTTGCCCGGCCGGTGTGGCTCAGTGGCTGAGCAACGACCCATGCACCAAGAGCTCGCCAGTTCGATTCCCGGTCAGGGCACATGCCCAGGTTGTGGGCCCGATCCCCAGTGGGGGGCATGCAGGAGGGGGCCAATCGATGTCCTCTCTCATCGATGTTTCTATCTCTCTTTCCCTCTCTCTCTAAAATCAATAAAGGAAAAAAAAAATTTTTTTTAAAGAAACAAACCACCTGAAGTGTCTGGAAATAAATCTGAGCTTGCACTTGGGGCCTGCACCCCTAGCCCACTCTGGGTCATTTATGTGCCAGCCACAGAACCCTGTGCGCATCCATGGCTGGGAGCGGCGTTTGGAGAGTCCTGCTCATCTTCTTTGACGGACAAGGACGCTGAGCTTCCAAGATGAAGCTTACAGCTCCCCTGGGGTCCAGGACAGGACCTGGTGTTCAGCTTTTCAGACCCCTAGAGGGGCAGTGTGGGGGTCTAGAATGAGTCACCCCAAGATGTGCCTCAGTGGTATTCAAGTTACTTTGAGCTAAAGGAAACTTGAGCCGCAGGCTCAAGAGAAACTTCCCCAACTACCTAGAAAAATTTTAATTAAGGGCTTTGCCCATAATAAGCTATTATCAAATTAACGTCTTTTGACCTAGCTATAGGGCAGGGCAAATTTCTATTCACTGCTCTTCTTATCATCCTGCAACGACCCTTTGAAACATGACCTCATCCCCAGCTCAGATGTCTTATGTACCTCAATCCCCCTTCCTATCCCTGAACCTCTCCTGCATGTGGGGTCGCTGACGCTCTCATGTACACGGGCTTCCCGTACATATGTTACTTCCCATACATTTGGTTACTTTCTCTTGCCAATCTGTTTCAGGTCTGTTTGATTACTAGATCAGCCCGAAGAACCCTGAGGGTAAAGAAAACTTTGTGTCTCCCCCACAGCAGTGTGAGGTTTATGAGAAAAGCATGGGCATGAGCTCAGAAACCAAGGCCTGGGTTCAAAGTGTGGCTTCTTCATCTCTTGGCTTTGTTGATTTTGGCTGAATGACTCAGTTTCCTCATCTGTGAAATGGGGACAACGGATTGTCATTTACAGGGTTAATGTCAGAGTTACATGAGATAGCATAGGGGACAGCCCTGGCACACACAAGTCACCTTCACCCCATCCCTCCCTCCCTCTCCATGGTCCTTTCCCACCACCACGCAGGACTCGCTCCAGGGAGCGCCCCCTCAGTCTCCCTCTCTCGTCCATCCTCACTTTCTAGGCTGTTGCTGTGGCAGAGAGGTGGAATGAAGAGGCCTTTGGGGAACACTGGAAATGAGGCTGTTACCCTTCTGAGTGTTCGCTGCGGTCCACCAGCCTCTCCTTGGTCATCCTCTAGTTCAAATCAGCTCCCTCACGAGAGAGCCATGGGGTACACGCCTCTTATTGCACCATCAGCAAGTCATTTGGGATGCTGGGTTTTCCATTTCTTCCCTGGACCACCTCCGAAACAGTTGTCCAATGGGGCTAGGACAGGAAATAAAGCAATCAAAAGTCCTCCAAACTAACCACAGCCAATTCTGATGGTGGCCCCTTAAAATCTGTCCTCCAGATGGCCAATGACCACGAACTGGGGAGGGCCCCTCTTGCGTAAAGAATCTAAAAATTCCAGATCTATGAGAGGGTAGAAGGGTAGAGGGAGTGAGGAGGTTCAGGCCCTGTCTCCCCAGCCCAACCTGTCCCAGCCCCAGCCCCAGGGGTGGGGGGTGGGAGGGCAGCACTTGGCAGACAGCCAGAGACACTTCCCAGGCTGCGCTGAGCAGGGCGGAGTTGGATGGCCCACCCGCAGGCCCCCTGCCATCGGAAAATCTTTTCACTCACAGATGGGTAAGTTCTGTTAGCACATTGTTCCTGTTCTAGAAAAACAGAAGTTGTTCATAAGGGAGAGAGGGTGGAGTTGGAAGTTTTTTTTAATTTTTTTTCTTTATTGATTTTAGAGAGAGAGGAAGGGAGAGGGAGAGAGAGAGAAACATAGATGAGAGAGAACATCGATTGGCCGCCTCCTGCATGCCCCCCACTGGGGATCGGGCCCACAACCTGGGCATGTGTCCTGACCGGGAATCGAACTGGCAACCACTTGGTGCATGGGTCAACGCTCAACCACTGAGCCACACCAGCTGGGTGGAAGTTGTTTTTTTTAAGGAGACTCTGATGGACAATGAACATAACACCTTTTTTCCTTCTGTCTAAGTTGTAGTCGCCAGGTTTACTCTCCTTCTGGAGTGTTTTCCAGACCCTTCCTTTCCTCGCTTCCTCAGATCCTCCTTTCCATTATGACCTAGTTTGGGTTCCCTCAGAAATGGACTCTGAAACCAAAATTTGAGCATAACCAGTTTATTTGAAGGAAACACGGTGGAGTAGGGGAGGTGACACCAGGAAGGGATGGAAGCGTTATCAAGAAAGTCACCCTGGCCCTGGCCGGTTTGGATCAGCGGTTAGAGCATCAGCCCGCGGACCGGAGAGTCCCAGGTTCGGTTCCCGCTAAGGGCACATACCTCAGTTGCAGTTCGTCCCCGGCCCCGGTTGGGGTCATGTGGGTGGCAGCCAGTCGATGTGTCTCTCTCACATCAATGTTTCTCTCTCTCTCTTCCTCCCTCTCTCCCTCCCGCTCTATCTGAAGATAAATGCAAAAATGTCCTCGGGTGAGGATAAAAAAGAAAAGAAAAGAAAAAATAAAAGAAAGTCACCCTGCCACGGGCCGCAGGGTTCAACACGCCTGCCTCAGTCTCCCACCTCGGGGCCAGGGAGCAGAGGTGATTGTCTTCAAACTCCTGTGGCCTGGCCTGCGTGCCGGCCTCTGGCAAGCGCTCCAGCAGAGGTCACCCGAGCTCACAGCTGGACTTCAGGGGCACACACAGAAGCTGGGAGTGGTGGGGACATCAGACCTGCCTCGCAGCTCTGTATCCACACAGGATCAGCTGCGGCCTCACTTGCCACAGCCTCTGCATCCAGTTCTGCAGAACCTCAAACTGAGCAGAAGTCGCCGTAATCCCCTAGATTCTCCCTCTGAGCTGCGCAGCGGAAAGGAATGGGATCGGCCTCCCTGCCTGGGAGAAGGGCAGAAACAGACTGTTCCCTCCTGTGTGTGGACAGGACTCCCCTCTCGCCCCCGCTCTGGCCTGCAGAGGAGGCGGGCGCTGGCCGCCAGCTGCCCTTGGCTGTCTTTCCTGCACGCCCGGCCACTCGCGTTCTCCCTGCACGCCCAGAGCCCGAGGGTGGGCTTGGCATTCCCTCAGCCTTCTCCTTGGCAGGCCCCAGACCTCACCTCGCTTTGTTAAGCCTCCACGCTCTGCCGAGTTGGGCCCAGCGATCACTGCTGTGGCCAAGCCTTGACATGGAGCGCTGAGGTTTGTTTTTATTTTCCGTTTCTAAGGCTCCTTCTCTCCCAGGAGCAGGAGGTGCTGGGGAAGCTGTAATTTGCTAAACAGGCATTAATCTTCACATCAATCCCGAGAGGCAGGTAGAGCTTTTCAGTCAAAACACACAGGGTTGTGATTAGATGAGGCTGGAGAGAATGCACAGGGGTTTGCACATCCCCCGCCAAGCCCTGGCTTCCCCCGGGCAGAGCTCGCCTCTCCACAGAACATTCTCTTTGCAGAAGGGCAGGACAGCCAGGCATCCAGGGCCATTCCCCTGCTCCCCCAGCCCCCTGAGTCTCTCCCCAGCTCTCCTCTCTTGGACAGGGTCAAGAGAAAGTGGCCTGACCTCAGAGGAACACCGACCCGGGTTGGGATCACACTGTCACTTTTGTCCATTCAACAAATATGAATGAGTCCCTATTACTTTCTGGCACTTTTTGGTTCTGGGATCCAGTGATAAATGTTGGGGTTTCAGGAGGGTCAATTAATAACATTTCTTTCTTCTCCTCCTGACCAACTGAGAAGTGGACACAGAAGTCCAAAAGGTAGGGTTCAAAATGTCCTTTAATACAGAAAAGGTTATTTTGGCGGATGTGGCTCGAGATCTGTCACAACAGTTGTCTTGCTGACACTTGCCCCAGCATTGATCTGAGCCACTCAGTTACAGGCAGAACTGAAGAGCACAGGGAGCTGAGAGGATGTGCTTTTCCTGGGCAGGTTGCCTCCCAAAGGGGACCCAGAAGGGGCTGAGCTCCCTGGGCCTGGCTTCTTTGCCCCAACTCATCAATCAGATAAGTCACTCGCTTCATTTGGGTCCCCAAAGGTAGCGCCTGAGATAAGGATGTGAGTACAAGTGGGGTGAGGGGACCCCAGGACACACGTAGAGGGCGTGCGGCCATAAACCAAGAGTCACAGAGCCTGTCACGCACTAGGTGTTTAACAAACGATCATTCTCGCTCACCCCTCATTCTGCAGGCAGGTATGTGTGACCCCAGGATGTGGCAGTTTGGCTGCTCCACCATCTTGATGCTTGGGGGTGGGGACAGGTGATACTAATGGCCATGGAGATGCTGGTACTTGGGTAACCCTGTCCTTGACCAACAATGACATGAAAAGATAAGGGTGGGAAGGACAAAGGTGAGGTGATCAGAAGGAAGCAGCCCCTGCTTGTGACTCCAGGGGGAGCTAGAGATACTAAATGACTCAAGGACTCCACACTCCAAAGTTTACCTCTAGTTCTTAGGCCTACAGACTTGACTGTGGTCCAAACGTAGTCTTTCCTCCACACCAGAGATTTCATAGCGTAGATGGGCACACGCATGCACACACAAGTATACACAAATAGACACATGCAAACATACATGTACACATACATACATCTGTACACAACACACAAATCACCCACATACACAACAAATGCTCACACATACACACACAGGCACATACACTCACACATACACATAGCCATTCACTCACACAAACTCAATTTTTCTGGGTTCTGTGATCCCCTCAGGCAGGAAAGTTCTTTTTTTCTTTTTTAGTTTTTTAAAATGTTTTTATTGATATTTTTTAGAGAGAGGAAGGGAGAGAGAGAGAGAAACATTGATGAAAGAAGCATCAACATCAATGGGCTGCCTCCTGCACGCCCCCTACTGGGGATCAAGCCCACAACCCAGGCATGTGCCCTCACAGGGAATCAAACCAGGACCTCTCAGTCCATGGGACGATGCTCGCTCAAT